>CM030366.1:5275000-6632308 GCA_017893485.1 Hemerocallis citrina | reverse complement strand
TTTTGCCTAAGAAAAATCATGATGGGTTTGATTCGAGACTTAGGGTTATGATGTGGGCCCTAGAAAGACTATTAATGATATATGAGTTATGAAACTCAAGAGGTTGAGTGGGACGCTTGTGTACCGACAGATGATTTTTTGTGGAAGTTGACCAGCTGGGGTCTTCGTTCTTTGTTTAGTTGTGTTCAGTCCGGTTAGGTACATCAACTCTAGAGGGGATTGTAATGTAATTAATAATAACGAACATAAGGACAAGCACTTATGGAGATGTGATAGATTTTGGAAAATATAAATATGAGCTCTGTTGCCAGTAGGACAGATGTATTCCGGGACTGTGTATTTGTTGTGTCTCTCTAGTATGTTCGCGCGTCAAGGTTCGGCAGGCCTATTTACGGAACGTACGGTATATTGGCACGTCGAGGGTCTACAGGCCTATTCGCGGAATTTACAGTGTATCTGTGCGTCAAGGATTGGCAGGCCTATTCGCGGAATGTCTAAAAGTGAGATGGTTTGGGTATGTTCGCGTGTCGAGGATCGGCAGGCCTATTCATGGAACGTACGGTATATTCGCACGTCGAGGGTTGGCAGGCCTATTTCCGGTATATTCGCGGGGTACATGGCAGGGAGGTGATTTTTCAGATTTAGAGCTATGCTTACATGATGCTTGCGCGTATAGGGTGCTAGTCAGACAGGTAGATACCGGAAATTAGGCCTATTCATAGTGTATTCTAGATCTTGTTTCTATTACCGTAGTAGGATTAGTTGCATGACGAGGGATCAAACCCTACGAAGTGGAGAACGATAAGGGCTTGCACCGGATCTTTGTAGAGTGAGATGCGTAGAATCCGACAAGTATGCAATAATAATCATCATGTGCATTTGTGTTTTCTTGACTTGTGTTATGCATGCTTGTTTTCTGTTTTCTTACACTTGATACTTAGTCTAGTTTCACTTGATGATTTATGCTTCATTTATTGTTATTTCATGTTCCATATGTTATTACTGTATTAATATGTTTCACATGTTGACTTACGAATTTATTATATATGTTTCCATTTAAGTTTGTATTTCCTTTGAAAATCATTCACACCGTTAATTATATTTCCCTGTAGATATCTCTAGCCTTATATTTTACAGGTAGGTACCATTAGCATGAAATTTGGAGCATGTGGTAGAATGTTTAATGTTTATGCATATCTTGAAAAGGGAATGACTGTAGAGAGAAAATTGTATTTATGATGCTTTTAATTA
Source organism: Hemerocallis citrina (assembly GCA_017893485.1). Classification (NCBI taxonomy): domain Eukaryota; kingdom Viridiplantae; phylum Streptophyta; class Magnoliopsida; order Asparagales; family Asphodelaceae; genus Hemerocallis; species Hemerocallis citrina. The sequence continues at coordinate 6,631,057 of CM030366.1, read as the reverse complement.
CCGCTGTGTTGTAAAGAGAATTGTAATTCAAGGTGTTTAAATTCCGCTGTGCTTTGTAAAAAAGTTGATGTAATAAAAGTTTTAATTTTTCCCGTATTTGTACTATGTTTATAACTGCAATTGAAGCTAATGCTGGGAATTGTGCCACTTATTTCTAATTTTTATTTATTGGAAATTTGGGGCGCTGCAAGAAAATACTCCGAATACCACAAATTTGCAACTGTAATTGGTTAAATGCTCCTTTTAATTGCTCCACAATCTTCTTTAGGAAGACTATATCATGTTATATTTGATGGATTCTATTTTACATCCTATAAAAGCAAAATTTTCATAAATCTACTAGAATGCTATCTTTTCCTTTTATGTTTCATATTGTAAAGTCATAATGTGCTAACCCTATTTGTCATCTTATCAATCTTTTTTTTTTGCTATAGTTGGGTCTATTATTTTGTTAATCCAACTTCTTCTTGTGTATTATTTGTTCTTACTATAAAGTTTGTATGTATTATGAAGTTTGTGGTAATTTTGTTGAGACCGGGTGAATGATCCACTAGTATATCTTGCTATTCTTTTTTCTTTTTCACCTATTTCAATAAATTTCAGTGCTTCTTCTCAATTATCTTCACTGGCATCTATTTCTATTATCCATGTACATTCTATAACATGTAGCCTTAATTTATTTAATTCTGAAGTTTTTTGTTTCAATATTTTAAGTCTTTTTTTTCCATCCTCTAAGGTCCATTCTCATTTCTTGAACATTTTTAGTTTTTGTTGTAGCCAATTTGTTTTTGCCAACAAGTTTGATATATATCATCTTGTTTAATTTAGTAGTTTGATTATGTCTTATACTTCTCTTTTTTCTCTTAAAACATTTGGAAATATCTTTATTTTGTCTGCTATATGTGGTTGTAGTTCCATTCCTTTATTTGATAACTTTTTTCTAAGAATTCGATTTCTGTTTTGAATAGTTCCATTTTCTTTTTTAATAGTATAATTCCTGCATTCTGGACTGTTTCTATGAATTTTAGTAAATGTTCTTTATGTTGCTCTTCGTTTTCGGATCCTATTAAAATATCATCTACATATACTAGTATAAAATTATTGTACTTTTCAAATATCTTATATATATGTTCTTATAAACCTCCATAACTGTTTTTATATCCAAATGGTAATACGTTCCATTTATAAAATCCATGTGGTGTATTGAATGTTGTTAACTGTTTTAATTGTTCTGTTAGTTTTACGTGGTAAAATCCTGATTTACAATCGAATTTTGAATATATCTTACAGTGTTACAGTGTTAAGTAGTATCTACATATCTTGTAATTGTTATCCAAACCTCTTAGTATTTTTTATTTAGTTCCTTTTACTTTACTATCATTCTAGATTTATCTCTTTTTTAATATGAATATTTTCTTACTATGAATGCTGGTGATGAATGTCGACTTTGTGATTTTCTTATGTAATTGTTTTCCGATAATTTTTTATATGTATTTTGATTTCTTCTAAATCTGTTGGAGTGTGTCCTATAGGTTTAACTTTTATTACTGTGTTTTTGTCTATTAACTGTATATGAGCTGTGGGTTTACTTAAATATTATTTTGCTAAAGGGTCTTCTTCACAAAGATCTTCTAATTATTTTTTAAAAATTTATCGTGTAATTTTTTCTTGGACTTACTGTATTCTAGTTTTGTTTGGTAAATAATGATATTCACCACGCCGGACTGAAGAAACTCTGATATGTGGTAAATCCGTCCTAAAATAATGTTGAGTTATTCTAATTGCTATCGCTTGGTGTTTGCAAGGTGTTGTAAATATAAAAGTTTTGTGTGATATAGTCGTAGGATAGTATTATTGTAAAAAGTCATTTCCTAATAATACATCATTATTTATATCATCAAGTTGGTATATTACTAGTAATTTTAGGATATAGCTTCTTATTTGTATTATAACATTTTGTTGATACTTGTCAAGTATAATAGATTGTCCTATTAATCCAGTTATTACTTTTTTATTCGTTCCTTCTTGTTTCCATTTTGGTAGTAGATTTTCTTGGCATAAGCTCGCGCATGCTCCAGTGTCTTTTAAGTAGTGATAATTTCTTGATTTGTGTAACCCCTGTTTTTCATTTTGTGTATTTTTGAGTGTATTTTTCATCTTGGAGTATTTTCTCTCTTGTATTCTTTCTGAATTGTATATTTGAGTTGTTTTCAATATATATTATTTTATTTCATTTTGAGCTCTTTGTGTGTGACTGGTTGTCTCTTTTGTTTCGTTCTTTAGTATTTTGTTCTTTCTTTCAATTTGTTCTTGTCCTTTTTATTTTCTTTGTTCTTGGGTGCTTGTGGTGGTGTTTGGTTGTTATCCTTTTCAGTCCCATTATTTTTATCCCAATTAGTTCAGCAAAGCCTAATTAAACCAAAATCCTATTTGTATTCCTATTTGATTTGACCCAAATCCACAACCCATTGGTATAACCTATTAATGCTCTTAATACCCAATGAAACCCACAGCCTAACTTGTATTATTAACCTTAATCTCCTCATATATATGCATCTCTAATCACAAACCCTAACCCTAACCAAGTCTCCCTCTCTCTCTCCCGGCTACTCCCTCTCTCTCCCCGTCCCTTGCGGCGCCACACCCAACTCGACACCCCAGGACGACACCTCCCCCTCCCGGCCTGTGCATCCACACCGACGCCCAACACCCGATCCCCCCATCTCCTTCAACCCGAGCCCCTCATCCCTTGGCCGATAGCTCCTTGCACCTTCTCGCACCACCACACATACTCCCTCGTCTCTCTCTCTTGATTGGTGCATGTGCACGTAAGTTGCACGTGAGTTGTTGGTTCGTGGATCTTCATTCGTGAGTTGTTGATTCGTGGATCTTCGTTCATGAATTCGTTCATTCGTGGATTTCCGTTCGTAGGTTTTGCTCGTTACTCTTGGTTTTCGTTGTTCTTCATCTTCGGTTAAGGCATGTAACTTGTACTCCAATTCATTTGTTTGATACAAGTTAAGAAATACCACCTATAGTGTAGTTGGGTCTAGAGACGACTCTTGTTTGTGTTATGTTTGATTGGTTTTGTTTCTATTGTGAAAATTTGACCATAGATGACTCCCGACACAATATGGACATGAATTAACTTAGGATTTACTCGTTCTTGATTTTGATCATGTATGTGAGATTTTTGTGAGAATTCATGATTTGGTTGAGACCCATGTGAAATACTTGGTGTGGACATGCTAGATACCCTAATTCATGATGTTTGGATGATATATATGTTGAGTTGTTGTTAAAGGGAAAAATATGTGTTTTGTCGCTGATCTGTTTTGTTTGCTGTTTTGGACTGTCTTGAAGTCAGTATCTTAATTTCGGTATAAAACATGAGTTTTAAAAAATTTCGTCTATTTTTGAACCCCTCTGATCTTGCTTGATTTCGTTTTTGTATGAGTGAGTTATGATTGTTTTACTGCAGAGGTGTCGATCTTTTCCAGATTTTGTTTTCCGATGTTCTTGATGACTAAATGATTTTATTAACTGTACTACACATATTATTTTGATCTAAAACTCTAGTCAGTATTTCTTTATCTAGTTAGGGATTACCCAGAATTTTGGTGAATTTTATTGATGAGTTTTAGATGTTGTTTCATGCTCGTTTATGAACACTAGACTGGCTGTATTTTACTCGTTGTTCTGTAAAGAAACATATTTTCACCCTGTTTCATTTTGTTGTATGAAAAATATTTCTGATATATCAAAGTTATTATATCTTATATATTTTCATATCCCTTTGGCGGAATTGGATTTCTTTTTACTGGTTGCGAGATATTATAGTTTTCGCACATCAGTGTTGAGAATTCCAGATTTGCCAAAGTATGGTTTATTGTTGTTTTCTTATTTTTGATGACTGATCTAATTTCACTGGAAAATAATGAAACTTTATTTTTGGATAGTGGACATATAGGGGAATACCCCAGATTTTTCGTGGATTTATTTAATGTGTTTTCATGTCGTTTTCCTGCTCTTGAATTCGTTTTCCTAATTTCTGGATGAACCTATTTTCTATATTCAAATCAGTTTTGATCTATGTTTTTGTGAATTAATATATGACTTATTTATATTCGCTGGATTCTTGTGGAAGTCTATTTTCCAGATCCTTCGACGGATTCAGATTTGGATGCTTGCAACACTGGAAATCACTGTTTTAGAGATTTGTTTATTTTATTCTTTTATGAGATATCTTGCACTCGTATATGTTTATCTTGCACCTTGAACTTGTTACATGATCATGACATGATATACTTGAAATATTTTTGCACACCTATATGCTTGTTTGACTTAATAATAAATTAACCAAGCCGGGATTAAGAGAAAGATCTAGTAGTGGATAGTGCAGAAACGTGTACTCGGAAGAACCTTGTGGTTATTGGAGCTTGTTTACATGTGAAGCTTGACACGATATACATGACACATACACAAATGACACTGGAGCTTGTTTACATGATACATGATTACATGATACTTGGAGCTTGTCCCTGAGTACACTGCCCTGTATGGTCCCCTATGAAATCTAAAGCGAAACTATTTGTTGTAGCAGCCATGTGTTATATTTTTGGGGTGCATGAAGTGCTACCTAGATGGTAATAACTACAAGACTTGTTACATGACACTTGAACATGATACATGTCACTTGACACTTGACTACATGATACATGAGATTTGATACTTGATACATGCTACATGATTACTTGATTCTTGACACTGGTTACTTGATGCATGACACTTGTTTATTTGACACTCGACACATGCTTTGATACTTGCTCATCTTGCCGTACTATGAATTATATTTTGTTATCATGATTATACCATGCTAGGTTTGTTATTTAGATTTACCTATCCCATGTACATGTATCCTACATTATAAGTGGCCCGTAATTTGCAATTGACGGGTACTTATTTTTTTTCTTCTTCCTTCTCCTGCAAATTTACTAATTGCAGATCAGGATGGTCGGCTGCCAGATGGTATTGGCGAGATGATGTATTAGGGCTGGATTTTCTACTTTATGATTTTTATTATTATTGTTGCTTGAACTTGAATAAGATGTACTTGATTACTTGGATATTTATTTTGTATTTGGGCGTTGTGACCCAGAATATTTGACTTGTTCAGAATTTGATTATTTGAGATTATTATATTTGGTTTCAAGTAATTTATGTTGGTATCTTGTTTCAATTATGCATGCTTGGTTGTATCTTTTGCTTCCGACTCTGATTATCTTGTAAAATATTGTAAAGATTCCTGAACAGCTTATGGATGATGAAAATCATTCGTTAGGCTTTTGTCTCGTATCCGTATTCCGTATTCTTTTTGGGAAGCAGAGCGTGACAGAGTTTTTAGTGGTATCAGAGCACCAAGTTTGGCTAATGTATTAGCTACCTAATATATTAGACAAGCTTGGCTCGAACTGGGATCTGCTCAATATTTCACCAACCATGCATACATAAATGAATGTATATCAACTCTGATTCTGGATGCTAATTGTTTTAGTTTTGTGCAAACTATGGCTCGTAGAGGTTCTACTTCACAGTCACAGGTTGATCCGATTGAGGCTGTCACTACTGTGCTTGAGCGGCTGATTAATCAGCAGTAAAACCACAGTGATCTTGTGATGGCTGCTCAGGAAGCTGCCCGGATTCCGCCTCCTGTTGAGCCTGTGCAGGCAAATCTTTCGCCTCGTCCAGGGACAGTTACAGATTTTATGAGGCTGCATCCCGACCGTTTTTCCGGTACTGAGATGCCTTTGGAGGCTGAATAGTTTTTGATCCGGACTGAGCACTTGTTGTTAGCAGCTCATGTTGCCGAAGCTGATCTGGTGGATGTGGTTTCCATCTAGCTGGTGGATCTGACCCAGATCTGGTGGATGGCACCGGTTGAGCTAGTGGAGCTTAAGGTGCAGATTCAGCAGTTGCTTGATTTGGGTTTGATCAGACCTAGTGTTTTGCCTTGGGGTGCTCCGGTCCTTTTTGTCGACAAGAAGGATGGTAGTCGTCAACTGTGCATGGATTACCGAGAACTAAACACAATTACTGTGAAGAATCGGTATTCGTTGCCCAGGAACGATGAATTGTTTGATCAGTTGGGTGGGGCTGTTGTTTTCTCGAAGTTGGATCTTCGTTCTGGGTATCACCAAGTCAAGGTGAAGGCTGCAGATATACAGAAGACTGCTTTTAGGACTAGATACGGGCACTATGAGTATCTTGTGATGCCGTTCTGAGTCACGAACGCACCGGTTGTATTCACGAGTCTTATGAACCTGATTTTCTCTCAGTTCTTGGATAGATTTGTGGTGGTCTTCATTAATGATATTTTGGTGTATTCTCGGAATCGGGAAGATCATGCTGAGCATCTTAGAGTGGTTCTGCAGACTTTGAGAGAGAATCAGCTCTATGGGAAACTCAGCAAGTGCGAGTTTTGGGTCGATAGGGTTTCTTTCTTGGGGCACATTATTTCGGGCGATGGTGTTTATGGATCCGGCCAAGGTTAAGGCTGTGAAGGATTGGTCTATTTCCAAGTCAGTTTTAGAGGCCAGGAGTTTTCTTGGTTTGGTTGGCTATTATTGGAAGTTCGTCCAAGACTTTTTGAAGATAGCAGGACCGTTGACTAAATTGACTGGGAAAGATCTGAAGTTTTGTTGGTCTGATGAGTGCAATGAGGCTTTTGTTGAGTTGAAGAACAGATTGACATCAGCGCCTGTGTTGACTATTCCCGATGGTTCAGGCAGATTTGTAATTCACTGTGATGCTTCTGGTAAGGGTCTTGGAGCAGTTTTGTTGCAGAAGGGCCGAGTCGTTGCGTATTCATCGAGGTAGTTGAGGCCGCATGAGAAGAACTATCCTACTCATGACTTGGAGTTAGCGGTAGTGATTCATGCTTTGAAGCTGTGGAGACATTATTTACTTAGAGACGGAGTGGAGATCTTTATAGACCACAAAAGTCTCAAGTACGTCTTCACCCAGAAGGAGTTAAACATGAGGCAAAGGCATTGGTTGAAACTTATGGCCGATTATGACATCAGTTTGCAATACCATCCTGGTAAAGTAAACTTGGTGCCAGATGTTTTGAGCAGGAGACCAGCAATTATGTTTCTTACTCAGCAGAGTGATCTCATTGAGCAGATGAGGAGGTTGGAGTTGGTTGTTTTGTTGCCGAGTTCTGGTCGGAGTAGTTTGGCGCTCCAGCTGCAGTCGTCTCTTGTTGATCAGATTAAGGAGACGCAGGCTGGTGATGCACAGTTGTAGGGTTTTCGAGCTGAGGTTGAGTCTGGGTCCAGAATGGACATGGTTATTCATGCTGATGGATCGCTTCGTTTTGGTTCCCGGTTTGGGGAGTCAACAGAACAGTTTGGCCGCTCAGTTCTGGGAGAGTTTCAGAACAGTTTGGGGAGTAAATTAAAGTACAGTACAACTTTTAATCCCCAGACTAATGGACAGTCAGAGCGAACTATTCAGATTCTTGAGGACATGTTGAGGTCCTGTATGCTTCAGTTTGGTGGGTCTTGGGAGGATCATTTGCATCTCGTGGAGTTCTCGTACAATAACAGCTTTCAAGCCAGTATTAAAGCTGCTCTGTTGGAGGCACTCTATGGGCGGAAGTGCAGATCACCATGTGCTGGGATGACATTGGTGAAAGAAAGTTGTTGGGTCCAGAGTTGATCACCAAGACAGTGGATGTTGTGGTTCAGATCAGGAAGCACTTGCAGGCAGCTCAGGATCGGCAGAAGCGATGGGCTGATGTCCATCAGAGAGCTTTGGAGTTTGGCGTTGGTGACCATGTTTTCCTTAAGGTATCACCGTGGCGCAGTGTCATTCGGTTCGGTGGTGGGGGCAAGCTTAGCCCTAGGTTTATTGGACCGTTTGAGATTTTGGAGCGAGCAGGCAGGGTGGCTTATCGTCTTGCTTTGCCACCAGCGTTATTAAGGGTGCACGATGTTTTCCATGTCTCACAACTCAGGAGATATATCCGAGATGAGAGCCACGTGATCGACTATTCTGAGTTGACCGTTCGGCCGAATTTGACTTGTGAGATTTCGCCAGTTACTATTGTGGATCGGTGGGAGAAAGTGCTTAAGAACTAGGACATCAAGTTGGTTCGTGTTGCTTGGAATCCTCACTTGCCTGGTGAGTCGACTTGGGAGCTGGAGGAGGAGATTCAGCAGAAGTTTCCTCATTTATTTGAGTTGTTTTGTTTTGTTCTTTTGGTTGTTTTGTGGTTACCCTATGTATCTTCTTTTTGAATTTCAAGAACGAAATTCTTCTTGTTAGGTGGGTAGGATTGTAACCCCTATTTTTCATTTTGTGTATTTTGAGTGTATTTTTCGTTTTGGTGTATTTTCTCTCTTGTATTCTTTCTGAACCGTATATTAGAGTTGTTTTCAATATATATTCGTTTTATTTCATTTTGAGCTCTTTGTGTGTGATTGGTTGTCTCTTTTGTTTCGTTCTTTAGTATTTTGTTCTTTCTTTCAATTTGTTCTTGTCCGTTCTATTTTTTTTTGTTCTTGGGTGCTTGTGGTGGTGTTTGGTTGTTATCTTTTTCAATTCCATTATTTTTATCCCAATTTTTTCACCAAAGCCTAATTAAACCAAAATCCTATTTGTATTCCTATTTGATTTGACCCAAGTCCACAACCCATTGGTATAGCCTATTAATGCTCCTAATACCCAATTAAACCCACAACCCAACTTGTATTATTAACCCTAATCTCCTCATATATATGCATCTCTAATCACAGACCTTAACCCTAACCTAGTCTCCCTCTCTCTCTGCCAGCTACTCCCTCTCTCACCCCATCCCTTGCGCCGCCACACCCAACCCGACACCCCAGGCCAACACCTCCCCCTCCCGGCCTGTGCAACCACACCGATGCCCAACACCCGAGCCCCCCATCTCCTTCAACCCGAGCCCTTCATCCCTTGGCCGATCTTCCCTTGGCCGATCTCCCCTTTGCCAATAGCTCCTTGCACCTTCTCGCACCAACACACATACTCCCTCGTCTATCTCTCTTGATTGGTGCATGTGCACGTAAGTTGCACTTGAGTTGTTGGTTCGTGGATCTTCATTTGTGAGTTGTTGATTCATGGATCTTCGTTCGTGAATTCGTTCATTCGCGGATTTCCGTTCGTGGATTTTGCTCGTTATTCTTGGTTTTCGTTGTTCTTCATCTTCGGTTAAGGCATGTAACTTGTACTCCAATTCATTTGTTTGATACAAGTCAAAAAATACCACCTATAGTGTAATTGGGTCTAGAGACGACTCTTGTTTGTGTTATGTTTGATGGGTTTTGTCTCTATTGTGAAAATTTGACCATAGATGACTCACGAAACAATATGGACATGAATTAACTTATGATTTACTCGTTCTTGATTTTGATCATGTATGTGAGATTTTTGTGAGAATTCTTAACTTGGTTAAGACCCATGTGAAATACTTGGTGTGGACATGCTAGATACCCTAATTCATGATGTTTGGACACTTGGTAGACTCGATTTCATGTTTGGTTGTGTTTTGAACAAGCTTTGTATGATATATATGTTGAGTTGTTGTTAAAGGGAAAAATCTGTATTTTGTCGGTGATCTGTTTTGTTTGCTATTTTGGACTGTGTTGAATCAGTATCTTAATTTCGGTATAAAACATGAGTTTTAGATAATTTCGTCTATTTTCAAACCCCTTTGACCTTGCTCTATTTTGTTTTCGTATGAGTGAGTTACGACTGTTTTACTACAGAGGTGTCGATCTTTTCCAGATTTTGTTTTTCGAAGTTTTTGATGACTAAATGATTTTATTAACTGTGCTACACAAATTATTTTGATCCAAAACTCTGGTCAGTATTTCTTTATCTAGTTAGGCATTACCCAAAATTTTGGTGAATTTTATTAACTGTATTTTACTCGCTGTTCTGTAAAGAAACATATTTTCACCCTGTTTCATTTTACTGTATGAAAAATATTTGTGAAATATGAAAGTTAGTATATTTTATCTATTTTCATATCCCTTTGGCGGAATTGGATTTTGTTTCACTGGTTGCGAGATATTATAGTTTTCGTATATCAGTGTTGGGAATTCCAGATTTGCAAAAGTATGGTTTATTGATGTTTTCTTATTTTTGATGACTGGTCTAATTTCACTGAAAAATTATAAAACTTTATTTTTGGATAATGGACATATAGGGAAATACCCCAGATTTTTCGTGGATTTATTTAATGTGTTTTCATGTTGTTTTCCTGCTCTTGAATTCGTTTTCCTGATTTCTGGCTGAACCTATTTTCTGTATTCAAATCAGATTTGAGCTATGTTTTTGTGAATTAATATATGACTTATTTATATTCGCTGGATCCTTGTGGAAGTCTATTTTCCAGATCCTTCGACGGATTCAGATTTGGATGCTTGTAACACTGGAAATCTCTGTTTTATTGCAGTGTGGTCTTGCTGTCCTGAACTTGAGATTTGTTTATTTTATTCTTTTATGAGATATCTTGCACTTGTATATGTTTATCTTACAACTTGAACTTGTTACATGATCATGAAATGATATACTTGATATATTTTTGCACACCTACATGCTGGATTGACTTAATAATAAATTAACCAAGCTGGGGTTAAGGGAAAGATCTAGTAGTGGAAGAACCTAGTGGTTATTGAAGCTTGTTTCATATGGAGCTTGTCACGATATACATGACACGTACACACATGAAACTGGAGCTTGTTTGAGTTTTGGAGCTTGTTTTAATGATACATGAGTACATGATACTTGGAGCTTGTCCCTGAGTACACTGCCCTATATGGTCCCCTATGAAATCTAAAGCGAAACTGTTTGTTGTAGCAACCATGTGTTATGTTTTTGGATGCATGAAGTGCTACCTAGATAGTAATAACTACAAGACTTGTTACATGACACTTGAACATGATACATGCCACTTGACACTTGACTAGATGATACATGAGATTTGATACTTGATACATGCTACATGATTACTTGATTCTTGACACTAGTTACTTGATGCATGATACTTGTTTATTTGACACTCGACACATGCTATGATACTTGCTCATCTTGCCTTGGTATGAATTATATTTTGTTATCATGATTATACCATGCTAGGTTTGTTATTTAGATTTACCTATCCCATCTACTTGTATCCTACATTATAAGTGGCCCGTAACTTGCAATTGACGGGTGCTTATTTTTTTTCTTCTTCGTTCTTCTGCAAATTTACTAATTGCGGATCAGGATGGTTTGCTGCCAGATGGTACTGGCGAGATGTTGTATTAGTGCTGGATTTTCTGTTTTATGATTTTTATTATTATTGTTTCTTGAATTTGAATAAGATGTACTTGATTTCTTGGATATTTATATTGTATTTGTGCGATGTGACCTAGAATATTTGACTTGTTCAGAATTTGATTATTTGAGATTATTATATTTGGTTTCAAGTAATTTCTGTTGGTATCTTGTTTCAATTATGCATACCTTGTTGTATCTTTTGCTTTCGACTCTGATTATCTTGTAAAATACTGTAAAGATTCCTGAACAGCTATGGATGATGAAAATCATTCGCTAGGCTTTTGTCTCGTATCCGTATTCCCTATTCTTTTTAGGAAGCGGGGCGTGACAATTTGTGTCATTCGTATACAAATTCTGTTAGTATATATAACGTATTTTTTCTTGCTTTTAATGGGTTCATTTGGATAATATTCTATGTATTACTATACTTCATTGTTTATTGTTATTATTATTTTGTCTTCTTGTTTTGAGTATGGTTGTACTGATGTAAGGAAGTCAGTTCCTAATAACATTTCTTTGACATTGTGCTTTGGGTCTACATGTAGATGTAATAGTATTTCATTTCTACTGTTTATTCTTAGTGGTAATACTATTTTATGGACAATTGGTTGCCTATTGTTATAGTAGTCTAGATAGTAATATGGGTTTTCTAATGGTATTAATTCCGTTGTTTTTATATTTATTTGTTTAATATGTGAATCAGTAGCTCTGGTATATACTAGGGCTATTTGTTTGTTCTAATTACCATTATCATAATATTCTATTTCTTTCTTAAATTGATTATTATTTTTGATTCTCTAATGTATATATTATTGTTATTAGTTCTAATGCATGTTGTTAATTTCTTATTGATAGTGATCTTCTACCAAAACATTATTTGTGGTGCTTTTCCATTTGCAATACTTTTTACTTTGTTAAAATCAAATTCTATTTAATTTGGTATAGTCAATTCAGAATTTTCTCTAGCTGGTTTGTATCTAATAATTTCTCGGAATAGTGGTTAGTTATCAGTATTATATTAACCAGTATTATATTTTTCTACTTCATGATTACTAGTAAAAGCATAAATATTCTTATTTGTATACTCATAACCTCTCTTTCCTATCATTTCTATTCCCGATAATCTGTGATACATGACTAAACTTTTGTCTGTATTTTCTTCTGTCATACTTATAGGGAAGTTAGGTTTTATTATAAATTTTAATTTTTTTTGTACATTAAGTTTTCTTGTACTATTCCAATTAAGAAATCTTGTGTACCTTATATTATTCTATAATCCATTAAATATATTTCTAAGCGTGTATTTATTCCTTCCTTAAATGTAACCCCTATTTTTGATTTTATTGTATTTTGTTCTCTTTTGATTATTGTATCTGGATTCCTTCATTATATTATATTTTTTGGCTTTTCTTGAGTTCTTTTATTTCATCTTGTTCGTTCTGTGCTCTTTTGGTTGCATTTTGCTATCTTTGGTTCATTGCGAGATTTCGCCCTTCCTATTTTGAGTTTGGTTTGTTCCTCTTTATGTTTATCTCTTTGTTTTATGCATGTTCGTCTCTTTTTGGAGCCAAAATCTGTACCCAAAACCCACTAAAACACAACCCAAAACCTAATTTTCTAATCTCCTATAAATACCCTATTAATTTAACCCTAATATCTATCTCCTCTCTCCACCCCTCTCTCTCTCCCCCCGACTTCTCTCTCTCTCTGTTTTACCCTAGACCGAAACCCAAATTCGTTGCCTCGACCCTTGCCACCTCCAACCACCACCGTCATCACCATCCATCCCCTCGTCATCTTCCCTGTTCCATCATCGCCCTCCGACCATCTCCATCATCGTCTTCGTCCTCCACTGCCCTAACCCATCACCGAACCCCCATTGCTCCATCGCCAGTCTCGCTGTCCATCGCCATTACTGCCATGATCCCTCGCCTTGCACATCCCTCACCCGCCGGAGTTCCCTCGCAGCGTTGTAGTCGCTGTTCCCCCGCCATTTTTGTCGTCCCCAATTTCCGAGCGAAAACAGAGGCGCGCTCTCGCCATCGCTCTCGCCGTTGCTGTCGCTTCCCGACCGAAACATTGTTGCCATCGTCTCCATCGTCATCGCAGCCATCGTCAACCACCAAGAGTCACAGGAGTCCCGATCTCCCCTTCCCTCTCTCTGTCGAAGGTAGGAGACGAGATCTGATTGGCCCGCCCCGATGTTTGGTGTTTTGTCTTACGGGATCTGGGTTTGCTGTGTGGTGTTATGCCTTGGATCTAGTGTGGGTACTCTTGCTGTTGGACAAGATGTGGCTGCTCTTGCTGTCGGTTGCTGTTTGGTCTCTTGTTGTTTGGTGTTTTGCCTGTTTCGCTCATGATCTTGTGGATCGTCGCCCGGAATTTTGATCCCGTTATTCTATATTATTTGAATGTACAATTTAACAGGCAAGTTTCGTCGTGAACTAATATTTTGCTTTGTTCAAGTTTATTTGATCTCTGCAAGTAGATACCGTCCTTTTTCTTATCATACTGCTTTTGACAATTTCGTTAAGATTATCGAGGGTTTACACGAGCTAACCGGACATACTCTTAACATCATGTCGTCTCTTTGATCTAAAACCTAGTCCCTATTGTTTCATGCATATGCACTTACATGTAATTAACAAGATTCATGCTATAGACTTGTTGATGAATTGTATATATGTTAGATTGAATTTGATTGATGAATGTATACCATGCCTGTGAAATTGTATCTTAAACCTAGAAATATGCATGTTGACACCTAGGATCATTTTGATTACCAATTTGCATGAAATATATGACTGTATGATTTATTTATTGCCTCTTTGTGTTAATTTAATTTCTGGATTGCTAGTTGCTTCATTTTGAATCAGAATTTCAATCATGCTACTGTCATAATTTGAATTAACTTTCTAAACATGAAATTTAGCCTATGATGTCTAATTTACTGCACTTTCTGCAGATTTGAATTCCGTTGTGTGGTTTGTTAGATATCATTTTTTTAGTACAGATGTGTTAGAACTTTCAGATACACAAATTCATGCGTACCTTACTGTTTCTTAATTTAATTGACCATGCTAACAGTAAAAGAAAAATCTGAAATAAATCTAGTTGAACCTAGACACATGTAGGAATCACCCAGAATTTTTATGGATTTATTTGATGAGTTCTCTGACCTGAAACAATTAGTTGAACACAACTTACTGCATGCTGCCTGAACATAAAACCTGAATAGAATAGAGTTTTCACCCTAATTTCTGTATCTTTCATATGCCTTAATTATATTCGCTGGAACCGTGTGGAAGTATAATTTCTAGGCCTTCTGACAGATCCAGGTTTGCTATTTTGTGGTGACCATAATCCATGTTTTAGTACAGCAAAGTCATGCTGTCCTGATTGTATGAATTGTGCTTATATGATGTGTTTGCTTCATGATTTGTCTGTAGCGCATAGAACTAGTCACACTCAGTATTATTCAATATTGACACCCTCTTGCATACTCACCTAGGATGAAAATAAACTAATAACAAGTTGGGGTATTATGGGTAGACTTGGTAGTGAACGATCGGAAAATGTACTCGGTAAGGCCTTCTTGCTCGCTGGAATATTTGATATGGAAGGAGGAGTATTGATTGCAATGATTGATTGTTAATTCTTGATTGTAAATTATTTTTCACTGTGTGTTTGCACCGAACTTGTAGTGTGGGATGTAGTAGTACGTGCACTGGATAGGCTAATAAAACGACTAATAATCTGCATACTTGATCTTGTATTGAACATGACTTGACATCACTCATTACATGCGTGATTATTGTAAACCGTTGATATTATTGCCTGTTCTTTGCTTTGTTCTTTGACTTTGATCCCATCCCTTTTCTTTGATATACATGTTTTCCTTTATCCTTTGTTTTTCTCTACTTGCTGCCCATGACTTGCTCTAAGGGCCCTATTTTTCTTCTTTTTAGATCAAGATTTTACAAGTACTGAAGAATCAATCCCTGAAGGTATTGGTGAGCAACGATTCTAGAGATGGATTCCAAGATTGCGTTGCTTAATTTATTAATTTCTAGCTTATTTCTTTGAACATTGTCATGACTTTGTATTTTGTTTCGGTCTTATATTCCCAGAGTCTGTTTTTCCCAGATGTTGGATTTCTTGTGTTGGATATTATTATTGGTTGATTATTTCATTATGTATTGAAGTTATTGTGATTATATCTTCCTGCGTGGTTGAGTTGTTGTTGCATATTGTTGAGTTAGTCTGGTACAGCTTATGGATGGTGTTTGCATCATTCGCTGGGCCTACATTACGTACTCGTATTACGTATTTTGGGAAGCGGGGCGTGACAGGGTTTTCTGTGGTATCAGAGCCAGGTTGAGTAATATATCAATCAAACATGACTATCTTTACGAGGTTGACTTTTATTGATGTATTAGTTGAGTTTGGTTCTAGCCGGGTTGATTCAGTAATGTGCACACCACGATGGTCACATGAATGCATGTATAATAACCAACATATCATCTGGGTACTGACCATCTTTGATCTTGTTTCAGGCTATGGCTCGTGGAAGTTCTTCTTCTCGCCAGGGGGATGGGCAGCCGGACAATGCTGCCATTCTCCAGACGATTCAGCATATGATGGCTCTCCAGCAGGAGCACAATGAGCTGATGAGAGCCACTTTGGCGGCCAATTAACTTGCCGCCAGACCTGTACCTGGGCCCCTGCCACCTAGGCCTGATACAGTAGCAGATTTCATGAGGCTGCACCCAAATAAGTTTTCGGGTACCGAGTCGTCGTTGGAAACTGAGCAATGGCTTATTCAGATGGAGCAATTGCTGATTGCCGCTCGTGTTGGTGAGGCGGATCGTGTGGCGAGTTGAATTCGAGAGGATGCCGCAACCCATTGAGTGGGCCGTTTTCTCTGAGTGCTTCATGGCAAAGTTCTTTCCCAGTGTCACTAAGGCAGAGATTGAGCAAAAATTTGTTTCCCTAACTCAGGTCAGCAAGACAGTGTTCTTAAATGTCATTTGTTGTTGCCTACATCACCTGTGACAGTATTAATTTTAGCATTGTCTACATCAGGGAAACGGTTCCGTGGATGAGTATGCTATAGAGTTTACTCGGCCCAGTCGCTTTGCTCCCGCCCTTGTTGCCACTGATCAAGCTCGGGCTAGCAGATTTCAGTCGGGCTTGAGTTTTCCCATCCAGGACCATTTGGCTGCTCTTCGGCTTCTTGCCTATGTCGATGTTCTAGATGCTGCTCGGATTCAGGAGTAGACCCTCATCAGGTCAGGTGTTCCTCAGCGGACTATTTTGCACCCTGTTGCAACTCGGCCTTCTGGAGGACCTATTCGGAGGCCAGTTCTGCCCCCTCCCGCGAGAGTACAGTTGTACGCACCTGTTGTCCCGAGGACTATTGAGACTTTTGGCTATTGCCATAAGCCTGGGCATTCACAGTGAGACTGCAGGATGGCCAACCGGTTGTGCCTAGTGTGGGGGATCAATGAGCATATGGTTCGTGACTGCCCGAGGAACAGAGTTTCTGCACCAGCTTCTGGTACTGCTCTGTTAGGAGCACCGGCTCATGGTCAGGGTAGACCGTCTTTTTCTTCTAAGGCAAGTCTTTGATCAGAGGTGTATGATCCCTAGAGGAGGTCAGGCTGGAGGTCGTGGTCAGGCTTATAACCTGACAGCTGAGTAAGCGAAAGTTGCTATTGGAGTGGTTGCAGGGATATCACAGTAGTTGTACTTTCTTTTCTTCTTTTCTGTTTCTGCATGCTATTCTTTCTTTCTTTGTACAATTATTCTTGTGTATATCCTGCTAGCACCTTATTCTTTTGTTTATCTTCTTCTTCAAGGTGTGTTTTTAGTCTTCTCTCTTCTAGCTCATGTGTTGTTTGATTCGGGTGCTACCCACTCTTTTATCTCTTCCCGCTTTGTCGATCAGCATGGTTTGGCTAGAGATGCTATGCCCGCAGATTGGGACATCACCACAGGTGGAGGTGTCATTGTCTGCTCTAGGGTTTGCATCCAGAGTCTGTTGCTGATTGGTGGTGTAGAGTTCTATGCTGATCTGATTGTGATTCCCAACTTCGGTTTCGATGTCATTCTGGGCATGGACTGGTTGGGTGTTTCTTGTGCCGTGATTGATTGCCAGGAGAAGAAGGTGACTTTCAGGCTTTCTGGTCAACCAGAGTTTGTTTTCCATGTGGGTGAGACACCGTCTGGGCATGTCAAGAACTCAATGGATGCTGAGGATGTTTCCTGTGTGTTGCTAAGCTCAGATGGGGTTGTTGCACCCTTAGTTGTGCGGGATTTCCTTGATGTGTTTCCCGTGCATTTGCCTAGCTTTCCGCCAGACCGAGATGGGGAGTTCAGCATTGATATTTAGCCTAGTACAGTGCCTATTTCCAAGAGTCTGTATCATATGGCACATGTTGAATTGGCAGAACTGAAGGTGCAAGTTCAGGAGCTGCTTGATAAGGGTTTTATCCGGCCTAGTGTTTCTCCTTTGGGTTCCACAGTTCTGTTTGTCAGTAAGAAGGATGGAAGCCGCAGTTTTTGCATTGACTACAGGGATTTGAACAATGTCACTGTCAAGAATCGGTATCCATTGCCGAGGATTGACGATTTGTTTGACCAACTGGGAGGTGCTTCGGTGTTCTCGAAGTTGGATCTTCGTTCTGAGTATCATCAAGTTAGAGTGAAGTCAGAGGATGTTCTGAAAATGGTTTTCCGAACGAGGTACGGGCATTACGAGTTCTTGGTGATGCCTTTTGGAGTGACTAATGCACCGGCTGTGTTCATGAGTCTGATGAACAGGGGGTTTTCGCCGTTCTTGGACCAGTTTATCGTGGTCTTCATTGACGACATATTGGTGTACTCGCGTAGCAAGGAAGATCATGCGGAGCATTTGAGGGTGGTTCTGCAGACCTTGAGGGAGAACCAGTTGTTTGGGAAGCTCAACAAGTGTGAGTTCTGGCTGGATCGGGTTGCTTTCCTTGGCCACATTATTTCTAGTGCTGGTGTTTCTGTGGATCCTGTGATGATTTCTGCGGTCAAGGATTGGCCTATTCCGAAGTCTGTTCTTGAGGTGAGAAGCTTTCTGGGTTTGGCTGGCTATTATTGGAAGACGTTCAGGACTTTTCGAAGATTGCTGGACCTCTGACCAGTTTTCCCAAGAAGGACCAGAATTCTGTCTGGGGTGAAGCTTGTGATGAAGCTTTCACCGAGTTGAAGCGTCGATTAACGTCAGTGCCGGTGCTGACTATACCCAACAGTTCGGGTGGTTTTGTGATCTTTTGTGATGCTTCAGGTCGAGGTCTTGGAGGAGTGCTGATTAAGCAAGATAGGGTTGTCGCTTATGCATCGAGGCAGTGGAAACCTCATGAGAAGAACTATCCTACGCATGATTAGGAGCTTGCAGTCGTGGTTTTTGCCTTGAAGTTATGGAGGCATTATTTGCTTGGGGTTAGAGTGGAGATATTTACATATCACAAGAGCCTCAAGTATGTGTTCACGCAGAAGGAGTTGAACATGAGGCAGAGGAGATGGCTGGAAATTGATGGCAGATTTTGACATCAATTTGCAGTATCACCCGGGCAGAGTAAATTTGGTGCCTGATGCTTTGAGTCGGAGGCCTGCCGCTATGTTCCTCACTCAGGAGAAGGAGTTAGTGGAGGACATGAGGAGGCTGGAGTTGGTTGTGTTGCTTCCCGGATCAGATCGGCAGCTCATGATGTTGCAGTTGCAGTCTTCTTTGATTGAGCCGATTAAGGAAGCTCAAGGGATTGACCCGCAGTTGCAGCAGTTTCGGAATGAGGTAGGAGCTGGATTGATATCCAATTTGGTTGTTCATGCTGATGCGTTTCTTCGGCTTGGCTCTAGGTTGTGTGTACCTAGAGGGGAAGTCAGGTGGTTACTACTGGAGGAAGCTTATCGGTCCCCGTATTCTTTTCATCCTGGTGGTAGCAAGATGTATAGGGACTTGAAGCAACATTTCTGGTGGCACGGCATGAAGAGGGATGTTGCTCGATTCGTCGCCCAGTGCCTGATCTGTCAGCAAGTGAAGGCGGAGCATCAGAGGACCATGGAACTTTTGCAACCTATTCCAATTCCAGAGTGGAAGTGGGAGCATAGCACGATGGACTTAAGTCCTCGGTTCATCGGTCCATTCGATATTGTGGAATGTGTGAGCAAGGTAGCGTACATTCTTGCGCTACCGCCATCTTTAGCGGGTGTCCATGAAGTATTCCATGTTTCTCAGCTTAGGAAATACATCGGGGATGACAGTCATGTGGTTGACTACTCAGACTCGTCTGTGAGGCCGAATTTGTCCTCTGAAATTCGACCAGTCTCTATCTTAGACTGTCGAGAGAAGGTGTTGAATAATAGAGTCATCAAGTTGGTGAGTTGACTTGGGTATTCGAGGAGGATATTAGGGAGTGGTTTCCTCATTTGTTTGAGTAGTGCTTTGTTTTGTTTTGTTCTGTTTGTTTTGTTTCGGGGTTCGCCCTATGTACCTCTTGTATGAATTTTGAGGACGAAATTCTTCTTGTAAGGTGGGTAGGATTTGTAACCCCTATTTTTGATTTTATTGTATTTTTTTCTCTTTTGATTATTGTATCTGTATTTCTTCATTATATTATATTTTTTGGCTTTCCTTGGGTTCTTTTATTTCATCTTGTTCGTTCTGTGCTCTTTTGGTTGCATTTTGCTATCTTTGGTACATTGCGAGATTTCGCTCTTCCTATTTTGAGTTTGGTTTGTTCCCCTTTATGTTCATCTCTTTGTTTTTGTGCTTGTTCGTCTCTCTTTGGAGCCAAAATCTATACCCAAAATCGAATAAACCACAACCCAAAACCGAATTTTTAATCTCTTATAAATACCCTATTAATTTAACCCTAATATCTATCTCTCTCTCTCCGCCGCTCTCTCTCTCCCCCCCCCCCCCCGACTTCTCTCACGCTCTCTATTTTACCCCTGACCGAAACCCAAACCCATTACTACAACCCTTGCCACCTCTGACCACCACCGTCATCACCATCCATCCCCTCATCGTCTTCCCCATTCCCTCATCGCCCTCCGACCATCTCCATTGCCGTCTTCGTCATCCACCGCCGTAACCCATCACTGAACCCCCATTGCTTCATCGCCAGTCTCGCCGTCCATCGCCATTGCCACCATGATCCTTTGCCGTGCACTTCCCTCACCCACCAGAGTTCCCTCGCAGCGTCGTTGTGATCCCCTATTTTCGAGTGAAAACAGAGGCATGCTCTCGCCGTTGCCATCGCTTCCTGACTGCAACGTCGTCGTCGTCGTCTCCATCATCATCGCAGCCCTCGCCAGCCGCCAAGAGTCGCCAGAGTCCCACTCTCCCCTTCCCTGTCTTTGTCGAAGGTAGGAAACGAGATCCGATTGGCCCGCCCCAGTGTTTGGTGTTTTGTCTCACTGGATCTGGGTTTGCTGTGTGGTGTTTTGCCCTGGATCCAGTATGGGTGCGCTTGCTGTTGGACCCGGTATGGCTGCTCTTGCTGTTGGTTGCTATTTGGTCTCTTGCCGTTTGGTGTTTTGTCGTGTTTCGTTCATGATCTTGTGGATCGTCGCCCGTGATTGTGATCCAGTTATTCTATATTATTCAAATCTGCAATTTAACAGGCAAGTCTCTTCTTTGACTAATATTTTGCTTTGTTCAAGTAAGGTGTGTAGGATTTGCAACCCCTATTTTTGATTTTATTGTATTTTGTTCTCTTTTGATTATTGTATCTAGATTCCTTCATTATATTATATATTTTGGCCTTCTTGGGTTCTTTTATTTCATCTTGTTCGTTCTGTGCTCTTTTGGTTGCATTTCGCTATCTTTGGTTCATTGCGAGATTTCGTTCTTCCAATTTTGAGTTTGGTTTGTTCTCCTTTATGTTCATCTCTTTGTTTTATGCATGTTCATCTCTTTTTGGAGCCAAAATCTGTACCCAAAACACACTAAACCACAACCCAGAACCCAATTTTCTAATCACCTATAAATACCCTATTAATTTAACCCTAATATCTATCTCTCACTCTCTCGGCCGCTCTCTATCTCTCCCCGAATTCTCTCTCTCTCTGTTTTACCCCAGACCGAAACCCAAACCCGTTGTCGCGACCCTTGTCACCTCCGACCACCACCGTCATCACCATCCATCTCCATCGTCGTCTTCGTCATCCACCGCCCTAACCCATCACCGAACCCCCATTGCTCCATCACCAGTCTCGCTGTCCATCGCCATTGCCACCGTGATCCTTCGCCGAGCACTTCCCTCACCCACCGCAGTTCCCTCGCAGCGTCGCAGTTGCCGTTCACCCGCCATCGTCGTCGTCCCTTATTTTCGAGCGAAAACAGAGGCGCGCTCTTGCCGTCGCTCTCGCCGTTGTCATCGCTTCACGACCACAACGTCATCGCCTTCGTCTCCATCGTCATCGCAACCATCGCCAGCTACCAAGCATCGCCGGAGTGTCGATCTCCCCTTCCCCCTCTCTGTCGAAGGTAAGAGACGATATCTGATTGGCCCGCCCCGGTGTTTGGGGTTTTGTCTCACGGGATCTAGGTTTGCTGTGTGGTGTTTTGCACTGGATCCAGTGTCGGTGCTCTTGCTTTTGGATCTGGTGTGGGTGCTCATATTGTTGGTTGTTGTTTGGTGTCTTGTCGTTTGGTGTTTTGTCGTGTTTCGCTCGTGATCTTGTGGATCGTCATCCGGGATTGTGATCCCGTTATTCTGTATTATTCGAATCTGCAATTTAACAGGCAAGTCTCTTCTTGGACTAATATTTTGCTTTGTTCAAGTATATTTGATCTCTGCAAGTAGATCCCGTCCTTTTTCTTATCATACTGCTTTTGACAATTTCGTTAAGATTATCGAGGGTTTACACGAGCTAACCGGACATACACTTAACATCGTGTCGTCTCTTTGATCTAAAACCTAGTCCCTATTGTTTCATGCATATGCACTTACATGTAATTAACAAGATTCATGTTATAGACTTGTTGATGAATTGTATGTATGTTAGATTGAATTTGATTGATGAATGTATACCATGCCTGTGAAATTGTATCTTAAACCTAGAAATATGCATGTTGACACCTAGGATCACTTTGATTACCAATTTGCATGAAATATATGACTGTATGATTTATTTATTGCCTCTTTGTGTTAATTTAATTTCTGGACTGCTAGTTGCTTCATTTTGAATCAGAATTTCAATCATGCTACTGTCATAATTTGAATTAGCTTTCTAAACATGAAATTTAGCCTATGATGTCTAGTTTACTGCACTTTCTGCAGATTTGAATTCCATTGTGTGGTTTGTTAGATATCATTTTTTTTAGTACAGATGTGTTAGAACTTTCAGATACACAAATTCATGCGTACCTTACTGTTTCTTAATTTAATTGACCATGCTAATAGTAAAAGAAAAATTTGAAATAAATCTAGTTGAACCTAGACACATGTAGGAATCACCCAGAATTTTTATGGATTTATTTGATGAGTTCTCTGACCTGAAACAATTAGTTGAACACAACTTACTGCATGCTGCCTGAACATAAAACCTGAATAGAATAGAGTTTTCACCCTAGTTTCGGTATCTATTATATGCCTTAATTATATTTGCTGGAACCGTGTGGAAGTCCACTTTCTAGGCCTTCTGACGGATCGAGGTTTGCTATTTTGTGGTCACCATAATCCATGTTTTAGTACAGCAAGGTCATGTTGTCCTGATTGTGTGAATTGTGCTTATATGATAAGTTTGCTTCATGATTTGTCTGTAGCACATAGAACTCATCACGCTTAGTATTATACAACATTGAAACCCTCTTGCATGCTCACATAGGATGAAAATAAACTAATAATAAGCCGGGGTATTATGGGTAGACTTGGTAGTAAACGATCGGAAAATGTACTCGGTAAGGCCTTCTTGCTCGCTGGAACACTTGATATTGAAGGAGGAGTACACGATCCGTGAATTCACCATCAATCTAAAACTTTCACTGTGTGTTTCTGTCGAACCTGTAGTATGGGATGCAGTAGTATGTGCACTAGATAGGCTAATTAAATGACTAATAACCTGCATACTTGACCCTATATTGAACTTGACTTGACATTACTCATTACATGCGTGATTATTGTAAACCATTATTATTATTGCCTGTTCTTTGCTTTGTTCTTTGACTTTGATCATGTCCCTTTTTTTGATATGCATGTTTTCCTTTATCCTCTGTTTTTCTGTACTTGCTGCCAACGACTTGCTCTAAGGGCCCTCTTTTTCTTCTTTTTAGATCAAAATTTTACAGGTATTGAAGGATCAATCCCTGAAGGTATTGGTGAGCAACGATTCTAGAGATGGATTTCAAGATTATGCTGCTTAATTTATTCATTTCTAGCTTATTTATTTGAACATTGTTATGAATTTGTATTTTGTTTCGGGCTTATATTCCCAGATGTTGGATTTCTTGTGTTGGATATTGTTATTGTTGGAATACTTCATTATTTATTGAAGTTATCTTTATTCATGTGATTATATCTTCTTGCGTGGTTGTGTTGTTGTCGCATATTGTTGAGTTAGTTTGGTACAGCTTATGGATGGTGTTTGCATTATTCGCTGGGCCTACATTACGTATTCGTATTCCGTATTTTGGGAAGCGGGGCGTGACAGGGTTTTCTGTGGTATCAGAGCCAGGTTTAGTAATATATCAATCAAACATTACTATCTTTACGAGGTTGACATTGATTGATATATTTGTCGAGTATGGTTTCAGCCGGGTTGACTCAGTAATGTGCACACCACGATGGTCGCATGAATGCATGTATAATAACCAACATATCATCTGGGTACTGACCATCTTTGATTGTGTTTCAGGCTATGGCTCATGCGAGTTCTTCTTCTCGCTCGGGGGATGGGCAGCCGGGCAACGCTGCCATTCTCCAGACAATTCAGCGGATGATGGCTCTTCAGCAGGAGCACAATGAGCTGATGAGAGCTACTTTGGGGGCCAATCGACCTGCCGCCGGACCTGCACCTGGGCCCCTGCCACCTAGGTCTGGTACAGTAGCGGATTTCATGTGGCTGCACCTGGATAAGTTGGCTTATCCAGATGGAGAAACTGCTGATCGCCGCTCGTGTTGCCGAGGCGGATCGTGTAGATGTGGTTTGCATCCAATTGGTGGACCTCGCTCACATCTGGTGGCAAGTTGAATCCGAGAGGATGTCGCGACCCATTGAGTGGCCCATTTTCTCTAAGAGCTTTATGGCGAAGTTCTTTCCCAGTATCACTAAGGTAGAGATGAAGCGACAATTTGCTTCCCTAACTCAGGTCACCTGTGACAGTATTAATTTAAGCATTGTCTTCAGTAGGGAACCTGTTCCGTGGATGAGTATTCTGCAGAGTTTACTCTGCTCAGTCGCTTTGCTCCCGCCCTTGTTGCCACTGATGAAGCTTGGGCTAGCAGATTTCAACCGGGCTT
Source organism: Hemerocallis citrina (assembly GCA_017893485.1). NCBI lineage: Eukaryota > Viridiplantae > Streptophyta > Magnoliopsida > Asparagales > Asphodelaceae > Hemerocallis > Hemerocallis citrina. The sequence goes on along the minus strand of CM030366.1, from coordinate 6,606,209 downwards.
GAGTTCTCCCATCTATGACCATTTGGCTGCTCTTCGGCTTCGTGCCTATGCCGATGTTCTGGATGCTGCTCGGATTCAGGAGCAGACCCTCAGCAGGTTAGGTGTTCCTCAGCGGACTGTTTCGCACCCTGTTGCAGCTCGGCCTTCCGGAGGACCAATTCGGAGGCCTGTTCTGCCCCCTCCCACGAAAGTACTGTAAGCCATATTTTCGGTTTTGCTGTTTTTTGTTTTCTTTTGATTATTGTATTTGGATTCATTTGTTATAGTGTATTTTGTCTTTTCTTGGGCTCTTGTGTTCTCTCTTGAGCGATCTGTGTTCTGTTGGTTGGATTATGTTCTCTTTGCAAATTTTGCTCTTTCTATTTTAAGTTTGATTTGTTCCCCTTTGTGTTCGTCTCATCTCATTGCATTTATTTTTCTCTTTTTGGAGCATAAACCGATACCCAGGACCCACATAACCTCAACCCAAAACCCTAATTCTTCATCCCTATATATATACCCTATTATTAAACCCTAAAAATATTCTCCTCTCCCTCTCCGCCGTTTCACTCTCCCCGATCCCCCTTCTCCTCTCTGTTTTCGTTGCACCCAAACCCAAACCCAAACCCAAACCGAAACCCCTATCCCGTTGGCTTCTCCGACCACCTTCGACCTCCGTCATCGTCTTCGCCACCCTATCCTCGTCACCATCATTGTCTCCATCCCCTCGCCCTCATTGCCGTCGTGGTTCCCCATTGTCATCCCGTTCTCTTTGCCGTAACCCATTACTCAAGTTCGCCGCCTATATTCCTCCACTCCGTGCACCCCATTGTCATCGACGTCCCTCACCGAACACCCTCACAACCATTGTAGATCCCCTAGCATCGTCGTCCAAGTCCTAAAGTCGCTGTCGTCGTCTTCCCTTGTTTTCGAGCGAAAACAGAGGTTGCTCTCGTCGTAGTTTTGTCGAGGCCGCTGTCGCTTCCCGACAGTGGTGCCAATGTCGCTCTGCCGCGTAGTCGCCCCGCTGAGTCACTGTGCTCTCTCTCTCTCTCTCTCTCTCTCTCTCTGTCAAAGGAAGAAGAAGGAGCCCAATTGGTGGATTTTTCCGTTTGGTGTTTTGGTGCATCAGATCTGAAATTGTTGTCCCCTGTTCTGTCCAGATTCGGTGTGGGGTGTTCTTTTGGCTCAGTTGTTGTGCTTTGTTAGCTTGGGTTTCTTCGCACGGGTTTTGCACGTGTTTTTAGGAGGCTTCGCCCGGGATTCTGGTCTCGTTATTCTTATTAATTGTATCTGCAATATAACAGGAAAGTCTCTTCTTGAACTAGAATTTTATTTTGTTCAAGTTTATTTGATCTCCTGCAAGTAGATCCCGTCCATTTTGTTATCAAACTGCTTTTGACAATTCTTTTAAGTTTATCGAGGGTTTACACGAGTTAACCTGACATACTCTTAACATCGTGCTATCTCTTTGATCTAAAACCCAATCCCCATTGTTTCATGCATATGCACTTAAATAACTAGATTCATGCATAGGATTACTTGATAACTCGGACATGTTAAATTGAACGTGCTAGATTGAATTAGATTGATGAAATACTACCATGCCTGTGATAATTGTATCTTAAACCTTAGACATTTGCATGTTGACACCTAGGATCACTTTGATTGCCAATTTGCATGCTATGTGTGATCATATGATTTATTTATTGCCTATTCATGTTAAGACAATTTTCTGAAATGTTAGTTGTTTAGTTTGAATTAAGTTTTCACCCATGATAATGTCATAATTTGAATTTCCTTTACAAACATGAATTTTTAGCCTCTAATGTTTAGTTTAACATCCTTTTGACGGATCTAAGTTCCGATGTGTAATTTGCTAGATATCAACATTTTAGTACAGCCATGTTAGAAATTTCAGACTCATAATTGCATGCATACCCTGCTGTTCTATATTTTATTTGACCCTGTTAACTGTAAGAGAAAAATCTGAAATAAATTATTCTGGACCTAGACATGTATAGGTACTTTCCTGAATTTTTATAGATTTTATTAATGAATTATCTGACCCCAAATAATTAGTTGAACACAACCTACTGCATGCTGCCTAAACATAAAACCTGAATAGAATAGATTTTTCACCCTAGTTCCTATTTCTTTTATATGCCTTAATTATACTCGCTGGAACCGTGTGGAAGTCTACTTTAAAGACCTTCTAGCAGATTCAGATTTTCTATTTTATAGTGACGGTAACCTGCATTTTAGTACAGCAAGGTCATGCTGTCCTGATTATGTGAATTGTGTTTATTTGATGTGTTTGCCTCATGCTTTGTCTGTAGCGCATAGAATAAGTCACACTTAGTATTATACAAAATTGAAACCCTCTTGCATACTCACATAGGATAAAAATAAACTATTAACAAGCCGGGGTATTATGGGTAGACTTGGTAGTGAACGATCGGGAAATGTACTCGGTATGGCCTCATCGTTATATTGAATTGTCTTGGAATGAGGAGTATTGATTGCAATGATTTATTGATGATTCATGATTGTAAATTATTATTATCAATGCCGAGTACACGATCCGTGAATTCACCATCGGTCTAAAATGATCACTGTGCTTGTGCCGAACCTGTGAAATGGGATGTAGTAGTACGTGCATTAAATAGGCTAATAAAATACTTAATAACCTGCATCTCATGCTTGATCTTGTCTTGAAATCACTCATTACATGCATGATTATTGTACACCTTTGATATCATTGCCTGCTCTTTGCTATGTTCTTTGTCTTTGACCATGTCCCTATTCTTTGATATATATGCTTTCCTATTATCCTCTGTTTTTCTCTACTTGCCGCCCATAACTTACTCTAAGAGCACTCTTTTCTTTCTTTTTAGATCAAGATTTTACAGGTGCTGAAGGATCTGTTCCCGAAGGAATTGGTGAGCAACCTTTCTAGAGTTGGAACCAGTCTCCTCTGCATAGTTTTATTTGCTGCATAATTTTATCTGTTATGACTTGTACTTTGTTTTTGGACTTTATGACCCGTAGTTTGTTTTGATCCCAGATGTTGTATATTTATACTATTGGATTATTTCATTTATTGTTGGAATTTATCTTTGACTCATGTGGTTATATTTCTTACGTGGTTGTATTTTGTTGTTCTTGTTGCTGAGTTAGTCTGGTATTGCTTATGGATGGTATTTACATCATTCGCTAGGCCTACGTTACGTACTCGTGTTCCATATGTTGGGAAGCGGAGCGTGAAAGGGTTTTTTTAGTGGTATCAGAGCCCAGGGTTGAGTAATATATCAATCAAATATGACTATCTTTACGAGGTTTGGCTTTGATTGGTGTATTAGTCGAGTTTGGCTCTAGCCGAGTTAACTCAGTGATTTGCACACCACGATAATCACATGAATACTTGCATAAAAGACAACATATAATCTGGGTACTGACTATCTTTGATCGTGTTTCAGGCTATGGCTTGTGGGAATTCTTCTTCTCACTTAGGCGATGGCCAGCCGGACAACGCTGCCATTCTCCAGATGATCCAGCAGATGATGGCTCATCAGCTGGAGCACAATGAGCTGATGAGAGCCACTTTGGCAGCCAATGGGAATGTCGCTGGACCTACACCTGGTGCTCTGCCACCTAGGCCTAGTACGGTAGCGAATTTCATGAGGCTGCACCCAGATAAGTTTTCGGGTACTCAGTTTTCGTTGGAGGCCGAGCAATGGCTTATCCGGACGGAGCAACTGCTGATCACCGCTCGTGTTGCCGAGGCGGATCGTGTGGATGTGGTTCGCATCCAGTTGGTGGATCTCGCTCATATCTGGTGGCGGGTTGAATCCGAAAGGATGCCGCGACCCATTGAGTGAGCCACTTTCTCTGAGAGCTTCATGGTGAAATTCTTTCCAAGTGTCACCAAGGCAGCGATGGAGCGACAGTTTGTTTCCCTAACTCAGGTCAGCTAGATAATGTTCTTAAATGTCATTTGTTGTTGCCTACTTCACTTGTGATGGTATTAATTTGAGCATTATCTTAATCAGGGAAAACCGTTCCGTGGATGAGTATGCAGCAGAGTTTACTCAGCTCAGGCGCTTCGCCCCTACCCTCGCTGCCACTGTTTAAGCTCGGGCTGGTCGGTTTCAGTCGGGCATGAGCTTTCCCTTCCAGGACCGTTTGATTGCTCTTTGGCTTCGTGCTTATTCCAATATTCTGGATGCGGCTCGGATCCAATAGCAGACTCTTAGCAGGTCTAGTGTTCCTCAAAGGAATGTTTCGCACCCTGTTGTAGCCTGGCCATCCGGAGGACCTATTCGGAGGCCAGTTCCGCCCCCTCCTGCGAGAGCGCAGCCATATGCACCTGTTGTCCCGAGGAACATTGAGACTTTGCCAACCGACTGTGTTTAGTGTGTGGGAGCAGTGAGCATATGGTTCGTGACTGTCCGAGGAACAGAGCTCCTTTGCCGGTTGCTGGTGCTGCTCAGCTAGGAGTGCCGACGCGTGGTCAGGGCAGGTCGTCTCTTTCTCCGCAGAGGCAAGTCTTTGATCAGAGGCGTGTGGCTCCTAGAGGAGGTCTGGTTGGAGGTCGTGGTCAGGCTTATAACCTGACAGCCGAGGAAGCGGAAGTTGCTGTTGGAGTGGTTGTAGGTATATCATAGTAGTTGTACTTTCTTTTCTTTCTTTCAGTTTTCTACATGTTGTTGTTTTTCCCTCCTTCGTACAATTATTCGTGTATATATATCCTGCTAGCACCTTATTCTTTGTTTGATCTTCTTCTAGGTGTGATTTTAGTCTTCTCTCTTCCAGTTCATGTGTTGTTTTATTCGGGTGCTACCCACTCTTTCATTTCTTCTCACTTTGTCGATCAGCATGGTTTGGCTAGCGATGCTATGCTCATAGCTTGGGACATCACCACAGGTGGAGGTTTCGTTGTCTATTCTAGGGTTTGTAAGCAGAGCTCGTTGCTGATTGGTGGTGTGGTGTTCTCGGCTAATTTGATTGCGATTCCCAACTCCGGTTTTGATGTCATCCTGGGCATGGACTGGTTGGGTGTTTATAATGTTGTGATTGATTGCCGGGAGAAGAAGGTGACTTTCAGGCTCTCTGGTCAACCAAAGTTTTTTTTCCATGTGGGTGAGACACTGTCAGGGCGTGTCAAGGACTCGATGGACCCTAAGGTTGTTTCTCTTGTTTCGCTGGGTTCTGATGGGGTTGTTCCACCCTTAGTTGTGCAGGACTTCCCTGATGTGTTTCTCGAGGAATTGTTAGGTTTACCACCAGTTCGAGATGTGGAGTTCAGCATTGATGTTCAACCCGGTACGGCCCCTATTTCCAATAGTCCGTATCGTATGGCATCGGTTGAATTGGCGGAACTGAAGGTGCAAGTTCAGGAGCTTCTTGATAAGGGTTTTGTCAGACCTAGTGTTTCACCTTGGAGAGCTCCAGTTCTGTTTGTCAGTAAGAACGATGGAAGCCGCAGGTTTTGCATTGACTACAGGGAGTTGAACAATGTTACTGTCAAGAATCGGTATCCATTGCCAAGGATTGACGATTTGTTCGACCAACTGGGAGGTGCTTCGGTGTTCTCGAAGTTGGATCTGCATTTCGGGTATCATAAAGTCAGAGTGAAGTCAGAGGATGTTCCGAAAATAGATTTCCGAACGAGGTATGGGCATTACGAGTTCTAGGTGATGCATTTCGGAGTGACTAATGCACCAGCTGTGTTCATGAGTTTGATGAACCATGTGTTTTCGCAGTTCTTGGATCAGTTTGTCATGGTCTTCATTGACGAAATATTGGTGTACTCGTGTAACAAGGATGATCATGCAGAGCATTTGAGGGTGGTTCTGTAGACCTTGAGGGAGAACCAGTTGTTTGGGAAGCTCAACAAGTGTGAGTTCTGGCTGGACCGGGTTGCTTTCCTTGGCCACATTATTTCTAGTGCTGGTGTTTCTGTGGATCCTGTGAAGATTTCTGTGGTCAAGGATTGGCCTATTCCGAAGTCTGTTCTTGAGGTACAGAGTTTCCTTGGTTTGGCTGGTTACTATCGGAAGTTCGTTCAGGATTTCTCCAAAATTGCTGGACCCTTGACCAGTTTGACCAGGAAGGAGCATAAGTTCGTCTGGGATGAAGCTTGTGATGGACTTTTCGCCAAGTTGAAGCGTCGGTTGACGTCAGCGCCTGTACTGACTATACCCGACAGTTCAGGTGGTTTTGTGATCCATTGTGATGCTTCGGGGAGAGGTCTGGGAGCAGTGCTGACGCAGCGAGGCAGAGTTGTCGCTTATGCATCGAGGCAGTGGAGACATCATGAGAAGAACTATCCTACGCATGACTTGGAGCTTGCAGTTGTAGTTTTTGCCTTAAAGTTGTGGAGGCACTATTTGCTTGGGGATAGAGTTGAGATTTTCACAGATCACAAGAGCCTCAAGTATGTGTTCATGCAGAAGGAGTTGAACATGAAGCAGAGGAGATGGCTGGAATTGATGGCATACGTTGACATCAATTTGCAGTATTACCCGGGCAGAGTAAATTCGGTGCCGGATGCTTTGAGTTAGAGGCCTGCTGCTATGTTCCTCACTCAGCAGAAGGAGCTAGTGGAGGACATGAGGAGGCTAGAGTTGGATGTATTGCTTCCATCGGTAGCTTATGTTGGTGCAGTTGCAGTCGTCCTTGGTAGAGCAGATCAAGGCAGCTCTAGGGAGTGATCAGCAATTACAAGAGTTTCGGAGTGAGGTAGAAGCTGGTTTGAGATCTGATTTGCTTGTCCATGTTGATGGGTCGCTTCGGTTTGGCTCTAGGTTGTGTGTACCTAGAGGAGAAGTCAGGCAGAAGCTACTCGTGGAAGCTCATCGATCCTCGTATTCTATTCATCCTGGTGGAACCAAGATGTACAGGGACTTGAAACAGCATTTCTAGTGGCAAGGTATGAAGCGGGATGTGGCTCGATTCGTCGTCCAGTGCCTAATCTGTCAGCAGGTGAAGGAGGAGCATCAGAGGATAGCAGGACTTTTTCAACCCCTTTCTATCCCTGAATGATGTGGGAGAATATAACAATGGACTTTGTGACAGCTTTGCCGAGGAGTCTTAAAGGTCATAATGCTATCTGGGTGATAGTGGATCGGCTGACGAAGTGTGCTCACTTCATTCCTTTCCGTGTGGGTCAGTCCACAGAGAGTTTGGTCGAGTAGTACGTTCAGGAAGTTGTTTGTGTGCATGGAGTTCCTGTCAGCATCGTATCGGATAGAGATACGAGATTCAGGTCTCAGTTCTGGGAGAGTTTGCAGAAGAGCTTGGGTACCAAGTTGTGCTACAGTACAGCATTCCATCCTCAGATGGATGGGCAGTCAGAAAGAAAAATTCAGATCCTAGAAGACATGTTGAGATCCTGCATTCTTCAGTTTGAAGGTTCGTGGGAGGATCATCTTCACTTGGCCGAGTTCTCTTATAATAACAGTTACCAGGCGAGTCTCAAGGCTGTTCCGTTCGAAGCTTTGTATGGGCACAAGTGTAGATCGCCGGTCTATTGAGATGATATCGGTGAGAGGAAGCTTTTAGGTCCTGAATTGATCATGAAGACAGTTGATGCCATGGCTCAGATCCGCAAGCATTTGCAGGCCGCTCAGGATCGGCAGAAGAGGTGGGCTGATTATCATCGGAGACCTCTAGAGTTTGAGGTAGGCGAGCATGTGTTCCTCAAGGTATCACCTTAGAAAGGTGTTATCCGTTTCGGTGGTGGAGGCAAGTTGAGTCCTTGATTCGTCGGTCCATTCGATATTGTGGAACGTGTGGGCAAGGTAGGTTGCAGGCTCGCGCTACCGCTAGCTTTAGCAGGTGTCCATGATGTATTCCATGTTTCTTAGCTCAGGAAATACATCAGAGATGACAGTCATATGGTTGACTACTTAGACTTGTCTGAGGACGAATTTGTCTTGTGAAATTCGACCCATCTCTATCTTAGACCGTCGAGAGAAGGTGCTAAAGAATAGAGTCATCAAGTTGGTCCGAGTTTCTTAGGATCCTCGCTCGCTAGGGGAGTCTACTTGGGAGTTAGAGGAAGAGATTCGGGAGAGGTTCCCTCATTTGTTTGAGTAGTGTTTTGTTTTGCCTTGTTTTGCTTTGTTGTTTCGGGGTTTGACCAATGTACCTCTTGTATGAATTTCGAGGACGAAATTCTTCTTGTAAGGTGGGTAGGATTTGTAAGCCCTCTTTTCGGTTTTGCTGTATTTTGTTTTCTTTTGATTATTGTATTTGGATTCATTTGTTACAGTGTATTTTGTATTTTCTTGGGCTCTTTTGTTCTCTCTTGATCGATCTGTGTTCTTTTGGGTGCATTCTGTTCTCTTTGCAAATTTTGCCCTTTCTATTTTGAGTTTAATTTGTTCTCCTTTGTGTTCGTCTCATCTCATTGCATTTATTTTTCTCTTTTGGAGCCGAAACTGATACCCAGAACCCACATAACCTCAACCCAAAACCCTAATTCTTGATCCCTATATATATACCTTATTATTAAACCCTAAAAATATTCCCCTCTCTCTCTCCCTGATCCCCATTCTCCTCTTTGTTTTCGTTGCACCCAAATCCAAACTGAAACCCCTATCTCGTTGGCTTCTCCGACCACCTTCTACCTCTGTCATCGTCTTCGCCACCCACTCCTCGTCACCGTCATCGTCTCCATCCCTTCGCCCTCATCGTCGTCGTGGTTCCCCGTCGCCATCCCATTCTCCTTGCCGTAACCCATTACTCAAGTTCGCCGCCGCCGTTCCTCCACTTCGTGCACCCCATTATCGTCGACGTCCCTCACAGATCACCCTCACAACCACCGCTGATCCCCTAGCGCGTCGTCCAAGTCCCGAAGTCGCCGCCGTCCTCTTCCCCTGTTTTGGACCGAAAACAGAGGTTGCTCCCGTCGGAGTTTCGTCGAGGCTGTCGTCACCGCCGTTGCTTCTTGCCCGTGGTGCCGACACCGCTCTGCCCCACCGCAGTGCCGACACCGTTCTGCTCCCGCCGCAGTGTCGTGCAGTCGCCGCGCCGAGTCGCCGTGCTCTCTCTCTCTCTCTCTCTCTCTCTCTCTCTCTCTCTCAAAAGAAGAAGAAGGAGCCCGATTGGTAGATTTTGCCATTTGATGTTTTGGCGCATCAGATCCGAGATCGCTGCCCCGTGTTCTGTCTAGATCCGGTGCGAGTTTTCTTTTGGCTGAGTTGCTGTGCTTTGTTTGCATGGGTTTCTTCGCACGGGTTTTTTTTTGGGAGTTTTTGTCCTGAATTCTGATCCCGTTATTCTTATTAATTGTATCTGCAATATAACAGGCAAGTTTCTTCTTTAACTAGCATTTTATTTTGTTCAAGTTTATTTGATCTCCTGCAAGTAGAACTCGTCCATTTTGTTATCAAACTGCTTTTGACAATTCTGTTAAGTTTATCGAGGGTTTACACGAGTTAACCCAACATACTCTTAACATCGTGCTATCTCTTTGATCTAAAACCCAGTCCCCATTGTTTCATGCATATGCACTTAAATAACTAGATTCATGCATAGGACTACTTGATAACTCGGACATATTAAATTGAACGTGCTATATTGAATTTGATTGATTAAATACTACCATGCATGTGATAATTGTATCTTAAACCTTAGACATTTGCATGTTGACACCTAGGATCACTTTGATTGCCAATTTGTATGCTATGTGTGATCATATGATTTATATATTGTCTATTCATGATAAGACAATTTTCTAAAATGTTAGTTGTTTACTTTAAATCAAGTTTTCACCCATGATAATGTCATAATTTGAATTTCCTTTAAAAACATGAATTTGTAGCCTCTGATGTCTAGTTTAGCATCCTTTTAATGGATCTAAGTTCCAATGTGTAATTTGCTAGATATCAACATTTTAGTACAGCCATGTTAGAAATTACAGACTCATAATTACATGCGTACCCTGCTGTTGTATATTTTATTTGACCCTGTTAACAGTAAGAGAAAAATCTAAAATAAATTAGGCTGGATCTAGACATGTATAGGTACTTCCCTGAATTTTTATAGATTTTATTAATGAGTTCTCTGACCCCAAATAATTAGTTGAATACAACCTACTGCATGCTGCCTGAACATCAAACCTGAATAGAATAGAGTTTTCACCCTAGTTCATGTATCCTTTATTTAACGCCCCGATTTCCATATACTGGGAAACCGTGACATAAGCCAGAATCTTTTCTTCAATTAGTCACAATACACAGAAAAACAGGAAAATTTAAAACTTTTTATTTAACACAAAATATATTACAAGTCTGAATGTTATACAACTGCAATACATTACAACAGTGTTACAATAATACCTTTACAATCCCAAGTATTACAACTTTCAACAAATTACATCAGAGTATAATGAATGAAGAACAACACTTGGTAATTCCCACTTGGGTACTTTTCTACTAATAGATAATCAACATAAATATTACAGCGGAACTTAAAATGACATCGACTCCTCGCTTCCCTTGCCTTGAGTCCTCCTGAATCTCGCACCTGTACTTCTGCGATCCAGTACCTATTGAAGTGGGGACGTCAGTATTCACTGATGCTTTACGGCTGATAACTAACAGCAATTCTCCCAAAACAAACATATAACCATGGCAAATGTGTCGATGTAGTTTAAGTGTTCGTGAGTGCTATGACTAGAATCTAATTCAATATTAACTAAAGCTAGGATGCTCCTATTTTAATGCCAGCAAGTCTCCGAAGCAACATGCAGCCCACACTACATGCGCTCATCTCAAGCCGTCTCTTCATTATAGGGATTGAACCTGCGCTATGAGTTTTACTCTTGTACTCAACTTGTTTCTGAAGATTAGACATGACTGATGAGGTTGCCCTGAAATGGTCTAATTCTGCCAGGCGCACCGAGCCACCCTCAAATATCTGACGAATCCTTGGAGTTTTTGTGAAACCAGGTTAGCTCGAAGCATCCCCTGCCGCCCTCTAGCCAGACCGTAGTCTATGGCTCCTCGCCCTTAGATACAAGCCAAGACGGAGTTCCGGGGGTCCATCCCCTGGCTCCAACAGGAATCGCTCCCGCTTATCAAGGCACTTCAGAAATTAATAGACGAGATACGGATCCCGTGTTCCCAACTCGTGAGAAGGCATAGACCGTATCCCTTTGAAAAGAAGGGTACAGCCCAATAACACCGCCTAATGGAGGCCTATATGACAGGTTGGATCATAAGGAATCACCCTTAACACCAACTCCTTCCATTCGACGAAAGGTAAAGGTTAAGTAGTAAAAGCCATAAGTTACTACCCTAACAATGTCACTAACCCTAAACAAACTGAGGGATGACAACCGAACTTACACAACATGCTGAGTCTTAAGTTAGACTTCACAAGACAACTCTACTAGGCTGTTCAACCTAGACTTACCAGAATCCCGAAGGATCTGGTTCACGGCCTATCGATCCAAGACCCCAACAATACGAATGTACCTGCATGCCACTACCCTGAACTTGGATTTCGTCTATACTCCGGTCCGCGATCAACCTACACCGATTAAGATCCGACGGTACACAAAGAGTGACTCGTCCACAGTCCCTTAGGAGTAAGGAAACACATGTCTTGATGGCCGATAGCCCCTAGGGTAATAGTATCACCCTAGACGAGCACAACAAAACTGCGTACTAGCTAATAAGCTATATATGAGTAAACTAAACACATACCAGCCAATAAGCTGCATATGAAACCAACAACTACATACGAGCCAGGCAGGCTTAGTATGAGACAACAACATACATACCAGCCAAATAAGCCGCGTATGAGACCAACAGCTACATATGGGCCAGTCGAGCCGCGTATGAGACAACATACATACGAGCTAAATAAGCCGCGTATGAGACCTACAGCTACATACGGGCCAGTCGAGCCGCGTATGAGACAACATACATACGAGCCAAATAAGCCGCGTATGAGACCTACAGCTACATACGGGCCAGTCGAGCCACGTACGAGCAACACCACATACAAATACAACCATATAGGTAATCAAACCTAGAAGCAACCAAATGTGCTTACTAGCAAACTTGATCTTCTATAATTAGAAGCAACAGAAGAATCTACTAACGGTCTAAAACAGGCATTCTACCAATGAGAAGCCCAAAGCGACATAACAACTTTTATCGAGCTAACAATTACTAGTGACCTTCCCAACCCTTATTACCCATAAGGATGAGGAATGTCCCCATGATATGGTCCAATTTCAATTAGAACCTCACACAACTAGAATCCATGGTTTCTTTTCCCAAACGAGCTAGAACTACATGCAACTAGATTCTTGGGTTCTTTCTCAAGTTTGAGCTAGAATCACCTAGGATCTAGATGCATGGGTTCATGGTTCCTTTTTAATCTTTCACTACCATATACAATTCAGGCATGGTTCTTTTAACTAGAATGCTACAATACCCCATTCAAGCATGCATGGCTCTAACTATGTAATCTCAACATGGGATTCCTTCTAGGGGATTAACTAGAGCTACTTCACAAAACAATATTGCAACTACAACATGATTGGTCCTTCACTAACGCTACAACCACAACATGCTAGTTCTTTACTAACACAATTTACTATAACATGATAGTTCTTTACTAACACTATAATTACAACGTGATAGTTAATACTACAACTACAACATGAAGGTTCTTCATTAACCCTACAACTACAACATGAAGGTTCTTCATTAACACTACAACTACAACATGAAAGTTTCTTTGCTAAACACTACAACTACAAGCATGGATACAACTTAAGTAGAAATCTACTATAAGTTAAAGCATGAATAGCTACTAGATTTAAGCATGGATATCTCCTACTACTTTAGGCATGGTTAATTGCTACAACTTACCCATGAGTATTAACAATTTAGCATGGTATATAACAAGCATGATTTTCTTTACTACTTTAACCTACAACAATTAGCATGGTATACAACCTTAAACACCATTCTACAACAATCTCAAGCATGGTAGGAACCTACAACAATCTTAAGCATGGCATACTACTTAAGCATTCCTACAACAATCTTAGGTATGGTAGGTAATTTAAACATTAATCCTACGAAAACTTAAACATGGTATACTGCCTTAAGAATTAACCCAAAGCATGGTATATATTTAAGCATAAACCTACAACATTCAAATCATGGTATACTACTTAAGTATCAACCTAAGCATGGTATACATTTTAAGCATAAACCTATAACATTCTAACCTGGTATACTACTTAAGTATCAACCTAATCATGGTATACATTTTAAGCATGAACCTACAACATTCCTAAGCATTGTAGGTAATTTAAACATTAATCGTACAACAATCTTAGTATGGAGATACATGAGTTCTCTACTATAATCCCTACAACATGCATACAACATAAGCATGAACTCACTTTAACTTAGCATGAATGATTACTATTGTTATGCATGGATATCTTCTACTACCTTAGCATGGTATACAATGTAGGTATGAGTTTCTTTTCTACCTTATCCTACAACAGATTAAGCATAGTAGATAGCATGAGTATCAATCCTACAATAATCTAACATGGTCCATAGCTTTCCTACAACAATCCAAATATGGTATATAATTTCCTACAATTAATCTAAGCATGGATACTTATTTTAACTTAAACATGGATACTACCATTTATCCTACAACAAAATAAGCATGGTTTACAACATAGTATGAGTTCCTACAACAAATTAGACAACTTAAGCATGGATCCTTTACCACAATCCTTACAATAATTCAAGCATGAAAATACAACATACACATGGACTTCCTACAACATGGTAGACAACATAAAGTTAGATTTCCTACAACATGGTAGACATTATAAATATGGGCTTCCTACAACATCTAACATGATTTATAGCTTTCCTACAACAATTGCAACATGAACCTAAATAGTATTTTCTAACATAAAGTAAAATAGACATACTACAGGGAACTAATCCTTTATAATTATAGAAGCAAGAAAAGATGCTTAATCCTTTACAATTTAGAAACAAAAGTAACACACAACAATTACTAAAACTTATCTCTTATGACTAGAATTAGTAAGACTAGATCTTTAACAACAAAAATGAGTTCTATTATTATACTAAACCCAAAACTGGGCTTTTTAGTATACTACAACCAAAAGGGCCTCCAAATTGTTTCTTTAATAACTACAACATAAACCACACCAAAGTTGGGTTCCTTTTAACCTACACTAACTAATCAACAAAAGAAAAAGTGATCTTTTTTTTTTAACATTCTACAACTAATAACTTCATATAGTTTCTTTATCAACTACAATAGAATTAGCATCCAAGTTGGGTTCCTTTTATACATATGTGATCAATAAAATGGAACAAGCAAAAATAAAATAAAGAATCCCCTTGGGTTCAACCATTCATATGCATATTCTTAGTCCAAGTGGTTCAAGTTGTATGTTCTACAACCCAAATGGGTATGTACACAAGTCCATATGATATTGTTCAAGTCAAGTTCTATAACCATAGATGGGTATGTACATCCATCTCCATATGCTTATGTCCTTTTAGTCCAAATACTAACAACAAGAACAACAATTACAACTATCAAAAGTTTAATCTTTTTGCTCTTCTTTATTAAGTCATTCAAGTCTACCATTCATTTTCTCAAGTGGTCCTTCCCTTTTCTTTTTCCCACAAAAAGGGCTAGTTCAAGTTGTTTAACACAACAACATACCCAATCAAAAAACAACACTGACAACACCCAACAAAAGAACAAGAACAACACCACCACACCCACAAAAGAGAACAAAATAACACAAAACAAAAGAAAGCCACACACACATAAAGTTGGAGAACCCCCACCTTAAACTCTTGTAGGAAGAACTAGCTTGCTACCCTTCTCCTTCCCTTTAGCTGCTAGGAAAAACTCCTATGGAAACCTACAATGAAAAACTCTCAAGTTAGGTTTTCTCTCTTTCTTTTCCTCTCCTTTATTTTTTGTCTTTGTAAAAAATGAGACAAGAGTGAAGGGAGGGGGTATTTATAGGAGAGAAGAGGAGGGGGAGAGTGCAAAAGTGCACTCACAAATTGCACCAAAACCCCTAAGGGTATGGGCCGGCCTACAAGGGATGGGAGGGGGTGAGGTGGAGGCATGGGTTAGGGTGTGAGGTGGAAGCATGGTGCAAGCTTCTAGAAGAAGTTTCCTTAACTCTCTTATGCACACTAAACCTAGGTTAAACACTTATAAAAAAAACCCTAACAATCAAATTAGATTTTGTCATGACAAAGATATGTACTTTATCCAAAAATACACACCACACAATTTGTACAATGTACTAATTTGCTACAACACACATATATATGTATATATGTGTATACCAAAAATCTTGGTATAATCCTATAAAATAATTTAATTTCGGAAATAATAATAAAATAAATTTTTTTATCAATTCGAAAGATCACGGTATCAATTTGATACAATACGGGTGTATACAGACTGGTATATGTGTACAGATAATGTTTATGAATAAAATTGGGTGTCATCCACCACAAATTTCCATTCTGGAATTTAAAAAAAAATAATAATGAAATAATAATAAAATAATAATTTATACAATGTAATATCCGTCCGAGATATTACACTTTATATGCCTTAATTATACTCGCTGGAACCGTGTAGAAGTCTACTTTCTAGACCTTCTCGTGGATTCAGGTTTGCTATTTTGTAGTGACGGTAATCTGCATTTTAGTACAGCAAGGCCATGTTGTCCTGATTATGTGAATTGTGTTTATTTGATGTGTTTGCCTCATGCTTTGTCTGAAGCGCAAAGAATTAGTCACACTTAGTATTATACAACATTGACACCCTATTGCATGCTCACATAGGATTAAAATAAACTATTAACAAGATGGGGTATTATGGGTAGACTTGGTAGTGAACGATCGGAAAATGTACTCGGTAAAGCCTCATCATTACATTGTATTTTCTTGGAAGGAGGAGTATTGATTGCACTGATTTATTAATGATTCATGATTGTAAATTATTGTTATCAATGCCGAGTACACGATCCGTAAATTCACCATCGGTCTAAAACGATCATTGTGCTTGCGCCGAATCTGTGGAATGGGACGCAGTAGTACGTGCACTAGATAGGCTAATAAAATACTTAATAACCTACATCTCATCCTTGGTCTTGTCTTAACATCATTCATTACATGCGTGATTATTGTACACCTTTGATATTATTGCCTGGTCTTTGCTTTGTTCTTTGTCTTTGACCATATCCCTATTCTTTAATATACATGCTTTCCTATTATCCTCTGTTTTTCTCTACTTGCCGCCAACGACTTGCTCTAATGGCACTCTTTTCTTTCCTTTTAGATCAAGATTTTACAAGTGCTGAAGGATCTGTTCCCGAAGGAATTGGTTAGCAACGTTTCTAGAGTTGGAACCAGTCTCCACTACATAGTTTTATTTGTTGCTAGATTTATTTTCTTGAACATTGTTATGGCTTGTACTTTGTTTTTGGGCTTTATGACCCGTAGTTTGTTTTGATCCGAGATGTTGGATATTTATAGTGTTGGATTATTTCATTTATTATTGGAATTTATCTTTGATTCATGTGGTTATATTTCTTACATGGTTGTATTTTGTTGTTCTTGTCGCTGAGTTAGTCTGGTACAGCTTAGGGATGGTGTTTACATCATTCATTGGGCCTACGTTACGTACTCGTGTTCTGTATTTTGGGAAGCGGGGCTTGACAAGTACAGTCGTACGCACCTGTTGTCCCGAGGACTGTTGAGACTTGTGGCTATTACCATAAGCCTGGGCATTCACAAGGAAACTGCAGGATGGCCAACCGGTTGTGCCTAGTGTGTGGGAGCAGTGAGCATATGGTTCGTAACTGCCCGAGCAACAGAGTTTCTGCACCGACTTCTGGTACTGCTCAGTTAGGAGCGCCGGCTCATGGTCAGGGTAGACTGTCTCTTCTGCCCCAGAGGCAAGTCTTTGATCAGAGGCGTGTGTCCCCTAGAGGAGGTCAGGCTGAAGGTCGTGGTCAGGCTTATAACCTGACAGCTGAGCAAGCGGAAGTTGCTATTGGAGTGGTTGTAGGTATATCACAGTAGTTGTACTTTCTTTTCTTCTTTTCTGAATCTGCATGCTATTCTTTCTTTCTTTGTACAATTATTCGTGTGTATATCCTACTAGCACCTTATTCTTTTGTTTATCTTCTTCTTCTAAGTGTGATTTTAGTCTTCTCTCTTCCATCTCATGTGTTGTTTGATTCGGGTGCTTCCTACTCTTTTATCTCTTCACGCTTTTTCGATCAGTATGGTTTGGCTAGCGATGATATGCCCGCAGATTGGGACATCACCACAAGTGGAGGTGTCATTTTCTGCTCTAGGGTTTGCAAGTAGAGTCCGTTGCTGATTGGTGGTGTGGAGTTCTGTGCTGATCTGATTATGATTCCCAACTCCGGTTTCAATGTCATTCTGGGCATGGACTGGTTGGGTGTTTCTTGTGCCGTGATTGATTGCCGGGAGAAGAAGGTGAATTTCAGACTTTCTTGTCAACCACAGTTTGTTTTCCATGCGGGTGAGACACCTTCTTGGCATGTCAAGAACTCGATGGATCCCGAGGCTGTTTCCCTTGTCTCGTTGAGCTCTGATGGGTTTGTTGCACCCTTAGTTGTACGGGATTTCCTCGATGTGTTTCCCGAGGATTTTCCCGACTTGCCGCCAGACCGAGATGTAAAGTTCAGCATTGATATTGAGCCAGGTACGACACCTATTTCCAAGAGTCCGTAGTGTATGGCACCGATTTCCAAGAGTCCATAGTGTATGGCACCGATTGAATTGGGGAAACTGAAGGTGCAAGTTCAGGAGCTGCTTGATAAAGGTTTTATCTGGCCTAGTGTTTCTCCTTGGGGTTTCCCAGTTCTGTTTGTCAGTAAGAAGGATGGAAGCCGCAGGCTTTGCATTACTACAGGGAGTTGAACAATGTCACTGTCAAGAATCGGTATCCATTGCCAAGGATTGACGATTTGTTTGACCAACTGGGAGGTGCTTCGGTGTTCTCGAAGTTGGATCTTCGTTCTGAGTATCATCAAGTTAGAGTGAAGTCAGAGGATGTTCTGAAAATGGTTTTCCGAACGAGGTACGAGCATTACGAGTTCTTGGTGATGCCTTTTGGAGTGACTAATGCACCGGCTGTGTTCATGAGTCTGATGAACAGGGTGTTTTTGCTGTTCTTGGATTAGTTTATCGTGGTCTTCATTGACGACATATTGGTGTACTCGCGTAACAAGGAAGATCATGCGAAGCATTTGAGGGTGGTTCTGTAGACCTTGAGGGAGAACCTGCTGTTTGGGAAGCTCAACAAGTGTGAGTTCGGGCTGGATCGGATTGCTTTCCTTGGCCACATTATTTCTGGTGCTGGTGTTTCTGTGGATCCTGCGAAGATTTCCGTGGTCAAGGATTGGCCTATTCCGAAGTCTGTTCCCGAGGTGAGAAGCTTTCTGGGTTTGGCTGGCCATTATCGAAAGTTCGTTTAGGATTTTTCGAAGATTGTTGGACCTCTGACCAGTTTGACCAAGAAGGAGCATAAGTTTGTCTGGGGTGAAGCTTGCGATGAAGCTTTCGCCGAGTTGAAGCGTCGGTTGACATTAGTGCATGTGCTGAATATACCCGACAGTTCGGGTGGTTTTGTGATCTTTTGTGATGCTTCGGGTCGAGGTCTTGGAGTAGTGCTGATGCAGCGAGGTAGGGTTGTCGCCTATGCATTGAGGCAGTTGAAACCTCATGGGAAGAACTATCCTATGCATGATTTGGAGCTTGCAGTCGTGGTTTTTGCCTTGAAGTTGTGGAGGCATTATTTGCTTGGGGATGTGTGGAGGTATTCACTGATCACAAGAGCCTCAAGTATGTGTTCACATAGAAGGAGTTGAACATGAGGCAGAGGAGATGGCTGGAAATTGATGGTAGATTTTGACATCAATTTGCAGTATCATCCGAGCAGAGTAAATTCGGTGCCTGAAGCTTTGAGTCGGAGGCCTGCCACTATGTTCCTCACTCAGCAGAAGGAGTTAGTGGAGGACATGAAGTGGCTGGAGTTGGTTGTGTTGCTTCTCAGATCAGATCGGCATCTCATGATGTTGCAATTGCAGTCTTCTTTGATTGAGCAATTTCGGAATGAGGTAGAAGCTGGATTGAGATCCGAATTGGTCGTTCATGCTAATGCGTCTCTTTAGTTTGGCTCTAGGTTGTGCGTACCTAGAGGGGAAGTCTGGTGGTTGCTACTGGAGGAAGCTCATCGGTCCCTGTATTCCATTCATCCTGGTGGTACCAAGATGTATAAGGACTTGAAGCAACATTTCTAGTGGCACGGCATGAAGAGGGATGTGGCTCGATTCGTCGCCCAGTACCTGATCTGTCAGCAAGTGAAGGAGGAGCATCAGAGGACCGCGGGACTTTTGCAACCTCTTCCAATTCCAGAGTGGAAGTGGGAGCATTTCACGATGGACTTTGTGACAGCTTTGCCAAGGAGTCCTAAAGGTCAAAATGCTATTTTGGTGATCGTGGATCGGCTGACGAAGTGTGCTCACTTCATTCCTTTCTGTGTGGGCTGAGCAGTAAGTTCAGGAGGTTGTTCATCTGCATGGAGTTCCTATCAGCATCGTATCAGATAGGGATACGAGATTCAAGTCTCGGTTCTAGGAAATCCTGCAGAAGAGTTTGGGTTCCAAGTTGAGCTTCAGTTCATCGTTACATCCTCAGTCAGATGGGCAGTCAAAAAGGACAATTCAGACCCTAGAAGACATGTTGAGATCCTGCGTTCTTCAGTTTGTAGGTTCGTGGGAAGATCATCTTCACTTGACCGAGTTCTCTTATAATAATAGTTACCAGGCGAGTCTCAAGGCTGCTCCATTTGAAGCTTTGTATGGACGCAAGTGTAGATCACCGATCTGTTGGGATGATATCGGTGAGAGTAAGCTTTTAGGTCTGGAGTTGATCACGAAGACAGTTGATGTCGTGGCTCAGATCTGAAAGCATTTGGAAGCCGCTCAGGATCGGTAGAAGAGGTGGACTGACTGTCGTCATAGACCGCTAGAGTTTAAGGCAGGAGAGCATGTGTTCCTCAAGGTATCACCTTGGAAAGGTGTTTTCCATTTTGGAGGCGAGGGCAAGTTGAGTCCTCGCTTCATCGGTCCATTCGATGTTGTGGAACGTGTGGGCAAGGTAGCTTACAGGCTTATGCTACCGCCAGCTTTAGCGGGTGTCCATGATGTATTCCATGTTTCTCAGCTCAGGAAATACCACAAGGATGATAGTCATGTGGTTGACTACCCAGACTTGTCTGTAAGGCAGGATTTTTCCTGTGAAATTCAACCAGTCTCTATCTTAGACCGTCGAAAGAAGGTGTTGAAGAATAGAGTCATCAAGTTGGTCCGAGTTTCTTGGAATCCTCACTCGTCAGGTGAGTCAACTTGGGAGTTGGAGGAGGACATTCGGGAGAGGTTTCCTCAATTGTTTGAGTAGTAATTTGTTTTGTTTTGTTCTGTTTATTTTGTTTCGGGGTTTGCCCTATGTACCTCTTGTACGAATTTCGAGGACGAAATTCTTCTTGTAAGTATTGGATCCTGTAGGCAAGGTAAGAAACACTAGAGGATGGGTAAATAGTGTTGTATAAAAAATAATAACGAAATTGAACTTTTCTTACTGTCCAGTCGACTTGAAAAAGGAATACAGTCGAGTGGAGCGTCAGAATAGAAGAGTATTTTATACAAGTCTGATCAGTCGACTTATAGCGGAACTTAGTGGACTTGTCAGAAAAGTTTTTGCAGATTATGTTATACCAGTCTGATCAGTCGACTTATAGAAGTGGGACAGTCAACTTGCCAGAGAAGTTTTCACAAAGAAATTAAAAAGCAAGTAAAGAAAATACAAACACAGAGAGAATCAACCCAGAGAGTACACAGCGATGTATCCCGACCTACATCCAGTCCCCAAGCAACCCACTTGAGATTTTCCACTCTTCTTGAAAAAATACAAGAATACCCTATGGTGTTAGACAACAACCTTGTCCAACCCTTAGAAACCTCTCTCACCACTAGAGAGAGCAAACCCACTCTTCAACCAAGAGTGAAAACCTGACTCTACAACCTAGAGCCCTTCTCTCCAACCGAGAGGACCACTCTCACAACCCGAGAGTGAAAGGAAACAATATAAGAGTTACAACAACCTATAGCCTTGTTATGATTGTGATTTTTGTATGGAGGCTAATAGGTCAACTTTCAAAATCAGTCTAAAACAAATTCAATGTTTACTAGACTGATTTCAGAGAACCAGGACTTAGAAGATTATGAATGCTTGTTTGAATACCTGTTCTTTTTCAAAAGCATAAACTTATACTTTTATCAAAAATGCTTGGAACCTGTCCATGGTGATTCCTAGGCTCTATTTATAGAAAGGAATCACTAGGACGTTGTAAAACAGTTTATAAAACTGATTAAAAACGGATATAAAACTATTGAATTCGAAAAACAAGTTTTAAATTCTGAAAACTGTAGAAACGACTTGAACAGTCGACTGGGTTGCCGTGATGAGTCGACTGACTAGAGTTTGAAAAAGTTCAGACAGTTTCGTACTAGTACAGTCGACTGGTACTCAACAGCTGATCTTAATCAAGCTTGTTTCGACCTTTAAACTTGTGAAAAACACTCAATTATAAAGATATGTATGAATGTGTGTGTGTGACAAGGCTATTATATCATTCTAAGACTCAAAGAAATAAAATTACAATTGTTTACAAGACATTTAATAAAACACATTGAAGCACTGAATCTTGTCTTGATCTTGAGTCTTGAATTTGAGCTTGAGCCATTGTCTTTAGTTGTTGAAGCTTGCTTGATCAATCTTGTCTTGAGCTTAGAACTTTGTAGCATGATCAAATTTTCTTTGAGAGCTTTATTGGATCAACATTGCCTTTGTGTATCACACATGGTATTGACATTGATACATCCTGCAATATATAAGAAGTAGCACAACTTTGCATTGTGTTGTGGTCATCAAAACCAAGAATCAACATTCTCCTCTTTTTTGATGATGACAACACAATAGCTTACAATAATAATCAAAATACAAATGCTCCCCCTAACTAATGTACAATATGCATAAGTTAAAAAAAACATGCACCAAAAGCAAACAACATATACACATATAACATACACAAGTTTTTTCTGCCCCTTTGGCATCAACAAAAAATAGGAGTAAAATAAATAGGAACATATTGCAAGAGAACAAATACAAGTCAAAACCAAAGCAAATGTATACATATGAAATTTGAAGTACATTGTTCAAAAGACAACATAAAATAGAAAATACATAAAAAGTAGAAAAATATAGAGAAAATATAGCTAATCAATCTTCGTCTTCATCATCGTTTGTGGCACCTTGAGAAGGAGGAGGTGGAGGTGGAAACTGGGAAGTGAACAAGTGAGTAAGATGGGAAATACTGGCTTCAAGGTTGTCCTGACGATCCATGAGATAATTTACAGAAGTGTAAAGACTCCTAGGATCATCAAAACCAGCACGAGGATGAGATGAACTAGAAGCAAAAGGCCGACGAGCTGAAGTGGCTAAGGGGATAGGAGGAACATTCCTAGGAGGAGACCTAGATGGAGAGTTAAGCATCTTCATACGTGCTAAACTTGCACGATCAAAAGACTCATAGTGATTTACTATACTCGTCTTGGAAGCGAGATCAACTTCATAGAAGTTGAAAACATGAGTAAGTAAAGCACCAAAAGGAAGAAAAGAAGAATGAGTCTTATGAAGAGGACTAAAGATGACTCGACTCCAATTGATTTGGATGTTGCCGAAAATGGCTTACACTGCTTGTTACAATTCAAAAGAGAATTGGTCGTAGCTACCCATTTTAGGTCATATTTGTGCTAAACAAATATATAATCAAGGGATCAGATCGGTCAAAGGGCAAGAAAGAGTAAAAGAAATTGCCTCAAAAGGTGTGCCATTTTCAAATTTAAAAGACAGACTGAAGTGCGACAGTCGACTGTATTTTTATAATAGTCGACTTAGTCGAGAGCAAAATAGATCAAACGAAAATAACAAGTAATATTTCTGGCAGTCGACTGAGTACTGGTCACAGTCGACTTTCCAGAGCACAAAAAACTCAGACAAAATAAATCTCGAAAAATACTTGGGAAGTCGACCAAAAATTAGTGCTAAGTCGACTTACCATGAAAAAAAAATGAAGAAATATCATAAAAACTGCAAATTCCTAGTTCTCTTCTGAAGGTGATAAATGTGTCTTCCTTAAGTGGTTGAGTAAAGATATCTGCTACTTGTTTATCAGTAGAATTAAAGTCTAAAGATATATCTCCCTTTAAAATATGATCACGTAGAAAATGATGTCTAATATCAATGTGTTTTGTACTTGAATGTTAAACCGGATTTTTAGATAAATTAATGGCACTGGTATTATCACACATTATTGCAGGCTTTGTAAATAAAATGCCATAATCTAATAGAGTTTGTTTCATCCACAAAATTTGAGCACAAGCCAAACTTGCAGCAATATATTTAGCTTCTGTAGTAGATAGAGATACCAAATTTTGCTTCTTACTGAACCAAGAGACTAGAAAATGTCCCAAAAAGTGACATGTTCCACTAGTATTTTTGCGGTCAGTTTTACTGCTAGCAAAATCAGCTTCACTATACGACAAAAGTTGAAAATTATCGGTGCGTGGATAAAATAGACCATACTCAGACGTGCCTTTAATATATCTTAAAATACATTTCACAGCATTTAAGTGAGACTCTTTAGGACTTGACTGATATCTAGCACACAAACATACACTAAAAATAATGTCTGGTCTACTAGCAGTTATATATAAGAGTGAGTCAATCATACCTCGATAGAGTTTTTGATCGACACTCTTACCTAATTCATCTTTGTCAGGGTAGTGGTAGTAGCCATAGGTGTGGTCTTGCTACTCATGCTATCCATGCCAAACCGTTTGAGTAATTCCTTAGCATATTTTTCTTGATTAATAAATATGTCATTTGGTGACTGCTTAATTTGTAGTCCAAGGAAATAATTGAGTTCACCCATGTGACTCATCTCAAACTCATTTTTCATGGTATTAGCAAACTGTTGACATAGATTACTATTAGTAGAACCAAAGATTATGTCATGTACATATATTTGTATGATCAAAATATCGGTCTCTTTTCTCCTAATGAACAAAGTAGTATCTACTTTACCTATTTCAAAACCAGTTTCTAAAAGAAAAGTCTTTAATCGATCATACCAAGCACGAGGTGCTTGTTTAAGACCATATAAAGCCTTTTTCAATTTAGAAACATGGTTTAGGAATTGTTCATGTTCGAAACCAGGTGGTTGCTTAACATAAACATCTTCCTTTATAAAACTATTAAGAAAAGCACTTTTAACATCCATTTGGAAAAGTGAAAAGTTCATAAAACAAGCAAAAGATAACAAGATCCTAATTGATTCTAGTCTAGCAATAGGAGCATATGTTTCACCAAAATCTATGCCTTCTTCTTGATTATACCCTTGAGCAACTAATCTAGCTTTTTTCCTAACAACTTGTCCTGATTCATCTAATTTATTCTTAAATACCCATTTGGTACCAATTATAGTATGGTCAGGAAGTCGTAGAACTAAATCCCATACATCATTTCTTATAAATTGGTTTAATTCATCTTGCATGGCATTCATCCAAAACTCATTCTCATAGACTTCTTGTATATTTTTAGGTTCAAAATCTGACAAGAAAGTCGTATGAGAAATCATGTTAACATAAGATCTGGTTTGAATACCACGTGAGATGTCACCAATTATTAAGTCATGAGGATGATCTCTAACTTCAACAAAAGATTTTGGTAAAGTTTGAGTCATCACAACAGGATCAGTCGACTTGACTTGTCCATGATTTCTTTATCGGTCGGCTTATCCGCTAGGGTAGTCTGCACTAAAGATTTAATGACGTTATTTAAAGGTGATGGATCCGTTTCATCATCTTTAATAACAATAGATGAAGTCAGAGATTCATCAAATGAAACATGCATGGATTCTTCAATAGTCAAAGTTGACTTATTGAAGATCCTATATGCCTTACTCCTATTTGAGTATCCAATGAAGATACCTTCATTAGATCTAGGATCAAACTTATCTAAATTATCTTTAGTGTTTAAAATGAAACACTTACATCCAAATATTTTGAAATAAGATACTTTAGGAATTTTATCAAAAAATATTTCATAACATGTTTTCTTAAGCTTAGGCCTAATCAAAATTCTATTTAAAACATAACAAGTTGTAGCAACAGCTTCAGCCCAAAAGTACTTAGGTAAATTGCTTTCAACAAGCATGGTACGTGCACACTTGCAAAGTCATATTCTTTCTTTTGACCACTCCATTTTGTGCTGAAGCTCTAGGAAATACAAATGAATGTGTTATATCATTCTTGTTGCAATATTCTGAAAATATTTCATTTTCAAATTCTCCACCATGATCACTTCTAGTAATGACTATGGTTAAAGACTTTTGATTTTGAATCCGTTTACAAAAATTTGCAAATTCATCAAAAGCATTATTCTTATGTTTTAAGAAGAAAACCCAAGTGAATCGTGAAAAATCATCTACTAAAACAAATATATACATACTTTTATTTAAAGAAGCAACTCTAGTAGGCCAAATAAATCCATGTGGATTAATTCGAGAGGCCTACTAGTAGAAATTACTTCTTTTGTCTTAAAAGTATATTTGATTTGTTTACCTAGTTGACATGCATCACATAACTTATCCTTTTTATAGGATAGTCTTGGCAACTGTAACACCTCGGATTTTAAAATAACGAAAATATTCGTTTTTACATCTTGTAGGGGTGAGAATTATTTTTAAGAGATAACTTATTTTAGTTATTTTCAATATTGATATATTAGGGCCATGAGTTGAGATTTTATATGAATAAATATTGTTCATCTTTATTTTATTTCCTTTGGGGGATTATTATCAGTTAATTTTAGTGTATTTGGTATTGTTCGTATTATTATAGAAAAGAGTTGGGGTTTAATTGTAATATATTGGATTTGGAGGGCTTATAGGTAATTATACCTTACTATTATTATTTTTATATATTATATTTTCAAATAACCCCCTCCCCCATTTCTTTCCTTCTTTCTTTCTTTCTTCTCCCTTCCCGTTCATTTCACCCGACCGAAACCAAAAACCCACCGAAACCCAATTTTCGGCCTCCCTCTCTCCCTCCTCAAATCCACCTAAATACTTTATGATTTCCGAATTAATTTGGGGAGATGACTAAGTGAAGGATGCTCTACCTAGTGGTGGAGTCAATTTGGAGAAACAACCACAGAAAGGTATATCCATTTTTATTTTACTGTATAAAATTAAGTGTGGTTAGTTTTATTGAGCAGGATTATTATGGTAGAGAGATTTAGAGATGTTGGAAGTGGTAGATTTGAGGAATTAGTAGATTATTAGGGAAATTGTAAGTTGTTGATAAATTAGGGTTTTGGGTTTGTAAAATAGAGTTATATATATGAGAATTATCTCTTGTATGGTAGTAAAAAAAAAATTGTAGTGAGCCATTAGAATAAAATGGGGAGTGGTGATTTTGGCATAAACTCGAATTATAGGGTTTATGAAATCGGGTAGGAAACTCGATCCTAATAGTTATAGAAAATGCATATGAAGGTGTAGAATATTATGAAAGTATTAATATGAATTTAGGATGATTTTTATAGGCTTAACTCAATTAAATTGAGTGAAATAGACTATAGGTGAAAAGTGCACGCCGGGTGTTCGATGAAATGCCCGAGCGAGATTTAGGAGAGGATTTGATGGGTTCGAAGGTGTAGTTGAGTCTCATTATTATTATTAACCCTAATATGTGAGATTAGGAAAAAGAGGATTAAAAAAATTAGAAAATATGAATTCTTCTTATTAGAAAGCCTCCGATCAATAAGGGAATGTTTGTATTGGGACCCGAATTCGAAATCCGTCGATGTAGCTCGGTTACTTAGGTCATTTGTAACGAGTGGGTGAAGACGGATTCGAGTTTGAAGGTTCGTAGGTCGAGTTTTGAGTTTTAAGCTAATCGGTCCTATAATTTCCTATTTAGGTGGAAAACGTCGAACTTCGACTGGCTACAGGACGGACGTGGGACATCGTTTGCTCGATCCGTCAGGTGAGTATGTTGTATTTATGTATATTTTATGTTGTGGCCAAATTTTGTGACTTTTTGATGTATTTCGTAGAAGTTAGGCTAAAAACTGATTTTGAAGGAAAATACAGATTTTTAAGGGCCCGAAACTGAGTTTTTTTGATATTTGAGGAAATTAACTATTTTAAGTATATAAAACCTATATTATGGGTTAATGTGACGTGTTGAAGTATAAAAATTAAATATATTAAACGGTTTATGCATATAATTACCCCGTGCATGTTTTGTGCATGTTTTTGGGTGAATAAGCCGATATAGGTGATTTGGTATATGTGGAGCCTTGTGTTTGGGCTAGCATGCTATAGATGGATGCTAGAAGATGTAATTAGACGAAATTAGTAGTTGTGGTCATGTTTTGGAGACCCGCGTATATATAGTGCATGTTTTATGCTTATTTTGGGGCATATAGACCCTTATAGGTGATTTTACTCACATAGAGCATTGGGTATGAGTTAGTATGCTATGATTGGTTGTTATGGAGTTTAATTAGATGAAATAAGCGATTATCGCCCTATCTTTTGGAAACCCACAATTGTGAGGTATGTTGTGATATATAGGTAGATGATTATGGTTTGTGATGCAATAATTGATGAAATTAGTAAGTGGGTATATGTTTACAGTCTAATTATGTTCTAATGAATTAATGGGCAATAGTATGGTATTATAATGTGATGAATTATCTATTTTGATACTCTTATGATATGGAATAACATAATATAGTTCTTTTATTAATATTATAACTTGGCGTATGCCTATATCTGATACAATGAGATAATGAATAACATGGTACCCTTAATGTGGGTTGTTATGGCAAAATAAATATCCTGGCACATTAATATTATGCATTAATATGATATGATGAGTTATGTGTTGAATAACAGGGTGTGTGCATAATGTGGTATAATGATATGAAGATAAAGGATAAGATGGTACGTGCTTATAGAATGTGTTACTAATTCACGTGGTTAAAGTCAAAGACATGACTGGTTTGTGAATCAAAAGTGAAATGCTTGTGTTGATAAAGTAAGTTGAAAATATGAAATGATTAATGCTAATAACAGATGGTTTTGTTGACCAGTACCTACAGCAATCCTGGGGGTTTGGGCTAAACCTCCTAACGCCCAAGGACTGGCTTGGGAATAGTGGACCCAAACTATGTTTGGGGTAAGTGGTTTTTATCGCCCAAGCTATCGGCTTGAGGCCCGGTTTCCCTCGATGATACCCCAAGTTGGACCTG
Source organism: Hemerocallis citrina (assembly GCA_017893485.1). Classification (NCBI taxonomy): domain Eukaryota; kingdom Viridiplantae; phylum Streptophyta; class Magnoliopsida; order Asparagales; family Asphodelaceae; genus Hemerocallis; species Hemerocallis citrina. The sequence goes on along the minus strand of CM030366.1, from coordinate 6,577,671 downwards.
GGAGTGCAGATACCTCCGGTGGGACCGGAGAGAGATATGATACCTCAGGATAGACCTGAGAGAGAGTTGATACCCCAGGATAGACCTGAAAGAGAAGATACCTTCGGTGGGACCGGAGAGCACCCAGTTTATCTGGGGTGTGGTGTTCCCTCGCTAGTTCGACTAGGAGGAAGGCGTAGCCTCGGACGAGTAAGACTCTGGAAGAGCATCGGACCGCGTGTTTACTGGGCTGTCGGCTTTCAGTATGTTGGGATACTGTGGCTCACTGGTCGACAAACTAATAAAATAACTAAGTATAAATAAAATTGTGAAAGTACAGAAAGTGGAGAGTGAATTGGGAATGTGAAAGAAAGTGGTTGTGAATGAAATGAATATGAAGAAATACGAGTTATGAGTTTGTGTATGAAAAGAAATGATAAATGCAGTATGTGGTTAATTTAAAATGAAAAAGTAAAAGAGATGTGTGTTAATATGAATAGTATGAAGTAATTGTGTAATGAGAATGAGTATTAAAGTAAAATACATCATGTTATGAGTTGTTACACCTTGGAATTGTGTCAAGGAACTACCTGCCCGCTGTTTCTGTGGAAATGGTGGGAACTACCTGCCTTGGCATAATTCGCAGGGTGAGTGGCATGATATCGGTAATGAATAATGGAAATGAAAAATAAAGTAAAGTGAAGATGAAAAGTAATTGAAGTGAATTAATAACCAAGCTATCGGCTTGAGATGTGATGTGATATTACCCAAACTGTGTGTTTGTGGTGTGGTGATTATTACCCAAGCTATCGGCTTTGGGGTGTGATATGTTTTGGCCCAAATTGTGTTTGGGGATATGGTGTATATTGTGATGAGAATGAAAGTGAGGCTAATAATAATTTGTGTTATAAGTGAAAATGATAATAAGATATATTACTTATAAGAATGAGAAAGTACTAAGTGATATAATGGGATGAGAATGAGTTGTAGAACATGCTTTTGATGCAATGAGAATAAGCATTCTAATAAGTGATGTGTTAAGGATGTGATGTATTGCAAGTAAATTATAATGTGTAATGAGACGTTATGTTTGTGTTATACGACATGAAGGAACGCGGTATTATGAGAATGAATGCATATGTTTATGATGTGATACGTGATATAGTGCAATAAAATAAATACCTGTATTATTAGAGTGGTTATGAAAATGGTTATTAAGGAAAGTATGTCGTGATATGAGTTTGTGTATCATGGAAGTGTGTCAGGGAACTACTGGGAACTACCTACCTTGGCACCACTTCCAGGATGAGTAAGTGAGTTGTTGATAGAATGCAAGTAAATGAAGTGCATGGTTAAATAGAGATGAAGAAAAGATATAGTAACATCATGTGGTTATGTTCTTATGAATAACGAAATGAGGATATGACGATAATTGTGGAAAGATGAATATTCGTGTTAGGAATTTTAAATTGAAAAGTAATGGATTGTATGGAAATTCGTATTATGCGAATGTAAAATAAGGATATATATATATGAGGTTGATGTGAAGCATATCGTGAAATGTGTGAATTATGGGTAATTATATAATCGGATGCAGTTTTGAAGAGTACTTTGATATAAAATCGAATTGGTGATGTTTTTATGTTCAGATTTCAGGTTGCATCATCTTAACTTGACGTTGTAAGTTTAAAGTATTTTCTTTATACCATTTCAATTTACTTAATAGATTAATGGTTATACTCACACCAGAAATGGCTAACCCTTATTGTTTTCTGGGGGTTAGGGGGGTCCCTCCTTGAGGATGGACAACCCTAACTCTCCTGCAGGTTTGCTAGCAGCCCGGTGAGGTAGTTATAAAGATAGAAATTTTATTTTGTTGCGATGATAGATTATTTATGTATTTAGTATATAAAAAAACATGGACAGTTGATGTATTTATTTGTATTAAAGTGAACCTATATAGATATAGTGCTGTGAGGAGGTGAGAAAGCCCGTACCCACCTCGTTGTAGAGTATTGGGTCCTGTGTTTGGTTTTGGAAAGTTTTTCTTTAGTTTTTCTATTACTTATATAAGTTTTTAAAGGAAATTTATGGTTTTAAATTGATAATTGATATTATGTTATGAGTTTGGCCCCCATAGCATGATATTTATATTGCCTGTGTGATTCTGCTTATTTTGGCCTGGGGAGCCCATGATTATAATACCTGTGTTGTGAGCTACAGAATTTAGAGCAGAATTCCGTAAGCCTTTTGTGTTTCCGGGCAGAAATTTTAGGGGAGATTCTACCAAAATTTTATTTGAAATATATATATCTTAGTTTATGTTTAAAGTGATATAGAAATTGACAGAATGGTATTTAAAGGTTTAGTTTTCCAAAAAAAAATGGGGTGTTACAGCAGCCCTTTAACTAGGTTGTATTTAGACAATTTAGCAATATTTTTCATGTTCACATGGCCAAATCGCTTATGCGAAAGCCGAGAATCATTATTAGAAACTACTTAGCAAAAATCATTCGAAAATTCATTTGATTTTAAACACAATTCATAAATATTATTCTTCCTAAATCCTTGAAAAATTATATTTTGCATGGTAGAGTCATAAATTAAACATGCATCTTTTTCAAAAACAATTTTATATCCCTTATCACACAATTGGCTAATACTTAATAAATTATGCGTAAGACCACTTACAAGAAAAACATCCTCTATTGCAGGGTTAATGTGCTTACCGACCATGCCTATTCCAATAACCTTCCCTTTGTTATTGTCACCGAATGTGACAGTTCCTCCATCAATCTCTTGAATAGAATATAGGAGGTTGGCATGATCAGTCATGTGCTTTGAGCATCCGCTGTCAAGTATCCAACGTTCTCTTTAGGTATCTAGAAAATTTTCAATGTGAATATGGTACCCTTTTCATTGGGTCCAAAAGAGATTAGTTTTAGGGAAACCAAACCCAAAGTGAGTTTGATTTTCCACCAAATGTAGGAATATAATCTATAGAATTACATACAGCAAGAATATATGATTTTATATAAGTAACTCTTTCTTTCTGACTCAGATTGACTGGAACCAATATATTTTTGCTCTGTCCAGTCGACTTTATCGAACCTTTCAGTCGACTGTTACTGACATCTAGTCGACTAGGAAGTGTAATAGGTCGACTTTTCTGAGGTTTTCGTCTTGTTAAATACGACTCAGAACCTCTGGACAGGCGACTGAAATTTGGGTTTAGTCGACTGGTCTGAACTACAGAATTACTTTTTTCATTAAAAACTATAGTTATAGGTTTTTCAAAAAATTCATATAATTTATTCTTAACACTAGAAATAGATTCAGGCTTATTTATACTAGTGTTCTTAGTAACATGAGGTTTTTCAAGAGACTTTTGAAAACCAAGTCCAAATCCCTTATTAGATTGAACTTGATTTTGGAGAACATCATATAAATTCTCCTTTACTTTATTAAATTTAGATACATTCTTGGATATCTCTTCATAATTTATCTTAAGAGATACAAGATCTATATCCAAACTAAAAAAATGAGAATTTAAAGACTTGACTTCTTTATCTAAGTCAAGATTCTCTTGGGAAAGTGTTTGATTTACTTTCTCCAAGTTTTTAATTCTATTTTTTTTCCTTTTTAAGCTCTTGAAAAATCTCATTGAAACTATCTAATAAATCTTTCAAATCATAATCATCACTTACTTGATTTTGTGAAGCCATAAAGCATACATTAGCAACCTCGTTTGTCTCTTCACTTTCTTCTTCCGATGAAGAGTCGCTATCATCCCAAGTTGCTTGATACGCCTTTTTGTTCTTCATGTTCTTGTTCTTGGTGTACTTCTCCTTCTTGAAGTTGAAAACCATTCCTTTATATTTCGCATTATCTAGTGGGCAATCCTTCTTCATATGTCATGTCTTGTTACACTTGAAACAAGTTGGAAGTTCATTAGTATCCTTATATTTTGAATTAAATTTACCTTAGAAACTTTTTTGAACTTTCTCGTGAACATGGTTATCTCTTCCTCATCTTCTTCTTCATCCTCGGAGTCCGACATGGCCTTGAATGCTAGAGTCTTTTTCTTTGATTGTTGAGGTTCTAGATCCTTCTTGTGTTCTTCAAGTTGTACCTCATACGCCAAAAGATTTCCCACATGATTCTCAAGAGAGAGTGGTGTTAAATCGTTGGCCTCTTATATGGCAGTGGTCTTCTTCTCTCATTCGGGTGTTAGTGCACGAAGTACTTTCCTCACCATTTCGGCTTGAGTGTACGTCTTTCCAAGCACCACAAGAGAGTTTGTAATATCCGTGAACCTTGTGATCATTTCAGACACAATCTCGTTCTCCTTCATGTGGAACATTTCAAACCTGTGAACAAGAACAGATATTTTAGACTCTTTAACTTTATTAGTTCCTTCATGAGTTACCTTATGTGTGTGCCAAATTTGATGCGCCGTTGTTGCGTTGGACACACGATTGAACTCCTCCTTGGTAAGGGCACTAAATAGAGCATTCATCCCCTTTGCATTGTTCATTATTTCGCTCTTCATGTCGTCGTTCCATTGTGCATATGTAATGGTAGGAGCAGTGTACTCGGTCTTCGTCATGTTCCATATCTCATAATTGATTGACTGAAGGTAGATCTTCATTCTACACTTCCAATAGTTGTAATTGGTTCCATCGAATAGGGGTGGCCTTTGTGTGGATTGGCATTCATGGTATTGGCTTGCATTAGAAGTAGTTGCCATTACACTCAACCTTGCTCTGATACCAAGTGTTGGATCCTGTAGGCAAGGCAAGAAACACTAGAGGTGGGTGAATAGTGTTGTATAAAAAATAATAACGAAATTGAACTTTTTCTTACTGTCCAGTTGACTTAAAAAGCGAATACAGTCGATTGGGGTGTCAGAATAGAAGAGTATTTTATACAAGTCTGATCAGTCGACTTATAGCGGAACTCAGTCGACTTGTCAGAAAAGTTTTCGCATATTATGTTATACCAGTCTGATCAGTCGACTTATAGAAGAAGGGCTGTCGACTTGCCAAACAAGTTTCACAGAGAAATTAAAAAGCAAGTAAAGAAAATACAACTACAGAAAGAATCAACCACAGAGTACACAGCGATGTATCCTGGTTCAGTCCTCCCGACCTACATTTAGTCCCCAAGCAACCCACTTGAGATTTTCCACTATTCTTGAAAAAATACAAGAATACCCTACGACGTTAGACAACAACCTTGTCCAACCCGTAAACCTCTCTCACCACTAGAGAGCAAATCCACTCTCCAACCAAGAGTGAAAACCTGACTCTACAACCTAGATACCTACTCTCGAACCGAGCGGACCGCCCTCACAACCCGAGAGTGTAAGAAAACAATAAAAGAGTTACAACAACCTATAGCCTTGTTGTGATTAAGATTTTTGTCTGGAGGCTAATAAGTCAACTTCCAAAATCAGTCTAAAATGAATTTAATGTTATACTAGAATGATTTCAGAGAACTAAGACTTAGAAGATTATGAATGCTTGTTTGAATACTAGTTCTTTTTCAAAAGCAAAAAGTTAAACTTTTATTAAAAATGCTTGGAGCCTGTCCATGGTGATTCCTAGGCTCTATTTATAGAGAGGAATCACTAGGACGTTGTAAAACAGTTTATAAAACTGATTAAAAATAGATATAAAACTTTTGAATTCGAAAAACAAGTTTTAAATTCTAAAAACTGTCGAAACAACTTGAATAGTTGACTGGGTTGCCATGATGAGTCGACTGGCTAGAGTTTGAAAAAGTTCAAACAGTTACGTACTAGTACAGTCGACTGGTGCCAAACGGTAGTCGACTGGTACTCAACAGCTGGTCTTAATTAAGCTTGTTTTGACCTTTAAACTTGTGAAAAACACTCAATTATAAAGATATGTGTGAGTGTGTATGTGTGACAAGGCTATTACATCATTCTAAGACTCAAAGAAATAAAATTACAATTGTTTAAAAGACATTTAATAAAACACATTGAAGCACTGAATCTTGTCTTGATCTTGAGTCTTGAATTTGAGCTTCAGCCATTGTCTTTAGTTGTTGAAGCTTGCTTGATCAATCTTTTCTTGAACTTAGAACTTTGTACCCTGATCAAATTTTCATTGAGCGCTTCATTGGATCAACTTTGTGTTTGTGTATCACACATGTTATTGACATTGATACATCCTATAATATATAAGAAGTAGCACAGCTTTGCATTGTGTTGTAGTCATCAAAACCAAGAATCAACAGTAAGGTGTGTAGGATTTGCAACCCCTATTTTTGATTTTATTGTATTTTGTTCTCTTTTGATTATTGTATCTGGATTCCTTCATTATATTATATATTTTGGCCTTTCTTGGGTTCTTTTATTTCATCTTGTTCTCTGTGCTCTTTTGGTTGCATTTTTCTATCTTTGGTTCATTGCGAGATTTCGCTCTTCCTATTTTGAGTTTGGTTTGTTCTGCTTTATGTTCATCTCTTTGTTTTATGCATGTTCGTCTCTTTTTGGAGCCAAAATCTGTACCCAAAACACACTAAACCACAATCCAGAACCCAATTTTCTAATCTCCTATAAATACCCTATTAATTTAACCCTAATATCTATCTCTCACTCTCTCCGCCGCTCTATATCTCTCCCGACTTCTCTCTCTCTCTGTTTTACCCCAGACCGAAACCCAAACCCGTTGCCGCGACCCTTGCCACCTCCGACCACCACCATCATCACCATCCATCCCCTCGTCGTCTTTCCCGTTCCCTCAACACCCTTCGACTATCTCCATCGCCGTCTTCGTCATCCACCACCCTAACCCATCACCGAACCCCCATTGCTCCATCGCCAGTCTCGCCGTCCATCGCCATTGCCACCGTGATCCTTCGCCGTGCACTTCCCTTACCCACCAGAGTTCCCTCGCAGCATCACAGTTGCCGTTCACCCGCCATCGTCGTCGTCCCTTATTTTCGAGCAAAAACAGAGGCGCGCTCTCGCCGTTGTCGTCGCTTCCTGACCGCAACGTCATCTCCTTCGTCTCCATCGTCATCGCAGCCATCGCCAGCCGCCAAGCATCGCCGGAGTGCCGATCTCCCCTTCCCCCTCTCTATCGAAGGTAAGAGACGATATCTGATTGGCCCGCCCCAGTGTTTGGTGTTTTGTCTCACGGGATCTGGGTTTGTTATGTGGTATTTTGGCCTGGATCCAGTGTGGGTGCTTTTGCTGTTGGATTCGGTGTGGGTGCTCTTGCTGTTGGTTGCTGTTTGGTCTCTTGCCATTTGGTGTTTTGTCGTGTTTCGCTCGTGATCATGTGGATTGTCGCCCAGGATTGTGATCCTGTTATTCTATATTATTCGAATCTGCAATTTAACAGGCAAGTCTCTTCTTGAACTAATATTTTGCTTTGTTCAAGTTTATTTGATCTCTGCAAGTAGATCCCGTCCTTTTTCTTATCATACTGCTTTTGACAATTTTGTTAAGTTTATTGAGGGTTTACACGAGCTTACCCGACATACTCTTAAAATCGTGCCGTCTCTTTGATCTAAAACCTAGTCTCTATTGTTTCATGCATATTCACTTACATGTAATTAACTTGATTCATGCTATAGACTTGTTGATTAATTGTATGCATGTTAGATTGAATTTGATTGATGAATGTATACCATGCCTGTGAAATTGTATCTTAAACATAGAAATATGCATGTTGACACCAAGGATCACTTTGATTACCAATCTGCATGAAATATATGACTGTATGATTTATTTATTGCCTCTTTGTGTTAAGTTAATTTCTGGACTGCTAGTTGCTTCATTTTGAATCAGATTTTCAACCATGCTACTGTCATAATTTGAATTAACTTTCTAAACATGAAATTTATCCTCTGATGTCTAGTTTACTTCCCTTTTTGCGAATTAGAATTCCGTTGTGTGCTTTGTTAGATATCATCTTTTTAGTACAGCTGTGTTAGAACTTTCAGATTCACAAATGCATGCGTACCCTGTTGTTTCTTAATTTAATTGACCATGCTAACAGTAAAAGAAAAATCTAAAATAAATCTAGCTGAACCTAGACACATGTAGGAATCACCCAGAATTTTTATAGATTTATTTGATGAGTTCGCTGACCTGAAACAATTAGTTGAACACAACTTACTGCATGCTGCATGATGTTGAATATTTGTAAGTGTACAAAATCGCACAAGTAATATAGTTAAATGAGTAGAGTGTCGAACCCACAGCGACTATATATTTTACTGAGTACCGATATCACTAGATTAATCACTATTTGGAAGATCGAGTTTAATTAAGGATAAAACAACTAAATTAAATTAATCTAATTAAATCTAACTAAATTGGTGAAGAGGGAGAGGGCTGTGAAACTATGAAGCTCTTGTACTTTGTTTAATGGTAAAATTTGTTCTAGGGCTCTTGGTTCACCTCGTTTATCACACACACAAATTATAACTCCTTATGGATTAAAGAAATTATCTTTCCAAGTTGTAGACCAAAATCCTAAAGATAGTAACCACTCTATCAACGTAGTCTAAAAATTATTTTCAACTAATCATTCGCCTATCCATCAAATTATTAATTGAAAAATTGGATTTCTTAACGGTCACGTCCTCCAATATACGGTGTTAATCTTTATTAATCACAAATAACCTGTTCGGTCTCTTTATAATTTGAAAAATCATACAAATGTCTATCCACCATGTTGTACGCATAAATAATAAAAATTAAAACACAACCAAGAAAAATAGAGTAATAATAAGGAATTAAAATTTGTGTTCTACAAAACTCGGCTACACCTTAGCCTCTGGAACAATAAATTCAGTTCATATTTAAATTGCAATTAATAAAAATGTTTGGATTGCATCTAGAAGAAATTGGAGAAGAAAAGATACAAAAGAATACAAAATTTAATTCAAACCCCTTTTCTGTCCCAAAAGTCGGAGCCAAAAGTGTTGCTGTCACGCGCCGTTACATCAACGCGTCAGTCTGTCACACTGCCGTTGTCGGGCCGCGTGTCCCAAAACCAGAGGCGCCACGTCACACGCACTGAGAACCGCGCCGTCAGCAGATCACTGCTGTCCTCTGCTTCGAACCGCGCGCCAGATAGCAGACAAGCCTGTCATGCCTGTCTGCGTCGAAGTCGTTAGCGCGTGGGTCCCTGTCGCCCGCTGCTGCAGCCGCTGCTACTTCTCTTGTGTCTTTGAAGCCACGAAACAGAGAGGCAGAGCCTCTCTCTGTCGTTTCTGATCAAGTGGGACCCAGCCGAAGGACAGCTGTGCCTGCTGCTTCTCCATTTCTTCTTCGATCCACACGCCGAGAGTCAGAGAGAGAGGTCTGTTACTCTCTCTCTCTTACTTTCCCTTTTTCTTTTTCTTTTTGTTATTTTAATTATTAGCCGTCACCTCCTGAATTCTTTTCTCTGCCTTTGCTTGTATTTATAGAGAACGGAAGAGGAGTTTAGGGTTTGCACTTTTTGCACAAAAATCCACACTCTTCCTTTATTTCCTGCCTTTTTAATCCAGAATTTTATTTATTTCTCTTTCTTTCTTTTCTTCCTTTTCTGCCCACCACGTGTTGCTGCATACACAAAATAATACCAGAAATTAGGATTTTTAAATAAAATAATATTAATTAGTTTAAAATTATTTAAACTAACTACAAATCATATTAGCGTATAAAAATCCTTTTAAAATCATTTGTCGCACTTTTAAACTCAACAAAACAATAAAAATTGATAAATCCATTATTCTACTTTGTTTGTTGATATTTTCCACAAATCTTTACTTTTTGCATCAAAAATATTATTTCTTCAAAAATAATTAATTAAATGAAATCTTATAGAAATATGATGAATTATAGACAATATCAACGAAAACAAGCAATTTTTATTGGTAAATGAGTACAAATATTTTTATATAAATTAGACACATCAAATACCCCCAAACTTAAAATTTTGCTTGTCCTCGAGCAAAAAGTAGAATCATGAACAAGGGAATAATAAACTTAACCCATCACACTAAGAGATTTTATCAGGCAAGCATCAAAATTTCAATTAAAAATACAAACAATTGCAAATAAAGTAAACCTAAGCATACCCACTTTCTCCAGTGCAATTATTTATTCATAATTCCAAACTCAATCATATTTGTCATGCAATTAATATAATTATAGTATGTAACAACTCAATCTGTGATTATCCTTTCTCTCTACTACAAACCGAGTAGCAAACTAGAGTTTTTTTTTTTTTTTTTAGTCTCTTCTTTAAGTTGTCACTTGCCTTTTGACGCGAATGCAAAACATTTGTGATGAATTCACCCGGTTACTCAACAAGTCACAAACATAAAGTGCTTTGCATACTCATATTTCAAGTTGCCGTTTTACGTAAAAGTAAACTTTTGTGATGAATACCCCTAGTTACTAAGCAACTCAAAACATTGGAGTAGATTGACTTTATTCAGAATTTTTTTTTCCATTATTACTCTATTTACTTAAACTCTGTTTAGGACTAGATCAAAGAGGATAATCACAAGAAAAAGCATCACATTTGTCTTTAATGTATAATAGCATGACTCACACAACTTTGTAAGGAATTTTGAAACTCAATAATTCTAAAGTAAATAAGTATGCTTAATATTGCTTTATAAAAAAATTGTTTATCCCAAAAAAATTGTTTCAATGCTTATCACAATAAAGAACTCAAAAGTGTAAAGGTAAGCCTAATTATAATCCTTTTGTTTTGTTTTTCTTTTCAAAAATAATAAAAATAAAAAAAATTTGTAAACCTTCCCCCCAAACTTAAATATCACATTTTCCTCAATGGGAAAGGAAAAAGAAAAACAAAAAGAATACAAAAGTTTCGAATTTCTCCCCTGATTCGTCTTTAAATTTCTGCACGCGCAGTGTTCAGTGTTTTGGCGATATCTGGAGCTGTAGATGTCCAAATGGGCTGAATTTTTTTTTGCTGGAAAGCTAAGACGATAGGATACAACTTCTCTTTGAATCAGTTTTCCAGATTTTGACTCCAAACTGCTCAAAAACAGCCATCAATGAAGATGTTCAAAACAGCTCCGCCCGGCGACTTTCAAAATTTATGCAATCCTACAAAATAAAATCAAAAATTAAAATAAATTAAACTAAAAGATAAATCAAAACTAAATGCAATAAAATAAAATATGGGTTGCCTCCCAAGAAGCGCTAAGTTTTAAGTCTTCAGCCAGACATGGGGGTGAGATGGTTATGTAACGCCAAGATCCAACAACATTAGCACATCTTTTCTAATTTTTCTCTTCAGATGTGGATCAGGTTCAAGCTCTAGTTTGTGGCATTTTCTTCTTGATGATGATGTCTTTGATTCCCCTACCTCTTTAAATTTATGCTGAAAAAATGAATAAATAGAAGGTTCAGCATCCAAGTACATAACATGTTCAAAAATATTTTCATTTTCAGGTTCAAAATTTGTTGAATTTGTTGGACATACTTCTATAAGTGATTTTTCAAATTTAGCCTTATGTTTCTCGCCCACAATTAAATGAGTTTCATTTACTTGAATGGATGACTGTTCTTCAGGAGGAAAATTTATGGAATTAAAAACATCATACATTACTTGCTCATGCTGAATTTGTTCCTCCACAATTTGATCAATCTCACTTTGCTTTTCAACCACATTCTGTTCGCCATTTTCTTCATGTGGTTGCTCAATTGTCCTCCCACTTCCTAGTGTTATAGCCTCGACATGCTCCTTGGGATTGACAACTGTGTTGCGTGGTAATGTTCCTGCAGTTTTTTCGTTAACAATATTTGAAAATTGACTAATTTGTACCTCAAGATTTTGGATGGAAGCCGAAGTTGAATTTGTAACATTTTGGATTTCCAAATCTGTCTTTTGGATGTATTGTTCTGCCCTTTGCATGTAGTGCTCAAACATATCTTCAAGCGTCGGCTTCTTTTCTTGCTGTGAAAAATTTTGAGGTGGTACAACTGCTCCTTGATTGTTGTTCCATGGATAATTTGGGGTGTTTCTCCATCCTGAATTGTATGTGTTTGCATAATGATTGTTTTGCATTTGAAATTTTGACACAAAATTTTCATGTTCGGCATTTGATAGAGCAAAAGAGTTCCCCACATGACAATCTGAACTTGAATGATTTTCTGCACAAAGATCACAAATCATATTAGATTGAAAAACATTAAAATTCATATTTTCTACTTGTTTAGATAAAATATCATTTTTTTGCATTTAAAGTAGTATAAAGATCAAGTTCAAAAACTCCAGCCACTTTTCTTGGCATCGTTCTGTCTGAAGACCACTGGTAATGATTTGATGCCATCTCCTCTAAAAGATCATAGGCTGCTGTGTAAGTTTTGCTCATGCAACCATAGATCTATGTGTAACTCCCAAACCATTATAGAATGTTTGCATTTGCAGCCATTTTGGTAGTTCATGATTAGGACACTTTGTACCTTTTTCATGCACGATACAAAGACTCAGTCTCAAATTGCATAAATGTAACAATATCATTCCTTAGTTTTGCCGTCTTTGCTGGAGGAAAATACTTGGCAAGAAATTTTTGTGCAAGTCCCTCCCAAGTAGTAATACTACCTGGTGGTAGATAATGTAGTCAAGCCTTCGCCTTATCTCGTAGTGAAAAAGAAAAGAGTCTCAATCTAATTGCATCATCTGATACTCTATTGTGCTTGAAAGTGTCACAAATTTCTAGAAAATCTGCAATGTGAGCGTAAGGATCCTCGTGTGGTAGTCCCCAAAATTGAACAGTCTATTGAATCATTAGAATTATCGCCGGTTTAATTTCAAAATCGTTAGCTTCAATAACCGACTTCTTTATGCTTGACTCATAAATTGAGGGCATAGCATAGTCTCTCAAAGGCCTGTTTTCATCGTTCCCCATGATAATGCACGTGTATGTCCTGCAATATGAGTATCGAAAAAGGAAAAAAATAGAAAAACTAAAAAAAACTAAAATAAGAAGAAAAAAAAAGGAAAAGTTAGTCAAAAGGAAAATAAAGATGTAAAATAATAATAAAATGAAAATAATTACAAAAAATCCAAACTAGCAATAATCTAGCAATTTTCAATATCAATAAAAGAATAACTAGTCCCCGGCAACGGCGCCAAAAACTTGATGTTGAATATTTGCAAGTGTACAAAATCGCACAAGTAATATAGTTAAATGAGTAGAGTGTCGAACCCACAGGGACTAGATATTTTACTGAGTACCGATATCACTAGATTAATCACTATTTGGAAGATCGAGTTTAATTAAGGATAAAACAACTAAATTAAATTAATCTAATTAAATCTAACTAAATTGGTGAAGAGAGAGAGGGCTGTGAAACTATGAAGCTCTTGTACTTTGTTTAATGGTAAAATTTGTTCTAGGGCTCTTGGTTCACCTCGTTTATCACACACACAAATTATAACTCCTTATGGATTAAAGAAATTATCTTTCCAAGTTGTAGACCAAAATCCTAAAGATAGTAACCACTCTATCAACGTAGTCTAAAAATTATTTTCAACTAATCATTCGCCTATCCATCAAATTATTAATTGAAAAATTGGATTTCTTAACGGTCACGTCCTCCAATATACGGTGTTAATCTTTATTAATCACAAATAACCTGTTCGGTCTCTTTATGATTTGAAAAATCATACAAATGTCTATCCACCATGTTGTACGCATAAATAATAAAAATTAAAACACAACCAGGAAAAATAGAGTAATAATAAGGAATTAAAATTTGTGTTCTACAAAACTCGGCTACACCTTAGCCTCTGGAACAATAAATTCAGTTCATGTTTAAATTGCAATTAATAAAAATGTTTGGATTGCATCTAGAAGAAATTGGAGAAGAAAAGATACAAAAGAATACAAAATTTAATTCAAACCCCTTTTCTGTCCCAAAAGTCGGAGCCAAAAGTGTTGCTGTCACGCGCCGTTACATCAACGCGTCAGTCTGTCACACTGCCGTTGTCGGGCTGCGTGTCCCAAAACCAGAGGTGCCACGTCACACGCACTGAGAACCGTGCTGTCAGCAGATCGCTGTTGTCCTCTGCTTCGAACCGCGCGCCAGATAGCAGACAAGCCTGTCACGCCTGTCTGCGTCGAAGTCGTTAGAGCGTGGGTCCCTGTCGCCAGCTGGTTCAGCCGCACGTGCACGCCTGTTGCTTCTCTTGTGTCTTGGAAGCCACGAAACAGAGAGGCAGAGCCTCTCTCTGTCGTTTCTGATCAAGTGGGACCCAGCCGAAGGACAGCTGCGCCTGCTGCTTCTCCTTTTTCTTCTTCGATCCACACGCCGAGAGTCAGAGAGAGAGGTCTGTTACTCTCTCTCTCTTACTTTCCCTTTTTCTTTTTCTTTTTGTTATTTTAATTATTAGCCGTCACCTCCTAAATTCTTTTCTCTGCCTTTGCTTGTATTTATAGAGAACGGAAAAGGAGTTTACGGTTTGCACTTTTTGCATAAAAGTCCACACTCTTCCTTTATTTCCTGCCTTTTTAATCCAGAATTTTATTTATTTCTCTTTCTTTCTTTTCTTCCTTTTCTGCCCACCATGTGCTGCTGCATACACAAAATAATACCAGAAATTAGGATTTTTAAATAAAATAATATTAATTAGTTTAAAATTATTTAAACTAACTACAAATCATATTAGCATATAAAAATCCTTTTAAAATCATTTGTCGCACTTTTAAACTCAACAAAACAATAAAAATTGATAAATCCATTATTCTACTTTGTTTGTTGATTTTTTCCACAAATCTTTACTTTTTGCATCAAAAATATTATTTCTTCAAAAATAATTAATTAAATGAAATCTTATACGAATATGATGAATTATAGACAATATCAACGAAAACAAGCAATTTTTATTGGTAAATGAGTACAAATATTTGTATATAAATTAGACACATCACTACATGAACATAAAACCTGAATAGAATAGAGTTTTCACCCTTATTTTTGTATCTTTTATATGCCTTAATTATATTCGCTGGAACCGAGTGGAAGTCTACTTTCTAGGCCTTCTGACTGATCCAGGTTTGTTATTTTGTTGTGACCATAATCCATATTTTAGTACAGCAAGGTCATGCTGTCCTGATTGTATGAATTGTACTTATATGATGTGTTTGCTTCATGATTTGTCTGTAGCGCATAGAACTAGTCACACTTAGTATTATACAAAATTGACACCCTTTTGCATGCTCAAATAGGATGAAAATAAACTAATAACAAGCGATGTATTATGGGTAGACTTGGTAGTGAACGATTGGAAAATGTACTCAGTAAGTCCTTCTTGCTCGCTGGAACACTTGATATGGAAGGAAGAGTATTGATTGCAATGATTGATTGTTAATTCTTGATTATAAATTATTGTTATCAATGCCGAGTACACTATCCGTAAATTTACCATCAGTCTAAAATGTTCACTGTGTGTTTGCGCCAAACCTGTAGTGTGGGATGCAGTAGTACGTGCACTAGATAGGCTAATAAAATAACTAATAACCTGCATACTTGATCCTCTATTGAACTTGACTTGACATCCCTCATTACATACGTGATTATTGTAAACCGTTGATATTATTGCCTGTTCTTTGCTTTGTTCTTTGACTTTGATCATGTCCCTTTTCTTTGATATACATGTTTTCCTTTATCCTCTGTTTTTTTCTACTTGCTGCCCATGACTTGCTCTAAGGGCCCTCTTTTTCTTCTTTCTAGATCAAGATTTTACAGGTACTGAAGGACCAATCCCTGAAGGTATTGGTGAGCAACGATTCTGGAGATGGAGTCCAAGATGGCGCTACTTAATTTATTCATTGCTAGCTTATTTCTTTGAACATTGTTATGACTTTGTATTTTATTTTGGGGTTATGTTCTCGGAGTCTGTTTTTTCTAGATGTTGGATTTCTTATGTTAGATTTATTATTGTTTGATTATTTCATTATTTATTGAAGTTATCTTTATTCATGTGATTATATCTTCCTGCATGGTTGTGTTGTTGTTGCATATTGTTGAGTTAGTCTGGTGCAGCTTATGGATGGTGTTTGCATCATTCGCTGGGCCTACGTTACGTACTCGTATTCCGTATTTTGGGAAGCGGGGCGAGACATTAAAATAAGCTTTTATTATTATTTGTACTGCAACTAAATGTATATGTCTTAATGTCTTTCTGGTTTTCTCATTTATTTTTTCCATTTTTTATCATATTATTCTTTCTGTTATTAATGAAATTATAATTTTACCTTTAATGTCTATAGGTTGTACATTATTTCTAACTATTATTTGGTATTTCTTTTTCTTTCAAATATAGGGAGTTTAAATATCTCTTTTGGATTTATATCTAGTTTGGTTGCTCTTATTTTATCATATTTTTTAATGTCAAAACTCATTCTTTCTCTTACTTCTTCATTATTTTCTTCTCTTTCTAATGGTTCTCCTATTTTTGTTACTTCTATTATCACATTTATTCCATGTTCTTCTATTTCATCCTCACTACTTCTACTATCTTCTTTTATTACCATTATTTTCTCATCTTCACCTATTTCAGACCAATTTTTTGTATATTCTATGAGTTCATAATTTATGTTATACATTTCTTCAATTTTCTACATATTTTATGTTTTCTTTTTTCATTCTTTTAGAACAGTTTGGTGATATATGTCATACTTCTCCCCATATATAACAATTGCATTTATTTATTTTGGATATTGTTTGTTTTTATTTATTCTTTTAAAGTAACCTTTATGGGGTTTTCTTATATCTTTTAATAGTTTTTTTAGTATTTGGGTTTATATTTTTTAAATTTCTCTTTACGTCTTTTTATATAATTATTGTTATTATTACATCCCCAATAATTTGGTCTTGCTTCTTCACAAAAAATTCTTTGTTTATATATTCTATAGTATTTAATAGTTGCTCTAGCTTCTTGGCACACTTTATTCCTAAAATGTTTTACAAATTGTGTTTTATACCCTAAAGTATCTACTTCTGGTTTTATTTTCTCATTTATATATGCACTATATATGTTTATACTCCATGGATCAGATAGTTTTAGAAAAGAATGAGTCTAAGATTGAACTCTTTTGTTTCTTTTTTGTATAATAATTGTCTTGAAAATATTCTCAGAATTCACAAGCATAGTTGTCAAAATAACAAATGTCGCATATTTCTAAATTGCTTAATCTCCATCTTGCTTGCTTAATCTTCTTCTTCCTTTAGTCCATTCCAACATTTTGCTACTACTCCTATAAAGGTTACTTCTATAAATTTCTCAAGTTATTTCTTGATAGGTTTTGCCTGAATCCTACTATTAGCGAATCTTTTATCCATTCTTCTATTGTTCTATCTACATCTTTTATGCAGTCAAGTTTCCATTTCCTGCTACTCATTTTTCGTAGTCACCTGCAGGTTCATATTTTGGGGTTTCTTTTTCTTTTTCTTTTTCTAACTTACTATTCAAAGATAAAATTACTTTTGTGCACCACGAAACCAAAAAGGTCTAAACAAATAAGGGGTCGAGTTTCAAGTGAGATATCAAACTAAAGTATAACCCTTTTCGATCCGGAAATATTGGATACAAGATGAAGCAATATCATTTAAGATAATTACTCATCTATTTGCGACATGAAATTCTAACTATCGTACATAGAAAATGGTAATAACTGGTAACTTCAAAGATGTTCTAAAATCAAAAAAAGAATTGTGTATATTTATTCAAGAATTATTTTAATAATAAACATGCAAATACCATGATACGATTTCATTATTATCAATCAAATAAATTCAAAGTATCTAAAAGATACCAATTAACTATTTCAAAATAATTCATCCGATCAATATAAACATCTGCTGCATAAATTGCTTACCAGACCTTCTAGATTGTAGGGGATAACAATTAATAATAATGAATATATAGCATGGTTAGTTCTCAATAAAAATAATAATAGATTGCATGCTAATATCTAATTAAATTAAAGTAAGACAAGTTTAGAAAGTACGGCAGTTTGAGGGATAAATCTAGCCTAAATGGCTATGCCCTGAAAAGCCTGACGCCGCCTTTATGTAGACAGTCTACACAATCAACTCATAAGCCACACACTCCGATTCGCAAAAAATACGGAATACAAACACGTAACATTGACCCAGCGAATGACTAACGTTACTCATAAGCTGTTTATTCGATTAACTCAACAATATAATCAATACAGAACAAATGTACAGACAATAATAATAATCTCATGAACAATAGTACTTGGAATGAAACAATAAAAATATCCAAATATAATAATATTAATCCAACGTCTAGAAACAATAATAAAATCCGGGACATAAGCCCAAAACAATAATAATCCAATCCAAAATAATAACAAGTCTCAAAACATTAAGTTTATTAAAGCAATAAGCAATTAGAAAGTAGTAGTCTTCAGAATATTTGTTCTCCAATTTCAGCAGGCAATTCTCCTTCATTACCTGTATACACTTCATCTAAAAAGAGGAGAATAATTGTCCTTAGAGCAAATCATGGAAAGCAAGTAAAGAAAGCAGGGAACAATGGAATAACTGCATAACATTGAATCAATGGATCAATAGGAATCAATAACATGGCACGATAGTAATAATTAATAACATGGTAATCAATGCAACAGTGTAACAATGATTCAATATTCGGTAACGGTAATCAACGGTTAATATAAATAACACTTAGAAAATATTGGATACAAATAGGAATAATGATGAACATATGCAATGTCGGTGATGTGTCAATCCTTGTCTATTATTCATTTTAATGCAAACTAATGGATGTACTACTGCATCCCATACTACAGGTTCGATGCATATAATCAATTTCGTTTAGACTCAAGTGGTGGACTCGGTAGATCATCTACTTGGCAACGGTAACGGTAAACATTATTCACCTTTCGGGTGTACGATACGGTCATCAGCAACGATACGGTACACGATAGATTGGTTTACTGCCATAACCACAATCACACGATAAACGGTAGCCGGAACGGCAGTTAGGGAAACACGGGCCCCTCCTCCACGTACAGTCTCTACTATGTTCACTACTCAAATCACCCTTTAAAACCCTGGCTTGTTAATTATTTATTAATACAATAATACAAGATTCAATCGATGGACATTCGATGAATGATGGTCAATAGGTTAATAACATAAATAGGACGGTTAGAATAGTGACAATAACTCATTAGGAACATGCAATGCAACATACATTCTTCATTCATGCACTAGTACGAAATAAGAATAGTTAATCTATTAAAAAGTGGAATCTAAAATTCTGGACAGCAAGCACAGTTTGTACAAAAATGCAGTTTCCAGTTGACTCAGAAATCAAAAGTTTAATCCGTCATAAATTCTAAAAACTAGACTTCCTTACGGTTCCAACACATATTTAAAGTTCAAATCCCAACAACAGTAGCTATGTCAAACACATGGTTCTATACAGGTTTCATGTACAGGCAGAATATCGACATCATGTTATTTTAATTTTAGAATTAGCAAAAACTCATTATTAAATTCAGTAAAAATACTTTCCGGACTCCTAAACATGTAAATTAAGAATTTGGAAATTTTCAGAGTAAAATTTTATCATTTGATCAGCCTTTTTACTGTTTAAACGTGAAAGATAAAAGAATCTGAAAATCTGAAAGTAAAAAAACACAGCTATAGTAAAACGGGCATAACTTTTTCTACAAAACTCGGAATTCAAAAATTCAAGATATTCTGGAAACTAGAAAGATATTCTACAATTCATATTCAGAAAATATTTCATTTTAAGATCGTTTACTGGTTCGAAAATAGCAATTAACATTCAGGTCAGTAAGCAGTATACAGGATTTATGTAGTTTTTCTTAAAAATAAATTAATTAGACTATATGGGCATCGATTCTTTAGTCAATAAATTGTATAATCAGCATGATTGATGTCAAAACATAATAAATAAAATTAGAACATTCTCATACATAAATTTATTATCAATCAATCATCAATCGATCAAACAACAAACAACCTATCAATTGTCTCTACAATAATTTATTTCTGTAACAATTATATGAACAACCCTATTATCAATTCTATATGCACTCATGAAAGATTCAAACTTTAGATTCAAAGTGGCACGATGTCAAGAATATTGGGGTTAGCTCGTATAAACCAACGAAGAGATGAACAATGGATAATACGATAACAAAGAGATCTACTTGCAAGAGTTTCAACAAAACTTAAATTTGATACAATTAAAAAATCAAGAGTATGGTGACTTGCCTTATAAACGGTGAAAACGAATACCACGAATAACGGGATAAGGATCCCGAAGCAACGAACCCACGAACTAGCAAATAATAACACGTGCAATATACGTGTAAAGCAAAGATCCAAGCAATATAGCACCCAAAGAGACAGCATCGACTGAGCAAGAGACAGAAAGCACGACCAAGGGGTGGCGGCATCACTGGCCGACATCGACACTGCGGTGGCAAGGGCGACGGCGTCGAGGCGACGTCAATAAGGTGGGTCGTCGATCGAACCAGGGAGGAGTAGGAGGGGGTCGGGGTTTTGGCTGTCTGCTAATGTCAAGGACAGAGGAGAAGGGTCGGGGGGGTTGTGCTGGCGTCGGATGGCGACA
Organism: Hemerocallis citrina; assembly: GCA_017893485.1. NCBI lineage: Eukaryota > Viridiplantae > Streptophyta > Magnoliopsida > Asparagales > Asphodelaceae > Hemerocallis > Hemerocallis citrina. The sequence continues at coordinate 6,557,017 of CM030366.1, read as the reverse complement.
AGGGGGTCGCCAGAGGTGAGGTGGATGAAGGGGGCACCAGAGATAGGCCGGGGAAGAAGCCAGAAGTGGGTTTCCATGGTTTGGGCAGGAAAACAGATCGGGGAAGAGAGAGAATGGGAGGAGAGAGGAGAGAGGAGAGAGAATAAGCGGCTAGGGTTTCAGAATTGTGCAATTTTTAGGCTTTGCAGTAGAGTTGTATTTATAGGGTACAATTAGGGTACTGGTTAGTGGTTTAGGGTTCAATAATAGTGGATTTGGGCTAAGAAGAAATGAAATTGGGTTTTTAGGGTTCAATTAGAGGTAAATCCAAATCAATAGTGATTGAATAAAATACCCACAATTAAATAATAGAACAATAGGATCAACAAGAATAACCCGATCAAAAGAACGAAGAATTTCATGAACAAGATCTAATTAAAATAATCAAGAGCCAAAAATAGAGTATTTTATTCAATTTGAAATAAAATATTACAAAAGGGGAAAAATGAAAAATAGCGGGAACGGTAGTTTCAATAATGGACGATCTTCACTTTTCTTTTCCAAGTTTGAACTCGACATTCATCTCCAACTGAAGAAAATCCCTTTGCCGCCTCTTAACCATAGCATCGTCATCATCATCATCATCTTTCGATTGTGATTGAGTTCAGTTCAACTCTTTGGGAAGAAGAGCCTCAGAACCATATACCACTTACTTTTTCTGTTGTGTCTCTTTATTCTTGATTTCTGCTCGGTTTTGGCTAACCTGCGCCGCATGCATTTGTCACATTTCGTAAATTCAATTTTGAATTTTGTCTATTTTTGGTAACAATTAAGTTTCACTTGAATGCAGCTGTGGAATGTAATCTTAATTAGAGCTTGATTAGGGTTTTGGGAAGGAGGATTATCAAGTGTTGGAGCAGATTGGGAAAGAAGCATTCTGTTCTGCACTTCTTGTAAGGCACAAAGTTGTGAAGAAGATGTGAGTAATAGCTGAGAGCTGCTTAATTGTCAATTTTTTATTTTTATCTACTTATTATTGGTTTAATTTTTAGATAGCTTTTGAAAAAGATTCGGCTTGCTAGGCAAACTGATCGATGTCGAAGATCAGCTCACCAAGAGGTGGTAACTGACAACATCATTTTTTTAATGTTCTGAGATTTTTAAGGTTAATTTAGACTAAACTTGTTTCCTTCAAAATTAATTATTAATAATAATAATAATAATAATAAGATGGTCCCAAAATGTTGCTATGATGTTCGAATTTGGAACAAATGGATAATGTTAACCTGATTTGATCACTTAATTGCGATCTTGTTTGGCCGAAAATATTGAATGCATGATAAATTAAGTTGTTGTCATGAATGTGACATTGTTTAGAACCAAGTGGTTCTTCAATATCTACCTAAGGATGAAATTGTAACCTACATTTAGCTCATTATATTCATACCCAACAAAAGTGAGGAACATATTTTAAGGGGAGGCATCAGAACCTTGCCACTCCTCATTGCTTTCCTCATCATCTGAGTTTCCTATGTTATTATAACATTAGTATCATCTGAAACTTTAGCATAATGATCTGATAAAAAGCTGTATAGTTAGTTGGTCAGAACTAAAAGTAAATTTATTAATCGGAGAGAATAATGTAATAATGCAAAGTGAATGTTTGTGTTTTATTGTTGGGTTTTAGTAATTGGAGCTTAAGTAGATATTGTAAATTAATACTGGTTTTAAACCATCAGTACATTTACTGTTTGTTGGACCTATTTTAGTTTTACGTTCCTGCAACATTAGTAATGAAATAAATAGATGTTGTATTACGTCGGCCTTGCTTGTGAATTGTAACCATTCAGTCTACAAAAAGTCTCTTGTATGTGGACTATAGTTAAGAGCAAATTTCTGGCTCACACTTGATAAATCAAAAGTTCATTTTTGACTTGCCTTTTCCCTACCAAATTAACTTCAAATCAAAACTCCTGGTCTTTACTACAGCGACAATCAGGTAGATACTCCATTTATTTGCTGATAGAGGAGTATTATATATGTTGTCTAATGGTGAATGTGAGAGTGTCCATATACTACCATATGATGGTTATGGTTTGTGAACAGACACTATTTTGATTAAATTTATAGAGGTTGTGATCTTAGATTTTGGTTCAGTGTTGGCGTGAAGACTCAAGTGTGTTATTTTTCTCTGTTATGGATGGTTTTATGGTGTTGTCTGTTTGTTCTAAGGTGTCTATAAACCATAATGGAGAAGAAATATAATGAAGTAAGCTTATTTTGTTGAATAAATTGTTTGGCTCTGTTTACATGAGATTGTTATTATCTTGTATGTCTGAGGTATTTGTTGTAAATTCAAAATTGGCAACATATTTTGGTGTTTTCACCAAGTTAGTAATGTATCAGGTCGACATGACCATAGATGCAATATGTCTAGTCTGGGTGTGCTGCTTCCTTTTTTTTATTTTCCTGTGTACAGGATATTAGTGAATATGACGGTGACTGGAGCTAATTTTAACTTCATCATATTTCCAATGAATGTATCACTAACTTAAGCTATCATACTAGGGGTGGCGAACGGGTCGAACGGGCCGGTCCGGGTCCAACCCGTGCGGGTTGGCACGCTCGAGTATGCGGGCCGGGCCGGGTTGGCCTCTTATGCGGGCCGGGCCGGGCCGGGTCAATTTCCCATTTGGGTGGCCCGCCCAACCCGTGAACCCTTTAGGGCTCAACCCGGGTTGGGCCGGGTCGACCCGCGGGTTGGCCCGTTTAATAAAATATATATTTTAATTTTTTTTTTTTTTTTGGTAGCTTAAATTGAACTAATAATAATAATAATTTTATAAATGATGTATACAATATTACAATTATACAAACAACCATATTTTTGTTTGATGAATATTACATTTCTTAAAAAATATTAATACTAAGTAATACTACTTATAAGTATTTGTACTACAATTCTTCAAATATCCCCAAAATTTGGTTAATTATAATACTACGTATGTAATTCAGTAATAATACTAATAAGTAATAATACTACAATTCTTCAAATTGAATCAAATATCCCCAAATGATGTTTAATTATAATACTAAGTAAGTAATAATACTAATAAACAAAAAAAACCGTAATAATAATAATAAGATTGAAAGAGTGAAATTGACAACAAATTTTGAAATTTTATTCATATGAATTTAAGTGATACAATTTGAACAATTTATAACGAAATGAAGAATTCAATTCACAAATAAGTTTTATACAATAACATATTTCTTATGTACAATTTTTCTAATTTAACATAAGATGAAAAGCTATTGTTGTTGTTGTTGTTGTTGTTGTTGTTGTTGTTCTTCGGGCGAGTTGCTCCCACTTGTAGAACTTGATAGTGCTTTCCCTTGCGTCCTATCTTCAGCCTTCAGCCAGTCTTCTGTGCAAACGAGTATCTCCAACGACTCGGGCTTCAACCGATTTCTGTAATCAGATAGAACCCTGCCACTCGTAGAAAATGCACTCTCAGAGGCAACTGTAGAGACAGGAGGAGTTAGCAAATCTTTAGCCATAAATGACAGAATACTAAAAGTGTGTTCATGTTCTTTCCACCATTGTAAAATATCTAGTGGGGAAAGAGTAGGCTCAGTATCCTGTTGGTTATACCAATTTAATTCATTTGGTTGATTAGTCCTAGGTTTTTTAGATTGAATTTGTTCAAGTAGACTAAATGTTCTATCACCAATTCTACTTTTACCCTTACTTTTAGAACTACCAGAAGAAGAACTAACTACAGAAGTTGTACTACTAGAAGCAAAACGTCTATCATAATAATCATACAAGTTATTTAATGTAGATTCAAACTGAACTAAAAAAGTAGTGCAATCAATTGTTAATTCTACATTGTTATCTAAATATGCAAAAAACATTTCTATCAAATTCTTCGTACCTTCTAATTTGATACGAGGATCCATAATAGTAGCAACACAAATCAACATAGGAGGAGGAAAATAATATTTCAAAAATTTTTGAAATGCAGGTATTACAATGTCACTAATATAGGGATCATTTAACATTTCGTTAAATATTTGCATCATGCTAACTAAGTCAATAAAAATGCTACTAGAAGTAGATTCATATGTTTTTGAAAACTTTAAAGTTGCGGTTTTAAAAGATTCTAAAAATTTCAACAAAGCTTCGGCAAAATACCAATCGTTGGGAGTCATTTCAAAATTGTGGATATTTTTTGCGATACAAAAATTATTTACAACTGCTTTATAATCGGTGACAACATTCAATAAATCAAAAGTAGAATTCCATCGGTGTCTAACATCCTTTGGAAATTTTCTAAAAGGAACATTTCTAACCCTACACCAAGCTTTCCATTCTTGTAAAATGCTTGGACTTAATGCAATGAAATGTACACAATTTCTAATTTTAACTATATATGGATCAGCTATTCTTAATGCATCTTGAACACATAAATTTATAATATGACATGCACATCTAACATGAAAAATATTGTCAGATGGAGGGTTTAATACAGATTTTAAAGTAGTAATTGCTACATTGTTGTTAGAAGCATTATCAAAACTAATAGCCATAATTTTATCGCGAATATGAAAAACATCACAAATTTCTATAATACGGTTTGCTATTTTAGCGCCACTATGGGGATACGGCAACGACGCAAGTGATATGATTCTTTTTTTAAGAATCCAATCATTGTCGATCCAGTGACAGGTTATTCCCATCGTTGGAATATTATTGACACCCGTCCAACAATCCGAAGTTAAACTAACCCTACAAGTTAAACTCCATAAAATTGCAATCAACGCGTCCTTCGTTTCAACATACATTTTAAAACAATCCGATTTGCAAGTATTTCTCGGAATTCTTTTAAAATGAGGGTTTAAGGCCGTTTGATTAAAATTTTCCAAGTCCCTACTCTCGGGATAGGAAAATGGCAACTCTTCCTTAATGACTAATCGGGCCATTTCCCGACGAACGAGTTCGGGATCATAAGGGTGACTATCTACTTGACCGGTCCTAGGAATAATTTTTGGTTGGCCTTGTATTTGATCAAGAAGTTCTTTGTGATTATGTTGTATGTGTCTACTAATTGTACCGGTGCCGTCACCCCTCTTGAATTTGTATGTTTTGCTACATGTTTTACACACTTTCAAACCTACACCCGGAATATGTTCGTCCGGGATATACTCATAAAACTTGTGCCAATCGCTAGTTTCTCCTCTACTTTTCCTACTACTACGGGGTTGTGTGGTTTCGGGTTGTTGTTGTTGTTCTTCTTCTTCTAATTGAATGTCACCTACAACATCCATGTCGTGTGTACCCCATTGTTCCATAATAGGATCAATGTAATCTTGGGCGGGCTCACTAATTGGGACAATTGGTGGCCTACGTGAAGAGGAGGAGGAATCTTGTCCGCTACGACCACTACCGCGTGATCTAAACATAATGTGGTAATGCGCTCAAAATATGTAAAAAAAATTCTACAATGTAGGAGCGGACCGAGCGGTGAATTATACAAAAAAAAATTTAAAAACAAGAGGGTTGAGATAGAGAAGTTCAAAAAACAAACAATAATTTTAACTACAACGCAAAAAAAAATTTAACAAGAGAGGTAGAGAAATTTTGATACCGTTCACCGTAGAATACGCGTATGTAAAAAAAACCGTGAAAATAAGAAGAAAAGCTAAAAGATGGAGGAACGCTTTGCCGATTCCGCAATTAAAGAGTTGAGAAGAGGTTGAGAGTTGAAGAGAGTTGAAGATGTTGAATTTTGTTTCCGATACGACCGAAATTTGATCGTGTATATGCCTCCTTGTACAATTATTTGATGAACACTACAATTGTTCAAAAATTTCTTTAAAATGATGTATAATAGTAGAGAGAGTAAGAGAGTGAGGTGTAATTTTTTTTGAGAATTTTAGGGGATATTTATAGGTGAATTAGTGGGAAAAAACAAAAAAAATTAAAAAAAAAAGAAACGGTCGGCAGCAGCAACGGCTTTAAGAGCCGTTTGCTGCCCCAACGGTACAGACCCGGGTTCGAACCCGCGTGTGTCGACCCGTTCGACCCGCGTGTCGAACGGTCGGCCCGTCACGGGTCGAACGTTCGACCCGTACGGGTCGAGCGGGTTGACACACGCGGGTCGACCCGCGGGTTAGCGGGTTTAATTCGCGGTTTAAACGGGTTCGTGGGCCGGGTTTCGCGAATTCGATTCGCGTAAATTGCGACCCGGGTCGACCTGGTACTGTTCACCGGGTTCGACCCGAACCCGTGAATCTCTTAAGCGGGCCGGGTTCGTGGGCCGGGTCGCGGGTGGGTCGGCGGTTGACTCGGCCCAGTTGCCACCCCTATATCATACAGATCCTCTGATGATGTTTTCATTAAAAAATTTGTCAAGCTTTTATGCATAACCTCTTGCATGTTTCATCATTTTTTTGCTTTCTTCAGATTCTTGAATGAAGACTGAAAAAGATCTACCACCTGATCAAACCAAGTTGTGTACTATCAGCATTGTACTTATCGTTTCTTGAATGTGTTATAATTTCTGAATCTGATGAAGCCTTGCTATAGTGGCCAAGTATGCCTTAATTCTGAACAACACTAGCTACGAAATTTTTTTGGCGAAAAATTTGCTACAATTTTAATCATATAATTTTCTGCATTGCTTGAACTTTAGCTTTTCCTAGATTATTTCATATTTTATTCAGTCAGAAATTCCAGTTATATTCCTATATTATATCATATTGTATCATTCCTGCATTGTGGTGGTATGAGAAAATCAAACGGATACATGAACCGAAGCTTGCTCAAATGCAATTTTCATAAATACTAATAGACTCATGACAAACTTTGTATAAAAAAAAATTTGAAGTTAATTTGTAGCGCCCTGAATTTCCAATAAATAAAATTAGAAATAAGTGGCACAATTTCAAGAATCAACTTCAATGTAATCCAGACACAATATCAAATACAGGGAAAATAAAACTTTTTATTACATTAGTTCTTTCTTACATTTGCACAACAGAAAATTTAAATACATTTATTACAACACAACCCAACACTTAAACTTTAATCATCTAAAATCCAAGCTTCCATTTTAGTTGGGCAACTCACTTGCAAATCCTGCAAAATAAACTGAAGAGTGGCCACGTCAGTTCAAGGCAACTGACGCAATACTATAATAATAGCAACCTTCCAAAGTCTCACAATCACAAACTTGCCACATAACATGAAATATAATAACAATGAAAGATTCAATAAACAAGAAGTGAAACTTTACTATGTAAGTGTGTGTTAAAGAAGAAGAAAAGAGAAATGCATTAAAACAATGATCAAGAAAACACAATGCACACAATAATTTCTAATACATACTTGTCAGATTCTATGCATCCCATTCTACATAGGTCTTGTGCAAGCCCTTATCGTTCTCCACTTTATAGGGTTCAATCCCTCGTTATGCAACCTACTACCATGACTACAACGAGATTTAGATATTTTGCAAGTATAGGCTCTCGCCCTTGGAATACTATAGACCAATCTCACTACGTGGATCATTCTGTGGCCTATTTCATCCATCGTCCCTGAATACTGGGGACTGTCTCACTCTGCATGTCATTCTAAAGTCCTTATTGCACAAATATCCCATGAGCGTCCCTCTCGTCCCGAAATAATGGAGATCAGTCCCACTCTGTGGATCATTCTGTGGCCTATTTTATCTATCGTCCCAGAATACTGGGGATTATCTTACTTCGCGGATCATCCTGGAGTCCATAACTTACGTTTGCTCTTGTTTCATCGTATCACCATCGAGGATCGATCCTTATGCATACATAAAAGTAACTTGGGCCACCAAGAGCTAGTTCCACCCTACTGGACTTAAACCCACAAAACAAGGAACACTAGCCCTTCCTAGCCAATTCCCACAATCAATTAATTCACTGCAGCTAATTCTGGGTCCTGTTCAACCTCTAGTGCTCACAACAACAAAAATCCCCAGCTAACTACCTAGGGTCCATAACATATCCCTAATCTCAAATCTAACCCAACTTGGTTCAAAAGTACAAAATATTCTTTCATATATGAAAAAAATTCAATTTACGGAAATTCTTTAAACTCGACCTTTTGAATCTCACTTTCCATTCATTCGTAAAGTTAAATTAATTCAACTATAGATTCATTCAATCTCAACTGAAATAAATCTCTTAAATATATGGGATCTCATTCCCAAAATCAGAAATTTTATAGTTTCCAAAGTCTGAAATTTACACCTCTTTAATACTAATAATAACTGTTAAAATTCTAAAATAATTATCTTTCAAAACTGAAGCATATAACCCTTTAAAACTCATAATTTCATCTACAAAAATATAGATTTATTTTCCCAAAACCATTACTTGAATATATCAAAAATTGAAACTAGATTTTCACCAAAATCCGAAAGTTATATGATTTTGTTCTACAAAACAGTACACTCCAAAATCAATATTAAATTCTGGAAAAATTAATTTAAATCCAGCACATTTCAAAGAACTCACCATAAAAATCTGGACTCAATCAAATTAATTTAAAGGGTTTGATATTCAACAAATTCTGAAAACTATCTTTTATCCAAAATCTGAAAGTTATACCTTCATATCCTTAAGAGCAGTCCATTTAAAAGTGAATATTAAATTATGGAAAATGAAGTTTATATTTACTCCATAAACATAGAATTCTTTGCCAAATTTATAATCCATTCGCCCAAAAATAGAAGCCCCAAATCATCAAAAAACTGAAACGCATATTTTTCGTAAAATCTGAAACTTGCCTCTTTTAGAATTTGAAAAATACCCCTTTACAACTCAAAGTTTTCATCTCTAAAAACTAAAATAAATAGTCCCTCAAAACTGAGAATTTAATCTTACAAAACGTAGATTTATTCCCACAAAACATTATTTAAATTTATCAAAAACTTGGAACTAGATTCAGCAAAAAAATATGAAATTTAACAACTTCGAAACACAACCAAAACTCAATCGAATCTCACATAAATATTAGATTATATACATACATATGCACTTCTATATGTATACTAGTGTCCCCCTACCATAGCACACAAGCCCCACACACAAAAATCCTCGAAAACCGAGCAACCCTAGGTCTAGGTGTAACCCCGAAACCTAACCTTAGGTTCTCCACCACTTCTTGCATATTTTCTTCGATTATTTTGACATGTATTTGCATATAAAAACTCATATCTTCAATTCATCATAAATTTGTCTCAATACAGCGAAAACCCCACAAAATTTTCATCTTTTAATTATTCAAAATATGTTCTTTAATCATGCATATAGATCTAATATCTACAATAACATATAGGTTCATCAGATCTAATTCTATAAAAAAATTGACCTTTCATGCATAGAAAACTCCATTATTCAAGAACACTTATTTTAGATCAACATGAATATTTAGAACATATGACAACACTATTCATCCACAAGAATACATGGATTCATAAAAAATAAATTTCCAAAAAAAAAACCTGATCTTTCATGCACCAAAATATTCATCATTCAAAAGAGAATCAAAAAAAGAGTATCATACCATCAAGATTTGATTTTTATCATATTAACAAACTATATTTATCTAAATAATCTATCTCTACAATCAACTCATAAACAAACCTCATATTCATGTCAATAATCATAATCTCTCAAAATCTAAACCCTAGCATGATTCTATATTGTTCATGAGCAATAGAAAAAAAACACATCAAGAGAGTTGGAAGATTACCCACCTCAAGGAAGACCAAATGAAAGATAATAATAATAAGAAAAGAAGCTCCTCCTCCTCCTTGCAAAAATTGAGATATCCAAAGCTCCAAACTCCAAAAACGATTAAAGAGGAAAAAACTTTTGTTCACAACCGTGGAAGGCGGCTGCTGCTGCTGCTATTATAGGCCGGACTGATTTCTGGGATTTTTACGAAGATTTAACAAAAAAACCCTTAAGGAAAATATAATTTTACATGACTATGTCTTTCCAAATCAATTAGTTAGGTCAAATCAAATCAATTAGAGTACAAATATAACCCCCACAACTCCCCCAATCTGGTCGACCTTCACTGCAGCCCAGAATTTCAAAATTTTAAAAATTTGCCTCTGAGTGGCAATTTTACAAAAAAATCATTCACTTTGAAATATTTGCAAATATGCCATAAATTATTCATAAAAATACAGAAAATTTTGAATTGTTATGTACTCATAAATATTATATTTTACAAAAAAAATTCTTGTCCAAGAAAAATATTTGTAATAAGGCCCCAACAATCCCAAAATTGCATAAATATATACACTCAATAAAATCAAATCAAATCAAATTAGAGGGATAAAATCTCTCCCCCCAATCTCTCTCCTTTAAAAACTGATCTATCAAAATAGCCCAACCAAATTTTGAATTCAAATTTTCATCCAAACGACATTTTGCTCAAAAACCCTTTTCTTTCAAAGTATTTACAAAAATACTTTCTTTATTCTGAAAAATTCCAAAATTTAGAATATACTCAATTATAAATAGGAGAATTTATTTTGAAATTCAAAAGTGAAATTTTCAGATCAAAAATATTTGCACGTGTTTTGCACGTGTAAAAATATCAATTTTACAAAAATTCAAAATAATTAAATAAATTAATTTTAAAATTATTTATTAATTCAAAATATTTTATTAAAAGTTACGGGGTGCTACATCACTTCCCCCTTAGAATATTTCTGTCCTCAGAACTACTCATAAGGTAATAGTTGTATTTAGAACATACCATATAAGAGCATCCACAATCGTTCGCTTGTTTGCCATTTTTTTCATTTTTTGTGCACTGTAGCGCACACAGTCGTATGCTATTTTGCCATTTTTTGGCAATTCAGCTACAGTAGAAAGGAGAAAATAGCATTCAAAATAGCAAGATGCAAATTTTAGCTGACGAAACATCCGTTTGGATTATTTTATTATATTTTTAATTAATCGGACAAAACATAAGTAAAAAAAAATTAAAAATAAATAAATTAACCGGTTAAATGAATTTAAGGTTTGGAATGGGGTCCCAATCCAATTTTTCATTTTTTAAATAATTTTTATAATTAATTTTGTAAATTTTTAAATTGTTTTTGCAATTTCTAAATTGTTTTTCCAATTTTTTAAATTGTTTTTGCAAATATTTTTTACAAAGTATTTGTTAAATGTTTTTGCAATTTGTTTTTGCAAAAAAAAACTTCCTTAAAACCCGACGAAACATCATGTTTCGTCCGATTTTTTTTCTTTGGGAAGAAACATCATGTTTCGTCCCGTATTTTTTATTAATATTTTCTAAGTTTCAGCCTGTATAAATTATTTTTTAATGACAGATGTTTCGTCTGTTTCTTTTTTAACGAATTTATGCATTTTTTTACTATTCGACGACTGCAGCGTTTCGTCAAAATGGATCGCCAAAATATGCATTTTGCCATTTTTTACATCGAACGACTATGGATGCTCTACGGATTCATTATTGTATATAGTAAGGTCGTCAATAAAAGAAAAATAAACAAGGTATAAAAAAACAGAATGTAGAAAACAAAATAACTTAAAATAGAGTATATCTATATAATAAAACACAAAGAAAGCTATCAAGTGGATTCGTTCAATCCCCCCAAAATCAAAGGCCCAGATCTAACCTCACAAAACACATTTTCCCCCCACCTCAAAAGTTTTCCCCCAAAACTCAAATTCAAATCCCCTCACCAAAAACAACTCCTTTATTTATTTAATTATCTTTCTTTCTCTCTCTCTCTTCTATTAAAAAAAATAAGAATATAAATTTTTTTAAATTTTTAAAAAATAAAAACATTAAAAACTATAAAATTTAAAAATTTAAAAACTTTAAGAAAAATTCAAAAAAATTTTAAAATTATAAAAATTATAAAAAAATTTTTAAAATATTTTTAAAAATATTTTTTTGAAATGTTACAAATTTTTAAATTTTTAAAAAATTTATGTATTTTTAAAATTTTGAAATTTTGCAAAATTTTGGAAATTTTAGAATTTTTAAAAATTTTGAAAATTAATAAAAATTTTAAATTAAAAAGAAATAAAAAAAAATTTAAATTTTAAATTTTAAAATTTTTAATTTTGAAAAATTTTGAAATTTTGAAATTTTAAAAATTTGAAAATCTCAAAGAAAATCCAAATCCAAATCCAATGTCGAACCCCAATCAAGAGGTCGTCGCCGATATCTGATCCGCTGCTGATTCCGTATCGGTGACTCCCCTCCACCAAATTGAGCACGAATATCAAGCGACTTCGTATTGGCGACTCCCCTCCACCGAATTGAAGGCTTTATATGCGATGCGACGACTCTAATTTCATCTCATTAACCGAATTCTCATTCTAATTTTTAATTTTTTGTGTGTAGGGGATTACTCAGTTTTTTGCTTACTCGAATTTTGTATGTGCAAGAGATTTAAGTTCAGAGAGGTATGATTGTTTTATTTTTTCGTTTAAAAAATTTTAATTTGGTGATTTATTTGATGAGTTTTTTATTGATTTTGATTTACGGTGTACGCAAGTGAGAGATGGATTATTTGGTGGCCTCTCCAAACCATAGCAGGACAGGTAAGCTGACTAGCAACCTAAAATAACTTGGCAAATATGCAACATTAATTTCTTTACTACAAGAGAAAATACTATCGTGAAGTGTTCCCTTCACTGGTTATTAGAAATCGCCGATAACATAACATATAAGAACTTTTAGTGTATATTTGGATATATCAGATTGGGTTGACTGGAGTTTACCAGTGAAGGGTGCAAATTCTCCACTCCAGAAAGACAGCTAAAGTAAATTTGTTATTTATCCATTTTGATTTTTTTTTTAAAGGTGCAATAGGGAGACAAAGTGGAGATAAAAGAAATGATTAGCTTGGATTAGAGTTTTGAGAACTTCATGTATTTCATTTTGGTTGAAATAATAATAAGAGGTATTTAAATTGCAAACTAAGTCTCAGACAAATAAATGTTTAGATTATTGTTATTGTAGATACCTTCATACATGTACTTGCGTTACCATTGTATTTAGACATGCTCATAGTGGTTATGGGATTAGAGTAAGTTCTATAAAACCTATATGATGATGTCCTTGCAAAACTATTACAAGCATCTAAAAGTGATGCTCAAGTTAAAAAAAACTCTATGCAGTGTTTCTAACAAACTATATGCATTCCAGGTAAGTTCAAGCTAATGATGAAGAAGGCGATGGTTGAGTTTAAAGGTGGATATACTGCTTTCTCATATAATATGCTTGCTACTTCTCTTAATTTTCTGGACCACCAAAACTATTTTATATAATCAAACCAGGTGCATCGTTTCGAAGACGTGCCATAGGCACGTGTCAACGGGCAAACCTAGTACATATATATAAAATGAAGAAAATAAGCGTATCAGATAAGCAATATATAAGTGAATAAAGGAACAAGGTAATAAGAGCGAAGACACGAAAGTATTAAACAATCTAGAAAAATTTATCGAAACGAAATAGAAAAGAAATGTGACAATGCAAGATAACATGAATCGAAAGAAATTCTCATACAAAAATAATAATATGTTAAGTATTAGATAACGCAGTAAAAGAAAAATATAAATTAAGTAATCAATTCTGAAAGAAATTGAGAAAAACAAAAGAAATTTAAAACATATAAGAAAAGCACAGTAAAAAGTGGACGATATAAGATAAGTATGACAAACAAAATGGTGAAAGTAGTAAGATGTAGAATGAAAAAGAATAGGGCAAAAAAATAAAAATAAAACAGAACTATAGAACTAAATAAAAGAAAGAAAAAAACACAATGTAAGTGCAAAGAATTGAAGAATTGACATAGTATTGATAAATTGTAATGAAATAGGAAGAGTTTGTAAATAGACTAAGGACGTAAATAAAGATTAAGTAGTTTTTTTTATTTTAATTTCACTATGATGAGAAAAGCAGTATTATGACAAAGATTAAATAGTGTAAGACAAAATGATAAAAAATGTAGAAATCCAAAGCAGACTGATAAATAACAGGGAAGAGCATAATGTTTAAAAAGTTATTAGCAGTAACTGATAAGGATTTTGAAAAATTAAAGGAAAGAGAAGTTAATTAGAAGGAAAACGTGAAGAATAGAGTGATTAAAAATAACCATTAACTAAACTATAACCATATATTAAGAGATAAAAGAAAATAGCAATTTAAGAGAAGACTGTTAGATGCGAGGGAAAGAAATAATAAAAATCTGAGAAATATACATGTTTTAAATTCAGTTAAAAAGTATAAACAATGATAAGTATAATGGAAAAATAAATAAATAATGAGGCATAAATAAAAAATTATAATATACAAATCGCTGGTGAAGTTATAAATATATATATATATATATATATATATATATATATATATATATATATATATATATATATATATATATATATATATATATATGATTTAAAATTTAATACATAGAATAATGATCAGTATATATCAAAATATTTATAAGTTGTCAAGCATAGTAAAAAAATTAACATATTATATTATATGCGTAGATAAGTAAAAAAGAAAAAGAAAGAATGTATATTAAAACAAACAATCTTATAATATGAAAATTATAAATAGTTGTCATAGTAAAACAAAGTATAATAACAGTAAAAGTATTAAGATGTTATCGAAAAAGTATATAACATTAAATACATGGAAATAGAATGTAGATAGTAAATAAAAGTATAAATAATAAAGTTATATTATATGGGTAGTAAACAAATATAATATAAGTTAGGAATTAAATATACATTACAAATTAAATAGTGTAAAAGTACAAGAATACTAACATATGGAAAGCTAAAGTATATATACATAAATAGTAATATTAAGATAGCAAAATAGTTAATAGTAAACAATGATGATATAGGATGAAGAGTATGTTGTTGTTATAGAAGTAAGTCTAGATGATAAAGTGGTTGAGTCAATGTGTATATAAGTATAACTGTATTATAAATAATAAAGTTGAAGTAGTATAGGCTAAGTTTTTATTAAATAGAATAAATTGGTACAAAAGAATAGAATAGTGGTAAGTAATATATATAAACCAAAAGTGGAGGGTCATTAAAGTAGAAAATTCTTTTTTTTTTCTTTTTGTGGGTTCGCCTCATTGATGTCTAGCTGCAGGCTTGCCTCCTTGACATCTACAAATTTGCCTCCACGATATCAGGTTGCAGGTTGCCGTCTGAATATTCGGTTAGAATTTTTGCCTCCTCGACATCCAGTTGCAAGTTTGCCTCCATTGATATTTAGTTGCAGATTTACCTTCTCGACATCCGGTTACAACAAAATGGTGAATAGAATGATGTAATCTTCCATATGTACTTGGATATTGATTGCTTGATTAAGTATGATGTTAAGTTTTGAAATTGGTTATATAAAATAGAAGTAAAAGTGTGGGATAGTAAAAGTAGGAAATAAAGTGGAAAATTACAACGATAGAATGAAAAGGTACAGGTCATAAATATTGGATATAAATAGCAGAAATGAATAAAGTAAGGAGAAGAAAATAAAAAGAAGTAAATGCATATGCTTAAATGCAATTGCGAATGACAAATAATTATGTAGCGTAGTAAGTTAACATAAATAATCATATATCATAAAATATACAGTAAATAGTAGAAACTGTATGTAGTAAGAAAATAACAAAAGGGTAAAAATCATAATATTAAGGTAACAAGCGACTGTAGTATATTATATAAGTAAAAGTATAAAAATAAAATAAAGTAATGCAATTAATAAGTAGCTATTGATAGTGAAGAACGAGTATAACAAAAGTAGTAAATAGTAAGTAATAACAATAGCGTTGAGTATAAGTCATAAAAACGAGATAGGAAAGAAAAGAAAAGAAAAAAATCGTGTCTAGAAGTATATTATATTTATAGAAGTAAAATATTAAAATCATGTTAAAACATATGGGAATTAATAAGACAATATAAATTAATGAAAAAATGTTCATATATATATATATATATATATATATATATAATAACAATATCGTAAAATCAAAGCATATATAAAATGAATGTAAATAAAAAATTTAAAATATAATAGGAGTAATGATAAAAGAAATTAATAGTTGTAGTAATAATTGAAACTAAAATAATGCGTAAAAGTAACAGCAAAAGAAATGAGTAAGCATAAAAGTACATAAAAATATGTAGGACAGAATTTTAAGAAAGAAAAATAAGTAGGACAAAATTTAAAATATTAATACCAAAGAA
The DNA here is from genome assembly GCA_017893485.1 of Hemerocallis citrina. Lineage (NCBI taxonomy): Eukaryota > Viridiplantae > Streptophyta > Magnoliopsida > Asparagales > Asphodelaceae > Hemerocallis > Hemerocallis citrina. Next base: position 6,540,718 of record CM030366.1, on the reverse strand, counting down.
GATAGATAAAATAATAACTATCAACGCCAATTAACGGTAAAAGAAAAAGATTTGAAAGAGTATCTAGCGTTAAAGATGAAAGGCAGTATAAAGAAATTAGACGAAGAATAAAAACATTAAAAAAAAATAACAGATAAGAGAAAAGGTAGTCTACGTACAAAGTATCATAAATGCTAGGTTCATACTAACCATAGCACGTGTGATAAAAAAAGAAAACAAACTCGCATACGATATCACATCAATGAATACGAAGAGAGTACCACAAATGCAGTTCAAAGAATATAGCAGTCATGACTCAAAACTAACACTCACACTTCTAATGTCCACCCTAATAATTGACACTCACACATCCAATGTCCACCCTAATTTTGTTTCCATATACCACGTTTAGTATTACTAATTGAAGTTTGCTTTGATTCCAACTCTGTAGCGCCCCGAATTTTCAATAAATAAAATTAGAAATAAGTGTCACAATTTCCAGAATCAACTTCAACGTAATCCAAACACATTATCAAATATAGGGAAAATAAAACTATTTATTACACCAGTTCTTTCTTACATTTGCACAACAAAACAATTAAATACATTTATTACAACACAACCCAACACTTAAACTTTAATCATCTCAAATCCAAGCTTCTATTTTACTTGGGCAACTCACTTGCAAATCTTGCAAAATAAACTGAAGAGTTGACACGTCAGTTGAAGGCAACTGACACAAAACTATAGTAATAACAACATTCCAAAGTCTCACAATCACAAACTTGCCACATAACATGAGATGAAATAACAATGAAAGATTCAATAAACAACAAGTGAAACTATAAGTGTGTGTCAAAGATGAACAAAAGATAAATGCATTAAAACAATGTTCAAGAAAACACAATGCACATGATAATTTCTAATACATACTTGTCGGATTCTATACATTCCATTCAACATAGGTCCGGTGCAAGCCCTTATCGTTCTCCACTTTATAGGGTTTAATCTCTCGTTATGCAACCTACTACCATGACTATTACGAAATTTAGATATTTTGCAAGTATTGGCTCTTGCCCTTGGAACACTGGAGACAAATCCCACTCCGTCGATCATTCTGTGGCATATTTTATCCATAGTCCCGGAATGTTGGGAACTGTCTCACTCCGCAGCTCATTTTGGAGCCCTCATTCACAAATATCCTATAAGCGTCGCTCTCGTCCCAGAATACTGGAGATCAATTGTCATGACCCGCTTCCCAAAAATACGGAATACGAGCATATGACAAAGCCCAGCGAATGATTTTCATCATTCATGAGCTGTAGGATCGACTCAGCATCATAACAAGAATGTAACAAAATGTACACAAACACGCATGCATAAATAATTTATTAAGCAACAGAAAACAATTAAAACAAATAATAATATCCCAAATAGTTTTCAAGTCTGGATCAAAAGATAAAAACTCGGGAACATAAGCCCGTTACAAGTTTTAAGTAACATCAAATGAAATAACTCAAATACTAAATAAAATGATTAAAGTTTTTTCCAAGCAAGGCCTAGAACGTCTGCTCACCAATTCCAGCAGGCAACACGTCTCGAAAGTCTGTTTAATAATATAAAAAGGAGAAAATAGAGAAAACATGAGAAATGCCCTTAATGCAAGTTAGGGCTACAAATAGTAAAAACAAGTACAAACAACATGGAACAAGATTTGGAATCAAAATGTAATGGGGATGCAACAAGCAGTGGGGATTCAAGAAAATTTACTAGTAAAAGATAACTCGAGCGACAAGATTGGGTAACAAATACTAGTAGAAGAATAAATGGCTAGTGAACATGTAATGGTGTCATGCATCAAGTAATGAGTATCACGGATAAGTGTAACAAGTCTAATGTGTCAAGTTGTCAAGTACAAGTATCAAGTAGCAAGTGTCAAATACAAGTATCAAGTAGCAAGTGTCAAATATTATGTTCAAGTATCAAGTCTCATGTATCATGTCATCAAGTATCAAGTAAGCATGTGTCAAGTTCAAGTTTTATGTATCAAGTCTTGTGGTTATTACTATCTAGGTAGCACTTCATGCATCCATATTTTTACTACATGGTTTCTACAGTCAATGCAATTTCGTTTAGGCCTAGTAATGGATTTTATAGGGCGTCGTACTCAGGTATTAAGTATCAAGCAAGCATGGTTCATGAATCAGAAAATAAATAACAAGTTCACGAAACAAGTTCGTGAATCCACTAACAAGTTCATGAGCCAAGTAATGGCTCCATGAATCAATCAAGAAACAACAAATTCATGAACCAAGTATTGGGAAACACGGGCCCTCTTCCGAGTACACTTACCTATATTGTCCACTACTATGGTCTTTCCTTTAAACCACGGCTTATTATTCATTATTATCATGAAGCAAGCATGAAAGTGTGCGAAACAATTCAAGTAAACATAATCAAGAACATGGAACAAGTTTAGGATACTTATATAGGCTGAAGGTCAGGGGTAGAGGACAGATGTAGGGTTTGGAGGTCGGGAGGTGTGAGAGCATAGGTAGGAAGAGAAAACGGCTGCTAGGGTTAGAAGATGAATAGGCTTAAGGGATAAACAGTATAGGGTGTTTTTATATAAATGGGTCTGGGTAATTTGGTTATTGGGTTTCGGGTAAGGGTACTAAATGGGTTATGGGTCCAAGTTAATGGGTATAGGTTTAAGTTAATGGGTGGGGATAATAACGGGTCTGGGAAAAGGTTTAGATAATAATAAATCAATAATAATTCCATGGCATAAATAAATAAATAGTATACAAAATCCAATAAGAAAAATAAAATAACTAATATGATATAATTTATGAAATAGTGTAATTTACATTACAATATAGAATTTATTTAAACAACTACAACTATAATTTATAAATAGAACTAGATTGATAAAAATAACAATAATAATAATAATAATAATAATAATAATAATAATAATAATAATAATAATAATAATAATAATAATAATAATAACCTTGATATAAAAATCATTCGAAAATAACACTAAATACAATTAATGAAAAGAAATAGATTCTAACAGGAGATACAAAAATATTTTTGAAGTAAAACGAATTTAAGAAAACAAATTTTTTTTTATAAAGAACCCAATTCAGATTATACACAGAAAATACGGATTTGGAGAAACAGAGGTTACAAATCCTACCCACCTTACAACAAAATTTCGTCCTCGAAATTTGCTTAGGCGGTACATAGGACAAGGCAAAAGCAAACTAGGGGGAATAACAAAATAGAGAATTAAAGGAAAAGGGATAAAGCAGTGGCAACACCAGAAAAAGAAGGAGTGGATAACAATGAGGTCAAATGGAAGGCATGAAAGAGAATAAACAGTATCAAAAGGAACGAAATAACACAAGATAATAAATATGATAAAGGAGTAGGCTGAACTGGAATCGGAGTGAGAAAAAACAGGGAAGAATTGAATCGAATAATGAATGGGTGCATGATGACAAAATGGAATGCAAAACGGAAGTAATCGGTATCAAAATGAAGAGAAACAACACAAGCTTTGCAAGATAACAAAGCAAAGAGATGGAGAAATAGATAGAGCTGGAATCGAAGAAGGGATGGATAAGGAAAAGATGAACCAAGCAATGAGTCAACGGATGAGAGCGAATGCAGGAGATAGGGGATAGCAAATAATGCAAGGAAGGAGAAGCCACAATAGGATCCTGGGATCTGTGGGTTATGGGCCCACCACGCTTCCACTGCGCTACTCCGATGGTGACGTTCCAAGCTCCAGACATGTCGTTGTAGACCACGTGATACGAAGCGACAATCCGAGCAGGAAGAAAAGAATGAGACACCAAAAGTCAAAGAGAATATAGGTAGGGGAATTTGGGTTGGGCTCGAGTGAGATACTAATAAATACTTCAATCAAAGGAAAATAAAATTGGACGTTAGATGAGGGCTTTAATTTAAATAATTAGGTAAAAATTAATGGGCGTTAACAAAATAATATTAATAATACAAAAATCAACACATATTAATAATAAAATAATAATAACAAAAATAATAAAAACAATAATAACAGTAATAATCATCATAATCATACTGATAAAAATAATAATAATAACAAGAATAAAAATATTAACGCAGAGGTGGTCCTTGATGGAGCTAACTAGAGAAGGATTCATGTAGCTACCCCAAAGATTTGGGTAATTGCTTCTTTGTTGAATTTGTTAATGTAAATGTAATCCTCACTCATACTCGTGATTTGTATAGCTAGTGTGCTGAACAAAATTGAGCTGGTTGTTCCTGTAGGACCTATACTATATCTATCCTACTTGATAAAAGCAAGAACTCAAAAACTTTGAATTGTTAACCCTTTTCTTCTGCTTGTTTTCTCATATTAATATAGGAAGCTTTCTTATCCATTATAGCATCTAGACTACAAAATTTTATCGCCAGCTTCTACTATAAAGTGAATGGTCATCTTCAACATGTTACAAAAATTTAAGTTGATATTTTGAGCTCAATGGTACTTGTTACTCTTTAGGTAAATTGCAAAGATATTGATTCATGTCTTAGTTGAGGACGAACTTCTTATTTAAATTATCATTGTTTTCTTTTTCCCTTTTTTGTCAAACTCAGTTGTTTATTGCATATTTTTTCTCGTGTCAGGCTTCACATCCAATGTTTACTTGAGAGAACTTAGAGAAGAACAAGAGACTCTATGAGGAAGCTGTGAAGTTGGCTGCAAAACATAGTTGCACTCCTGCTAAACTAGCTCTAGCTTGGGTTCTTCATCAAGGGGATGATGTTGTTCCTATTCCAGGTCATTAATCATTATGTCTAATCATTTTACATTTGTATTGGCATGCCAATGCTTTTTCTATATGAAAAATTCTCATAATTTGTTTTTGGACATGCAACAAGTAAACTAAACCAAGAATATGGTTGAAACTTAACTATCTCTATAGCTGTGTGAAGAAAATTACTGCCTTTCTGTCAATAATTTGTATCCAGTTCTAGAACTTTGTATTTGATTAGAATACACTTCATTACATTCACAAACTCTTATCAACTGGAGTTCCAGAGTTCCTATTACGTAATCTTTATTTTTCTCTTTTGGGTTTATAATTTGTGTCAATATTTCCAGGGACAACTAAGATTAAGAACTTGAATGACAACATCGGCTCTTTGGAAGTGAAGCTAACAAGCGAGGACTTGAAAGAAATTTCGAATGCAGTGTCTTCTCAAAATGCTGCTGGAACTAGATCCTTTGGTGTCAGAGAATCTTACACCTGGAAGTACGCGAATACACCTGCACCTGGTAGTAATCCACCAGCATAAAATTTATGTTATGAGAAGAGTACACATGTCCTCTACTGGGATTTATGAGGAGTAAATTTATCTTATTTAAATAATTTTTGTAATTTGAATTTGACATGCTTGTAATACTTCATTAATTTTTAATATGATTGAAGTTTAATTTTATTTAATTTTGTTTCATAAACACATGTATTTATTTCATTGTGTATTTGGTTTATAATTGAATTAATATTATAAAAGAAAATATTAAATTATCATAAGCGTAATTAATAAGAAAAAATTGTGTATAGAGCGATCGATATATATTCAAATAATTAGATGCGAAAACCATCGCTAAAACCTATAGCAATGGAGCTTCAACCGTGGGTATAGGAAAGCAAAATGTGTCTTTAAAACCTATACCAACGGATACAAAACCGTGGGTATAACCCCAAGGTTTTGTCCAACGGGTGAAAAAACCGTCGCTATAGGCTATAGTGACGGCATTTTGCCGTGGGTATAGCTAATTAAAAACGACGGAAAAAAATGTCCGTTGGTATAGGTTTTACGGGCTATACCTACGGTTTTGCGCCTTTTACCCACGGATTTTTGCTGTCACTATATGTCAAATTTCTTGTAGTGCTAGTGAACATGTAATGTTGTCATGCATCAAGTAATGAGTATCACGTATAAGTGTCGAGTAACAAGTAACAAGTTTAATGTGTCAAGTTGTCAAGTACAAGTATCAAGTAGCATGTGTCAAGTATTATGTTCAAGTATCAAGTCTCATGTATCATGTCATCAAGTATCATGTAAGCATGTGTCAAGTTCAAGTTTCATGTATCAAGTCTTGTGGTTATTACTATCTAGGTAGCATTTCATACATTCATACTTTTACTACATGGTTTCTACATTCAATGCAATTTTGTTTAGGCCTAGTAATGGATTTTACAGGGCGGCGTACTTCAGTATTAAGTATTAAGCAAGCATGGTTCATGAATCGGAAAATAAATAACAAGTTCACGAAATAAGTTTACGAATCCACTAACAAGTTCAAGAATCGCACAATGGGTCCAAGAATCCAACAAGTTCATGAGCCAAGTAATGGCTCCATGAATCAATTAAGAAACAACAAGTTCATGAACCAAGTATTGGGAAATATTGTCCACTACTATGGTCTTTCCCTTAAACCCCGGCTTATTATTCATTATTATCATCAAGCAAGCATGAAAGTGTGCGAAACAAGTCAAGTAATATTATCAAGAACAAAGAACAAGTTTAGGATATTTATATCGCATATTCGAGGGTCAACACGAATCAAAATATCAAGAACAACGAAAATCGCAAATCTGGACAGCACAATGTTGTTGTACCAAAACTGCGATTCTCATTGCTACGAGATATGAAATGTGGATCCGTCAGAAGATCTATAAACTAGACTCCTACTCGGTTCCAATGCATATAATTAAGGTACATAAAAGTTGTAGTAACATGTGTCAAAACAGTAAACTATACAACATTTGTGTTCAGCAAGAATTTGTGACTCCGAGTTTATACATGTGAAACAGGGTTGAAACTTTATTAATTAATTCTGAGAAAATTTGAGAATGTTCTCTAGGGTGTCCAACAATAGCATGCAAAATTTCAAGTCATTTACTTACTTGTAGCATAGTTAAAATAAATATAAATTAAAGAGGTGCAGCAGTTTTTAGTGAATCTGCGACTACCAACACAGCAGCAGTAAAACTACGATATCTGCTAGACAGTCATTTGGAATTCAAAAATTCTGGATGTTATGGACAACAAGACATTTAGGGCTACATTTAATATTCAGAGCTCAAGTTCAAATTTTGGTTTTATAGGAGTCGAAACAGCAAGTAAAGACAAAAAGCAGCAGCAAATGTGAATTTCTTTTATATATAAGTTGCATGATAAATGACCAATATGAGTTTAGATTAGCATGTGATACAAAATGGATGTATTGGGCATCAAATCAGCAAGTAATATCTATTTCTCAACTCAAAGGAATGCAAGATCATCACATACATGATACAACACACATCTACAAGTCTAGGGTTTCTTAGTTTCATGTGTTCAAGTGACTAGGAGATAAAATGAGTCCAAGTAGTTTGTATAATATATCAACGAAGGGTTGTGACTCTTGAGATCATGGGATCGATGATGAATAATTCAAGATCAACAAATGATGAGACAAGAAGGAGTCACAACTACGATCTATTTGCAGTATTTTCAATTAAACACTTGTACTAGAATAAAAATTTGTACAAGAAGAATACTTGCCTTAGGGGAGTAGTCGACGAATCCGACGAGAAGAACAACGAGAATGGATCATGCGCGGCGAACTCAATACACGGAACACGAACCCACGATCACGATCACAACCACGAACACATGCACGGATCTCGATGATCGAGATGATCAAAATCGATCGGATGGCTGAGATCAAGATCAAGATGATCGAATCAGATCGGACGGCTAGATCTCCTTGATGATGAAGATGATGATTATGACCAAGATCGATCGATTGAACGACTGCGATCAAAGGAATCTTGATGATCATAATGATCGTGATGATCAAGAGGAAATTGGACGGTCCACATCCAATCAACCATGATGATGTTGATCGTGATGATCGACGGCCAGGATCGAACATGATCAAAAAGAAGCCCGTCAAAGGCGATGCACTGGCTTGGCAACAACCGGAAATGGCACTCGGCGGCCAGGGGACAGGCGGCACGACAGCGGCCAGGGGGGTCAGGACTGGGGAAGTTGATGCGTCACGAGGTGGGACAGGGCGGTGCCGTAGGTGGGGTCGACTGGGTGCTGCCGCCGCTGTGGAGTGCGATAGGGAGGGGAGCAGCCCTGCGGTGTGACTGGGAGGCGCTGGCTGGCGGGGCTTGCTACACTGACGACGAAGGAGGGCACCTGGAGCGCCGGGGCGACTGCACTGCAGGGCGGCTGGCGACACAGGGAGATGGGGTGAGGGAAGGTGGACGTTGAAAAGGAGGGATGGGTTGGAAGAGGTGTAGGAGAGAGAGTGGGCTGAAGGTCGGGGGTAGAGGACAGAGGTAGGGTTTGGAGGTCGGGAGGTGTGAGAGCAGAGGTAGGAAGAGAAAACGGCTGCTAGGGTTAGAAGATGAATAGGCTTAAGGGATAAACAGTATATGGGGTTTTTATATAAACGGGTCTGGGTAATTTGGTTGTTGGGTTTCAGGTAAGGGTACTTAATGGGTTATGGGTCCAAGTTAATGGGTATAGGTTTAAGTTAATGGGTATGGGGATAATAACGGGTCTGGGAAAAGGTTTAGATAATAATAAATCAATTATAATTCCATGACATAAATAAATCAAATAGTATACAAAATCCAATAAGAAAAATAAAATAACTAATATGATATAATTTATGAAATAGTGTAATTTACATTACAATATAGAATTTATTTAAACAACTACAACTATAATTTATAAATAGAACTAGATTGATAATAACAATAATAATAATAATAATAACCTTGATATAAAAATCGTTCGAAAATAACACTAAATACAATTAATGAAAAGAAATGGATTCTAACAGGAGATACAAAAATATTTTTGAATAAAACGAATTTAAGAAAACGAACTTTTTTTATAAAGAACCCAACTCAGATTATACACAAAAAATACGGATTTGGGGAAACAGGGGTTACATTAATCCCACTCCGTGGATCATTTATTTGCCTATTTCATCTATCGTCCCGGAACACTGGGATTATCTCACTTCGTGGATCATCCTGGAGTCCAGAACATACGTTTGCTATAGCTTCATCATATCACCATCTAGTGCTTGTCCTTATGCTTACATATAAGTAATCTGAGCCACCTGGAGCTAGCTCCGCCCTACCGAACTTCATCCCACAAAATTAGGAACACTAGCCCTTCCGGGCCAATTCCCACAATCAATTAATTTACAGCCGGTAATTCTGGATCCTGCTTAACCTCTAGAGCTCACAACACAAAAATATGCAACTAACTTCCTAAGGTCCACAACATAACCCTAATCTCAAATTGAACCCAACTTGGTTCAATAAAACAAAATATTCTTTCATATATGGAAACAAATTCAACTTACAGAAATTCTTTAAACTCGACCTTTTGAATCTCACTTTCCATTCATTCGTAAAGTTCAATTAATCCAACTATAAATTCATTCAATCTCAACTGACACGAATCTCTTAAATATATCGGATCTCATTCCCAAAATCAGAAATTTTATAGTTTCCAAAATCTGTAATTTACACCCTTTTAAAACTGAAAATAACTGTTAAAAATATGAAAATATTATCCTTCAAAACCGAAGCATATAACCCTTCTATACTGAGAATTTCATCTGCAAAATATAGATTTATTCCCCCCAAACCATTACTTGAATGTATCGAAATTAAAACTAGATTTTCACCAAAATATGAAAGTTATATGATTTTGTTCTACAAAATAGTACACTCCAAAATCAATATTAAATTATGGAAAAATTAAATTAAATCCAGCATATATCAAAGAACTCACCATAAAAATTTGGACTCAAACAAATTAATTTAAAGGGTTTATACACAACAAATTCTGAAAACTATTCTTTATCCAAAATCTGAAAGTTATACCTTCTTATCCTTAAGAGCAGTCCATTTAAAAGTGAATATTAAATTTTGGAAATTTTAGTTTATATTTACTCCATACACATAGAATTCGTTGCCAAATCTATAATCCATTCCCACGAAAATAGAAGCCACAAGTCATCAATAAACTGAAACTCATACTTTTCGTAAAATTTGAAACTTGCCTCTTTTAGAATTTGAAAAATACCCCTTTAGAACTAAGAGTTTACGTCTCTAAAACCTGAAATAAATAGTCTCTCATAACTGAAATTTTAATCTCTCAAAACGTAGATTTATTTCTCTCAAAACATTATTTAAATTTATAACAAAATTGGAACTAGATTCAACTAAAAAATGAAAAATTTAACAACTTCGAAACTCAATTAAAAACTCAATTGAATCTCACATAAATATTAGATTAAATACATACATATGCACTTCTATATGTATACTAGTGTTTCCCCTCCATAGCACACAAGCCCCACACACAAAACTCCTCGAAAACCGAGCAACCCTAGGTCTAGGTTTAACCCCGAAACCTAACCCTAGGTTCTCCACAACTTCTTGCATATTTTCTTCGATTATTTTGACATGTATTTGCATATAAAAACTCAAATTTTCAATTCATCAGAAGTTTGTCTCAAAACAGTGAATAACCCACAAAATTTTCATCTTTTAATTATTCAAAATATGTTCTGTAATCATGCAATTGGATCTACACAACTACAGTAACATATAGGTTCATAAAATGTAATTCTATAAACAAAAATTTAATCTTTCATGCATAGAAAACTCCATTATTCAAGAACTGTTATGAAATTATATAAACAATCAACAAAGGAAATAGAGACAAGAGGGAAGAAGATTATTCTCATTCATAATATTTTCATCTCCTTACAAATGATTCACCCAATGGCCTATTTATAGGCTTACAAAGAATATAAAGAGACAATTAAATAATTATTACATAGATCTAAATATGAATGAATGCAATGTGGTGGTGGAGAATGTGGAAAGAGTGGGGGGAAGTTCAATAGACAATTCACACTTAATATATTTATAACACTCCCCCTTGAATGTCTATTGAATGTAAATAAGAATATGCCTCGTTAAAACCTTACTAGGTAAAACCCAAATGGGAAAAACCCTAGTGAAGGAAAAAGAGCACATAATCTTTAACAATGATATGCAATGAAGATGCTACCTCGTTAAAAACCTTACCAAGAAAACCCAGTGGGACAAAACTTGGTGAAGGGAAAAAGAGTGCGGCGCATATCATCTCTCCCCCTGACGAGATCATCCGATTAGGACTTTCAAAAGTCATGTCTCGAATCTCGATCAATTCTACCATCCTTTTCAAAAGTTGAGGTGATAGAGTCATAGCGATCAAACAAACACATCTATGCCTTGCCTCGCATGGAGTCAATATCTCTTGATTGATATCTGGCTTTATAATGATATGATAAATACCCAGTCCAATGAGTTCGAGTTGGTGAGGACTTCATCTTACTAGTAAACCAACTTTCAAATGTTTAATTTGAAAAACCTGAAAACAAAAATGATGACAAAACAAGAAATTTGCTTATCCAAGGTCTTTTCGTCTTAAGATATTTCTTTAAACATTGCACGGCTTGTACAACTCTTCAGGAGTTCCAATAGACTTCGACCTTGAATATTTAATAAATATATGGGAGCTTATATGACCATTATTATGGTCCCCTTTATCGAAAACTCACTAAGATGGTTATATCACATTTGTTCCGATTGTTTTAATCCATACAAAGCTTTGTTTAACTTAACTGAGTAAATTTTCCCGGGAATTATCATTATGTGCTTCTGGCACTTTTAAATCCTTCAGGGATTTTCATATATATATATATCATGGTCTAACGAACCATACAAATAGGCCGTGACCACATCAATGAGGCGCATTTCAAGTCATTCATGCACTGCCAGACATATCAAATATCGAAATGTTATTGCATCCACCACAAGAGAATATGTCTTTTCATAATCAACACCAGGTATTTGGGTAAAACATTGTGCGACAAGTCGTGCTTTATATCTAGTAAACTTATTTCTTTTTCGTACAAATACCTATTTATAGCTTACTGGTTTGATCTCTTTTGGTGTTCGAACTACAGGTCCACAAACTCCTCGTTTTTCAAACGAGTCTAATTCAGACTTAATTGCCTCTTTCCATTTTGGCCAATCATTTCTATTTCTACACTCTTCCACAGAGGTAGGTTCATGATCCTCGTTTTCATTTATGATATCGTGCGCTATATTATATACAAAAATATTGTCGACAATTATATTATTCCGGTCCCATCTTATTTCCATAATAACATAGTTAATCGAGATCTCTTCATTTTCATTAATTTTAGGTACCTGATTCTCTTCATTATTAACTATGTCAATGGTCTCTTCTGAAAAGACATCCTCGATTTGACAATCATGGTTATTTGCTCATTTTCTTTTTCGAGGATGTTTATCTTTGGAACCAAGTGGTCTACCACGCTTCAGGCGTGCCTTAGACTCACTAGCAATTATAGGTTGTCCTTCAGGGACACCAATTTTGACAGGAGCATTTACAGCTGGAATATGAGATTTTGTTACTCTTTTGTGGTCAGTAAATGCGTCTGGCAGTTGATTTGCAATACCTTGCAAATGAATTATCCTTTGAACTTCTAATTCACTTTCCTTTGTTCGAGGATCTAAACTTTTCAATGATAATTCATTCCATGAAATCTCTTTTTCCAACTATTTATGATCTCCCCCTAATGTTGGGAATAGTGATTCATCAAAGTGACAATCTGCAAACCTTGCAGTAAACAAATCTCCAGTTGTCGGTTCAATATACTTGATTATAGATGGAGATTCATACCCAACATATATTCCTGTCCTCCTTTGAGGGCCCATTTTTGTGCGTTGTGGTGGATTAATTGGGACATATACCGCACATCCGGAAATTCGTAAATGGGAAATATTTGGTTTCTGACCATGAACCAATTGTAAGGAAGAATTATCATTATAACTGGTTGGCCGGATGCGTATAACTTGTGCTGCATGTAAAACAGCATGTCCCCAGGCCCAAACGGAGAGATTAGATTTCATAATCATAGCTCTCACAATTCAATGTATTCGTATTTGAAAAATCTTCTGGTTTTTCAATGGACTACCACATGAATTCTCAATTATTTTCGCATCAGTAATGAATCGGGATGGTCTAACCGGTCATGCCAAACCTTAACCATCTTTGTAAACTTATGGTTTACAATATCAGTAAATTTCGGGTTTACTGTGATATGATTCAACCATTCTTATATATGTATAATTCAATCCAGATCACAAAGTGGAGTAAACTTTGCAACACACAACTTTTGATTGTCATACTTAAGGTAACGCATATACCTTGTTCATTCGTAGTCTTATATCTGAACTAATTTATCGGGACTTTAGAGAAAATGGTGTATTTTTGAATTTTGAATTTTGTGCCCTCAGACATCATAGAATTAGCTCTTCAGGAGCTTATGAAATTTAACTCTTATAATTTCACACAACCATATAAATTTATATAATATTGGTATGTGGTTCATCATATCTCAAATGTGAGAATATGTATTATAGAGTGTGTGTGGTAATAATTTCTTCAAGACATTTGTCCCAACTTGATGTAACCCACAAGAACATCAAAACCACACCCACAAGAACCTTTCAAAACATAAAGTATTCATATTTTCCAAGCAATCCTAATACATTAGGATCAGTTTTCAATCATAGTCATTCTTTACAGATCGAACAGATAAATCCACACATTTCGACTTGGATAGTTATCAGTTCAGTGATCTTTTTACTCTTGCACTTCATCGAAGACCTAGAATTGAATTAGCTAATCATTGCTTCTGTAAAAGAATATGCTTGGAGTCCTTAAAGCTTTGCATGAGACATATATATAGCAAATAAACTTCTGTGAGTGATTAGTACTTACACAAAATGCTAGGTAATATACTTTTACCACATATATTATTACAGAAGAAATTCAAAAAACATTATGCAGTATTGTTCAATCATATGAAGTTCCTCTAATTGTTCATTCGTACAATAATTGTTTAAAGTGAAAAGAAAAATAACTAAGATTAGCATTAGTCAGCCAGTGGTTATCTTACCCATTGATTCAAAAGCAGCAAGACAACCATATAAAATATTGCAACCAAATAAAATGAATAAGAAAATTGCAACCATAAAAGCATTAAATTGCAGCCAAATAAGATGAATAAGAAAAGCAACCAGAATTTATAATCTAGTTTATGTCAATACTAAATCTATTACAGCTCAAAAGACAAATATTTCACAAATGAATATTACAGTGGCAAGGTAAATTCATGTAGGTTCTACAAGATTGCAGTAAATTAACAGTGGAAATCTCATTTGCTTGTCAAATTATTATTTATCTACACAAGAGTTAAATGGTACTGTGCATGGTCTACACGAGTCATCAATTTTCTTCTACGTACTTCATAAGGTTGAATAATATATGAAGTTCTCATAAGAATTTCATCAAACTACTCATGTCCTAGTTAAGTGAAAGTAAAAAGGCAGTTATAGAGTGTGTGTGTGGTTTGATACGAATTCTATTAAAAAAAAGCAGTTTTAAGTGAAGTGAATGGACAAACATATCTAAACAGGGTAAGCAGTAATTTGAACAAATCTTGAAACAAAATTTTAAAAAGAAATAACCTTGGATTAGATGATAAAGAGAAACTTTTAGCTTCTTAGTTCAGCCTAGCATAAGACCCTGCTTTAATCGTACCAAGTACCAAATCTATATAGCATCACATTCACTTCGGGGAATGTAGCATGTCCAAAATATAAGACAAAATCATCATTTTTCCATACATTTTTAGTTAGCTACAGTTATACATATTTAGATCTACAGGATCATCATTAATTCATACTCATTGTATTGTTATTATACAAACAATATTTTCTTCATTTCGAGAGATCGGGATCTTTAACTTTGATATGTCAAATTCTCACATAATTCCTTTTGCTAGATGAACAATATTTTATTTAAATTTCAAGAGATCTTCAGGATCATTGATTTTGATACAATCATCTTTCACTCCTTCAGGGAGATTGTGACAAAAGAAAATTATAGCTTTCGTTATATCTTTCGTATGATCTCATTTAGATGATTCTTTGAATCCATCAATTGTCTCTTTGAGACTTTCGGTATTCAAATGAATTTCAACATCCAAAACTCATGACAAGTAATTCTTGTTGGTTATTATCAAGAGCTTTGAAAAATAAGAACATAATAAAATTATATGCATAATTAGAAATAAAAAGACGAGATCAAAATATAACATTTCTGATACACAAGATCCATAAAAAAATGGCGAGTGTAGAGCATACTAAGTTATATTGATCTTAAGGAAATGATCAAAAGTAAAAATAATAATAAGATGAACTCGAGATTTAACATACTTACATATATAAAAAAAGACGAGATCAAAATGTAACTTTTCTGATACACAAGATCCATAAAAAAATGGCGAGTGTAGAGCATACTAAGTTATATTGATCTTAAGGAAATGATCAAAAGTAAAAAATAATAAGATCAACTCGAGATTAACATACTTACATATAAAAAAAAAGACGAGATCAAAATGTAACTTTTCTGATACACAAGATCCATAAAAAAATGGCGAGTGTAGAGCATACTAAGTTATATTGATCTTAAGGAAATGATCAAAAGTCAAAAATAATAAGATGAACTCGAGATTAACATACTTACATATATAAGGCCAAACATTTTTCCTTTTCTTCAGATGAACTTGAGAGTCGAAAGGTAGAGACTCGTGCTGATAACGTGTTATGAAATTATATAAACAATCAACAAAGGAAATAGAGACAAGAGGAAAGAAGATTATTCTCATTCATAATATTTTCATCTCCTTACAAATGATTCACCCAATGGCCTATTTATAGGCTTACAAAGAATATAAAGAGACAATTAAATAATTATTACATAGATCTAAATATGAATGAATGCAATGTGGTGGTGGAGAATGTGGAAAGAGTGGGGGGAAGTTCAATAGACAATTCACACTTAATATATTTATAACAAGAACATTTATCTTAGATCAACATGAATATTTAGAACGTATGACAACTCTATTCATCCAGAATAATAGATGGATTTATAAAAATAAATTTTCTATAAAAAAAATATGATCTTTCATGCACCAAAATATTCTTCACTCAAAAGAGAATCAAAATAAGAGTATCATGCCATCAGGATTTGATTTTTATTATATTAACAAACCATCTTTATCTAAATAATCCATCTCTATAATCAACTCATAAACAAACCTCATATTTATGCCAATAATCATAATCTCACAAAATCTAAATCATAGCATGATTCTATATTGTTCATAAGAAACAGAAAAAGAAATTCATCAAGAGAGTTGGAAGATTACCCACTTCAAGCAAGACCAAATGAGATATCAAAAGCTCCAAACTCCAAAAACGATTAAAGAGGAAAATTTTTTATTCACAACAGTGGAGTGTGGTTGTTGTTGCTGCTATTATAGGCTGGGCTGATTTCAGGGATTTTTACGAAGATTTTACAAAAAACCCCTTAAGAAAAATATATTTTTACATGACTAGGTCTTTCAAAATCAATTAGTTAGGTCAAATCAAATCAATTAGAGTAAAATCTAACCCCCCTAACTCTCCCAATCTGGCCGACCCTCACTGCAGCCCAGAATTTCAAAATTTTAAAAATTTGCCTCTGAGTGGCAATTTTATAAAAAAGTCGTTCACTTTGAAATATTTGCAAATATGCCAGAAATTATTCATAAAAATTCAGAAAATTTATAATATTTTCTACTAATAAATATTATATTTCTCTAACAAATTTTCTTACCAAGAAAACTATTTGCAGTAAAGTCCCCAACAATCCCAAAATTGCATAAAATTAAAGTCCCCAACAATCCAAAATTGCATAAAATATATATATATATATATATATATATATATATATATATATATATATATTCAACAAAATCAAATCGAATCAAATTAGAGATATAAAATCCCCCCCCCCCCCCGCCCCGGCGCAATCTCTCTCCTGTCAAAACCGGCCTATGAAGACAGTCCAACCAAAAATTGAATTCGAATTTACCTCCAAACGACATTTTGCCAAAAACCCTTTTCTTTCAAAGTATTTACAAAAATAGTTTTTTTATTAAGAAAAATCTCAAAATTTAGAATATACTCGATTATTAATAGGATAATTTATTCAGAAATTCAAAAGTGAAAATTTTTACTTCAAAAATATATGCACGTGTAAAAATATCAATTTTATAAAAATTCAAAATAATTAATTAAATTAATTTAAAAATTATTTATTAATTAAAAATATTGTATTAAAAATTACAGGGTGTTACGTTACAAATTTGGTATTCCAGATAAACCCATTGTTAATTATTTTGGTTTCAATAAAAAATTAATGCTAGTTGTGAAATTTTTTTTAGACGCAAAACCAGTTAAGCTATCACTTCACTCTAAATTGCAAATTTTCAGTCCTGATTGGTTTTGGCAAAATCACAGTGAGTACTTTGTCCTTGACTCTACACTTAAATTGATACCCTGGCATAATTTGTTTTCTTTTTCTAATTGGGGTCTATTGTACAGGTGAGATATGTCAAGAGCCGTGTATTTGGGGACCCTTAAAAAGCTCCAACTCATTTGGAGAAGTTAGACTCCGAAGACTGAGGTTGCGTTTGGCCTGACTTTTTTTGGGCTTTAAAGCTACTCCAGAAGGAGAAGCCAGAAAGTAGAGCTTTGAAATTAAAAGCTGAAGCTGTTTGGATAGTCGGCTTTTTTTAACTTTAAAGCTACTTTTAAGCTAGAAGTTGTTTGGCATAAGATATCAATTGTAAGCTACTTTTATACTCAATTTAAGTTTTTGATTTTATTTAAGAATAAAATATAAGTTATCAAATTACAAAAAAAAATCTTTAGCATACAGCAAAAAAATCCCATTTCTCAGCATAGATCTCGATCACAAACATACACCAGAAAAATGTTCTAATGAAAAGCATGAAACTGATAAAAAGAGTAGAATTTTAGAAATTAAACAAAACACTAACAAGAACCATGGATCTGTTACAAAAATCAAAACAAATACAAAATACACTGGTCATCGGCTTTCTTGTTCTAATGGCACCTCCTCGAGGTTGATACTAGTTT
Organism: Hemerocallis citrina; assembly: GCA_017893485.1. Lineage (NCBI taxonomy): Eukaryota > Viridiplantae > Streptophyta > Magnoliopsida > Asparagales > Asphodelaceae > Hemerocallis > Hemerocallis citrina. Next base: position 6,522,509 of record CM030366.1, on the reverse strand, counting down.
TTCTTTCTTGGTGCCCTCCAGTTACTTTCATAGAACTCTCTGTTTTGCTTCCACTATCTAGAGATGTTCTCTCCAAATTGTCATTGAAGTGATATTTGCTAATAAAGTCTCTATCTTTATCAACTGAGGTTTGATGGCGGTAGCTAGGGTAGAACCATACACATGGTGACACGTAGAAGAGCATTCTTGATGGACCGACTTCGTTAGAACCACCTTCCGCACAGCATGCACGGGCGTCAGGGGAACTAGAAGGCGACCCCCGGCGAGGAAGGGGAGGAAGGGGAAGGGGAAGGAGAAGGGGAATTTTTTTTTATCTTAGGGTTTGAATGTGGAAGGAATAAAAAAAGAGAATGTGTAGAAAAAAAGAGAAAAGGAGAAGCTAGAAGCTAGAAGTAGATCTGGAGGGCTTCTTTTAGAGCTCCTTTTCTTTATAAAAAAAAGCTACTTTTTTTGGGGGGGGCTTTTCGAAATATGTATTTGGCCCAGCTTCTCCTTCTAAAGGAGAAGATAAGCTATTTTTAAGCTGGGCCAAACGCACCCTTAGTTTCCGTTCTCCGGAAAGGAGAGGGCTCACTGGTTGAGGAGCTACTTCAATCCATGGCTCATAATATGGAGAAAGACCTACTGAATGACCTCATGTCCTAGATTATTACCCATTATCCATCTATTTCCGAAAATTCCCATAGAGATTCATAAAAGTCTTTACTATGGTAGGTCTTACTTCTTTATTAATTTTCTCGAGTTGAGTTTTAGTTACCCACTTTATTGGTGTTTTGCTTCATTGTTTATTTTTCACCTTCATAGATCTATTTTCTTCTGTGTCCAGGTTGAGGGTTGAAGTGTGGAATATTCCTTGCTCTTCGAAGTGCCGGCACGATGCTGATTTGATTCACATGTATGCCTACACTAAATGTTTCTACACAGTTGATGGCATTCTTGACAGCCTAGGTGTGTGACTAATTCTACGCATTTTATGTGTTTGAAGATGTATCCTGCTAAGATGTATCTGTGATGGAAGATGAATTCACTGATTCTAAAATTATTTTAATGCTGGGAGAGAATGGTACTTTTAGATTTGTTTTATAGTCATGCGATACGACTATTAATTGTGGTATTTGTGTGCTACTTATGAAGTGTAATTAAGTTTCAGATTATGTGTATTCTTCTTAATATATAGCAGTTGCAATTTGATTCAGATTTTGTGTGTTTTAGATTCAATTTGATTCAGTTTGTATATGATATTAGCTCCATTTTACTAATAGATTATTTTTTAAAATATATAATTTTTCAAAATAACTTTTCAAAATTTTTTTAAAAAAAATAACCTATCCCGGCGTTTTTGGCAAAAAAAATGCGGGAATAGGGGCTTTTTCTTTTTTTAAAAATAAATAATTTATACCGGCGTTTTTGGTCAAAATCGTCGGAATAGGCTATTTGTTCTTTTTTAAAATTAACATGTCTATCCCGACGTTTTTTTATTGAAAACGCCGGGATAGTTACCTCTATAGTAGCGTTTCTAATAAACGTGCCAGGATAGACCTATTATCTATCCCGACACAGGCTATTGCGGCGTTTCTGACGACATTTCCAGAAGCGACGCTATGCTCTATCCCGGTGTTTTAAAATGCCGGGATAGATAGTAAAATGCTGGAATAGCCGTTGTGTTTTGTAGTGTCTACATGCATGGTGCTAAAGACCACCCTGCTTCATTCAAAATGAAACTACATATAGTGTCATATAAATACATTTTGAATATCTCTGCCTTTAAATTATACTCGTACCACAGATTCTGCTCTCGCTAATACCAATATAAGATATCTGATTCCCAGAACTATTTGGAGAGATCACCCTCTATAAATTTCCTTCATTCTACCCTTGTATATGCAAAAACACACCCTGAAAGCAACTGTCATTATGTGGGGGCATGGAAAGTTGTACAGTTTGTGTTGAGTAAATAGTATTTTGATATACTAGATAAAATTAATTTGACTTAGGTTGTCAGTTTGGATCAGTTTTACCTGTAATACATTACCAGACTCAGGGATTGCATTGTTTTAGAGAGTAATAGTTTGAGATTCATGATTATGTTAGAATTATATATTTGGTTTACAATAGGTGCCTGGTGAGGGGAATTGTTCCTTCTTCCTAGAATTACACATACAATAAGTTACTATGGTTTGTAAAGTCTGTGACAGGATAAAGTTACTAATCAAATTTTGCCCGTGAACAAAAATACAGAATTGTTAACCCATCATACAATAATCAAAATTTCTTTTCAATCCCATGTATTGAGTATGTTTCCAATAATCTTGAGTACCTAAACTGTATGCCTGGGAGACGAACAATTAAAATCTAAGATAGCTTAGGTATATACTCTCTGTATATTCCAAGTAGAGAATGTGTAGCCAATAGAGGCATCCAGTATGGGTAGGTTGGCATTCGGGCTCACCGGGCCGAGCGGGGCCCAAACCCGCCGGGTTTTCCCGGAGAGGGGGCGTGCTCAGGTCCGGTTGGGTCAAGACCTGGTCTTGGCGGGGCCGGGTTGGGAAATCAAAAGGGCGACCCTGTCAACTAGCGAACCCGTTCGGGTTGAACCCGATTCTGGCTAGGCCGGGTTGCTGGTTGGCCCGGGTTTGTGGTATTTTTTTTAAAAAATTATTTACTTTTTAACTCCAAATTTAAAATATATATATATATACAACAAGTATAAGAGTGAAACAAAATTATATAATATTCATTTAAGTTTTTACAATATTTTTTTACATACAAATCTATATAATAAAACACAAAGAATGCTATCAAGTGGCTCTCATTCAATCCCCGAAATCAAAGGCCCAGATCTAACCTCACAACCCCCCCCCCCTAAAAAAAAAAGTTTCCCCCCAAAACAACTCCTTTATTTATTTAATTCTCTCTCTCTCTCTCTCTCTCTCTCTCTCTCAAAAAAAAAATTAAATAAAATATATATATAATAATAATAATAATAATAATAATAATAATAATAATAATAATAATAAAACACAAAGAAAGCTATCAAGTGGCTCTTATTCAATATAGGTGAAATCAATGGTCCAGATCTAACCTAAAACATATTTTTCGCCCAAAAGTTTTCCCCCAAAACTTAAATTCAAATCCCTCCAAAACAACTCCTTTATTTATTTATTTAATTATTTCTCTCTCTCTCTCTCTCTCTCTCTCTATCTCTCTCTTATTCTCTCTCTATTTACTCATAAATTTATATTTTCAGATTTCAGGTTTATAAATTTTCAGATTTCTATGCCTTTTTTTATTACTCATGTTACATTGAAAATAGCAAATATCTCATCAACATTTAAATTTCATCATTTTCCACACTCACAGTTCTAAGAAGTTGGATTTTATACCCCAATTTATAATTACTTTTCAACATATACTAATAGAAACATGGACTTTTATTTACAACTAATTATTGTTTTACTATTCAAACTTGAGCTACATAATTGTTGTTTTACTGTTTACAAGACATTCATATGTTGTATTGTTCCGAAGACGTGCAGTAAGCACGCCCACGGGAAAATCTAGTACATGTATAAAAACACAAAAAATTATACAAATTTATTGAATTACATGTTTAAGAGGATAATATAAAGTTGGAGATAGGCTAGAGTTATATTGAAGAGAGGGCATTGGACTACTGTCGTGCACCTCTACTTAACCTAAACCTAGGATCTTATCAATCTAAATTTCATACTCAGCTTGTTGATCTTCAAACGATTTGCTTCCACTTGTTGAATCTTCAGCTGCTTTTCCTTGAATCTTGTCTGCCACTTTCATCAAATTTTCGGTGTACATGAGTATCTCCAACGAATCTGACTTCAAGCGATTCCTGTAATCGGTTACAACCCTGCCACTTGTAGAAAAAACACTTTCTAAAGCAAATGTAGAAATATGAGAGGTTACTAGATCTCTAGCCATATGTGAGAGAATTGAAAAAAGATTTTCTTGGTCTTTCCACCATTGTAACACATCAATCTTAGAACTATAACCCTCACTATCTTGTTAATTATACGAGTTTAATTCATTAGGTGCATTAGTCCTAGGTTTTTTAGATTAAATTTGAGCATGTAAATTAAAAGTGGTATGTTCTAATTTATTCTTACCCTTACCTTTAGAAGAAGAAGAAGAAGAAGTTACTATACTAGTTTGGCGTGTTGTACTACTAGATGCATAAGTTCTATCATAAAATCATACAAGTTATTCAATGTCGACTCAAATTTAGCTAAATATTCATTACAAACATATTAACATTCATCTCCAAGTAAAGTAAAAAATATTTCAATCAAACTCCTCATACCTGCAAATTTGATATGAGATCCATAACAGTAGTAATACATTACAACATAGGAGGATGATTAAAATACTACAAAATTTTAGTGCATGCGGGAAAAATAATATGGCTAATGTATTAGTCCAAAATCATGTCTTGAAAAGTTTACATCATAGTAATTATTGAAATGAAAATACTACTAAAAATAGAATCATAAGATTTTGAAAACTTCACAGTTGCGGTTTTAAAAGGATTCAAAAATCTTAACAACGATTCAGCAAAAGGTCATGATTGAGGAGTCATCTAAAAAAATTTCATGTTTTTTGCCATACAAAATTATTCATAACCGTTTTATATTGAGTAACAACATTTAATAAGTCGAAGGTAGAGTTCCATCGATGTTTAGCAACTCTATAAAATTTTCTAAAATGTACTCCCTTAAGATTACACCATTCTTTAAAATACTGAAGCATAGTACCACTCAAAGCGACAAAATGAACACAATTTCTAATTGCATTTACATATGGATTGACTTCTTTCAAAGCGTCTGTACACATAAATTTAAAATATGATGTATACTTCTAACATGAAAAATTTCGCGACATAGAGGAGCTAATTGTTCTTTTAATGCATTGATTGAACTATTGTTGTTAGAAGTATTATCAAAACTAATAGTAAAAATTTTGTTGCGAGTTTGAAAAAAATCACAAATTTCTAAAATACTTGTTGCGATAACTATACCACTATGAGGATACATCAACCTCGTAAGTGATATATTTCTCTTTTGAATCTTCCAATCATTATCGATCAATGATAAGTTATACTCATCATCGGAATAATGTTACAACCTTTCCCACAATCAGAAGTTAACGTACTCTACAAGTTAAATAATACAAAAGTACAATTAAAGCGTCTCTCATTTCATTGTAAAGTTCAAAACAATCGGCCTTGAGTGTATTTCTAGCAATTATTCTAAAATATGGATTTAGTGCATTTTTGTTAAAATCCTCTACGTTTGTACTCTCGGAATAGGAAAAAGGTAACTCATCCTTAATAACTAGTGTGGCCATTTTCCGACGAAATTTTTTGGGATCATAGGCGTGGTTATCTATTTGCTTGGTCTTAGGGTTGGTGTTTTGTTGTGTTTGTTGGTCAACAACTAGAGATGGGTGTATACCCATAATGTGTCGTCAAATTGTACTCGTCCCCTCACCGTTCTTCCATATGTAACTTTTGTTACAAGTTTTACAAATCTTATGTCCTATACTAGGGTTAAGTTCATTCGGGATCAAGTCATAATATTTGTGTCAATCAATAGTTTTGCCTCTCCCTTTCTTACAAGAAGTGGGTTGTGCATGTTCGGTTTCATGTGTTTGTGTTTCAATATCATGCATTTCTTGTTGTGTGTTGGTATCATACTCTTGTGAAGGAACATCGTGAGAACCTACGTTAGTATAGGGTTATATTCAGGGTCGAATCATGGGATTGTTTGAGGCCAACGAGATGAATTAGTGGAATCTTGTCCACTTTGGCCACGATCACTACCTCGTGATCTAGAGAATGTAAATTGTTTGTAACAACAGTGTATGTAAAAAATAATTTCTAATGTTTTGGTAGTGTATGTAAAAATATAAAAAATATAATATAGGAGGTATATGTGAAAAAGTAAATCTAAAAAAAATAGGATGGTTGGGAGAGAGTAGCAAAAAAAAAACAAACAAATATGATAAAAAAAAGTTAAAAGCTACAATAATGATAAGGAATTGAGAGAGTTAAGAAATTTTGATATCATAATTAACGAATAATTATATATAGAGATTTGAGAGAGAAAATAATTGTAGAGATGCTCTAGAAGTAGACGTAGTCGAGTGAGTTTGTAGTAGACATAGTCGGTAGTCATAGAGAGTGAGTGAGCTTCTTTGTTGAGAGAGTTTGTAGTAAACATAGTTGAGTCGATATGAATTCGACACGATCGAATTTGTTCACTTCTTTATTGCTTCTCAGTTGAAGTAGATTAAAAGTAGTAGTTGTAATAGAGAGAGTAAGAGACTTGATAGATGGATGTGACAAAATATTGAGTAAAATTAGGGGGATTTATAGGCAATCCCCCCCCCCCCCCCCCCCAAAATAATAATAATAATAAAAAACTCCAAAAAAAAAACAACCACCAAATACCCAACAGTCGGGTTGAGACTGTCGACCTGTCTAGTCCAACGTTCAGCCCGTACGGGTCAAATAGTCTCAACCTGCCGGGGTGGCAGGTCGGGTTCGGGCGGGTTGAGAGAGGTTTGCCGGTTATTCGGGCTGGGTCAAGCAGGTTTCATTTGGTGAAAATTAGGCCTGGTTCGACCTGATATAATTTACGGGTTCAACCCGAACTCGACCCGGGTCACATCGGTTCAGGTCAGTGCGTGCTCGTTGCGGGCGGGTCGCGGGTCGACCCAAACCGAATGCCATCCATAAGTTTGGGAATGGCGAACAATTTCCAAAAATTAGACACTTTTTGAAACTATTTACAATAATAGGACACTTCTCAAGTTACAACATTAGGACAAAAAACTTGATTTTCTAAATAATCCCACTTTTGAAACTATTTCTTAAACCAACCCTAAAGTGTTGCTAACTAATCTATGCCCAAAACAATTCTTACACCATACATTGTGTAAATATAAAAGCAGGATATTTCACAAAATCTAAAAGAATTAATACTAAAATACCTCTTAGAATTTAAAATAAGACACGTTGATAGAAGTTTGATATAAAGAAAATATATAATTGATAAAGAAATAACATAGTACTTGGTAATAACATATAGAATAACTAACATGCTACCAAAAGAAATAAAGAAAATAATAGCACACAAGATATTATATCATAGAGACGAAGAATTAAGTTGGTATTATCTAGTGGTATTAGCATGCAAGATATTAAATTATAGAAACAAAGATTTAAGTTGGTATTATCATGGATAAAGTCCCAGAAATACAATCAAGAGTATATAATTTTAATCCTAACGAATTACTTAGTAATAGTTATTGGATACCAGGAACAAATGATTATGGAAAACGTATACCTTATATCCTAATAAGAGAAGTCCTATTAGGAGAACATAAGCAACTAAACTGGACAAATTTATACTTATTAAATAAACTTCGAGTTAACATAGATATAATTGGAAAATCGAAAAACATGGAAGAAACAAAAGATTTAATAGAAAAATTACCAGAACAACTACAAATATAACAAAATTAGATAACTATAAGGAAACGGTAAAAGAAATAAACATATCCATACAACAGAAAATCATAGAAATAAAACAACAAATAAATGAATTAAAGGAATAACAAACAAAACATATAATGGTTTAGGTATTACGAATAAATGACAGCATGAAGACTACATCATCTCAAATAAACATGATAGTTATTGAAGAATTAGAAGAAAATTTTAGCAGAAATAGTATTGTAGATTATATGTGAGTTATAAAAAAAGACATAAAATTGTAAATAAGAACATAAAAAAACTAAGCTGATTTATAACAAATGATACTGAGGAAGAATTATGTATAACCGAAGAATGTATACAGGAGTTAGAATCCACAACCAAACTAAATATAAATATTTTAGAAGTAGAAGATTTAATGGCAAATCTCAATTTCGAAGAAGTAGAAGAAGACTTAAGGAATCTAGATATAATAAATGAAGAAATAAAAATGAATCAAGAAGAAAACAAGGTCATAACAAATCCTATAGAAAGTACTCCGGAATTGTATGAATATCTAAGACCACCACCTAGCAGAAAACCGTATCCTACCTATTATCAAAATCATACATCATGGAAATGACAAAATAAAGAAAGGAAAGAGTCAAAAAAAAAAGAAAAAAGAAAATAAAACACCAAAATATGAACTTGCAGAACATTATGACAAAGGAATAGCAGAAAATAGAGAATGGTTAAACCTAGACTGTGTAAAAGATGTAGAAAAACGATAGAAGAATTGACAAAAACATCTTTAATAGTAGGATTTAAACAAAACATCACAAGAAATAAGTTCAAAAAATTTATAGAAGCAACATTTATAGGAGTACTAGCAAAACAGTGGAATTATTTATCTGAAAAAGAAAGAAATATGATCAGAAAAGTCAGACAAATAGATGACCAAGAAACATAAGAAACTTCAACACAAAGAACCGTAGAAGTAAAAGAAAAAACTACAAATTATGAAATAACAATAAGAACAGAATTTAGTGTATATGAAAAACAGAAAAACACACTATGCATTAAAAGGAACAAGCAAGATGAAGACTAATCTACATATTACAAAGCCCATATCAAATGAGTTGTCTTTCATCCCAATAGCTTTACTCATATAAGATCACTTTAAATGGGATAATACTTTAGATAATTTGCAATACATAACTTATAATATATGTAGGTCCACATATTAGATTAATATCTAACACTCTTTCCTTCATTCAATGAGGTAACCCTCTCTTTCTCTCTTTTTAAGCTCAAAATTCCTTTTATTTTAAAACTTTTTTTGTGTTCTTTCTTTTGATTTGGATGTGTTTACCCATTTATGTTCGGATTGTAGAGGTTTTTTGGGTTGGGTGGGGATTTAGGTTTGGAATCAATGAGATACTCTTGGTTTATTGGTAAATTTCAGTTTTTTGGTTCAAAAATTATTGGGCTGTGAGAAAGTTCTTTTTTTATGATTGAAGTAATGGGTTCCTGTAATATTTGGTTAGTTTGTTTGTAGGTTTTATTTGTCTTGTGTCTGATTGTTTTTTTTTTTTTTTTTTTTTTAAAGATTGTGGTGGTTTGTTTAGGAACTGGGAGTTTACTTTTCTGTTAGAGAAGAGGAGTGAGATTCGTGCTGATGTTTTTGTAATATGCGAAAGTTCATATCTTTATTTCTGTTTTCCTGCGGCCTGTCTAACATGGTGATAATAAATTTGTCCGGCTTTGTTTGATTCCTTCCCCATAGAAAGAAGGCTCTCTTAATACCATCCTCATGCCTATTTTATGTGGAAATGGGTTCGTGTGATCTTTGGTGAGGTTTTTTATAGAGTTTATTTGTCTTATATTTCGCTGGGTTTGGTTGATTGTTAAGTCGTTGACTGGGGTGATTTGTTAAGGAATTGCGAGTTTTTTTTTTGTTTTTTTTTTGTTTTTTTTCTGTTTGAGAATAAAGTGTGTTCATTCTCATTGGGTGTTCGTTTTCTTAGGGAAGGGTAGTTTTCTTTTGTATTTCTTTCTTTCTGCAACATTATATGTATAATCATGTTTTTTTCCCTTCATTTTAGATACTATTTGTATTTGTGTAAGCTGAGTTTTTCTACGTCACCTTTGTTTATTTTAATTTAGTTTAATATGTTTCCCATTATCTTTTCTTATCAGAATCGTTTAATACTAGCTTTTGGAAGTGTTTTTTAGAATGTCATCTTTGTATCTGTGATAGGTTTGCCCATTGATACGTGCCTACGACATGTTTTCGGAACGGTACACCTGGTTTGATCATATAAAATAGTTTTGGAGGTCCAGTAAATTAATTGAAGTAGCAAACATATTATATGAGAAATCAGTATATTTACCTTTAAGCTCAATCATCGCATTCTTGATCATTACCTTGAACTTACCTGGAATGCATATAGTTTGTTAGAAACACTGTATAGAGTTTTTTTTAACTTCAGCATCACTTTTAGATACTTGTAATAGTTATGCAAGGACATTATCATATAGGGTTTATAGAGCTTACTCTAATCCCATAACCACTATGAGCATGTCTAAATACAATGGTAACGCAAGTCCATGTGTGAAGGTATCTACAATATCAATAATCTAAACATTTGTTTGTCTGAGACTTATTTTGCAATTGAAATACCTCTTATTATTATTTCAACCAAAATGAAATACATGAAGTTCTCAAATCTCTAATCCAAGCTAATTATTTTTTTTATCTCCACTTTGTCTCCCCATTGCACCTTTATTAAAAAAAATCAAAATGGATAAATAACAAATTTATCTTACCTGTCTTTCTTGAGTGGAGAGTTTGCACCCTTCACTGGTAAACTCCAGTCATCCCAATCCTATATATCCAAACATACACTAAAAGTTCTTATATGTTATGTTATTCATGGTTTCTAATAACCAGTGAAGGAAACACTTCCCGATAGTATTTTCTCTTGTAGGAAAGAAATTAACATTGCATATTTGCCAAGTTATTTTAGGTTGCTAGTCAGCTTACCTGTCCTGCTATGGTTTGGAAGCCCAAATTGAGGCCACCAAATAATCCATCTCTTACTTGCGTACACCTTAAATCAAAGCCAATAAAACACTCATCAAATAAATCACCAAATTAAAAATTTTTAAACCCAAAAATAAAACAATCATACCTCTTTGAAATTAAATCCCATGCACACACAAAATTCGAGTCAGCAAAAAACGGAGAGTCGTCGCATCGCATATAGAGGCTCTCGATTCGGTGGAGGGGAGTCGCCGATACGGAGTCGCTTGATATTCGTGCTCGATTTGGTGGAGGGGAGTCACCGATACGGAATCAGCAGCGGATCAGATATCGACGACGACCTCTTTGATTGGGGTTCGACATTGGATTTGGATTTGGATTTGCTTTGAGATTTTCAAATTTCCAAAATTTTCAAACTTTTTCAAAATTTCAAAATTTAAAACTTTAAAATTTTAAAATTTTTAAAATTTTTTAAAAAATTTATTTTTTTAAAATTTTCATGTTTTTTTAAATTTTCAAAATTTTTAAAATTTCAAAAATTTCAAAAAATTTCAAAATTTTTAGAAAATTCAAAATTTTTGAAAAATTTTAAAAATTTAAAATTTTGGAAATTTAAAATTTTTTTAAATTTGAAATTTTTAAAATTTTTAAAGTTTTAAATTTTTAGAATTTTTAAAATTTTAAAATTTAAAATTTTTTAAACTATTTATAAAAATGTTTTTTTTAATTTGTTTATTTTTTTAAAAATTTTTATAGTTTTTTTTATAAGTTTTTGATTTTTTTTGAATTATTTTTAAAGTTTTTAAAATTTTAAATTATAAATTTATTTTTTTGAATTTTAATTTTCTTAATTTTTTGAATAAAAGAGAGAGAGAGGGAGAGAGAGAGAGAAATTAATTAAATAAATAAAGGAGTTGTTTTGAGTGGGAAATTTGAATTTGAGTTTTGGGGAGGAGGAAATGTGTTTTGTGAGATTAGATCTGGACCTTTGATTTTGGGGAGATTGAAGGAAAGCAACTTGATAGCTTTCTTTGTGTTTTATTATATAGATGTTTCCCATTATTTTTTCTTGTCAGAATCGTTTAATATTTACTAGCTTTCGTAAGTGTTTTTTACTTTTTAGAATGTCATCTTTGTATCTGTGATATATATATATATATATATATATATATATATATATATATATATATATATATATATATATTGGCATAGGGTTAGATGTATGATGTATCCAGGTTTCATAAATCATCTATCGTTCTTTTTCTTTTTCAATTGAATATACCATCTATTGTTAGAATCATTTATTATTTACTCGCTTTTGTTGTAGTCGCTTTATTTTAAGAATATCATTCTTCTATTTCAGATGGCTATTCCGGTGCCTTTTTTTTTTCCTTTTTTGGGTACCTTAATTTTTATTTGCATTTGCAGAAATTCTTTTGATATTTGCTGTCTTCACTCTATTTGGGTACCTTCTAATTTGTTTCATGTAGTTTCTTGAGTTTCCATCAAAGTGATCGATGTAGGTTTTGATGGTTGCCAACCTCTCTCCCTGTTTCGAGTTCGTTGCCATTTCTTTTTTTTGCTTTACTTGGTTGTACTGCTTAGTTCGCATATAGGTTTTTGATATAGGTTTTCGATCTATGGTTGCTGATATGGGTAAAATCGAACCCACTAGAGCACGACACACACCTCAAAGCTTTCAAAGGCAGAATAGTAATTTTCCATTAACAACAGGCCCACTAGAAGAACATCGACTGTCTTTAGGCCCATCAGCTCAACTAGATCCACAACTAGATCTTACATACGACCTAAGAAAGAAGGATTCCCAACTGATTATAGTTAGTCAAAAGGCCTCAAATCAGGAATTAAATAACTAATTATATCCTTTAACTAGGTGTATATTCAATCAAATCTTAAAAAATACATTTCAAGGTCTATCTTATATAACTAATTCCTAAACTATGAATAATCTTTCCCCTCAAAGGGAAATCAATAATTTTCCTGCAAAAATTCATAATCTATTTTCTGAGTTACTGACTTGAGAGTCGGAGGGTCTTTCTCCAGAACCACCTCTACTTTTTGCAAGTTTGCCGAATGTTTTTCAGCCATCCATATCCATATCCAGATCCAGATTTAGACGTTCTCAATCCTCAAATCCAGATCAAGGAGCCCTCAACCATGTAAACTCAATCTTGATCGACGATCTAAATCATTGCTTTCCTAAAAAGGATCTCATTATCTGATTGCTCACACACCAGAAGAAAAAAAAAACATATTAGCTTCGTCTGTGAGAAAGCGCAAATATGCCTCTTTGATTATATGTTGCTAGCAAGAAACCATTTTCTACTATGCCTCCAGCAAGAAAAACGAAGGCGACGACTACCGCCAGGGTGAACCTCCTCCGTCGTTGCAATATCCTCTCAACAGGGTCTCATCGATTAGCTCCCAACTCAATCGTCTTGAGCCCCGCCTGGCTGAAAGTCGGGGGTGGGTTCGCACCTCGAATCTCTCCACTGCTCTGCCTGAGGTGCCCCCAACGCAGCCAGACCTTCGTAATGTCACAAACTCTCGATAACAGGGAATGGATCTCCGCCATCGCCTGGACGAAAGGCGCTCCCGAGGTGATGTTCCTCGCTCAGAACAACGCAAAAGTCGACGGAGCCCTTCCCCTAGATGGCAGAAGTCCCTACAGATGCCCTCGCCACGAGGGTGAAGAAACAAGAGGGGTCTGATGTGAATTATTTGCAAGTGTACAGAATCACAATAAGTAGTATAGATAAGTGAAAAGAGTGTCGAACCCATAATGTCGAACCCATAATGACTAATTATTTTATTGAGTACCAAAATTTGCTAGATGAACTAATATTTGGAAAATCAAAATATGATAAAAAAAACAACTAAATTAATTTAAACTAAGGAAAGATATATACTGATTAAAAGGAACGGAATGTGAATTTTGGTTGTTTGCTAATGGCAAAACAAATTTTAGGGCTTTTGATTTTACATAGTTAATCACACACAATTTATAACTCAATGTGAATAAAAATATTATTTTTCAAGTTGTAGACCAAAACCCCCAAATTATTCAATATTCTCTCTCAAGCAATATAAAAAATATTCTCAACTAATTATTTGTCATAATTCATACACAAATTAATAATTTAAAATTTATTAAGATCTATGGATTTCTTAACGGTCACATTCAACGGTTCGCTCTTATAACGGTGTTTAATTTTTTTTGACTGGTTAAAGGTAGGGTAAGCCCTTACCTCACAAAAACTATATTAATAAAGAGTAATTACAGTTCCATAGTACAAAATGTGATCAACTAGATTCAGCTCACAGCGGCCGAACACTTGATCAATAGGAGAAGTCACAATATCAGTCTGAGCAATGGATGGACTTATAACTGCGTCCCAAAAAAGCATACATCTTGCATGCCAAAAATAAGAGAAAACTCTCCACGGAAGTCTCAGCCTAAGCAGCTGCCTTCTCCATTCTTAGCTTGATCAATACGCATCAGTGCATGCTTGAGTAGGATATCCTGTACATCGGCCTGCTCAATTTCCCTTATCAGTGCCTGCTTCTTCTTCTTGCCATTAACTCCATCTAGTCAGGATCAAAACCAAAAAAATGCATTAGAAATAATTTGTTGCGGTGAGAGGGATTTAGAAGAAAAAACACGCTCATTCCCAGCAAGCCAGATACTCCAGCAAATTGAAATAATGAGGAGATGCCAAGTGTGTCTTTGTGCATGTGCACCAAAGCACCACGAAGTAAAGCATTCATACAGGCTATTGAGCAGTGAGTGTATGTTGAAGAGTGTGGTGAAGAAATTCCAGGTGGTAATGGCCATAGGGCATGCAAAGAAAATGTGGTAGGCAGTTTCGACAGGACACGCACAAGCTGTGCATGTTGTGTCTTCTGGCCATCCTTTAGAGCGGAGAAAGTCTTTGGAATTGAGTCTGTCCCAACTCAATAGCCAGATGAAGATCTTGCATTTCAGTGGTGCCACCAGAAACCACGTTGCCACATAGTAGGGGGAGCGCAGGCCAGAGATGATGAAGAAGTTGTAGGCAGATTTGACGGTGAAGGCCCCTGTTGTTGTGAGACGCCATGAAGGGTGATCAGAAGAGGTAGAGGGCTGGTGATCTGATAACAGAGCTATGAGTTTATGTTTTTCATCGCGAATGTGTGGTGTAGAGATGCAGTTTAATCGCGGTTGCTAATGCCAGATGCCATTGATCCAAGAACCTTGGGAGAGTACATCAGCCTGCGGGTTCCAAGCAGCAGCAGCAAGAGAGGGACAGAGAGTGACAATGTTGTTACCATTAACCCATCGTGACGTCCAGAATTTGATGTGGTTGCCATTGCTTAGCTGCCAGTGCACATTGATCAGAAATTGTTCTTTGAGAAAGAAAATCCCCTTCCAGAAGCTGGATGCCGTGGGGGGACAAGTAAGGTTGTTTGTAGCACTTCTGTAGTATAGACTCTTAAGAGTTTGGCTAGCTAATAAGTCTGAGGAGAATAAGTTCCACCACCACTTCAACAGTAGAGCTTCATTGAAGACTTTCAAGTCTAGAACACCCAATCCACCCTGCTCTTTTGATTGGCAGATGGCTTTCCAGTTCTTGCAAGCCACACTTCTCACATCCGTATCTGAGCCACTCCAAAAGAATCGACTACGAATTTGGTCAATCCGCTTTATCACCCAGAGGGGTAGTCTAAAGACGGATGCAAAATATATGGGCAAGGCACTAAGAATCGCATTAATAAGCACCAACCCCCCCTCCTCTTGAAAGCATCCTGTCCTTCCACACCAACAGTCTTTTCTCAATCTTTAGGATGAGGGGTTGCCAACTTCTTTTGCTAAGCTTGCCCTTGGAGAGTGGCATTCCCAGGTAGCTGAAAGGTATGCATTCTTCTTTGCACTCTAGAATAGCTGAAAGGTAGCTGAAAGGGGTTGCCAATGGTGTTTAATTTTATTAATTCGAAATCATAAATTACTAGTTCGGTCTCTTCATGATTTAAGAAATTATACAAAAGTTGGCCAAACAATTGTAAGCATTAAGAACGAAAATCAAACACACAACCATGAAAAAATAGAAAAATAATATGGAATTAAAATTGTGTTCTCAAAACTAGGCTACATCAAATCCCTAGAAAAATAAAATTAGTTCATAATAAATTTGCAATTAACAAACATGTTCATGGGTTCCTTAATAAAAATTGGAAAAAGTGAAGAAGAAGAAAAACTCTATTTGTTGAAAAAAATCCAAGTCGAAACGCCTCGAACTTCTGCACCGCGAACTTCGAAATCCGAGCCGAGCCGCACAGTGAGCCACTGTTCCTTCAGTTTTTATTTTTTTTTCTTCTCTGGTCCTGCTGCCCTCTTGATTTCTTTTTTTTCCTTTCCTCAATTTGCGTGCCTTCACCCAAGGACTAGCACAGATCCCCTATCTCTATCCTTTTTCTTGCTTTTTTATCTCAAATTTCACGCCGCAAAACCCACGTCTCCTCTATCTCTAACTCTTATTATTATTATTATTATTATTATTATTATTATTATTATTATTATTATTATTATTATTATTATTATTTTATTGATTGAGAGGTCAGCCGTCGTTCTCCCTCTCTTGTTAAGTGTGCTATTCATTTTTCTTTTGGCTGCTGTATTTATAGGATCCGAGCCAGTGCTATTATGGTTTATTTTTGCATAAAATCCCACATCTTCTTTTATTTCTTTTCTTTTCTGATTTGCTCTTTATTTCTTGCCTTTTTTTCTTCTCTTTCTTTTCTTGAAGCACTTGTTGCACACAAAAAAATAAAATCAGAATTTAGGATTTAAAAATAAAATGAAAATGAAAATTAATTAGTTAAATTAATTAAACTAACTGATAATCACATTAGCTCAATTAAACCCTTTTAAATTTGTTTATTTCATTTTCACCCTCTATTGGCAATAAAAATTTCTGTTTTGCTTTACACATGGCCAAATTATAAAATTCAAATTTTAACAAATCAATAAAAATTAATCAATCATTCTCCTTGTTTTGTTTGTTAATTATTATTGAAAATCTTCACATTTTGCATCAAAATATCTTATTCCTTCAAAAATAATTAATTAACTGAAATCTATGAAAATAAGATAATTTCTTAACAACATAGACGAACAAAAAAAAGTTTTATGGGTAAATGAGTACAAATGTTTATATAAAAATTAAACACATCAAATACCCCCAAACTTAAGATTTTGTTTGTCCTCAAGCAAAGGTAAAACCATTAATAAAGGAGTAATAATTGACGATAGACTCAACTCATCACACTAATAGATCTTATCATGCAAGCATCAAAATTTCAACTTAAATTATAAACAATAGCAAATAAAGTAAAACTAAGCATACTCACTTTTTTCAATGCAATTATTCATACATAATTCCCAACCTAATCATATTTTTCATGCAATTAATGTAATTAAGAATGTAACAACTCCATCTGTGATTACCCCTTCTCACTACGACAAATCGAGTAGCGAGCTAGATTTTTTTTCTTTTCTTTTTCTTTTTCCGCTATTCTCTAAGTTGTCACTTGCCTTTTGACGCGAATGGAAACATTTGTGATGAATTCACCCGGTTACTCAACAAGTCACAAATTTAAAGTGCTTTGGCATACTCATATTTCAAGTTGCCATTTGACATAAAAGTCAATATTGGTGATGAATACCCCTACTTACTAAGCAACTCAAAACATTGGAGTAGATAGAACTTTATTCATAATATTTTTTTTATCATTATCACTCTATTTACTTAAACTTTGTTTAGGACTAGATCAAAGGGGATAATCACAAGAAAAAACATCACAATTTTTATTTTTGTTATTATGTATAATCACATAACTGTCACAATTGTGTAAGGAATTTTGAAATTCAATAATCCTAAAGTAAATAGGTCTACTTAATCTTACTTTATAAGATATTGTCTATCCTTAAAAAAATATTTCAAGGCTTTAGCACAATAAAGAACTCAAAAATGTAACAGTAAGCCTAATTAATTGAAATCCCTTTTGTTTTGTTTTTCTTTTCAAATATATATAAAATATATAAAAAAAATTTGTACCCCTTCCCCCAAACTTGAATATCTCATTGTCCTCAATGGGAAAGGAAAAAGAAAAACAAAAGAATGCGAAAAGTTCAGAATTTATCCCCTGATTTGTGTTAAAATTCTACATGCACGACGTTCATTATTTCAGTGATATTTGGAGCTGTAGATGTTCAAATTGACTGTTTCTTTTTGTTCTGAAAGCTAAGACAATTTCCTACGATCTCTCTTTGAAAAACTTTTCCAGATTCTGACTCCATCCTGCTAAAAACAACCATCAATGTAGGTGTAGAAAATAGCTCCCTCATGCAATCCTACAGAATAAAATCAAAAATTAAAATTAAAAGAAACTAAAAGAAAAAATCAAATCTAATGCAGTAAATTTGCCTCCCAATAAGCTCTATGTTTTAAGTCTTCAGCCAGACATTGTAGCTGAGATGGTTATGTAACGCCAAGATCCAACAACTTTGAGTCATCTTTTTTAATACTTCTCTTCAAGTGTGAATTAGGTTCAAGCTCTAGTTTGAGTCATTTCTTTCTTGAAGATGGTGTCTTTGATATCCCTACCTCTTTGAATTTCAGCTGAGAAAATGGATGTATAGATGGTGCAGCATCCAAACACTTAACATATTCAAAAATATTTTCTTTCTCAGATTCAAAAGTTGATGAATTTGTTCGACATACTTCGATTGGTAACTTTTCAACTTTAGGCTTATGTTTCTCGCTACCCAAAATTAAATCAGTTTCACTAATTGAACACACGACTGTTCTTTGGCAGAAAACTTCATGGATTTAAAAACATCAAACGTTACTTACTCATCCTCTACCCTCAAAATAAGTTTTCTTTGCTGGACATCAATCAAAGCTCTCCCCGTAGCTAGAAATGGTCTCCCCAAAATCAAAGGGATTTGTTCATCTTCCTCCATATCAAGCACAATAAAATCAGCAAAAACTATGAACTTGTCTACTTTCACCAAAACATCCTCAATTAATCCTCTTGGGTACTTAATAGATCTGTCCGCCAATTGCAATGAGATTGTGGTGGGTTTTGCTTCTCCAATACCTAATTTCCTGAAAATAGAATAAGGCATAAGATTGTTCCTAAATCACATAATGCTTTATCAATAGAAGATTTTCCAATACTACATGGAATTGTAAAACTCCCTGGATCTTTAAGTTTAGAAGGAAGCTTTTTTTGTAAAATTGCACTACTCCCTTCGGTTAGCATCACCGTCTTATTTTCCTCCAATTTTTTTGCTTGCTTGATAAAATATCCTTAAAAAATTTAGCATATTTAGGCATATGTACCAAAGATTCAATAAGAGGAATATTAATATGCAATTTCTTAAAAATATTTAAAAATTTAGAAAATTAATTTTTGAGATTATTCTTTTTAAGTCTTTACAGAAAAGGATTAGGTGGACAATAAGGTGAATTAGGATAAGTTTCAGAATTAAACTCTCTGAAATCCGTGGTGTTTGAAGCTCCTTTGCTTTTCTTGGAATTCTCAATTTGGTGGTTGGCCACCTGTCGCGTTTGTTCCTCCAAAATTGATTCGTACTCATCTTGCTTTTCAACCACATTTTGTTCGGCAATTTCTTCTTGTGGCTGCTCAATCATTCTCACACTTCTCAGTATTATTGCTTTGACATGCTCTTTAGGATTTGCCAATGTGTTACTAGGTAATGTTCCCGCTATTCTCTCTGTAAGCATGTTTGAAATCTGACCAATCTGAGACTCAAGATTGTGAATTAAAGCCATATTATTTTGTATTTTCAAACCTGTCTTCTGCATGTATTGCATAAACATATCTTCAAGTGTCGGCTTCTTTCCTTGCTGTGAAAAATTTTGAGGTGGTCTAATTGCTCATTGATTGTTGTTCCAAGAAAAGTTGGGGTGGTTTCTCCATCCTTAATGATACGTGTTCATATAAGAATTGTTTTGATGTTGGAAATTGGACACGTAATTTGCTTGATTGAAATTTGATTAAGCAAAAAGATTTCCCACTTGGCAATCAATACTTGGGTGTTTTCTCGCACAATTATCACAAATAATGTTAGTTTGAATAGAATTAACATTCATATTACCTAATTGTTTAGATAAAATATCAATTTGTGCAGTCAATGTGGCAATGGGATCAAGCTAAAAAACTCCAGCCACTTTTCTTGGCATTGCTCTTTCTGAAGACCATTGGTAATTGTTGGATGCCATCGTGACACACTTCTATGTCCTGGAAAAATAGGTATTAAATAACAAAAAAATAAAATAAATAAATAAATAAATAAATAAATAATAAATTGTCACTCTCCGCTTCTCAAAAAGAGAATATAGAATACGGATACGTGACTAAGTCCAACGAATGATCTTCATCATCCATAAGCTGTCAGGATTTTTACAACATTTCACAGGAATAATCAGAGTAGGAAACAAGAGAAGTCAACCACGCATGCATATATGAATCAATATACCAACAAAAATTTACTTGAAACAAAATTTAATAAATCTCAAATAAATCAGATCTGAACAAGTTAATAATTCTGGGTCACATCGGCCAATACAAAATAATCCAAGTAACCAAATACAATTATTCAAAACAAGCAACAGGAAATAATAATAATAGTAGCAAGAACTCCAACAACTAGAATCTCATATCATCTACTCCATCTGGCAGCTGATCTCCAAAATCTGCAATTTAGCAAATTGCAGGAAGAGGAAAAGAAAACAAAACGTCCGTCAATGCAAGTTATGGGCCGCTTGTAGTGCAGGCACAAGTATAGGGAAAAAATAAACAAAATAGAATAATAGTGGAAACAAACATAGCATGATATAGGCATGTCAACAGAACATGATAACTAACATGAATCACGAAACAAAATCAAGTAACAGGATATACTAACAGGGTACAGGTAACATGTATCAAGTATCAAGTGTCATGCAAGCAGGTAAACAGGTATACAGATGAACAGGTAAACAGGTATACAGATATACAGATAGCATGTACAGGTAAGCATGTAACAGGTGTCATGTTATGTCAAGTCAAATCTTGTATTATTACTATCTAGGTAGCACTTCATGCATCCCAAACTTTTACCACATGGTTGCTGCATTCAAACAATTACGTTTAGATTTCGTAGTGAGCCATAGGGCCGTGTACTCAGGGATCAGGAAAACAGGAATAGGAACAGGTACAGGTAGAACCTATTGATCCTCTTCCGAGTACACCTTCCTATAGGAAAGCGTGCAGTCTGGTAATCAGGTAAATAGGATCGTGTATCATGTAGTCATGAACACGTAGGTGGAAAACACGAGCCCCTTTCTAAGTACACATTTCTATATTTTCCACTACTAGATCTTTCCCTTAATCCCAGCTTGATTATTTATTATTATTATCAAACATGCATGTATGTGTCAAAAACGGGGCAAGAATATCTTGGCATAAATATGTAACAGTCTCAGTTTGAAAGATAAACAAGTACAGGTGATAGATAACTCATAAAAGGATAGAACAACGAAAATTCTAGTTCAGGAAAGCAAGACAGTACTGCATTAAATTTGGAATTTCCATTCCTAAAAATATGCAAACCTGGATCCATCAGAGAATCTGGAAAATAGACTCCCGGCCGAATCCAAAAAATATATATAAGTCATATGGTACTTCACAACAACAGGACTCAAAACAGATTTGTATTCAGAAAACGTATTCAGCCAAAAATCAGAAGTTTGTATTCATCAACAGCAAAACTGCATGAAAACTTACTAATAATATCCACAAACAATCTGGGGTATTCCTTAGTATGTTTAGTAACACAAAATAATGTTTCATAATTTTCGAACATAAATAAAATAGTCAAGTAAAATAAAAAAACAGAAAGATACGGTAGTTTCGTACTCTAGAATCATAAACACAACAGTACTAAATCGGCAATATCTCACAAAATATAAATCGAAATTCAGATCCGTCAAAAAGGTGATAAAATAGATATAGTAGGCTATAATTCATATTCACAAAGTTTTTATGGACAACAAATAGAATAAGCTTGAAATTATGTATCTTTACTAAACAGTACGAAAATTCTGCATGTATAGTGGTTGTTTGTAAGCACGGAATAGTGTATAAAAGTCATCAATTAAATCCATAAAAATTTGGGGTTAATCCCAATCAGGTCTAGTTGTACTCAGCAAAATATTGGATCAAAATATTATCTGTAGCATCAGTAAAAAAATAATTAACCGTACAGAATTCATATAAAACTCAATCTGGAATTATAAACACATCTACAGTAAAATAGTCATAACTCGCAACTCATAAATCGAAACTGAGATTTATCAGAAAATCTGGAAAGTAGACAGAATTCTCTATAATTTATACTCACAAATAATTTTTATATACTGATCTTAATAGGGTTTAAATTACTGAACAAAAACGGGGTACAACCAAAAACTGAAATTTTCTTTATACATAAAATCAACACATGTCACATGAAACTCATCCAGATCATAACCAAACATGAAATAGGGTATACTAGATGTCCAAGAAAATTGATATAGGGTATTTAGCAAGTCTACAACAAGTTATATTACGACCAACATAAGCAAGCACACGACATCATATGAACAACATGCATGTATACAACAAGAAGTGGTCATTCCTAAGTTATTTCATGTCATGTGTGTAATGAGGCAACTACGGATGGGCCAACCCAATAGAGACAACATATAATAGGGGTTTTACACAAAAATTGTCTCTAGAACACAACTACACTACAGACGGTATTTAGTACTTGTATTACACAAAGAAAAGAATACAAGTTACTTGCCTTATAGCCGACGATGAAAACGGAGCAAGAGCAAGAATAACAGGAACGGATTCCTGGGCAGGAACACAAAAACCAAGAACGAACCCATGAACCACGAACACAAACACACGAACACCATGCACGAGATCCAACACATGCACACAAGAGAGCGAGGGAGGGACACAGGCCGAGAGGGGGCTGCAGGCTGTTTCTGTGGTGGCCGGCATCGGGGTGTCGCACGGGGCTGCTGCGTCGTCGAGAGGAGGCAGGGCGGCGCTAGGGAGGTGCTGCGGTCGGCGACTGGTCGGCAGTAGCGTCGCTGGCTTCGGGAGGGTGACAGCACACAGGGGAGGAAAGGTCGGGATGAGGGGGAACGGGAGGAAGGGTGCGGCTGGGAAGCAGGGTGGCGCGACTAGTGGTCGGGAGAGGGTGCAGGGGGGTCAGGAGAGCGGGAGGTCGGGAAGAAAAGAGGTAGGCAACTGGGTTGGCAGTAGGGGTAGGGTTTAGGTGATGCATAGGGATAGGATATATGTAGGGTTGGGTTAGGGTTTGGAGAGGGGTAACGGGTATGGGTGTATAATAGGTTTTAAATGGGTTAACTTGATATAAAGGATCCAATAGGAATTGGAAAAGGGTTTAAAATAAAAAGATCCAATAAGAAATTAAAATGGGTTATAGGGTTTTGAATAGGACTAGTTATAAGATCCACAAGGAATATAGAGTAATCCAATAATGAGATGGGCACAAAAATGAATAAATAAAATAGGCTCGAACAATTTAAATAATGAGGATCAATGAAATACAAGCTCGATCAACAGAGATGAAATAATAGGAGACAATTGAATCAAGAACTCTAATAAAAGATGACAAGTCAAATAGATGAATCTATTGAAAATGAAGATCCAAAAAACGATCCAAAAAGAGATATAATGAGAATAAATACCCAAAAAGAAAAATACATCCAAAATACATAAATGGAAAACAGGGGTTACATAAATAGAAAAATCCAAATTAGTAACAATCTAGCAATTATCAATATCAATAAAAGAATAATTAGTCCCCGGCAACGGTGCCAAAAACATGATGTGAATTATTTGCAAGTGTACAAAATCGCACAAGTAGAATAGATAAGTGAAAAAAGTGTCGAACCCACAAGGACTAATTATTTTATTGAGTATCAAAATTTACTTGATTAACTACTATTTGGAAAATCGAAATATGATAAAGAAAACAAATAAATTAAATTAAACTAAGGAAAGAAATATACTAATTAAAAGGAACCAAATCCGAATTTTGGTTGTTTGTTAATGGCAAAAGAAATTATAGGGCTTTTGACTTCACCTAGTTAATCGCACACAATTTATAACTCCATGTGAATAAAAATATTATTTTTCAAGTTGTAGACCAAAATCAACAAATTATTCAGTATTCTCTCTCAAGCAATATAAAAAATATTCTCAACTAATTATTTTTCATAGTTCATGCACAAATTACTAATTGAAAATTTATTAAGATCTATGGATTTCTTAACGGTTACATTAACAGCGGTTCGCTCTTGCAACGGTGTTTAATTTTATTAATTCGAAATCAAAAATTACTAGTTCGGTCTCTCCATGATTTAAGAAATCATACAAAAGTTGGCTAAACAATTGTAAGCATTAAAACAAAAATCAAACACACAACCATAAAAAAATAGAAAAATAATATGGAATTAAAATTGTGTTAGCAAAACTAGGCTACATCAAAGTCCTAGAAAAATAAAATTAGTTCATAATAAATTTACAATTAACAAACATGTTTAGGGATTTCTTAATAAAAATTAGAAAAAGAGAAGAAGAAGAAGAAGAAAAACTCTGTTTGTTGCTAAAAATCCAAGTCGAACGCCTCAAACTTCTGTGCCGCGAACTTTGAAATCCGAGCCGAGCCGCACAGTGAGCCACTATTCCTTCAATTAAATTATTAACAAGATAGACGAACACAATTTTTTTTATGGGTAAATGAGTACAAATATTTATATAAAAATTAGACACATCAACTTCCAACTCCAGTCAGTCGGTGAGCTCCCATTATCAACATAGAAGAGGAGGCATTCGTAATCAGGGCTGGTTTGCCACCAACCAGATCCTTAAGGCCCTCCAAGGTGCCCCTAGTAGGATCTGCTAAACAACTGATCCATACCCTAGAACTTACCAAGAAGAAGAGTCTTGATGATCAACCCGATCTGAAGACCGAGAAGATATGGTCCTCCATTGCCTCTCAGAGATGGAAAGCCACCTCGATCAGCTCGGACGAGAAGAGGGGCACCGAAGTAGGGCCCCATTCGACCTCCTTTCACTATGGTTATCCTCAAAGCCCATGTCCAACAGAACATTAAACCTCTAGCGTTCGATTCATACGACAATGAGTCCAACCTAGTATATCACATCGAGAGCTTCAAGACTCTTACGATGATCCACCAAGCTTCCAATGCCTCCTTTGCAGTTACTTCTTAGCTACCATGAATGGATCTGCATGGGAGTGGTACTCACGTTTCCCTTCAAGGTCTATATTTTCAATCAACCATGAAGAGCTCTTCCTCACATATAGTAGTCGGAAGATGGAGGAGAAGAGCGCTTCCTTACTCAAGATGAAGCAAAGGGTAGGGAGCCACTCAAGAAGTACATCCTCAGCTTCATAGCCGAGTCTCGATCTGTCCCTGGCCTTGACTACATAGCAACGGCCGCCACTTTTGCCACAACTTCTGTGATTGCAACCTCATTGCATCACTTGCTAGGAAGCCTCATCGAGACTTCTCCGAACTACAACACAGGTGCGATAATTACATCAGAGTTGAGGAATGGCCCAAGAAGTCCCAGATAAATGGGTTGGGCAGGCATCACCCTCCTCCAAACCCTCACATCGACAAGTTCACCCCGTTCAATGCCGATATATCAACGATCTTCATGGAAATTGATGGAGACTAGCTACTTCCCCTTCCTAAGATGAACCATAACAGGAGAAGAGATGAGCTGGTGGTGCTGGTTCCATAAGGACCATGACCACTGCACAGAAGAGTGTCGAGTCCTCAAGGAGAAAATTGAAGTCCTCATATGTCATGGTCACCTCTCCAAGTACACTCAGAAGGACAAGGTTGAGCCTCCATCAGCTGGGGGGCTAACAAGCATTCGTAGAGTGCCATCCTCCATTCCAACCACGGAGGCGTAACACCCTGCAAAATTGAGTTTTTATAATTTTGCAGCACACATGTTGTATTTTGTATTATTACGGAAAATATCCGTAACATATTTTAAAACAAATATCCTACATATTTTGTATTTTGATTGTTGATATTTTTTTCCGTTCTCTCGAGATTCATTTTCTCCTATTTTGTGCCAACTCAAATATATTTTGTTAATATGTGCAATGCACGTGTTTGTAGTGCACTTGTTGATTGTACCTTTCTCAATAAATTAATGGAGTTATGTATAACTATTTTGCTTTCCAAGTATAAATGCATAGTATAATTTCAAAATAAACTAACTTAGCTTAATCTATATTAAATTGAGTGACGCATGTGGCTTTTAATTAGTAGTTTATAAACATAACATGTAATACATGTACACCAAATTATATCACGAACCAGTGCACTTCCCACACATGGTTGGCCGGCAAAGATTAAGAGAGAGGAATTTTGACTTAGTTAAAATGATGGAGTAATGAGTGATTATCTCTTTTATCATGGATAGTTATTAGGTAGTTATTTTGTAAATAAAAACCCCTCCGCTCTCCTCTCTCATTTGGGAAAAAAGGGGGAAAAAGAACCACCGGCCAATTTGTTTAGGGGAGAAAGAGTTGTTAATTTTGAGTCATTTTGGAAGGGGAGAAGGCTTGAAAATTCTTGCTATGTGCTTCAATTGTAAGGAAATACACTTAGAGGTGGGTGTTTTCCAAAATTTTTATTTTTAGTAGATTTATGTTCATGCTTACTTGGAAAATTTTGTATGTTGATATGGAATGTTTGTGTGTAGGAATTCTGGAAATTTGTTGCGTTTGGTTAGTTGTTTTGAAAACAGTTTTCTGAAAAGAGTTTTCTGAAAACTGTTTTCTGAAAATGAGTGTAAAAGCTGTTTGGTAAGTAATTTTTTTTTAAAACAGTTTTTTGAAAATGAGAGTATTATGTACGTATAGGTTTGGTTGTATGTATATACAGTATATAGTATATATACTCTGATGCATACATGTTGTATACATATACATACATATTGATATATAATAATATATAATAATTATAATAATATATATGTAATAATAATATATTCAAATTATATATGAAACAATTTATTATAATAATAATAAATTATATAATAATATATATAATAATATATAATAGTAATATATAATAATAATAATATATATTATAATAATAGATTACTATAATAGTATATATAAAATATTATATATAAAATAATAATATAATATAATATATATATAATAATAATAATAAAATATAATAATAGTATATATAATAATACTACATATATAATAGTATATATAAAAAAATAATATATTATAGTAATTGTATATTATATAATAATATGAAATAATTTATTATAATAAGTATACTTAATTATATACAAATATATAGTAACATATAATAATTATAATAATATATACGTAATAATAATCTATTATAATTATATATTATACAATTTATTACAATAATAATAAATAATGTAATAATATATATAATAATATATATAATAGTAATTTATAATAATAATAATAATATATATGATAATAATAGAATATTATTATTGTATATATAAAATAGTATATATGAAATAATAATATATATTATAATAATAGTATATATATATATAAATGAAAAAATAAAAATAATACAATAATATAATAATAATAATAATAATAATAATAATAATAATAATAATAATAATAATAATAATAATAATAATAATAATAATAATAATAATAACAATAATAATAATAATAATAATAATAACAATAAAAATAATAATACTAATAATAATAATAATAATTATTATAATAATATATATGTAACAATAATATATAATTATAATACATATATTAATAATATAATATAATAATAGTATACATAAAATAGTATATATGAAATAATAATATATATAATAATAATATAATAATAATATAATAATAATACAATAATAATAATAAGATATATAAAATAGTATATGTAAAATAATAATATATTATAATAATTGTATATTACATAATTATATAAAATTATTTATAATAATAAACATATTTGATAATATACATATATAATATATAATAATATGTAATAACTATAATAATATATATGTAACAATATTATATTCAAATTATATATTAAAAAATTTATTATAATAATAATAAATTATATAATAATACATATATAATAATTTATAATAGTAATATATAATAATAATAATATATATTATAATAATAATAGATTATTATAATAGTATATATAAAATAGTACATATGAAACAGTAGTATATATAAAATAGTATATATAAAATAATAATATAGTATAATATATATATATAATAATAATATAATATAATAATAGTATATATAATAATAATATAATATAATAATAGTGTATATAAAATAGTATGTACAGAATACTATATATAAAATAATAATATATATAATAATAATATAATGTAATAATAGTATATATAAAATAGTATAAATAAAATAATAATATATATATATAATAATAATAATAATAATAATAATAATAATAATAATATTAATAATATATGTAACAATAATATATTATAAATATATATATAACAATATATTATAATAATAGTATATTATATTATAATATACATTATAATATTTAATAGTAATATATTATATATTAATATATATAATAATATATAATAGTAATATGTAATAATAATAATATATATAATAATAATATAATATAATAATAATATATATATAATAGTATATATAAAATAATAATATATATAATAAAAATATAATATAATAATAGTATATTTAAAATAGTATAAATAAAATAATAATATATATAATAATAATATATATAATAATATAATAATAATAATAGTATATATAAAATAGTATATATCAAAATAATAATATATTACAATAATTGCATATTATATAATAATATGAAATAATTTATTATAATAAACATATTTAATTATATACATATATATAATAACATATAATAATTATAATAATATATACGTAATAATAATATATTATAATAATATATTAAATAATTTAATATAATAATAATAAATTATATAATAATATATAATAGCAATATATAATAATGAGAATATATATTATAATAATAATACAATATTATAATAGTATATATAAAATAGTATATATGAAATAATAATATATATTATAATAATAGTATATATATTATAATAATAGTATATCAAAAAAGAGAGAGGAAGGGTTAAGAAATGACCCCTTTGGATTTTTCTGAAAAGAGAAGCAAAAAATCGCTTCAAAAAGAGGGTAACCAAACGTTTTTTGGTTTTAGAAAACGAAAAAAGGGTTCAAAACAACTATACAAACACACCCTAATGTTATTTTGACAAATGTTATTTTGACAACTATGCTTGTGAATTCAGAGAATATTATCAAGATAGTTATTTTAAAAGAGAGAAAAAAAGCCCAATTATAGACTCATTTTTCCTAAAACAACCAAATCTCTGGAGTACAAACATATATAGTGCATATATAAATGAGAAAGTCAAACCAGAAATAGATACTTTAGGATATAGATTACAATTTGTAAAAGATTATAGAGAAAAAATATGCCAAGAAGCAAGATAAACTATAAAATAGTAACGAACATCTAAACAAAGAATGCGGTGAGAAGAAGCAAAACCAAACCATTGGGGGTGTAACAATAGGTATTATTATTCAAATAAACGTAAAAATAAAATGCAAAAATATAAACCAAAATATAGCAAAAAGTATCTAAGGAATATAAAAAACCGTATAAAAAATACTTCAGTAAAATAAATAACAAGAAAAACTATTTGAAAAACCAAAGAAAGTGTAATCTATATAATAAATCACAAGGCAAATTGAAAAAAAAAGCTATCTAGTGGCTCTCCTTTAATTGAAATAAAATCAGTTGCTCACATTCATTCTCTCAAAAAACATTTTCCCCCAAATTACATTCCCCCCACAAAATATTTACCCCAAAACTACAATTTCTCCCCTCAAAACCTAAATTCTCCTCACTTTACTCTCTTTATCTCCTCATTTCACCTTTATATATATATATATATATATATATATATATATATATATATATATATTCACTTTTTCAGCTTTCTTTCTCACTTTTCTACTCCCCCTCCCCCTCCGGCGATCTGGAAAACTCCTTCCCTAACCCCTACCATCTCTCGCGCCTCCTGCTTCCCCTGCGCCTGCACCTTCAGCCAGCATTGCCCTCCTCCTTTCCCACCTCACCCGCTAAGAACGCGAGGAGAACTTCCAGAATAGCCGGATCGTCACCCCGCTGGTGGAGCCCCCTTCCTATTCCACCGACCCCCCCTAGTGGGCCCTCCGCTCCACGTGGCAATTTGCCTCCCTCCCTAATTTCTTGCATGTAAGCAGCTACAGTTTTGGAGATTAAAATATATTTTATTCGGTCATGTGGCTTGGTGTCTTGGTTTATTTTAGTAATTTTTGGTGACTGAGAGATTTCAGGGTTCAATATTTACCATGTTTGAGTTAGTCTAATAATAGAATAATTGGACTAAACAGAAATTGAATTTAAATCTAAAGCTAGGGCAAGGTTAGTGTTAGAAAGGAGAGTCTATAGGAGAATAGAGAGAGAAGACGATGGACATATAGACCAAGCTTTAAAAAATTTGGGAGGTTGAAGTGGCATGACAAAATCTGTTGAAAGAGATTTGTTTTGTTTTGATCATACTTTGGAGTATATGTGTACATTTTTAGTGTTTCAGATTGGAATGTTGTTAGGTTGAATTATGTACCTTTAATTCATTATACCTAAGCTTTTAAATAGTTTGTGTTTTGGTTTTGGATGATAAAGTTTTGATTCTTTAACTTTTGTAGGTGTTTCGGCTGAGGAGCTGGAGATGACGCTGATTTCGGTGAATTCTTTGTTGGATGATGTGCTTATTCCACTGTTAAAGGTTGGTTCTTTTTTTTTAAATTTTGTTGAAAAATTTTGAGACTTTGGGGTTAGTTTTGGAACAATTGGAGTTGGTTTTAGTGGTATTTTGATTTTGGAATGTGTACTACAAGTGTTTTTTCTGATGATTGGGTGGAATGTTTTGAGCCTTTGGAGGTTTCAGTGTGTGTGGTTTCGTTTGGCAGGAATTAGAGTGATAGTTTAAGTTTGGAAAGTGTGTATTAGTGTTTTTGTTTGGGGTTGGGGAATTGATTGATATTTGAGTGGCATTGTTGGTTTACGCTGTCAACTTAGTACGAGTAGAAAGGATGGTGTTGAATTTAAATTTCTACCACTAAATTTGCTAGGTAGATTGTTTTCATTTTAATTGATGAGGAAAGGAATGACGTTGAATGAGAACTGGAGCATATTTTGAAGTGGTAATGCCTAGATGGCTATCACTTAATTCTCCTAAATGTTTGAATCTTTGGAGGTTTCACTATCAATGTGGTTTGTTTCTAGAGCAATTGAAGTTGATTTCGGTGCTAGGTTATGTTCATGAAGACGTGCTTAAATTAATACATTCTGAAAAAAGTAAACGGTTTTCTTTATAAAAAAAATTATTTATAACAATTCATTTTCACATCTTTAGGCTAATAATGTTGATGTTAGTTCTATATAGATGTGTTGGCTCTATCCGTATTATATAAAAAATAAAGAATTTAGAGATACCTATATGATTGTTTTACGACATTCTAATTGTTTTTTATAACTTATCCTGGAGTTTCTACCCCGAGGGTATTGCATATAAATATTGATATCTATGTGATTTGTTAGTCAAATATGATTGCATATATTTTACTGTTTACAAGGCTTTTTATATATTGTATCGTTCCGAAGACGTGCCGTAGGCACTTGCCCACGGGAAAACCTAGTGCCTTGATAAATGAGATAGAATATACATGTCTATTTTAGTAGAGCCATAATTCAACTGCGAGATAGTTCACTCTTATATGAAAGGCAAAACCTCCAACTTTAGTATGTAACAAATGTCACTGTTAACTTTAAACTACTGCCCAAAATTTGAAGGCCTCCAAGAAAAGTGAATGTCAAATTAATAAGAACTAGGGTTAATAATAAAAGCTTTGAGAAATATTAGGCACCTAATGTGATACTAGATAATAAAGCAATAATTAGGTAAAAACAACAAAGCATGCTACTATATTCTTAGTCTCTTAGATAAATGTCTGGGCATTGAATTACTTATCTGATGCGGTTTGTTTTTGGGGGTGGCTGCAATATGTGTGAGTTCTCTCAATTTGTAAAGTGGAGGTCGCGGTTCTGGCTATACGCCCGACCCTCAGCTGAGGGAGCGGCTCGGGAATAGGCAGGAGTGAGGTGGAGGTCGGATGCTCGGCTCGGATCTGGAGGCTCGTCTCGGATTTGGAGACTCGGCTCAGTCTCATGTACCTAAACTCGGCTTAGGAACACCGGGGTTGATCCCGGTGGCAAGCCCTCCGACAGTCTAGTTAGTTACTGAAGAGTAACAGTAGCTAGGGATTTAAAGGGGAAAGATTGATTACCTGGTGAAGGGGGAGAGAGCCTGGTATTTATAGGCAGGCCAAACGGGTCTGGACCCATTTGGGCTGGGTCTAGACCCATTTGCCCGTGGGCCTGATGTGGTAGAAGCACATGGGGCTTAGGGCTGATCTGGTGATCAGGGGTAAGCAGTTTTTGAGGGGATCCTGTGGCCTAGGACAGGCCACGTCATCTGACCCATATCAGGAGCCCCCCACTCCTGGAGGGCTGGATAACCTAGCTGTGTAGGAGTGATTTTTTGCCTCTGTAGGAAGAGCGAAGTGGTGTGTACGGCGAAGAACAGGATCCGTATCTTCCTGGAGAGGCCAGTGGGGTAGGATGAAGGGGATCCCCTTTTTGAGTTACGTGGGGTGTCGAGTGCCGAAGAGTAGGAGCTCGCTTTGCAGAGCATCTAGGGTCGGGAGACGAGCCCCCTCACTCATTGGAAAAGCGAGGAGACGTTGGGATCCGAGGAGTAGGAGCTCTCTTTGCCGAGCATCGAGGGTCAGGATACGAGCCCCCTCACTTGTTGGAAAAGTAAGGTGACGTTGGGATCTGAGGAGTAGGAGCTCGCTTTGCCGAGCATCGAGGGTCGGGAGACGAGCCCCCTCACTTGTTGGAAAAGCAAGAGGACGTTGGGATCTGAGGAGTAGGAGCTCGCTTTGCCAAGCGTCGAGGGTCGGGAGACACGCCCCCTCACTTTTTGGAAAAGCAAGGGGACGTCGAGACCTTAGGAGTTTAAGCTCGCTCAGCCGAGCGTCGAGGGTTGGTAGACGAGCCCCTTACTGTTGGGGGAGAATTTGTGACTTGGGGTGTCATCCGAACGTCTTGCCTCAAGCTGAACTGAGAAAGAATTTGTGGCTTGCGGTGTCATCCGAGCGTCGTGCCTCAAGCTGATTTGAGGAGGAATTTGTGGCTCGCGGTGTCATTCGAGCATCGAGCCCTAAGCTGATTTGAGGAGGAATTTGTGGCTCGCGGTGTCATCCGAGCATAGAGCCTCAAGATGATTTGAGGAGGAATTTGTGGCTCGCGCTGTCATCCGAGCGTTAGCCTCAAGCTGAATTGAGGAGGAATTTATGGCTTACAGTGTCATCCGAGCGTCGAGCCTCAAGCTAATTTGAGGAGGAATTTGTGGCTCGCAGTGTCATCCGAGCGTCGAGCCTCAAGCTGATTTGGGGATGAATTTGTGGCTCGCGATATCATCTGAGCGTCGAGCCTCACGCTGATTTGAGGAGGAATTTATGGCTCGCATGTGTCATCCGAGCGTCGAGCCTCAAGCTGATTTGAGGAGAAATTTGTGGCTCACGGTGTCATCCGAGCGTCGAGCCTCAAGCTGATTTGAGGAGGAATTTGTGGCTCGCGGTATCATCCGAGCATCGAGCCTCAAGCTGAATTAAGGAGGAATTTGTGGCTCGCGTTATCATCCGAGCATCGAGCCTCAAGCTGAATTAAGGAGGAATTTGTGGCTCGCGGTGTCATCCGAGCATCGAACCTGAAACTGAATTGAGGAGGAATTTGTGGCTCGCAGTGTCATCCGAGCATCGAGCCTCAAGCTGATTTGAGGAGGAATTTGTGGCTCGTGGTGTCATCCGAGTGTCGAGCCTCCGACTTGTTGAAAAAGCCCGGGGTAGCACATGAGCAGTTGGCCACACATTCCGAGCTATTGTACCGGCTGAAAGAGCTGAGGGTAAAGAGGTAATTTTGAGCCTTAGGCTGACGTCATAGGCGTAAGAATCGAAGCGATTCAGATCCTAGTGGCTGTTGGATCTTGATGATCAAGATCCAACGGTTAGATCTTTTTGCAAAAATTGAGGAGTCTCTTCCTCTGTTATAAATCTCCCCCCTTCATTTCCATACACTGTGTTTTTACTCTCCAGATCAGGAATTTCTCCAATTGTCGTCGACGACCTTTTTCCGGTGATCTTTCCGTAGCTCGATACTCCTAGGTTAGTATTTTTGATTCGTAATGTCGCGCGCTCAATCTAGCTTGGAGGCAAACTCTTCAGGCCGTTCTGAGGGGGAAGGCGAGTCAGCATCGACGTCTTGGTCTCTTGGCAGCCTGGGAATCAAGAATGAGGTTCAGTTAGACTTAGGGTCGGATGGCGAGGGGGAGGTAGTTTTTGTCGTGCAACCTTTGAATTCTCGTAGGCCAGGTAAGGAGCCTATAGAGGAGGTTGAACATGAAGAGGGAGACCCTGAGGGAGAGAAACTGTTGAAGAGGAGGAGCACGAGGAAGGAGACTCCAAGGGGGAGGAACTTTGTAGCGCCCCAAATTTCTAATATAGTGATTTTAGAAAATACGTGGCACATTCCCAGCGATCCACTTCAATGTAACAATATACATAGACCAAAACTCAAATCATTTTATTCCAAATTCTGATTACAATAATCTTTTTCAAATGCAGCGGAAAATACAAACACCTTGAATTAAAAATGTTCTTTTACAATATTCCTCTTTACAAAATTACACAAGGCTCTATTATATCACTCATAATCTCTAAAGCTAACCCAAGCATCCAAGCCTTCCAACTCTAAGCAACAACCTGCATCATATGAGGCTAGAGTTGAACCCTAACCCCCAAACTAAAGGGGTCAGCCATAAATGGTGTGAGTGATATAAACAACAAACATAAATAAACAATAAACATAAATTCTTAAGCAACATGTACTGAACAAAAATACATAAACTGAACATGTAATATGAAACAAGAAACGATAGGCCAGTACATGCGTGAAGCCGAGTCGAGAAACAATACCAACGATCAAATATCCAACAAGCAAATCACTTTCAAAATAGTACAGCTCAACTGTACTGTACAGTCGACTGAATAAGGCACCAGTCGACTGATCTGTACCAACAATAATCCTCCCAGTCTAGCATATACCCGACTGTCAACAAATCTCAATACCTCGGTACATGTCCAACGATCAATCACTAATAATGCCATAGATCGGATACCCGGTTATCGGTCACTCACAACACTGCGGATTGGATACCCGGTTATCGATCACAAACAGTGACTCCCAACACCGCAAAGTATACCAACCCCAGAGACCAATGACTCCCAATACCGCAGAATATCCATCTACAAAGACTAACAATAACATAGATCGGATACCCGGTTATCGATCACTAACAGTGACTTCCAATACCGCAGAATATCCATCTACAAAGACTAACAATAACATAGATCGGATACCCGGTTATCGATCACTAACAGTGACTCCCAATACCGCAGAATA
The DNA here is from genome assembly GCA_017893485.1 of Hemerocallis citrina. Lineage (NCBI taxonomy): Eukaryota > Viridiplantae > Streptophyta > Magnoliopsida > Asparagales > Asphodelaceae > Hemerocallis > Hemerocallis citrina. The sequence continues at coordinate 6,487,072 of CM030366.1, read as the reverse complement.
TCCATCTACAAAGACTAACAATAACATAGATCGGATACCCGGTTATCGATCACTAACAGTGACTCCCAATACCGCAGAATATCCATCTACAAAAACTAAAGACTTGAAAGAACACTCAAGATTATGAAAAACATCATCAGCACCAGTCGTCTCATACTGTAATAAGTCGACTGCCCCGAGAACCAATATCCAAGATTATAACAAGTGCTATAAGTCGACTTAATAACCCACCAGTCGACTTGCCCGAAACAATTACCAATAATTCTCAAGAAACATTCCAAGTACTAACAGTCGACTTATAGAAGTTATGGTCGACTGTCCTGAAAAGACTGAACAAATTACAATCAGCAGACCAGTCGACTGACAATAGTCCCAGTCGACTGTTCCGAACAATTCTCAATGACGGAAGATACAATAGTAGGGTCGTACCAGTCGACTGATTCGTAGGCCAGTCGACAGTCGGCCGACAATTCCATAAATTAGGTCTGAACACGAAAATCAAGACTGGAGTTTTCTAAAGATTCATTGCTTAGGGAATTTACTCGTATTTAGTTAAAAGTGACAATCTCAAGATGATCCGCATTAGGGATACAATACTCAATCCTCATGATCTCAATTCCGAAATCTTCCATTAGGGTTTCTTAATACTCCAATCTTTCTCCAATATTAACCAAGATCTGTTTATGAACCCAAGATCCAGATGTGCATACATCCGACCAAAACCATACTTAAGTCTTAACATGTTTTCGAGAAATAAAGGATTTGTTAAACAAGATCTACTAAACATTCATGGGTTTCACATGCATAATACGAATAACAACTATTGCCTCGATCACATATAAGATACGAAAACATTAAACAAAACAGCATACAATCACACACACAACAAACAAGTTCATATCACTCACCTTTTTGAATCAAGAAAATCCACAAAAAGCCTTCCTTTGCTAGATCCAAGAACTTCTTCTTCAATCACCAAGAGAATAAGAGATTTAATAAAATCTGAGTTGTGCAGTGAATGACGGCTGCAAACTCTCTTATATAGGCCGGGAATATCATTTTTAGGGTTTAGGAATACATTTGCAAAATAGTCCTTTCAAAACATAATTTTACATATATAGTTCTTATCCTTGGAAATTCAATAAAAATCATTTTAATTAGGATTTAATAGTAAAATATACTCATTAATCTCAATTGGTACAGTTCAAAACGTCCAGAAAATACATTTTGCATTTCAACCCCTAAAAATGTCAATTTTGCAAAAAGGTCCTTCTTTTCTCAAAATTTGCAAATAGTACTAATTAATTTCAGAAAATCTAAAAAAATACTAAATAAATCCCAAATAATAAATAATGATTTTTCATAAAGGAATCTTAATTTTTCAGACTTCCCAAAAGTTATTTGCACGTGTTTTGCACGTGTACAAAAGATAAATCTTTTAGAAAATATCAATTAAATCCTCAAAATTCATTTAAATTCATTTTCAAATAATAAAAATAATATTTGAAAATACGGGGTTCTACATCACTCCCTCCTTAGAAGAGTTCTGTCCTCAGAACTACGGCTAATGAGGTCTGAACAACCCACTAACAATGATTGAAAACTCATGGGTAGAAACATAATTCTTAGGAAATGCAGTCACACCAGAGAATGCATTCCAACGAAATAAATACATCACACCAAATAATCACAATCATGCAAGGAATTCAGAAAATCAAACTTCCGCTGCGCAACTCTGATAACTGCCACCGGAAGCCATGCTGCCACAACTGCTGAACTCCTGCATCCAACTCTGACCTTCCACATCTGCTTCTCCCTCCGAGAATCGGTGGCCACTCCCTCCTTAGAAATGACATGACTAAGGATAGCCACCTCAAGACCTTAAGATCCATACTAAGACTAGAGATCAATGGGCGATACAATTGCATGCAAGGAAACAGTATTAAATAAAACTTTGTATTTATTCCATTATTCCAAATAAAACTTGTTACATGAAGAAAATACTCAATCTTCAATTATTTCCGAAATAAAGTTTTACTTAATACAAAAGAATAAATTCCTGCACAAACAGATCATATTCCTGGATTGCCCGCATCCTCTTCAGTCAATGCGAACACTCGCCCCTGATTCGGATCCTTGTCTTTCCCTGCATTCTCTTTCTTCAGCTGTGGACATTGTGGTCGAATGTGCCCTTCTTGACCACAATGAAAACAAGTCTGCTTTGCCAACTTCGGACATTCCCTCCTATAATGACCTGTCTTCCTGCAGAAGTAACAAGTCACCTCCTGAGTTGCCGGTGCCTTCTGCACTGGATCACTGGACTTGCTCTGCTTCACTGGGAATTCCTTCTCATCCTGATCATCTGCTGGCCTCTTCTTCTTGTTCCAAGTCTCTTGCTTTACCCGGGACTGGTCCATATCCTCCTCGGTCATAGCTGCTCTCCTGACCAGCTTGTCGAATCTTCTGATGCCCAACGGAACCATCCTTGATCTCAAGCTTGGCCTCAAGCCCTGCTCAAACTTTTTGGCCTTCTTTGCCTCGTCGACAACTAACTCTGGCGCATACCGCAAAAGTTGAGCAAATTTAGTCTCATACTCCCGCACGGTCATGCTCCCCTGCTGAAGGTTCAAGAACTCAGTCGCCTTCTTCTCCTGAACATCAAGAGGAAAGAAACGATCTCTGAACTCCTCCAGAAAAGCTTCCCAAGTCAACTGCTGATCTCCCAGAGTCCTCTTCAGCGACTCCCACCAGACACCAGCGTCCTTCTCTAGCTGCATCGAAGCTAACTTCACCTTGCTGGCTGCCGGAGTCTCCGACACTTCAAAGATCGTCTGCATCTTCCTAATCCAGTCATCTGCCACGGTTGGATTAGCTTGCCCCTCAAAGACTGGCGGCCTCATCCTCTTAAAGGATTCAATCTGTTTGATAGGGTCGGCATTGACCAAACCCTGACCAGTTCCATGATTTGGCGGCGGATTCTGCTGCTGAGCTTGCTGCTGCGCCAAGTTGAATGCCATCAGCGCATTCAGGGTCTGATATACCTTGGCGAACTCAGCCTCAAGGTCAATTACCGCTCCTCGAGAACTACCGGATCCATCCTCATTATTGCCACCATTCCTGCCCCTGGGTGCAACCATTCTGAATACTGCAAAACGAGGGTAAAGTTAGAGTAACACACACAATTCAAACTCATATCAATGCCCTATGGCAAAACCATAGCCATATCTCAAACCATAATTTCAAACCAAACATCATATTTTAACTCTATGTGATACTCACCCTCTAATGTCCACACCTAGGTACTCACTCTCTAGTGTCCACACCTAGGTTGGTTTTCTTACTATGTCTATTATTACTATTGAAGCATGCTCTGATACCAAACTGTAGCGCCTCGAATTTCTAATATAGTGATTTTAGAAAATACGTGGCACATTCCCAGCGATCCACTTCAATGTAACAATATACATAGACCAAAACTCAAATCATTTTATTCCAAATTCTGATTACAATAATCTTTTTCAAATGCAGCGGAAAATACAAATACCTTGAATTAAAAATGTTCTTTTACAATATTCCTCTTTACAAAATTACACAAGGCTCTATTATATCACTCATAATCTCTAAAGCTAACCCAAGCATCCAAGCCTTCCAACTCTAAGCAACAACCTGCATCATATGAGGCTAGAGTTGAACCCTAACCCCCAAACTAAAGGGGTCAGCCATAAATGGTGTGAGTGATATAAACAACAAACATAAATAAACAATAAACATAAATTCTCAAGCAACATGTACTGAACAAAAATACATAAACAGAACATGTAATATGAAACAAGAAACGATAGGCCAGTACATGTGTGAAGCCGAGTCGAGAAACAATACCAACGATCAAATATCCAACAAGCAAATCACTTTCAAAATAGTACAGCTCAACTGTACTGTACAGTCGACTGAATAAGGCACCAGTCGACTGATCTGTACCAACAATAATCCTCCCAGTCTAGCATATACCCGACTGTCAACAAATCTCAATACCTCGGTACATGTCCAACGATCAATCACTAATAATGCCATAGATCGGATACCCGGTTATCGGTCACTCACAACACTGCGGATTGGATACCCGGTTATCGATCACAAATAGTGACTCCCAACACCGCAAAGTATACCAACCCCAGAGACCAATGACTCCCAATACCGCAGAATATCCATCTACAAAGACTAACAATAACATAGATCGGATACCCGGTTATCGATCACTAACAGTGACTTCCAATACCGCAGAATATCCATCTACAAAGACTAACAATAACATAGATCGGATACCCGGTTATCGATCACTAACAGTGACTCCCAATACCGCAGAATATCCATCTACAAAGACTAACAATAACATAGATCGGATACCCGGTTATCGATCACTAACAGTGACTCCCAATACCGCAGAATATCCATCTACAAAAACTAAAGACTTGAAAGAACACTCAAGATTATGAAAAACATCATCAGCACCAGTCGTCTCATACTGTAATAAGTCGACTGCCCCGAGAACCAATATCCAAGATTATAACAAGTGCTATAAGTCGACTTAATAACCCACCAGTCGACTTACCCGAAACAATTACCAATAATTCTCAAGAAACATTCCAAGTACTAACAGTCGACTTGTAGAAGTTATGGTCGACTGTCCCGAAAAGAGTGAACAAATTACAATCAGCAGACCAGTCGACTGACAATAGTCCCAGTCGACTGTTCCGAACAATTCTCAATGACCGAAGATACAATAGTAGGGTCGTACCAGTCGACTGATTCATAGGCCAGTCGACTGTCGGCCGACAATTCCATAAATTAGGTCTGAACTCGAAAATCAAGACTGGAGTTTTCTAAAGATTCATTGCTTAGGGAATTTACTCGTATTTAGTTAAAAGTGACAATCTCAAGATGATCCGCATTAGGGATACAATACTCAATCCTCATGATCTCAATTCCGAAATCTTCCATTAGGGTTTCTTAATACTCCAATCTTTCTCCAATATTAACCAAGATCTGTTTATGAACCCAAGATCCAGATGTGCATACATCCGATCAAAACCATACTTAAGTCTTAACATGTTTTCGAGAAATAAAGGATTTGTTAAACAAGATCTACTAAACATTCATGGGTTTCACATGCATAATACGAATAACAACTATTGCCTCGATCACATATAAGATACGAAAACATCAAACAAAACAACATACAATCACACACACAACAAACAAGTTCATATCACTCACCTTTTTGAATCAAGAAAATCCACAAAAAGCCTTCCTTTGCTAGATCCAAGAACTTCTTCTTCAATCACCAAGAGAATAAGAGATTTAATAAAATCTGAGTTGTGCAGTGAATGATGGCTGCAAACTCTCTTATATAGGCCGGGAATATCATTTTTAGGGTTTAGGAATACATTTGCAAAATAGTCCTTTCAAAACATAATTTTACATATATAGTTCTTATCCTTGGAAATTCAATAAAAATCATTTTAATTAGGATTTAATAGTAAAATATACTCATTAATCTCAATTGGTACAGTTCAAAACGTCCAGAAAATACATTTTGCATTTCAACCCCTAAAAATGTCAATTTTGCAAAAAGGTCCTTCTTTTCTCAAAATTTGCAAATAGTACTAATTAATTTCAGAAAATCTGGAAAAATACTAAATAAATCCCAAATAATAAATAATGATTTTTCATAAAGGAATCTTAATTTTTCAGACTTCCCAAAAGTCATTTGCACGTGTTTTGCACGTGTACAAAAGATAAATCTTTTAGAAAATATCAATTAAATCCTCAAAATTCATTTAAATTCATTTTCAAATAATAAAAATAATATTTGAAAATATGGGGTTCTACAAACTTGGTTTGGAGGGCGACCAAGAAGAGCCCGAACAGGGGATCGAGGGAGGTGATGCGAATATTTGCAAGTGTACAAAATCGCAACAAGTAGTATAGTTAAGTGAAAAGAGTGTCGAACCCACAGGGACTAATTATTTTATTGAGTACCGATATTGCTAGATTAACTACTATTTGGAAAATCAAAATTAATGAAGAAAGTGACTAAATTAAATTAATCTAAAAATCTAACTAAATTAATTAAGAGTAGCGGGATGTGAAGTTTTTGTGATTTGTTAATGGCAAAATTAATTCTAGGCATTTTGATTTCACCTAGTTAATCCTACACAATTTATAACTCCATATGAATAAAAAGATTATTTTTCCAAGTTGTAGACCAAAATTTCCAATTTATTCAATGCTTTCTCTCGAATAACACCAAAAATATCTCCAACAAACAGTTTGTCATAGTTCATGCACAAATTTAGTTAATTGAAGACTCATTAAGTTCTGTGGATTTATTAACGGTCACATCAATCGCGGTAAATCATCTCTAATTTCACTCAATCAATGGTGTATAATTTATAGTTCTAAATCACAAATTACATCTTGGTCTCCCCATGATTCAATAAATCATACAAATGTTTGTCCACCAATTGTACTGATTAAGAATAAAAATAAAACAGACAACCATGGAAAAATAGAAACACAATATGGAATTAAAATTGTGTTCTCAAAAGTAGGCTATATCAAAGCCCTAGAAAAATAAATTTAGTTCATAATAAATTTGCAACTAACAATTATTGTCTTGGATTGCATTCTAGAAAAATAGATAAAGAAAAGAGATACAAGAAGGGACTGTTTTGTAAAAGAGATTGCAAACCAACCGCCTCGAAAAGCGTGTCGCCAAAGTCTAATCCCTTCTCTCTCTTCTCGGTCTCGTTCACTGAGTCGTCTCGAAAAATGCGCCCCAGACACGTCAGCAGCTTCCTCTCCTGCTCTGTTTCGTCGACTGGGTCCCGTTGCCACGTCAGCTCGCTGACGTCACCTGGCCCACGTGCTCTCTCTCTGTTCTTCGAGTCGCACACGCAGCTGCTTCGTCACCATGTCTCGAGTTCCGCTTGCCTCTCTCTCCTGCTGTGTGTCGCCAAAACCGAAGCACCCCCCGCTCTGACTTCGTCTTTTTTTATTTTTTTATTTTTTTTATAATGATTAGGGATCAGCCGTCGCTCTCTCCCTTTGTTCAGCGCTGCTTTCTCTTCTTGTCTTCTCTTCTATTTATAGACACGGGAAGGGTGATTTAGGGTTTACTTTTGCAGAAAACCCCATATTCTTCATTTATTTGTTTCTTCTCTTTCTTCTTTCTTCAAACATGTGCCGCACATACAAAATAAAATCAGAAATTAGGATTTAAACCTAAAAATACAATTAATTAGTTTAAAATTAATTAAACTAATTTAAAATCATATTAAGTCATTTTCACCCTTATATTTTTTTTTTTGCATTTTCACCCTTCATTGGCAATTAAAATTTATATCTTGCATTTCACACGACAAAATTGTAAATTATAAAATTCAACAAAATAGTAAAAATTAATAAATCAATAGGTTTGTTTTGTTTGTTGATTTTTTTCCAAAAATATTCACCTTTTGCATCAAAATATCTTATTCCTTCAAAAATAATAAATTAACTGAATTTTATGGAAATGAGATGAATTATAAACAATATAGACGAATACAAGCGATATTTATGGGTAAATGAGTACAAATATTTATATAAAAATTAGATACATCAAATACCCCCAAACTTAAGATTTTGCTTGTCCTCGAGCAAAAGTTAAAATCATGAATCAAAATAACAGCTTAACTCATCACACTAGGAGATCTTATCATGCAAGCATCAAAATTGCAATGAAATATAAAAAAATAGCAAATAAAGTAAAATGAAGCATACTCACTTTCTTCTGTGCAATTATTTATTCATAATTCCAAACCCAATCATAATTGTCATGCAATAAATGTAATTATAGTATGTAACAGCTCTATCTGTGATTACCCTTTCTCTCTACTACAAACCGAGTAGCAAACTAGAGTTTTTTTTTTTTTTTAGTCTCTTCTCTAAGTTGTCACTTGCCTTTTGACGCGAATGCAAATATTTGTGATGAATTCACCCGGTTACTCAACAAGTCACAAACTTAAAGTGCTTTCCATACTCATATTTCAAGTTGCCATTTGACGTAAAAGTAAACATTTGTGATGAATACCCCTAGATACTAAGCAACTCAAAACATTGGAGTAGATAGACCTTATTCATATAAATTTTTTTCTCTCTCATTATTACTTTATTTACTTAAACTCTGTTTAGGACTACATCAAAGGGGATAATCATAAGAGAAACATCACCTTTTTCTTTTATGTATAATCATATGACTCACACAATTTTGTAAGGAATTTTGAAATTCAATAATCCTAAAGTAAATAAGTATGCTTAATCTTGCTTTTTAAGTACTTGTCTATCCATAAAAAAATAATTCAATGCTTTAGCACAATAAAGAACTCAAAAGTGTAATGAAAAGCCTAATTGAAATCTTTTGTTTTTTTTTTCAAATATATATAAAATAATAAATAAATAAATTTTTAACCCTTCCCCCAAACTTGAATATCACATTGTCCTCAATGGGAAAGGAAAAACAAAAATGAAAAGAATGCTAAAAGTTTATAATTTCTTCCCTGGATCGTCTTAAAATTCTGCACGCGCGGCGTTCAGTGTTTCAGTGATATCTAGAGCTGTAGGTATCCAAATGGGCTGATTTTTTTCTTATGGAAAGCTAAGAAAATTTTCTACATTCGCCATTTGAAACACTTTTTCAGATTCTGACTCCATACTGCTAAAAAATAACCATCAATGTAGGTGTACAAAACAGCTCCGCTCGGCCACTTCCAAAATTATGCAATACTACAAAATAAAATCAAAAATTAAAATTTAAAATAAACTAAATGAAAAATCAAATCTAAATGCAGTAAAAGAAAATATGGGTTGCCTCCCAAGAAGTGCTAAGTTTTAAGTCTTCAGTCAGACTTGATAGTGAGATGGTTATGTGACGCCAAGATCCAACAACATCAAAATATCTTTTCTAATACTTCTCTTCTGGTGTGGATTAGGTTCAAGCTCTAGTTTGAGTCGTTTCTTCCATGAAGATGATGTCTTTGATTTCTCCACCTCCTTGAATTTTTGCTGAGAAAATGGCCGACTAAATGGTGCAGCATCCAAATACATAACATATTCAAAAATATTTTCTTTTTCAGTTTCAAAAGTTGCTGAATTTGTTGGACATACTTCTATAGGTGACTTTTCAATTTCAACACTATGTCCCTCACCCACAATTAAATCAGTTTCACTTACTTGAAAAGACGACTGTTCTTTGGTAGGGAACTTTATGGATTTAAAAACATCAAAAGTTAATTGCTCATGCTACGTTTGTTCCTCCACAATTTGTTCATACTCTTCTTCCTTTTCAACCACATTTTGTTCACCATTTTCTTCTTGTGGTTGCTCAATTGTCCTTCCACTTCTTAGTGTTATAGCTTTGACATCATCCGTGGGCATGGTCACGATGTTGCGGGGTAAGTTTCCTGATGTTCTTTCACTAAGAATATTTGAAATTTGACCAATTTGAACCTCATGATTGCGAATTGAAGCTGAAGTTGAAGTTGCAACATTTTGGTTTGCTATATCTGTCTTCTGCATCTAGTGCATAAACATATCTTCAAGTGTCGGCTTCTTTTCTTGCTGTGGAAATTTTTGAGGTGGTCTAATTGCTCATCCTTGAATGTTGTTCCAAGAAAAATTGTGGGTTTTTCTCCATTCTTGATGATACATGTTGGAAGAAGGATTGTTTTGATATTGGAAATTTGACACGTAATTTGCTTGATTGAAATTTGATTGAAAAAAGGGTTCCCCACTTGACAATTCGCACTTGAATAATTTTCTGCACAAAGATCACAAATCATATTAGATTGAATAGAAATAAAATTCATATTACCTAATTGTTTAGATAAAATATCAAGTGCAGTTAAAGTAGAAATAGGATCAAGTTCAAAAACTGTAGCCGCTTTTCTTGGCATTGTACTCTCTGAAGACCACTGGTAATTATTAGATGCCATCTCCTCTAAAAGTTCATAGGCTACTTCATGAGTTTTGCTCATAAGTGCACCACCAGCTGCTGCATCAACCATAGTTCGATTTGTCACTCCCAACCCATTCTTGATGATACATGTTGGAAGAAGGATTGTTTTGATATTGGAAATTTGACACGTAATTTGCTTGATTGAAATTTGATTGAAAAAAGGGTTCCCCACTTGACAATTCGCACTTGAATAATTTTCTGCACAAAGATCACAAATCATATTAGATTGAATAGAAATAAAATTCATATTACCTAATTGTTTAGATAAAATATCAAGTGCAGTTAAAGTAGAAATAGGATCAAGTTCAAAAACTGTAGCCGCTTTTCTTGGCATTGTACTCTCTGAAGACCACTGGTAATTATTAGATGCCATCTCCTCTAAAAGTTCATAGGCTACTTCATGAGTTTTGCTCATAAGTGCACCACCAGCTGCTGCATCAACCATAGTTCGATTTGTCACTCCCAACCCATTATAGAATATTTGAATTTGCAGCCATTTCGGAAGTTCATGATGAGGACACTTTCTCAATAACTCTTTGTACCTCTCCCATGCATCATAGTATACAAAGACTAGGTCTTAAATTGAGTGAATGTGGCAATACATTCCTTAGTTTTGTTGTCTTTGCTGGCGGAAAATACGTAGCCAAAATTTTCTGTACAAGTCCCTCCTAAGTAGTAATACTACCGGGTGGTAGAAAATTTAGCCAAGCCAAGCCTTATCTCTTACTGAAAAAGGAAAGAGACTCAATCGAATTGCATCATCTGATACTCCGTTGTGTTTAAAAGTGTCATAAATTTCCAGAAAGTTTTCAATGTGAACATAAGGATCCTCGTGCGGTACTTCCCAAAATTGAACAGTCTATTGAATCAATTGAATAGTCGCCGGTTTAATCTCAAAATTGTTAGCTTCAATAACCGGCCTTATTATACTTGATGTTACTCCATTAATTGAGGGCACAGCATAGTCTCTCAAAGCCTTGTTCTCGTAGTTCGCCATGATAATTTACCTGTATGTCCTGAAATGTAAGTGTTAAAAATAGGAAAACTAAAAAAATATAAAAATTGAAAATAAATAAATAAAAGTAAGTCAAAAGAAAATAAAGAGGTAAAATAATAAAACAAAAGAAATAAAAGAAAATTTCCAAACTAGTAATAATCTAGCAATTTTCAATATCAATAAAAGAATAATTAGTTCCCGGCATCGGCGCAAAAAACTTGATGTGAATATTTGCAAGTGTACAAAATCACAACAAGTAGTATAGTTAAGTGAAAAGAGTGTCGAACCCACAGAGACTATATTTTATTGAGTACCGATATTACTAGATTAACTACTATTTGGAAAATCGAAATTAATAAAGAAAGAGACTAAATTAAATTAATCTAAAAATCTAACTAAATTAATTAAGAGTAGCGAGATGTGAAATTTTTGTGATTTGTTAATGGCAAAATTAATTCTAAGCCTTTTGATTTCACCTAGTTAATCCCACACAATTTATAACTCCATATGAATGAAAAAATTATTTTTCCAAGTTGTAGACCAAAGTACCCAATTTATTCAATGTTTTTTCTCGAACAACACCAAAAATATCTCCAACTAACATTTTGTCATAGTTCATGCCCAATTTAATTAATTGATGACTCATTAAGTTTTGTGGATTTCTTAATGGTCACATTAATCGCGGTAAATCATCTCTAATTTCGCTCAATCAATGGTGTTTAATTTATAGTTCTAAATCACAAATTACCTCTTGGTCTCTCCATGATCCAATAAATCATACAAATGTTTGTCCACCAATTGTACGCATTAAGAATAAAAATCAAACACACAACCCTGGAAAAATAGAAAAATAATATGAAATTAAAATTGCCTTCTCAAAACTAGGCTACATCGAAGCCCTAGAAATATAAATTTAGTTCGTAACAAATTTGCAACTAACAATTATTGTCTTGGATTGCATTCTAGAAAAATAGAGAAAGAAAAGAGATACAAGAAGGGATTGTTTTGTAAAAGAGATTGCAAACAATCGCCTCGAAAAGTATGTCGCCAAAGTCCAATCACTTCTCTCTCTTTTCTGTCCCGTTCACCGAGCCGTCTTGAAAAATGCGCCCCAGACACGTCAGCAGCTTCCTCTCCTGCTCTGTTTTGTCGGCTGGGTCCGACTGTCACGTCATCTCGCTGACGTCACCTGGCCCACGTGCTCACTCTCTATTCTTCGAGTCGCACACGTAGCTGCTTCGTCATCGTGTCTTGAGTTCTGCTTGCCTCTCTCTCTTGTTGTGTGTCGCCAAAACTGAAGCACCCCCCGCTCTGACTTCATCTCTTTTTTATTTTTGTTATTTTTTTTATAATGATTAGGGATCAGCCGTCGCTCTCTCCCTTCATTCAGCGCTCCTTTCTCTTCTTGTCTTCTCTTCTATTTATCGACACGGGAAGGGTGATTTAGGGTTTACTTTTGCAGAAACCCCTTATTCTTCATTTATTTGTTTCTTCTCTTTCTTCTTTCTTCAAACACGTGCTGCACACATAAAATAAAATCAGAAATTAGGATTTAAACATAAAAATACAATTAATTAGTTTAAAATTAATTAAACTAATTAAAAATCATACTAGCTCATTTAAAGTTTTTTAAAAATGTTTATTGCATTTTCACGCTCCAGTAGCAATTAAAATTTATATCTTGCATTTCACACGACAAAATTGTAAAATTTAAAATTCAACAAAACAGTAAAAATTAATAAATCAATAGGTTTTTTATGTTTGTTGATTTTTTCCAAAAATATTCACCTTTTGCATCAAAATATCTTATTCCTTCAAAAATAATTAATTAACTGAACTTTATGGAAATACGATGAATTATAAACAATATAGATGAATACAAGCGATATTTATGGGTAAATGAGTACAAATATTTATATAAAAATTAGACACATGAGGAGGCGATGGTCGGGGAGAAGAGGAAGGAGGAATGGTGAGGGAGGCAGCCGAGGAGGCGGATGATCTTCCGCCTCTACCCCCTTAGCGACCCCATCTCCAGAGAGGAAGCTTCGCCCTCGCAGTAGGAAGAGGAAGTGGATTCGCCCTGATAGCCCACCCACCCCGAAAAAATATGGTCCTGGACTGGGGTTCGAGTTTGCCCCTGTGTCCTCTAGAAATTCGGGGTCGATCAGGATGTACCCTGACGACGTTGAGGGGCTTGTTGCGTTCACCTCCTTACGGCGGGACGAGGGTCGAGAAATGATTAAGATGGACAGCGTTCAGTGCGTCTTGAGGGCTGACTATCTGAATATCCTGAGGGCAGTCTACTTTGTCCCGAAGGAGTTTGAATTTCTGATTCCGAACCCCCGAATCTGACCGACCACTGCTCTGGAGCCGAGCTAATGTATGTTTCCCGAGGATGCATTCATCTCGGGGTTGAGGCTGCTGCTGCACCCTTTCATTGTGAGGGTTTTGAAGTGGGCGAAGTTGAGTCTGATGCAGTACGGGCCCAACTCATGGAAACATTTGATCTGCTTCATCCTGAAGTTCCAGGAGAAGGGGATCAAGTCGAGGCTTACATATTTCCACGCCATCCTAGGGATGAGCTCGCTCGGCGATGCGGAGGGAATCTTATACCTCTTGCTGCGACCTCACAAGAAGGTGATGCACGGCCATCCGGACTCCATCAAAGGATGGAAGGAGAAGTACTTCATAGTCCGGAGCGAGAAGCCTTGGAAGATTCCAACCTCTTGGAACTTCGGTAAGCCGAACCACAAGCCTCCGAAGCACAGTGAGTTGTCGGAGAAAGAATTGGCGAAGGTGGAGAAGACCATTGGAGGGCCCAGCCGACCCTAGTATGTTTTTGTTCCAAATTTGTTTATCTTCCTGCCTTCTTGTTAATATTTATTTCTTTTTCTTCCCTTTTGCAGAGATGTCTGCCAAGCAGCTCAATGACCGGCAGGCTTTGTTGGTCCTTGTCGCCAAAAGGAGGGCGGACAAGGAGAAGAAGGCTGCCCGGGTGCGGGTCCTAGTCAAGGGCCGGCCTCGGTGACAGTGGAGCCATCCCCGAAGAAGGCAAAGAAGCACCACCACACGTTGAGGTCGGCAAAGGAACCGGGGGCGAGCTCCGATAGTAGAAAAGGGGCCAAGGTTTCGGAGCAGAGGCTCCCTCCACCCCGCCCCAGTGCCGAGCAGATGCTGGGGCAGTAGGGCCTTAGGTCGCATGCCCCGGATTGGGCGGTCAAGGTAGGGGATACCCTCCTCAAAGGTCCGCTGGCCATGGAAGTGGTGAAGAACATCGCCACGGAGCGAGACCAGATGGCTCTGGCGATAAAGACAACCGAGATGGCCTTCATGAGGTGGTCTCAGGCACAGCTCTCAATAAGTGTTTGGTATTTCACTTTAAGCATAGAATTTAAGATTTCTTCTAACTTATTTTCCATTGGACAGGCGGTGCTTCACGTCGAGCACTTTTACAAGTTTTTGGAGAAGGAGGTCCTTGTCGAGAGGAGGAATGCGGAGAAGTACTTCCACCAGGTTACCGAACTGCAGGACGAGTTGAAGGAAGCCCGAAATGCCGAGGTAGTCGTCTAAGCTCAGATGGCCTTGCTTTCCGACCATCATAAGATCGAGCTGGTGAACTTCAAGTCAAAGGCTCAGACGGAGACTGAGAAGTCGCAGGCCGCCAAGGCAGAGATGGAGATTACCATGGTGGATACTCTGATCCTGGCCTAGGACGAGGCCTATGACAAGGCGAAGGAGCTCTTCAAGCTGATTTACCCAGACACTCGGGTCAACCACCTCCACCACAATTGGCAACCAGAGCACTCGCCTACGCCCGGTGGCGAGGAGGAGATGGGGGACCTTCGCCAAGAGGTCGGGCGTGACAAGGCTGACGAAAAGGTGTCGTCCCCCCTCAAACATAGTTTAGGATTTTCTTTCTTTTGATTTTGTATTTGCCTCACACAGACTGGCCACCGCCTTTTGTAATACAAATTTTTTTTGAATTTATAAAAGAAGATTTTTCGCCGATGCTCTATGACTTATGCTTTTTTGCCACTTTTGTGACCTGATGTTTTTTCCGTCTTCTTGATAGACGAATGAGGTCCTCAGCGCCGACCTTGGTTCTGCCGAGGTCTCCTGGGTCTGAGCTGAGCTGGGGGCCACGAAGAGTTTTGGCTCGCCACTGTAAGCAGGCACGGGATCGAGAGGCCGCTGTGAATTACTTTATGAACAAGTTTAAAGAGCTCATCCTGGAGGTCGCTCACCTGAAGAAGGCCATAGCCGACCGGGACTGGTGGATAGTTGATACGAACTGGTCAATCTCGGATGCCTCGATTGGGCGACCGGCTTCACAGTCCTTTCTTCGTGAGGCTGTTGTAGAGAAAGAGTTGGAGATTCATAGACTGAGGCTCATGCTAAGCACCGGTCTGCTCGAGGAGGCGAGCAACTCCGTATTGGGACTTTCTCCGACTTTTTATCTGGAAATGGGGAGGCCCGCCGATGCGCAGAGCTCCGTTTCCGGGGCGTCCTTACTGGCTAGACTGTGAAACATGCGGAGGATCCCGTGGGGAGCACCGAGTTTGAGTTTTAAGCTGAGCGATGAGCAGTTTGTAAAATCTTCATTGTATTGGGTGGCCATTTCTGGCGCTCTATGAGTAATAAAACTTTGATTTCTTTACTTTGATAATTTGTTTAAGCGACACCGGTAGGGTCGTAGCTTGAGACCCTTGTCGAGTAGAGCTTCGCTTGTGGTCGCCGCCAAGGTGGGGGTACGCTCGGGAGCCAAACCGCTACGCCTCGCAGGTAGCATTTAATAAGGGGCATTTCGTCTTCCGATAAAAATTAATGGAGATGCTTCGCCTTCCGCCATTTGGACTTCCCGATGCCATAAATGCGCCTCTCCAGCAGCTATATAATCTCCACCCCCTCATCATTTTTTCACCAGCAATTGGCGGTGACTCATCTGCCACCCGCTGACAATTCGGGGTTTTAGCTCCGAGGGTCGTTTACCCCGAGCTGTCAGTGGGTGAGAGGCGGGTCGACCCCGGAGGTGAGATTTGGGTGCCTGCCGAAGGTGGGCGCCCACAAGTGGAATTTTTAGCCGAGAGTTCTGGTTCGGTGGCTCCCCTGCCACCCTCGAATAATTCGGGGTTTTGGCTCTAAGGGCTATTAACCCCGAGTTGTTCGCTGGTGAGAGGTGGGTCAACTAACAGTCCGGGGGCTCGGCGAGAGTCATGGGTCGGTGGCTCCTCTGCCACCCTTGGAAAATTCGGGGTTTTGGCTTAGAAGGCCATTAACCCCGAGTTGTTCGCGGGTGAGAGGTGGGTCATGATGAACACATTATTATTCACTTTTTAGAGCAACAATCTTAATATAATTGGATATTTAAAAGCTCTATATATGGTATTTAACTCTTATTTTCTCTTTTCCATAGGAAATAGCGTAAAACAGCAAAACGAAGCAGATTCAGGACTTCAAAGATGATACACAGAGAACTGCAGAGGATAAGTCGACTGGTTCCTCAACCAGGCGACTGGACAGGAGAAGCTGATTTTCCACAACTATCGTCACAGTCGACTTATTCCCAAAGACAGTCGACTGGTATGATCAAAGATGAAATCTTCAGAAATCTCGACTCAGTCGACTGATTCGAAGACAAGTCGACTGGTCTGTGGCGGAGTAAACAGATAAGATCTTCAAAGATACACCTGCATCTAAATTCAAATCTACTTGGATCAAGATTTTATACAGCGAATCAAATCTAAAGACAGGGTATTTTCCAAGTGGATGTGGTGAACAGATAAGGAAAGAAAGGAGAAAAGAGAAAGATATTAATCATCAAATAAAATAAAGAAGAATTTCCCTGAAAAAGTGGAAACCCTAATTCTCAGCCGTGTTCTATAAATATCAGAATACCATCTCTTGAAAGGTCTCCTCTCTCCAATCCACGACTCCATCAACGATCAGATATATCTCTGGGAAGCGACTCAATCACCAAGTTCCTGAACAAGCATCGAGAACATCACTCCATCAACATCGAAGAAGGAAAGAGAAGATCCAGCAACAAGAAGGCAGTCGACTGTGTGACAGCCAGTCGACCATATTGCCGGAATCCATTAGTTTATTTCTTCTTCTCTCTTTATTCTTTTTATGTTGATCATGTATTCAAACTTGTTAAGCAATAAAGTTATTATTATGTGGAACTAATTTCATAGTTGGGTAGATCGAAACCGTAGTTATGTAGTGCTATATTCTTCTGAGATCTTCTAATTACTTATTGATTGAATCTGGTTGAATTGACATAGATTAATGATCATCAAACTTGGATCTTGAAGTCTGAGAGCAGTCGACTGAGGTGAGAGTCAGTCGACTGACATACAGCACGTGAGAATATCAAGTTTATGTTATCATTTATCTAAATCTGTTATATGAAGTATATTGAGACGACCGAATCTCGTGCTCATAATTTGTAACAAAGGAATCTTTAGGGGTTCTTGGTTCAATCAACTTAGAGGATCTAGATCTGATACCAATTTCTAGAACTTTAAGTGTTTGTTCGTTTCCACTGTTCTTATGTTTTCTCTAAGTATAACTTAGTAGATACCATGCTAAATACTTAAGGAAAGAAAGGAATTAGAGTAGATACCATGCCTAATTCTTGGCTTAGGGAAACAATACTTTAAGGAGTAGATACCATGCCCTTGAAGTGAACAACATGAGTAATTAGAAGCAAATTTAGAAGGCAAATTAGCATTACTAACTATTGGTGGAGATCAACAACCCAACTATTCAAGAGATATTTGTGATTCAACAATTCCTTCTTAGTTTTAATCTTTTTATTCCTTTTAGACTTTTAAAACAACTCCTTATGATTTTTATTATTTTCTATTGATTAGTTAGTTGAAATCTACAATCTCTGTGGGATCGACCCTTGCTATTACTACGATTCGATTCGTGCACTTGCGAGGTTTTATAATTTGTGTCTAGTTAGTCTATTTAATTAGGTAGCTAGATTTCCAACAACAAGTTTTTGGCGCCGTTGCCGGGGATTGCTTAGTATTTTAACTTACAAGTCAGTAGAATTTTTATTAGTTTTTCTTTTCTTTTATTAATAATTTTTCTTTTAGGTTACAGGACTTCGGTGAATGCACGGAAGACGATCACTTCGTCCAGAGCTACTACCTATTGACGCAGAAACAGAACGAACTTTGCACAAACTAGGTAAACTTTTTGCAGCCAACCAGTCGACTGATACCAGGAGACAGTCGACTGCACAGAGACTAATCTCACAGACAACAATGGCTGAAGAAATACAAAATCGAGTGCCAATGCAGGACAAATTCACTCCTAAGAATATTGAGCAACCTTCCTGCATTGCTTTTCAACCTAATGCCACAGGGAACATGCACCTATCCCCTCATTTACTTAGTATGGTTCCCCACTTTAGTGGCAAACCAGATGAAGAGCCTCATCTTCACTTGCAAGACTTTTTCGATCTTTGCAGGACACAAAGCGTCCAAGGGCTTACCGCTGAACAAATCAGGTTAATCCTGTTTCCTTTTTCTTTAAAACTTAATGCTAAGTTGTGGTATAATTCTTTGGAACCAGGATCAATTAATTCATGGGAGCAATTGGCAACGAAATTTTTGAAAGAATTCTTTCCAGCCCAAAAGACCAAACAGCTAAAAAGGGAGATTCAACTCTTCCAACAAAAAGATGGAGATCTATTCTTCGAAGCATGGAAGGACTTCAAAAGCAAGCTTCTCAAGTGTCCTACTCACAATCTGCCTAAGGATGATCAGGTACAAGCTTTTTATGAAGGTTTAAATGATACTAATAAGGCAATTGTGGATGCAGCTTGCAACGGAATTTTGATGAGGAAAAGTGGAGAAGAAGCCATTGAACTTTTTGAAGAACTCAGCGAGAACTCCCAACAATTCTCAACAAGAAGGGGACCTACGAAAAAACAGGGAGTTTACGAGATCTCTAATAATAATAACATTCAATTAGAAATGGCAAACATGAATAAAAAAATTGATATGCTTGTTAATGCAATGTCGACAATGGGTGGAGTTAAAAATCAAACAAATGAAATGTGTGCAATTTGTTCTCATTTAGATCACACAACTGATACATGTCCCATGTCTACTTTCACAGATCAGGAGCATGCGCATTATGTGGGTCGAGGAGTGTTTCCACCAAAGAACAATCCATACTCGAACACATATAACCCAGGATGGAGGAATCATCCAAACTTCTCATGGAGCAATAATCAAAATAATCAAGGGAATCAATTCACACAAGGACATGCAAGGAACCCTCAGATGGGAAGTGGGTTTGAAAGACCAGCTCCAGAACAGAAGAAGTTGGATTTTGAAACCACTGTTCTTCAATTGCTCCAACAACAACATCAAACAAGCAACCAACAAGGACAAGCAATTCAGAAGTTGGAAACCCAAATTGGTCAGATTGCAAAAGAGCTAAACGAAAGAAAGGCAGGTGAACTCCCTTCACAAACCATACCAAATCCGGGAGGCCAAGAACAACTCCAAGCAGTGACTACCTTAAGAAGTTGTAAGATAATTGACAACAGGATTGGAACACACACAGACAAACCAGTCGACTGTTCTTACAAACCAGTCGACTGCACAGACAAATCAGAAAAACAACCATCAAAAGCTTTGGGTTCAAGTAAGGTAAGTGAAAAAGTAGGGACAGTTCCACCACCATTCCCTCAAAGGTTAGTCAATAAAAAGAAAGAACAACATTTATTTGACGTCTTTGAAACTCTCAAAAAGGTAGAAATTAATATCCCCCTACTTGACGCTATTAAACAAATTCCTTCTTATGCCAAATTTTTGAAAGACTGTTGTACTCACAAAAGAACATTTCAGGTTAAGGAGGATGTGGCTTTGACAGAAGAAGTGAGCGCTGTATTATTAAGAAAACTACCACCTAAACTGAAAGATCCAGGTAGTTTCACCATTCCTTGCAAAGTTGGTGAGCACTTCTTTGAAAAAGCACTGTTAGACTTGGGGGCAAGCATCAACCTTCTTCCTTATTCTGTTTACGAAAAGCTTGGATTGGGGGAACTCAAGCCAACATCCATCACTTTGCAATTGGCTGATCGCAGCATCAAAAGACCTAGAGGTATTTTAGAAGATGTCCTAGTTCAGGTAAATGATTTTATTTTGCCTGCTGATTTTGTTGTGTTAGATATGGAGGAATCTTCAATGTCATCATCTCTACCGATCATATTAGGTAGGCCCTTTATGAGTACAGCTGATATAAAAATTTGTGTTAAAAAGGGCATTATAAGTATGAAGATAAACGGAGAAAAAGTGGAATTTAAAATGTTTGATACACTAAAATTACCACAAGATGATCATGAATGCTATAATATTGATGTGGTGCAGGAGATTGTTGATCAAACATTTCAGGTACATAGCGTTGAACCACTACAAGCCACAATCACTCAATCTCTAACTTTATCTCATGTTGAACAGGAATACGATGACTGGGAGATTGCAGAGACAGTACATCAACTTGAAACTCCACAGTCAGACCCAGGTAAACTTGGTCCTGTATTTGAAAAATTTGTGTCCGATAATCTTTGTTTTTCTACAGATCAGGCGCCTGGTGCACAGAGCAAGTCGACTGGTCTTCTAACCAGTCGACTGAACCAAGAAACACAGGATAAGTCGACTGCTGACATGGATCAGTCGACTGTACAGAAGCGCCCAGACATAGAACTCAAGCAGCTGCCCGATCATTTGAAACATGCCTTCTTAGGTGAGAACCAGACGCTACCAGTAATAATTGCTGCCAACTTAACTGCACAGGAAGAAGAAAAGCTGCTGAAGGTATTGCGAGAACACAAAAATGCAATAGGATGGACCATTGCAGACATCAAGGGAATAAGTCCATCCAAATGCATGCATAGGATATTGCTTGAGAACGATGCAAAACCTAGCAGAGAGGCACAGAGAAGGCTCAACCCCAACATGAAGGAAGTGGTAAGAGCAGAAATTTTGAAGCTACTAGATGTTGGCATCATCTATCCTATCTCAGATAGCAAATGGGTAAGTCCTATACATGTAGTTCCTAAGAAAAGTGGAGTTACAGTGGTAACAAATGAAGAGAATGAACTCATCCCAATAAGAGTAACCACAGGTTGGAGGGTATGCATTGATTATAGGAAACTGAACAATGAAACCAGGAAAGATCACTTCCCTCTTCCTTTTATTGATCAAATGTTAGAAAGATTAGCAGAATATAGTCATTATTGTTTTCTAGATGGTTATAGTGGCTATAATCAAATTGCTATTGCTCCAGAAGATCAAGAAAAGACCACTTTTACATGCCCATTTGGTACTTTTGCTTACAGGAGGATGCCGTTTGGATTGTGCAATGCTCCAGCTACATTTCAAAGATGCATGATGAGCATATTTTCAGACATGGTGGAGAGGTTCATCGAGGTATTTATGGATGATTTTAGTGTTTTTGGATCTTGTTTTGATGAATGCCTTAACCATTTGCAGCTGGTGCTTAAAAGATGTGAAGAATGCAATTTAGTGCTGAATTGGGAGAAGTGCCATTTTATGGTACAACAAGGTATTGTGTTGGGACATGTGGTGTCCAAAAGGGGAATAGAGGTAGACAAGGCAAAAATTGACATCATATCAAAACTACCCCCTCCCACTACAGTTAAGGGTGTTAGGAGTTTTCTAGGACACGCAGGTTTTTATAGACGATTTATAAAAGACTTTTCAAAAATCTCCAAACCCCTTTGTGACTTGTTAGCCAAGGATGTTGAGTTTATATGGACAAAAGAATGTACAAATGCTTTTAATACATTGAAAACTCTTCTCATTTCTGCACCTATTGTCATGGCACCAGATTGGAGCCATCCTTTTGAGCTCATGTGTGATGCAAGTGATTATGCCTTAGGGGCTGTTTTAGGCCAAAGAATCAATAAGAAACCCCATGTTATTTACTATGCTTCTCGAACTCTAAACGATGCACAACTAAATTATTCCACTACTGAAAAAGAAATGTTGGCTGTTATATTTGCTGTAGAGAAGTTTAGATCATATTTAATTGGTTCTAAAGTTATTGTTTTCACTGACCATGCTGCTTTGAGATATTTGTTGGCTAAAAAGGAAGCTAAGCCTAGGTTGATCAGATGGGTGCTGTTGCTTCAAGAATTCGATCTTGAGATTAGAGACAAGAAAGGATGCGACAATGTTGTGGCAGATCACATGTCCAGATTACTGAACGAGGACGAGAGAAATGTGCCCCCGCTGAATGAAAATTTCCCAGATGAACAATTATTTGCAATAAATATTCACACCCTCGGGGCAGTCGACTGGTCCCTCAACCAGTCGACTTATCTCTCTGAACAACTACCCTGGTTTGCTGATATTGTCAATTTTCTAACTGCTCATGTTTTTCCTCCAGGTATGACACATCAGGAAAGGAAAAGATTGGTGGATCTGAGCAAACACTATTATTGGGATGATCCTTATTTATTCAAATTTTGCTCTGATCAAATTATAAGAAGATGTGTGGCAGACGAGGAACAAAGGAGTATTCTACAACATTGCCACCAATATGCATGTGGAGGACATTTTGGGCCAAAGAGAACAGCACTTAAGGTATTGCAATCTGGTTTTTATTGGCCTAAAGTATTCAAAGATGCTTTTTCTTTTTGCAGGACTTGCGACAAATGCCAAAGGACAGGCAACATCTCTTCTAGAAATCAAATGCCACTACACAACATACAAGTAATCGAGCTTTTCGATGTTTGGGGAATCGACTTCATGGGTCCATTTCCTAACTCATTTGGTTATTTATATATACTTGTTGGTGTGGATTATGTGTCTAAATGGGTCGAGGCTGTCCCCTCACGAACTAATGATCACAAAGTTGTTGTCAAGTTTTTGCAGGAGAACATTTTCACTAGGTTTGGTACACCACGAGCAATAATAAGTGATGGAGGCAGCCACTTCAATAACTACCCATTTGCTTCTTTAATGAAGAAATATGGGATTACACATAGAGTGGGTACTCCATATCACCCTCAAACCAGTGGACAGGTGGAGCTTAGCAATAGAGAGATCAAGAGCATCTTGGAAAAAACAGTCAATCCAAGCAGAAGGGATTGGTCACTACGCTTGAACGATGCATTATGGGCCTATAGAACCGCTTTCAAGACACCCATTGGCATGTCACCATACCGTTTGGTCTTTGGAAAAGCTTGTCATCTGCCGGTGGAGTTGGAACACAAAGCTTATTGGGCTATCAAAAAGTTCAATTTTGATATAAAACAGGCAGGTGACAAAAGGCGATTGCAACTAAATGAGCTTGAAGAATTGAGGCACGATGCATATGAAAATGCAAAATTGTACAAGGAAAGGACTAAGTTATACCATGATAAACAATTAGCAAGGAAGGAGTTTTATGAAGGACAAAAGGTATTGATCTACAACTCAAGATTAAGACTCTTTCCAGGCAAGCTCAATTCAAGATGGTATGGACCATATATTGTCACAAAAGTCTTTCCACATGGTGCATTGGAAGTTCACAGCGAAGAACGAAATCAAACATTCAAGGTGAACGGACACAGGGCGAAGCCATACATAGAGATGAGTCTAGAACCGCAAGAGGAAGATGTGAATCTTCAAACCATTCAATACATAGCATGAACTCATCATGTCTAGCTGAAGACAGAAAACACAGCGCTTATTGGGAGGCAACCCAACTTTCAGGGGAGTATTTACACTTTCCCTTTATTTTATTCATTATTATTCATTTTTATTTTTATTTTTCAGTCTCTCCTTACTAGATGGTAACACATGCCTATATCTTATGTTTTGTGCGAACATTGAGGACAATGTTCCATCTAAGTGTGGGGGTATTAGTTAGTTATATTTGGAATCTTTTGAATTTTTTAGGATAAACAATTTCTTATAAAGTAAGAGTAAGGATACTTATTTACTTTAGGATTGTTGAGTTTCATAATTCCCTACAAAATTGTGCGAGTCATGCGATTAT
Organism: Hemerocallis citrina; assembly: GCA_017893485.1. Classification (NCBI taxonomy): domain Eukaryota; kingdom Viridiplantae; phylum Streptophyta; class Magnoliopsida; order Asparagales; family Asphodelaceae; genus Hemerocallis; species Hemerocallis citrina. Next base: position 6,462,983 of record CM030366.1, on the reverse strand, counting down.
ACATAATAAACAAATGTGATGCTTTTTCTGATAATTATTCCCTTTAGATCTAGTCCTAAATCGAGTTTAAGTAAATAGAGTGATACAATATATATATATATATTTGAATAAGTCAGTCTACTCCAATGTATTGAGTGCTTAGTAACTAGGGGTATTCATCACCAATGTTTACCTTTACGTCAAACGGCAACTTGAAATATGAGTATGCAAAGCACTTCAATGTTTGTGACTTGTTGAGTAACCGGGTGGATACATCACAAATGTTTCGCATTCGCGTCAAAAGACAAGTGACAACTTTAAAGAAGAGACTAAAAAAAAAAAAAAAAAAAAAAAAAAAAAAAAAAAAAAAAAGAAAAAAAAAAACACTCTAGTTTGCTACTGGATTTGTAGTAGAGAAAAGGGATAATCACAGACTGAGTAGATGCATACTATAACTACATTAATCGCATGACATATATGACTAAGTTTGGGATTTATGAATAGACAATTGCACTGGAGAAAGTGGGTATGTTTAATTTTACTTTATCTAAAATTGTTTGTAGTTTTATATTTTTCATTTTGATGTCCACATAATAAGAAATCTTGATGGTTGAGTTTATTGTTGTTATTATTCTCCCTATTCATAATTCTAGTTTGCTTGAGGACAAGCAAAAGCTAAAGTGTGGGGGTATTTGATGAACACATTATTATTCACTTTTTAGAGCAACAATCTTAATATAATTGGATATTTAAAAGCTCTATATATGGTATTTAACTCTTATTTTCTCTTTTCCATAGGAAATAGCGTAAAACAGCAAAACGAAGCAGATTCAGGACTTCAAAGATGATACACAGAGAACTGCAGAGGATAAGTCGACTGGTTCCTCAACCAGGCGACTGGACAGGAGAAGCTGATTTTCCACAACTATCGTCACAGTCGACTTATTCCCAAAGACAGTCGACTGGTATGATCAAAGATGAAATCTTCAGAAATCTCGACTCAGTCGACTGATTCGAAGACAAGTCGACTGGTCTGCGGCGGAGTAAACAGATAAGATCTTCAAAGATACACCTGCATCTAAATTCAAATCTACTTGGATCAAGATTTTATACAGCGAATCAAAACTAAAGACAGGGTATTTTCCAAGTGGACGTGGTGAACAGATAAGGAAAGAAAGGAGAAAAGAGAAAGATATTAATCATCAAATAAAATAAAGAAGAATTTCCCTGAAAAAGTGGAAACCCTAATTCTCAGCCGTGTTCTATAAATATCAGAATACCATCTCTTGAAAGGTCTCCTCTCTCCAATCCACGACTCCATCAACGATCAGATATATCTCTGGGAAGCGACTCAATCACCAAGTTCCTGAACAAGCATCGAGAACATCACTCCATCAACATCGAAGAAGGAAAGAGAAGATCCAGCAACAAGAAGGCAGTCGACTGTGTGACAGCCAGTCGACCATATTGCCGGAATCCATTAGTTTATTTCTTCTTCTCTCTTTATTCTTTTTATGTTGATCATGTATTCAAACTTGTTAAGCAATAAAGTTATTATTATGTGGAACTAATTTCATAGTTGGGTAGATCGAAACCGTAGTTATGTAGTGCTATATTCTTCTGAGATCTTCTAATTACTTATTGATTGAATCTGGTTGAATTGACATAGATTAATGATCATCAAACTTGGATCTTGAAGTCTGAGAGCAGTCGACTGAGGTGAGAGTCAGTCGACTGACATACAGCACGTGAGAATATCAAGTTTATGTTATCATTTATCTAAATCTGTTATATGAAGTATATTGAGACGACCGAATCTCGTGCTCATAATTTGTAACAAAGGAATCTTTAGGGGTTCTTGGTTCAATCAACTTAGAGGATCTAGATCTGATACCAATTTCTAGAACTTTAAGTGTTTGTTCGTTTCCACTGTTCTTATATTTTCTCTAAGTATAACTTAGTAGATACCATGCTAAATACTTAAGGAAAGAAAGGAATTAGAGTAGATACCATGCCTAATTCTTGGCTTAGGGAAACAATACTTTAAGGAGTAGATACCATGCCCTTGAAGTGAACAACATGAGTAATTAGAAGCAAATTTAGAAGGCAAATTAGCATTACTAACTATTGGTGGAGATCAACAACCCAACTATTCAAGAGATATTTGTGATTCAACAATTCCTTCTTAGTTTTAATCTTTTTATTCCTTTTAGACTTTTAAAACAACTCCTTATGATTTTTATTATTTTCTATTGATTAGTTAGTTGAAATCTACAATCTCTGTGGGATCGACCCTTGCTATTACTACGATTCGATTCGTGCACTTGCGAGGTTTTATAATTTGTGTCTAGTTAGTCTATTTAATTAGGTAGCTAGATTTCCAACAACAGGTCAACCAATGGTCTAGGGCTCGGGGCGTTTGCCGAAGTCGAGCGCCCTAAATATTTAATGAAAATTTTTGGGTCGGGCGTGGCTGAAGGTCGTCACCGAGCGTAAAGGTCGCATGGCTTAAAAAAGCCAAGGACTTTGTTAAGGTCGATGCCGAGCTTCCATACCCGATCTCGGGTAGATAGTACAGGTGTAGCTGGAGGCCATCGTCGAGCACATAGGTCGCAGGGCTTAAAAAAGCCTAGGCCAAGCTCGAGGTCGATTTCGAGCCCCCATACCTTAGAGAAGTTTGTTATGAGCGTAGCTGGGGGTCATCGCCGAGCATAAAAGTCGCATGGCTTGGAAAAGCTAAGGCCTTGCTCGAGGTCGATGCTGAGCTCCCATACTTGTTCTCGAGTAAATAGTACGGGTGTAGCTATAGGTCTTCACCGAGCGCATAGGTCGCAGGGCTTGAAAAAACCCAGGCCATGCTCGAGGTCGATGCCGAGCCCCCATACCTTAGAGAAGCTTGTTATGAGCGTAGCTGGAGGTAATCACCGAGCGTAAAGGTCGCATGGCTTGGAAAAGCCAGTGACTTGCTCGAGGTTGATCCTGAGCTCCCTTACCTATTCTCGGGTAGATATTACGGGTGTAGCTGTAGGTCATCGCCGAGCGCATAGGTCGCAGGGCTTGAAAAAACCTAGGCCATGCTCGAGGTCGATGCCGAGACCCCATACCTTAGAGAAACCTATTATGAGCGTAACTGGAGGCCATCGCCGAGCATAAAGGTTGCATGGCTTGGAAAAGCCAAGGCCTTGCTCAAGGTCGATGCCGAGCTTCCATACATGTTCTCAGGTAGATAGTGCGAGTGTAGCCGGAGGTCATCGCCGAGCGTAAAGGTCGCATGGCTTGAAGAAGCCAAGGCCTTGCTCGAGGCCGATGCTGAGCCCCCATACCTTAGGAGTGACTTTTTGTTGTTCCCGGTTCCATTCGAATGCCGAGCCTCAAGCTTGTAAAGGATGCCTTTTGTGGCTCGTGGTTCCATCCGAGCGCCGAGCCCCAAGCTTGTAAGAGAAGATTTTTGTGGATCGCGGTTCCATCCGAGCGTCGAGCCCCAAGCTTGTAAGAGAAGGTTTTTGTGGCTCGCGGTTCCATCTGTGCGCCGAGCACCAAGCCTGTAAGAGAAGGTTTTTATGGCTCGCGGTTCCATCCGAACATCGAGCCCCAAGCTTGTAAAGGAAGCTTTTCGTGGCTCGCGGTTCCATCCGAGTGCCGAGCCTCAAACTTGTAAGAGAAGCTTTTTATGGCTCGCGGTTCCATCCGAGCGCCGAGCCCTAAGCTTGTAAGAGAAGTTTTTTATGGCTCGCAGTTCCATTCGAGTGCCGAGCCCAGAACTTGTTTTAAGAAAGCTGGCACAAAGCCGAAGCTTGTTTTAAGAAAGCTGATACAATTACATCATATTGACTTTACAAAACATGGCACGGAGTGTCGATTACATTTTATAATTTACATGGGAGGTATCTGTAAAGGCTAATCTTTCCCTTCGAGGAATTTAATGAGGTGCTCTATGTTCCAGGGTCTCTTGACAGCCTTACCCTCCGGGTCAGTAAGGCGGTATGTGCCCGGGCGTACAACCTCAGAAACTTTGTACGGGCCTTCCCAGTTTGGGGCCAGTTTCCTCTTTTGGCCGGGGTTAGATACGCCAGCTTTCAGAGGAAAAGGTCCCCTAGCTTGATGTCAGTGTGGCGCACCCTTTTGTTGTAGAACCTCTCGATCCTTTGCTGGTATGTGCTTCTTCGGATGGCAGATTTTTCCCTGACCTCGTCTATGAGGTCCACATGGGCATGTTGCTGCGCCGAGTTGCTTGTTTCATCGAAGGCCATGATTTGGGGCGAAGGGAGCCCGATCTCGAGGGAAATTACTGCCTCCACGCAGTAAGTCAGATTGAATGGCAACTCTCCTGTGGAGATTCTCTTCGTCGTTCGGTGGGCCCAGAGAACGCTTGGCAACTCGTCGACCTATAACCCCTTAGAAGAATTATCAAGTTGTTTCTTGAGACCGTCAAGGATCTAGCGGTTTGTGTTCTCTGCCTGACCGTTCGATTGTGGGTGGCATACCGAAGAGAAGCGCTGCTGGATCCCGAGATCCTCGCAGAACTTTCGAAAATTCTTACCTGCGAACTGAGTCCCATTATCAGTAATGAGTATGTGCGGAATTCCGAACCGACAGACGATGTGCTTCCAGAAGAATTGCTAGGTCTGCTGCTTAGTGATCATGGCCAGGGGCTCGTCCTCGATCCACTTGGTGAAGTAGTCGATTGCCACTATCAAAAACTTCCTTTAGCCCATTGCCTTTGGAAATGGGCCTACCAGGTCCATCCCCCACATAGCAAAGGGGGTCGGACTGGCCAGGGATCGGAGGTTTGCTTGCGGAGCCCTTCTCTCTGAGGAGAACCTTTGACAAGGACCACACTTTTTGACCAGGGCAAGGGCATCTTGCAACATCGTGGGCCAGTAGTACCAGTGATTTAGAGCCTTTCATGCAAGCGCTCGGCTTCCTATATGGCACCCGCCGATTCCTTCATGGAGCTCCTTGAGAGTGTACTTTGCTTCGTCGAGGTTTAAGCAGCGGAGGTAGGGTCTTCCGTCTGTCGTAGTGTACGAGCATTTGAAGAGGGTTTCGCTGATCATGGCGAACCTCTTCGAGCATACCCTGATCCGCCTTGCCTCGGCTCGGTTTTCAGGGAGCTCTCCTTTGATTAGAAACTTTCAGATGGGAGTGGTCCAATCATCGGGCTGAGCTCCATCTTCTATACAAAGGGTCTCGGGAAGGTCGATACTCGGCTTCAGGAGTACTAAATTCAGAACGGTACGATCGAGACCTTCGAAGGACGAAGAGGCTAACTTTGACAGGGCATCGGCCTGGGCATTCTGCTCTCTTGGGATCCTGAAGACTACGGACTTCACAAAGGATTCCAAGAGCCGCTGAACAAAGGCCAGGTATCGGATCATCCGATCGTCACGAGCCTCGTACTCTTCGGTCATCTGATTGACCATCAGCTGAAAGTCACTGAAAGCCCTGATTTGTCTGGTGCCTGTCTGGTGCGCAAGGGTGAGCCCGGTAATCATAGCTTCATATTCGTCTTCGTTGTTGGAGGCTGGAAAGTTGAGGCAGAGGGAATATTGGAGAAGAAAGTTGTCAGGTCCTTCCAAAATGATGCCTGCACCACTCCCCGCTTCCCAGGAAGAGCCGTCGACGTAAACTTCCCACGTCTGGTCGGCCTCCCCACTTTCGAGTTGCTCGGAGATGGTGCATTCCGTGATGAACTTAGCAAGGGCCTATCCCTTGATGGCCGTTCTTGGTTGATAGCCAATGTAGTATTGACTGAGCTCGATCGACCACTTGACCAATTGGCCGGAGCTCTCGGGCTTGTGGAGTACGGCCTTCAGCGGCTGGTCCGTGAGGACCTGAATTAAGTGTGCCTGGAAATAGGGGCGGAGCTTTCGCATGGCCATGACCAGGGCGTAAGCTACCTTCTCTATTTTTGCATACCTGGTCTCGGACGAGAGCAAGACTTTGCTCACATACTGCAGTGGCTTTTGGACTCCATCTTCTTCCCGAAAGAGAACAACACAGAGCACGCTCTCCGAGGCTGACAGGTAAATCCAGAGAGGCTCGTCTGGTTTGGGTTTGCTAAGGAGCTGAGGATTGGCGAGGTACTCTTTCAATTGTGCGAACGCCTCCTGCTGCTGAGTACCCCATTCGAAGCTTCCAGTTCCGCGCAAAGCTTTGAAGAACGGGAGTGACTTCTCTTCGGACTTGGAGAGGAAATGACTGATGGCCGCCAGTCTTCCCGTGAGCCATTGGACCTCTTTGATATTTCTAGGAGGGGCCATGTCTATTATGGCCTGGATCTTCTTGGGATTTGCCTCGATGCCGCGCTGGCTGACGACAAACCTGAGAAATTTTCTCGAGGAGACACTGAACAGACACTTCGCTGGATTGAGCTTCATATTGTGGGTCCGAAGGATGCCAAAGGCTTCTTCCAGGTCGGTGACATGATCCTGTCCTCGCTAGCTTTTGACGAGCATGTCGTCAATGTACACCTCCATGTTGCGACCGATCTGGTCCTTGAAGACTCGGTTGAAGAGCTCCTGATAGGTAGCACCGGCGTTCTTCAGCCCAAAGGGCATAATCCGGTAGCAATAAAGACCTTGGTCGATGACGAAGGACATCTTAGCAATATCAGGGGGGAACATCTAGATCTGGTTGTAGCCTGAGAAGGCGTCCATGGACGAAAGGAGCTCGTGACCCGACGTTGCGTCGATCAGAGTGTCCATGCTGGGGAGAGGGAACAGATCTTTGGGGAATGCCTTGTTGAGGTTAGTAAAGTCTATATAGATCCTCCAGCTCCTGCTCACCATTCTGACCATCACAACATTCGCCAGCCACTCGGGGTGGCTGACCTCCTGGATGAACTGGGCAGACAAGAGCTTGTCTACCTCTGCTTTTACAGCCTGCTGCCTCTCCGGGGTGAACTTACGCTGCTTCTAGATCATCGGCTTCGAGCCAGGGATCACACTTAGTCTGTGCATGATCAGGTCTTCGGAGATCTCGGGCATGTCAGAGGGCTTCCAAGCGAAGAGGTCGACATTGCGGCGAATGCAATCGATCAGGTCGGACTTGAGGTCGGGCGCGAAGGAGCAGCTCACGCGGAACCACTTTGACTTGTCCCCTGTCTCGAACGATACTTCTTCTAGTTCGTCCACTGGTTCGGGCTCCGGTTGGCTCCTTTCGGGTTGCAGCTCGTTGGCGTCCAGAGGAAATACACCGCCCCCGACCGCCGTCATATATCACGATTGTTCAGGCTCTTGGTTCCCCCGAACGACCCCGACACCTGACTCGGTGGGGAACTTCAATTTCAGGTGGTAGGCTGAGGGAACAACTTGGAGGGAGCAGAGCCCCGGTCGACCAAGGATGGCATTGTACACTGCCTTGACATTCCCAACCATGAAGTCCATCGACTCGGTTCGTCTGTGGGGAGTCATACCGGCGGTGACGTCCAAGGTCATGATCCCCTCTATTGGTACCGGGACGCTGGAGACGTGCAGGGTGTACCCAGCTGACTTCAGCTTATCTCGGAGGAGCTTGAAGTTCTCAAATGCTTCCAAGAAGAGGATGTTCACCGATCTCCCGTTGTCCACGAGGATCCGACGGACCTTGTAGTTCGCCATGACGAGGCTGATGATGAGCGCACCGCAGTGTGGGAGCCGGACCCCCTCCAGGTTTTCCCCTGAGAAGGAGACAGGGAGCTGTTGGACCTGGGAGAAGGGAGGTCTCGGACGGCGTTTACCTCTCGGACAAATGCCTTGCGGGAAGTGCTAGAATCCCCTCCCATAGGTCCTCCATGGACGCAATGCAGAATGGCTTGACCTCCGCTCTCTTCAGGCTCGGGGTCCCGCTTAGGACACTATTTAGGGGCGCAGGGAGGAGGAGAAGGCCTTCAGTTCCTCGTGTCTCTTCGGTAATGGGCGTCTTCCTGGGTGAATTTTTGGAGATACCCTCGTTGCATGAATGCCTCAATTTCGTCCTTCAGGGCCCGACAGTAGTCGGTGTCGTGCTCGTTGTCTCGGTGGAAGCGGCAGTAAAACTGCTGATCCCTTTTCTTGTTGTTAGTCGGTCGAGGGGGCATCTGGACGAGGTCCCCATCCTTAGTCGCTAAGGGGATGGCCGACATGTTTTGTGTTAGTGGTGTGTACCTCTCGAAGAGCGGAATCGGAAGGACCCTCTTCATGCCGGTCCAGTCTTTTGGGACCTTCTTGGCTGGCTCTGGCTCATCAGCCTTGCACTTCCCCTTCCCTGGGACCTCCTTGACATACTCTGGATTTAGGGCCTCCTCGGCCCGGATGTACTTTTCGACCCGATTGAGCAGGTCAGGAAAATCGAGGGGAGGTTTCTTGGACAGGGACGCCTTCAGCTGGCCGTGCCGGACGTTGTGTCAAAACGCTGCAGAGGCAACCCCAGCGTCGAGGGAGGAGATCAACCTCGCCTCTGTGGTGAACCTCCGGATGAACTGCCGGAGTGACTCCCCTAATTTCTGTCGGAGGTCCAGTAGGCATGCGCTCGTCTTCTCGGCTTTCCTGCTGGTCACGAAGTGGGCTAGAAAATTGGCCTCCAACTGGTCGAACGAGTAGATCGAGTGGAGGAAGATCTTAGAGAACCCTTCCCAAGCTGGACCCTGGAGGGTGGCAGGGAAGGTACGACTAGGAGGGGGTCCGAAGCGCTGTGAATCATCATGAGGATCTTGAAACCCTTCATGTAATCAGCAGGATCACCCTCGCCGTCATATGTCTCGAACTGGGGAGGTCGGAAATTCCAAGGTATTTCTGCTTATAGGATTGCAGCGGAGAAAGGAGGTCGGGTCGGCCTATGACCCTAAGCCGGCCTCGAACTGCCATCGCCGAAATGGTCGAGGCGGTTCTTAATTTCCTGTAGGCATCTTAGGACGTCCTCGTCATGCTCTGACGGGCGGGTTAGGCTGCGAGACTCGCTAGCTCCGGCATCCGACCATGAGTGAGAGCGGTGTCTCGTTGATGGGGGTCCCTAAGATTGCCTGCAGGATTTCGTTCTGGAAGTTTGGAACTCACGACGGGTGACTGGAGCTCATCCGACCGGGTCGCATTCCGGTGGCGACCTCCGGTCGGCGCGACTGAGCTCTGGCTCCCGCTCTCGGGATGGATGCTTGGGATGGTTCTGGGCTGAGTTATAAGCGGCCCCTCCCCTAGTTCGACTGGCCTATCGGTTCTGGATGACCCGACGCAGGTCGGTTGCGACCGAGCAAGAAGCTCCCGGTCCGGGTCTGAGGTTGACCCTCGGATGGTTGGATCCATGAGTGTCGGCAGGGACGTCCTGAGGAGGAGCGTCTAAACGACGTGCATAGGTGACAGCTCTTCTGGGCTTGGATGCCATATGAGCTCGGTTTGAAGGGATGCCATATGAGCTCGTGTTTTCTATGCACGCATTGATTATATTGTTGTATATATATATAAAATTAATTAAACGTATTTTACATTTTCTGTGTTTTGATTCTTATAGACATTTTTCAATTTCTCAAATTTATTTTATATATGAATATTTATTAGCACGTGCTTTACACGTGTTTCTTTTCAAGCACATGTAAATTGTACTATTTTATTACAAGATTGTGCACTAAACATTTCACTTGACTAATTATACTAAATATAATATGAGTATTTATTAAAAATAAGAATTTAAAAAGGAATAAAGTAATATAAGTGGAAACAAAATGAGAAAGTGTACAAAATACGCGCACAATGGGCACACGTGCAATGTGCACTCACTACAAGAAATTTGCCATATACCAACGGACACCTATAGTGACGGATCACTAAAACCGTGGGTATAGACATTGTATACCTACAGACGTATAATAAGCTGTGGGTATAGGTATCCTATAGCTTTAGAGTTTTTAATCCGTAACTGTAAGTTTTACCAACGGGATAAAACACCGTGGGTATATTCTATAATTTATTTGGTATATATATGGGTAAAAGGGATATGAGCAAGTTGCTTATTTAGTAAATGAGCAAGTGATTATGTGGCATGCATGTGATACATTGGACAACTAACCCTTTTAAAATTTTTCCAATCACATGCATGCCACATCATCAATTGCTTATTTACTAAATGAGCAAGTTGCTCATACCCCTTTTACCCTTTCGTTTTTCCACCAAATCCCAAATACCCCCAATTTATACAGCTCTCACGCTCACACCCATCTCTCTCTCTCTCCTCTCTATCTCTCACACCCGAACCCCCCATTGACCGCATCGTCGTCGCCGGTCTTCCACGTCGCCGTCGTCGGTCTTCCACGTCGCTGCCGTCGTCGGTCTTCCACTTCGCTGCCGTCGTCTTCCCTCGCCACAGCAGTAGCCGTCTTCCTCTTGCCGTTTTCCTCCGCTGCCACCCACCGCCACCCACCTCCGTCGCCCACTTCTTCATCCGCCATCGTCTTTCGTTGTCCGCCGTCACCCACCTCTTCCACCATCACCCGCGGCCATCTATTTTTGATTAATTTTGCAAACCCTAGGTATGAATTTGGGTGCTTCCCCTTTAGTTGATGAATTTTGATTGCCATGTTGTTGTTTATTGTTTGATTTCATTGAGAATGCGTTCTGGTAGTTTATGGTTCTATTCATTGTGGTTATGGATTTTGATGTAGATCTAGATCTACTGGAAACTTGTTGTAGGCTTGTAGCATGCTTAGAGAACTGTTGAAAGATGGGTGGAGATCTTGAAGAAGAAAATTATCAGAGGAGAGTACACTTAAAGGACCTTGTATCACTTCTTACTAATAAAAGTGACTCATTATCTTGTTGAATTCGTCGTATTTTCTGAAATCATATTATGTTTGCTTGCATCTAGTACTTATCTACTCATAGTAACCATCTTCTAGTCTCCACTGCACTTCTGTCCTTATCTATAAAATCTTCAATGGATTTGTGGATATGAGTATATTAGTGGTGTTTTTGTTTTACTTCATGATAGAAGATGCTCCTATTATATGTTATGACAATTTACTTCATGAATTGTTTCCTCTTAAGTTTGTTGAGTTGATCAGTTTTTCATCTCTCACTACTAGTAGATTTGTTTTTAGGATCTTGACTTGCATCTCTTAATGAAATGTGACATACATCGATGATTTCTTGTTCCTCCTTATTATTATATTAGTTTCAGATTCTTGATTGTTGATGGTAGCTGACAATTTTTTAACCAATTAATCTTTGCTTATTAATATTTATTCTGCAATCATAATGCTATAGTCAGTGTTCAGTATGAAATCGACCTATGGAAAACTATCGAGGCACAAGTACCAATTTCAATCTATGCATTTAATTGAATCAAGAATTAGGAGGGAATGGATGAGTTGAGCAGTCTCTAGGTCTGCATTGGACACACTTGCAGTTCACATGCCCAAAAATCTTGATCTATGTTTTGTCAGATGAGATTACATGCACCTTATTCCCATTGTATTAGATATATGCCATGCTTACTTGGTTTCTCAGGGTATTTGTAACTGCCATCTTATTGTATACACAAGGATTAGGTCTTTTACTGGGAAATCAGGATATTATTACTGCTGTGAAATTTTCTATTACGCTCATAATAATTATACATAATTTTGGTGTCCAGGTGAAACAAATGGTAGTTGCTACACTTGCTGAATCAGGAATGAACCTCTCTGACGAAGTCATAGAGAGTATCATTGATAAGGTGTACATGAAAATTTCTATGATAGTTTTATATCACTTTGATCCTTTTGAATATGTTCTCATAAATAATGTACTTCTTTTTAATGTTTATAATGAAATGCACTCTTTATTATTCTTAGCAACTTTCATGCTTATTAATTTCTTTCCTGTTACCTTTCTTATTTTGTGTGAAAGGTGATTGCATCATTATTACTGATTGATTTTTAACAATTAATTTTAGCTCCGTTGTACTGTAGCAAATAATATATATGAGATGGACTGGAGATATTTAATTCTCTGCTTCAGTGCTTCCAAAGTAAGTATTATTGTTGTTTTCCTGGAACTAGAATAATTTTTTTCTTTCTTTTTGACAATCATTTGCTGCAACCCTGTGAAATTTGATCACTTGATCTTATGAGTCAGACCAATGAATAAATACAGATGAACCTAATATCGATTATATTCTCTTCAGCTAGAAATTGATTATGATGTTATCATTGCCAAACTGATGTGAAAAATTAGCTAATCTGAGAAGCGTGGATTTCCTCAAGGACAGTGAAAGAGGATAGGAAGATAAAAGAAAAAAAAGATTTGGTGTCATAAGGGTCTATGTATGCTAGTTAGTTAGCTGTATCTAAATTATTCTTAAACATGTTTAGTTAATATTCCTGCTTTTTTTTCCTTCCTTTGAAGACAATATTCCTACTTGTTGATCACCACAGAACTTCATTATATGCTGTTTTTCTCCACTACTATTTCTAGAAGGTACTTTACCCCAAAAGCTTAAGCTGATGCATATTGGGTTAACAGTATTTATTAAACAATCTCTACAATAGACTCAGTAGGCTCTTTGTTTGTGTTGAAAGGCCTCTAGAGAAAGATGACATGCTCGCAATTTCCCTCATATCGGTCTATCATGTGGAGAAACATCATGTAGAAACATGATTTGTGGAAAGATAACTTGTGTGGAGATGCAAAGTAAATGGGAATTAACAAATATATATAAATGTTCAGTGGTGAGGTTTGAACCCTGTATCTCGTGGAATCTGCTCCATGTAACATGATAGAAACCACTATGATAGGGCCCATTTAGGTATAATGTCTACTACTGCTGTAGCAGAAAGGAACTACTTCCTACCACTCTTTCTTACTTCATAATCAAAGGAAGTACCTGTAATTTCTTAAAAATCCATCCATTTGATTCATCTTATATTCTATTGCTAATGATCGTGAAGGACATGGAAGGGAAAGCTTCTGCAATATGACAGATCATGCCCAAAAAAAATACCTTGAAAAAAATTGGGTGGTTGCCACTACACTTGACATAGTCTTGTTCATTACTAATAAAAATATTCAGTTGCTTGTCAGGTTAGTTCAAAGAAATTGTCTGAGTTGAATTGTATTTATATTCGGTGTTAGTCTACCCCTCCTCCCCCAAGATGCATGAATTATTAATTGTTGATGAATCAAGTTTTCTGTTATTCTTTCAATAGTCTACACTTTCCTGATGGAAAACACCAAATACGCTGTATTAATTGCTTTATTCTTATATATCTTACAGCAAAAGAGAGTATTAAAATAGTCTGCAAGTGTCCTAGTGGCCTTGTGGTAAGCCTCTTCGCTAGTGAGCAAGAGGTCGGGGGTTCAAACCTCGGCTTGCACAATTCCCCAATTATGGGATGAGTGTGCTGTGTGTGTGTGTGCAGGGTGGGTGTGTGGCTATGGCCTTGTTAAAAATATAAAAAAAAAGGTGTTATCCATGTTAGTGTCTCTTTGCGAGTCTTCAATGTTGTATCATATATTCTGAGTATCAAATATTAAGAGTAAATCCTGATCTGGAAAAGCATCAGGATGTTGATCCTTCTTTGGGAACATAATCAATTATTTGTTCCTCTTGTATTGAGTATCACGTCATTGCAGATTGGTTTGTTTACCTCTCTTAATTTTTGTTGCAGACATTTGAGGAAGCTGATACAAAACATGATGGAAAAATTGATAAAGAAGAATGGCGCAATCTTGTCCTTCGACATCCATCTCTACTAAAGAACATGACCCTCCAATACCTCAAGTAATACGCTGATCTTTCTGTCCATGGATGATTTTAATGATTGCACATATTAGACAGCTATATAATTATCACATGCACGCACACACATATAGGGCTATGATCCGGGGATGACTCATTTGGGTGAGAACCACGTGAGAACTTTTTTCCAAGACATTAAATGAAAAATCCGATTCGTTCATCACATTCAAACCCCCAGTATCACATCCATTCAATGTGTGAAGTTACAGTGGACAGCAAAAAGACATGAGCAACTTTTTTGAAAGCATTATTCTGCCTTTCTCTGTTTATCATTTCTTTGTTTGTTTTGTTGTTGCTTCAGCTTGGGTGCTGATTGTTCTTTTTTGTGAAAATTAATAAGCCAGTCTTGTTTATGCATTAAAAAGTAGTACTGATACTTTTAGGGTATGTTTAATATTATTAATGTTTGAAATGGATTAATTACTATGGACAATTATTGAGCCAGTTGAAGGTGCAAATAATTCAGTTTTTTCTTATGTGTAGATGTATTAGTCTACACAACCAAAGACTTTCAATTTTGTGCAGTTAAGATATTGATGAGTCTATGATTTCTCTAATATTTGTAATGTTTCAGGTTGAACTAAACAAACACAATAATGAGGCTGGAATATCTCAATCAGCCCAAAATACACAAAGTCATATGCCTTGGAAGGATGACACATATTCCCAAGTACAAGGACCTGAAAAGAGAGGACGTGTGTGTTGTATGGGCAAGATTCCTAAGCCTAAAAAATAGAAGGTTTCTTTGTCTAAAAATCAAGAGTTACGTAATAGAGTTAAGCAAGTGGAAATCATGTTGACAAATGTTCTGTAGTTGATTCATAATCGATTCTCTGGAGAAGATGTGAATGACATTATACAGGCTGCAAGACAGGTATATTATATTTTACTCTTGGAGTTCATATTTCAATGTTATGTTTTGTGTGAGATATTTTTTTATTTATCACTTATTTTCCATATGTTTAAGTCTAATGTATTGCATTTGTAATGTCTTTTTTTCCATAATTTCTTTTCTTTAATGAATGATGGAAATATTTATTAAGAAGAGTCTATAAGTTGTATTTTATTTTTAATAGGTTACAGATGCTTCAAGTGCCCCTGACCATAGGAATTCTCTAAATCCAGACACTAATGAAGATACTGAAGATGGTATCTAATACAGTTTTAACTAATTCTTACTGAAATTGTTAATATTTCTTATGTTGAGTTATGTTATGATTCATTTGTTCTTTTTGTTATTTGCAGGTGAGGATTAGAAGCTAATTTTTTCTTGATGGAGCAAACTTAGAAATTGAGTGGATGAGATTGTTATAAGACTTTACTCTTAGGTTGACTTTTCAACTATTTGTAATTGACACTCTTGTAATCTTCATATATTTTTAATATGATTGAAGTTTAATTTATTTAATTTTGTTTCATAAACACATTTATTTATTTTATTGTGTACTTAGTTTATAATTGGATTAATATTATAAAAGAATATATTAAATTATCATAAGCGTAATTAATGAGAAAAATTATGTATAGAGCAAATTATGACCTATCCATAAAATTCGGGGGGGGGGGGGGTATGGGTAAAAAATGTTGCTAAAACCTATGCCAACGGATCGCACGAAAAGAACTATACCAATGGAATAAACACAATGGGTATATATTCAAATAATTGGATGTGAAAACCATCGCTAAAACCTATAGCAATGGAGTTTCAACCGTGGATATAGGAAAGCAAAAGGTGTTTTTAAAACCTATACCAACGGATACGAAACCGTGGGTATAACACCGAGGTTTTGTCCAACGGGTGGAAAAACCGTCGCTATAGGCTATAGTGACGGCATTTTGCCGTGGGTATAGCTAATTAAAAACGACGGAAAAATATGTCTGTTGGTATAGGTTTTACGGGCTATACCTACGGTTTTTTTCCTTTTACCCACGGATTTTTGCTGTCACTATATGTCAAATTCCTTGTAGTGACTCTTTAAAAAATGGCTGCATATAGGAGAGAGTGGGGTGAGTGAGTGGGTTGAGTGTATGAGTGGGTGTGTGAGTGGTTGGTTGCTAAGACTACTCCCTAATTTTCCATATAAATACCCCTTAATCTAACCTCACATGAAAGAAAAAAAACCAGAACATGAGGTGTTTTGGTGCTATTAGCTTTCGGGAAATCCAATGGAGGGAGCTGTGTTTTTTTTGGAGTAGGGGATTGTGGAGCTTTTGCTAAGGTTTCAACTACTAGAATGTCTCTTTTGAGGTAGGTGTTTCTCCAACTTTCTAATATAATTTTATTAGTAGAATGTTATATTGTAGAATATATATGTGTGAATTGTTAGATGCATGATAACTAATATAGATTGAGTATTCATATTTAGATTATGGATTGTTGACTAAAGGTGTGAAATTATGATATGATTGATTTGGGGGCATTTTTATAAGTTTCTATTTTAAGTTTTAGTTGCACGTCAGAAAATTAAATCTATTAAAATAGATGAAATCTAGTGCTAAATTTTTTATATGATCACCCTGTATATGTCAAGAACATCTCCTTAAAGTTTCATAATAAATGGATGTCGTTTACTATTTTAATAAAATCCAAACTTAGGACTTGTTGGCAGTTTGGCTCGTTGCTGGAAATTTATATACATTTCGGATTTTGATCATTCTGGAATCTTAGATGATGTATTTTGAGAAAGGTCAAAACTAATAAGTTGAAGTAGACTCGTTAACCTTTCTTTAGAGTCTAAGAAATAAATTTTCCATGAAGAACAGAATTTATAATGAAATTTACAAAGATCAAACAAGTGGCATTACTTTAACATTAGTTGAGTCTGTAGAATATTACGACCCTACTATAGATTTCAAAGAATCAAATTTCCATGAAGAATAGAATTTATAATGAATTTTACAAGATTGAACAAGTTGCGTAGTTGAGTCTGTATAACATTTCAACCCTACTGTAAATTTCGAAGAATTCAGGTTTATAAACACAATATTTTGGAGAATCTGTAGCGCCCCGAATTTCCAATATAATATCTTAGAAATACGTGGCACAATTCCCAGCATCAACTTCAATTGTAATAGTACACATAGCCCAAAAACACAGATAATTTTATTTCAACTTTTGTTACAACAATCATTTACAACACAGCTGAATACAAAACACCTTGAATTACAAACTTTCTTTTTACAACACTTTTTTTACAAAATTTACACAAAAGCTCTATTACATCAATCTATCTCAAGCATCCAAACTCCAAGCTCTAAGCAGCAACAACCTATAAAAAATGAGGCTAGAGATAATCCCTAACCCCCAAAACTAAAGGGGTCAGCCATAATGGTGTGAGTGACATAAAACAAGCAACATAATTAATCATAAAACACTGAGTCATCAACAACATGTATTAATAGCAAGAATAAATGAAATGAGAAATAACAAATAAATAAAGCATGAAAACATCAAGGAATATAAGATAGTAAATAGTAATTCATGAAAACATCAAGTGGCATTACTTTAACATTAGTTGAGTCTGTATAATATTACGACCCTACTATAGATTTCAAAGAATCAAATTTCCATGAAGAATAGAATTTATAATGAATTTTACAAGATTGAACAAGTTGCGTAGTTGAGTCTGTATAACATTTCAACCCTACTGTAAATTTCGAAGAATTCAGGTTTATAAATTCACGTATTTCTTCATGTTTAATTTATTAAAAAGCTAGGTTAACAGCATAATTCTGCCATGATAATTTAAAAATTGTTAGTCAACATGATTAGGTGCTTGACAAATAATTTTGATGAATTTGAAATTAGGCTTTTACTGATTTTACAAATATAACAACTTCTTCTTAATTTTCGGTCAAAACGTGTAATCTGCAAAGAATGATATAATTAACCAATCTATTGTTATCGGATTTCAAATTTTAAATATGGGTTGAAACCGGGAAAGAGCCTACTTTCTAGAACTTCTGACGGATCCAGTTTTGAATTTCTGTAGTAGCGAAAAACTTGATTTTTGTGCAGTAACCTATTGTTGTCCGGAATTGTGTTTCTATATCTTCTTAATATAATTGTATATATATCATTATATTGAATGGATTGAAGTGTATAAATCGCATTGCATAATCCTAATATACTATTGTCACCATTTAAAATTTCTCATTCTAATTGATCGTCCTATTGTTATTTCAGTTGTATCATTGTTTATCAAATTTCTCTAAATTGCATAATATATTGATTGCATCGATAAAATGTTTAACAAGACGGGGTTTAAGGGTTGACTTAAGTAGTGGATAATATAGAGACTGTACTTGGGTAGGGGCCCCGTGTTTTCCCAAAATAGTGTTGGCCATTGTTTTTTAATTGATTGTTGGATTACTCACCACAGTATCCCAATTCATCGTGTATTGTTTATCGTGTTGACTATTGTTTATTGTTTATCTTGCAACGGAGATGCTATCATTATTGTTTATTGTTATTGTGCTGAGTACATGAACTACAGAGTCCACCACTAGAGTCTAAACGATATTGATTGTATGCATCAAACCTGTGGTATGGGACGCAGTAGTACATGCATTAGTTAGGCTAAAAGCTAATAGACTGAGGAACTGACACAATATTGACATTGCATGTTGTACATCATTATTGCTATTGCTATTGAACATTGTTATTGATATTGACATCGACCATTGAGTATTGACATCGAATATGGAAATATCATTTATTATTATACCCATCGCATTGTTACCATTGACATCGATTATTGCTATCATCCATTGTTATTGATTCCTATTATTTTATTTAATTCATTGTTATACTGTATTTCTATTGTTCATTGCTTTCTATACTTGCTGTCCATGACTTGCTCTAAGAACAATTTTCTCCTCTTTTTAGATAAGGTATTCACAGGTGATCAAGGAGAGATACCTGCAGGACTTGGAGAACAGTCTTTCTGAGGATTTATTGCTTTCTAGATTGATCGTTATTTTATTGGAATTCTTGTATTGAGTTGTATTAAACATTGTATTGTGGGCATTTGACACGGAGATTGTTATTTTGTTTCCAGACGTTGGGTTATCGTATTTGGTTATTTCATGTTTTATTCCAAGTACTTTTAGTCATGTGATTGTTCTTATTGCATGCGTGTTGTATCCATTTTATTATATCGTTGAGTCAAACAATAACAGCTTATGGATGAAGCAAGTCATTAGTTGGGTCAATGTCACGCACTTGTGTTCCGTGTTTTTGGTAAGCGGGGCGTGACATATTTTATTAGCTTTAAGTTTACAAATATTCCCTATAAAATAAAGCTATCAAAAGATTTAAAAAAAAACCCTAATCAGTGAGTAAAAACAGTTTGTGCCCCCAAAGAATCGTACCAGGGCGCCCCTACCTTCTTAATCCATAGCCACTAACCAAAGTTCCAACTCACTGTTTGTGTAGAACTTCTCACAAAATTCTATACGTTTACTGTCCACTGTTTTAACAATTTATAAAAATTTTAAAAAAGAAAAAGAGCCTCATAGGTCTCGAACCGGCAACCTGACATGCTATACACAGCGACCATACTCGAATGCACAAACAAGGCTTTCTAGCCTCACAGTCTACGATTATTAGAAATGCGAAATTTTTTATATGTGAACTCTCTGTTTCTCAACCCGAATTAAAAGTTTTGACGAGATTTGATATTATAATTTAAATTACAGCCATCACATGGTATACAAACTACTCTTAATAGTTCTCCAGAACATAAACTCTAATTAAGATAATATATTTTGGCATGAATATACATATTTTAGCAATTTACAATTTCTAAATGATGAATTTATCACACAATTCACATATATGATTTGTCGTACAGAAAGACTTTGGAATCCATGATAATGAATGAAATATAATGAACAAAATCATTTTACTAGCTATCCATTTATGGAGATTAACACATACACAATTTATCTCCTGCAAGAAATAATTTTATAACTCTACATGTCCTTTAATCATACGCACGACTATAGCAATTTAGACAAAAATACTTCAAGAATTCCTACACACAAGCATTCCATATCAACATACAAAATTTTGCAACTAAGCATAAACATAAATCTACTAAAAAATAGAAATTTTGGAAAACACCCATCTCTTAAGTGTATTTCCTTACAATTGAAGCTCCTAGCAGGAATTTCCACCCTTCCAAAACCACTCCAAATTAACAACTCTCTCTCCCAAAAACAAATTGGCCGGTGGTTCTCTTTTCCCCTTTCTTACCCCCAAATGAGAGAGGAGAGTGGAGGGGTTTTTATTTACAAAATAACTACCTAATAACTATCCATGATTAAAGAGATAACCACCCAATACTCCATCATTTTGACTAACTCAAAACTCCTCCCTCTTAATATTGGCCGGTCAACCATGTGTGGGATGTGAACGGGTTCATGATGTAATTTTTGGTGTACATGTATTACATGTTATGTTTATAAATTGCTAATTAAAATCCACATGCACCACTCAATTTAATAAAGATTAAGCTAGGTTAGTTTAATTAAAAATTACACATTGCATTTATACTTAGCAAGCAAAATAATTAAACATAATTTCATTAATTTATTGAGAAATGTACAGTCAACACGTACACTGCAAACACGTGCATTACACGTATTAACAAAATATATTTGTTGGCTTAAAATATGAGAAAATGAATTTTGAGAGAACTAAAAAATATATCAACAATTGAACTACAAAATACGTAGAAATTTTGTGTTAAAATATGTTACGGATATTTTTCGTAATACAAAATACATGTATGTAACTCGTGTGCTGCAAAATTGTAACACATCAATTTTGTGGGGTATTACACTCTTCTCCCCTTAGAAAAATTTTGTCCTCAGAACTTACTAGAGAAAAGTTGCATTTTGAACACACCATAAAAAATCATGATTGTATGTAGAAGCTGTCAATACTAACCAAATAAAGGCATTATAAAAATATGTAATGTGAAAAACAAAGCAAACTTATATAAGAAAACTATGAGTATCAAAGTGAATAAGAACGAAACACGAAAGTATTAAACAAACTAGAAAGATTAGTAGAAAGGAAACGTGATGGTGGAAGATAATATAGATTAAACGAAATTTTCTTTTTATACAAAATAACAATAGGTTAAGTATTAGATAATATAGGGAAATATAAATTTAGTAATCGATCGAGAAAGAAATTTAAAAAAAAAATAGAAAGAATAAGGAAAAGCATAGTAAAATATATGCTTTAATAAATTAATAATAAACTTAGTAAACAAAATTAATGAAAGTAATAAGAAGTAGAATGAGAAATATACTTGAAGAAAAAGTAAATAAAGATCATAGTGAAAAAGTAATAAAAACAAAGGTAAAAAAAATAGTTTTAAAAAAATATAGGGATTCATAATTATAGTAAAAGAGTTAAGAAGAAAGATAGTTAGAAATATAGTGAAATTAACACAGTTAAAATACAAAGTAAACATATAAAGTATACAAAGAAGAAAAAAAACTTTGCTTAATAAAGTTTAGTAAAAATGTAAAACAATTTGAGCAATTAAGAACAAAAGATTAGAAAGAGTAGAAGAATTGAAATAGTATAGATAAATTGTTATTAAGTAGGCAAAGTTGAAGACAAATAAACTAAGAACGAAAATACATACTAAGTAGCTTAAAAATTTACTATGATAAGAAAGCAGTATATTATAAAGAAAAAAATAGTATAAAATAAAAAAAAAATATTCAAATATAAAACAAATTGATAAATAATTGCGAAGTGTATAATAATTGAAAAGTAGTTAGTATAGCTAAAAAGAATTTGAAAAATTCAAGGAAGGAGAAATTAACTAAAGGAAAACGTGAAGAATAGAATGATTAAAATCGTAAAATAAATTAGGATTATATATTACGAGATAAAATAAAGTAGTAATTTAAGAGAAGACTGTTGGATAAAAATCTGAAAAATATATGAGTGTTAAATATTGTTAGAAAGTATAAACAATATAAGATTAGTATAATAGAAAATAATGATGTGTATAAAATAATATTATAAAAATTTCATTTGTAAAAGTTATATAATAATATTATAGAATAATGATTAGTATATATCAAAATATTTATAAATTGTCAAGTATAGCAAGAAAATCAACATATAATATTTTATACGTAAATAAGCATAAAAACTATATGATAAAACAAATAATAATATAATATGAAAATTATAAGTAATTGGAGTGGTAAAACAAAATATAATAGTAGTAAAGTAATAATATATTATTAAAATAATATATAATATTAATTGTAATTAAATAAAATGTAAAGAGTAAATAAAAAGTATAAATAATAAAAATTAAATTGTTTGAGTAGCAAATAAATAGAAGATAAGTTAGTAATAAAATATAACATAAAAATGAAATTGTATAAAATACAAAAGTACTAACATATGTAAAGACAAAGTATATATACAAAATAACAACATTAAGATAGCAAAATAGTTAATAGTAAATAGTAAAATATAAGTTAAAAAATAAAGTAATAGTAACGCATATAAGATAGACATAGAAGCAAGTATAAATAATAATATAGTTAAGTAAATAAGTATAACTATATTATTAATTTCGTAGCATGACCAGGATCATTACTTCAATTTCGTACAAAAATACAACGAATTTAAAACTTTTTCATTATGATTTAGTTCTTTGCAATGCACAGCAAAAGCTTACATCTAATATACAACTTACATCATCAAAATCTTCAGTCTTGCAATATCCATTGAAACCAAACTCATGCCCACATCGTTGTCTAATCCGAACCAGCAAAACTTGAGAATTGCGGGCACGTCAGTTGAATGCAACTGATGCAATGCTATAATACAGCAATTCCTCAATTTAACAATCAAAAACTTGAATGCAAAACAAAATGAAAAGTGACTATCCTAATTATGTTAGTGTATGATATGAACATAATGACTAATGCAGACACTTATACCTACGATAAAAATTTAATGCGCACTTGTTCGGATTATATGCATCCCATACTGCATAGGTCCGAGGGCAAGCCCTTAACGTATTCCCCATTATAGGGTTCAATCTATCGTTATGGAAACCTAGAACCATGATGAAAATTAGGATTTAGACATGTTGTGAGTATTGGTTCTCACCCCATAACTCTGGAGGTCAGACTCCTTCCTTAAATAATTTGGAGACTATTTTACTCACATCCGGAAAATAAATTGAGAATACCTCATCCAGTGAGTCACTCTGGAACCCTCATCACACGAATGCCCTGTGAGCGTCGCACTCGTCCCGGAATTCTGGAGATCAAATGTCATGCCCCGCTTTCCAGTATACGAAAATAAAGCCACGTAACTGAGGCCAAACCAATGATATAAGTAAGTCAACTTATATCATCCATTGTACAAATACCAGTAAGCTCAACAATACAATAATAATCACATAAACAAGAATATAATACAATAACTAATATCTGAGATACAATAACCTACTCAATGCCCGAGAATACACAATGCAATAATAGTTTGTCAAGTTGTTTCAGTAACTCATCGTCTGTACCTGTATAAATATTAACTTAAAAGAAAGAATGAGTACCCATTAGAGCAAGCTTCGGGCGACAATTATCAAGCAATTAAACAATAAAAGGACGATATAACAAGAACAAAAAATTGGAATGATATCAGAGGTCAATAAATGATCGACAATAACAAAATCAAAAGTCGAGGATCAATTGTACAATGGTCGATAGATAATCATTAATAGTCAATAAAATAATAATCGATAAACAATTGATAGGATCAATATTCGATAGTCAATGATGCATTGGTCGATAATCAATGATAGATAAACAATAGTCCATAAACAATAGTCAATAGGGCCAATAGTCGATAGTCAATAATCAATAAACAATAGTCGATAAACAATAATCAATAATCAATAAATCAATTGTCGATGTTTAGTGTCAATCTTTAAGTCTATCAATCTTTTATTAACTTATCTAATGCACGCAATGCTGCGTCCCATACCAAAGGTTCGAGTGCATAAAATCAAGTGAACGTTTAGACTATAGTGATGGATTCTACAGGTCATGTACTTGGCACAATAATTCATAACCAATAATCCATAATCAATAACCAATAATCTATAATCGGTCCACGATACAATACACGATACAATCGGGATACTTTAGCAGTAGTCTGCCGATAAAACACTAAACGACAACAATAATCAATATAGGGAAACACTGATTCCTCTTCCGAGTACAGTCTCTTATATTTTCCACTATTAATTCTTACACTTAATTACCCTGGCTTATTATCATTTTATAATAATCAGCTAAAACATGCAATCAATACGATCAATAAGAACGATCGTATCAAGAATTATGCAATGGGTACAATCGATGAGAACAATAGTACCAATACAATATCAAGAAGATATCCTGGCCATACAATACATGAAATATACATAGTTCAACTCATTAATTATGGAAAAAAAACGGGTTTATATGCAAAAACGTAACAATCAAGTTCTGGACAGTAGCACCTAATGATACTCAAATTCACTTTTCTGCTGCTACGAGAATGTAAATCCGATTCCGTCAGGGGTTCCAGAAACTAGACTCCATGTCAGTTCCAATGCATATTCACACAATATATTATAGTTAAGTATCTATGCAAATAAATCCATTTTTTACTGGTTTCACATACAGTCCCGGTTCTGAAAATTACAACATGACAGTACTAAAATGTCAATAACTTACAATCTATAAATTAGATTAAGAATCTATAAGATGTTCCGAATTCAAGACTCTATTTTCTACAATCTCTATGTACAAAGTTCTAAATTTCAGTGTCAGAAACTATGTCGAAATCTCAATACAAGTTTGGACAAACGATAGGGCAGAACATTTATGTATTTGATAACATGATGAATTAATGGTCAAGACTCGAATCAATAACATGGTACAATAAGAAAAACAATGAATCAATAATGGAATTCAATTAGATACGACATTCAATTCAATAACTACTTGTCGGATTTTAATAAATATTTTCTTGAACTAGAACAATAAATTGTGTTCAAGAGACGCATGGCTGAATGATGATTGTGAATGTGAGCGAATAGAATCCTAACGACAACGGTGATGAGCAACAACCACGGCAAGGTAGTGAGTCACCGCAATCAAGATGGAGCAATGGTGAGTGTAACAACAATGGCGAACATGACAAAAATGGCAAGAAGGCAGCTAGCAAAATCTACAATGACGACGAGTAAGAGAGTTCAAACAACGGTAAGAGCGATGACAGCGGCAATGGGCAGCCGGTATGCAGCAAGGGGAAGTTTTCGGCGTCGAGTGGCAGATGGAGACCGCAACAATGGAGAGTGTGTAGGTAGTGAAGACAAGGCAGCAAGGTTGTGGCGAGGTGGTGAGACTGCGGCTCTAGTAGGGATGGTGGTGCTGCGGAAGGAGCTTGGAGAGGAAGAGGAAGATGGCCGACAGTGGGTGAGAAGGTCGGCGATGGTGTTGTGAAGTTGGGGGGGGGAGAGGAGGCATCGGGGGGAGGAAGAAGATGAGTTTTTAATGGGGATTTGGGTTGCAGTCGGCGATGGAGGGGATTGCGGTGACTGTCGTTGGAGGGCAGTTAGCAAGCAGACTTCGGGTCGTCGGATTGGCAAAGAGAGCGAGGAGGTGTTGGGGGTTTGGAGGTCAGCAGCAATGGTCGTGAGGTGCTTTAGTGATCGTGGAGGTAGCGACGGGGTGTCAGGGCAGCAAGGTGATAGTGGTGGTGAGTGGCGGTGCTGGAGGCGATGGCAAGACAGTGGAGAGGGAGCAGCGGAGGCGATTAGCGGTGTGGCTGCGAGCCGGTCGACGGGGAGGGAGATGTTCGGGTTTGAGTGGAGGAAATGATGGGTTCGGTTTAAGAAAGAGACGGTCGAGGGGATGAAGGGGAAGGAGGAACAGTCGGGGTGTTTTGAAGAGGAAGAGGACATAGGTGGTTTAGATTAAGGGGGTGGGGGGGGGGGGGTGTTAGTGGGTATTAATAAAGATATTGTGGTGAGTTAAGAGACATAATAGGAGAATTTGTTGGTGATTAGGTAGTTGGACAGTTTTGGGGGATTTCGGGTAGGATTTTTATAATGGGTTGTAGGTAGAGATTTAGGGTATGGCTACAATATGGGCTCACAAAATAAATAATCAGATAATAACAATTTAGAATGAATTAGGAGTTTGTGTGTGGGCTGGAGTTGGGCTCTAGATTGTTTTGTTCAGGTTGGGCTTCACATAAAGAGATAAATAGTTCGTAGAGTGGGCCAAGATAGAAAAATAATTTGCAATTAAAAATAGAATGGGCTTACAAAAATAAATAGCTAAATAAATTACAGAATGGATTGGGCTTGAGTTAAGTTCAAGAATTAATAAATCAAATGATATTTTATAGAATGGCTTCAAACTAATCAAAATAATCAAATAATAATAATAGACTTGGTTTGGGTTAAAATATCTATATAATAAAACACAAAGAAAGCTATCAAGTGGCTCTCCTTCAATTCCCCAAAATCAAAGGCTCATATCTAATCTCACAAAACACATTTTCTCTCCAAAAGTTTCCCCCCAAAACTCAAATTAAAATCCCCCCCCCCCCCACAAAACAACTCATTTATTTATTTTATTTTCTGTCTCTGTCTTTGTCTCTCTCTGTCTCTGTCTTTGTCTCTGTCTATATATATATATATATATATATATATATATATATATATATATATATATATAATAAAACACAAAGAAAGCTACCAAGTGGCTCTCCTTCAATCCCCCTAAAAATCAAAGGCCCAGATCTAACCTTACAAAATATTTTTCCCCCCAAAAGTTCCCCCCAAAGCTCAAATTCAAATCTCCCACCCAAAACAACACCTATATTTTTTCTCTCTCTCTCCCTCCCTCTTCTATTCAAAAAATTAAGAAAATAAAAATTTTAGAAATTTTAGAAAATTAAAAAACTAAAAAATTTAAAAACTTTAAAAACTTTAAAAATAATTTTAAAAAAATCAAAAAAATTATATAATATATTTTTTTCTCTATGTTTGCTACTTCAATTAATTTGTTGGACCTCCAAAACTATTTTATATGTTCAAACAAGGTGCACTATTCCGAAGACGTGCCGTAGGCACATGTCAACGGGCAAACCTAGTATATATATAAACATGGACTTTTATACCCCAATTTATAATTATTTTTTATCATAAACTAATGGAAATATGGAATTTTATTTACAACTAATTATTGTCATACTATTCAAACTTCAGCTGCATAATTGTTGATTTACTATTTACAATGCTTTTCATATTGTAACCCCTGTTTTTCCAAAAACGTATTCTTGTGTATTTTTTTGTATTTAAAATTTTCGCAGATTATTTTTACCGCTTTCAAATTCTTGTCAAAATGTATTGTTAGCTCTTCAATTAAAACCTATTTTTTAATCAATAATTTTATTTGTAACTATTTCCTATGATTTTTATATAAATCTTATTATTGTTATTATTACCTGGGTTTCTATTATTATTACTATTATTATTTTTATCATTTTTCGTATTGTTGTTATTGTTATCAGTATTATTATTATTACTGTTATTTTTTATACTATTATTATTATTATTGTTATTGTTTTTATTATTATTAATAATATTTTTATAAAGTCCTAATTGTATATTTTTATTATTTGGTTATTTTATTTTTTCCGTTAACCAAAATACCCATTTAAACCCAATAAAACCCAAAACCCATTCCTTAATCCTAAACCAATTACTTTTACCCTAACTACTTAAAGCCAAATACCCTATAGCAATTAACTATCCACTACCCTGTTTTCAAAATCCATTTATCTAAAATCTATTACACTATCTACCTAATACTACCCATGCACCCGTTAACCCACAAAAACCCACCCGATTGCACCCCCTAAACCTATCAGCTGTTGCATCTTCCTAAAAGAAACCCAAACCCAACCCTGTGTATTTATACCGTAACACATGCTACAGCCGTAACTCATCCCTCTCCCTGTGCCTTCTCTCTTTCCCGATCTCTATCTCTCTCCCTAACCTCTCATCCACCTCCATTAGTCGCTCCCGAACCTCCCCTCTCAACTACTTGCTCTCGCTGCCTCTCCCTCCGACGCAACAGCACCCCCGTGTGCCATCCCTCAGCTTGCCGATCACCCCAGCCGCGACCCACTCTCCTATCTCTGCCTTGTGTCCTCCTGATAGCCTGCAACAATAGCGAACAACGACAGCACCTCACTGCATCGCCGTTCTCCCGTGCACACCCTGGAGTTCCTCTTACCCTCGTGTGTGTGCGAATGTAGTTTTGTTGGAGTTACGATCATGGGATTGTGGTGCGAGTGTGTTCGTGGTTGTGTTGCAGATAGTTGAGTTTGTTGCTCGTGGTTGTGTTCGTTGGGTTTCGTTGTTCGTGTGCTCATTGTGCATGTGGTTGTTCGTTAGTTTGTAGGCTTTGAGTTCGTTTGCTCGCTTCGGTTTGTGTGATCCGTGTTGAGTTCGTGTGTTTGTTTCGTTCGTTGGGTTCGTGTCCAGGAATCCGTTCCTGTTATTCTTGCTCTTTTGCCATTCTCGTCGTCGTCTGTCAGGCAAGTAACTTGTATTAAATTCCTTTGCAAATACAAGTACTAAATACCGCCTGTAGTGTAGTTGGGTTCTAGAGACAATTTGTGTGTGAAACTCCTTGTTGATATTGTCTCTATAGTGATGATTTGACCATAGTTGTCTCACGACATACATGACATGAAATAACTTAGGATTGACCACTTCTTGTTGTATATATACGTGTTGTTCATATGATATCATGTGCTCGTTCGTGTTTTTCGTGGTAGACTTGCTGTGGACTTGTGAAATACCTTATAACATGTTGCTTTAACATCTAGTATACTCTGTTTCATGTTTGGTTGTGTTTTGGATGAGTTCTATGTGAACTAGTGGATTTTGTGCTTATGCGATATTTTCAGTTTTGCTGGCTTTCTCGTTTTGATCAGTATTTTAGACCCTATTAAGGTCAGTATTTGAAAATAGTTTGTGAACATGATTTGTAGAGAATTCTGTCTATTTTCCAACTCTTTTGACGGATCTCAGTTTCGATTAAAGGTTTGTGAGTTATGCCTATTTTACTACAGTGGTGTCGAAAGATTTCTAGATTGTGTTTTTTATGAATTCTGAAAAGTAATCTATTTTGATTATGGTGTTAAAGTTATTATTTTGATCTAAAATTTTGCTCGGTACTTCTAGACTTGATTGGGGTTTACCCATAATTTTTGTGGATTTATTTGAGATGTTTTACAAACCTTTTCATGCTTGCAAATAAAGATTTTACATGCAGAATTTTAGTACTGTTCGGTAAATAACCTGATTTGTGACCTATTTCAACTTGCTGTTTCTAAAATATTTCTGAATATGAAAGTTAGCCTACTGTATCTATTTTATCACCCTTTGGCGGATTTGGAATTCGATTTATTGTTTGTGAGATATTACTATTTTCGTACTGCAGTATTTGCGATTTCAGATTTACAAAACTGTCGTGTCTTATTGTTTTCTAATTTTACTTGACTACTCTATTTTTGTTGAAAAGTTATGAAACTTGTTTTTCTGTTACTAAACATATAGGGTAATACTCTAGATTTTTCGTGGATTTAATTGATGTGTCTTCATGCTGTTTTCCAGACTTTGAATACTAGCTACTAATTTCTGGTTGAACATGTTTTTTGGTTTCAATTCAGTTTTGAGTTATATTTTTGTGAAATACTATATGACTTATATATGTTCGCTGGATTCGGACGGGAGTCTATTTTCCAGATTCTTTAACGGATTCAGATTTGCATTTGTGTAGCAACAGGAATCTCAGTTTTAGTGCAGTACTGTCTTTCTGCCCTGAACTGGAGTTTTCGTTGTATCATCCTGTTATGAGTTATCGTTCACCTAAATATGCTTATTCTTCATCCTAAACCTGTTATATGTTTATATCATATTATTCTTGACCTGTTTGTGACACACACATGCCTGTTTGATTAATAATAACAAAATAACCAATCTGGGGTTAAGGAAAAGATCTAGTAATGAAAAATATAGAAATGTGTACTGAGAAGAGGACCTGTGTCCTGCCTGTTACGTGTTCATGACTACATGATTCACGATCCTGTTTACCTGTATCTAACTACATGCTTCCCAATAGGAAGATGTACTCGGAAGAGAACCACTAGGTTCTGCCTGTTCTTGTACCTGACTGCATGCTTCCCTATAGGAAGATGTACTCGGAAGAGAACCACTAGGTTCTGCCTGTTCCTGTACCTGACTGCATACTTTCCTATAGGAAGGTGTATTCGAAAGTGAACCACTAGGTTTTACCTGTTCCTGTTATTCATGTTATCCTGATCCCTGAGTACACTGCCCTATGGACTCCACTACGAAATCTAAACAAAACTGTTTGAATGTACCAACCATGTGATAAAAGCTGGGGCACATGAAGTGCTACCTAAATAGTAATAATACAAGACTTGACATAACCTGACACCTGTTACATGATGCCAGTACTTGTACCTGTTCACCTATTTACCTGTATACTTGTTCACCTGTTTACTTGTATACCTGATTACCTGATTGTCTGTTATATGTTTACCTGTTTGCTTGATACCTGATACATGTTACCTGTACATGTTAGTATACATGCTACTTGTTTCTATTTTTCTGATTCATGTTAGACATTTTATTCTGTTGACATTCTTATACCATGCTTGTTTATTCCTGCTATTATTTTATATTTGTGATTTTTCCCCATGTACCTGTATCCTGCACTACAAGCAGCCCGTAACTTGCATTGACGGGAGTTCGTTTTCTTTTTCCTATTCCTGCAATTGTTAAATTGTAGATTTTGGAGAACAGGTACCAGATGGTGTTGGTGATATGGGATATTAGTGCTGGAGTTTTTAATCATTATTTCTGTTGCTTGCTTGAACAATTGTATTTGATACTTGGATATATTTTTGTATTTGGGCAATGTGACCCAGGATATTTGACTTGTCCAGACTTCATTTATTTGAGATTATTATATTTTGGTTTCAAGTAAATTTCTATTGGTCTATTTGATTCGATTATGCATACTTGGTTGATTCTTTTACTTCCGACTCTGATTATTTCTATGAGATGTTGTAAAGATTCTGAACAGCTTATGGATGATGAAAATCATTTGCTCGGCTTAGTCACGTACCCGTATTCCGTATTTCCTTTTTGGAAAGCGGGGCATGACACATATGTTGTATCGTTCTAAAGACGTGTCGTAGGCACGTGGCCACGGGCAAATCTAGTAATTAATAAAATAAGAAAAGAAACAAACTTCTAGAATGAAATAGGATTGGTGTTAAAATATATTATCGTTTGAAAATAACTACAAATACATTTGATGCTTTAGAAAAAAACTTTAATAAGAGATCCAAAATGAATTTAAAACAAAAATTAATTTTAAAAAAAAAAGATTTTAGAGCGGAAAAGACTTTATAAAGAATTGAAATACAAAAAATATGTATAGACAAAAATGGGGGTTACATCAGACCCATTTAGGAATATCACACCCTGTGATCACTCTGGGCACTCATACTCACGTTTGCTCAAGTGTCATCATATCTCCTATCTAATGCCTATCCTTAAAATTCAAACATAATAGATATGACCAGAGCTAGCTTACTGTACGAGACTAAAACCAACTCACCGAGAATGTTGGCTCACACTGGCCACTTCTCAAATTTTCACAAATTATAATCTGCCGGCACCCTGGATCTCGCTCAGCCTCTAAAATCCACTTATTCTAAAATCATACACCATTTTATGCTATTCTCAACCTCATTTCATAGAATTCTCATTCATTCATTTATGTCATTTTATTCTCTTATTCATTTCTTTCAGTTAATCAATCTCAAAACAATTAGATCACTTCTTAACCATTATAATAAAAATTTCAATAAAAATTTCAACATGATAAAACTTTATCAAATATCACAAGTCTAATTTTTCCAAATCCATACTTTGGTTAGGTCTTAGTTCATCCTCTACAATAATTTATGTGAACTCCAATTTTTAACACGTTTTAAAACGATAAAATTTAGAATGAATCCAAATCAATCAAATAAACATATCTGTAAAGCGAACCCAATTTACAATATAATTTAATCCCAAATATTCTTTAAATTTAGATACATTGTCTCAAAATAATTTCATAAATATTTTATTAGTTTTAATTTTCCAGTTATTCCCTAAAATAAAGCTGTCAAAAGAAAACAAAACCGAAATCAGTGAATAAAAACAGTTCGTGCGCCCAAAAAATCGAACCAAGGCGCCCCCACCTTCTGAATCCACAACCACTATCCAAAGTTCCAACTCAATGTTTGTGTAGAACTTCTCACAAAATTCGATACATCTATTGTCCACTGTTTTAACAATTTATAAAAAAAATCAAAAGAAAAAGAGCCCCCTAGGACTCGAACCGATGACCTCACTTACTGTACACAATGACCAAACTCAAACACGCTAACTTGGCTTTCTAGCCTCATAATCTACCTTTATTAGAAATGCGAAAAATTTTATATCTGAACTCTCTGTTTCCCAACCCGAATTAAAAGTTTTAACGAGATTCGGTCTTATAATTTAAATTACAGTCACAACATGGTATACAACTACTCTTAATAATTCTCCAGATGCGAAACTCTAATTAAGATGATATATTTTGGCATGAATATACATATTTTAGCAATTTACAATTTCTAAATGATGAATTTATCAATCAATTCACATATATGATTTGTCGTACACAAAGACTTTAGAATCCATGATAATGAATGAAGTTATAATGAACAAAATTAATTTACTATCTATCCATTTATGCAGATTAACACATACATAATTTACCTCATGCAAGGATTTTATTTATAGTTGGCAATTAATCATAAGCACTACTATAGCAATTTAGACACAATCAAATGTCTTATTTCTATTTTTATGATGGGGCAAAATAGATATAAGAAATGTTTAAAGGTCATGACTCTTTATGAAAGGGTTATGAACTCAAAAGTCATGACTCTTCATGAAAGAGTTATGAACTCAAAAGTCATGACTCTTAATGAAAAAGTTATGAACTCAAAAGTTATGGTTCTTAATGAAAGATTATGAACTCAAGTGGCATGACTCTTCATGAAAGGGCATGTACTTATTATAAATATAAGGGGTTATGGTCCCTAATTGTAAAGAGAAAAATATACAATCTTCTTCATTCCATTTAAAGATGAAATAAGGCAAAATTAAGGAAAATCTACAATTGGAAGATCACTAATCTATCAAGAGCATCATCCTTTCCATCAAAGTCTCATGGATCCTTCAGGTATGCTTCCACATTCATTAATCATCTTGAATGGTATGGGATTATAGATAAAAATTGGTTTTATGTTGATGCTTGTTAAAGAACATGTTTTTTGGTTGATCTTTTCTTTTACATAATGTTGGAGGATTAGAAATATGTTAATGGGCAAAAATAATTTCAGTTAACAAGTGGTATCAGAGCAACCCATGTTCCACTCATGAATGATTTAACGAATTTTTAAGGTTTAGAGTTTCGACAATGGATTCAATTTTTCGTTTTCTTGATCTTCCATGGTGAGATTATTTTTTGGAATTGTGCTCAATGTTTTTTGATGTACATTCAATTATGCTTTCCTCTGGACTTGAATTAATTTTGGACTTGAATTTGGGTTTAGTTGTGGAATTTAAAAAAAAACAATTTTTTTCATTTCCCAAATTCTCGCAAGTTATCATTTTAGGATTAAACACTTTTTCATTCTTTCGGCCTCGGTTCTATTGGAGCAAGTCAGAAAGATTGTTTTAAATTTTCAATCAAAATTCAAATAATTGGACACAGTTTTAAATTACTTAATTGTTTAATATTTTAAGTAAACTATTTAAAAAAAGAATTCACCAAAACGACCCCTCTTGTGTAGATTGTCTACAAGAAATGTTGATTGTTAGTGTGTATGTGTATCCATGCGAGTATTAATCAGCCCAAAGGAGGATTAATATTTGACCAGATTGTATATACACCTGTGATGGTAAACATGTGATAATTATAAAGTTGTACATGTAAATGATAAATCAATCCAAAGATGGGTTTATTATTTGACAGGCACTATTGTCAACTTTTTATCATTACAACAAGAGTACCACTAGCAATTAATTTTATTGTCCAAAGACATGATATTAATGTTGCACTAGGTATCTTGGATGGGTTATGTCATTATTTGAATTTGTTGATGATTAAATTTTGATTATGATGTAAGTACATTTATGATGTTTATTTTATTATTTTTCAGCTACTATTGTTACTGTATCTGCCAACCTGAATTCAGTTCCGATCCTTAATGGTACAATCTTTAAGGGACTGGAAAGAGAACATTTTAATTGTTCTTGGCTGCATGGATCTTGACTTTGCACTAAGAATGGAGCAACCCCCTACTCTTACGGACTCCAGTACCTCTGAAGAGAGAGAAAATTATGAGAAGTGGGACCGCTTCAATCGCATGAGTCTCATGATCATTAAGCGCGGCATTTCGGAAGCATTTAAGGGTGTTATATCTGAAGGGATAACAAGTGCCAACGAATTCCTTGCCTTGAGAAACGCTTTACCAAAAGAGGTAAGGCAGAAACAAGCACATTTCTTCAATGCTTGATTTCTATGAAGTATAAAGGCAAAGGAAACATTAAGGAGTACATTATAGAAATGTCTAATATTGCTTCCAAGCTTAAGGCCCTAAAGCTAGAGTTGTTGGAAGACTTACTCGTTCATTTGGTGTTGATATCTCTTTCTGCACAATTCAATCAATTTAAGATAAGTTACAACTATCAGAAGGAGAAATTGTCTCTTAATGAGCCCATTTTATACTGTGTGCAAAAGAAAGAAAGGATGAAGCAAGAAAGGACAGAAAGTGCTCACTTGGAAATCACCTCTAAGGACAAAGGCAGAAAGAGAAAAAATTAGACTGCTAAGAATGAAGTTGGTAAGAGTCCAGCACAAAAGAAGCAAAATAAGGGTGACAATAGTAGCTTCTTCTGTGGCATGACTGGACATGTCAAGAAGGAATGTACCAAGTACCACGCATGGCGTGCAAAGAAATGTATGTTTCTTACATTGGTCTATTGTGAGGTTAATTTATCTTCAGTACCTAAAAACACTTGGTGGACAGATTTTGGTGCTACTACTCACATAAGTGTTTCTATGCAGGGTTGTCTAAGCTACCGAAAGCCAAATGATGGTGAAAGACACATCTTCGTGGGTGATGGAAAATCGGTAGAAGTTGAAGCAATTGGGCACATTAGGTTGTTGTTAGGGACTGATCTTTATTTGGATTTGAAAGACACTTCTGTTGTACTGTCTTTTAGACGGAATTTGATTTCTGTTTCTTTGTTGAACAAATTTGGATATTGTTGTTCATTTGGAAACAATCAATTTAGTTTGTCTTTATATTCGAATGTTGTTGGAACTGGTTATTTGAATGCTTACGACAACCATTATTTGCTCGAAGCAGTTGCATCCTATAATGAAACCTTGCATGTGGAATCACGTGGTACTAAACGTAAATTAAAAAAGGAAATTTTGGCTTCATTATGGCATAAGTGCTCAGGTCATATCTCAAAAGGTAGAGTTGAACGTCTTATGTCTAATGGCATTTTAGAGTCCCATGACTTCATAGACTTTGATGTCTGTGTATATTGCATCAAGGGAAAACAGACCAAAACTAAGAGATGCTAATAGATTTTCAAGCGTCTTAGAATTGATTCATAGAGATATTTGCGGGCCATTCCCTATGGCATCTTGGAATGGTCAGCAATATTTCATATCATTCATATATGATTACTCACGTTATGGGTACCTATATCTCATTCATGAAAAATAACAGTTTCTGGATGTGTTCAAAGCTTATAAAGCTAAAGTTGAGAATCAACTCAACAAAATGATTAAGAACGTCACATCTGATCATGGTGGTGAGTACTACGGTAGATATGATGGCTCAGATGAACAACGTCCAGGACCATTTGCTAAATTCCTAGAGGAATGCGGTATTGTCCCACAGTGATCACCTAGCATGAATGGTGTTGCTGAAAGACAAAATATGACTCTTAAGATATGGTAAAGAGTATGATTTCTCATTCAACCTTACCTGAGTCCCTCTGGAAGAAGCATTAAAGACATCAGCTTACATTCTCAATAGAGTACCAACTAAATTAGCTGCAAAAACACCTTATGAGCTTTAGACAAGTCGAAAGCCCAGTGTAAAGCACTTTCACATTTGGGGATGTCCAGTTGATGTATGGCCTTACAGGCCACATGAAAAGAAATTGGACTCCAAAACATTGAGCAACTACTTTATTGGTTATTCTGAACAATCTAGGAGCTATAAGTTTTATGATCGCACAATTAAGAATATTTTTTAGACGAAAACTGCAACATTTTTTAGGATGTTGATTGGGGAAGAAATAAGGTTAGAGACATTGCTTTTGAGGACAAATTGGATTCATATCATTGATCAAGAAGTGAATTCGGAACCTCAATAAGACAATGTTGAACAACCCCTATTCAAAATGAGGTAATTGTTCCAGAAGAACAAACTCAACAGCCTAAAAAACCAGTGCCATTAAGAAGATCCACTAGAGAAAGGAGAAAAGCTATTCCATATGATTACATAGTATTTCTTTAGGAACATGAGGAAAATGATGGTATGATGGAGAATAATCCAATCAACATCCGTCAAGCCATGCAAAATTCCAACTCGAAAAAGTGGGTTGAAGCGATAAATGAGGAGTATAAGTCCATGCATGACAATAAGGTTTGGGAACTTGTCTCATTACTAGAAGGTATGAAACTCATTGGTTGCAAATGGATATTTAAGACCAAATGGGATTCCAAAGGTAATGTGGAGAGGTATAAGGCTCGTCATGTAGCCAAGGGCTATACTCAAAACGAAGGAATTGACTTTAAAGAGACTTTATCTCTAGTATCATCAAAGGACTCTTTTAGGACAATCATGGCTCTTGTTGCACATTATGATTTGGAGCTTCATCAAATGGATGTCAATACGGCGTTTCTCAATGGCAACATTAATGAAACGATCTATATAGTGCAGCCATAAAACTTTGGGTTGGGAGACCCAAATTAGATGGTTTGCAAATTGACAAAATTCATCTATTGTAAGATCCCGCAAAATAGTATATAACTATTTTGTACATTAGTCCGTGCACAATTTAGAATATGCACGTATTAATGGTTTTTTTATCAATTGTTTTAATTGAGTAAGTATTGGGACTTATTTAATATGTTTCGAGTCCGACAATGGTACAGTTGTTGAACAAGAGTTGAGATAATTCCTCAATTAAATTGCACGTTTTTCTAAACTATAATTAAGACGTAGCGTATAATATTTCCATAGTGATAAAATTATTTTTTATATACATACAAATATTTTATTGAGATGTGTATGCATTTGTCATATATGTATGAATACTTGTATATGTACATATATGAATTGTATGTGGGTATGAGTATTTTGCATAATTATCCATACAATTAATTCCTAATCTACTAATCAAAACCCTAAACCACTTCTAAAAATCATGTGCTAGTTTTCGATATAAATACCCCCCCACTCTCTCACTCACCCTCATTCTCACCCCACCCTCTCTCTCTATTTTCTCTATATTGGCCAGCAGCCAATCTCACCCCTCCCCATTCTCCATTTTTTTTTTTCAAAGAGAAACCCATTCTTTCTTCATTCTTCCAAAATCCTAAAATTCTCCTATTTCAAAATCCTTCATTTCTCATTTCTAGCATTTCTACACTCTAAATCTCTTTATGGAGATTAGGTGGAGGAGATGGAAGCAAGGAATGGAGAAGAAGTGCAAGGAGCTAGGAGGAGAAGGCCAAAGAAAGCAAAGTGAAGAAGTGATTATTCAAACTTCGTATGTGGGTGACTTCTCAAACTCTATGCATGTTGAATATTTTTATGAATGATGAATGGTAAAGTTGCTGTTTTTGGGCTTGCATAATGGTGTGAATGAAATCTTGTATGGTCCAACTTGAGTTCTTGAACTAGAAATATCAATTGATAGGAAAATGTTTAATCTTGTGAAGGATTGACGTTAATTGATTAGGAAATTCATACCCTTGTGCTATGATTGTAATCCCCATTTCCGACAATAAGTATTTTCCTTGTATTTTCTACAATTTGATTTTTATGAATTATTTTGTGCTAAATTCGTTTCAGATTTGTATTAAAGTGTTTTCTAATAAAAAATTTATTCATTTTGAATAATGGTGTATTTTAATCTTACTTCCCATTTCTTGTTGATCGACTATTTATATTTGAGCCTAAAATCTAATATACTATTATTATTAGAATATTTTAATGAAATTGTTAAACCCGAATATTATTTTATTGTATGATTTTATTATTTTTATAATTATAATAATTAATTGTTATTTCTTTATTATCTATTTAAAATCCATCTATCGAATTATTTTATTATTGTACTAGATTTAAATTTCGCGGTGAACTCCAATTTATTTTTCAAACCCAATTGATATTCTCTTTATTTGTATTAATTAATTATTTATTTAGATTTAAAATTTTGTTCACAAAATTCTTTGTTCTTCTTGATGAACTATTTTCTTGTTGATCATATTTTTCTTTTATTTAATTGTGAGGATTTTATTTGAACCCTTTTGATTTAAATCTATCTCTTATTTGAACCCTAAAACCCAATATCATTTGTTCTTGATCCAAAACCGCTTTTATTGGATCCTAAATAACTAACCCAATATCCTCATTGTACCCTATAAATACAACTCTACTGCAAACCCTAAAAATTGTATTACTCTGAAACCTTAGCCGCTTATTCTCTCTCCTATTCTCTCTCCTCTCTGTTTCTCTCTCCGCGTAAAAGATTCCCGCCCAATTCCCGGTCATCTCCCCTGACCACCCACTCCGTCCACCTCCGGCGACACCCCTAGTTGTCGAACCCTCCCGACCTCCTTCCAGCACCGCCCCACCTTCCCTCGACGACCAGCGCCACCACAGAAAACCCCCCATCCTCTGTCCTCGACATTAACAGCCAAAACCCATGATTTCCCCTTGCTCCTCAACTTCGCCATCTAGCACCACCAGCGCCGCCCACTATTGCACCGCTCGACCTCGCCATCGACGTCACCTCCACTGGTCGCCAACGCAGCCGCCAGTCCCCTTTGCTCCGGCTGTGGTTGTTGTTGCCATTATCTCTACTCTTGCTGTTGTTGCTGAGTTCTCTTGGAGTTTATTGCACGTATATCACACGTGCTATTTGTGCTAGTTCGTGGGTTCGTTGCTTCAAGATTCTTATCCCGTTATTCTTGGTATTCAAATTTATGATCTAACAGGCAAGTTACTGTCCTCTTGAATTGTTAATTGTATCAAATTCAAGTTTTGTTGAAACTCTTGCAAGTAGATCCCTTTGTTACCGTAATTATACATTGTTCATGTCCTTCGTTGGGTCTATTGAGGGTTTACACGAGCTAATCCAGATATTTTTGACATCGTGCCACTTTGACTCCTAAAATATTGAATCTTGCATACATCATATAGTATTGATGATAGGAAATTTTCATGCATCTCATAACACGATTAATTATTGTAGAGACAATTGTAAGGTTGTATGTTGTTTGGTCGATTGATAGTTGATTGATGATAAATTAGTGTATGTATGTGTTCTAATTTTATTTATCATATTTTGACACTCATCATGCTGATTATATAATTTATCGACTAGTAGAATCATATCCATCATGCTTAATTAGATTATTTCATGAAGAATACCGCAAAACCTGTGTACTGCTTGCTGACCCGTATGTTGACTGCTAATTTCGAACCAGTAAATGATCTTAAAATAAATTATTTTCTGAATAAGAATTGTAGCCTTATCTTTCTAATTTTCAGAACATCTTGAATTTTTGAATTTCGAGTTGTGTACCAAATGTTATGCCCGTTTTACTATAGCTGTGTTTCTACTTTCAGATTTTCAGATTCTTGTACGTTTCATGTTTAAACAGTAAAAAGGCTGATCAAATGATAAAATTTTGCTCTGATAATTTCCCGATTGTTAGTAATCATGTTTAGGAGTCAAGAAAATATTTTTAAGGAATTTAATATTTAGTTTTTGCTGATTCTAAAATTATACCAACATGATGTTGAAATTCTCCCTGAACATGAAATCCGTAAAGAATAGTGTGATTGACCTAGCTACTGTTGTTGAATTTTGAACTTTAAATATGCATTGGAACCGTATGGAAGTCTAGTTTCTAAAATTTCTGACGGATTTAGTTTTCGAGTTTTGAAACATCGGAAAACTGTACTTTTGTACAGACTACTCTTGCTGTCCAGAATTTTATATTCTAGTTTTTTATAGTTTAAATAATCCTATATCATTATATTGCATGAATCAAAGTGTGTATGTTGCATTGCATGATCCTAATGTCTTATTTTCATCATTCTAATTGTCCTACTTCGAGTTATCATCCTATTGTTCCTACTATTGTTGCTATTGTTCATCCAATGTCTCGAATTGCAGATTATATTATTGCATTAATAATATAATTAATAAGCCGGGGTTTAAGGGAATGACTTGAGTAGTGAATAATATAGTGACTGGGTCGGCCAGTATTTATCGATTGATTGTGAAGCGCTACAATGGCACCCAATTCTTTCGTGTCGTGAACTCGTGAACTCGTGTATCAGTGAATCAGTGTATCAGTGTATCATTATAATGAATTGTGCAACAATATTGTATCGTATTATTGATTACCGTACCGACACATGATCTATAGAATTTACCACTAGAGTCTAAACAAAATTGATTGTATGCATCAAACCTTTGGTATGGAACATATGAGACACAGTAGTACGAGCATTAGTTAGGATTAAAATGATTAATAAACATAAGGATTGACACCACATCGACACTGCATATTGTTCATCATTGTTCCTATCGATATCGAATATTGTCTAAGTGTTATTGATGTTATTGAATATTGTTATCGATTATTGAATCATTGTTTAAAGCCATTGCATCGATTACTGTGATATTGATTATTGATTAGTCCCATGTTATTGACTCCTATTGATCCATTGAAATCGTTGTTAGACCATTATTCCATTGTTCCTTGCTTCCTTTACTTGTTGTCCCTGACTTGCTATAAGGACAAATTTTCTCATCTTTTTAGATGAAGTGTTTATAGGTGTTGATGGAGAATTGCCTGACAGATTGGAAGAACAACATTGGTGAAGGAATTGATAGTATCGCCGCTTAATAAATTATTGTTTTATCAAGGAGATTTATTTATTGAACTATTGTTATTTCATTGGATTGTGGGATTTTGATCCGAATATTGCTATTAATGTTTCCAGACATTGGTTTATTGTATTTGGATATTTTATTTTGCTTCATTTCAAGTATTATTGTTCATGAGATTATTATTATTGCCTACGCATTTGTTCTGTATTGATTATATTGTTTAGTTGATCAGATAAACAACTTATGAATGATGTTAGTCATTTGCTGGGCCAAAATCATGTACTCATATTCCGTATTTTGGGAAGCGGGACGTGACAAAATTTTTAGTGGTATCAGAGCCCGGGTTGGATAATATATCAGTCAAACGTGACTAACGAAAGGAAGTCTGGCTTTGATTGATATATTAATCAGATTTGGGTTTTATCGGTCTGACTCAACAGTATGTGCAATACAGGGATCGCATGAACAATTGATAACCTACTCTTGATCTGGATACTAACCAACTGATTTTTATTGCAGACCATGGTTAGGAGAGGTGCTTCATCTTCCCGAGCCAGGGATGATCAGTCTGATGAGCCGCTATAGCACAGATGATGCAAATGCAATGTGAAAACAATGAACAGTTGATAATGGCTTATGAAGCTGCAAACAGAGAATCCATTGAACTTGCACCCGGATTGCTGCTGCCGAGACTTGGTAATGTGGAAGAATTCATGAAGCTATATCCCGAAAATTTCTCGGGCACTGAAGGTCCGTTTGAACCCGAGCAATGAAGCCGAGCAATGGCTTATTAGGACTGTGTCGCTATTGACCGCATCACGATTCTCGGATGTCGATGGTCTGGATGTCGTGAGCATCCAACTCATTGACCTTGCCCACATCTGGTGGCAAGCTGAAGGTGAGCGATTGGGCAGACCCATTCCCTGGGATACTTTCACTGAGAGCTTCCTCATGAAGTTTTTTCCTGGTGTCACCAAGAATGAAATGGAATGACAGTTTGTCTCATTGTCTCAGGTTCATCAAATAGTGTTTATTCATGTTTTTTTCATTGTTATTTCATAAAGTATCAACGTTAAACCAAACACGGTCTTGAATTAGGGGAGTCTGACCGTGGACGAGT
Source organism: Hemerocallis citrina (assembly GCA_017893485.1). Lineage (NCBI taxonomy): Eukaryota > Viridiplantae > Streptophyta > Magnoliopsida > Asparagales > Asphodelaceae > Hemerocallis > Hemerocallis citrina. Next base: position 6,420,728 of record CM030366.1, on the reverse strand, counting down.
ATGCTACGGAATTCACCCGATTAGGTCGTTTTGCTACTTCTATGGTGGCAATTGACGAAGAAAGAGGCCCATGTTGGGCTTGGATATTGAGATTCAAGATCACCTTGCTGCCTTGCGACTTCGTTCTTATGCTGTTATCCTAGATGCTGCTAGAATTCAGGAGCAGACTAGTACCGGGAAGCGCGCTATACAGCGTTCTGCCCTGCACTCCATTACTGCTAGATCTTCTGGTGGGCCTATTAGGAGGCCCGATATGACCCCTCCAGCGAGGGCATTGCCTTACCCCCTGCTGTTCAGAAGCTGCCTTTGGTTTGTTCATACTGTCACAAGATTGGGCACTGGCGCTAGGACTGTCGGGCAGCAAATTGCCTGTGCCTTTTGTGTGGAGGCAATGATCACATGGCTTGTGATTGCCCTAAGACCAGGCCCCAGGCACCAGCTGGAGGTCTCGCTCTGCAGAGGGCACTTGTTCGTGGTCAGGGTGGACCACCTTTCCCACCGCAGAGGCAAGTTCTTGATCAGAGGAGGAATATTATACTAGCAGGAGGATCAGTTCCAGGTGGAGGTCATGGCCAGGCTTACAACCTGACCGGCGAAGGAGAGGCTACAGGTATTCAGCAATGTAGTTGTTTTGTTTATTATTCCTTCTTTTCTGTTCTTGCATTGGTTATTCTCTCTTGCATCATTTGTCCATTCCACACCTTGCATTTACCTTCATTTATTGATTCATTATTGAGTATCATACTAGGTTTCTCTTCTCCACCATATCCTCTGCAAATTCCAGTTGTACCACCCTATCTCTCTCTTCATATTCAATCATCCCATGCCTTATTCTTTTTCGTCCCTTGTAGTCATTCTCATTCAATGATTTCACATTGAGTGTAAATTCATTCTTTTTCTATCTATATTATCTTCGATACTAGTATTATCCGTCCTTTTATTCTTACTTGGCTGTCGATCGGCATCGCTCGATCTACAACGACACGTCTGTAGCTTGGATTTCTGCACAGCAGAAGCGTGGTGGGCCCATAACCTACAGGTCCCAGGATTCTCATGTTGTTTCTCCTTCTTTGCATTGCTTACTTATTTATTCATACATTTGCAATTGTCATTTTTCATTGAATCTATATTCAACATGATTCTTGATCACTCCATTCTTACCCATGTCCTTTCTAATTCTAGAGTTGCCAATTTTGCCACTTTTCCCTTTAATCCCCAGTTTGTTATTTCACAAGTTTGCTTTTTCTTTGTCTGATGTACTGCCTAAGCAAATTTCGAGGACAAAATTTTGTTGTGTAAGGTGGGTAGGATTGTAACCCCTATTCCGGACAATAAGTATTTTCCGTGTATTTTCAATAATTTGAATTTTATGAATCATTTTGTGATAAATTCGTTTCAGAATTGTATTAAAGTTATTTCTAATTGAAAACTCATTAATTTTGAATAATGGTGTATTTTAATCTTACTTCCCATTTCTTGTTGATCGACTATTTATATTTGAGCCTAAAATGTAATATATTATTATTATTGGATTATTTTAATGAAATTGTTAAACCCGAATATTATTTTATTGTATGATTTTATTATTTTTATAATTATAATAATTAATTATTATTTCTTAATTATCTGTTTAAAATCCACCTATAGAATTATTTTATTTGATCTAAATTTCGTGGTGAACTCCAATTTATTTTTCAAACCCAATTGATATTCCCTTTATTTGTATTAATTATTTATCAATTTGGATTTAAAATTTTGTTCACAAATTTCTTTGTTCTTCTTGATGAAATATTTTCTTGTTGATCATATTTTTCTTTTATTTAATTGTGAGTATTTTATTCGAACCTTATTGATTTAGATTTATCTCTTATTTGAACCCTAGAACCCAATATCATTTGTTCTTGATCCAAAACCACTTTTATTAGATCCTAAATAACTGACCAAATACCCTAATTGTACCCGATAAATACAACTCTACTGCAAACCTAAAATTGCACAACTCTGAAACCCTAGCCGCTTATTCTCCCTCCTATTCTCTCGCCTCTCTATTTCTCTCTCCGGGTCAAAGATTCCCACCCAATTCACTGTCATCTTCCCCGACCACCCACTCCGTCCGCCTCCGGCGACCCCTTGGTCGTCAAACCCTCCCGACCGCCTTCCGGCGCTGCCCCACCTTCCCTCGACGACCAGCGCCACCACAGAAAACCCCCCTTCTCTGTCCTCAACATTAACAGCCAAAACCCACCGATTTCCCCTTGCTCCTCCACTATGCCATCCAGCACCACCGACGTTGCCCACTATTGCGCCGCGCGACCTCGCCATCGATGTCACCTCCACTGGTCGCCAACGCCGCCGCCAGTCCCCTTTGCTCCGGCTGTGGTTACTGTTGCCATTGTCTCTACTCTTGCTGTTGTTGCTGAGTTCTCTTGGAGTTTATTGTTCTTATATCGTACGTGCTGATTGTGCTAGTTCGTGGGTTCGTTGCTTCGGGATTCTTATTCCATTATTCTTGGTATACAAATTTATCATCTAACAGGCAAGTCACTGTCCTCTTGAATTGTTAATTGTATCATTCTCAAGTTTTCTTGAAACTCTTGAAAGTAGATCCCTTTGTTATCATATTTATACATTGTTCATCTCCTTCGTTGGGTCTATTGAGGGTTTACACGAGCTAACACAGATATTCTTGACATCGTGCCACTTTGACTCCAAAAATATTGAATCTTGCATACATCATATAATATTAATGATAGGAAATTTTCATCCATCTCAGAACACGATTAATTATTGTAGAGACAATTGCTAGGTTGTATGTTGTTTGATCGATTGATAGTTGATTGATGATAAATTAGTGTATGTATGTGTTCTAATTTTATTTATCATGTTTTGACACTCATCATGCTGATTATACAATTTATCGACAAGTAGAATTGATATCCATCATGTTTAATTAGATTATTTCATGAAGAATACCCCAAAACCTGTATATTGCTTGCTAACCTGTATGTTGACTGCAAATTTTGAACCAGTAAATGATCTTAAAATAACTTACTTTCTGAATAAGAATTGTGGCCTTATCTTTCAAGTTTCCAGAACATCTTAAATTTTTAATTCCGAGTTGTGTAGCAAATGTTATGCCCGTTTTATTATAGCTGTGTTTCTACTTTCAGATTTTCAGATTCTTGTACGTTTCATATTTAAACAGTTAAAAGGTTGATCAAATGATAAAATTTTGTTATTATAATTTTCCAGATTGTTAGTAATAATATTTAGGAGTCCAAAAATATTTTTAAGGAATTTAATATTGAGTTTTTGCTGATTCTAAAATTATAACAATATGATGTTGAAATTCTGCCTGCACATGAAATCTGTATAGAATAGTGTGATTGACCTAGCTACTGTTGTCGGATTTTGAACTTTAGTATGCGTTGGAACTGTGTGGAAGTCTAGTTTCTAGAATTTCTAACGCATTCAGTTTTTGAGTTCTGCAACAGTGGAAAACTACATTTTTGTACAGACTACTCTTGCTGTCCAGAAATTCATATTCCAGTTTTTTATAGTTTAAATAATCCTATATCATTGTATTGCATGAATCAAAGTGTGTACGTTGCATTGCATGATCCTAATGTTTTATTGTCATCATTCTAATTGTCCTACTTCAAGTTATCATCCTATTGTTCCCCCTATTGTTGCTATTGTTTATCCAATGTCTCAAATTGCATATTGTATTGTTGCATTAATAAAATAATTAATAAGCTGGGATTTAAGGGAATGACTTGAGTAGTGAATAATATAGTGACTGTCGGCCAGTGTTTATCGATTGATTGTGGAGCGCTGACTACGGCACCAGTGAACTCGTGAACCCGTGAACTCGTGAACTCGTGAATCAGTGAATCAGTGTATCAATGTATAATTATAATAGATTTTGCAATAATATTGTATCGTATCATTGATTACCGTACAGACACATGATCTATAGAATTCAGCACTAGAGTCTAAACGAAATTGATTGTATGCATCAAACCTATGGTATGAAACATATGAGATACAGTAGTACGTGCATTAGTTTGGATTAAAATGATTTATAGAGATAAGGATTGACACCACATTGACCTTGCATATTGTTCGTCATTGTTCCTATCGATATTGAATATTTTCTAAGTGTTATTGATGTCATTGAATATTGTTATCGATTATTGAATTATTGTTTATAGCCATTACATCGATTACCGTGATTTTGATTATTGATTATTGTCCCATGCTATTGATTCCTATTGATCCATTGAAATCGTTGTTATACCATTATTCCATTGTTTCTTTCTTTCTCTACTTGTTGTCCATGACTTGCTCGAAGGACAATTTTTTTCCACTCTTTAGATGAAATGTTTACAGGTGTTGATGGAGAATTGCCTGATGGATTGAGAGAACAATATTGGTGAAGGAATTGATAGCATTGCCGCTTAATAAATTATTGTTTTATCATGGAGATTTAATTATTGAACTATTATTATTTCATTGTATTGTGGGATTTTGATCCGAATATTGCTATTATTGTTTCCAGATGTTAGTTTATTGTATTTGGATATTTTATATTGCTTCATTCCAAGTATTATTGTTCATGGAATTATTATTATTTCCTGCACAATTATTTTGTATTGATTATATTGTTGAGTTGATCGGATAAACAGCTTATGGATGACGTTAGTCATTAGCTGGCCAAAGTTATGTACTCGTAGTCTGTATTTTTGGGAAGCGGGGCGTGACAATGATAGAATTTGAGGTTTAAATTTTTATGGTTGTATCTTAACTGTTTGCCTAGTATACACCCCAAATTTCGTGAATTTTGGAGCTGCTTTGATATTTTAATAAATTTGTTAAAGTTGCTGTTTGGGGAGAAAATTCTGTTGTATTGAATTTTAACATGCTTCACTTGTAAAAATCATAACTCCTTGAATACTATGAATCTAGAGTTGAAATTTTTACAGTATGTGTTTCCTACATGTCGTTATCAATTCCTCCCAAGTTTCATTATTTTTGGAGGTGGTTTGATATTTTTATAAAATCTATCAAGTTGCTATTTTGGAAGGAAAAGCTGTTGTTTGTTGATTATGTTAACTTAGAAAATTTGTATCTCCATGATCACTATGAATCTAGAGCTTTCCTGGTTCCAAGTTTTCAACAAGAGCTCTGATTTTTACTGGAGCTTCTTGTATATGTTTACAACAACTCTACCAAGTTTCATAATTTTTTGAACCAGAGTTGTTATTTCTTTTAAATATGTTTTGTGGTAATTGTTAAGGAACAATGTAGTTTCTGTTGGAAATTTTACATCGTATTCAAATAGTCATAACTTTTTTTATACTTTGAATTATTGCCTAAGTTTTGGATATGTATTACTACTATGTGTCTAGAGCAAGCTACAAAATAATATAAGGTTTTGAGATCGTTTATTATTTTATCAGAGTTTTATTATGCGATGAGCCAATAGTTTTATCAATTTTGGAGGTTTTGTATACACATCAGAAATGAACATTTTTTTTCTCTAAAATAAATTAATTTGAGAATGTTTTTAACTGAGATGTTGTACTAGACTTGATGATCTTTCCAAAAACCCTAAGAACTTTGAATTTCATCTAGTGTGTGATTTTCGTAAACAACACCAAGTGTAATATTAAATGACTAAGTTGTTGTTTTGATTAAATGTATGTTTTCATCATACGAAGCCATTAGAATGTCTTAGAATAATGATTATTCTTACTCTTGGATTATTTTTGATAGTGTTGGAGTTGTGTTATTTACATCTATAATATTTTATGAATGGTTTGAACTATTTGTCCTATGATGCATTGTTGCAATCGCTTGTTCTCTAATCCTTTAGTTTGCTTAAAGATTAGAGTAGATTTGTATTGTATTATTGTTTGGGGTGATTCGCACTACCTCCGTGTGTGTATTGCTTGCTGTTACTTAGGCTAATAGATTTTACCATAGGGGGGCCATCGTTACTACTCAATCTTCTGGGTAGTTAGTAGCCTGTGTCGCCTCGAACGTGTTAGAGGAGACAACTCGTGCGCCGGCGTGCTCGCCCAGGGGTGTCCATTGTTATAAGTGTTACCACTTGGTCAAGAGACCATGGAGCCAAATTATTTAACGGGAGCAACATGTTTGGTCGGGCCAAGGTCATAATCAACTCTAAGCGTGAAAGGCGTCAGTTTACCACTTAGTTGGCCATAGTGTTAACGTTGGTACCCTTGGGTATGGTAGTGTCCTAGGGTTAGATCGAGCTATTGTGTAAAGTTAAGACCATAATTTAGAATTTGATAGCTGTTAATTAGATTTTGAATTATGAATTGATCATGTTGAATTGGACTTGTGAATATCCATTGTTTTTTTTATATATTTGGCCATTTTTATTAGTTTGTCGTTGCCTAGGGTAATGTTTACCACCCTAGGACCATCTATCCATTTTGAACCTTGATATTTGATAGCCCTTGTTACCTCGGGATACTTGGATGAAGACAGTTTTTGGGCGCCGGTGGATCACTAACCAAGGAGGGTTTGATCGCGGACCGAAGACGGCGTCGAGATCCCAGCAAGAGGGTGTTTGACATTTGACGGAGGTCAAATCGCTATTGTTGCTAGGTCAAGTCTGGGCCAAGTTGGGCCAACACTTGAGCCTGGTCTAGGGGTCGTGTTGGTTTCCATAGGGCTGTTATTTTTTATTGAAGGCTGGGTTTTTACTAGCTACTAATCTTCTAGTAATCTATATCTCTGCATTTAAGATCAGTCTTTACCTTTTCAGTTTTAAGTTAGGATTGATGTGTAGTAATATCCTATGAGCAGTCTTATGTAGTGATCGGATATGCACTAGTCAGGTGATTGTACTCGCCTGTCAAGGGGACACGTGCGGTGCCGTCTCGCCGGTATGGGGGATGGGTGGCATAGTCTCATCTGTTTATTTCTGGGATCTAGTGGTAAGAACGGGAGGTGCTCCTGTCAGAAGTAGGAATGAACCTTATGAATTTGTCAAGTTTTATGTTGTTAGTATTGGCAGGGAGCTAGAGTAAGACTCTCCAAGGGGGAGTAAGACATCTATGCATTGCGGTGAACGGGGATTTCGCAGGGCCACCTATATGCTCATGAATAACTTTTGGGTGAGGTTCAGAGTAGTGGGACTGTGGGGACCGGGTGTAGGACACCACTACTGACTGCAATGGCGAAAGTAGACCGACCAAATGCAACCTCAACAGCAACTAGGTGAATGATATGAACGGGAAGGGTACAAGAGTAGGATGCATCATGAGGGATCGAACTCTACAATCAAAAGAAAGCGAACTCCTTTGAAAGTATGTAGTATTGGATGCATACATTTTCACTGAAGTTGTATTTTGGGGAAGTATGTAGTATGTGATGCATACATTTTCAAATGAATTGCATTAGTTAAGTCCATCATGTGCATTTTTGAATTGTGCATTAGACTCTAGGGCATGACATACACTAACACTTGTGATTGTCTACACATTTTACTTTTGAATCAATTTGGGTTGTTGAGTTTTGGGGAGTCGCTGGTTTTATCAAGCATTTCATCAGTTGCATTCAACTGACGTACCCACAGTCTGTTTAGTTGCAGGATGGCTAATCTTGGAGTACGAGACTCGTGCATTGGGGAGCGATCGGTGGAAGTTGAAGTCCAGTGTGTCGCAGAGTTTTTTGATTATTGTACCATGTGAGATTATAAGTGTTGTACAAAAAATTTTTGGGATGTAATTCATGATGTAATTCCTTGTTATACAATTTGTACTTGTAATAACATTTTTTGGTGGAAACAAAATTTTTAAATTTTCTGTGATTTTACTGTGCTTGCACTCATTTGAAGAAAAGATTCTGGCTTGTCTCTCGAATTTCCTGTGTTGGGAACTCGGGGAGTTACATCTATGGGCTAAATCAGGCATCTCGTCAGTTGTACCACAAATTTTATCAGGTAGTTCTCTCATTTGGTTTCAAGATGAATACTGTTGACGATTGTGTGTATCACAAATTCAGTGGGAGCAAGTGCATTTTCTTGGTATTGTATGTTGATGACATATTTGCTTGCTGCTAATAATATATGCATGTTGCACGAATCCTAGAGATTTCTATCAAGAAATTTCGAGATTAAAGATCTTGGTGATGCCTCCTTTGTATTAGGTATCCAGATACACCGGACTGATCTCGGGGTACTCTAGGATTGTCACAAAGGATAAGGTGCTCAAAAGGTTTGGGATGCAGGACTGCAAATCAGGTGATACCCCGGCCGCTAAGGGAGACAAATTTAGTCTCAGTCCATACCTAAAGGGAAACCTTGAGATTCAAGATATGCAGAAGATTTCCTATGCATCAGCTATAAGGAGTCTAATGTATGGTCAAGTTTGTACACGTCCGGACATAGCATACATTGTTGGAGTGTTAGGTAGATACTTAAGCAATCTAGGAATGGATCATTGGAAAGCAGCAAAAAGGGTTATGAAGCATTTGAAAAGAACAAGGGATTATATGCTCACATATAGGAGGTCAAACCATTTGGAGATCATTGTGTATTCTGACTCTGATTTTGCCGAATCCCAAGATAGTAGAAGATCCACTTCGGGCTATATCTATCTATTGGCTGGTGGTGCAGTTTCTTGGCCAGTGCTAAGCAAACTCTTATTACTTTGTCCACAATGGTAGAAGAGTTTGTAGCATGTTATGAAGCATCTAATTATGGAATTTGGCTAAGAAACTTTGTCACTGGGCAGCGAATTGTGGAAGGAATTGAAAGACCACTTAAGTTATATTGTGACAACAAAATCAACCGTCTTATGATCCAATAACAATAGGAGCTCGACCAAGTCAAAACACATTGACATCAAGTTCCTAGTTGACAAAGAGAGGGTACAAAGTGGACCGATTTTCATAGAACACTTAGGGACAAACTCCATGATAGCTGACCCTCTTACAAAAGGCCTTCCACCCAAGGCCTTTTATGTGCACACTGTTCACATGGGTGTCATAGAGTATGAGGAATCTTTGGTTTAGTGGGAGTTTATCACTTTTGCACTTTATGTTCTATGTTTGATTTTGTATATATGAGTGATATTGTATTTGGATACTTTTCTAATCAGAAATAATGTTTGGTATTTAGTTTATTACACTTTGTACGATATTTTCCTTAAATGATCTCACTAAAGTAAAGTTGGACCAGTTGAAAATAGGCATGTTTAGATCACACTACATGTAATTTTCATGCTACACGTCCATACTTGATTTATGTCTTTGATTATATTGATATACGTGAACATTGATGGGTCTAGTGATCCTTATATTGATATGATTTGTGGACCAGATTATTTGAGATTACAGGTAAAGATAACAGTTTTGAGCTCATAAGGTTATTTTGAATAAATGATTGTATAATGACATATGTGGCCCAAGTGGGAGATTGTTAGATATTAATCTAATATGTGGGCCTACATATATTATAAATTATGTACTGTAAATTATCTAAAGGATTATCCTATTTAAAATAATCTTATATGAGTAAAGCTATTAGGATGAAAGACAGCTCATTTGATATGGGCTTTGTAATGTGTAGATACCAAATGTTCTATTTCGATTTTTATGATGGGCCAAAATGTTAGATATTAATTTAATATGTCTCATTTGATATAAGAAAGGTTTAAAGGTCATGACTCTTTGATGTGTCTAAATTTTATACAAATATTTGTACTCATTTACCCATTAAAATTGCTTGTTTTCGTTGATATTGTTTATATTTCATCTTATTTTCATAAGATTGCAAGTAATTAATTATTTTTGATGAAATAACATTTTTGATGCAAAAAGTGAATATTTTTGGGAAAATCAACAAACAAAGTAAAACTATTGATTTATTAATTTTTATTGTTTTGTTGAAGCTAAATTGTATAATTCGGCCATGTAAAAAAGTAAAATAAAAATATTATTAATTAGGGATAATAATTAAAAAAAAAAACAAGAAAGAATTGACCGAATTTTTGTTAGTTGATTAATAATTAAAGATTTATCTTAATCTTAAACTCTAATTAATTAACTAATAATAAATAATTATCTAAGTTTTTAAATTAAAACTAATCCTAATCTTAAACTAATCCTATCCTATATATATGCATGTGTGCAGGTTGTTAAGGAGGAAGGAAGAGAGGTAGGTAGTAGGTGACAGTAGGGGGCGGCGTGGACATCCAGAGAGAAAGAAAGAAGAAAAAAAAAGAAAAAAAAAGCAAAAGAAAGAGATCAGAGAGGGAGGCGAAGTCTGTGGACACCAGGAACGAGGCGCGGGTCAGCTTCAAAGCCAGAGGACAGCATCCAAGACCAAAAAACGAAACAGACAGGCTATTCAGTGCTGAACTCGAGGCCAGAACCCGGGACTCGTGCACGTGACGTGCTATTGCTGCGGCTCTGATTTTAAGCAGCTGTTTTCGCCGCTGAGTTCGAGACAGAGAAGAGAGAGACAGAGAACATTGTTTTACTGGATTCGGTTTGCAAATTTTTATTTACAAAACAGTACTTTTGTATCTTCTCTTCTTTTCTAAAATTTAAATATGCAATCTATGAACAAATTTGTTAATTGCAATTTTATTATGAACTAAATTTATTTTTCTAGGGTTTCGATGTAGCCTAGTTTTGATAACACAATTTTTAATTCCATATTATTTTTCTATTTTTCCTTGGTTGTGTGTTTGATTTTTGTTCTTAATGCGTACAATTGGTGGATAGACGATTGTATGATTTATTGGATCATGGAGAGACCGAGAGGTAATTTTTGATTTAGAACAATAAAAATTGAACACCATTGATTGAGCAAAATTAGAGATAATTTACCGCGATTGATGTGACCGTTAAGAAATCCACAGAACTTAATGAGTCTCCGATTAGTTAAATTTGCATAGAGTTGTGACAAACTGTTAGTTGGAGATATTTTTAGTGTTGTTCGAGAGAAAGCACTGAATAATTAGGGTATTTTGGTTTACAACTTGGAAAAATAATATTTTTATTCTTATGGAATTATAAATTGTGTGGGATAAACTAGGTGAAGTCAAAAGCCCTAGAATTAATTTTGCCATTAACAAATTACAATTTTCAGACTCCGCTCCCTCTTCATTAATTTAGTTAGTTAGACTTTTAGATTAATTTAATTTTATTTGTTTTGTCATTTATTAATTTCGATCTTCCAAATAGTTATTCATTTAGTGATATCGGTACTCAATAAAATAATTAGTCCCTGTGGGTTCGACACTCTATTCACTTAACTATACTACTTGTTGCGATTTTGTACACTTGCAAATATTCACACCAAGTTTCTGGCACCGTTGCCGCGGACTAGTTATTATTTTATTGATATTGAAAATTGCTAGATTATTACTAGTTTGGATTTTTTTAAAAATTTATTTTTTGTTTTATTATTATTTTACATATTTATTTTCTTTTGACTTACTTTTACGTTCATTTATTTTTCATATTTTATTTTTTAGTTTTTCTATTTTTTTAAATACTTACATTTCAGGACATACGAGGAAATTATCATGGCAAACGATGAAAACAGGTCTTTGAGAGACTATGCTATGCCCTCAATTTATGAAGCATGCATAAAGAAGCCAGTTATTGAAGCTGACGATTTTGAGATTAAACCGGAGATTATTCTAATGATTCATCAGACTGTTCAATTTTGGGGACTACCGCACGAGGATCCTTATTCTCACAGTGCAAACTTTTTAGAAATTTGTGACACTTTCAAGTACAACGGAGTATCAGATGATACAATCAGATTGAGACTCTTTTCTTTTTCACTACGAGATAAGGCGAAAGCTTGGCTACGTTATCTACCACCCGGTAGTATTACTACTTGGGAGGAACTTGCATAAAAAAATTTAGCCAAGTATTTTCCACCAGCAAAAACAGCAAAGCTAAGAAATGATATTTGCACATTTACTCAACTTCAGACTGAGTCTTTGTATGATGCATGGGAAAGTTACAAAGAGTTATTAAGAAAGTTTCCTCATCATGAACTACCAAAATGGCTGCAAATTCAAATATTCTATAATGGTTTGGGAGTTACACATCGATCTATGGTTGACGCAGCAGCCGGAGGTGCAATTATGAGCAAAACTTACAAAGCAGCCAATGATCTTTTAGAGGAGATGGCATCAAATCACTATCAGTGGTCTTCAGAGAGAACAATGCCAAGAAAAGTGGCTGGAGTTTTTGAACTTGACCCTATTTCTGTTTTAACTGCACAAATGGCTTCTTTATCTACACAGATAGGTAATTTAAATGTTAATTCTATTCAATCTAATATCATTTGTGATCTTTGTGCAGGAAATCATTCAAGTGCAGATTGCCAAGTGGGGAACCCTTTTGCTCCATCAAATGCCGAATATGAAAATTTTGTGTCAAACTTTCAAATGCAAAACAATCATTATGCAAACACATGCAATCAAGAATAGAGAAATACCCCCAATTTTTTATGGAACAACAATCAAGGAGCAGTTATACCACCTCAAAATTTTCCACAGCAAGAAAGGAAGCCGACATTAGAAGAGATGTTCATGCAACACATGCAAAAGACAGATTTGGCAATACAACATAATACGGCTTCTATTCACAATCTTGACGTACGAATTGGTCAAATTTCAAATATTCTTAATGAAAAAACTGCAGGAACATTACCAAGCAACACAGTTGTCAACCCCACGGAAGATGTCAAAGCAATAACACTAAGCAGCGGGAGGACAATTGAGCAACCACATGAAGAAAATGACGAACAAAATGTGGTTGAAAAGGAAGAGCAGTACAAACCAATTGTGGAGGAACAAACGCTCCATGAGCAAGTAACGTATGATGTTTTTAATTCCAAAAAGTTTCCTCCAGAAGAACAGTCATCTTTTCAAGTAAGTAAAATTGATTTAATTGTGGGCGAGAAACATAAGGCTGAAATTGAAGAGTCACCTATAGAAGTATGTCCAACAAATGCAGCAACTTTTGAAACTAAAAAGGAAAATATTTTTGAACATGTTATGTATTTGGATGCTGCACCCTCTATTTATTCATTTTTTCAGAAAAATTTCAAAGAGGTGGGGGAATCAAAGACATCATCAAGAATGAAACGCCTCAAACTAGAGCTTGAACCCGATCCACACCAGAAGAGAAGTATTAGAAAAGATGTTTTAATGTTGTTGGACCTTGGCGTTACATAACCATCTCACCTCAATGTCTGGCTGAAGACTTAAAACTTAGCACTTCTTGGGAGGCAACCCATGTTTTATTTTTCTGCATTTAGGTTTGATTTATCTTTTAGTTTATTTTATTTTAATTTTTGATTTTATCTTGTAGGATTGCATAAATTTTGAAGTCGCCGAGCGGAGCTGTTTTGTATACCTACATTGATGGCTGTTTTTGAGCAAGATAGAGTCAGAATCTGGAAAACTGATTCAAAGAGCGATTGTAGCCTGTTGTCTTAGCTTTCCAGCAAAAAAAAGAACAAAAAAACTCAGCCCATTTGGACATCTACAACTCCATATATCGTCAAAATACTGAACGCTGCGCGTGCAGAAATTTTAAGACGAATCAGAGGAGAAATTCTGAACTTTTTGCATTATTTTTGTTTTTGTTTTTTCCTTTCCCATTGAGGACAATGTGATATTCAAGTTTGGGGGGAAGGTTTACAAATTTATTATTTTTTTAAAAAGAAAAACAAAATTTAAAAGGATATCAATTAGGCTCACCATTACACTTTTGAGTTCTTTATTGTGCTAAAGCATTGAAATATTTTTTTAGGATTGATAATTGCTTATAAAGCAAGATTAAGCATACTTATTTACTTCAGGATTATTGAGTTTTAAAATTCCTTACAAAATTGTGTGAGTCATGCTATTATACATAAAAGACAAATGTGATGCTTTTTCTTGTGATTATCCCCTTTGATCTAGTCCTAAACAGAGTTTAAGTAAATAGAGTAATAATGAAAAAAAAAATTTAATAAAGTTAATCTACTCCAATGTTTTGAGTTGCTTAGTAACTAGGGGTATTCATCACCAATGTTTACTTTTATGTCAAACGACAACTTGAAATGAGTATGCAAAGCACTTTAAGTTTGTGACTTGTTGAGTAACCGGGTGAATTCATCACAAATGTTTGCATTCGGGTCAAAAGACAAGTGACAACTTAGAGAATAGAGACTAAAAAAAAAGAAAAAAAAACTCTAGTTTACTACTCGGTTTGTAGTAGTGAGAAGGGATAATTACAGATAGAGTTGTTACATACTATAATTATATTAATTGCATGACAAATACGATTGGGTTGGGAATTATGAATAAATAATTGCACTAGAGAAAGTGGGTATGCTTGATTTTACTTTATTGGTTATTGTTTATATTTTTAATTTAAATTTTGATGCTTACATGATAAGATCTCTTAGTGTGATGAGTTGAGTTATTATTGATTATTATTCCCTTATTCATGATTCTACTTTTTGCTTGAGGACAAGCAAAATCTTAAGTTTGGGTATTTGATGTGTCTAATTTTTATACAAATATTTGTACTCATTTACCCATTAAAATTGCTTGTTTTCATTTATATTGTTTATATTTCATCTTATTTTCATAAGATTGCAAGTAATTAATTATTTTTGATGAAATAACATTTTTGATGTAAAAAGTGAATATTTTTGGGAAAAATCAACAAACAAAGTAAAACTATTGATTTATTAATTTTTATTGTTTTGTTGAATCTAAATTGTATAATTCGGCCATGTAAAAAAGTAAAATAAAAATATTATTAATTAGGGATAATAATTTTTAAAAAAAACAAGAAAGAATTGACCGAATTTTTGTTAGTTGATTAATAATTAAAGATTTATCTTAATCTTAAACTCTAATTAATTAACTAATAATAAATAATTATCTAAGTTTTTAAATTAAAACTAATCCTAATCTTAAACTAATCCTATCCTATATATATATATGCATGTGTGCAGGTTGTTAGGGAGGAAGGAAGAGAGGTAGGTAGTAGGTGACAGTAGGGGGCGGCGTGGACATCCAGAGAGAAAGAAAGAAGAAAAAAAAAGCAAAAGAAAGAGATTAGAAAGAGAGGGCGAAGTCCGTGGACAACAGGAACGAGGCGCGGGTCAGCTTCAAAGCCAAAGGACAACATCCAAGATAAAAAGACGAAACAGACAGGGTGTTCAGTGCTGAACTCGAGGCCAGAACCCGAGACTCGTGCACTTGACGTGCTGTTGCTGCGGCTCTGATTTCAAGCAGCTGTTTTCGCCGCTGAGTTCGAGATAGAGAAGAGAGAGACAGAGAACATTGTTTTACTAGATTCGGTTTGCAAATTTTTATTTACAAAACAGTACTTTTGCATCTTCTCTTCTTTTCTAAAATTTAAATATGCAATCCATGAACAAATTTGTTAATTGCAATTTTATTGTGAACTAAATTTATTTTTCTAGGGTTTCGATGTAGCCTAGTTTTGATAACACAATTTTTAATTCCATATTATTTTTCTATTTTTCCTTGGTTGTGTGTTTGATTTTTGTTCTTAATGCATACAATTGGTGGATAAACGATTGTATAATTTATTGGATCATGGAGAGACCGAGAGGTAATTTGTGATTTAGAACAATAAAAATTGAACACCATTGATTGAGCGAAATTAGAGATAATTTACCGCGATTGATGTGACCGTTAAGAAATTCACAGAACTTAATGAATCTTCGATTAATTAAATTTGCATAGAGATGTGACAAACTGTTAGTTGGAGATATTTTTGGTGTTGTTCGAGAGAAAGCATTGAATAATTAGGGGATTTTGGTCTATAACTTGGAAAAATAATATTTTTATTCTTATGGAATTATAAATTGTGTGGGATGAACTAGGTGAAGTCAAAAGCCCTAGAATTAATTTTGCCATTAAGAAATTACAATTTTCAGACTCCACTCCCTCTTCATTAATTTAGTTAGTTAGACTTTTAGATTAATTTAGTTTTATTTGTTTTGTTATTTATTAATTTCGATCTTCCAAATAGTGATTCATTTAGTGATATCAGTACTCAATAAAATAATTAGTTCTTGTGGGTTCGACACTCTATTCAATAAACTATACTACTTGTTGCGATTTTGTACACTTGCAAATATTCACACCACTCTTCATGAAAAGGTTTAAAGGTCATGACTCTTCATGAAAGGGTTATGAACTCAAAAGTCATTGCCCTTAATGAAAGAGTTATGAACTCAAACGTCATGGTTCTTAATGAAAGGTTATGAACTCAAAAGTCATAGGTTATGAACTCAAGAGTCATGAATCTACTGAAAGGGTATATACTTACTATAAATATAAGGGGTTATGGTCCCCAATTGTAGAGAGACAAATATACAATCCTCTTACTCCCATAAGAATATGAACTAAGGCAAAATTAAGGAAAATCTACAATTGGAAGATCACTAATCCATCAAGAGCTTCATCATTTCCATCAAAGCCTCATGGATCCTTCAGGTATACTTCCACATTCATTAATCATCTTGAATGGCATGGGATTATAGATAAAAGTTGGTTTTATGTTTGTGCTTGTTAAAGAACATGTTTTTTGGTGGATCTTTCTTTTTTTTACAGAATGTTTGAGGATTAGAAATATGTTAATGGGCACAAATAATTTCAGTTAAAAAAGAGAACCCAAATGTTAGGAGTGGTGACTTGAGTGTGCTTGTTCTTCGCCATGGACAAGAACTAGGGTTTTGATCGACACAAACTGGGGAGAAAACTGTTAGAAAATTGAGTTTTATTTCTTGATTCCGCTCACAATTGAGGTCTCTTCCATTTATGGAGAGAGAGACACATGAGGAGCACGGGAAATCTCCCTACAGTACTAACTACCTAACTACCCTTTCAATGGGCTTTAACAATTACCCGGCTTGCCTACATTTGATACCCAATCTGAAAGCAAAATATTTACAATTCTAAACAGATACAAACAATACAAAACAGATACACAGTGATACATTCAATCATGCACAGTCATGTTTGATTCTCATCTTCAATCTGCAACTCTTCAGCAATTCATCCTGTAACCTCAGTTTAAGCTTGCCTCAAGATCAAAATCAGTAAAGCTCCTATGTATGTCATCAGCATATTCCCATGTCGCCTTATGAAATGGCACCTCCACTTAATCAACAACTTCACCCCAGCCCCTTGACCTTCTTGTACATCCTCCTATCAAACTATGACTCTGGTACAGTAGAAAAATCATTCTCAACACCACTCAGACATCTCAGCAGAGATGTCAACATAAGCATTTCCCCATTACTTTTTAAGCTTTAAAACATGAAAATCATGGCATATTGCAACAGATTCTGGCAAGTGCACCCGATAAGCTAACTTTCCCACCTTCTCAATGACTTTATATGGACCAAAGTACTTCGGAGATAACTTTTGTGGTACAGGATTGCGCATACTAACTTGCCTATAGGGTTGAAGTTTAAGCAACACCCAATCTCCAATCTCAAAACTTCTCTTTTCCTTCTCTTGTGTGCATACAACTTCATTCACTCTTGTGTTGCTAGTATGTTATCTTTGACCAACTTAAAAATGGCATCTCTTAACATTAAATCCTTTTCCACACTTTGCAGTTTAGCAGTGCCTCTGACATGTTTCGGAGATGGTGGTGCCCTTCCATATACAGCCTCAAGGAGTGAAATCCCTAAAGTTGAATGCCAACTTGTATTGTACCAATATTCTGCCCAGTTAAGCCACATCACCTAATCTCTTGGCATCTTCCCACACATGCATCTGAGGTACATTTCAAGTGCCTTGTTAAGAACTTTAGTCTGACCATCTGACTGAGGGTGATAAGCGGTGGATGTGTAAAGTCAACTCCCTTGCAACCTAAAATACTCTCTCCAAAAAGCACTAATGAAGATAGGATCTCTATCTTATACTAAATTCTAGGCCTAGCATGAAGTTTGCTTACTTGACCAATAAAAAGCTGAGCCACAGTTTGAGCTGTATAAGGATGTGATAAGCTCACGAAATGTGCATACTTGGAGAGCTTATCCACCATAATAAAAATCACTGATTTCCCTTGACTCATCGGCAGATCCTCAATAAATCCATTGAGATTTCTTCCCAAATTAGCTCAATAATAGGGAAGGGCTATAGCAGGTCTGCAGTTAGTTAAGCTTCATGTTGTATCCTCTATAGCATGTCAGAGAATACATTTTCTTATCATTTGTCTAACTTCCTTGCTCATTCCTACTCACACAAATGATCTTCTGATCCTACTCAAAGCTTTATGAAAACCTAAGTGCTCCCCCACTTTTGAATCATGCTTGTTAAGGAATATTTTCTCTTTCAGAGCAATAGTTGGATTGAGAAGTATCTTTCCCATACAGTACCATATACCGCCTAACAAGTTGCAATTATTAGAGCCTAAAGTACCCTGTTGCAGCTTCTCTAGCAAGGATTGAAAGCAGGGATCTTGTTGAACCATTAACCGCTCTTCTTCTACCCATTTTGGCACTATAAAAGCAAGTTCACAAGAAGTTCCCTTCTCCTGATTCTCTCCTGTAAATACTGTCAGCAACCCCATTTTCCTTCTCTTTTTTATACTCTACTATGAAGTTGAAGCCTAATAATTTCCACAACCATTTCTCATGTACATCTGTATTGACCCTTTGATCAAGGATGTACTTGATACTTATTTAATCAGTTTTAATAATGATCTCCCTCCCTAACAAGTATTTCCTCCAGTATTTTACTCCTGTCGAAATGTCAAATGTTGAAAGAGAGAGAGAGACTTGCCCTTTCTCATTTGTTGAAAGAGAAAGAGACTTGGCCTTCAAGCCCTTACTGATGTAAGCAATAGGCTGTCTTTTTGCATCAACACAGCTCCAATTCCTTTAAGAGTGGTATTTTTTTTTAAGGAAAAAATCTTTAGAAAAATTAGGTAACTGAAGAACATGGGTAGTAGTTAAGGCATTTTAGAGCTGGTTGATGGCTTCTGTTGCTGTTGTTAGGGTTATATACTGAAGCATCACTTTTGTATTAACTTTATTTCCTTATTTTTTTTGAATGAGAATCATATGGGCATATGTTTGCATATTGTGTTTATTATAATATTAATGCAAGTATCTGATATTCTATAAGGTTGATAATATGGTGTGAGGTGACACACAGAAGATCATATTATCAGTTCCCTATGGAATATATAAATAGTTCACAACCTAGACGGACTTGGACAATCCATTGGAAAGGTTGTAGTGTAATCTAGTATTAGTCTATCTTGACTATAGGTTTACACTAGTACACTTTGTGTGTATTGAACAGGACTACTTGAGGTTGTTCTCTTTGTACTGACTACAAAAGAGAACAAACACCTCTGTTATTATGGATGCTTATGCTCTTAATCCAGATATAATAACAGACATGTATATGCAGTGTGCATTACTTTGACTCATAAAAGAGTGAGATTCATTATGGATCAACAACCTCTATGAATTGGGTAATAGCATTGTATGTATGATGGGCTGTTGATTGTAAAAGGAATCCATGTCCCGATACGTCGGGTTGATGATGTCCCCTTAAGGAGCTCATAAGGATTGTCATGTAAACCCTGCAGGTGGATTACATCCGACATGACAAATAAAGTTGAGTGGTACTACTTAAGGATAAAAGATGTTGATCAATATAGTTGTCAGTAACTTAATTTGATCGACGGACATTCGATATCTTAACATGGGGAGCTGAACGAGCATATAATAAAAGGAGCCCATAAATATAATTTGGGATTAGAAAGGTAGTGCAACAATAGCTCTTTAGTGGACCGAGCTATTGTTAATGGGCCTGGGTTGTGTGTTCGGGCTGAACATGGGATACCCAGATTCGTTAGGAGACCTAACCCTAATTTCTCCTCATGGTCCCTGCCATAGCCTTATATATATATCCTCTATTCTCTGGCCGTCAGATTATTATCAGAGATAAGAAGTTTTCTCTAAATTCGTGATTCACGTAAGGAGAGAAAGAGAGGTCAGCCAAGGAGAAGAAAGGTTGGGAGACCGTCGCCCACCCGACGTCCAACCCGAGGAAGGAATACGTGCAGAAGATCCTGGGGTCGCTGACGGCTCGAGGTTGCTAGAAACTATCGTCTTCTTCTCATTGCAGGTATAATTCGTGAACCCTAGATTCCGCTATAAAGGGTTAGATCACGTATTAAATCTGTTAAGCTTTTATGATCGATACGCACACCAATCTGTGGTCCTGGGAATCATCGCAGTTCCATCAGCTGTCAGAGACCACTTGAAGTAGATCTTCTCAAGAAACTGAGTCAAAGGTGCAGTAATTCCACTATATCATTGAATAAATTTTCTATAATAACCAGTGCGACCTAAGAAACCCCTCAACTCCTTCACAGAACTAGGTCAATGCCACTTAGTCACATAGTCATAGCTTCAACCTTAATAAGATCCACTGCAATCTCTTTACCTATGATCACATGCCCTAAATACCCTAAAGATCCTTGATCTAAGCTGCACTTGCTTTCCTTTTCTACACACTGATGAGCTTTAAAAATTTCAAGAGTCAAAGGTAAGAAGTTGCACATGGCTTTTAATGTTGGGCTATACACTAATATGTGATCGAAGAAAACTAATATCAAATTCCTCAAATGACCTTGAAAGATCTCATTCATCAGACTTTGAAATGTGGCATGGGCATTTGTAAGTCCAAATGGAATAACAATGAATTCATAATGATCTTGATGTGTTCTAAAGTCTGTTTTGTGACCATCTTTCTCATGAACTCTTATATGGTGATAAACATATCTCAAGTAAATTTTAGTGAACATTTGCACCAGATAACTCATTTTACAGCTCATCAATAACTGGGATTGGGAATTTAGCCACTGTTACCTTGAACTTGGGTTCAGTTAAAATTTGCAATCCAGCTTTAATGGCAATGTGGGAATCTAAGTAATTGTGGGTTTAGCTAGTACCTATCAAAATGTTTATCTCCCTTCCCCTGATTCTACCTTTCACTCTCAAGGTTTGGGGATAATTCTATGACCCTGTAAGAGCACGATAAGATATTCCTGGAACTTCTGCCTCCATGATCATTCAAGTTTTCACTTCCTTTCTTGCACAGATCTATAAGCCTTGTTCTTTTTCTTCATCATCAAACATTTCCAAGAAGAATTTTTTTGTGACTTACACCAATGCCATGGTAAATACTTCTCTTCACAATTAAAGCATAAACCCTTTACTTTCTTTCTCTGAGTTCATGAGATAACAATTGTTTTGGCATAGGTGGATTTCTGTGAAGTAGTTCAGGAGTCTTTGAGCGAAAGCTGGAAACAGGAGCAGCAGCTCCCTTAAGCACAAAAGAGGGTTTAGTAAACCTCTTATTACACCAAATTTTCTCCGCATAACCCCTAGCCAACCCAATAGCTTCATTGACATTTTTGGTTCTTTGAGCTTTGACATCCCACCTTATTTCGTCCCTCCATCAACTCAATAATGTGCTGAGATAATGCTTCTCAGTGCACCACTCTACAAAGTTTAACAACCTATCAAAATCCTGAACATATATCTCTAAATCTACCTTTTGATTCAATTTTGACAGAAAACCCTCGTAATCTTGGAATTCTGTAGGTCCAAACCTAGTGATCATTTCTTTCGAGAATTGTTTCCATGTTATTGATATGCTGAGTTGAGCTTCCATTAGATTGAGTGATGCAAACCTCAATTTCTGACCATCTACAATTTTATAGAATTCCAAGAACTGCTCAATGCTATAAATCCATTCAGTAGGATCTCCTAAACAAACACATGGTACTCTAGTTTGAAAGGAGTTCTTGAATTATTGCCAGATCCAAAAGCAAATTTAAGGTTTGAAGGGTTGGAATTGGCTACCTCTTTAGATGTGCTACGAATTATAGTTGGTGTAGGAATTGATGTCGATGGATGTTGGAGATTGATAGCCATATCTCTGAGTTGTTCCATGATGAACTCCAGTTGTGTTTGCATTGTCGCCATTTGGCCCTTCATATCTTGGATCTCTGATACCAACATCTTTAGCATCGCCGCATCGGTGGTAGGCACTGATACCATAATGTTATGGGCAGTGACTTGAGTGTGCCTGTTCCTCGCCATGGACGAGAGCTAGGGTTTCGATTAACACAAATTGGGGAAAAACAGATAGGAAATTGAGTTTTATTTCTTGATTCCGCTAACAACTGAGCTCTACTCCTTTTATAGGAGAGAGAAATACATGAGGAGCATGGGAAATATTGCTACATAACTACCCTTTCAATGGGCTTGACAATTACCCTGCCTGCTTACATTTGATACCCGATCTAAAAGCAAAACATTACAATCCAAAACAGATACAGACAGATACATTCAATCATGCACACTAAAGCTTGATTCTCTTCTTCAATATGCAACACTTCAGATTGTGGTGTTGGCAAGGTTCTCACATTTATGGAACGGATATACACTGGTCTGTTATAATTTGTTAGCAATGAAGGAGCTCCTACCCTCTCCCTCTAAACCCTTTCCCCCGCCCCCCCCACCTTATCCTCGGTGCCCTCCCCCTACCTGCAATCTCACTCACCCCCTTCTCTCCCTGAACTCCTCCCCCCTTCCCTATTTTTCTTTCTATTCTCTATCCCTATTTCCTTCTTCTATCCCCAACTGCCTAACCCCTGTCCTATGGATACTTTTGTGTTTGAAATGTGAGGATGTGGGCCAACTGAGGGGATCCCCCCCCCCAACTGCTCTCCTTCATCACCTGCTCACCACCACCACAGCCACCTTCTCAGGTCTCAGAGCCTTCATGAAAGAAAAAGAAAAACTCAGATTTTTCGATGGAGCTCAACATAGAACTCAACATTGGCAATCCGGCGTAGTCTAATACAATCACCATCGCTTTCCCTTAACTCAGCAAAGATGATGGGCCCTACAAGAGGGTCCTCGGACTAGCCGTGTTGGGCATAATAGGTTCCCACCTCAAGGTCAAGATCTCATAGGGGATCAAGTGGTTTCTTGATCGCTACAGAAAGGAGACAGACGTGAGGAGGGGTGACTACAGAGAGCAACGACACCGGCCTCACAAAGTTCGTCCCCACACCAACACTTCCACCGTTCATCATCGCCACTACAATATCCCCAACCGTCAACATCTCATTCATAATCCCAAATGCCATAACCAACAAGCACCACAACCGACATTACACATTCAGTTACCAACCAATGATTCTTCAAGAACTCAAAGCCTCAACCCTCAACCCCCAATCCCACCTCCCCTTACCCATTGTCCGAATTCTTGCTCCCTCACCATCCCCACTCCAAACAACATGCTTCCAAATATTTACTTCCCATCCAACATCCTATGCCTCCCCATTAGTTGCAAAACAAGATTGTTCCAGGGCTCTGGAGAAGGGTCCAGGGCCTTGAATTGCCCCCCCCCAATCAACAATTGGAGAGGTTGTTGGAGGAGCAACATCGATGGAAGCATAGTGGGAGGAAGTGGTGAGCAAAGCATAAAAAAGAAGATTAGCCCCTATTAACAGTAAGGGGAAAAAGTGCAGAAAATGCAAAAGGAAGCCTGTTTCTGGCTTCAATTGTGGAGATATAGGGTATTGTCAAGCAGATTGTACAAAAGAGGTCAGATATTTGAAATGCCTGAAACGTCGCCATTTGTCGTATGTTTGCACGAATGTAGTTGTCAACGGTGAAGAAGCACAAAGGGAGGTTATGCAGGGAAGATCACTGGAGAACCTTGTCAACATTCGCCTGTGTAGCAACCTTGCTGCCATCAAACAAGAGGAAGCATGGCTTCAGAAATGGTGCGCGACGGTAGCGATCAAATCCGGTCGCCCCTCAGAAAATCACTTTCTTGAGGCACTCAATATGCGGTGTCCAATGAGGGGTCACCGCGAATGGGTGGTCAAGAATGTCTGCCACATGTAGTTCATCATCTCTTTCCCTTCGCCGGAGAAGATGATCGACGTAGCCGAATTGTACTTGGTAGATTTCGGGAACTTCCCAACCAAATTCACAAAATGGACACCCTATATTTGAAGCTAAGCTCCCCCGCAGTGACTGCTATTGGATTTGGATCCATAATGTCACATTCCATTGCTGGAAGCAAGAAGCTATCCAAGAAATAATCTCAGGTTTTTGTAAAATGGTGGAAATTGACTCTAAAACCTCGATAAAATAAGACCTGGTATCGGTGAGGGTGCTGATTAGGAGCCCAAACATCACAACACTGACTAGATTCTCTAAATGTTTCACCATGGAAGAGACCTATCTCTTCTACTTTGTCCTCGACACCAAGGTGGTAGCGGAGGTGTAGGAGGAGGATTCTAGGGAGGAGGTATCCTTCGGATCATCTCCCTTGAGGGATGGACGGTCATACAAACAGGTATTGTCGGAGATCTAGGAATCCACCTTAGATGGAGCACATGAAGTCGAAAGAGCTCATCCGGAGTTACTCAGACGGCAAAGCCAGCGCAGAAGCTATGTTTAACGCAACAACCAAGTAATGCACAACAAAAAACCACATTGATGAAACAAGTTGACAGGACCATGGAAGATGGGTAGAGGGGGCTGATGGGGGTGGTGGTCGCCACCAATCCCCCCCAAAAAAACACAAAAAACATGGTTCAAACTCTAACAACAACTCACGAAGCCAACGGTCCAGATTTGATTCCAAGCTTGGAAATCAACGCCCAAGAGGTACTGATCACAGGTGGTCAAAAGCCTGGCGAGGATCTGGCAGCACCAGCTCCCGCTCTAAGTACAAATAGCAGGTGCAACAACTTCAAAGTGGGAGTGGGGGTTGTTATGGCGATATGCTTTTAAGGAAAAGGAAAAAAGGCTGTTAAGGGTATGGGAAAAGGTAGCTTTGTAGAGAAAGGAACTCGGAGAACGGAAAGAGTAATGAAAAGCTAAGAGCTTTTTTTAGATCTGAAAAAGCTTCAGATCCAAAAACAAAAAGATCAGATGGGGATAAGAATGAGGGGGTCGGGGAGGTTCAATTACGCCCTTACCCCTCTCTACCTCCTCTCTAGTTGTCCCTCGAAGCTTCATGGAAGCTGCCTCTGCCCATGTGCGCTGCAGTGGCAATGCAATCGACGCCAACCACGTGCGAAGGCCAAATGTATCCAAACCCATTGGGCTTGTAGTTAATGAGCTTATGGTGGAGTCTATTATTTGTAATGAGCAATCGTTGTCTTGTGGGCCTAATGAGAGGTCCAGGAAGAGTAACAAAGTTATTTCCTGTTCGATCATGGATAAATCAACTAACATGCTTAGTGTGAGTCACACTCGAGTCCCTGAATCATCTAGTGGACCCACGATAGGGTCTATAGATAAATCATGGGCGATTATGTTTTGTCCTTGTACAACTGTTCAGTCTTCGTATTACTTGTCTATTAGCGACGATGATGAAGGCCGCCCCAATCTTGAGGATGATGATCCATATTTGGAAGATGACTCAGATTCAGAGGAGATCTTGAAGGACGCATAAGTCTCTTGTGATATAGTTCCCTCCACCTCCCCCATCTCTGCTCCTCAGTTTGCGGGGGCCGTGCAACAGTAGATCAGAGGTTTTCAGGTTCAAAAGATTGCGGATAGATCTCATGAGGAGACCTTAGATGACTACCTGGAGTTTGCGGCCAGGCCAAGGCAGCTAAGCTCGACGGTGGAGGTACGCATAACTTGCTAGCTTTCATTTTCAATTATATGACTGCTGCTGAAATTTTTAATATTGCTGAAATCTATGGTCTAGTGGTATGCGATGTTGAACGAAAAACTCTTCTCCTTAGTAAAAGTTGTGGGTGGCAGTTATTAAGAGAACAATTAGGTTCACAAGCTTTACCCAACCTGTCTTGTATCTCCTTAATGGATTGTTAGACACCTAGGGGGTCGGGGCAATAGGGAGATGGTCAGTGACCAAGAGACTAAGCTCACTTATGAGACTAGACATAGGAGACTGGGCGGTAATAGGATTAAGGATTGGAGATGTCGCCCATCCAATGGGGCATCAGGTGGTATTGCTATTTGCTTCAAGTCAGATTAGTTCATCTGTTTGGATGATCTCACTGGCGAGTTCTCTCTATCAGTCCTGCTGCAGCAACATACTGAAGATTGGACTCAATTTGTCATGGTAATTTATGGACTGAACTTCGACAATCTCAGACCGGCATTCTAGACTGAGCTCCACTCCATCTGCTCTAGATGGCTTCTACCCTAGATTGTGGGTAAAGATTTTAATATCACTAGATTTTCCTTCGAACACCGCGGTAGGGGATCCAGTGATGCAGATAGAAAAGAATTCAACCGTATTATTATGAGCCTGGATTTATTCTACATCCATACATCTGATAGGCTCTTCATATGGTCCAATATGCAAGCTTCCCCGATTATGGCAAAAATTGACCGTGTACTGGTCCCGTTGGACTGGGAAGAAAAATTCTCGTTGGCCTATGCTAAATCCCTGCCAAGACCTACTTCGGATCATGTCCTGCTAGTCTTGTCTACGGGCGAGCGACACTGTGGAAAACTGACTAAATTTAGGTTTGAAAAGGCATGGTTGGAAATTCAGGGTTCCATCACATGGTCATGAAATCTAGGGATTTGCCTACTATAAAGTTCCAAATCGGTAGCGGTTTAGTGTGAGAAAATTCGTAGATTATGCTCCAAGCTACAAAAATGGAACCGTACGAGATTTGCACAGATTTGGAGGGCAGAAGTGTCGATCCTGGAAGACATTGATGTGTTTGAAAACCTAAAAGAAGTTAGGGATCTTTCGCAAGATGAGCAAAACATGCTTCGAAATTTGATGGAGGACATCGCCAAATTGTACAAGCCGGAGGAGATAAAATGGCAATAGAGATCTAGGATTTCGTGGCTCAATGAAGGAGACTCAAACGCTGCCTTTTTTCACCGAGTCGCCAGTGATCGTCGTAGGTCCAACCTGATTCATGCAGTTCACATGGACAATGTAGTGACTCAGGACAAGGAAGAAGTGAAGAGGATCTTCCAGGCCTACTATAAAACCTTAATAGGTCGTAAAGCGGATTTTCGAGTTCTGCTTACAATAGAGTTATGGCAGGATAACTTTGAAGATGTGGTACAGATGTTGTGGGAAATTGAAGTTCCATTCACAGCAAAGGAAGTCAAGGAGGTGATCTCTCAGATGGGGAGAGAGAAAGCTCCGGGTTCGGACAAATTTCTAATTGTAATGCCCCGATTTTCATCTATGAAAATTATTTATTTTGCACGTAGTGCGCACGAGAAATTTTCGTAATATGAAATCTTATAATCATTTTCCTTATGGATGATGAGTATATGCATATATATATGTATATGTGTTCTTTAAATTATTTTTATAAAAGGCCCTTGTCTCAAGTAAACACAAGCCCAAAAATCTAATTTATTTATTTTGTAAAAAACTAATATTTTGGCCCATCAATTTAAGCCCATTCTCTTAATAACAACTTGTAAGGTAACATCTTTTAAAAGATTATTTTTATAAGGATGTATAATGTACAAGTTTTTATATGGAGACTAGTGCATGCCCATGCATTGCACATACACGTGCATGAGCACCTTTCCTTGGCCGGTTTTTGGAAGAAGTGGAGTTAGTGTATAGGTGGTTACCTAGTTGTGGGTAGTTACTACAACTCCTACTCTCATCCTAGCCCTCCATCTCATAACCATCTACTCAGTCCTAGCCCTCCATCTCACCCAAAGATTTAGTATAAATACCCCTCTCTCTCATTTGTCTTTTACACTAAGAACTTTATTTGAAAGAAAGATATATCTTTTTAAGAGAATTGTGAGTGAGTATCTTGGAGGCCGGTCATCACTTCAGAGGATTCTCGGTGGCAAGGAGCAAGGAGGAGGAGTCACATTATCACACTAGAAGGCTTTACAGGATTTCTTTAAACTCTTCAACAAGGTGGGTGTTTCTCATGACTTCTAATATAGAGATCATGCTAGGGCTAATATTGATTGTTGTCATATTTGTGAAAAGTGGATTGATAGGGTGATCGTATATTAAAATGCTTTGTGTTATACTTATTGTGGAAGATGTGAATAGATGAAAAAGAACTAATGATAATTAGAGAACTGGAAATGACCTGTACAGTCGACCGATCATGTGAGCAGTCGACTGGTGCACTGAAATAAAACATGAACAGTTCGGAATTCCATGAAACGATGTATTTAAGGTGAATTATTAACTTGATTTTCTAGCATGTTAAATTGGAGTTAGCATTCATCTTCATGGATAAATGATG
The DNA here is from genome assembly GCA_017893485.1 of Hemerocallis citrina. Taxonomy (NCBI): domain Eukaryota; kingdom Viridiplantae; phylum Streptophyta; class Magnoliopsida; order Asparagales; family Asphodelaceae; genus Hemerocallis; species Hemerocallis citrina. Next base: position 6,392,384 of record CM030366.1, on the reverse strand, counting down.
AGTAAAGGTAAAATGTATGTTTAGCATCTCATTTGGAGGAAAGAACATACTAATTGTGTGAGATTTACATTTAATCATAAACTATATTATGATGATGGTAAATAGATAAGAATCACATGTTTATGTTGACATTGAACATACTGTAGTTGAATAAAATGCTGTGTGCTAATTAAAAAACAGAAGGGAGAGATGATCCCTTGATTCAAAAATTAACCCTGTTCAGTCGACTGAATGTATGTAACAGTCGACTGTACTGAACTTGAAAAGTTGTATAGTTGAACTCTGTAGAACAGCCGACTGGTTTGAATGATAGTCGACTGCCCCATAAATGATATGTAGATTTTGAACGCTGCGGAACAGCCGACTGGCCATGTGCAGCAGTCGACTCTTCCGAGCAGTTATTGAAGAACTTTCATTGACTGAACAAGTCGACTGGATAAGCTCTAAGTCGACTGTCCAGATCACTTTTGACATCTCAGAAATTCTATGAATTGTCTTATGGTAAAGATTATGAATCTTATGTTGAATGATTATTGGTTGTGACAATTTAAGTAAACTCTATTTGTCTTTGCATGAATTTATACCTGAAATGAAGCGAATCATTTATTTGAAGTTATGAAAGTTGTATGAATGTGAAAGTTATGAACATGGAAAAGAAAAATCTATTGAGATTATGAAAATGAACTCATGAGCTGGAAATGCTCAAAATTTTTGGTAATTGTGGATTGAAATTGAAACAAAAGAGTAGCTAAGTCTCCCACCGGCAATTGGAAGTAAATGAAATGAAATTTGAAAAGAAAGACCAAGGTTGGTCATGTTGAATGAATGATTAAGTCCGGTATAGTGGAGATGCTAACCCTAGAGCTTTGATTTTTGTTCATGATTCTAATAAAATAAGCACTAGATACATAGTGAAGACGTGATGAAAGTAAGAGGAAAACATTGAGTATGAGGGCCATTGGATTGGCGGCGAGAGCGTATCCCAGGATGTCCCATGATGAGTCATGATAAGGCGTGGATACTGCTCCAGAGTACCGTCCCGGTGGCGACGCTCGTGGGGTGTTTGACGACTGCGGGTGGTGTCATGTCTATGGTAGGAGCTGAATTACCACAGGATGCCTGCATGATGAGTCATGTGTCAGTGCGTTGGGATTCCCTACAGGGCGCCTAGATATGAGTTCGTATGTCGGAAAACATCTAGGATACTTATCGTAGTTACAGTAGTAGATTAAGTTATGACGAGGGATTGAACCCTACAAGATGAAGTACGATTAAGGGCTTGCCCTCGGACCTATGTAGTATGGGATGCATAGAATCCAAACAAGTGCGCATTAGTGTCATATAATATAAATAATTGCATTAAGGACTAAGTGCACAATCACAACACGACATCAATAGGGTATTCCCTTTAATTTGATATGTGAACAAGTTTGTGATTTGTTAAGAAATGAGAATCGTTATACTGTTTCTGGCATAGAGAGGATGGCCATGTATAATTTTCGTCGGTTGAATAAACTGACGTGCCCACAGTTTTGTATGCAGGATAAATGGCTTGATAAAATTGAAAGGAGAACTGATGCTTACAAATTATTCATTGTTGATGTACATTTATTTAAATGATGTAAATTGCTTCCGCTGTCATTACATGTAAATTATTGTGTTATATGCTTCCGCTGTAAAATGTAAAGTGTAACATCTCATGTAACTCTGATGTAAAATGGAAAGTTTTCAATTTCTTGTAAAATTGTACCGAATGAGACGAAAAGATCCTGTAGAAATCTCGAATTCAGTTGTATTTGGAATTCGGGGTGTTACACTAATCATGCTCTACCAAACTTTCTGGGAAGAAATTAAGGATGACTTAAAGCCCATGGTGTTTTAATTCTATGACAGACATAGATTGGGTAGCCTTAACTGTGTAGAAGTCGTCATTATCACCAAAAAAGAAGCTGCATCGCACGGGGTCAACTTCCGTCCTATCAGTCTGCTTAACTGTTCGATTAAGATTGTTACCAAGATCCTCGTCAATTGTCTCGATAAGGTGATTGAAAAATTGATCAGTTGGGAATAGTCTGGTTTCATTAAAGGCCGATGTATTCTAGATTGCCTGGTTACAGCAAAAGAAACCATCCATCAGTGTCATATCTCTAACAATAGGAGTTATTTACTGAAGCTGGATTTCGAGGAAGCGTACGATTTAGTGGTTTGGGAGTATTTACTAGAGGCCCTTAAAGGTCGTGGCTTCGGAGTTAGGTGGATCAGTTGGATCAAACTCTTCCTTTTTACTAGCAGAACGGCCATTGTTGTTAATGGTAGTGCATGACAACCGTTCTTCTGTAAACATGGGCTGCGACAAGGGGATCTCATGTCCCCTCTCTTATTCACTATTGTGGCAGATGCATTAAAAGTCATGTTGGACAATTGCAGTCTAGCGGGGTGGATCACACCTATGGCAAGCGGCAGGAACCGCCTGGGGTGCACCATTCTACAATATGTGGATGGTACTTTGCTATTTGGTAATGGGTTCATGGGGGAAACCGTTGTCTTCAAAGGTGTTCTTTACAGTTTTGAGGCATGGTCGGGACTGATGGTTAACTTCCATAAGAGTGCACTCATAACCATTGCCATGACCAGCGAGGAGGCTGAGTTACATGCTTTTATCCTTAATGCCAAGTGGAAAGTTTCCCTATCAAATACCTAGGCTTGCCAGTTAGACCAAGCAAGCTTAAGAAATCAGACTGGTTCCCCATCATCGACCAGGTCAAAAATAGGTTGGCCGGATGGAAAGGTAAATCCCCCTCCCTTTGGGGACAGGTTACCCTCATCAATTCGGTTTTATCCAACTTACCAACCCACTATATGTCATTTTTTGATATACCGAGATGGGTTATCAACAGGATTGATCAGATCTGAAGGCGCTTTTTGTGCAAAGGGGCTAATGCCGGTAGGGGAGGCTACCATCCTACAATACAAAATTCAAGAACAACAAGTACAATACAGCATCAACTACAATTCAAGAACATCAACAACAGGGGAGGCCACTATTAGCCAACCTACAATACAAAATTCAAGAACATCAACCACATGTAACGCACCGAACCCGGCTCAGCTCCGCACGCTGCTACGCATGTGCGCACACTCGAACAAAATAAATTCTAACAACGGTTCACCATAGGCTTGCCTCACAAAAGGTGTTATACCTTTCAGGTACCTAATGATCATTGGCTATGACTATTTAAACTCACTCAATCTCACATTTCCTTCAGATGTGAGATATATTCAACATATCCCACACTTCTAACTCACTCAAGCACACACGTGTATGTTACATGCCAACATGCACAACACCATCACTTGAAACAATCCGGGCCTACCTTTTCCAACAGCCAAACCAATTTCTCTTGGCCCAAATAATCATTCCATACACAACAAACCCATAAACCAACTTATAGGCCCATCTATTAATTCTATATATATATCCTAGTATATTATTATATATATTCTTAAGATTCAGGGTATTACACTACAAACACCAAAAAAAATTCTAAAGTGCCACAACAAATATTGTTCTGCTTATAGGAATTTACAATTGTTGACAAAGTGTTTTACAGTAAAAAATTCAAGTGTAAACAACACAAAATTTCAAAATTTTCAGAATATCAAAATCATGTAATGTAACACCCCGTAGTTTTCAAATATATATATATATATAATGCATGTATATATAAGTATATTAGTTGGCTGATTTGATTTGGTAAAAAAATGGTTAAAATGGTATATGGAATTAAATGTGTAATGCATGGATGGAATGTTGATATGGTGTATGGAATGGGGGCCCATGGGATATGTGCTGTTGAGTTTGAATGCCAAGATGACATGGCGATTTCCAATGGAGGCCCACCTTGTTTCTTACGGGAGTGAAAGGTAAGTGTGGGATATAGTCCCACATCGGAATTGATACCTAATAAAAATAATAATAAATAATATTGCTAAGGATCAAGAGTCACCAATTCGGTTAACCACCTTTTGAGAGGCAGCCTATGGTGGGCAGTTGTACTACATAGTATCTAATTTGTCTTATAAATTGTATAAATTGTCTGAGCTAGGGGCAGGGGTGTTACAAATGGTATCAGAGCCGACTTTCGACACCGAGTGTGGGTAAGAGTGGGTGAGATGTATGCCTGAGAGGGAGCGGGGTTGTGGCCAGGACGCCCGGTAAATCCACGGGGGTGGGCTAGGGGTCTGGACAACACGCAAAATCAGGGTACTCCACTCCACATCGGCTAGAAAGGAGATCCTGCACTGGTTGTGCATGCCCCGTCCTCAGCGAGGACGCTAATTTCCGAAGGGGGGGTGTGTGTAACACCCCGTAGTTTTCAAATATATATATATATATAATGCATGTATATATAAGTATATTAGTTGGCTGATTTGATTTGGTAAAAAAAATTGTTAAAATGGTATATGGAATTAAATGTGTAATGCATGGATGGAATGTTGATATGGTGTATGGAATGGGGGCCCACGGGATATGTGTTGTTGAGTTTGAATGCCAAGATGACATGGCGATTTCCAATGGGGGCCCACCTTGTTTCTTACGGGAGTGAAAGGTAAGTGTGGGATATAGTCCCACATCGGAATTGATACCTAATAAAAATAATAATAAATAATATTGCCAAGGATCAAGAGTCACCAATTCGGTTAACCACCTTTTGAGAAGCAGCCTGTGGTGGGCAGTTGTACTACATAGTATCTAATTTGTCTTATAAATTGTTTTTCCGTCTTTCATAAATCCAAATGCATAAGATAATTTTATTCATTTGAAACAATATCACGATAGTCCATTTAGCACATAAAACAATAATTTCATCTACTAGCATTTTGTACTCAATTTTGACATTATCAACAATCTCAATTCAATATTTCCATAACTACAATCAATTTGTACACAAAATTAAGATTCATGACAATTTAACATACAATCTATCAAGTATTAATCTAATCAACTAGCAAGTCCTTTTTCCAATTAAGTGTACTCTTATTAGTTTCTTTCATGCATCATTACTTCAATCACTCCTAGCATGGCTTCTAAATTAGAAATATAGAAAACCACCCACCTTATTTTGGAGAGAAAATCACACAACAACTCCTAAACGAAAAGCCCTTCTCCTCCTAGATTGAGCTTGCCCACACGAGTGCATCTCCTCCTTGCTTGATGTGCAAACCGAAAGCTCCCAAGTGATGTAGCCGGCCTTCTTGCTTCTAGCACACACACTCAAACTCTCAATCTTTTATTCTTATTTCCTACTAATAATCTACTACTAATAATTGTATTCTTTCACTATAGGTTTGGAGAATGAAGAGTGCAAGAATAACTAGGCTGGGGAGGGGGGGGGGGTGTATTTATACAAAATTTTGGGACAAATAGAAGGCTAGGATTGATCTAGGAGTTAAGAAACAAAGGTTAGCATTCAAGGGGAAGTTGTAGTAACCAACCATTATCACTAAAACTACCTCCCACAAACTCCACTCTCTTTTCCCTCCTAGTCCATATCCGGCCATGCAAAAAGGTGCACAAACACGTGCACGTGTGATGCACGTGTTCCCATAGTCCCCTATTTTTAAAAGTTGTACATTTTATTTTTTTATAAAAAAAAATCTATAAAAATTGTCTACACTACAAGTTGTGATAAAAAAGAGAATAAACTCATGGGCTTTTATTTAATGGGCCAAAATAGCTTACATTTAAAATAAATTAAGTTGGGCTCAAAATAAAAAAATACTTATGTTTGTTTAAAAAATAGGCTTTGGGTAAAAATAATAAAAGACATATATATATATATATATATATATATATATACTCATTTGTCTATGAAATGAAAATAATTATAAAATTTTATATCGCAAGATTGTATGTGCACAATACGTACAAATTAATAATACAAAATAATAATTCTCATAAATGAAAATCAGGCTATTACACTGTATGGCACATGGATTTTGAAGTGGATTGTGAGGGAACTGAAAGAAACTCAAATGTAAAGCAAGGCCACTTTTCCATACTTTCTGTTAGGGATTTGCGGAGTTATGTGATAACTGATCCAATGAATAACCAAGCAAATAGACCAAACCAAACACACAAAGTACACAATTTTGTCCCGGTTCAGCTTCGCTGAGAGATAATTGAGATATTATTCAACTAAAGAAGATACAAGAGTTACAATCACTCACACAAAGAATATATCTATTTCTCAAGTCTCACTAGAAGATACTTTGTTGTTTACAATGGAAAACTCTCAAATGACATACTACCTCTCAATGGAGGCAATTACATTGATATATAGAAATCTTGATAAACCCTTGATTGTCATCTTGATACAATCACCATTTGATATACCCTAAGAGAGAGTCATACGATGGGAGTCGTTCAATCTAACTTGGAGAAGAAATTAGGCTCCAAACAGATCCACCATACCTGACCTAAATCTGCTACTGCACCGCTGTCGATCGGTTGCTACCAAGAGTAGTTGACTGCTCCTGGAATCGAGGGCAGCTTCAAGTTGATTGCAATAAACTGCTAATATAGAAGTCGACTGTCAATTACTTGCCAGCCAGAAACAACAACTCCTTTCAGCTCCAATATCCGCTTTGAATCTCTTCTTGCTTCACCGTCTTTTCTTCACATCGAACATAGTATGCAAGACATAAACCTAATACTTTCCACTTCAAAACCCATGTGCTAAAAAAGAGCTTTAAGTTAATTTGTGGTTGGAAATAATTCTCAAGAAAGTGCAAGGTCATTTTGTTCAGCCTTAAGTCTTCAACTTGTAAGAAAGGAATATTGGGCAAGATAACAAAGAGACATGTACCTACAAGTTCCTGTACATCTCTTCTCATCTCCTTCTTTTATCCAGTACTTCTACTACTTTAACTATCAAAAAAAGTTTGTGCACACTGTTATATCCTCCAACTTAAGAGATGCTAACGCATGGCCACTGCCATTGCCCCAATCATATTAATCAGAATGCTTATGTATTTATAGAGTAGTAATGTTGAAATATTTGTTAGGGTTAGTAGTCTTTGACTTGGTCAAATATATTCTCCCTTATCAAGTTAGGAATAAATCCCTAACAATTATCTCAAACTAATGACAAAAGATTGTAGCAAATTTTTTAAATATAGAAAGAAATAAATCTAAAACAAATAACCAAAGTATAAAGATTCTAAATCTTAGAGAAATATTTGAGGCATATTTCCAACAATCACGTCTTCGACACAAATAGGATTCTCCTCCTCCAACTAGAAGGTCTTCATGAGTCATCAAGCGTTGTGTACTTCCCTTTGCTTTGTGGGTCGGCCACTTCAACATGACTCCCTTTCATATTGACTCAAATCACCTCTGCAGGACTTTTAGCTAGTTCGGAAATCCTTCTCAGTTCACCTCTACAAGACTTTTAGCTAGTTTGGACATCTTTTAGCTTGTCTTTCTTCCTTTTTATCTTTTTCTATGAACTTTAATATCGCTCCCTATTTATTTACACCTGCATCTGTTTCTATTATCCATGGTCATTCTTTAACAGGTAATCTTAGTTTATTTAGTGAGTAATGTTCTGTTATGCCCTAGGCCTCCGTGTGCATTCGATCTTCCCGCCTTCGTATCGACGTTCCGAATCATTCACTTTGATCTACACATCTAAATTAGTCTAAATATGTAAAATCAAATCATTTGAAATTCATTTTTCCATCCATTGAAGTGTTAGAAAATTGTATGGCTGAAAATCGTTGTTTTTATAGTCACATGATGGATGGACAAATAAATTTCAAATAAATTGATTTTACATATTTAGACTAATTTGGACATGTAGATCAATATGAACGGTTCGGATCGTCGATACGAAGGCGGGAAGGCCGAGTTCACACGGAGGCCTAGTGCACAACGGAACATTTCTCTTATTTAGTTATTATGTTTGTTGCTTTTGCATTTTAAGTTTTGTTCCATTCCTTTGTAGTCCACTCTCATTTCTTAAACTTTTTCGTTTCTGTTGTATATATCTTCTTGTTTGGTTTAGTAGTCCAATTATGGCTTGTAATTTTATTTTTCTTTTAAAATATTTGGAAATGTTTATATTTTTTCTACAATTTGTGGTTGTAGGTCTATTCCTTCGTGTGATATCTTCGTTCCTAAGAATTCTATCTTTTTTTGAATAATTCTATTTAATTTATAATATAATTTCTGCAGATTATACTATTTCTATGAATTTTTCCAAATGTTCTTTATATTGTTCTATATTTTCAGATCCTACTAGTTTAACATATACTAGTATAAAATTTTTGTATCTTTCAAATTTCTTATCCATATATTCTTGAAATATTCCTAGGCTAATTTTATATCCAAAAGTTAGTACGTTCCATTCATAAAATCCTTGTTGTGTACTAAATCTTGTTAATTGTTTCGATTCTTCAGTTAGTTTTACATGGTAAAATCCTAATTTACAATCAAATTTTAAATATATTTTTCTCTTTCTTACTGTGTTTTAGTAGTATCTGCATATCTGGTAAAGGATATCCGAATCTTTTAGTATTTCTATTTAGTTCCTTATAATTGACTACCATTCTAGCTTTACTTTATTGTCTCCTCAATGCGTGTTTCCTATGAATGCAGGTGATGAGTGTGGACTTTGTAATTTTCTTATGTAATTGTTTTCCATTAGTTCTTTTATATGTATTTTGAATTCTTATAAATCTGTTATCTTGTAGGTTTCACTTTTACTATCTTGTTCTTATCTATTAGCTCTAAATTATTAGGTAATAAATTAAAATGCGAAAGAGGGCTTAGGCAAGGTGATATTATTTCCTCACTTTTATTTGTTTTAGTTGCTAATGTTTTCACTAAAATGTTGTCTAAATCTTGGCATGCTAATATTATTAAAGGTTTAGGTGATTTTATGATTTTAGAGGCGTTTTAAACCTACAGTATGTTGATGATACTATTCTTTTTGCTAAACCTAGTGTTACTTTGTGTAATTTGAAGCTTCTTTTATATCATTAGAAAATATTTTGGGCATGTCTACTAATTTTAATAAAACTTCGGTTATTTGGCTGGGTGGTTCCAAAAGTAGACAGATTAAAATTTTCAACTTCTTTAATTGCAAAATATGTTTCTTTTCCTATAACTTATTTAGGGATTCCTTTAAGATGGGATAATCTTCATAAAGAAGATTTGTTACCTATGATTGACAAAGTTGAATCTCGTTTAAATTCATGGACTGGTCGTCAATTATATAGAGGTGGTAGATTAACTTCAGTTAACTTAATTCTTTCCGCTATTCCTTTATACATGATGTCTTATTTTTATGTTCCTTCTTGGGTTATTAAGCATATTGATAAGATTAGAAGGAATTTTTTCTGGTCTAGTTCTGCCTTTACTTCTTTAAGAAAACATCTTTGTAAGTGGGATGGACTTTATAAATCCAAGAAAGAAGGGGGTCTTGGTATTCTTAATCTTAGAAATCAAAATCTTGCTCTTCTTGGCAAGTGAATTTGGAAAATCTTGGATTAGACTTGTTAAAAACAAATATCTAGAAATTAAAAAAATATGGGAGTTACATACTAAGATTTCTATTAATGCGTCTTCTTTTTGGAAAGGTATTTGGAAAGCTACTGAACTTTTTAAATGTGTTTTACAGAAAATATGTGGTGATGGTTCTACTGTTAGATTTTGGACTAATTTCTGGATTAGTAATAACAAACTTTGTGTTTTATTTCCTTCTTTATACTCCATTGCTTCTAATCCTAAAGCCACCGTCTCTTCTTTGTTTGATATTAAGAATAATGAAAGAGAATAGCATATTGCATTCAGAAGAAATCTGTACTTTGATCAGAATCTTGATTATATCCGTCTTCCTGTTTTATTGGATGGATATCATTGGCAAGGAAGAGATGGTCGAATATAGGTACTTATACTGTCAAATCTTTTTATACTTCCTTAATTGTGGAGGAGTTATTTCTCCTTCTTATAAACATATTTGACAAAATATTTCTCCATTGAAAACTAGGATTCTTGTTTGATTAGCGGTTCATAATAAATTACTTATAGTTGAGAATCTAAATAAAATGAATCATGCTCATGGTCATTTGTGCATCTTTTGTAATTCTCATGATGAAACTGCTAGCAATATTTTTATTCACTGCCCATCCAACCTATTTGGTACATTTGTAAGAGTGCTTGGAAGGTTACTGGTAAGCCTGGTTCTATGATTTATTTGTGGTGTACATAGAGAAAGAGAAGAATTAAGAACTTATATATTTTATCTATCATTGGTCTAACATTCTTCCTGTTAACAGAAAAGATGATCTCAAACTTTATGAGCTTCATGCTGTGGTTGAAGGTTTGATTCAGCAGGGTCTCTCTAGTTGATCTTCACTGGATCTTTTCTCATATTTTTCAGATTTGATTGTTATTGAAAGTTGAAGCCTATCTCTGCTATTTTTTGGTGCTTTGATGATCTCTTCTCTACTCTAATGATGTTTCTATCATTTGGAGCTTTTCTCGTCTGGAAGTTCATGATGGCCTTCTTCTGCTAATTGGATCTCCTTCTCTCCATGCTAGCTTCTTGTTGTTGTTCTGCTTCTTCCTTCATCACTGATGTGTTGGGCATTTTTATGTTGATTAATGGAATAATTTGCAAGCGCACAAAATTGCAACAAGTAGTATAGTTTTAAAAGCAAGTCAAACCCACAATGACTAATTATTTTATTTTGTACCGAAATTTACTAGATTAACTACTATTTGGAGAATCAAAAATTTGATAAAAACAACAACTAAATTAAATTAATCTCAAGAAAAAAAACTAATTAAAACGAATGAAAATATGAAATTTTATGGTTTATTAATAGAAAAACTAAAACTAGGGCATTCGGTTTCACCTAGCTAATCCAACACAATTCATAATTCCATGAATCTAAAAATTATACTTTTTCAAGTTGTAGAAAAATTCCCTAATTATTCAATGTCTTCTCTCGAATAACACCAAATATATCCCCAACTAATAATTCGTCGTATCTCTATGTAAATTTAGTTATTTAAAGATTCATTAAGTTCTATGGATTTTTCTACAGTCACAATAATCGTGTTAACTATCTCTAAATTTGCTCAATCAATGGTGTTTAATTGTATAATTCTAAATCACAAATTACCTCTCGGCATCCCCCATGATTCAATAAATCAAACAATAGCTGGTCAAACAATTGTACGTGTTAAGAACAAAAATTAAACACACAACTATGGAAAAATATAATAATAAAATAACATAAAATTCAAATTGTCTTCTCAAAACTATGATACTTCGAAGACCTCGATAAATAAAATTAGTTCATGATAAATTTGCAACTAATAAACATCTTATAGGATTGCAAAATAATAAAAAATTAAAAGAGAGAAAAAAACTCGTTATTGCTTTACGATATTGTAGTCTGATTTGTCTTTAAAAAATTCAATTAGCAGCAGCTTCTTCCTCAGGTACAGTGCCGCCACTTTCTTTTTCTTTTCTTTTTCTTCTTCTTCTATTGCCTCGGTATCCGTGCCACCTCCTTTTTCTCTTTCTTCCCGCACTCATAGTAGCTGATATGGCTAAAAATAGGATTAAATCGGGACCGTTCACATCGGAGACGAATCTTAAAGCTCAGGGGTAAAACGGTAATTTTACCTACTAACGGGTCCGAAGCGGGTACTGGGTATCCTTCTCACAGATCCAATAACCCGCGAACGGATCCACCTCAACTGGGTACGGGTCCCGACCCGATACAAACCCAGTCCGACAGGAAAGAATTAGGGTCTCTGATTCAACCAAATCAACGGACCTGATTTGCGACTATCCTCTCACCGGGAATTAAGGGATTACATTCCTAATCTGATTACGAGGATTTTACGCCTTATCAGATCACAGGAATCACATTCCTAATCTGATCCCAACGGCGACTATAAATACCCCCCCACCAACCACTGTTACAGGTTAATCACTCCTTTTCCAATTAAAGCTCTTTCTTAATCATATCACTGGTTACTAACAAGAGCGTCGGAGGGTGCATCGCCGGGATCAACCCCGGTGTATCACACTTCCTTGCAGGTGAACGGCAGGAGTCAGCAGCCCAACTCCAACGAACAGGCTTGGATTCTCTATTCAGGTTTTTCCACGAACCCACAAATTCTATCTGTTTACCCCCACACCAAATTCAGCGGTAACAGATTGGCGCCGTCTGTGGGAAACCATACGAATAGCCTCCGCCTCTTCCTCGTCGACTAGATCTTCTCCGGCCATGCCTCCCAGTAAAGTAAGATCCAGGGGGTCCAACCGTGGACCCAACCCTGTTGATCAACAGCAGGAAGTCCCCGTCCATCCCGCTCCGCAGCAGGGGCAACTTTCTCCTCCGGCCGAGGACCATTTCCAACAGGACCAGCCTCCTCTTTTGAATCAGCAACCCCCTAACGGTCCCGCTGGTCCTAACCCGCAGAAGCAAAAGCAACCTCTCCATCAGGACCGCATCTCGATACACAATGTCTCTACGGACTCTTACACCTCCCACAGTCCTTAGGTCCCTGACCTTCGAAATACCGTCCTCAACTGGCAGAAAGATGCGGATCTTCGCCGCCGTCTGGATGAAAGGCGGGCCCAAGAGGGAGCCTCCCGCCAGCAACGTCCAGATGAGCGAAATCCTCACCACCGAGACTATAGAAGGTCCCCTACCCGAAGAGGGATGAAAGAGTCCCCCAAACACCATAGGAGAAGACCTCATTCCCCTGCCGGTCGACAACATCCGAGGAACGATGAGGCACCCATCAGCCGTGCCGAGTTCCAGTAGTTCCAAGCAACGGTGTTACAAGCCCTCAACCTCCGACCCAACAATAACAATGCTCAGAGGGCTCCTACCCCTCCATGGGTCCAAAGTCCTCACCATCGGTCCATAACTCCTCCTCCGGCTCCTAGCAACCAACAGCGCATGCCTAGCCCTCGCCGCTCCCAGAGCTACCGTCGTCGCTCCCCTTCCTATGAAGACGAGTCCAGAGGCTCGTTTGACTATCGTCGAAGGGACGATGCTCTCTACCGCCGTCTCCACGAGATGGAGAGGCACATCGGCTGAATAGACAAGGATGAGGAGTTAAGAGGAAGGACCATCCGCCCGAGCAAACCTTCCTTCTCCCGGACCATCATGGAAGCTCCTATCCCAAGAGGTTTCGAACCCCCGAAGTTCGAAACTTACTCGGGGGAGTCGGACCCCGTGGACCACATCGAAAGCTTTAAGAACCCCATGCTAATTCACCAAGCTTCCGATTTTTTGCTGTGCAAAACCTTCCCCGCCACTCTTAAGGGTTCGGCTCGGGAGTGGTACTCCCGCCTCGCCCCGTCTTCCATATTCTCCTTCGAGCAATTCGAGAGCCTCTTCATCACTCATTTTGTGAGTAGTAGACGCACGGAGAAGACTAACATCTCGTTACTCCAGCTCCCCTAGGAGATGGGAGAGAAGTTGAGAGACTACGTGAGGAGGTTCACTGCAGAAGTGAGATCCATTGCGTTCCTTGACCAGCCTGTTGCAGCGGCTGCCTTCCAATCGAACGTCCTCAACTCTAGCCTTCGCTCCTCCCTTGCCAAGAAGCCCCCACATAATTTTGCTGACCTCCTTCTTAGGAGCGAGAAGTACATTCGGGCCGAAGAAGCCGAGAATCCCCCGGGCTTTGAGGAGACATCTTCCGGGAACAAACGGAAGAGCACAAGCGAAGAGGGCTCCCAAAAATCCCAGAATGACGGCAATGGACAGCATCGCCCGACTCCTCGGTTTGAGAAGTTCACCCCCCTCATTGCCAATATATCAGAAGTTCTTAAGGAGGTGGACAAGGAAGGGCTCCTCCGTGCTCTCCCGAGAATGAATACACCTGGCAAGAAGAGGAACAAGGATAAGTGGTGCCGCTTTCACAGGGACCACGGCCACGACACGGAAGATTGTCGGGCTCTGAAGGAGGAGATCGAAGAACTCATTCAGCGGGGGCACTTGACCAAGTTCGTCCAAAAAGAGGGGGCCAAGCTTCCCCCCTGAGGAGCCAACAAACGAACCGAAGGGCCCGCCGAGCTTCAAGACTCAGAATCTCCCAGCTCCTCCCAAGAGGTCTTCACCTTATTGTAGAAGTAGGACCCTGATTTTCAATAAGGCCGACGCTTGTAAGCCGGCCGATAGCATGTAATAATGGCTCGCCCTATTGAAGTGGCCACTTAGTTTATTTCAAACTTTACATCTTTTCATTGAAAATTATTGCTCTTGTTTCTCTCTTAAATGGTGGGTTCGGAGTCCAGCTTCTTCTACATGGCTGCTCCCGCAACTTACTAACCTTAAACAACGAGTTCGGAGTCCAACACTTGGCTCGATTCCTCTTCAAATAACTCGCTCTTCAGCGGGTTAGAAGTGGTTCGCCATTCGGAATTGCTCCCACAACCGTTAAATAACTCTAACGATGGTTCGGAGTCCAACACTTGGCTCGATTCCTTTTCAAATAACTTGCTCTTCAGCGGGTTAGAAGTGGTTCGCCATTCGGAATTGCTCCCACAACCGTTGAATCCCTCTAACGACAAGTTCGGAGTCCAACACTTGGCTCGATTCCTCTTCAAATAACTCGCTCTTCAGCGGGTTAGAAGTGGTTCGCCATTTGGAATTGCTCCCACAACCGTTGAATAACTCTAACGATGGTTCGGAGTCCAACACTTGGCTCGAACCCTCTTCAAATAACTTGCTCTTCAGCGGGTTAGAAGTGGTTCGCCATTCGGAATTGCTCCCACAACCGTTGAATCCCTCTAACGATGAGTTCAGAGTCCAACACTTGGCTCGATTCCTCTTCAAATAACTTGCTCTTCAGCGGGTTAGAAGTGGTTCGCCATTCGGAACTGCTCCCACAACCGTTGATTCTGTCATTTAAATAGCGAGTTCGGAGCACAACTCTCCCCTAGAGTTGCTCCTTAAACTTGTCTTCCAAATGGCTCTCTCCCAGAGCCGAGCTCTTTGCTCCGCTGATCTCTAAGGCGGACCTCTTCTCAACGAGTTCGGAGCTCACAACTCTCCCCCAGAGTTGCTCCTCAAACTTGTAATAATGGTTCGCCATTCGGAATTGCTCCCACAACCGTTGAATCCCTCTAACGACGAGTTCGGAGTCCAACACTTGGCTCGATTCCTCTTCAAATAACTCGCTCTTCAGCGGGTTAGAAGTGGTTCGCCATTCGGAATTGCTCCCACAACCGTTGAATAACTCTAACGATGGTTCGGAGTCCAACACTTGGCTAACGATGGTTCGGAGTCCAACACTTGGCTCGAACCCTCTTCAAATAACTTGCTCTTCACCGGGTTAGAAGTGGTTCGACATTCGGAATTGCTCCCACAACCGTTGAATCCCTCTAACGATGAGTTCAGAGTCCAACACTTGGCTTGATTCCTCTTCAAATAACTTGCTTTTCAGCGGGTTAGAAGTGGTTCGCAATTCGGAACTGCTCCCACAACTGTTGATTCTGTCATTTAAATAGCGAGTTCGGAGCACAAATCTCCCCTAGAGTTGCTCCTCAAACTTGTCTTCCAAATGGCTCTCTCCCAGAGCCGAGCTCTTTGCTCCGCTGACCTCTAAGGCGGACCTCTTCTCAACGAGTTCGGAGCTCACAACTCTCCCTTAGAGTTGCTCCTCAAACTCGTCTTCCAAATGGCTCTCTCCCAGAGCCGAGCTCTTCGCTCCGCTCGCCTCCGAAGCGGACCTCTTCTCAACGAGTTCGAAGCACAACTCTCTCCTAGAGTTCCTCCTCAAACTCGTCTGCCAGATGGCTCTCCTAGAGCCGAGCTCTTCACTCCGCTCGCTTCCGAAGCGGACCTCTTCTCAACGAGTTCGGAGCTCACAACTCTCCCCTAGAGTTGCTCCTCAAACTAGTCTTCCAAATGGCCCTCTCCCCGAGCCGAGCTCTTTGCTCCGCTCACCTCTAAAGCGGACCCCTTCTCGACAAGTTTGGAGCACAACTCTCTCCTAGAGTTCCTCCTCACACTTGTCTCACAAATAGCTCTCTTCTAGAGCCGAGTTCCTCACTCCGCTCGCCTCCAAAGCGGACCCCTTCTCGACAAATTTGGAGCACAACTCTCTCCTAGAATTCCTCCTCACACTTGTCTCACAAATGGCTCTCTTCCAGAGCCGAGCTCTTCCCTCCGCTCGGATGCCGAGCAAGTGCCGATCCGAACCCAACATCAAAGAGCCCGGTCGGCTAACCGAGCAAGTTCCCATCTGAGCCCCAAAACGTAGAAAAATCACTTTTCTATCAACATTCGCGTAAGATCTCGATCAAACGGCTCAAATCGCTCCAGCAGCACTAAACGACAAGATAGTGTTTTCTTGGAGACTGTGCCCGCCTCGAGATCCGCGCTGAGATCAATGGCTCAGATCGCTCCAGCAGCACTAAACGACAAGATAGTGTTTTCTTCGAAACTGTGCCCGCCTCGAGATCCGCACTGAGATCCAACGGCTCAGATCGCTCCACGTCGCTTGGTATTCCGAGCCGAGCGACTAGCGATCCGAGCCGCTCGCACCCCTTCTTCGCCCCTAGGGTTTTCCTAGCACAAGGGTCTTCCTAGCACATCTTACAAGGGTCTTCCTAGCACAAGGGTCTTCCTGGCACATCTTCTCCGCCTCTAGGAGTGGAGCTCCTCTGCCAAAATCCCCAAGACCAAAACACTCCTCAACTTCATGAAGACAAGGATGTTGCGGGGCTATTTTGACCATGAAGGAGGCTAAATCCTCATCCCACTCCTAAAGAGAAGTTGTAGATCTTTGAATTAGCTTCGAAACGAGCGGTCGCGCGCCCCGATCGGACCTCCGTAGCACCAGGATAATGGATCGCAATCCAGCTGCGCCGAATATCTCGGAAATCCGAGCCGAGCCACTCATGCGAGGGAAAAAGCCCAGCCGAGCCGAACCCTTAGACCCCCGGTCGGACTACCGAGCAAGTGCTCATCCGAGCCCCAAAACGGAGAAAAATCACTTTTCCCTCAACATTCGTGTAAGATCTCGATCGGACGGCCCAGATCTTGCTAGCGTCGCTAAACGACAAGATAGTATTTTCTTGGGAACTGAGCCCGTCTCGTGATTCGCGCCACGATCGTGATCAACCGCCCAGATCGAGCCATGTAGCTCGGATCTACCATTCAAGCTACTGCCCCACCGAGCTGCAAAATGGCCAAAAATTCACCTCAAAATCCGTGCTCGGATTCGCCGAACAAGACGCCAAAAAAAAGGGGGGGGGTGGCACAAGGGCCGGGTTCAGACCCGTTAAGGGGATCCAAACCCGAACCCCTTCCCTTCCTCTTCTTCAGCACCTTCCCGCCAAAACAGAAAAAAACCCAACTTCTCCATCAACAAAGCTTCAGCCAGCCTCCTCCCCATAGTCGAGCTCCTCCATGACCTTCGCCAAGCTCCACTTCCAAGCTGGCGTCGAACCCAGCTCTCATTCTCGACGAGTCACCGAAGAGCTACACCGCAGCTTCTTCGCCAAGACGTCGAGCCATCCCCCTGTCGAACGCGTCGAACAAACTCATCGACGTGCTCCGAACCACTTCCTCCGAACTCTACTCCAACTCCTCGCCATGCCGAGCTCACACTCCGGAGCACTGAGCTCCGAGCACCTTCTCCGTTGCCGAGCTCTCTCTCCCTCACTCCGAGCTGCACCACCGAGCTCCACAACGCCGAAGAGAACCCAAACTCTTCGCCGAACCCATCGTTGCCGAGCTCTCTCTCCCTCACTCCGAGCTACACCACCGAGCTCCACAATGCCGAAGAGAACCCAAACTCTTCTCCGAGCTCCAGACCACGCCGAGCTCCGACGCCTCTTCGTCAGCCTCCACCGAGCTCACCAACCCCATGGGCGAGCTCCAAGTTCCTCGACGAACCCATCGTTGCCACACACGAACGAGCTCGAACGGCAACCACTTTCGACGAGCTCCACCGTGGCCTTGACGAGCCCCGCTCCACTCATCGCCTCTCACTGAGCTCGCCGAGCTCCGGCGGCGCTCTCAGGGACGGAGATGGAGTCGGGGTCGGAAGCATCGTTGGGTCGAAGGATGAGTAGAAGGAAACGAAGAAGAAGAAGGGAAAAAGAAGGAAACAGAGAAAAAAAAATTGTTGTTTTATGTGCCACGTGGCGTGCCACATGGCCTCACATCCGAGGTCGAAGTCACCTCCCAGTCGGCTGCCGAGCAAGTCCCCATCCGAGCTCCAAAACGGAGAAAAAAGCCGCCGAGCGACTACGACCGTTGGATCCTCCAGGAATTCGCGCTTCTGGTGACGGACGGTCCAGATCGCGCCACGTGCGCTAAACGACAAGATAACGATTTTTTGGGAAAAGTGCATCCTCGAGATTCGTGCCGGGATCCGACGGCACAGATCGCGCCATGTGTCCAGGTATATTTAAATTATTTATTTATTTATTTAATCGTTTTAATTATTTAAAAATTCCAAAAAAATATTTAAAAAATCGAAAAAAATTAATTAAAAATTCTAAAAATAATTATTAATTCCGAAAAATTATTTTAAAATTCTGGAAAAATAATTATTAAATTAGAATAATTAATTAATATTTTCGATAATTAATTATTTAATTCGGAAAATGAATAAAAACTTCAAAAAAACGAGAAAAAATTCAGAAAAATCTGGAAAAATCACCAAAAATCCAGAAAATTCTGAGAATATTTTTGGGCATTTTACAAACCTAGAATAACACCGTTACACCCCAAGCAAGATCCAAAACTCTCTTAAGAACACCGATAAAATCCTGTACGCCATTAGAAGAGTAAAACTACTCCTCAAAGACTGAAAAACTCAGTCTCTAGGAGTGGGGGGCTCGTGATATGGCTAAAAATAGGATTAAATCGGGACCGTTCACATCGGAGACGAATCTTAAAGCTCAGGGGTAAAATGGTAATTTCACCTACTAACGGGTCCGAAGCGGGTACTGGGTCTCCTTCTCACAGATCCAATAACCCGCGAACGGATCCACCTCAACTGGGTACGGGTCCCGACCCGATACAAATCCAGTCCAACAGAATAGAATTAGGGTCTCTGATTCAACCAAATCAACGGGCCTGATTCGCGACTATCCTCTCACCGGGAATTAAGGGATTACATTCCTAATCTGATTACGAGGATTTTACACCTTATCAGATCACAGGAATCATATTCCTAATCTGATCCCAACGGCGACTATAAATACCCCCCACCAACCACTGTTACAGGTTAATCACTCTTTTTCCAATTAAAGCTCTTTCTTAATC
Organism: Hemerocallis citrina; assembly: GCA_017893485.1. Taxonomy (NCBI): domain Eukaryota; kingdom Viridiplantae; phylum Streptophyta; class Magnoliopsida; order Asparagales; family Asphodelaceae; genus Hemerocallis; species Hemerocallis citrina. Next base: position 6,373,052 of record CM030366.1, on the reverse strand, counting down.
ATATCACTGGTTACTGACAAGAGTGTTGAGGGTGCGTCGCCGGGATCAATCCCGGTGTATCGCACTTTCTTGCAGGTGAACGGCGGGAGTCAGCAGCCTAACTCCAACGAACAGGCTTGGATTCGCTATTTAGGTTTTTCCACGAACCCACAAATTCTATCTGTTTACCCCCACACCAAATTCAGCGGTAACAGAATCTGACCATTCAATTTGACCAATCTTTTTATTTTATTTTTTTTAATTACAAAATTTCATTCCACCCTTGTTGAACATATTATTTTTTATTTTTTCTTCAAAGTGCCAATTAGTAAAAACGTGTGAATTTGAGTGCTCAAATTTTCCAGAAATCTTCATGTAAAATCAATTTAAAAATTTGAAATCTTTATCCCTATTTTCTTCCTTGATTTTACAAAATCACCCACCTTTTGCACTTATCCACATCTCAGTCCTTCAAAATCAAACAAATAAAGAAAAATATGTTTAAAGATGATAAACTTTAAATAAATAAACAGTCACTCGCAACTTTAATACGTAAAACGAGTAATAAAAATTATATAAAAAATTACACACATCATTGATGTTCAGTTATCTATGCTTGCTTGTGTCTATTTTTAATCTCTGTTTTGAACTTGTTCTAGTTCTGGATCTGTAATAACTATATACTCTATTTTTGTGAACTACTAGTATGTCATTGATTCTAAGACATCTAGTAATTCAACTTGCCTAGTGTTGTTCTTTACTATTATATATATATTAGTATGACTGGAGCTTTATAAACTTTATCCTTATTACAAGAACAAAAAAATCACTTAGCTCTATATGAGTTGTGAATCTACTTAAGTGCCAATTTGCGAATGGGTCTTCTCCACAAAGTTTTACTAATTCGTTTTGTATAATTCTTGTGTTATTGAATATCTCGCCCCGCTTCCCAAAAATACGGAACATAACCACGTGACATTGGCCCAGAGAATGACTTGCATCATCCAGAAGCTGTTTACTCATTCAACTCAACACTAACAACAATACAAAATAATTGTGCAAGCAATAATAACAACCACACGAACAATAATACTTGGAATAAGACAATATGAAATAACCAAATATGATAATCTAACATGTGGAAACAAATAATAATATCTAATCCCAATATAATAATAAATTCAAACACAATGATAATAAGTTTCAATACAATAAGTCCAATGAAATAACAATCAACTAAAAAGCTATAAATCTTTAGAAAGCATGTTCTCCAATTCCTGCAGGTAATTCTACTTGATCACCTTTGAACACTTCATCTAAAAAAAGGAGATAAACTATTCTTAGATCAAGTCATAGACAGCAAGTAGAAAAGCAAGGAATCAATGGAAATAACGATATAACAATGAGTTCAATAAATCATAGAAATCAATAACATGAGACAATAGCAATAATCAATATCAGTGGTAGTTGATACAATGGTTATCAACAATAATTCAATATTCGATGTCAATGTTCAATGGTCGATGTCAATAATACTTAGACAATATTCCATATCAGTAGAAACGTTGATGTTTAATATGCAACATCGATGTTGTGTTAATTCTTTAAGTCTATCAATTTTTATCCTAACTAATGCACGTACTACTGCATCCCATTCTACAGGTTCAATGCATACAATCAATTTTGTTTAGACTTAAGTGGAAGATTCTATAAATCATATACACGGCACGATAACATTGATTGCAACATTAGTGCACACTGGTCGGCACGCTAACATTGATTGCAACATTAGTGCACACTGGTCAGCACGATAACACTAAAACGATACATGATGAATTGAGATCTTGTAGTCAGTAATCCAACAATAAATCGATAACAATAGCTGCCACACATTATTTTGGAAAACACGGCACACACCTCCGAGTACAGCCACTATATCATCAACTACTCCAGTCAATCCCTTAAACCCTGACTTGTTAATTATTTTATCGATGCAAACAATATATTATGCAATTTAGAGACATTAGATGGACGATAGTAACAATAGGAAAACAATAGGATGATAACTTTGGAAGAAACAAAAAAAATGATGTCAATAGTACATTATGATCATGCAATGCAATATATACACTTCAATTCATGCAATACAATAATATATGTATAATTATATTAAGAAAATCTGGAAAACTAAATTAGGACAGCAACTGGTCACTGTACAAAAATCAGTTTTCCCGCTTCTACAAAAATCGAAAACTAAAACCGTTGAAATTCTGGAAACTTCCCAAAGATTCCAATGCATATTTAAAATACAAAATCCGACAACAATAGCTAGGTCAAACACATCATTCTTTACAGATTATAAGTTCAAACAGAAAATTGATATCAAGTTGTTATATCTTTAGAATCAGCAAAAATTCAATTATAAATTCATCAAAAGTATTCATTAGACTCCTAAACATGTCAACTATCTTTCTGAAAATTATCAGAGAATTATTCTAACATTAATTTAGCTTTTAAATAGTTTGCACATGAAAACATACATGAATCTGAAATTCTGAAAATAAAACGCAGCAGTAGTAAAATAATAGTAACTTTTGCAATACAACTCGAAATTTAAAGATCTTAGATGTTTTGGAAATTAGAGATATAGGGATATAACTCTTATTCAGAAAGTTATGAATTTTGATGTCAATAATTTGGTCAAAAACGTCTCACAAATTCCAGACAGACAACAAACATACATATTTTCAATAGATTTCATAAAATAAAGCGATCTAACATGATGAGTTCCAATTCAATTAGTCAATAACCCTTATAATCAACATGGTAGATACAATATGATGGTAAACATCATCAAGAATACACACATACACTAATTTAACTACAACAAAACATCAATCGATCATTCAATCACACAACCTAGCAATTAATTCTACGATAAATTATTTGTGTGTTGTTTGTATGAATAAAACATACTATCACCACTACATAGATGCATGAAAGATTCAATTTGGAGTCAACAAAGGTACGAAGTCGAGAATATTTTGGTTAGCTTGTGTATGCCCTCATTATACTCAATGAAAGAGGAACAATAGTATACGATACGATGAATGGTTGGATCTACTTGTAAGAATTTCAATAAAAACTTGAATTTGATACAATATTTATCCAAGAGGTAAGTGACTCCCCTTATGGATGACAAATTCGAATACCAAAGAATAACGGGATGAGAATCTCGGAGCAACGAACACAAACTGCAATAATACGTGCACACTACATGCACAAGTGACACAAAGCAACAACAGTAAACAGCAGTAAGGGCAAGGAGGAAGTCAAATGGTGGCTGGACTGGACGACGTCGACATCACAATGGGCGGCAGGACTGGCGGCGGTTGCTGCTGCTCCCGTCGATCAGGATGAGCGAAGAGGAGGATGGTTGATCAGGGGGTTCTCGGTGGTACTGGGTGAAGAGGCTCGATGACAGGGAAAGGCGACGCTGGGTGGGGTCACCGGAGGTGGAGCAGACGGTGGCCAGGGGGTTTAGGCGGGAAAGTAAGGCAGATGAAGAGGGGTCGGCTGACGGGGGGAGAGGAGAGAGAAGGAGAGAGACGGCTCAGGTTTTAGGTTGTATTTTTAGGGTTTGCAATAGGGTATTATTTATAGGGTACAATTAGGTTATTTCCTTAATGAGCTAGGATTCAATAATAATGGGTTTGGGTCTAGATAATTGCAATTGGGTTTTGGGTTCAAAGGAGGTGGATTTGAAGGAAATGTGGATCAATAAAAATCACAATTCAACAAAGTAAAGTCCACAAGATAGATTCCCCAATAAAAGAAAAAGAACTCATGTACAAAATTTAATTGAAATGATCAAGGAAAAATAGAGTATTTTATTCAAATGCAAATAAAATGTTACAATGAAGGGAAAAAGAAAAAGAACGAAAACAGTAGTTACATTGAATCTTGAACTTGTTGTATTCTAGTTTTATGTGGCAAATATTGATTTTCAACAAGTTGGGGTGAAGAAACTCTGATATGTGGTAGGTCTTTTCTAGTATAAGGTTGCGTTATTCTAATCACTATCGCTTGGTGTTTACGAGATGTTATAAATATTACAGTTTTGTGTGATATGGTGATAGGATAATATTGATGTAAGAAGTCATTACCTAATAGTACATCATTATTCATGTCATCAAATTGGAGTATAATATTAGTATTTTTTGAATATAATTTCCTATTTGTAATGTAATATTTTGTTGACATTTAACAAGTATAATGCTTTTTTTAGTAATCCAGTTATTATTTTTTTATTTCCATCTTGTTTCTATTTTGGTAGTATATTTTCACGGCATATACTTGTTCATGTTCCAGTGTCTATAAACTGTGATATTTCTTGATTTATATCCTTAATAGACAAATTTTGTTAGTATATATAATGTATTCTTTGTTGCTCTTAATGGATTCATTTGAGCACTATTCTATTTATTACTATACTTTCAAAATATTGTTATTTTTATTTATTCTTCATGTATTGAGTATGGTTGTACTATTGTAAGAAAGTCAGTTTCTAATAATATTTCACTAGCTTTGTGTTCTGGGTATACATGTAAGTGTAATAGAATTTCGTTTAGGTTGTTTATTCTTATTGGAAATACTATTTTGTGTGTAATTGGATGTTTATTATTATAGTAGTCTAAATAGTAATATGGTTTTTCTAATGATATTGATTCTGTTGTTTTTATATTTGTTTTTTTCATATGTAAACTAGTACCTCCTGTATCAGCAATGGTTATATTTTTGTTCCATTTACCATTGTCATATTATTCTATTTCTATCAAAAATTGATTATTAGTTTGGTTATCTAATGTATTTATTATTGGGATTAGTTCCAACGCCTGTTGTTTTTATACCTTTTCACAATATGTTTCTTATTTATAGTGATCTTTGTCCAAATATTATTTATGGTATTTTTTTCTTTTGTAATCTTTTTTGCTTTGTTAAAATTAAATTGTATATAATCTGGTATGGTAATTTCAATGTTTTCTCTGGCTGGTTTATATTTTATACATTCCTGAAATAGTGGTTTTATTTAAAGTTATATGTATTTGTGTTTTTTACTTCATGCTTACTTGTAAAAGTATAGATATTTCTTATTTGTATACTCATAATCTTTCTATTCTCTATCATTTCTATTCCTAATAACCCGTGGTAAATGATTAAGATCTTATCCTTATTTTCCTCTGCCTTGCTTATAGAGAAATTGTGTTTTATTGTAAATATTATTTTTTGGTACATTAAGTTAATCTTGTACTATTTCTATTAAAGTATCTTGTGTAATTGATATTATTCTATCATTCGTTAAGTATATTTCTAAGGGTGTATTCATACCTTTCTTAAAATAAGTTTTTATTATTAATTGTACGGCTCCTAAGTATATGTGTGTTAATATGTTTCTAGTTTTCTCACTTCTTTTTTCCATTTCCTGTCATATTATTCTTTTTGTTAGTAATAAAATTATTGTTTTTCCTTGTGCTTGTGCAATATCTATAGGTTGTTCATTATTTCTGTATATTATGATAGTATTTCTTTTAATTTTAAAGTTTAAATATTCCTTTCGAGTTTAAATCTAATTTGGTTGTTCTTATTTTATCATATTTTTGTATGCCAAAACTCATTCTTTCTCTTACATCTTTATTATTTTATTCCATTTCTAAGTATTCATTAATTTCTTTTATTTATGTTATCATATTTATTTCAAATTCTTCTATTTCATTACTACTAATTTGTAATATCCCGGTCGGATATTATATTTGTAATATTATTATTTTTAAAATTAAAATATTTTTATGGAAATTTCTTGGTTTTACTAATAAAAAGTTATTTGTTTATATACTAGTAAGTATATATATGTATTGTATCGGTTTTGTGCACTTGTACAAAATTCTGTAAAATGCGTTTTTGAGAAAATGTCTGTAAGATCTCGGGCTGATATTAAAAATTATTATTTTATTATTATTTTATTTTTATTTTCAGAATTGAAATATGTTTTGTGGATATTACCTGGTTTTACTAATAGACATTATCTATATATATACTAGTCTGTATAGATCCGTATTGTATCAAATTGGTATTAAAATCTTTCGAGCTGGTAATAAAATTATTTTTATTATTATTTCTAAATTAAAATATTTTTGGTAGAGATTATTCGTTTTAACTAATAAAAATTATCTATATAGACAGATATATGTACGTATATGTACTGTATCGATTTCGTACGTTTGTACGAAATCATGTATTATGTGATTTTGGGAAAATGTCTCAAATTTTTTTTTCAGGAAAAAATGTCTCTTATTTTTTATCAATCATGATCAAATGATGGGTTAAGATTGGATTAGGGTGTTGATTGCAATTTTAATTTGCAAATTGATCCCTAGTTGTTTGAGCCACAAATGAGAAAGACACTTGGGCTCTTCTCAATCACAAACCCCAACCCTTTTCTACTATAACCCCCCCCCCCCCCCCCCCCAACCCTTGGCCGGCCCTTACTTCAAAGGGCAAGAAACCCTTCCATTTTTGTGTCTTTCCATCTCTTTCTCATCTCATTCTACTCCTTCTTTACTTATATATAATTAGAAAAAAATTGAGAAAAAGAAAGAGAGATCAAAATCAAAAGAAAAATAGTGGGTTCATTTGTGGTGTTCTTGAAGAGGAGCAAGAACAAGGAGCAAGGAGGAGAGAACAAGTCCTTCCTACACTTTTTTGGGTAGGGGTTCTCAACTCATTTATTATTGTTTTGTAGTTTTATTTGCTTGATTATGTGAACAACTTGGACAAATTTCATGTGCATATGGGTGTTTATGAACTAGAATAAAAGGGCATACAAGATTGTAGTGGTCGAACACAAATAAAGCACTAAAGAATCAACCATAAACTAGTATGTAGTTAGAATTAAATACTTGTGTTAAAGTTGGAATTCTGACTCCAAATGAATTTATGAGCTTCTTGTATGTGTTACTACCATGATGTAATTTTTATTGACTTTTGGGGGTTAATTTGATGGGTGAAACAAATGTTTCCCCAAAACAGCAAGCTTTTAAGCAAAATGCTATTTTGGTAAATTTTTGCATGTGTTCAAAGGATTGAATTTTAAGTTCCTTACGGAATATGAAAAAGTGTTCAACTAGAGAGTTGTAGTAGATGTTTCCACCTTTCCAAAATAGCCTATTTTGTTAGATTCCGATCACTATTGCAAAAGTTATGAGCTTTACAATTCTCAGCAATCAGCTTTTTGGCTGAAGCTCGCTATCTGGATGGTTCGAAGTTCTTGCACCTCTTATTGATTGAAACTGAAAAATTGTTCAACTAGAGAGTTGTAGTAGATGTTTCCACCTTTCCAAAATGGCATATTTTGTTAGATTCCGATATGTGTTGCAAAAGTTATGAGCTTACAAATTTCAGCAGCCAGCTTTTTGCCTGAAGCTCGCTGTCTAGATGGTTCGAAGTTTTTGTACCTCTTATTGATTGAATCTGAAAAAGTGTTCAACTAGAGAGTTGTAGTATATATTTCCACCTTTACAAAATGGCCAATTTTGTTAGATTCCGATTGGTATGGCAAAAGTTGCGAGTTTTACAAGTTTCAGCTTTGTGTTGTCTTTGTTGTACTTGAATTGTGTTCAAAGAGCGGGGAATTGAATTTCATAATGAATCTGAGAAAGTTGTTAGCTAGGAAGTTGTAGCAGATTTTCTCCCATTTCCAAAAAGTATAATTTTGTTTGATTCCGACAAGTATAGCAAAAGTTGCGAGCTTTAGAAGTTTCAGCTTGGTGCTGTCTTTCGTTGTTCGTGAATTGTGTTCAAAAAGCGGGAAATTGAATTTTATAAGGAATCTGATAAAGTTGTTAACTAGGAAGTTTTGTCGATGTTCTCCCCTTTCCGTAAAGTATAATTTTGTTAGATTCCGATAGGTATTGCAAAAGTTATGAGCTTTACAAATCTCAGTAGCCAGCTTTTTTGCTGAAGCTCGCTGTCTAGATGTTTCGATGTTTTTGCACCTCTTACTTATTGAATCTGACAAAGTGTTCACATAGAAAGTTGTAGTAGATGTTCTCCCCTTTCCAAATTGGCCAATTTTGTTAGATTCTGATAAGTATTGCAAAAGTTATGAGCTTTACAAATCTCAGCAGCCAGCTTTTTAGCTGAAGCTTGCTCTCTGGATCGTTCGAAGTTTTTGCACCTCTTATGGATTGAATCTGAAAAAGTGTTCAACTAGGAAGTTGTAGTAGATGTTCTTCCCTTCCCAAAATGGCCAATTTTGTTAGATTCCGATAGTATGGCAAAAGTTACGAGCTTTACAAGTTTCAGTTTTGGCTGTGCATTTGTTGTTCTTGACTTGTGTTCAAAGACCGGGTAATTGAATTCCATAAGGAATCTGAGAAAGTTCTTAACTAGGAAGTTGTATTAGATGTTGTCCCCTTTTCAAAATGTATGATTTCGTTAGATTCCGATAATTATAGCAGAAGTTATAAGCTTTACAAGTTTCAGCTTTGTGATGTGTTTTGTTGTTCTTGTATTGTGTTTAAAGAGTTGAATTTGACTTCCACAAGGAATCTAAGAAAATTGTTAACTAGGAAGTTGTAGCAGAGGTTCTAACCTTTCCAGAATGTCCTATTTGGTTAGATTTCGATAAGCAGAGTAGGAATTATGACTTTTACTAGATTGATAGCAACTAGCTTTTTGGCTGAAGTCATTGTCTAGATTGTTCGAAGTATTGGTACCTCTCACTTACTGAATTTGGAAAAGTCTTCAACTAGAGAGTTGTAGTAGAGTTTCCTACCTTTCCAAAATGTCCTATTTGGTTAGATTCTGATAAGCAGAGTAGGAGTTATGAACTTTACAAGTCATAGCGGCTAGCCTTTTGGCTGAAGCTTCGCTATTTAGATTGTTCAAAGTTTTTGTGCATTTTATTGACTGAATCTGAGAATGTTATCAACTAGAGAGTTGTAGTTGAGGTTCTCACCTTTCCAAAATATCCTATTTGGTTAGATTCCGATAAGCGGAGTAGAAGTTATGACCTTTACAGGTCACAACATCTAACCATTTCGGATGAAGCTTCGCTGTTTAGATTATTCGAGGTTTTTGTACCACTTATTGACTTAATCTTAGAAAATTTTCAACTAGAGAGTTTTAGTAAATGTTCTCACCTTTCTAAAAGTCTAATTTTGATGAATTCTAATAAGAGTAGCATGTTTAATTGCTTCTAGGTTGTTAGAAGGCTTTGTATGTTGGTTTTATATATAAAAGATCAACTTTTGCTGGTAGCATGTTATTTTGCTTCTAGGTTGTTAAAAGACTTTTATGGTTTCTTCTATATGATTCATTTATCGCATACGTAGCTAGTCGGCTCGTATGTAATTCGTTTGGCACATACATAGCGAGTCGGCTCGTATGTAAGTTGTTTTGCTCGTTTGTAGCTTATTAGCTAGTACGCAGTTATTGTGCTCGTCTAAGGTGATATCATTACCCTAGGAGCCATCGACCATCAAGATGTGTATTTATTTTACTCCTCGTGCACTGTAGACGATTTACCCCTCGTGCACCGTCAGATCGTAACCGGTGTAGGTTGATCATGGGCCAGGAGTGTAGACGGAATCCAAGTTTTGGGCAGTAGCATGCGAATACCTTCGTATTGCCGGTGTCTTAGATCGATAGGCCATGAACAGGATCCTTAGGGATTATGGTAAGTCTAGGTTAAGCACTTTGTAGAGTTATCTTGCGAAGTCTAACTTAAGACCCAGCATGTTGTGTTAGTACTGTTGTCATCCCTCGGATTGTTTAGGGTTATTGACATCGTTATGGTAATAACTTATGGCTATTACTACTTAACCCTTATTTATTATCATTTTTGCCAAAGGGAAAGAGTTGGTATTAAGGGAGATACCTTATGATCCGACCTGTTCTGTAGGCCAACACTAGTTGGTGTTATTGGTTGTATCCTTCCTGTCAAAGGGATACGGTCGTGCCTTCTCACGAGTTGGGAGCACGAGATCTGTATCTCGTCTGTTAATTTCTGAAGTGCCATGATAAGGGCGAAAGAGATTCTTGTCGGAGCTAGGGGATGGACCTCCGGAACTCCGTCATGCTCTATATCAAGAAAGGCGAACAAGCCATAGACTACGGTCTATCAGCTAGGGGGCCACAGGGGATGCTTTGAGCTAACCCGCGCTGCGGATACCCTACGGTCGTCAGATTTTTGAGTGAGGTCCAGTACGCCGGGTAGTAGTGGAAAACATAGATACCATGAGCGTACTGCATTGGTGGGACTTGAACACGTCTGCAACCTTATCAGTCACGCTGTATCTTCAGAATCAGGTTGAGTACAAGAGTAGAATTCATGGCACGGGTTCAAATCCCTATATATGAAGAAACAACTTTACATGGGGCGTATGTAGATATCGGCTGCATACTATTCCGGAGACTTGCTTGCATTAGAATAAGAGGATCCTTCCATTAATTAATCTTGCATTAGAGTCTAAGTAATAGCATACACCGTCTCATCAATTATGTATATACACGTTTCTCTTTTCATCAATCTGTTTATTTAATGTTGAGAATCGCTGCTAGTTATCAGCCTTAAAGCATCAGTACATGTACTGACGTCCCCATTTCAATAGGTACTGGATTGGAAAAATACAGGTATTGGATTCAGGAGGAGTATTGGATTCAGGAGGACTCAAGGCAAGATAAGCAAAGGGTTGATTTCATTTCAATTGTAATTTATGTTGGTTACCATTGTAACATCTGTTGTAAAATTATTTGGGTTAAGAAGAATTCAAGTGAAAGTACCAAGTATTATATTATTCATTGTACTCTGATGTATTTCTTATTGAAAGTTTGTAACACTTGGACTTGTATGGTATTATTGTAACACTGATGTAATGAATTGCAGTTTTGTAACATTCGGACTTGTAATACATTTGTGTTGAATAAAAAGTTTTAAATTTTCCTGTTTTTCTGTGTATTGTGGCTAATTGAAAGAAAAGATTCTGGCTTATGTCATGGTTTCCTAGTGTATGAAAATCAGGGCGTTACGGAGTGGTATCAGAGCCGACTTCAATTTACAGTCCAACACAGTAGGAAAATTAAACTTGGATGCCTTTTGGAGTTGGGTTTTAGCTAGTTGTAAACAGTTATAATTCATATTGTTGTTTATTTCAACTTATGTTTTATAATTTTTCTATATCTGGACTAATTCCAGTATATATGTGTTTTAAGGATGGTATTCGAGGACATCCTAACCGAGGATGTGTGGATGGAAGAGAGTGAGCCGATTTCAAGGAATGATCTAATTAATCTTGAGTGAGGAGCCGAAGGAGATTTCATTACAAGATAACCTCAAGACGGACTCGCCTTCACCCCCACAGGGGCTAAGTGTGGATCAACGCACAGCCATAGCGGCCACCATACATTTGGGAATAAGAAAACTAAGGAAGTACGGAACCAGGAAAGGTCGTCGAGCTAAGAAACTGGGAGATACTTGCAGAACTATACTAGCAGGCCTAGCAAAGGAGCAGGAACACTTTGATTCCAGATTGGCACGACTGCAGCATGAATAGGAGCAAGTCCAGGGGACCACCGAGGTTGTAGTATGCCATTTCTGTGAGGAAGTTGGACACAAGAAATCTGTCTGTCCATGACTACAAAGAAAAAGATCTGCACCAGCATCAGGTTCCGAGAAACAAAGTTAGAAGCAGAAGATTCAAAAATCGGAGGGAAAACTTGGAGGTACCAAGACAGGATGTTTCCTATGTAGAAAGCATGGTCATTTCAAGAGCCAGTGTCCGAGGAAAAACCCTCAGGTGAAGATCCGTACATGTTACAATTGTGGGGAGATTGATCATATCCGACCAGATTGTCCCCAGTTTCAGAAGAGTAGCAGCGGATCAGCTCCGAAGATGAACAATGAAGGAGCCTGTTCACCAAGGGTGAGAGTTCACACTTACTAAAGGCAAGCTGAAGAAGGCAGGAGAGCCATTAACATTATGTGCATATGGAGTTGCAACTATGTTTAAAAGTTGTATTTTGAATTTTATTTAGACTGAAGAAGTAATATATGATGTAACACTTTTCTAATCGAATGGATTTATAAATATATGAAATCCAGGCAACCGTTTTGTTCAAACTTAGTTCATCATATTCTTTTGTCTGAATTATTTTTCAAGAAGTTGAGATGTGTGCGGGAGTCAACTATAGATTTAGTTTTGTTGATTACACCATCTGGAGCAATTCTCATTACAAATTTTTGCTATAAGGGCTGTAAACTCGAAATTGGAGGAAGGACCCTAAGTATAAGATTTGTTAAAGTTAGACCTAGCAGGAACGGAAGAAGGGCACGCTAAGCAATTGACTGTAGTTCAGAGCAGCTACAGGATCATCAACTTTGTGCAAATTGTCAAAGTGAATGCTGGAAGTCAGAAGTGGTGTTCGTAGGCCATGTCCTATTCTAAGGAGGGAATGGCTACCGAACCACGAAAGATTGAGGTAATGAAGTATTAGCCTCAGTCGAAGACTGTGAAGGAAGTAAAAAGCTAAATAATGAAGATCAGGCAAGCCAGTATTGATGTGATTACTCAGGACTGAAGCTCAGTTTTGGCACGATGGAAGCTGCAACCGAGTCGAAGTAAGCAAGTCAGAAGACTTAGGCAGGAGATGCAGGGATTGAAGCACCGAAGCGGCAAGTTGATCTCAGAATATCAGTGTGGACTTCATCACATGATTACCCAGGAATTCATAAATGAATGACTCAATTTGGGTTATTGGGGATTGGTTGACGAAGTCTGCACATTTTCTTCCGATGAAGATGACTTAGTCGCCAGAGAAATTATCGAAAGTCCACATTGAAAGCGTAATGAAGCAGCATGGAGGGCCAATGTCAATGATTCTGACCAAGATTCAAGAGTTACATCTCAATTTTGGCAGAGTTAGCAGGCAGCTTTGTGATCGAGTTCGGGTTCTTTGGAGAAACCAATTCGTGGTGGAGTCACTTGGGAGCCGGAAAGCTGTATAATCTTTCTTTCCCTGAGTTATTTAGTGTATGGATATTTTTCTATTCTCCTGACTAAACTTAGTTCTGAGGACAGAACTATTCTAATGAGGGAGTATTGTAATATCCTGTCGGATATTATATTTGTATTATTATTATTTTTAAAATTAAAATATTTTTATGGAAATTTCCTGGCTTTACTAATAAAAAGATATTTGTATATATATACTGGTAAGTATATATATGTATTCTATCAGTTTTGTGCACTTGTACAAAATCCTGTAAAAAACATTTTTGAGAAAATATTTGTAAAATCTCGGGCTGATATTAAAAATTATTATTTTATTATTTTATTTTTATTTTCAAAATTGAAATATTTTTGGTGGATATTACCCGGTTTTACTAATAGACATTATCGATATATATATACCAGTCTGTATACATTCGTATTGTATCAAATTGGTAATGAAATCTTCTGAGCCGGGAATAAAATTATTTTTATTATTATTTCTAAATTTAAATATTTTTGGTAGAGATTATTCATTTTAACTAATAAAAATTATCTATATAGATAGATATATGTACGTATATATACTGTATCGATTTTGTACGTTTGTACGAAATCATGTAATATGTGATTTTGGGAAAATGTCTCTTATTTGTTATCAATCATGATCAAATGAAGGGTTAAGATTGGATTAGGGTGTTGATTGCAATTTTAATTTGTAAATTGATCCCTAATTGTTTGAGCTACAAATGAGAAAGACACTAGGGCTCTTCTCAACCACAAACCCCAACCCTTTTCTACTATAACCCCCCCCCCCCCCCCCCCCCCCCCCCAACTCCCCCTCCTTGGCCGAGCATTACTTCAAAGGGCAAGAAACCCTTCCATTTTTGTGTCTCTCCATCTCTTTCTCATCTCATTCTACTCTTTCTTTACTTGTTTTTAATTAGAAAAAAATTGAGAAAAAGAAAGAAAAGAAAGAGAGATCAAAATCAAAAGAAAAATAGTGGGTTCATTTGTGCTGCTCTTCAAGAGGAGCAAGAACAAGGAGCAAGGAGGAGAGAGCAAGTCCTTCCTACACTTTTTTGGGTGGGGGTTCTCAACTCATGTATTAATGTTTTGTTGTTTTATTTGCTTGATTATGTGAACAACTTGGACAAATTCCATGTGCATATGGATGTTTATGGACAACAGTAAAAGGGCATACAAGATTGAAGTGGTAGAACACAAATAAAGCACTAAAGAGTCAACCCTAAATTAGTATGTGGTTAGAATTAATTACTTTTGTTAAAGTTGAAATTTTGACTCCAAATTAATTTGAGAGGTTCTTGTATGTGTAACTACCGTGCTGTAAATTTTATTGATTTTTTAGGGTTAATTTGATGGGTGAAACAAACATTTCCCACAAAACAACAAGCTTTTAAGCAAAATGCTGTTTTGGTTAATTTTTGTATGTGTTCAAAGGATTGGATTTTGAGTTCCTTACGGAATCTGAAAAATTGTTCAACTAGAGAGTTGTAGTAGATGTTTCCACCTTTCCAAAATGGCATATTTTGTTAGATTCCGATGAGTATTGCAAAAGTTATGAGATTTACAAATCTCAGCAGCCAGGTTTTTGGCTGAAGCTCTCTATTGGGATGGTTCGAAGTTCTTGCACCTCTTATTGATTGAATCTGAAAAAGTGTTCAACTAGAGAGTTGTAGTAGATGTTTCCACCTTTCCAAAATGGCCTATTTTGTTTGATCCCGATAAGTATTACAAAAGTTATGGGCTTTACAAATCTCAGCAACCAGCTTTTTGGATGAAGCTCGCTGTCTGGATGGTTCGAAGTTTTTGCACATCTTATTGATTGAATCTGAAAAAGTGTTGAACTAGAGAGCTTTATTAGATGTTTCCACCTTTCCAAAATGTCCTATTTTGTTAGATTTCAATAAGTATGGCAAAAGTTGCGAGCTTACAAGTTTCAGCTTTGTGCTGTCTTTGTTGTTCTGGAATTGTGTTCAAAGAGCGGGGAATTAAATTCCATAAGGAATCTGAAAAAGTTGTTAACTAGGAATCTGTAGTAGATGTTCTCCCTTTTCCAGAAAGTGTAATTTTGTTAGATTCCGATAAGTATTGCAAAAGTTATGAGCTTTACAAATCTCAGCAGCCAGCTTTTTAGCTGAAGCTCGCTGTCTAGATTGTTTGAAGTTTTTGCACCTCTTATTTATTGAATCTAAAAGAGTGTTCATCTAGAAAGTTATAATAGATGTTCTCCCATTACCAAAATGGCCAATTTTGTAAGATTCTGATAAAAATTTATGAGCTGTACAAATCTCAGTAGCCAGCTTTTTGGCTGAAGCTTGCTGTTTGGATAGTTCGAGTTTTTGCACCTCTTATGTATTGAATCTGAAAAGTGTTCAACTAGGAAGTTGTAGTAGATGTTCTCCTCTTTTCAAAATGGCCAATTTTGTTAGATTCTGATAAGTATGGCAAAAGTTGCGAGATTTATAAGTTTCAGTTTTGGTTGTGCTTTTGTTGTTCTTGAATTGTGTTCAAAGAGCAGGGAATTGAATTCCATAAGGAATCTGAGAAAGTTGTTAACTAGGAAGTTGTAGTAGATGTTCTCCCCTTTTCAAAATGTCTAATTTTGTTAGATTCCGATAAGTATAAACAAAATTGTAAGGTTTACAAGTTTCAGCTTTGTGTTGTCATTTGTTGTTCTTGTATTATGTTTAAAGAGTTGGATTTTGAATTCCATAAGAAATCTGAGAAAGTTAACTAGTAAGTTGTCATAGAGTTTCACACATTTCTAATGTCCTATTTGGTTAGATTCCAATAAGCAGAGTAGGAGTTATGACCCTTACAAAATTGACAGCAGCTAGCTTTTTGGCTGAAGTCGTTCTCTAGATTGCTCGAAGTTTTTGTACCTCTCACTTACTGAATTTGGAGAAGTCTTCAGCTAGAGAGTTGTATTGGAGTTTCTCACCTTTCCAAAATTTTCTATTTGGTTAGATTCTGATAAGCGGAGTAGGAGTTATGACCTTTTCAAGCCACAGCAGCTAGCCTTTTGGCTGAAGCTTCGCTGTTTAGATCGTTCAAAGTTTTTGTGCATTTTATTGACAGAATCTGAGAAGGTTATCAGCTAGAGAGTTGTAGTTGTGTTTCTCACCTTTCCGAAATGTCCGATTTGGTTAGATTCTAATAAGAGGAGTAGGAATTATGACTTTTACAAGTTACAGTAGCTAGCCATTTCGAATGAAGCTTCGCTATTTAGATTGTTCAAGGTTTTTGTACCTCTTATTGACTTAATCTTAGAAAGTTTTCAACTAGAGAGTTGTAGTAGATGTTCTCACCTTTCTAAAAGTCTAATTTTGCTGAATTCTGATAAGAGTAGCATGTTTAATTGCTTCTAGGTTGTTAGAAGGCTTTGTATGTTGCTTTTATATATAAAAGATCAAGTTTTGCTAGTAGCATGTTATTTTGCTTCTAGGTTGTTAGAAGACTTTTATGGTTGCTTCTATATGATTCATTTGTCGCATACTTAGCTAGTCGGCTCGTATGTAATTCGTTTGGAACATACGTAACTAGTCGGCTCATATGTAATTCGTCTGGCTCATACGTAGCTAGTCAGCTCGTATGTAAGTTGGTTTGCTCGTATGTAGCTTATTAGATAGTACGTAGTTATTCTACTCGTCTAGGGTGATATCATTACCCTAGGAGCCATCGACCATCAAGACGTGTATTTATTTTACGGCTTGTGGATTGTGGTCGAGTCACCCATCGTGCACCGTCAAATCTTAACCGGTGTAGGTTGATCGCGGGCCGGGAGTGTAGAAGGAATCCAAGTTCAGGGCAGTAGTATGCGAATACGTTCGTATTGCAGGGGTCTTGGATCGATAGGCCATGAACAGGATCCTTAGGGATTCTGGTAAGTCTAGGTTGAGCACCTAGTAGAGTTATCTTGAGAAGTCTAACTTAAGACCCAGCATGTTGCGTTAGTACTGTTGTCATCCCTCGGATTGTTTAGGGTTAGTGACATCGTTAGGGTAGTAACTTATGGCTATTACTACTTAACCCTTATTTATTATCATTTTTCCCAATGGGAAAGAATTGGTATTAAGGGTGATACCTTATGATCCGACTTGTTCTATAGGCCAACACTAGGTGGTGTTATTGGTTGTACCCTTCCTGTCAAAGGGATACGGTCTGTGCCTTCTAAAGAGTTGGGAGCACGAGATCCGTATCTTGTCTGTTAATTTTTGAAGTGCCATGATAAGGGCGGTAGAGATTCCTGTCGGAGCTAGGGGATGGACCCCGGAACTCCGTCATGCTCTATATCAAGAAAGGCGAATAAACCATAGACTATGGTCTATCAGCTAGGGGGCCAGATGGGATGCTTCGAGCTAACCTGCACTGCGGATACCCTACGTTCGTCAGATTTTTTAGTGTGGTCTGGTACGCCGGGTAGTAGTGGCAAACATAGACACCATGAGCGTACTGCATTGGTGGGACTTGACCACGTCTGCAACTTCATCAGTTACGCTGTATTTTCAGAAATAGGTTGAGTACAAGAGTAGAATTCATGGCGCGGGTTCAAATTCCTATATATGAAGAAACGACTTGATATGGGGCGTATGTAGATATGGACTGTATACTGTTCCAAAGACTTGCTTGCATTAAAATAAGAGCATCCTTACATTAGTTAATCTTGCATTAAACTCTAAGTCATAGCATATACCGACACATCAATTATATATATACACGTTTCTCTTTTCATCAATCTGTTTGTTTAAAGTTGAGAATCGCTGCTAGTCATCAGCCTTAAAGCGTCAGTATATGTACTGACGTCCCCATTTCAATAGGTACTGGATTGCAAAACTACAAGTACAGGATTTAGGAGGACTCAAGGCAAGAGAAGCAAAGGGTTGATTTTATTTCAATTGTAATATATGTAGGTTACCATTGTAGCATCTGTTGTAAATTTATTTGTGTTGAGAAGCATCCAAGTGAAAGTACCAAGTGTTATATTATTCATTGTACTCTGATGTATTTCTTATTGAAAGTTTGTAACACTTGGGCTTGTATGGCATTATTGTAACACTGATGTATTGTATTGCAGTTTTGTAACATTCGGACTTGTAATACATTTTTGTTGAATAAATAGTTTTAAATTTTCTTGTTTATCTGTGTATTGTGGCTAGTTGACGGAAAAGATTTTGTCTTATGTCACGGTTTCCCAGTGTATGGAAATCGAGGCGTTACATACTTCCACTATTTTATTTCTTTACCATTATCTCTCCATCTGTACTTATTTCTGACCACTCTTCTTCATATTCTACGAGTTCATTGTTCATATTATACATTTCTTCAATTTTTTCTATGTATTTTATATTTTCTTTCTTCATTTTCTTATGACGGTTTGACGATATCTGTCATATTTCTCCGCATATATAATAACTAGGTTTACCCGTGGGCATGTGCCTACGACACGTCTTCAGAATGATGCATCATATGAAAGTAAGCATTATAATGTTAGGAATATAAAAGAAATAATTAATTAATCTAATATGAAAGAGTTGTAGATGTCATACAAAAAAAAGAAAAGTAAACTTACATAACTATATATAGTGATGTTATCCATTTAGGAAGCAATGAGATGCCAGACAGATGTTGTTATTTAGCCAAATGAATAACTTGCACTGTATATCAAGGATAAAAAATATTTAACGATTAACTTTGGTGTTCACTGTGTATTTGTAACGCCCCGAATTCCAAACATATGTAATTCGTAGCATAAACATGATCTTTTACTTCAAATTAGTACAAAATTACAAGAAATTTAAAACCTTTTCATTTACAACATCATTCTTTACATTAGCACAGTGGAATAAATAAGTACAGTACATATATGATAATGAAAACTCTTTAATGTTGTGACATCTTTCACAGTGTCTTCAAATCCAGGCCAAGAACAATCCTGCAACTAGGAAACTGTGGGTACATTAGTTCCATACAACTGACGCAATACTATAATACAGTGATTCTTCTACTTTAGCAATCACAAACTAATGCACAAAACAAAAGAAATAATGACTAAGATAAATAAAAACAGAAAGTGAATCTAATCTATGCCATGAAATAGAAATCAAATGCATAAAATAATGGCATAAAATAAGTATCCAAGAAAGCAAAAAATGCAGACAATGCACACTAATGCCCACTTGTTCGGATTCTATGCATCCCATACTACATAGGTCTGAGGGCAAGCCCTTAGCGTACTCCTCATTATAGGGTTCAATCCCTTGTTATAAAACCCTACTACGGTAACATGAGCAAAATTTTGACATTTCACGAGTACGGATTTCAGTCCTAGAATCCACCACCCGACTATACAGAATCCTTTTCGTGTGAACATCCCGCAAGTGCCGCCCTAGCCCTGGAATATGTTAGAGATCTGCCTCCTATCCGGCCGACTATTCATGATCCCGAAATCCAACGCCCAATCAATCATAATCCCGAATTTAATTAAGGCTTGTCTCGCTCCGCAAGCAACCACAGTCCCAGAATCCACCACCCGACTAGGTCTGTAGTCTTGGAATCCACCGTCTAACTATATAGAAATGCCCCACTTACGTTTGCCTAGGTCTCATCACATCTTCATTTCTTGTGCTTGTCCTTAAGTTCAAACATAAAATAATATCACTTATAGCTAGCTTACTCTCCTATCGGACATAAATCAACACACGAGAACATTTGCCCACACTGACAATTTCTCAAACTTTCATAATCACAAATTTGCCGGTACCCTGGGTCTATCTCAGCCTCTAGAATCCACACATTCCAAAATATTCACAATATTTCCAGTTATCCATAACCTATTTTATAATCAATACAATTTTCATTCATTCATATGATCAATTCATCTCTTGTCCATTCAATCCAACTAGTCATTCTCAAATAACTAGATAAAGCTTTCTAAATTGCTACAATAGGATTTCAAATGCTCAATTCAATCAACATCATATCTGTTCTAATAATTCAATTCAAATTACCAAAAAATTGTACTAAAAAATTGTTCATTCTAACCTGGAATTTATTCCAAAATTTTTGTACCAATTTCCATTATATATTAATTCTCCAATATACTAATATTTTTAAAATCATCTTTATTCAAATCCTTCAAATCTAATCACCAAATATGTGTTTAATCATTTATCTAAGTGGGGAAATTAACCCCAAAATGTTTGTACAAATTACCGTCAAAATATTTCAACAGAAATCAATTTATATTTTCAATATACTCAAAAACCGTAATTACAACCAAATTCGAGCCTACCAAGACTCAAACCTACAATCTTAAAGATCCTAGGTCACAGACACTAACCAATTGTAATACCCCGTATTAGATGGGCCTTCATGGTAAGCTTAGTAATTAATTCATAGTTGGATGGGCCTATAGATTTGGTAGTGTGTGTATAGAGCCTACAAAAAGAATGAATTAATTACTATGGGGCCATGGTGTTCATGGTAGGTGGTGGTGACTTAGTCCCACATGGAAGGTGAGTTAGGATTGTGTGTGTGTATATTAGGAAAACTATGATCAAGAGGCACCAACTAGTCTTGACATCTTTTGAGAGACAACTTGTGGTGGGTAGTTGTTAGAATTTGTTTGAGCGGGGCCCGGGGGCATTACACCAATGCTCCAAGCCTATTTCTTACACAACCCAATGGTATTGTAAAAATCATATAAATTCCAATTATACTCCAAAAAATAGATTTCTTAGTGTCATACAAAACTTGAATGTGTCGAATACAACATTGTAATTAAGATCATCTAAATTTATCCTCCATTACTTCGTCTATATTCATTTGCAAAACAATACGTTCAAATTCCGAAAACAGTAGCTCATGGTACTTGTAAAAATCACAGAAAATTCTATGCTTTATGAAACTTTGTGTTCTTAAGCTCAAATTAAAGGTATACAAGTCTACTATAAATTTTTAGTTATAAGTTTCTCCAAAATATTGTGTCTATAAACCTGAATTCTTCAAAATTTACAGTAGGGTTGAAATGTTATACAGACTCAATTACGCCACTTGTCCAATCTTGTAAAATTCATTATAAATTCTATTCTTCCTGGAAATTTGATTTCTTAGACTCTAAGAAAAGTTCACGAGTTTGCTTCAACTTCTTAGTTTTGACCTTTCTCAAAATATTTTATCTAAGATATCGAAATGATCAAAATCCGACATGTATAAAAAATTTCCAGCAACTAGCAAAACTGTCAACCATTTCTAAGTTTAGATTTTATTAAAATAGTAAACGACATCAAAATATTATGAAATTTTAAGGAGATGTTCTTGACATATACGAGGTGCTCATAGAAAATTTTTAGCTCTAGATTCCATCTAGTTTAATAGATATGATTTTCTGAAGTGCAACTAAAACTTAAAACAAAAACTTATAAAATGCTCAAAAATCAATCATATCATAATTTCACACCTTTAATCAAAAACACATGATCTAAATATGAATACTCAATCTATATAAGTTATCATGCATCTAACAATTCATACATATATATATTCTTCAATATAGCATTCTACTAATAAAATTATATTAGAAATTAGAAAAACACCCACCTCAAAAGAGATCTTCAAGTAGTTGATACCTTAGCAAAAGCTCCACAATCCCCTACTACAAAAAAAACGCAGCTCCTTCCCTTCGATTTCCCGAAAGCAAACAACAAAACACCTCTTGTTCTTTTTTATCTTTTTTTTTATTTGTGTTCATATAATGTTAGATGATGGAGTATTTATATGGAAAATTTGGGAGTAATTTTAGCAAACAAACACTCACCCACCCACCCACTCACCACTCACTCACCCCACTCTCTCCTATATGCAGCCATTTTTGAAAGAGTGCACACTGCAAGTGTGCACGTGTTTTGTACACTTTCTCATTTTATTTTCATTTTTCTTATTTTATTCAATTTTAAATTCTTATTTTTAATAAATACTCATATTAAATTTAGTATAATTAGCCTAGTGAAATTTTAGTGCAGAACCTTGTAATAAAATAGCACAATTTGTACGTGCTTAAAAAGAAACACGTGTAAAGCACGTGCTAATAAATATTCATATATAGATAAATTCAAGAAAATAAAAAATGTCTATAACATTCAAAATACAAAATATGTAAAATATGTTTCATTAACTCTATATATGTATACTACAATATAATCAACGCGTGCATAGAAAACACGTGCACCGCACGTGTAAAAAATATATTTTAGTCAAAATAGGAAAAAAATGAATTTCAATTTATGAAACAAATTCGAACAGGTTATAAAATAAATAGTTGAACACGTAGGAAATTTTATAAGATACAGATAATGGTAGAATATATGTAATCAACACGGGTATTGAAAACACGTGCAATGCACGTAAAAACACAAAGATTAAAATAAATATTTAAGTTGGCTCAGAATAGGATAAAAATAAATTTTGAGAAGACGAAAAATTTATACATAATTGAAATGCAGAAAGATGTATGACATTTATATTAAAATACGTTACAGATATTACTCGAAATAGTACAAAATATAGGTGCGCAAAATTGTCATAACTCAATTTTGTGTGGTGTTACATTCTCCCCCCCTTAGAACTGTTCTATCCTCATAACTTCATAGGATAAAAGTTGTATATTGTACACACCAAAGAAAAATTATTATTGTATATAGAAAAACTGTCAATACAAAAAAAATGTAGTTGCAATGTGGAAAACAAAACAAACTTATATAAGAAAACTATGTGTATCAAAGTTAATAAAAACGAAACAAGAAAAACTATAAAAATAGTAGAAAAGAAACGGGACCATGAAAGATAATATAGATTGAAAGAATTTTTCATACAAAATAATATTAGATGAAGCATTGGATAATATAGTATAAAGAAAATACAAATTAAGTTATCAATTATGAAAGAAATTGTAAAGAATAAAGAGAAGCATAGTCAAATAGATACTTTAATAAATTATTAATAGGCTTCGTAAGCAAAATTTAATAAAGTAATAAGCGGTTGAATGATTAAAATCGCAAACTGAACTAGTACTATATATTATGAGATAATAATTGAATTATCAATTTAAGAGAATGACGTTGGATAAAATTCTGAAAATATACGAGTGTTAAATTTAGTTGAAAGAATAAACAATATAATATAAGTATAATAATAAAAAGTATAATGATGTGTATATCATAAAACTTGCATTTGTAAAAGTTGCATAAATATTTTATAGAATAATGATTAGTATATATCAAATTATTTATAAATTGTCAAATGTAATAGGAAATCCATATATAATATTTTATACACAAATAGGCATAAAAACTGTATGACAAAACAATAATACAATAAATCATAAGCAGTCGGAGAAAACAAAAAGTAAAAGTAACAAGACATTATTGAAATAATATAAAATATTAATCTCATAGAAATAAAATATAAATAGTAAATAAAAGTATAAATAATAAAAGTTATATTACATGTGTATCCACCGAATGTAAAATGAGTTAGCAATAAAATAAAAATAAGGTGAAGTGGTATAAAAATACAAGAATGCTAAGATATGGAAAGATAAAGTATATATACAAAATAATAATAATAATAAGATAGCAAAACAGTTAATAGTAAACAGTAATAATTTATGATGAAAAATAAAATAACGCATATAGGATAGATATAGAAAAAGTATAAGTAATAAGGTAATTAATTAAATGTGTATATAAGTATAACTCCATTATACATAATAAAGTTGAAGTAGTATAGGCTAAGTTTTAAAATATTATAAAATAGTATAAATTAGTACAAAAGAATAGAATAGAGGTAAGTAATATATATAAAACTAAAAGTGGGGGTTATTAAAGTAGAAAATCTCCTTTGTTGCGGGTTCGCTTCATTGATGTCCACCTGCAGGTTTGCCTCCTGGACATTCGGTTGCAGATTTGCCCCCACGACATCCGGTTGCAGTTTACCTTCTGGACATTTGGTTGCAGATTTTGCCTTCCCGACATCCAGTTGCAAGTTTGCCTCCATTGACGTCTAGTTGTAGATTTGCTCTCTCGACATCAGGTTGCACAAAAATGGGAATGGAATGATGTAATCTTCCATATGTACTTGGGTATTGAATGCTTAATTAAGTATGATGTTATGTTTTGAAATTTGTATATAAAAATAAAAGTAAAAGTAGGAAGTCACACGATGGAATATTAAAATAGATGTATGGAGTATGATTATCAAACATAAAGAGTAGAAATTAGTATTAGTGAAAATGATTTATAAAAGTAAGGAGAAAATGAAATGAAGTACATGCATAAGCTTAAATGTGAATGCAAATGAGAAAATAAATATGTAGACTAGTAAGTTGACATAATAAACATATATTATAAAATATATAATAATGTAGTAATTAGATAAGTGTAAAATAATATGTATAGTAAGTATTTTGAAATATGTGGTATATATATAGTAATTAGTAGAAAGTATATGTAGTAACCAAGAATGTAAAGATAATAAAAATTAAAATAAAGTAAAATATAAGTAGTGAGTGTATATAGTATAATAGAGAAGTATAAACCAACAAAATTAATAAGTGGCTATTAATAGTGAAAAGCAAATATAACAAAAGTAGTAAATGATAAGAAATAACAATAACATTGGATATAAGATGTAAAAACAAAAATAATAATAAAATAAAATATTAATGTGTAGAGGTATATTACATTTATATAAGTAAAAATATTACAATCATGTTGAAATATATTGAAATAAATAAGAAAATATAAAATAATGTAAAAATATAGTACCGCAAAATCAAAGTATTTGTAAAGTGAATGTAAACATACAAAATCTAAATCCAAAGTCTAATAGAAATAATAACAAAGGAAAATGATAGTCTTAATAATAATTTAAAAAGTATTAATTTAAAACTTAACAAAATACGTAAAAGTAATAGCAAAAATAAATGAGTAATCGTAAAAGCGCATAAAAATAAGAATGACAAAACCATAAGAAGAAAAAATGAGCAAGACAAAATTAAATGATTAATACTAAGGAATGTAGATAAAATAATACGTATCGAAGTGAATTAATAGTAGAAGAAAAGAATTTTTTGAAAAAATAATAAGCGTTAAAGATGAAAGGTAGTATAACGAAAATACACGAAGAAAATAAAAGAGAAAAGTTAGTCTACATACTAGGTATCATAAATGTAGATTCAAACCAACCATAGGACTCGTAATACAAGAGAAAACATGCTCTCATACATATCACATGAATGTATACGAGGAGAGTATCATGAATGCAAGTTCAATAACTATAACATTCATGACTCCAAACTGACACACACACTCTAATGTCCACCGTAATTTTGTTTCCCTTATAATTTTTGTACTACTCATTGAAGTCGGCTCTGATACCACTATGTAACACCCCGAATTCCAAACATATGTAATTCATTGCATAAACAAGATCTTTTACTTTAAATTCGTACAAAATTATAAGGAATTTTAACATTTTCATTTGCAACATCATTCTTTACATTAGCACTACAGAAATAAATGAGTACTGTACATATATATGATAATGAAAACTCTTTAATCTTGTGACATCTCTCACAGTGTCTTCAAATCCATGCCAAGACCAATCCAGCAACAAGGAAACTGTGGGCACGTCAGTTGCATACAATTGACGCAATGCTATAATACAACGATTCTTCTACTTTAGCAATCACAAAATTGATGCACAAAACAAAATCAATAATGACAAAGATAAATAAAAACAAAAAGTGAATCTAATATAAGTGTATAAGTATATGTCATGAAACAGATTTCAAATGCATAAAACAATGGTATAAAACAAGTTGCTAAGAAAGCAACAAATGCACACAATGCACACTAACACACACTTGTTCGAATTCTATGCAACCCATAATACATAGGTCCGAGGGCAAGTCCTTAGTGTACTCTTCATTATAGGGTTCAATCTCTCGTTATGAAATCCTACTACGGTAAAAAAAACAAGGTTTAGACATTTTGTGAGTACAGATTCCAGTTTCAGAATCCACCGCCCGACTATACCAAATTCTTGTCGCGTGAACATCCCGCAAGTGCCGTTCTAGGCCCAGAATATGTTAGAGATCTGCCTCCTATCTGACCGACTACTGGAATCCAACCCCACAATACGGATTCCAGTCTCAGAATCCACTACGGTGGAACGAGCTAATTCATAGAAATGTGGACTCATTAGCGGCAGCTTATGCTCTTGTCTTCATATGGATTCCCTTAAAGAAAGTTCCCATTATAAGTCCAACTATTCGATGGATCATTCCTCCAGAATGAATCCTCTTCATCCCTCTACACCTGAGCACTCATTTCCTCAGTACCCTAACAAGTCTTACCCAAACAAACATACTTCAAATTTCTATGCACTTAGAAATGACAACACGGGTAAGAACACTGAAAGAGACTATTCTAAGATTGATACTCTCACTAAGTGCTATAAATGCAAGGGATACGGTCATGTTGCTGGCAACTGTCCCAGTCGAGTAGGATCAATATAGTAGATGGTACCTCTGTCATTGCTGATGAGCTCGACAATGAGTTTACCTATGAACCTAATGTAAGCAATGACTTTGATGAAAAAGGGGATGACCAGTCTCTCAATTGTATTCAGTCTGTTCAGTCACCCCTATTGAGTGTACTTGAGTCACCCATCCTTTCCCAAGTCACTTGGCAACCTATAGATTTTGTCCATGTGTTAGAACATGTCACGCCCCGCTTCCCAAAATACGGAATACGAGCACGTGACGAAGCCCAGCGAATGATTTTTACATCATCCATAAGCTGTAGGATCGACTCAGCATCACAACAAGTATATATAACAAGAGAGATATAAAACCAAGCATGCATGAATTCTTTATTAGCAACAGAAACAACTGAAATATGAATAAACATCCAAGTAGTTTCAAGTCTGAATCAAAGTAACTCGGGAACATCAGCCCGTTACAAATTCTCAAATCTCAAGAAATAATAATCCTAAATAAACAAATAATGCAAGAAATTAAATATTCTAGCCAGGTCCTTCTCCACTTGGAAACTAGAACCTTTGCTCAGCAATTCCTGCGGGAAGCTCGTCTCCAAAGTCTGTTTAATAAAAGATAAACAGGAAACAAGAGGGGAAACAAGAGAAAATGTCCTTAGTGCAAGCTAGGGCCACAAATAGTAAAAGCAAGTACAAGAACGGGAAAAACAAGAATTGGAATCAAGAATAAGCAGAGTTATAAGAAGTAGTGGCAAATTCAAAGACTAGCTGGCAAGAGGGAACATCATAATGACTAGATTGGATAACAACTGCTAGTGGTGAATCACATGTCAGGTACACCTATAAAGGTAATTAATATCAAGCGACAACCTCAAGTCTAGTGTCATATGCTATTTCAAATGTCAGGTTTCAAATGTCAAGTCCAAGTATCAAGTTCCAGGCTTTAAGTCTCAGGTGTCATGTTTCATGTATCATATCATCAGGTATCAAGTGACAGGTGTCAAGTTCAAGTCTTGTAATTATTACTATCTAGGTAGCACGACATGCATCCATTATACTACATGGTTGCTACAGTCAAATCAATTGTGCTTAGACCTAGTAATGGAGTCTATAGGGCGGTGTACTCAGGCATCAAACTAGCAGGTGATCAACCATGGGCTCTAGAGGTGGCCCCCGTAGGCTCTAGAGGTGGCCCCCATCACCCATGACGTGGCACTTAGTTCTACGTGGCACTTAGTTCCATGTGATCTCAAACATACATCATGTAATCATATAATGGGCTCTAGAGGTGGCCCCCGTAGGCTCTAGAGGTGGCCCCCGTCACCCATGACGTGGCACTTAGTTCTACGTGGCACTTAGTTCCATTTAACATACAACTTAGTAAACACGGGCCCCCTTCCGAGTACACTTACCTATGTTGTCCACTCTATAGTCCTTCCCTCAACCCCGGCTTGTTACATTTGTTCAGGCAGATTTTGTGTTCTCGTATTTATACATGTGGAACAGGGTTGAAATAATATAAATTAATTCTAAGAAAAATTGGAGATGTCCTATAGGGTGTCCAGCAACTACATATAAAATTTGGAGTCAAACGCTCGCTGTTTACACCGCTGAAATAATTTGTAAAGTGAATATATACAGCAGTTTCGCAAAACTGCGTCTACTGACACAGCTGCGGTGTAACTGCCATAACTCCTAGACCGTAACTCCAAATTCGATCATTTTGGAGTCTATCGATATCTAGACATCCGGATCTACAATTTCTATTCAGGACTCGGGCCCAGATTCCAATGATAAAAGGGTCGAAACCGCAAAAGAATATTCAGACAGCAACGTTCAGAATTTATTTACTAATGTAGGTTTCATGGAAATATGTAATTTGGGGTCTAAGTTGTTAAGTAGCATAAATACATAATCATGGAGATCAAACAGCAATTAATAAATATTTTTCAAGTCATAATAGTCGCAAATTCGTCAAAATACTAACTTTGTATGCGTCTACAAATTTTAGGGGTCCTTAATTCATATGTCCATGTGATTTATGTGTTCAAGGAGATAAAAGAGTCCAATTGATTATTATTTAATACGAGGAAGTTTTGTGACTCTTAGATTTGTGAGTTTGAAGGTTCAAATTGATTTACTATGATATTTCAAAGGGAGTCACAATCTAACTATATGTGGTATTTCAAGGAGACTTGTACTAGGACAATAAGATGTACAAGGTTACTTGCCTTAAATCGACGATTATAAACTCCACTTGTTGAAGCAATTAGAGGAGAAAAATCCCCGAAGATGTCCTCGAAAAGCGTGTGCAAAAATTGATCGGAGATCGAGTTTTCCCCGCACACAGGATCGGCCCAAAACAGCGGACAGTGAATAGGATCTGGTGCGGCAAAACAGGGAACAGCAAACGCAGCGAATCAGATGGCTTCAGCGCAGCGGATCTGGGACGAACAGCGTACAGCGGAATGGGATCCGCTGTGGCCAGAACACGGGACAGCGATCAAGCGCACAGATCTTGATGCGATCTGATGGCCAAGATCAAATCCTGCCAATATCGCTGTCTTCTTCCTTCGTTCGTTCTCTTCTTCGTTCTTTCGATCGAAACAGAGTGCGAGAGAGTAGCAACGGCGGGGGTTCTTCTTTGGCGGCGACTGCGGCAGCGACGGAAGGCGGCTACGGCGGTGGGTGCTCCTCCGTTCGTGGGTTCGAGAGCAGGGGAGTGCGGACGAGCTCTGTTCTCGAGTTCGAACAGGGGAGAAGCTAGGGGTGTGGTGTTGGGGTTCGGCGGCGTGTGGCGACGCAGCGGAGATGAAGAGGTGGTCGAGGGGATGTGTTGGATGCGGCGAAGTGATAGGGATCTGATCGGAGGGCGAAGTGACGGGAAAATGGTAATGGCGAGAGTGGGTTTGGAGTTGGTAATGGTGATGGGTATTGGATGGGGATGATGGCGATAGGGAAAAGGCGGTGGTGGTTGTGGAGGTCGACGAGGCGGATTGGGTATGGCGATGGTGATCGGAGATGGGTTGGGCGGTTGCGAAAATGGAGGAGAAGGAAACGGGACGAAGATGATTAGCGGCGGGGTAGTTTTTAGGGTTTAACAGTAATAGGGTTGATTAGGGTTAGAGTAGGGTTTATATAATAGGGTTTGCGGGTTTTAGGGATCCGTTCCAAAAAGAGCCCAACAAGAGAAATGGTCAAAATGCACTAAAAATGAGGATTAAAAAGATAAATGAGAAGAATTTGTCCATTTCTCATGAAGAACGGTACAAATGGCACACAATTGAATTTGATAAAGGACCCACAATTGAGTTGAGACAAAAATAAATGATTTTATACGAACTGAAATAAAATACGGGATCTCAAATAGACAAAAGAGTACACTTGAGAAAAATACGGTATAAAATACAAATACGGGAAACAGGAGTTACAAATCCTACCCACCTTACACAAAAATTTCGTCCTCGAAATTTGCTTAGGCGGTACATAGGACAGGGAAAAAGCAATTTAGGGGAGGGTAACAAACAAGGGATCCAAAGAAAAGTCAACTTGGTGGTAACACCAAAATAAGAGGGGAGTGGATAACAACGTGGTCAAATGGATGGCATGAAAGAGAATAACAGTATCCAAAGGATCCAAATAACACAAGGTAATAAATACGATGAAGGAGTAGGCAGAACTGAAACCAAGGAGATGGAAGATAGGAAAGAAATGAATCCAATAATGAATGAGTACATGATGGCAGGATGGAAAGCAAGAAGGAAATAACCGGTATCAAAAACGAAGAAGAACACTGAATACCACAAGACTTACAGGATAACAAGGCAAGGAGGTGAACGAATAGAAAGAGTTGGAACCGAAAAAGGGAGTGACAAGGGAAAGATGCACCACGCAATGAGTCAAAGGATGAGAACAAAAGCAAGAGATAGGGGACAGCAAATGGTGCAAGGAATGGACAAAATACAAGGAAGGAGAAGCAACAACATGATTCTGGGTCCTGTGGGTCATGGGCCCACCACGCTTCCGCTGCGCTACTCTGATGGTGACACTCCAAGCTCCAGACATGTCGTTGTAGACAACGTGACACCAAGCGACGATCCGAGCAGGAAGAAGGGAATGGGATGCCAAGATTAAAGAGAGTATGGGCTCCAAATAGAGATAGACAATAATGCAAAATGGATATAAGGCTTGAGCTTCAATTTTCATAACTAGAAGATAGAATACATATCAAACTAATGGCTTATAATAGAAATAATAACACAACAATTATCAATAATAATAATATCAATAGTAACAGAATAATAATAACAATAATAAAAATAATGATAATAATAAAATTAGTAATAATAATAATAATAACATTAAAAAATATATTAATAACCACAATGGTACAAGTAATAATGACCATAACAATATAATAATATTAACAAAAATAATAACAACATTAGTAATAGTAATTAAAATCGTCATAATCATACATGCAATAATATATAATAAAATAAATTTATCAACAATAATGATAATACATACATGACATAATAGAATTCAACACACTTATGAAAATAATGCGATAATAATATTAATGATAGCATTAAAAATAATATCAATAATGGTAATAAATAATATGATAGTAGTGATAATAACAGTACTATCAATAAAGTAACAGTAATAATAATAATAAAAATAATGAGAGTACCAAAGGTAACGAAAATAACAAAAATAACATCAATCGAAATGACAATAATAATAATAATACCAATAATAATAACAAAGACAATAGTAATAACAGAATAGCATTGCGAAACAAAATTAAGAATTTGGCTTATTAATTCTATAAATAAATCAACTGTACTAGTTCAAATTTATATGAAACATAAAGTTTAATTGGATAAAGAAAATGTCGTGAGGAAAATATTTCTTTACCATCAGTTTATTTATATAAGTAACGAGTCTTGAAATATCAATTAGCAATAAGTAAAAAAAAAATCTTGCCTCCTTAACATCAAGTTGCATATTTGCCTTCACGACATCAGGTTTCAAATTGCCAACCAAATATTCGGCTGCACATTTTGCCTCGCCGATATCCAGTTGCAATTTGCCTCCATTGACATCGAGTTGCATATTTACCATCTCGACATTAGGTTGCACCGAAGTGGAGAAATATATATGTAAAATTGAGCATGATCGGGCTCAAAACAAATTAATAATGATAATAATAATAGTAACGACAAAAATAATAGTACCAATAACAATAATAATGATAAAATATCGATACTAATAATAATAAGAAGAACACTGATAATAACCATGATCATAACAGTAATAATAACAGAAATCGTAGAAAGAATGATAATAATAATAATAATAGCAATAATATTAAAATATCAACAACGCTAGTAAAAATAATAATGCAAGACAAGATATAGTTTGTGCCCAACATTTTTGTGGAAGTAATTTAATATTAATAATTTTAATAAAATAATGAAAACAACAATAAGAATATCAATAGTAGTAACAATAACAATAATACTAGTAAGGATAGCGAAAATAATAGCAATAATAATAATAGTAGTAAATAATAGTATTATACATCAAATAAGAATTGTCTTATCAAAATAGTCCGGTAGAAATATATAGTCGATCAAAAGTGAAAAGTGAAGTTAAAATACATCATTATTCGGAAAAACAAAATCTTTATTAAGAAACATTTTTTTTTTATTTTTTTATATAGGAGATCGAAAATAAATATATCAATTAATAATCGAAACATAGAAAGTATTCGGAAAAATAATTATAAAGGGAAAAAAAATAAGTAGGAGAAAATGAAGCTACATCCAATAAGGAGTTAAAGAGGGGGATGACTAGAAGGGACAAAAGAATATTAAGGCATTGAATACGAAGGAAGAAGGATGAGGGGTAAACTCGGAATTGAAGAGAATATAGCAGGGAAGAAATAATCAACATGATACTCAACATGAATCAACAAATAAAAGTGAATGCAAGGCAGGGAAAGCAATGAACGACATATGAGTTGAAATGAGAATGAATTAACGAGGCAAGCAGAAAATAAGAGATCGCTTGCATCAAAATCAAACGAATAGGGGTACAGAAGAATAAATTTGTACCCAATAAGGAATCAGCAAATCAGGATGACTGTGAGAGAAGGAAGGAAGCAATGAATCAAAGAATTGAATATGAAGGGGTCAAGATGAATGAGATAAGACTTGTGTCCAGATCGAGTTGACTATTAAATTATTCATGTGATTGCATGGCCTGTTTAATGTTGAGTTAATCCTGACTGAGTCAAACGTGTCTAATGTATTAGTCAAACTAACACATTAGCCAAACCTGGCTCTGATACCACTAAAAACCTTGTCACGCCCCGCTTCCCAAAATACGGAATACGAGCACGTGACGAAGCCCAGCGAATGATTTTTACATCATCCATAAGCTGTAGGATCGACTCAGCATCACAACAAGTATATATAACAAGAGAGATATAAAACCAAGCATGCATGAATTCTTTATTAGCAACAGAAACAACTGAAATATGAATAAACATCCAAGTAGTTTCAAGTCTGAATCAAAGTAACTCGGGAACATCAGCCCGTTACAAATTCTCAAATCTCAAGAAATAATAATCCTAAATAAACAAATAATGCAAGAAATTAAATATTCTAGCCAGGTCCTTCTCCACTTGGAAACTAGAACCTTTGCTCAGCAATTCCTGCGGGAAGCTCATCTCCAAAGTCTGTTTAATAAAAGATAAACAGGAAACAAGAGGGGAAACAAGAGAAAATGCCCTTAGTGCAAGCTAGGGCCACAAATAGTAAAACCAAGTACAAGAAAGGGAAAAACAAGAATTGGAATCAAGAATAAGCAGAGTTATAAGAAGTAGTGGCAAATTCAAAGACTAGCTGGCAAGAGGGAACATCATAATGACTAGATTGGATAACAACTGCTAGTGGTGAATCACATGTCAGGTACACCTATAAAGGTAATTAATATCAAGCGACAACCTCAAGTCTAGTGTCATATGCTATTTCAAATGTCAGGTTTCAAATGTCAAGTCCAAGTATCAAGTTCCAGGCTTTAAGTCTCAGGTGTCATGTTTCATGTATCATATCATCAGGTATCAAGTGACAGGTGTCAAGTTCAAGTCTTGTAATTATTACTATCTAGGTAGCACGACATGCATCCATTATACTACATGGTTGCTACAGTCAAATCAATTGTGCTTAGACCTAGTAATGGAGTCTATAGGGCGGTGTACTCAGGCATCAAACTAGCAGGTGATCAACTATGGGCTCTAGAGGTGGCCCCTGTAGGCTCTAGAGGTGGCCCCCATCACCCATGACGTGGCACTTAGTTCTACGTGGCACTTAGTTCCATGTGATCTCAAACATACATTATGTAATCATATAATGGGCTCTAGAGGTGGCCCCCGTAGGCTCTAGAGGTGGCCCCCGTCACCCATGACGTGGCACTTAGTTCTACGTGGCACTTAGTTCCATTTAACATACAACTTAGTAAACACGGGCCCCCTTCCGAGTACACTTACCTATGTTGTCCACTCTATAGTCCTTCCCTCAACCCCGGCTTGTTACATTTGTTCAGGCAGATTTTGTGTTCTCGTATTTATACATGTGGAACAGGGTTGAAATAATATAAATTAATTCTAAGAAAAATTGGAGATGTCCTATAGGGTGTCCAGCAACTACATATAAAATTTGGAGTCAAACGCTCGCTGTTTACACCGCTGAAATAATTTGTAAAGTGAATATATACAGCAGTTTCGCAAAACTGCGTCTACTGACACAGCTGCGGTGTAACTGCCATAACTCCTAGACCGTAACTCCAAATTCGATCATTTTGGAGTCTATCGATATCTACACATCCGGATCTACAATTTCTATTCAGGGCTCGGGCCCAGATTCCAATGATAAAAGGGTCGAAACCGCAAAAGAAATTCAGACAGCAACGTTCAGAATTTATTTACTAATGTAGGTTTCATGGAAATATGTAATTTGGGGTCTAAGTTGTTAAGTAGCATAAATACATAATCATGGAGATCAAACAGCAATTAATAAATATTTTTCAAGTCATAATAGTCGCAAATTCGTCAAAATACTAACTTTGTATGCGTCTACAAATTTTAGGGGTCCTTAATTCATATGTCCATGTGATTTATGTGTTCAAGGAGATAAAAGAGTCCAATTGATTATTATTTAATACGAGGAAGTTTTGTGACTCTTAGATTTGTGAGTTTGAAGGTTCAAATTGATTTACTATGATATTTCAAAGGGAGTCACAATCTAACTATATGTGGTATTTCAAGGAGACTTGTACTAGGACAATAAGATGTACAAGGTTACTTGCCTTAAATCGACGATTATAAACTCCACTTGTTGAAGCAATTAGAGGAGAAAAATCCCCGAAGATGTCCTCGAAAAGCGTGTGCAAAAATTGATCGGAGATCGAGTTTTCCCCGCACACAGGATCGGCCCAAAACAGCGGACAGTGAATAGGATCTGGTGCGGCAAAACAGGGAACAGCAAACGCAGCGAATCAGATAGCTTCAGTGCAGCGGATCTGGGACGAACAGCGTACAGCGGAATGGGATCCGCTGTGGCCAGAACACGGGACAGCGATCAAGCGCACAGATCTTGATGCGATCTGATGGCCAAGATCAAATCCTGCCAATATCGCTGTCTTCTTCCTTCGTTCGTTCTCTTCTTCGTTCTTTCGATCGAAACAGAGTGCGAGAGAGTAGCAACGGCGGGGGTTCTTCTTTGGCGGCGACTGCGGCAGCGACGGAAGGCGGCGACGGCGGTGGGTTTTCCTCCGTTCGTGGGTTCGAGAGCAGGGGAGTGCGGACGAGCTCTGTTCTCGAGTTCGAACAGGGGAGAAGCTAGGGGTGTGGTGTTGGGGTTCGGCGGCGTGTGGCGACGCAGCGGAGATGAAGAGGTGGTCGAGGGGATGTGTTGGAGGCGGCGAAGTGATAGGGATCTGATCGGAGGGCGAAGTGACGGGAAAATGGTAATGGCGAGAGTGGGTTTGGAGTTGGTAATGGTGATGGGTATTGGATGGGGATGATGGCGATAGGGAAAAGGCGGTGGTGGTTGTGGAGGTCGACGAGGCGGATTGGGTATGGTGATGGTGATCGGAGATGGGTTGGGCGGTTGCGAAAATGGAGGAGAAGGAAACGGGACGAAGATGATTAGCGGCGGGGTAGTTTTTAGGGTTTAACAGTAATAGGGTTGATTAGGGTTAGAGTAGGGTTTATATAATAGGGTTTGCGGGTTTTAGGGATCCGTTCCAAAAAGAGCCCAACAAGAGAAATGGTCAAAATGCACTAAAAATGAGGATTAAAAAGATAAATGAGAAGAATTTGTCCATTTCTCATGAAGAATGGTACAAATGGCACACAATTGAATTTGATAAAGGACCCACAATTGAGTTGAGACAAAAATAAATGATTTTATTCGAACTGAAATAAAATACGGGATCTCAAATAGACAAAAGAGTACAATTGAGAAAAATACGGTATAAAATACTAATACGGGAAACAGGAGTTACAGAACATCCTAGCGTCACAGAGTCTGCACCCACATTTGCATATCACATTCATGACTTGCATAGAGAAATTTCCAAGCAACATGGTGAGAATAATTTTAACTACAATTTAATAGCAGATACTAGAAGGAAATTTATAATTTTTGATATAGGTGACGAAGTGATGGTTCGGATTCGTCCGGAACGGTTTCCAGCTGGATCTGTTAAGAAGTTGAATGCACGTGCTGCAGGCCTATTTAAAATTCTTTATACAATCAATGATAATACCTATGGCGTTGACCTTCCTGAAGGCTTTGGCATAAGTAAAAATTTCAATATTAAGGATCTAGTACTCTATGAAGGCTTAAAATTCAACCCTAGAAATTTTCTTATAGATGAGCCTACCCTGCAGCCTAATGGTGAGATTTCCACCTTTACCCCTCTACCTGATACTATTTACCCACCGACAGAAGAATTGACTTTTATTTTAGATGATCCAATAATCTCTACAAGAGATGGTGCAATGCACAAGTATTTGGTGAGGTGGAAGAACAAGCCGAAGTCGGATGACACTTGCAGTGATCGTGAGGAGATCCTGCAACTGGATCCAGATCTTTTGGAGCACCATGACAGGATCATTGGTTTTGACACGACTGGGTCGAGCTCTCTCCCACCCAGAGAGAATGATGAGGACATCCATTCTATTTAGTTTAGTATCTTATTTCAGTCCCATATTTATTTTTGGCAATTATAGCCATATGTAATCTTTCTTTTATGCATTAGAATATTTTGAGATTTGTATCGAGATTTGTTTTGAGCCTATTTATAGGCCTTGAGATTAGTGAGAAAGTATGCCATTATTGATTAAAAAAATTGTTGTGTTGAGTTTTTCTCTTCATCTCTCTCTTTGTGTGATACAATTGAGAACTAATTTTAGGGTTTGTGATAAACTTTAAAACTACCCCAAATCCAATACAAATTCCTACCCATAATCCCCAAATTAATAAAACCCTAATCTCAACCGTAGCCGTTACTGCCCCGCAGCGTTGCCCACTGCCTTGCCCCGCCACTACAACCAGCGCCAACCACGCGACCACCTCGCATCGTATCCACGACAGCGACATTGTTTCTCAGCTGCCTGCGCACTCCCGTTGCACACCCCATGCCCCGCGTGGACTGCCGCACCCCTGTTGGCAATCCCCTCCTGCTCACGACCCCAGACCCCCTCCGCTATGTGCCTCGAGCCTCCCGCTATCCCAACAGTAGCTTCCTCCTCGACTGTCGCAATTGTTCTTCGAACTCTCGGTATACTCTTTCCACTTATCAAATATTTGTGTTATACTGCTTTATCATCTCTACTATATTATTTAATTTAACGGTCGACCTCAAATATCTAGATTGAGTGTTCCACTTGCCTAATTAGAGTACGAATCAATATTGAACGTTTTACTTGCTTAGAACGCTTAGGGATTTAATTATTGATTGTTAGAACTGAATTATTAATTGGGTTTGTTAAACTTAATTCAATTCTTGAAAATCCATCAAACCAATTAATTGTTTAAAATTCTAACTTTGATCTGCATTACATATTGGTAAAATTAATCCTTTAAGATTTTTGGAAATTCTCTATTTAGGATTACGTTTTACATCAAGATGGGCTTGGGTCGGGCTTCAAATTAAATAACTAATAATACAATGTAGATGAAATCGGTGGGCTTTAACAAAGTAATAATAATAATAATAATAACATTGGCTTTACAAAAAATAAGAAAAATGATAATAAAATAATAACAATAATGGTAACAACATCGATAATAATAATACTAATGTAATAACAAAAAATGTCTATAATTATAATACTAATAACAATAATAATAATCATAATAACAGTAATAACAATAATACTGATAATAATAATAATAATAATAATAATAATAATAATCTCTACTATCATAATGGGAGAAGGGGTTAGTGTCATTTGTCATCGATGTCATTTTGTCAACACGTGCAGCGCACGTGTTGGCTTTTTTTTCCCTTTTCATTCCCCTCCACGTGCATCGCACATGCATTATACTTTTTTTTTGGGTCCTTTTCGTTCCCTTCCACGTGCATCACACGCGTTGGTATTTTTTTTTTCCTTTTCATTTCCCCTCCACGTGCATCGCACGTGCATTATAGTTTTTTTTTTTTGGTCCTTTTTTTTGGGGTCCTTTTCGTTCCCTTCCACGTGCATCGCACGCGTTGGTATTTTTTTTTTCCTTTTCATTCCCCTCCACGTGCATCGCACGTGCATTATAGTTTCTTTTTTGTCCTTTTCATTCCTCTCCGCGTGCATCGCACGTGCATGATACTAGTAATAATAAGGGAAAAGGGGGTATGAGCAACTTGCTCATTTAGTAAATAAGCAATTGATGATGTGGCATACATGTGATTGGAAAATCCTTAAAAGAGTTAGTTATCCAATGTATCACATGCATGCCACATAATCAATTGTCCATTTACTAAATGAGCAAGTTGCTCATATCCCTTTTACCCTAATAATAATAATGATGATGATGATGATGATGATATGCATCAAAATAAGATTTGATATTAACAAGTTCATTAAAAATCCAAACAGTAATAATATAAAATACAAATAGTTGACCAATTAGAAATAGAAAGTACATCGTTATTCAAAGTAAGTATAATTGTCGATTACAAAACACTTGGTAAAAGAGCCGAAATCAATTTAGCACTAAATAAGTTTATAAATAATCAATTTACCGAAAATATTCAGGGAATACGTATTTACTGGAATGGGGGTTACAAATCCTACCTACCTTACAACAAAATTTCGTCCTCGAAATTTGTGTAGGCGGTACATAGGATAAGGCAAAAGCAAACTTATGGGGGTAACAAAACAAGGGATTAAAGGGGAAGGAACAAAGTGGTGGTAATACCCAAATAAGAAGAAAGTGGACAACAATAATGTGAAAAAGAATGCATGAAAGAAAATAAACAGTATCAAAAGGGGAGAAACAATACAAGATAACCAAGCAAAAAAATGAAGAAGTAGGTAGAGCTAGAATCGAAGAGAGAACAGATAGGGAAGAGTCAAACCAAATAATGAGTCGATGGATGAGGATGAATACAAGGAATGGAAAGAAGCAAACAATACAAAGGAGGAGAAGCAACAAGCAGATCCTGGGACCTGTGGGTTATAGACCCACCACGCTTCCGCTGCGCTACTCTGATGACGACGTTCCAAGTTGCAAACATGTCGTTATAGACCACATGGTGCCAATCGACGACCGAGCAGGAAGAATAAAAAAAAGACACCGGAATCGAAAGAATATGGGTAGAAAAGAACAAAATTATACCCAATAAGGAATCAATGACTGTGAATGAATGGAAGGGACGAAACAATTAAGAAATGAAGGAACTGAATACGAAGGGATCAAAAGAGAAATCAAATAAGAGGAGTATCCAGATATATGTTGGTTATTACATTTTCATGTGATTAACGTGGTGCGCATATTGTTGAGCTAAACTGGCTAGAACCAAACTTGACTAACTTATTAGCCAAATATGACTAACACATTAGCCAAACCTGGGCTCTGATACCACTAAAAAACCTGTCACTCCTCGCTTTCCAAAATACGGGAATACGAGTCCGTGACGAAGGCCCAGCGAATAATTTAAACATCATCCATAAGCTGTACCAGTCTTAACTTAACAACATGAAAGGAAATAATCACAACCACACATAAAACCATAATCACATAAACAGATACTAGAATAAACATGCAGTAGTCCAACATAATAACCAACAACTAAAAATAAACAATAAATACGGGTCAACAAAGCCTGGGATACATAGTTCAACAAAAGTAACAATGCGATATAAGAATAATCATGGAAGAAACAATTTGTTGCAAAACAAGCTCCTGCTCCAATCCTAGAAGAACTGCTCACCAATGCCTTCTGGCAATTCTCCTTGCGCACCTGTGGTTGGATCAACTAGAGTAGGAAAAAATGTCTGTTAGTGCAAGTACGGACAGCAAGTAGTGAAAAGAAAAGAGTAAAGAAAAATGGTACATCAAGGAATATGAAGCAAGATCATAGTCCAAAAGCAATAACAATGTCAATAAACAATGGTTAAGTATACAAGTGTCAACTTAGGTTTATTAGCATTTTATTACTCTATCTAGTGCACGTACTACTGTGTTCCATACCACAGGTTCGGTGCATGCAAAACAGTGTACATTTCAGACATAGTGGCGGAATCTATAGAGCGTGTATTCGGTGTAACAACATAACATGATAACAAGATAACGTGATAACATGATAACAAGTTCACAAATATTTCTCCACTTTCCATGTCAATAATCCATGTAAACAAGAAGGGTTCTACCGAGTACAGTTTCTGAGATTATCCACAACTAAGTCAACCCTTATTACCCTAGCTTATTTAATAATTTATTATTTCATTTATGATCTAAGAGTGTCAAGGAGATGATAAGGATACAACAAAATGATGTGATGCATGATAATATACATGTAATTATGAATCTGAAAAGAGTAGACACAACAGTACTAAAATAGTAATAACTCACAAACTATAATCCGAATCCGATTGTGTCAAATGGGTTGTAAACTAGACATCTGGGGCTACAATTCATATTCAGTAAGTTTCATTTGATTATGAGTGTAACTAGGTCAATTACTCTAATCTTTGCAGCTTAAGGGTTCTAACAGCAGCTTGTAGTCAAAATTTTATGTATGAAAACAAGGTGTAAAATCAATATAAAAATCCACAAAAATTAGAAAATAAATCCTAAGCATGTCTACTAAGTTTCTGGAGAGTTTCATGTCATTACACTATTATTATAATGGTGTTTCAACTGAAAGTATTGTCGGTGTTTCATTAAATTGCAATTCTGAAAATACAGATCAGCAGTGACTAAAACTGCGATATCTCACAGCTCATAGATCGGAATCTAGATCCGTAAGTTGTTCTAGAAACTAGATTCATTAGGCTACAATTCCTTTTTATATAATTTTGGTTTGTTCTTATTGTAACCGGGTCGAAACCTTAGTGCAAAACAGGACAGGCAGCAAGAAGTAATAAAAAGTCACCATGTATATTCATCAAAACGAACAATCTACTTATTCTTGGATCATGAAATGCATTAACATTAATGTACAACAAGTTATGATCAATTTCTACCGCATACAAGGCAAAATTATCATGTCACAATTCAATTCACGAGATCTCAATTAGTCAACATGTATTCAATCACTATATATTTCTATATACAAGTTTCTAGTCAATATATTCATGTCGTGTGTGCATGCAAGCTTGGGTTTGAATCAATGGACATTGGCACGAAGTCAAGGATACTTCGAGTTAGCTCATGTAAATCCTTGATATCCCCAACGAACGGTACACAATGTAGTATTACGATAATCAAAAGAGAACTACCTGTGGAGATCAACAAACTTGAACTAGAAAAATCAAACGAGTTCAAGTGGGCTTGGCTTTAGATGCTGATTAGATTAATCCGAATGTTTTAAGAATAACGAGATCAGAATCCCGGCGAGGCACGTGCGCTCTACGTGCAATACAACACAGCAACACAAACACCGAATCCAACTAAACACCAAACACATCAACTAAATCCCTTCCTTTTCACAACAGCAAATACCAAAGATCCAACCCAAACACCAAACACCGATCCTCGATCCCCTACTCCACAACACATCAAACACCAAAACAGCCCAATCCCTATTCTTCTTCCCAACAGCGACATAGAGAGAGATGGCAGGAGAGTGGACGGCAACTTCGGCGATGACTGGCGACTCTGGTGGCGAGGGTGCTCGGGGGTGTGGCGGACGGCGACGCTATCGGTCGAGGAGCAAATAGTGACGAAGGACGGTGAGGAAAGGATCGATGTTCTTTTTTGGAGCATAGGAGGCCAGCAACGAGGACGGGGTTCGACTGGAGGTCGAGCGACGAGGTGCTCAGAGCTTGAGCAGCAATGGCGGGGTAATGCGAGGCAGGCGGTTGCTCGACGAGATGGTAGTAAAGTTTTGTGGTCGCACGGCGGAGCATTGCCAGTCGATGGGTTCAATGAGAACCCAGAGGAAGAAGAAGATGGAAGCACGGAGCTACGACGGGGCTCAGGGCAGCGATGGAGGCAGGGGTGTTGGTGCTCAGGGTTGACAACGAGGCTTGTGATAGTGGGTTCGGGGGCTGGTCGAGCGGCGAAGTCGATGATGGGAGGCAGTTGCGGAAGAAGATGAACGGCGCTCGGGGATAAGGGAGGCGATGCTTTTGTTCGCGACTTGAGGCAGACGAAAACGGCAAGATACATGGATGAGGAGATGCAGGTGTTGGTGGTGACGGGTGCTGCGAGGCATCGATGGTGATGAGCGACGGGGTGTAGGAGATGGAGACCAGGCGGGATGCAGGCGGTGGGCGACAGGGCTTCGACGGAGGGGAGGATGAGCGATGGAATACAGCATCTGTGGCTCGAAGGAGACGGTGAGCGGTTGAAGAAGCAGAGGATGACGATGAAGGTGAACAGTACGGGGTTTCTTTTTTTTTCGAAACAGGTGAAGAGAAAGGGAAACGGGGAGAGAGAGAGAGAGTACAGGGAGTTGGGTTTATAGAAAAAGAATAATATAATATTTATAATATACTACAATAATTGGTTGTTGTGAGATAGTGGGGGTGAGAATGTGGGTGGTTAAGAGATACGGGGAACTGTGGGGGAGAAGATCTGGGATTGACTGGTCAATAACAGATTAGAGGGAAAGAGTTTGGGTTAGAATCCAATACGAGATGGGCTTGGGTCGGGCTTCAAATTAAATAATTAATAATACAATGTAGATCAAATCGGTGGGCTTTAACAAAGTAACAATAATAGTAATAATAACATTGACTTTACAAAAATAAGAACAATGACAATAAAATAATAACAATAATGGTAACAACATTGATAATAATAATACTAATAATAATAACAACAAATATTGATAATTAAAATACTAATAACAATGACAACATCAATAATAATAATCATAGTAACAGTAATAACAATAATACCGATAATAATAATAATAATAATAATAATAATAATAATAATAATAATAATAATAATAATAATAATAATAATAATAATAATAATAATAATAATAATAATAATAATAATAATAATGATATGCATCAAAATATGATTTGAGATTAACAAGTTCATTAAAATTCTAAACGGTAATAATATAAAATATAAATAGTTGACCAATTAGAAATAGAAAGTACATCTTTATTCAAAGTAAGTATTATTGTCGATTATAAAACACTTGGTAAAAGATTTGAAATCAATTTAGCACAAACTAAGTTTATAAATAATCAATTTACCGAAAATATTCAGGGAATACGTATTTACGGGAACGGGAGTTACAAAGGCAAAAGCAAACTTGTAGAATAACAAAATAGAGAATTGAAGGAAAAGAACGAAGTGGTGGCAACACCA
The DNA here is from genome assembly GCA_017893485.1 of Hemerocallis citrina. NCBI lineage: Eukaryota > Viridiplantae > Streptophyta > Magnoliopsida > Asparagales > Asphodelaceae > Hemerocallis > Hemerocallis citrina. Next base: position 6,329,371 of record CM030366.1, on the reverse strand, counting down.
GAATTAGAAAGAACATAGGTAGGAATGGAGTGATCTAGAATGATGTTGAACAATGATTCGATGAATGGTGACGAATGCAAATGTATGAATAAGGGAGTAATTAATGCTGAAATGGCTAAAAATGGGGTTAAATCGGAACCGTTCAAAGTGGGCACGAATCTTAAAGTCACAGGGGCAAAATAGTAATTTCACCTACAGACGGGTCTAAATTGGGAACCAGGTCTTTCCTCTTAGGCCCGCTAACCCATGAACCGATCTGTTCAGCTGAGAACGGGTCTCAACCCGTTAGGGACCAGGTCAACAGGATAGGAGAAAATCCTGGCTCGTCCTTATCCTGAGGAGGTGGTTGTGACCACCCCTATCCAGCCACACCGGGAAGTAGGGATTCATTCTGATCCTGAAACAGATCCCCAGGGCGACTATAAATACCCCCTACCTTCTACTGTCAGAGGTGATCACACTTTTTGCACTCAAGCTCTTTCCCTTTACTTTTTCTGGTGTTGACAAGAGCGTCGGAGGGTTCGTCGCCGGGATCCATCCCGGTGTTTCGAACGTTTGTGCAGGTCCGTGGGAGCACCAAGGGGTCAACTTGTCAACAAGGAAGAAGTAGGATTCAGCCTGTTCGAGTTCCTACGAACCTACAAATTCTGTCTATTGCCCCCACACCAGATCCAGTGGCAACAGATTGGTGCCGTCTGTGGGAAATACTCGACAAGCAACCCCACCTTCCTCCTTCAGCCAAAGCTACTCCTAGCCATGCCTCCCAAGAGGAAGCCTACAAACTCCAACCGAAGAACAACCTCTTTTCGTCCTCCTCCTCCACCTCCGGAGGATCTCCCTCTGCCAGTCCAGCAGGCCCTGCAGCTCGAACAGCAGGCTCAGTCTATTCTGCAGCCTATGTGACCCCAGGCAACAGTGGGGGAGCCCTCCCGGTAGAGCCGCCACAAGCAACCTATACATCAGGTTTGGGTGTCCATCCATAATGCCTCCATAGATTCTATGGCCTCGCATAGTCCTCCTATGCCGAAGGATCTGCGAGACGTGCTCAACAATCAGCAGAACGAGCTAGGGCCCGATCTTCGGAACCATCTAGACGAGAGGCGGACTTGCGAGGCGAACCCTCACCGGGAGCACCCGAGGGATCGGTCACCACGCCGATCAGACCGCAGGGGGTCCAACTCTTCCCGAAGGTGGAGAGAGTCACCCCCGCATCGCCCAAGACGAAGCTGCTCCCCGGTTGGCCGTCCTACAGCTTGAGTCAATCGCGAGCAGGAGGCCCCCATCATAAAGGCAGAATTTCAGCAATTCCAGGAGGCGGTCCTTCGGGCGCTCACCGCTGCCCACAACAGCGGCCATCGGGCTCCCAGCCCTCAGCCAGCTCCTCGCCATCATCGCCGCTCCCGAAGTCCCAGACCGGCTCCGAGACATCACCACCGTTACCTACGTCCTAGGCCGACTCCGAGCCATTGCCGCCCTTCACTCGATCACCACTGCCGCTCCCGAAGTCCGCGACCTACTCCGAGTCACCCCCGTCATTCTATCAGTTCACCACCTACTCAGAGCCATCGCCATCACAGCCCCAGCCCTCCTCGACATGAGGATGAGTCTCGGGGCTCAGCCAGGCAAGATCGAAGGGAGGACTTCGTCTACCGCCATTTTCACGAGATGGATAGGCGCCTCAGCCAGCTGGATAGAGACAAGGAGCAATGGGTGAGGAACCTCCGCCCAAGCAGGCCCCCATTCTCCTGCACCATCATGGAGGCCCCTGTCCCAGACAACATCAGGCCTCTACACTTCGAGACTTACACCGGGGAGTCGGACCTCGCAGATCACGTCGAGGGTTTCAAAACTCTCATGATGATCCATCATGCATCCGAAGCCCTCCTATGCAAGACCTTCCTGGCCACACTCAAGGGCCAGGCTCGGGAGTGATATTCTCGTCTCGCACCGGCATCTATCTTCTCCTTCGACAAGTTCGAAGGCCTATTCCTCACGCATTTCGTAAGCAGTCGCCGCTCCGAGAAGACAAGCACCTCGCTGCTCTTCCAGCCAAAAGAAGGGCGAACGACTGAGGGAGTATGTCAAGAGGTTCACTGCCGAGGCCAGGTCCATCGCCTTATTGGATCATTCGGAAGCTTCGGCTGCCTTCCAATCCAATGTCACTAACCCCGACCTCAGGGCTTCCTTGGCCAAGAAGCCTCCTTGGGTCTTCTCCGAGCTCCTCCTTAGAAGCGAGAAGTACATCCGCGCTGAAGAGGCTCTCAATCGCCCCACTCTGGAGGGTTCGTCTTTCGGGAACAAACGGAAGACTGCAGAGGAAGGAGCTAAGAAGCTCCAAAAGAATAATGGGGGTTAGCGGCGTCCTCTCCCTCGCTTCGAGAAGTTTACACCAATCAATGCGAGTGTCTCTGCCATCCTGATGGAGATTGGGAATGAAGGTCTCCTGCTGCCACCTCGGAAGATGAATACCCCTGGGAAGAAGAGAAACCGGGACAAGTGGTACCGTTTCCACCGGGACCACGTGCACGACAGTGATGATTGTCGAGCCCTGAAGTATGAGATCGACGCTATCATCCGGAGGGGGCAGCTCACTCGGTTTGTGAGAAAGGATAGAGCCGACATGCCTCCACCGCCCAAGGGGGCTAACAATCGAACAGAGCAGCGCACGGAGACTCCGAAGGCTGAAGTAGAGGCCATCTTGCACCTGATACACGGAGGCCCAATGGGGGGAGATTCTAACTCCTCCCGAAAAGCCTTCGTTAGGGAAGTTAACTCCGTGCAGAGCCATCCTCCCCAAAGGGCCTAGGAGTCCCTGTGACGTTCTTCGATAGGGACTTGGAAGGGGTTCGCACGCCCCACTGCGACGCCCTCGTCATCAACCTCAAAATGGCCAACTTCGACGTTCGCCGGGTGCTGGTGGACAATGGAAACTCGGTCAACATCCTCTTCTTAGAGGCATTCAAAGGCCTCCAGCTATTAAGAGACCAGCTCAATCCGGCTGGCTACACCCTTCATGGGTTCACTAGGGTTCCGGTAACGACCAAGGGAGTTATAACTCTCGACGTCACCGTTGGCAAAGCCCCGGTCACTCGCACGGAGCCGATGGACTTCATGGTGGTGGACGCGAAGGCTGCCTACAACGTGATCCTGGGTCGACTGGGCCTTGCCGTGCTCCAAGCCATCCCTTCCGCTTACCACATGAAGATAAAGTTCCCCACCCACGCAGGGGTAGGAGAAGTATGAGGGAGTCAGGAAGCCGCTCGTAAGTGCTATATGACCTCAATGGGAGGCCCGGTCCTCTCCCTAGAAACCCTCGAGCTCCCACTGGAGAGCAGCCAAACCATATCCGAACCGGTGGATGAACTAGAAGAAGTGGCCTTCTCAAAGGAAGATGCCACCAAGATGTTCCGGGTCAGCAAGGCACTCTCCGCCTCCATCAAAGAAGACATCTCCTAGTGCATAAGGGAGAACCGCGATCTCTTTGCCGGACCGCAGCCGACATGCCCGGGATCTCCGAGGAGCTCCTAATGGACCATATCAGCGTCGCCCCGGGTGTGAAGCCCGTTCAGCAGAAGCGCCGCAAGTTTGCTCCCGAACGTCAACCGGCGATCAAAGAAGAAGTCGAAAAGCTCCTTAACGCTCGGTTCATCCAGGAGGTGAACTATCTAGAGTGGTTATCCAATGTGGTGATGATCAAGAAAGCCAATGGGAGCTGGAGGATATGCATCGACTTCATCGATCTCAATAAGGTGTGCCCAAAGGACCCTTTTCCCCTTCCAAGCATCGACACCCTGATCGATGCGACCTCCGGGCACAAGCTCCTCAGTTTCATGGATGCTTTCTCAGTGTACAACCAGATTCGGATGTTTCCTCTCGATATCCCGAAGACCTCCTTCGTGATGGACCAGGGCTTGTACTGCTACAGGGTAATGCCGTTTGGCTTGAAGAACGCGGGAGCTACTTATCATTGCCTCGTGAACAGGGTCTTCCGAGACCAGATTGGCCGAAACATGGAAGTCTACGTAGACGACATGTTGGTCAAGAGCACCCGAGGGCAGGAACATGTCCTCGACCTTCATGAAGCCTTCAAGGTGCTCAGGACGCACAATATGAGGCTGAATCCTAACAAGTGTGCGTTCGGAGTCTCATCCGGCAAGTTCTTGGGGTTTATGGTCAGCCAGAGGGGCATAGAGAGCAACCCCGAGAAGATCCAGGCCATTCTCAAAATGGCTCCTCCCTCCAACGTCAAAGAGGTACAGAGGCTCACGGGACGTCTCGCAGCAATTGGACGGTTCCCCTCCAAGTCTGAGGAAAAGTGCCTTCCTTTCTTCAAGGCCCTCAGGGGGCTAAAGGCTTCGAATGGGGGGAACAGCAACAAAAGTCCTTCATCCAGCTCAAGGCATACTTAGCTAATCCTCCCGCTTTTGAGCAAGCCAACACCTGAAGAGGTCCTCTACCTATATCTCGCAGCTTCGGAGCAAACCCTCAGTGCAGTCCTTGTAAGAGAAGAGGATAGAACGCAAAGGCCTATCTATTATGTAAGTAAGGTCCTCTGGGATGTCAAACTCCGTTACCCGAAGCTGGAGAAGATGGCTCTTGACTTGGTCATGGCACCCCGAAAGCTCTGCCCTTACTTCTATCTCATTCAGTTGTCATTCTTACCGAACAGTCCCTCATGCAAGTTCTCCACAAGCCCAAGACCTCCGGACGCCTGATGAAGTGGTCCATCGAGCTGAGCCAACATGACATCAGCTACCAGCCAAGAACAACAATCAAGGCCCAAGCTCTGGTCGAATTCATTATGGAGAGCACCACCCCTGACCCATGTAAGTCATCTGCCGACCACTCGGTTTGCACCGTTTATGTGGATGGGTCTTCTTGCGCCGATGGAAGTGGGGCTGTTATTATCTTGACCGGCCCAGACAGTTTCGTCCTCCAATACTCCCTCCGCTTGAACTTTCCGGCATCAAACAACGAAGCAGAGTATGAGGCCCTCATAGCGGCGCTCTGCATGGCTCGCAAAATCGGGTCCAAGCGAGTTAGAGTCTTTTGTGATTCAGAATTGGTCGTCAACCAAGTGTCAGGGGAATACGAGGCAAGGGACGAGCGTATGGCTAATTACTTGGCAAAGGTTAGGGAGCTTCTGGCTTTATTCGAAGATGTTTAACTCCAGCGGGTTCCTCGGGAGGAAAACGCACAGGCGGATGCTCTCTCTAAGCTTGCCTCCTGGTCCCTCCAAGGTTTAGAACAGACCGTCTTGATAAAGGTCCTTCTCAGACCGGGTTCTGATGAAGACGGCCCGGAGCCAATGAAAGCCTATCCCTTAACACTTCGTGAGAACTGGATGAAGACCCTCCTCGAGTAACTCAGAGACAGAGTCCTTCCCGAAGACCCAAAAGAGGCAAGGTGGATCAGGACACGAGCTGAGCAGTACACACTTCTTAACGGAGTCATGTACAAACACTCTTACACCCAGATCGACGATCGACCCTATCTGAGGTGCCTCTCCCCGAAGGAAGCGCTCTATGCCCTAAAGGAGGCCCATGATGGTCTGTGTGGCATGCACTTGGGAGCGAGATCTCTCGCCCGAATACTCTTAAACTACGGCTACTTCTGGCCCACACTACTGAGTGACTCCGAGAAGTACGTCCGCCAGTGCGACTCCTGCCAGAAATTTACCCTGATCTGCCACCTGCCCCAAGCACAACTCACCTTCCTAGAGAGTCCAATCCCCTTCGCAATGCAGGGGATGGATTTGCTCGGACCCTTCCCTCCAGTGCCGGGCCAGCTGAAGTTTTTAGTTGTAGCAATAGACTACTTCTCAAAATGGATCGAGGCTGAACCTTTTTCAACAATCACTGAGCACAAGTTCCAGAAGTTCTTTTGGAAGAACATCGTTTGCCGGTTCAGGGTACCTCGCATCATTGTAACCGAAAACGGGACTCAATTCGCGGGAGAGACCTTTCGCAACTTTTGAGCCGACCTTGGCATTCAGCAGCGATTCTCCTCGATAGCTCACCCTCAGTCTAATGGCAAAGCGGAGAACGCCAATCGTTCAATCCTCTCTGGCCTGAAGAAGAGACTTCACAAATCCACTAAGGGGCTATGGGTCGAATAACTCCCCAAGCTTTGGAACTATCACACCACCAAAAGAGCTCCGACGGGGGAATCCTTCAACCTCACATATGGATCCGAAGCTCTCATCCCCTTTGAGGTAGGCCTGCTGCCTTCACCCCGACTAATAACCTACAGTGAAGTGCAGAACGCGAACCAGCTTCGCAACTGCCTAGACCTCATAGACGAGGTCCGCAAGAGAGCCGCAATTCGACAAGAGACCTACCACCGTAGGATCACTCAGTCTTACAACAAGAGGGTAGTGCTCCGAAAGTTGTCAATTTCCAATCCAGCCAAAAAAGGCAAGTTGGCACCCAATTGGGAAGGACCATATAGGGTCTCCAGAGTTTTATTCGCCCAGGCGCGTATTAACTCAAAGACCCGGGGGGCAGGAGAATACCGAGGTCATGGAACGCGGAACACTTGATGAAGTACCAAAAGGGGTGTCTAAACACCGCTCCAAGCAACTTTCCCAAGAGCGCTCCATAAGACATGTCTAAAGTCCTTACTTGTACTTTCTTTTCATCAAAATGTAAAGACGGCTTGCAACCTAGAAGCGGCCGCCCAATTGTTCTCAATAAAAAGAAATCTTTCCCCGCAAGTTCTCCATATTTGAGTAGTCTCTACTTCTCAGGTTCTCTATTTTTTGGTTGTCTAACTCTACTTACAAATTTTTTTTCATTAAAATGACATGCATGGAGTCCAACACTTGGTTTGACTCCGCTTCAATAAGGCTATCAATGGGCCAAACTTGGGCCGGACTTACACAAATCCGGGCCCAAGCCCAAATTTTTTTCTAAGGCCCATGCCCGGCCCGATTTTCAATCGGACTATCAAAATGAGGCCCAAGCCCGGGCCCGAATAATGTCAAAAAACCCAAGCCCGGCCCGATTTTGGAGTATATTGTACCATAATCCCTTTTTCAGAAAAAAACCTAATATTTCCTCTTAATTACAAAAACTCAGTTATCTCCCCTAATTACGTAATTAGCAGGTAATTATAGAGAAAATTCCGACAATCCAAGCTACAAAATTTGTGATATTTGCACAAAAACAATATAACAAAACTAGTAATAAAAAACTCCACTAAAAAAAAATATAACATATACTCTGTTGTGTACAATTTCATAAACCTGCAATCGCTTCATCTTCAACTAGCGGCGGCGGCGACGCTAATGGCGGCGGTGGCGCGAGCAGCGACGACAACAGATTGAGGTTCAGCGGCAGCGAAAGGTGCTGCATTGGCGGCGGGCGTGGCTGCAAGAAGGTGGAGGGGAATGAAGGTGGTATGCAATGGGTTTGCAATGGGAAGAAGAGGAGAAATAGAGAGTTCGGTATTTAGTTCATCTCAGTATCTAATTAATTGAGGAGTTGGTTTTTGTGGGAATCGAAGGCTTCCTCTTTGCTTTTAATTTTTTTTTGTTTTGGCAAAGGAAAATAGATGTAGAAAGAGGAAGAGAGAGGGGCACTGCTTCTTGTTTTTTGGGAAAGGGAAAAGACAGAAGGAAGGAAAGAGAGAGGGGGGTTGATTTTAAGAAACCAACAACATGCACATGGCTCGTACCACTAGAAACTCATTCAATGCACCAACTCTTGGACCACCCACATGCAATGAATTGCATAAAAAACTCATTTTTGATGCCTAGGTTCCTTGGATTATGTGCTTGAATATCACCTGGCTCATATACTAACGGTCAATCCAGGTCGGGTTCGGATCGGACCTATACAAGCCCGAACCCAGCCCGAAAATTAATTCGAGCTCAATTGTTGAGCCCGGGTCTGAAAATTTTCAACAAATTTAGGCTCGTATTCTACTAAAATTGGGTCGGACCTAATCGGGCTCGGGTCGGGTTCGGGTCAATTGCCAGCCTTAGCTTCAACTACTTACTTCTAAGCGAGTACGAAGCGGATCACCATTCGGAATTGCTCCTACGGCTGTTGATATTTTCTAAACGACAAGCTTGGAGTCAAACACTTGGTTCGACGCCGCTTCGACTACTTGCTTCTAAGCGACTACGAAGAGGATCGCCATTCGGAATTGCCCCTACAGCTGTTGATATTTTCTAAACGACGCACTTGGAGTCCAACACCTGGTTCGACTTTGCTTCAACTACTTGCTTCTATGTGAGTATGAAGCGAATCCCCATTCGGAATTGCTCCTACAGCCGTTGGTATTCTCTAAACATGAAGTTCGAAGTCCAACAATTGGTTTGACGCAACTTTTGCTACTCGCAACGAGTAAGTATAAAGCGCCCCACCATTCGGAATTGCTTCTACAACTGTTGGCAACTACAAACACTAGCAAATCACACAAGTTCACAAAATAAGTGTTATTTCATTAAAGTTTGAGAGACAAGTCTAATTATAGACAACCGACTCAACTTTACATTGAGATACAAAACATGTGAAACCAAAATTTCAAGATTACAGAAAGCTACTTCAGTGCCTATTAGGGGCGAGGATACTTCGGTTGAGAGACACACGGGGGTGTCGAATGTTGCACTGCCGATGCCCTACCTCCACGGACGTCCCTAGTCTAGCGAGCCGAGAAGCATCGCCCACACCCGATCTAACGGTGGCCCTAACAGATGCTCCGCTCGACGCAGCGGCCACACCACTTTGCGCATCTCCATGGTCTCGATGTATGGGCAACGAGCGAAGTGCGAGCTTGCGGAACGATATCCCCCTGTTATACTCCTCTCAAGTGCAAGAGGTGGTTCTGACGGTGCTCCCCTTAGATCGTGGTCGAAGACGAGCGACCTCTGCCTCGAGCTCGACAATTTGCTCTTTAAGCGAGTTATCCTTGACGATTATCTTCAGACGAGGCTGTCGCATCGAGCCTGCCCCTCGAGAGCCATCGGTAATCATCCGCCGAAGGTGAGCAACCTCCACGCTCTTATCGAAGGTCACCTTCTTCAGCTCGTCCCTCTCCGTTGTCACCTTGAACAGAGAGTGACGAAAGCGCTTAAGCTTCAAGCCGAGGTTGGCAGCCACCGACGAGCCCACATCACTGCCTTCGGGGGTCGTCTCGTTAATCCTATCTTCAAATCATCTCCTCTCTATGTCTTGACGAACTAGGGTTTTACCTCAGGTGATTCAGCTCATACTTCGCTTTACGGAGATCCGACTCCACTTCGCAAAGCCGCTCTTGGTTCCTCATGAGCCCCACTCTCGTCGTCCCTAGACCAGCCTTGAGACGAGCCACTTCGGCCATCCGAGGCACTTCAGCGATCTGTAGCACTTCGACGATATGAAAAGAGCTAAAGCCCGGAGATACTAAGTTTACACGACTCGTACACTTAGACAAAGTTCGAAACTTCTCCAACACTTAGACAAAAAACTTTTCTCCAACACTTAGACAAAAAAAATAATTATCCAACACTTAGACGAAAAAGAGAAATTTTTTCATTTAAAGCAAAGGGGGTGGCCAGTCCGCAACGAGGCAATACATAGAGAACAAAAAAAAGATAAGAGAAACAACTAAGTAAAGGAGCCACCTCGAGGTGCTGCTCCGAGGTGCCTTCGCTCGGCAATGTCACGAGCGCCCCTTCAAGATTTGCCACCTCCTCATCATCGCCTTCGGCTTCGTCACCTTCCCCTTCGGGCTCGACCTCAGCTAGGGGAATGATCTCCTCGCCTTTACCAGATCATAGAGGTGGTACCCCGAGCTTTCGAAGTCGGGGAGAAGAGCCACTACATGCTTCAGGGCCCGAGCGTAGGCCTCCTCCATGTTGGTCATCATGTGGGCCTCCACCTCATCTTGGATGGCCTTCCTCGCCTCGTCCACTTTCGCCTCCTGCTCCTTCAGCGCCTCCTTCGACGCCTTCAGGGCCTTCGCCAGTACCTCCTCGATGCGAGCCTTCTTCTTCTCCAACACCTCGACCCTTGCCGCTTCAGCCACTAAGCGCTCGAGCACCTTGGCAAGAGCAACCTCGAGGACACTGACCTCGACAGCTCGCAATACCGAGAGTCGTTGCTCGGCATCGAACAACTTCACTGCCTTGGCACGCTCCACTCGCTCTCGGTCTTTCGACGCCTTCAGCACCTTCTTCTTCTCAGCGAACTGCTCGAGCATATGGCTAAAGTGGCAGATGGTCTGAAAACAGAAGGAGAAGAACGTGAGAACTGACAATCGTGAACTCCGAAATTTAAGAGAGCAGAGCGAGAACACTTACCAACATCATCGATCGGACGATCTCCAACGCGTCGTTGCTGACCATGCCAGCCTTCAGAGCCGTGCGATCCATTGGGGTCGACAAGTGGCGCACAGCCTGCATGCGCATTACTACGTCGCCAAGGAAGCCATCGAGCTTCATCACTCTCTAGTCCAGGACGAAGAGCTTCTTGTGTTCCTCGGTGAGGATGGCCTCCGCTTCGGCCGTAAGCGGCGGCATGTTGAGGGCCAGTGCAGCTTCGGTGGAGAACGCCCCACTCAAAGACTCGGGGGCATCGGCCGAGGGGAGCATGGCCTGTGGAGCCGAGGGGGAGTCGTTGACCAAGTTAACGACGACCGTAGGAGCCGAGGTTGTCTGAGCTGCTCGGCTGAAAGGGGGCCCCGTCGTCGTCCTCTTCCTCTTTTTGCTGTCCGTCGCCTTCGCCGCTAACACGCCCCTCTTCGCCATAAGATCCTTGAAGTCCATGCCGGGGGCTTCTGAAGAAGAAAAACCAGAGAAAGAGTTAGCGATGTAAAAAGAAACATATATAAGCAAAGGAAAGTGAAGTAAAAATAGACGGAGCGTACTAGGGTCGATCGAGCTGAGACGCCCACTGAAAAGGACCTCCTCGGTGATATCTTTCCAACTGAGGGTCGGAATACCGAGGATCTTCGACATGACCTCCTCCTCTTCCTTAGTCCGCACCGGCTTGGCCTTCGCCCACTTCAGAACGTCCTCCTTCCACACCATTGGAAAGCTCCACGGCTCAGGGCCTCGGATAAAAAGTACTTCTCCTTCCAATGCTTGATGGAGTCTGGGTTCTCAATCAGTTTGACCCCCCTCCTCCGTAACACGTAGTACCGGTACTCCATCTTCCTCATTCGGCAGATTCGATAGAGGCTACGAAGAATGACGAGCTGAGGCTGAACGCCCACCGCCTGACTCTGGAGGATGAAGATGATGACGTGCAGCCACATGTTCGGCATGAACTGCATCGGACTCAAGCCATACCATTGTAGCACCTCGACTACGAATGGTGGCAGGGGTAGCCAACGGCCGGCATTGAGTGCGTCATAGGGGAAGATGCAGGTGTCTAGTGACGTCCCCGTGCATGCTCGGAAGCCTAGATAGGGGAGGAGCAGTGTATACTCCTTCGGGATTCGGAACCCTTTCTAATTCGATGGAGATCCGCCTAGGGCATAACCGGGGGGATCTCATCCACCTCAGAAGGGTCCCTCGGACTGTTCTCCTCAGAGGCAGCCGATCTCTCATACACCGCCTTTAACAAAATATCTTCGGAGTCGCTTCTGACTATTCCGAGGCTCGACAACGTAGACGGTAGCAGACCCAGTGCACCAGGCCCCCTCACCTTCTCCACAATAGTTTCGACGATGGCCGACCTCGCCACTTCCTTCCCCTTGGTCAGGGGGACCAGGTGGAGGTCTCATTCCCCGACGACACTCTAGAAATTTCATGTTAAGGTTAAGATAATTTACCTTGAAGTGACGTCTATGGTCGGAAAGATTGCCGGAAAGTAAAATTGCTTGGCCACAAACTCTAGCAGCGCCGCTCGAGAGCAAAAACGACTTGAGTAAAAAGTGAAGTGAAAGTGATAAGTAGGAAATAAGGAGAAGGGGAGGCGGTGAAAAATTATAGCGTCAAGGCAGATTGGGGTGAGCTTTCGAATGCTTTGGGCCCCCACAGCGGCCCACCAGAAGCCTAAACGCTAAAATTCTCGTGATTCGTGCCTCTCGCCTCAGGATTCACCCCTGATCTTCATCAGACGGCCCAGATCGTGCCACGTCGCTCGGTACCCAAATCCGAGCAACTTGCATTCCTAGCTGCGTATTGGAGAAAAATGACTTTCTCCTCGTGATTCGCCCCTGATCTTAATCAAACGGCTCAGATCTCGTCGCGTCGAAAGAAATCACGTTTTCTCGTGATCTGCACCTTCTTGCCTCATGATTCGCGTCTGATCTTTATCAGACGGCCCAGATCATGCAACGTCGCTCGGAACCCAAATCCGAGCAACTTGCATTTCGAGCTGCGTATTGGAGAAAAACGACTTTCTCCTCGTGATTCGCGCCTGATCTTAATTAGACGGCTCAGATCTCACCGCGTCGACATAAATCACGTTTTCTCGTGATCCACGCCTCTTGCCTCGTGATTCGCGCCCAATCTTCATTAGACACACCAGATTGTGCCACATCGCTCGGAATCCCAATCTGAGCGACTGGCATACCGAGCTGCCCATACGGGGAAAATGCTGCCGAGCCAGGAGAACCGTCTGATCATCTCAAAATTTGTGTCACGACCTGATGAGCGTCCCTTATTCAGCCACGTGGCCGAATACAGATCCACCGTCGGATCGTTAAGATATTTGCGTCGATGCCAGATGGATGCCCCAGATTGTGCCACATCTCTCAGAATCCCAATCCGACCGACTGGCATACCGAGCTGCTCTTAAGGAGAAAACGCTACTGAGCCATGAGAACTGTCTGATCATCTCAAAATTCGTGCCACAACCTAATGAGTGTCCCTGATTCAGCCACGTGGTCGAATACAGATCCACCGTCGGATCGTCAAGATATTTGCGTCGCTGCTAGATGGACGCCCCAGATTGCGCCACGTCATTCGGAATCCCAATCCAAGCGGCTGGCATTCCGAGCTGCCCATACGGAGAAAATTCTGCCGAGCGACACGAGCTGTCAGATCACCTCAAAACTCGCATCACGACTCGATCAAGGCCGCATATTCATCCACGTCGCTCAACGCTGCCCCACCATCTGTTTCTTCGAAACTTCGCGCCGATGCATGATGGACGGTTCAGATTGCGCCACATAAAAAATCAGGTGATAAATCCTTTTATTTTAATTAAAATTAGAATTAATTATTTAAAAATTGTGAAAAAATTAATTAAAAATTTAGGAAAATTAATTAAAAATTCTAAAAAATAATTATAAATTCGGGAAAAATATTTTGAATCTCTTGGATAAATAATTATTTGTTAGAATAATTAACTGATGCTTCTTGAAATTAGATTCTTGCTTCGCAAAATTAAAAAAATAATTTAAAAAAATAATTTAAAAAATGGGGGAAAAATCACCAAAAATCCAAAAGAGCCTAGGAGAAAACTAGGGCGCATTACTTGCCCAGAAAAGCACCGTCATCCCTCCAACGAGATTCGAACACCCTTCGAGGGCTCCGAAGCCCTATACGCCATTAAAACAACAAAACAACTTCCCAAAGGCTGTAACACACAGTTTTTGGGAGTGGGGGGCTCGTGATATGGCTAAAAATGGGGTTAAATTGGAACTGTTCAAAGTGGGAACGAATCTTAAAGTCACAGGGGCAAGATGGTAATTTCACCTACAGACGGGTCCAAATTGGGAACCGGGTCTCTCCTTTTAGGCCGGCAACCCATGAACGGATTTATTCAGTAGAGAACGAGTCTCAACCCGTTAGGGACCAGGTCGACAGGATAGGAGGAAATCCTGGATCGTCCTTATCCTAAGGAGGTGGTTATGACCACCCTTATCCAGCCACACCAGAAAGTAGGGATTCATTCTGATCCTGAAACAGATCCCCACGGCAACTATAAATACCCCCCTACCTCCTACTGTCAGAGGTGATCACTCTTTGTGCACTCAAGCTCTTTTCCTTTACTTTTTCTGGTATTGACAAGTGCGTCAGAGGGTTCGTCGCTGGGATCCATCCCGGTGTTTCGAACATTTGTGCAGGTCCGCGGGAGCACCAATGAGTCAACTTGTCAACAAGGAAGAAGTAGGATTCAACCTGTTCGAGTTCCTACGAACCTACAAATTCTGTCTATTGGCCCAACACTAGATCCAGTGGCAACAAATGCAAAGAAGGAGAAACAACATGAAAATCCTGGGACCTGTTGGTTATGGGTTCACCACGCTTCTGCTGCGCCACTCTGATCAAGAAGACTCTGTCATCAGCATCCATTAACTCTAGCAGTCTGCTTCGTGGCTCACCATATCCTTGACACGTCCAAACGACACCTCTCTAGCATGCAATTCGGATTCCTGATAACTTGGGATTCTGAACACTTCCTGGGATCCTTGGACCCTACCTGTACACCTTGGAGCAAAAGATGACACTTCCTTTCCTGGTGATGTTCTTCCTTTCCTGGTGATGTTCCAAGATGTTGACATGTCGTTGTAGATATAGCAATGTCAATCGACGAATCAAGTAGAAAGAAAAAGAACGGATGACACCAGAATCAAAAGAATATGGGTACAGAAAGAATGAAATTATACACAATAAGGAATCAATGAATTAGGACGACTGCAAGGGATGAAGGAAAATAAGGAATGAAGGAATTGCATATGAAGAGATAAATAAGATTAGTACCCAGATTATTGGATGGTCATTACATATTCATGTGATCAATGTGGTGCGCATATTATTGAGTTAACCTGGCTAGAGCCAAACCTGACTAACATATCAGCCAAACTTGTCTAACACATTGGCCAAACCTAGGCTTTGATACCACTAAAAACCTTGTCACACCCTGCTTTCCAAAAATACGGAACACAAGCGCGTGATATTGGCCCAGTGAATGACTTGCATCCATAAGCTGTTATTGTTGGACTCAACAATATAACAAAATAGATACAACCATGCATGCAATAAGAACAATCACATGAATAACAATACTTGGAATAAAATATGGAATAACCAAATACTATAACCCAACATCTGGAAACAAAATAACAATCTTTGAGTCAAAAGCCCATAATACAATGTTTAATACAACTCAATACAATAATTCCAATAAAATAACGATCAATCTAGAGAGCAATAAATCCTCAGAAAGACTGTTCTCCAAGTCCAGCAGGTAACTCTCCTTGATCACATATGAATACCTCATCTAAGAAAAAGAGAAAAATTGTCCTTAGAGCAAGTCATGGAAAACTAGTAGAGAAAACAATGAACAATGAAAATACGGTATAACAATGAAGTCAATAAAACAATAGGAATCAATAACAATGGATGATAGCAATAATCGATATCAATGGTAACAATGCGATGGGTATAATAATAAACGATATTTCAATATTCGATGTCAATACTCAATGGTCGATGTCAATATCAATAACAATGTTCAATATCAATGCAATGATAATGTTCAACATGTAGTGTCAATATTGTGTCAAATCCTGTCTATTTGCTTTTAGCCTAACTAATGGACATACTACTGCATCCTATACCACAGGTTCGATGCATACAATCAGTGTTGTTTAGACTCGAGTGGTGGACTCTATAGTTCATGTACTCAGCACGATAACAATGAACAATAATGATATCAACTCTGTTGCACGATAAACAATAAACAATAGTCGGCACGATAAACATTACATGATGAATTGGGATACTGTGGTCAGTAAACCAACAATCAATCAATAAACAATACCCGACACAATATTTTGGGAAAACATGGGCCCCTCCTCCGAGTACAGTCTCTATAATGTCCACTACTAAAGTCAACCCTTAAATCCCAGCTTGTTAAAGATTTTATCGATGCAATCAATACATTATACAATTGAGAAAAATTCGATAAATGATGGTATTAATAGAAATAACAATAGGACGATCAATTAAAATGGGACAATTAGAATGGTGACAATAGTACACTAGAATCATACAATACAATTTATACACTTTAATCTATTCAATATAACGATATATACACAATTATATTAAGAAGATATGGAAACACAATTCTGGATAGCAATAGGTTACTGTACCAAAATTAAGTTTCCCGCAGCTACAGAAATCCAAAACTGGATCCGTCAGCAGTTCTAGAAAGTAGACTCCTGTCCAGTTAAAATAAGAAATCTGATAACAATAGATAGGTTAATTGCATAGATCTTTACAGATTACGCGTTTTGACCAAAATCAAGATCAGGTTGTTATATTTGTAAAATCAGTAAAAAACCGATTTTAAATTCAACAAAAATATTTGTCAAGCCCTTAATCTTGTTGACTAAAAATATGGATATTGTCATGGCGGAATTATGATGTTAACCTAGCTTTTTAATAACTTAATCATGAAAAAATTCGTGAATCAGGAATTTACAATAAAAAGAACACAACAGCAGTAAAGATGCGATATCTTCAACAATATACTTAGAATTCAAATATGTTAGATGTTCTGGAAACTAGAAACACAAGGCTACAATTTTTATTTAGAAAGCTATGATTTTTATGTCGAATACTGGTTCAAAAAGGTTTCACAAGTTTCAGGCAGACAATGAAAATCAGGGTTCAACATGTTTCTTGAAATATAAGCGATCTAAACGTGATGAACTTCAACTAAATAGTTAAAAAATCTTATATTCAGTGTAGTAAACACTATAACATGGTAAGCACAATGAAGAATACATCCATACACTAGTTTAACATCAAACAAGGCATCAATCAGTCATTCAAGCACAATAACCTAATAATCAATTCTACAATAGTTTATTTGTGTGGTGCACTGCTTGAATAACTTCTATTATCAATACTACGTGAATACATGAAAATCTCAATATTTTAGAGTCAATAATGGCACGAAGTTAAGAATATCTTGGGTTAGCTTGTGTAAACCATCATTATGCTCAACGGAAGATAAACAGTATAACAATACGATAAACAAACAAGATATACTTGCGGAGTTTCAGTGAAAAGCTCGAATATGTTACAATAATGATTCGTGGGCACTGGCGGTGCTTGGTTGCTCGATGGGAGGACGGTGGCAGTCGGTGGGGGTGGAGAGTAGAGTTCGTTGGAGATGTTGGGTTTCGATGATGGTAGCAATGGTGGCAGGGCGTTGGTGGTGGTGATGTGGTGCAAGCGAGGCTGCGAGCGATAGGGAGGAGGTCGACGGTGTGCTTCGATGGGTTCGATCGAGGGTGACGGGGATGATGGAGGAAGAAGAAGAGTCGGAATTATGCAGTAGGGGGGTTGTACAGGGAAGATGTGGGGTTGTACAGAGAACGGTTGAGTTTGGGGTTGAACAGGGAAGATGAAGAGATTGTGTCGGGTTTTGTTTAGATAATTAGGGGATTGATTAATAGGGGAATAAGGGAATTTAGTTGGAGAAAGAGGAGTAGATAATGGGGGTTAGTTTCTGATTATTAGGAGATTAGTGGGGGATGTGAACGTGGAGTGATTTTGGGAACTGGTTGTTAGTGGGAAATAGGGTAGGTGGGTTTGGGTTAGGATCCAATAGGAGATGGGCTTTGAATGGGCTTAACATTATAATTAACACTGGGCGTTAAACAAATAGGGTAAAATAATTATAGTATGGACTTAATAATTGTTTAGGGCTTTATAAATAAAAATAATAAATTTAATAACATTGGTTGGGCTTACGCAAAATATAATAAATAATTATAGGAGGGTGAAGATTTAAAACATGGGCCTAACACTATGATCAAATAATAATTGACTTGGTACACACACTATGATTAAATAATAATTGACTTGGTACACAAAAAAGTACATTTGTCCGAGTTCCAAAATAACTAAACAAAAGGTAGGTTAAGATCTATGAGATTTCGTAAATTAATAAACAATCAAGAAGGATTGATAATAATAATAATAATAATAATAATAATAATAATAATAATAATAATCAAAATAATCGATCAATTAGGAATAGAAAATAAAGTTAAAATACATCATTATTTGAAATAAATATAATTTTCGATTTGAAAAGATTTCAATAGAAGATCCAGAACGAATTTAACACAAAATGAATTTATAAATAATTGAGATACAGAAAATATTCAGGAAATATGTATTAGCAGGAACGGGGTGACAAAATATTAATGAAATTGTTTTGAGATTATGTATCTAAAATTAAAGAATATTTGGGATTAAATTATATTGTAAATTGGGTTCGCTTAAAAGATATGTTTATTTTATTGATTTGGATACATTCTATGTTTTATCATTTTAAGGAGAGTTCAAAGTTGGAGTTCACGTAAATTATTGTGGAGGATGAACTAAGTGTAACACCCCGAATTCCAAAATACAACCGAATTCGAAGTTCCACAGGATCTTCACACTTCTTTCGTACAATTTTACAAGGAATTTGAAACATTTCTTACATCAGAGTTACATTATACCTTTACATTATTACAGCGGAAGCAATTTTACAGTAATTACATGAGACAACATTTAAATCAATCTTTGAGCAGCAGGTATACTTCAATTTGTCAAGCATCTTTACCCTGCATGTAAAACTCTGGGCGCGTCAGTTCATTCAACTGACAAAATATTATACACGGCCATCCTCTCTATGCCAGAAACAGTATAACGATTCTCAATACTTGGCAAACCACAAACTCATGTCTAGGTGCCCTGGAGGAAATCCCAACGCACTGACAACTGACTCATCATGCAGGCATCCTGTGGTAATTCAGCTCCTACCATAGACATGACACCACCCACAGTCGTCAAACACCCCACGAGCGTCGCCACCGGGACGGTACTCTGGAGCAGTATCCACGTCCTACTCATGACGCATCTTGGGACATCCTGTGAATACTCTCACGCCGCCAATCCAATAGCCCTCATACTCAATGTTTTTCTCTTACTTTCATCACATCTTCACTATGTGTCTAATTCTTAGTCTAATTGAATCATGAATAAAATCAATCCCTTAGAGTTTAGCACTTCGACTATACCGGTCTTACTCATTTATTTCACATGACCCAAATCTTGGTCTTTTCATTTCAAATATCATTTCCACATTTTTTTTATTGTCGGTACAAGGCTTAGTTACACCCTAGTTCTTAATTTCAACTCACAATTGCAACATCGAGCTTTTCATGCTCATAAAGTCTTTACATGATTAATCACAATTTACATTTCATAATCATAGTATTCATGTATCCATATCCTTCAAACTCATCATATTCAATATTTCAATTCCATACACAATCTCATGCGAAAAATAATAATAAATTTCAACTAGTCATATTCAATAGTTCATTCATTCCACCAATCTCTTATTCTTATTTTCAATCCGTACTAAAAATCACAATTTATAATTTTAATTAGTTACACAAATCAAATTTCTGTTTATTAATTCTTATTTTAAAACTCTTAAAAAAAACTCATTTATTTTTCCTTTATCCCCAAGGACAATTTAATTAAAAACAAGTCCTTTCTTGCAACTAGCCTCAATTTCTCAATTACACTTTACCAAAAGTAATAAAAATTTCTGTCATGAAGTCCAAATAATTTTAGTAATTTTTCCATAATTTTCTTGAATTTTAATTTACTTTAAAAAACAAAAAAACTCTTAATTTCTCCACAAAAAAACTTTTTAAACCAAAGCCCACACCAGGATTCGAACCCATAACCAGCGACCCAAAGGACACTGCCCAAAACCACTGCGCCAAGCCACCTGGAGATATGATAGGGGTCTACTATCCCTATGTATTGGCTTTCGGTGTTTGGGGTTTTTAACAAAAAAAATGAAAAGCTTCTTCTCAGTATCGAACCTGAGACCAGCGACGAAGCCCCGCTACTGTAGCGACTAAAACCCTTTCGACCAACTGGTCTAAGTGACCAGATTGTTTTGAAAAAGATTTAGTTAGGTTTGAACTAGTTCTCTGTTGAAGACTATATTTCATGATTTTCAAAAACAATTTTGTTTCTTTTTCTTCTCTTTGGAAAGAAAAATTTTTCAGATTATAATATGCATAATTCTGCAGCAAACCAGTATTTTTATAAATATTATTCGTTTTATAAAACAAGTATTTTAGTCCTAATTTGTGTTCCATGTCCATAATTTCGACATTGAGAACAATAACACATTTCTTCATAATTTAGAGTTAGAATTCCACAACTACAATGTTCTTTTGTTCTCTTTCTTATTAACATCCTACTACATTTTTAGAACACAAAATCTCATCTTTCTCCAAAAATTAAAAAAAAAAATCTATTTCTGGCAATTAACTACACATGATGCATTCAATTACAATTTTTTTTTTACCATAACGTTCATGTAGCACAACAATATGGAGATTCCCAATACATTAATCAACAATTATTCATTAGCAATCAATCCATCAATTATTCTCTAAATTACCACTCTACTTTTAAATAAACAAGCATGGTTCCAATTTTTAACTAGTTGGTTCATAATAATTTCATTAAACATTCCTAGCATGGTATCTAATTCTAGAAGTAATGAGAAACACCCACCTCTTTGGAGAAAAATGAAATGAAAGCCCCTAAAGTCTCCTAGAAAGCAAGAGAGTAGCCTTCTCCTCCTAGATTGTGTTGCAAAAAGCTCTCCTTCTTGTTCCTTGGTGCAACCTGATGCTTCACTTGTGCTTGGGGATGGGGCCGGCCTCCTTTGGTTGGGACACACACACAAATGCACTCTCAATCTTTTACTCCCCAATATGTTACTCCCCTATATAGTTTCTTCCTTTCAATTATTCTTTCTTAGTGTTGTATACATGAAGGTGGGGGGTATTTATACTAGTTCTAGGATAGATTGGAGGGCTAGGATTTCATTAGATGGTTGTAGATGGATGGCTAGGATAATATGGAAAGTTGTAGCAACCACCCATAAACAAATAACCACCCATGCACACACACCCACTCTCCCACTCTTCTCTTATGCAATCCGGCCTCCAAGGGTGTGCAAAGCACACTACGTGCATGCACGTGCCCTTCTAGTACCCCCCATTTAAAGTTTGTACAAATTTAATCAATCAATTGTTCATCAATTGTGTCTACAGACAAGTTGTGACAATTTAAAAGATTGATTAAGTTTGTGGGCTTCAAAATAGTGGGCTTAGGCTTATGGGCTAATTAATAAAATATTTAATTATTAGAGTGGGCTCAAAATAAGAAAATAATGTTTAGGCTTTATAAAATAGGCCTTTTAGAAAGATAAAGAGAATGAAAGAAATAATTGTTCATGTTACAAAAGGAAATTTTATAAAAATAAATATGCATACGAAATTTTGCACGTGCACAACACGTGAAAATCAACATTTCTTATTTAAATGAAAATTTAGGGCATTGCAACACTCCCTCCTTAGAATAGTTCCGTCCCCGGAACTACAATTAAAGAGTGAGAAAAGAAAACACAAGAAGAAGGAGAAAAAAAAATACAAATCAAACAAAGAGCTCAGGATGATCCTTCATCATCCTCTCCTCAGTTTCCCAAGTAGCCTCTTCAACCTACTGGTTTCTCCAGACTACCTTGACCATCGGTATGGTCTTATTCCTCAAGACTTTTCCCCGACGATCAACAACTCAACTGGAAGCTCAATGTAACTCAAATCCAACTGCAAACTCTCTAGTACTTCGGGCAAATGATGACTTGGATCTGGAATGTAACCTCTCAGCATATACACATGAAAGATATTGTGCACCTGAGACAACTCTTCCGGTAACTCAAGTCGGTAAGCAGTTTTCCCGATCTTTTTCAATATCTTATACGGACCTATGAACCTCGGGGCTAACTTTCCACCCTTGCCGAATCGGATCACGACTTTGCTGGGTGATACCTTCAGAAAGACAAAGTCACCAACCTCAAACTCAAGGTCACTCCTCCGGTTGTCTGCATAGCTCTTCTGCCTACTCTGAGCATCCACCAACCTCTTCCTGTTCAGATCAATTTTTTTAGAGGTCTGCTGCACAATCTCAGGTCCAAACGTCTGACGCTCCCCAATTTCAAACCAATAGACAGGCGTCCTGCACTTCCTGCCATACAGAGCTTCGTACGGCGCCATCCCAATGCTAGTCTGAAAACTGTTGTTGTAGGCAAACTCTACGAAAGCTAAATGTCTCTCCCAACTGCCTCCAAAGTCTAGTACACAACACCGAAGCATGTCCTCAAGAATACGTTTAACTCTTTCTGTCTGCTCATCGGTCTGTGGATGAAAAGCAGTGCTGAAATCCGTCTTGGTATCCAAAGCCGTCTGAAGACTCCTCCAGAAATGCAAAGTAAGTCGTGCATCTCGATCAGACACAATGGTTAACGGAACACCATGAAGGCCGACAATCTCACCAACATACATCTCAGCCAACTTGTCCATCGAAGCAGTGAGTTTCATTACCAAGAAGTGAGCAGACTTGGTTAGTCGATCGACTATGACCCAAATCGCATCATTGACTTTTGGGCTCTTGGGCTAACCCGGGATGAAATCCATATTGATGTTATCCCACTTCCATTTCGGAATAGGTAACGGTTGCAATAGACCTCCGGGTTTCTAATTTTCGGCTTTGACTTGTTGGCAAATCTCACACCTCGACACAAATTTTGCTACACTCCGCTTCAAACCTGACCACCAGAAATGCTGTTTAATGTCCTTGTACATCTTGGTACTCCCGAGATGTACTGAAAAAAGAGTAGCATGTGCCTCCTGAAGAATACTTTCTTTCAAGTCTGACTGATCCGGAACACACAGTCTCTCGCCAAACCACAACACTTCATCCCTGATCTGAAATCTGGGCAACTTGCCAGTACCAACCTGCTCCTTCATCTTCTGAATCTCTGCATCTTCCTTCTGACTTTCGATAATCCTTTCATTCAGCATCGGTTGAAGCCTCAACTGAGCTAAAGATAATCTCAAGCCTTGCAGAACTACTTCAATACCAGCCCGATCCAACTCCTCTGCCAGCTGCCTCTGAGTTGTAATCAAACCCGCCAGACTGCTCTTGCAGCTAAGTGCATCAGCAACAACATTAGTCTTCCTAGGATGACACTTAATCTCTAGATGAATGTCCTCAAGTACCTCCAGCCATCTTCTTTGCCTCAGGTTCAGATCCTTCTGCTGATAGATGTACTTCAAGCTTTTATGATCTGTATACATGTTCAGCTTCTCACCAAACACATAATGTCTCCATTGCTTTAAGGCGAAGATAATTGCAACCAACTCCAGATCATGAGTCGGATAATTCTTCTCATGCGGTCTTAGTTGCCTAGACCCATAAGCAATTTCTTTTCCTTCTTGTATTAAGACACAACCAAGCCCACAATGTGAAGCATCACTGTAAATATCATACTCAACACCTGCTCTAGGTAAAGCCAAAATGGGTACTATAGTCAGCCTCTCTTTCAATTCCTGAAAGCTTGTCTTGCACTGTTCGGTCCACTTGAAGTTCACATTCTTCTTGGTCAAACTAGTGAGCGGTACGGCTAACTGAGCATAGCCCTGGATGAATCTCCTGTAGTATCCCTTCAATCCAAGGAAACTCCTGATTTCCTTCACTGTAGTAGGCCTTGCCCAATCTCTCACTGCCTCTATCTTCTGAGGATCAGTTGCCACTCCCTCCTTAGAAAGGATGTGACCTAGGAATGCCACTTCAGATTTCCAGAAATTGCACTTAGATAACTTGGCATACAACTCCTGCTCTTGAAGCTTCCTCAAAACTGCTGCCAGATGCTCCGTGTCCTCCTCCTATGAATTGGAGTACACAAGAATATCGTCGATAAACACCACGACGAAAGAATCAATGAACGGCCTCATAACTCTGTTCATCATGTCCATGAAGATTGCAGGCACATTCGTCACTCCAAACGGCATAACTAAGAATTTGTAATGCCCGTGTCGAGTTCTGAAGGCATTCTTATGCGCATCTTCAGTTTTCACTCGAACTTGATGATATCCTGATCGAATATCTATTTTGGAGAAAATAGCTGCTCCTTGTAGACGATCGAACAAGTCATCAATTCATGGAATCGGATATTTATTGTAACGCCCCGAATCTCTATACTGATGATTCGTGACGTAATCCAGAATTCTCCCTTCAAACATGTCACATTGCAGGAAAAAGTAGGAAAAATTAAATGAATCTTATTCCATGATATACAAGTTTAAGTGTTACAATACACTTGGTTCAGAAAAATTACAACCCATGTTTTACAAAAGGAATATAATCAGGAGTGAGTAAGGAACACTTGGAACTGTCACTTGGATGCATCACCAGGCTTGAGCCTTCGTGGACTTCATGGTCGGCATCTAGTACCAAAAAGAGTGGGCACGTCAGTAATTCTACTGACGTAATGCTGATAAAAGCAGTGATTCCCAAACCAAATAAAATCAAACATGAATGCAGAAGAAGAGTGCAAAAAGGGAAGGGAAGGTGGGGTTGCATCAAGTACGTCCGTATGTGATATACTCTAGTATCTAATGCGCAAGTCAAATGTACTTAGTCTAATGCAAGCGAGACTTTGGAAATGTATGCATCCCATACTACATACTTTCCAAATCAAGCTGTTGTCTCTAAGTTTAGGGATTCGAACCCTCGCTATGCAATGCATCCTAATTCGGTCTACTTCCTGTTCCTGATAGTATGACATGGTTGGGTTCAAGCCGTGACGAACTTAAAGATATACCGCGGTATACCTGTAGCATCGTATTTCACCGGACCGCAGTCCGTACGACTCGTTCGTGTCCACTAGCATACACCTGGATCCTATTCAACAGTCGTGACGAACATAAAGATATACCGCAGTATACCTATAGCATTGTATTTTACCGGACCGCAGCCTGTACAACCCGTTCGTGTCCACTAGCATATACCTGGATCCTATTCAACAGTCGTGACGCACTTAAAGATATACCGCAGTATACCTATAGCATTGTATTTTATCGGACCGCAGCCCGTACAACCCATTCGTGTCCACTAGCACATACCTGGATCCTATTCAATAGTCGTGACGAACTTAAAGATATACCGTAGTATACCTATAGCATTGTATTTTACCGGACCGCAGCCCGTACAACCCGTTCGTGTCCACTAGCATATACTTGGATCCTATTCAACAGTCGTGACGAACTTAAAGATATACCGCAGTATACCTATAGCATTGTATTTTACCGGACCGCAGCCCGTACAACCCGTTTGTGTCCACTAGCATATACCTGGATCCTATTCAATCCTTACCACGATACCTCAGGAATCAACAGTGCAGGATACACACCGCAGCGCGTATCCTTACTGACAGGAGAGTACGTCACCTTATTACGTATCGTTAGGAACTAATATCTAGGTGGTCCTTACTTCTATCTAGACGTGTTATGAGGGTGGTCACAGCTTAATCCATGGTCTAGGTTACACCTAGACTCAGTGGTTCCCCTTATCGGAACCCTAGTCCTTGTCTGCCAGCCGGTGGCTCTAGCGATGCAGCCTCCCTGCTCGCCACTTCCCACGTCTTAATCAGCATGGATGAAACAATTGAGTATGGGGGCACGCAACCACCCCCCAACTCTCCAATCCTCACTCGAGAGCAAAATGGAAGATTATGCACATGCAAAATATCACTCATGAAGGGTAGCTGGATCTGTCCAGCGCTAGAAAAATCGCATTAATTCTTGCGTAACTCAGAATTTCGATTTCTTAGGCTCGTTGGAAAGCTTAGGGTCTCTACTACCAATCCCTAGTGCAACGCTTGGGCAAATTCCGAACACATGTATCCAGAAAAATCAAAAATGCACAAGCTGCGCAATCAGCCCAAGTATTGAACGCTGTGCATGCTAAATTCCATATAAAATCAACCCCTCATCGAAAGCTCAAGAAATTTTAGAATCTATAGCTAGACACCCATCACTACTATGTGTCCAAAAATGTCACTTAAACTCTTAATATGCATGGAGCTATGGCTCCCTAACCAAAGATACACAATCCCCTCTGTTTTTCAGACAACCTTTTACTCGTATTTAGGAATTATTTCGGAAACCTTATCAAATGTCGTCTAAAAATTCTAAGATTCGGGAATCTACAAGTTGACTCCTACCAAAACTTGCTCACAAAATTTCAAGGTGATATAATGATCACCCGCGAAGTTATGCACCTAAGAAACTGTGCCTACCTGCAGAAATCTGCAGTCCAGACCCTCTGGACCAGCGGAGTTGAGGAATTTTTTTGAGGTAGCAAACCATTTCAGAAAAAGGTAAAATTTGGTATATTAGTATTAGACATATACATGGGTTCCCAAAAAAAATTTCAGTGAAAGATACTTAGTCAATAGTTAACTATGATTTTTCGAATCTATGACAAAAATCCTTAAGTTGCTGTTTCTGCAGATGGGTTGCTGTCCGAAAATGTGGGGCTTGTTTGGGCCACTAAGTGTCATCTAAATATTACAAAAAAAAATCATGTAGATCCTAGATACATGTAAAAACACTCCCCCAAAGTTTGGGCTCAAGATTCTTAGCCATTCATGAAATAACAATTCTCTAACTAAGCTTCAAGAACATGATTTTCTTTTAAACAATCTTTGAAGAGAAAGAATATTTTACCATGGGACTACTTCTCTTCTTAACATGCTACTCATTCATATATGATCAAAACAATTTTTCTTGGTTATTCTTACATGCAAGAATCCTACAATAATAAAAACTAGATTTTTATGAGTTGGAGAAATCACCCACTTTGAGTTGCAAGAAAATCCTCTTATGTGCTTTGGCTCCTAGCTCTTCAAGATTTGCTCCTTGTCCCTTCTTCACTCCTACTAATCTTCTACAACAACCTAAAAGATATCCCCACTTTCTTTCTCCTCCCTCCCTCTTCTCTTTTTTTTTTTGAAGGAACAAGAACTCCAAAATGGAAAAGAGGATGAGAGAGTAAATGAAGTGGGTATTAATAGAGGGGAGTGGGAGTTAGGGTTTCCCCTCTTGGAGGATGGGCCGGCCATAGGTGTAGGGTGGGGATTGTTCAAGTGTAAGTGAGTGGAGGTGAAGGGTTAGATCTAGTGCCAACACCCAAAACTAGAAGGTTCCCAAGTCAACTAGAAGTCTTCCATGAAGAACTCTTCATGTGCAATTCCCACCCTTGGATCTCATCAAGATGGAGCTTTAGGGTTTGATGAGGTTAAGGTTTAGGCCTTACCCTAAGTCATGCCAACCCTAAGTCTCCCATCCTAACCCTAACCCCTTAACAAAAAAATAAACATGGAGATTTACCTTAATAGTTATGTACCAATTTCCATGATATAAATCTAATGGAAATAAAATATATTCACAGGAAATATTTTATTAATTCTTTGGGATATTACATTTATTCTGAACAGTGACCTTATTCAGCTCTCGGTAATCGATGCACATTCTCATCGATCCATTCGTCTTCTTTACCAAAAGCACCAACGCTCCCCAAGGTGACACACTCGGTTGAATAAAGCCTTTCTCCAACAGTTCCTCAATCTGCCGTTTGATCTCATCCTGCTCCATAGGCGCCATCCTGTACGGTGCCTTAGAAATATGTGCACTCCCTAGCTGAATAGTTATGCTGAACTCTACATCACGATGCGGGGGTAACCCAGGCAAATATTCTAAGAACACAGTCGGATAATCCCGAACTACCGGAATTCGCTGCACCTCTACAGGAATATCCCTCTTACAGATAGCTGCCACCAGACCAGAACATCTCTTCTTCCTTTGGAAAGTGACTTCAGGTCCACCTGGAGCCTTCACTGTTACTGTTTTGGTCTTGCACTCGATATTCACACTGTACACCGACATCCAATCAATGCCAATGATAACATTGACTCCCAAGACATTCAGCTCGATCAGATCAATCCCGAAAATTCTATCTCTAATCACGATCTCGCAATCAGCATAATACCGATCAGTGGTTAGAGTCTCCCCTGACAGAGTAGCTACTGCTAAAACCTTGCCTAGAAATATCTTCGGTTCGACTCCAAGAACTTTAGCAAACTTAGGTGGTACAAAAGTGTGAAAGGACCCAGTATCGAACAAAACAACAACTTTCTTTCCATTCAAATAAAGTTCTCCTGTTACATAACACACACTCGTTACATAATGGTGTACTAATTAACTGGAAAAGAGATAACAGAAAAAGAAAAGAACACTCCTACGCTCCCCCACTTGTACCAGTAATGACGTGATCCACCTCATCAGCGTCAGCTTCAGTCAAGGCAAATACTCGTCCCTGCTGGTACGACTTATTCCCGATCTACTGAGTTGGTCCATTACGGACGACATACTGCAGCTTGGGGCAGTGAGACTTGTAGTGGCCTGTCTCCCCATAGTTGAAACAAGTCACCGGAGGTCTCACCCAAGTATTCCCGGATCTTCCTGCCACCTGAACAGCATTCGCACCCGTAGGCTTGAACCTTTGTGCCGGTGGGTGTCCCCTGACATTGCCAGCAACTGCGGGCCTCTTCCCCACATTCCAGTTGTTCCTCCGATTCTGAACATCGTGGAACTGCTCCATGTCCGCCTCCGTGGCTCCCGCTCGTTTGACGAGCTTGTCAAACCTCCTGATACCGAGGGGTATTATCCTGGATCTTAGACTTGGCCTCAAACCATGCTTGAACTTTCGAGCCTTCTTCGCCTCGTCCATCACCAATTCGGGAGCATACCTTGAGAGCTGGTTGAACCTCATCTCATACTCTCTAACTGACATGCCACCCTGCTGCGGCGCCAGAATCTCCATGACCTTCTTCTCCTGGACGTCTGAGGGAAAATAATGACTGCAGAATTCCTCCAAGAATTCCTCCCAGCCAAGAACCAAGTCTCCCATCATCCGCTTTGTAACGCCCCGCCCCAATGCTCAGACAAATTATAAATACTATGTAGTTCCACTGCCCACCACAGGCTGCCTCTAAAAAGGTGGTTAACCGAATTGGTGACTCTTGATCTCAGGCAATAGTATTTATACTCTGATTATCCTCGCAAATTCCCGATATGGGACTATATTTCACAATCCTCTCACAAATCTCACGGACCAATCGACTGCTGGCAGTACCAGTCGACTGTCCTTTATCAGTCGACTGCTGGCAGTACCAGTCGACTGATCTGGGGTATTACATACACCCCCCTTTAGGAATCAGCGTCCTCGCTGAGCACAGGGCACACCTCAGTGTAGGACCGTCCTTTCTAGCACCTGGCATGCTTCGTGAATAGGCCCCCCTCCTTCGGAGGCACCCTTTCATCGTGCTGATACACCCGGTGGGTCGAAAGTCGGCTCTGATACCATTTTGTAACGCCCCGCCCCAATGCTCAGACAAATTATAAATACTATGTAGTTCCACTGCCCACCACAGGTTGCCTCTCAAAAGGTGGTTAACCGAATTGGTGACTCTTGATCTCAGGCAATAGTATTTATACTCTGATTATCCTCGCAAATTCCCGATATGGGACTATATTTCACAATCCTCTCACAAATCTCACGGACCAGTCGACTGCTGGCAGTACCAGTCGACTGTCCTCTATCAGTCGACTGCTGGCAGTACCAGTCGACTGATCTGGGGTATTACACGCTTCATCGACTACCACCATACAGCTGCATCCTTCTCGAATTGCAGTGCAGCCAGCTTCACCTTGCTGCCCTCCGGAGTCTCCAAGACTTCGAAGATAGTCTCTACCTGTCGGATCCAATTTTCAGCCGTGTCAGGGTTTGAATTCCCCTCAAACACTAGTGGTTTCATCCGTTTAAATGATTCCACGAGTTTGATTGCTCCAATTACTGGATTCGCAGGCACCCTTCCCTGATTCCGATTCATGGCAACGGCATTGAGTGTCTGATAGACTCTCGCTAGCTCCGTTTCCAAGTCCAGACAATCACCATTCCGAGCTCATCTTCCAGCCATATTCTGATTCAAAAGATCCATGAAATTCGAAGTATAAACATGAATTTTAAATCAACTTTTCCATTTCATTGAATTTAAAACTTTATACATTAGAATTTAAAGCATTTATGACATCAAATGAATGCAGTAGAAGATACAACAGTCTAACTCCTATGGTTCCTCTTGGCTTCACGAAGCTCTCCCCGTAGTTCCTCCACTTCCTCCTTCAGTACATTGGTCATATTTTTTCTCTTCTCGAGTTCCCAAACACGAGACTGAGAATTGCAATATCATCCTTGCGCTTCGCCAACTGAGTCTCTAGTAACTCGACTCTCTCCCGTAAAGTCTCCACCTGCCTCTGAAGAGACACTATGAGATTTCTCGGAACTGGTTCTTCCTCGTCAGAAGAATCATCAGATGAATCTGGGGTGGAGTGATCTCTCGAGACTCAGGCCATTCCTCTTCCACTTCTTCGGGATCTTCCTCGTCTGAATCAGCTTGCCCTGGGTAGTAATCTTCCTCAATGATGTGCCAATTGTCATCTCCGGCTGAGTCGAAGTGGTCTGCCATCTTAAAGAAAGAGGAGAAGAAGCATAAATCGTAGAGCAACACAAATGTAAGTGACTTACATTTAAATCTCTAGACTCAACACACACTGTAATGTCCACTTCTAGGGTGTCATTCCTTATAAATTTGTACTATTTGGAAGCGTACTCTGATACCACTCTGTAACACCCCGAATTCCAAAATACAACCAAATTCGAAGTTTCACAGGATCTTTACACTTCTTTCGTACAATTTTACGAGGAATTTGAAACATTTCTTACATCAGAGTTACATTATACCTTTACATTATTACAGCGGAAGCAATTTTACAGTAATTACATGAAACAACATTTAAATCAATCTTTGAGCAGTAGGTATACTTCAATTTGTCAAGCATCTTTACCCTGCATGAAAAACTGTGGGCGCGTCAGTTCATTCAACTAACGAAATATTATACACGATCATCATCTCTATGCCGGAAACAGTATAACGATTCTCAATACTTGGCAAACCACAAACTTGTTCACAAACAAAGCTAAAGGGACTATCCTATTGATGTCATGTTGTAAATGTGCACATAGCCCTTAATGCAATTATTTCTGTTTATATGAGACTAATGCGCACTTGTTCAGAGTCTATGCAGTCCATACTACATAGGTCCGAGGGCAAGCCGTTAACCGTTCTTCATATTGTAGGGTTCAATGCCTCGTCATGACTTAATCTACTACTGTAACTACGGTAAGTATCCTAGATGTTTTATGACCTACGAACTCATGTCTAGGTGCCCTGGAGGGAATCCCAAGGCACTGACACATGACTCATCATGCAGGAATCCTGTGGTAATTCAGCTCCTACCATAGACATGACACCACTCGCAGTCGTCAAACACCCCACGAACGTCGCCACCGGGACGGTACTCTGGAGCAGTATCCACGTCCAACTCATGACGCATCATGGGACATCCTGTGAATACTCTCACGCCACCAATTCAATGGCCCTCATACTCAATGTTTTTCTCTTACTTTCATCACATCTTCACTATGTGTCTAATTCTTAGTCTAATTGAATCATGAATAAAATCAATCCCTTAGAGTTTAGCACTCCCACTATACCGGTCTTATTCATTTATTTCACATAACCCAAACCTTGGTCTTTTCATTTCAAATATCATTTCCACATTTCTTTTATTACCGGTATAAGGCTTAGCTACACCCTAGTTCTCAATTTCAACTCACAATTGCAACATCGAGCTTTTCATGCTCATAAAGTCTTTAAATGATTAATCACAATTTACATTTCATAATCATAGTATTCATGTATCCATATCCTTCAAACTCATCATATTCAATATTTCAATTCCATACACAATCTCATGTGAAAAATAATAATAAATTTCAACTAGCCATATTCAATAGTTCATTCATTCCACCAATCTCTTATTCTTATTTTCAATCCGTACTAAAAATCACAATTTATAATTTCAATTAGTTACACAAATCAAATTTCAAATTTCTCACTATTAATTCTTATTTTAAAACTCTTAAAAAAAACTCATTTATTTTTCCTTTATCCCAAAAGAAAATTTAATTAAAAACAAGTCCTTTCTTGCAAACTAGCCTCAATTTCTCAATTACACTTTACCAAAAGTTATAAAAATTTCTTTCATGAAGTCCAAATAATTTCAGTAATTTTTCCATATTTTTCTTGAATTTTAATTTATTTTAAAAAAACTCAAAAACTCTTAATTTCTCCAAAAAAAACTTTTTAAACCAAAGCCCACACCCGGATTCGAACCCACAACCAGCGGCCCCAAGGACAGCGTCCAAGACCACTGCACCAAGCCATCGAGGCGATATGATAGGGGTTTATTATCCCTATGTATTGGCTTTCGGTGTTTGGAGTTTTTAACAAAAAAAATAAAAAGCTTCTTCTCAGTATCGAATCGAGACCAGCGATTAAGCCCCCGCTACTGTAGCGACTGAAACCCTTCCGACCAACTGGTCTAAGCGACCAAATTGTTTTGAAAAGGATTTAATTAGGTTTGAACTAGTTCTCTGTTCATATCTATATTTCATGATTCTCAAAAACAATTTTGTTTCTTTTTCTTCTCTTTCGAAAGCAAAATTTTTCAGATTATAATATGCATAAATCTACAGCAAACCAGTATTTTTATAAATATTATTCGCTTTATAAAATATGTATTTTAGTCCTAATTTGTGTTCCATGTCAATAATTTCGATATTGAGAACAATAACACATTTCTTCATAATTTAGAGTTAGAATTCCATAACTGCTATGTTCTTTTGTTCTCTTTCTTATTAACATCCTACTGCATTTTCAGAACACAAAATCTCATTTTTCTACAAAAAAAAAAAAAAAATCTATTTTTGGCAATTAACTACACATGATGCATTCAATCACAATCTTTTTTTTACCATAACGTTCATGTAGCACAACAATATGGAGATTTCCAATACATTAATCAACAATTATTCATTAGCAATCAATCCATCAATTATTCTCTAAATTACCACTCTACTTTTAATTAAACAAGCATGGTTCCAATTTTTAACTAGTTGATTCATAACAATTTCATTAAAATCATTCCTAGCATGGTATCTAATTCTAGAAGTAATGAGAAGCACCTATCTCTTTGGAGAAAAATAAAATGAAAGCCCCTAGAGTCTCCTAGAATGCAAGAGAGTAGACTTCTCCTCCTAGATTGTGTTGCAAAAAGCTCACCTTCTTGTTCCTTGGTGCAACCCGATGCTTCACTTGCGCTTGGGGATGGGGCCGGCCTCCTTTGGTTGGGACACACACACACAAATGCACTCTCAATCTTTTACTTCCCAATATATTACTCACCTATATAGTTTATTCCTTTCAATTATTTTTTCTTAGTGTTGTGTACATGAAGGTAGGGGGTATTTATACTAGTTCTAGGATAGATTGGAGGGCTAGGATTTCATTTGATGGTTGTAGATGGGTAGCTAGGATAAGATGGGAAGTTGTAGCAACCACCCATAAGCAAATAACCACCCATTCACACACACCCACTCTCCCACTCTTCTCTTATGCAATCCGGCCTCCAAGGGTGTGCAAAGCACACTACGTGCATGCACGTGCCCTTCTAGTACCCCCCATTTAAAGTTTTTACAAATTTAATCAATCAATTGTTCATCAATTGTGTCTACATGACAAGTTGTGACAATTTAAAAGATTGATTAAGTTTGTGTGCTTCAAAATAGTGAGCTTAGGCTTATGGGCTAATTAATAAAATATTTAATTATTAGAGTGGGCTCAAAATAAGAAAATAATGTTTAGGCTTTATAAAATAGACTTTTTAGAAAGATAAAGAGAAAGAAAGAAATAATTGTTCATGTTACAAAAGGAAATTTTATAAAAATAAATATGCACACGAAATTTTACACATGCACAACACGTGAAAATTAACATTTCTTATTTAAATGAAAATTTAGGGCATTACACTAAGAGCTAACCAAAGTATGGATTTGGGAAAATTAGACTTGTGATATTTGATAAAGTTTTATCAAGTTGAAATTTTATTGAAATGTTTATTATAATGGGTAAGAAGTGATCTAGTTGTTTTAAGATTGATTAACTGAATGAAATGAATAAGCGAATAAAATTACTTATAAATGAATGAATGAGAATTCTATGAAATATGGTTGAGAATAACTTAAAATGGTGTATGAATATGGAATAAGTGGATTCTAAAGGCTGAGCGAGACCCAGGGTGCCGGAAGGTTATAATTTGTGAAAATTTGAGAAGTGGCCAGTGATAGCCAACATTCTCGGTGAGTTGGTTTAAGTTCGGTAGGGTAATCTAGCTCTAGGTCATATCTATTAGTTTGAATTTTAACGATAGGCACTGGATAGGAGAAATGATGTAACCTGAGCAAATGTGAGTGTAGCGCCCCGCCCCAATACTCAGACAATTTTAATATTTTTATGAAATACAAATTAGATACTATGTAGTACAACTGCCCACTACAGGCTGCCTCTCAAAAGGTGGTTAACCGAATTGGTGACTCTTGATCATTGGCTAATAGTATTTATACTCAAATTAGTTCTTGTAAACCTCCCATGTGGGACTAAATTCTCAAATCCTTCTCAATTTTCTCAAATCCTGTGCATACCAGTCGACTGCTACCAGTACCAGTCGACTGTTCGCTCTTTAGAAACCTGGGGTATTACATACACCCCACCTTTAGAAATTAGCGTCCTCGCTGAGTACGGGACACACATCTAGTGTAGGACCGCCCTTTCTAGCACCATGCCTACTTCCGTGAATACCCCACGAAGCAAATTCCGGAGACTCATCTCCCTGCCGTGTATCAAATACACCCGGTGTGTCGAAAGTCGGCTCTGATACCATTTGTAGCGCCCCACCCCAATACTCAGACAATTTTAATATTTTTAGAAGACAAATTAGATGCTATGTAGTACAACTGCCCACCACAGGCTGCCTCTCAAAAGGTGGTTAACCGAATTGGTGACTCTAGATCATATGTAATTATATTTATACTCAAATTATTTTTTTACACTTCCCATATGGGACTATATTTCTCAATCTATTTCTCAAATTCCCAACCAATATATATTCATATATATTCCGATTTCAATCAAATCTTTTAACATATATACCAAATCACATCTGAATATATTCTCAACTAAGATGATGATGTCATCTTTATCAACCAACCAAACAATTCAACAACATACCAATCCGTCAACTTCATTTCCCTTTCTAAATGACCGGATTCCATGAACCCCCCCCCCCATAGAATATTTCTATAGGACAATCCCCAAATTCATTTATTTATATATATTTATATTTCAGAAATATAGGGTATTACAGTGAGTATGAGCGCCCAGAGTGATCCACAGGGTGAGAAATTCCCATATAGGTCTGATTACCAGAGTTCCGGGACAAGTGCGACGCTCACGGGGCATTCGTGTGATGAGTGTTCCAGAGTGACCCACGAGGTGAGGTATTCTCCATTTATTTCCCGGATGTAAGTAAAACTGTCTCCATATTATATGAGGAAGGAGACCGACCTCCAGAGTTCTGGGCTAAGAACAATGTAACACCCTGCAAAATTGAGTTATGACAATTTTGCACACGAGTGTTATGCACAAGTATTTTGTACCGTTACGGGTAATATCCGTAGCGTATTTTAATATAAATATCCTACGTATTTTTTTATTTTGATTAATTGTATAATTTTCTTCATTTCAAAATTCATTTTATTCCTGTTTTTGGCCAACTCAAATATTTATTTTAATCTTTGTGCTTTTACGTGCATTGCACGTATTTTCAATACATGTGACGAGTACGTATATTCCACCATTACGTGTAATGTTTCTATGTATATCAACTATTTATTTTTATAATTTGTTCGAATTCGTTTCATTAATTGAAATTCATTTTTCTCCTATTTTGATACAAATATATTTTTATACGTGAGACGCACGTATTTACAATGCACATGTTAGTTCCTAAAATTTTCTTGAGTCATGAGTATTTTTCTTCACATTTTACTAGTCAAAATTGTGTGATTTATTTTTAATTAAAATCCATTAGTCCTAAAACTGTTTTTTTACCCACTAAAATTAATTTGAATCCCATGATTGATTTTGTGTGCACTAAAGTGTACATTTAAAATATATTTAGTTCGGTACACTTACCATGTGTAACACACACATCTAACCTAATAAAAATTA
This sequence comes from Hemerocallis citrina, assembly GCA_017893485.1. Lineage (NCBI taxonomy): Eukaryota > Viridiplantae > Streptophyta > Magnoliopsida > Asparagales > Asphodelaceae > Hemerocallis > Hemerocallis citrina. The sequence goes on along the minus strand of CM030366.1, from coordinate 6,293,225 downwards.
ATAATAAATTTTGTATGAAGAGTGTGCACACACATTGACTACACGTGCACGTGTTTCTCACCATGGTTGAGAATAAGGGAGAGTGGTGTGAGTTATTGAGAAGTGGGGAGTTATTTTGGGAAGTGGGGAGTTATTTTGACCACACAATTTTTTTTATAAATAGTCCCTACTTTTTTCATGAACAACACAACTCAAAACAAAAACAAAGGAGAGAAAGAGGGAGAAGACCTTGCGGGTTGTGCTAGGAAGAGGCTGGCCATTTTTTAGGGAGATTGGAGTTTTGGAGCATTATTTTCTAGGAGTTCTACTACTAGAAATTCTATATTTAAGGTGGGTGTTTCTTCAACTTTCTAATATAGTTTTATTAGTGGAATGCTTGATACGTGTGAATTATTAGATGCATTAAAACTTATATGGGGTTGAACATTCATGTTTATATTATTTGTTGTTGATTGAATATGTGAAATTATGATATGTTTGATTTAGGGGCATTTTCATAAGGTTCTGTTTTGAGTTCAAGTCGCACTTCAAAAAATCATAACTATTAAACTAGATGGAATAGAGACCTAAACATTTTAGAGGAGCATCTCTTATATGTCAAGAACATCTCCTTAAAATTTTATAATATTTAGATATCGTTTACTATTTTAGTAAAATCCAAACTTGGGACTGGTTGGCAGTTGGCTAATTGCTGGAAATTTGTACACATTTTAGATTTTGATCATTTCAACATCTTAGATGAAGTATTTTGAGAAACGTCAAAAGTAACTTGAAGTAGACTCATTAACCTTTCTGTAAAGTCTAAGAAATCAATTTTTCATAATGAATTGAATTTATAATGAATTTTACACCACTGAACAAGTAGCATTACTTTAACATTTCGACCCTACTGTAGATTTCGGAGAATTTAGGGTTATAGACATAATATTTTGGAGCAATTTATAACTACAAGGTTATATTAGACTTGTACACCTTTAATTTGACCTAAATAACACAAAATTTCATAAAGTATAGAATTTTCTATGAATTTTACAAGTAGCATGAGCTGTAGTTTTTGGATTAAGATGAAGTAATTGGGGATGATTTTAGATGATCTTAACTACAAAGTTGTAGTAGACTCATTTATGATTCCTATGAAACTAAGAAATATTTTTGGTAGTAGTATTGAAATTTATATGACTTTTACAATACCATAGGGTTGATGGCTTTTATCTAGTTGTCCTAAAACTTTTATAACGAATAAAATTGGATTTAAAATTGGAATGTTAGTAAAATGTAACTTATGAAGAATTAAGAGGGAATTAAAGGATGAACTTGGAATATTAAACATGTTAATGTTTATAAGAGTTTTAACTCATCAAGTGTTACTGAATGTTGCTATAAGGAGTTGGTTACTTCATGATTGATGAATAAGAGAATGGATAAAAGAAGTTAAAAGATGTGAATGAATGAAATTCAAAATGTTAATAATGAGGGTATGAATAATCCATGATGTTGTGAACATGAATTATGTTGATTCTAGAGGCTATGGTACCAACAAAGTGATGAAAGTGATTATTAAGATTTGAGAAGTGGCCAATATGGGCTATCATTCTCGGTATATGGTTTAAGACCGGTAGGAGGGTAAGCTAGCTCTAGGTGGTATTATTATTCATGTTTAAATTTAAAGGTAAGCACTAGAAGGAGATGTGAGGAAACTTGGGCAAACGTAAGTGGGGCGCCTCTATATAGTTTGACGGTGGACTCCAGGACTATAGACCCAGTTTGACGGTGGACTCTGGAATTGTGGTTGCTTGCAAGGTGAGACAAGCCTTATGTAAATCTGGTACTACGATTGATATGACGGTGGACTCCAGGATCATGAATTATCGGGCGGATGGGAAGCCGATCTTCAATGTATATGTATTTACCGGGGTTAGAGGAGTACCTACGTGGTGTTCGCAGGATGAGGATTCTGTATAGTTTGACAGTGGACTCCTGGACTGGAATCCGTACTCGTGGAATATATAAACCTTGTTTTTGTTACCGTAGTAGGTTTTGCATGGCGAGGGATTGAACCCTATAATGTGGAGTTCGTTAAGGGCTTTCCCTCGGACCTATGTAGTATGGGATGCATAGAATCCGAACAAGTATGCATTAGTGTCATCGTAATGTGATTTCTACATTAGGCATTAAGTCATATCATACACTGACAAGACTAGGATAGTCACTTTTCTAATTTGCATTCAAGTTTGTGTTTGCTGAAGTTAAAGAATCGTTGTATTATAGCATTGCGTCAGTTGTATGCAACTAACATGCCTAGAGTTTCCCGGATGCAGGTTTGGACTTGGCATGGGCTTGAAGTCACTATGATGAGTTGATTACCAGATTGACGGATTTTGATAATTGTAGATTATATTGTATTCATTTAATTTCCGTTGTGCTGTTGTAGAGAACATGTTGTAAAAAAAAAGTATTAAATTCCTTGTAAATTTGTATGGATTTGAAGTAAACGATCCTGTATTTGTTACGAATTACCTGTGTTTGGAATTCGGGGCATTACAGAGTGGTATCAGAGCCAACTTCAATAACTAGTACAAAATTATAAGGAAACACATTAGGGTGGACATTAGATTGTGAATGTCAGTTTGGAGTCATGAATGATGAAGTTATTGAACTTGCATTCATGATACTCCCCTCATATAGAATTGATGTGATACTGTATGCAAACATGCTTTTCCTTGGTATCATGAGAGTTACGGTTGGTTTGAACCTACATTCATGATACCTTATACATAGACTAAGCTTTTTCCTTTTATTTTCATTGTGTATTTTCCGCATAGTACTTTTCATCTTTAACATTTAATAATTTTCAAATAAATATTTTCTTATACTATTAATCCACTTTGATATTTATTATTTTATCTACAATTCTTAGTTTTAATCTTTTAAGTTTGGCTTACTCGTTTTCTTTCTTGATGTTTTATCCTCCTTACTTTTATGCGATTTTATGTATTCTATTAAGTTTTGAATTACTATTTATTAAATTATTATTAAGACTATCATTTTTCTTTCTTATTATTTCTATTAGATTTTGAATTTTGAATTTTGTATGTTTACATTGACTTTACAACTACTTTGATTTCACGATACTATATTTTTCCATTATTTTATGTTGTCTTATTTATTTTAGTATATTTTTACTTATAAAAATGCAATATACCTCTACACAATAAGATTCCCTTTTATTACTATTTTTTTATACCTATAATTTTCTACATTTTGTTATATTTTCACTATTAATAGCTACTTATTAATTTTGTAGCTTTACACTTCTCTAATATATTGCATACACTCTATTTATATTTTATCTTTATTTCAACATTTACTATTTTTACATTCTTGGCAACTACGTATACTTTCCACTTATTTCTATATATATATATATCATGTATGTCAATATACTTACAATACATATCATTTTTCCCTTATCCAATTACTACATTACTATATATATTTATATATATAATTATTTATGTTTATTATCCTAATATACTACACTACATATTTATTGTTCTCATTTGCATTTGTATTTAAGCTCATGCATATATTTTATTTTTGTCTGAATGTTATAAATCCTTTTCATTGCTACTAATTTTATATATTCGATATTTAAAATCTGTACTTCTATTTTAATATTTCATCGTTGTAATTTTCTACTTCAACTTTTACATCTATTTCAAAAACATAACATCATACTTTATTAAACATCCAATACCCAACTGCATATGGAAGATTAAATCATTTCATTCCCATTTTGGTGCAACCTGATGTCGAGAGGGCAAATATGCAACTAGACATCAATGGAGGCAAACTGCAACTAGATGTCGGGGAGGTAAAAACTACAACCGAATATCCAGAAGGAAAACTACAATCGGATGTCGTAGAGGCAATTTTGTAACTTGATGTCAAGAAGGCAAGCCTGCAGTTGGACACCAACGAGGCGACCTGTCACTCCCGCTTCCCAAAATACGGGAATACGAGTCCGTGACGAAGGCCCAGCGGATGATATTAACATCATCCATAAGCTGTACCAGTCTTAACTCAACAACATGAAAAGAAATAATCATAACCACACAGAAAACTATAATCACATAAACAGAATAAAATCCAATAACTAAATCTGGGATACAATAACTTACCAAATAGCTTTAAAATATGCAATGCAGTAACAGTTCGACGAGTTCCTTTCCGTTACCCATCACTGTACCTGTATAACATAACTCAAAAGAGAGAGGAAGAGAACCCAATAGAGCAAGCTTCGGGCGACAAGTAATGGGAAGCAGTAAAATAGGAAATAAAGGACTATGTAATAAGAACAGAAATAGGAACGATATCGGAGTCAATAAATGATAAATGGTAACAAGATCAAAAGTTGATAATCACTAATTCAGAATTAGGAATCAATGTTTAATAACCAGTATTCAGTATTAGTGTTAATGTTCAGTGTTCATTTATGTCTATAAATCTTTTATCAATCCTAACTAATGTAGCACTTCATGCGTCCCATTTATTTACCGCATGGTTGCGACATGCCAACAAGTTACATTTAGACTTAGTGGTGGATTTTATAGGGCCGTGTACTCAGGCATCATTATGTCATATCCTGTAACCAAGTAATGGATTTTAGAGGTGGCCCCCGTAAGTTCTAGAGGTGGCCCCCGTCAACCCCTAACGTAGCACTTAGTTTTACGTGGCACTTAGTTCCATGCAATGGGTTCTAGAGGTGGCCCCCGTAGGTTCTAGAGGTGGCCCCCGTCAATCCCTGACGTGGCACTTAGTTCTACGTGGCACTTAGTTCCATGTAATGGGTTCTAGAGGTGGCCCCCGTAGGTTCAAGAGGTGACCCCTGTCAATTCCTGACGTGGCCCTTAATTCTACGTGGCACTTAGTTCCATTTAACTTTAAAATATAGGAAACACAGGCCCCCTTCCGAGTATACTTACCTATATTTTCTACTGTAACGCCCCGAATCCCAATTACACTGAATTCGAGATGTTCTACAGGATCTTTCCGCTTCTTTTAGTACAATTTTACAAGAAAATTTAAACTTTTCACTTTACATCAGAGTTTACATCAATATTACACTTTACATTGCACAGCGGAAGTAAAATTTACAATAATGAAACAAATGTACAACAACATGGTATAATCTTTATGCATCCATTCCTCTTTAATCTTTAACATGTCATTTATCTGCATATAAGACTGTGGGTACGTCAGTTTATTCAACCGACAATCATTATACACGGCCATCCTCTCTATGCCGGAAATAGTATAACTTAATTTTCCATCTTTAGCAAACACAAACTTGTCACATTACAACTAAAGGGACTACCCTATTGATGTCGTGTTGTGATTGTGCACTTAGTCCTTAATGCAGTTATTTATGTTACATGACACTAATGCGCACTTATTCGGATTCTATGCATCCCATACTACATAGGTCCGAGGGCAAGCCCTTAATCGTTCTTCATCTTTATAGGGTTCAATCTCTCGTTATGACTTAATCTACTACTGTAATTACGGTAAGTATCCTAGATGTTTTCTGACCTACGAACTCATGTCTAGGCACTCTGGAGGGAATCCCATCGCTGACATGACTCATCATGCAGACATCCTGTGGTAATTCAGCTCTCACCATAGACATGACACCACCTGTAGTCTTCAAACATCCCACGAGCGTCGCCACCGGGACGGTACTCTGGAGCAGCATCCTCACCCAGACTCATCATGGGAATTCCTGGGATACGCTCTCGCCGCTACCCAATGGCCCTCATACTCAATGTTTTTCTCTTACTTTCATCACATCTTCACTATGTACTGGTCCTTATTTTAATAGAATCATGAATAAAATCAAAGTTCTAGAGTTAGCCTCTCCACTAAACCGGACTTATTCATTTATACAAACATGACCAACCTTGGTCTTTCATTTCAATAATTCTTTTCATTTCTTTTCAAATGCCGAGGGAGACTTAGCTACTCTTTCGTTTTAATTCAAATTCACAATTTCCACATTGAGCACTTATAACTCATAAAATTCATATTCATAACCAACGGATTTATTTTTCATTAAAATGATCTCTAATTTATTCATTAATCCATAATCATACATGAATTCATACACTTCATCAATTAATAATTTTACATTTGAAATTCACATCACTAATGAATATTCACATTTCATATTTTTTCCACATTATTCTCAAATGGGAATAAATTGCATTATATCACACAATAAAGTTTCTTTTTGCCAAATAATCTTCTAACCCTTCATTTCACTTTATTCTTGCAAGTTGTAATTTTCCACAAGGTATATATCTAGAACCATAGTTCTATTTTTGCCACAAATCATAGTTTATTTCATTCAAATAATCCCCAAATCATTTTTATAAAGTCCCTTATATTTTTAGGAGAATAACCATATTTTTTTTACAATTTTGGTACTCTTAAAAACCCCAAAAAAATAATTTTTCAATCTTGCCGATAGCAAGAATCGAACCCAGCACCCCAAGAACACAGCCGACAACACCAGCCGCTAGGCCATATGCGCTAAGCGCTATAAAGAGGGGACATAGGGTATTTGATACTCTCGGTCGGTAATTTTTATGTTTACAAAAATGTGAAATAATATATACGGCCACAGGGATTCGAACTGATCAACACAGAGAACCCAACCGCACCATATGACCACTTGAGCTACGCGCTCAGTTGTCATGAATATAATTTCAATTCCATTTAACTTATGCTCTCTGTTATTTAGAACATTTCGATGTTCAACTAGCTTTCGTTTCATTTTGCTCTCATCAAAATATACTGTATAACTCCAGATTAATTCTCCCTCACATAAATTTATATATCAGTGTGAGCAAAATAATTTTTGTATTAATTAAAACATATTTTCAAACCATTAATTCAAATTATACATTCTAACACTACAATTCTTCTCTTTTTGATGTTTCTTCGCATTGTAGTATTCTAATCTTTTTGTCAATACATTTCACATTAATCCACTGATTTTAATCATTTATCTACATACAACTCATATTTGAATTTATTCATACCCATATCAACACAAAGGATCTATTTAATACATGAAATGGTAAAACTCAAACTACTAACTTTGTGTGTAGTTCTTGATAGTAATAAATGTGGTTTCATTAATCAATCCATGCTTCTAATCAATTCACATACATCACAATTTATAGAACCACATATCAATTTGCATATTCACATCTCAATCATTCAAGAAGTCATTTTTTTCCAATTAAAGTGTGCTCTTCCTTAATCATTTTCATGCTTCAATTTTTCTAATTAAACTAGCATGCAATCCTACTTTAGAAATAGGGAAAATTTTACCCACCTTGTATGGAGAGAAACAAACACAATAGCAACAAAGTCCATTGCAAATGAATGCACCTCCTCCTAGACGCGCACACACAAGCTCCAAAAAAGCACCACCGAAAGCTCCTACTTGAATAACCGGCCCTTCTCCTCCTTGGTAGAATGCAAGTACAATCCCACTCACAACTCAATCTTTTTAACTCACAAACTACTACTAGATAATGCTATTAGACTATAGATTTGGAAGGGAATATTAAGCACAAAATAACTAGCCATGGGAGGGGGTATTTATACTAAAAATCACATAGAATGGAGGGCTAGGATTAATTGGTTGGTTGTAGGATGGAGGGCTAGGATGAGAGTAGGAGTTGCAATAACTACCCACATCTAAATAACCACCACGATGATCACCATTACAATTTTTGAATCTCCCTCCAAAAAAGTCCACAACCGGCCATGCATAAGGAAGTGCACTTGCACGTGTACGTGTAGTGCACGTGCATGCAACTAGGACCAAAATTTGTGCATTTAATTTTGTATAAAATAAAATAATCTTTTAAATTGTATTCTACATGACAAGTTGTGTAAAAATATAGTCCATGGGCTTTAGTTTATGGGCCAAAGTATTTATTTTAAAATAAAATAAATAAATTACATTTTGGGCTTTAAGAAAAAGGCTTTTTAATCTAATTAAAATAAGGCTTTTGTATAAAGTAATTAAAAACACAAATTGAAATATCTTTACTCATCTTGACGAAAATATTAACCAAAATATTGCACGTGCACACTACGTGCAAAATAAATAATTTTTCATAAATTGAAAAATCAGGGTATTACATCCACTACTATGGTCAACCCTTAATCCCTGCTTGATTATTTATTATTATTATCAATCATTTATGAACATGCATGTGATCAATGTAGACGACGATATCAATACTCATGCAACAGATACGATTGATGAGACCGGTAGCCCTAGTACAATTTCAAGATGATATCGAGACTATACGATACATGAAACGATACATGAAATACACATGGTCCAATCCATTAAATATGGAAAACACGGTTTATATGCAAAACATAACAATATATGGACTAAGTGTACTACGATTTCTATGTGCAAGATTTTAAGTTATTGTGTCACGAACCGGGTCGAAGCCTTAGTACAAACTCGGGCAATGACAAGGCAGTATATTTGAAAGTTCCATAATACAACAAATTTACAGTTCAAGTTTTATTTCGATAGCAATGACAAGATAAGACAACTATGAATCAATAACATTATATAATAAAGAACAACAGAGTTCAATTAAATGTGATATTTAAATTGATTACTACTTGCCAGATTTCAAAGAGTGTTTTCTTGAACTAGAAACAATAAAAAAAAGTTCAGGAGACGCTTGCCTGTGGGAGACGATTCGAGAAAATAGAATAATGGGATTAGAATTTCGGGCGACAATTGACGAACATGAAGCACTAACACGTGCGAGTCACGTACAAGATAGCAACACAGTAACACCCACACAGTGGATCAGTAAGCGCACACGGATCCTAAGGCAAAACAACAAACTCCAATTTCCTTCACACAAACAGCAAACAGCAAGAGCATGTCCCCTCTTCCAAACACCAAATAGCCAAACTATGAACAACAGATCCCTCTCTTCCAAACACCAAACACACAAATCACCCAACTATGCTTTGCCTTCTTCCTCGACTTTGACAGAGAGAGAAAGAGGGCGGGAGAGGGGACGGCGACCACGGCGGTCGGGGGCGATGGCAGCGGCAACTACGGCAGAGGCGGCGACGATGTCGCTGCGGTCGGGAATCGACGACAGCGGCGAGGGCGACCAAAGGACGGCGGCAATGGCGCTGCTATGTTTTGCTCGAAAATAAGGGAGGCAAAAATAGCGGGGCTCGACTTGGACGGCGACGATGAGGGACTTAGGTGGTTGCACGGACAGCGGAGGGGATCGAGGAGTTGGGTTGAGGGTGTCGACGAGGTGCACAGGGAGCTGGGGAAGGACGACAGGGAGTTGGGTTCGAGCAATTGATGGGTTCGGTGGATAGGTGAGTTGAAGAAGACGGAGGGGATGTGGGGATGAGATGGTGGATGGAGGGTGACGATGGGATGAAGACGACGATAGACGAGGGGGTGCAGCGGTTGAGTGAAGGGGTGTCGAGGAAGAGGATGAGAACGGAGGTTGAAGATGCTCTAGATTGGGTTTCATGAAGAACCAGAGAAGGGGAGAGGTCAAGGAGGTGGCAGTTGTACAACAATAGGGGGTAGGGGTTAATTAGGGTTAGGGTATTAGGATAGGTTTATATAGAATAGGTTATTGGGTTTGGGTTATTGGTAGATAATCCAATAGGTAGTGGGTTATAGGGTTTGGGTACAATATGGATCAAATAGAAGAACAATTCTCAACAAAACAAGATAAAAGACAATTTCATGAAATTAAATTTGAATTAGGAAAAGGAAAAGTGAGATTCAAATAATCAAACTGAGATCAAGGATAAACATGAATAATATTAGAATTGATATTATTCGATACAATAATGAAACAAATGAAATGTTATAGGATTACAAAAGATATTACAATGGGGACCAACAATAAAAGGGGAAAAATGGGAACGGGAGTTACAATCTTATCCACCTTACAATAAAATTTCGTCCTCGTAGTTTATTCAAGTGGCGATAGGATAACCCCGAAGAAAAAGAAAAGAATGACACAAAAAGGTTAGGAAACTTCTTCTGGATCTTATCTTCAAGCTCCCAAGTCGACTCACCCGACGAGTGAGGATTCCAAGCAGCCCAAACCAACCTGATGACCTTGTTCTTCAAAATCTTCTCCCGTTGGTCCAGGATCGAAACCGGACGGATCTCACTAGACAAATCTGGTCGAACAGACAATTCTGAGTAGTCGATGACATGACTATCATCCATTATGTATTTCCTGAGTTGGTAGACATGAAAGACATCATGCACTCCAGATAGAGCCGGCGGCAATGCGAGTCTATAGGCCACCTTGCCTACTCGCTCCACAACATCGAAGAGCCTGATGAATCTAGGGCTTTTCTTGCCCTAGCCTCCAAACCGGATAACTCCCTTCCATGGTGATACTTTGAGGAACGCATGATCACCCACTCAAACTCTAATGGTCTCCTGTGAACATCTGCCCGTTTCCTCTGTCTGTCCTGAGCTGCCTATAGGTGCTTCCTGATTTGGGCCACTGGATCAACGGTCTTCTTGATCAGTTCAGGCCCCAAAAGCTTCCTCTCACCAATGTTATTCCAGCACACTGGAGATCTACACTTCCGACCATACAAGGCTTCATACGGAGCTGCCTTAAGACTTGCTTGGTAGCTAATATTGTACGATGATACCACCAAGTGTAGATCATCCTCCCAAGATCCCCCAAACTGCAGAACACAGGACATCAACATATCTTCCAATGTCTGAATGGTCCTCTCCGATTGCTCATCTGTCTACGGATGGAACGCAGTACAGTAGTTCAGCTTGCTCCCAAGACTGCCTTGAAGACTCTCCCAGAACTGCGATCGGAATCTAGTCTCTGTCTGATACAATGCTAACAGGGATCCCATGCAATCTTACAATCTCCTGCATGTATTTCTCCACAAGGCTCTCTACAGACTGGCCGCTCTTCGTCAAGTGATCCATAATTACCCAGATGGCATTGTGACCCTTGGGGCTTCTTGGCAAGGCAGTCACAAAGTCCATGGTAATGTTCTCCCATTTTCATTCCAGAATAGGAAGAGGTTGAAGAAGCCAAATAGTCCTCTGATGTTCTACCTTCACCTGCTGGTAGATCAAACACTGCGACACATACCTCGTCACAGCTCTCTTTTTACCATGCCACAAAAAGTGCAATTTTAGATCCTGATACATCTTTGTACCTCCGAGATGGATAGAATACGGCGAACGGTGAGCTTCTTCGAGCAACTTCTGCCTTACTTCCCCCTTTGGAACACATAGACAGGTCCCAAAGCGGAGAGATCCATCCTCATGAATAACCATGTCAGTCCTCGAACCTGCTTCAACTTCAGCTCGAAACTCCTGCAACTGCTCATCACCTGACTGTGCTTCTTTAATTTGTTCCACCAACGACGACTGCAGCTGAAGCATCACACAGCTCTGCTCTGTACCAGGCATAATCACATACAAGTCCAACCTTCTCATCTTCTTAACAAGCTCCTTTTGTTTAGTCAAGAACATGGTGACTAGCCTTCTGCATGCATCTGGCACCAAGTTCACCTTACTGGGGTGATACTTCAAACTGATGTCACAGTCGGCCATTAACTCCAACCAGCACCTCTGCCTCATGTTCAACTCCTTCTGGGTGAAGACATACTTGAGACTATTGTGGTCAGTGAGTATCTCCACTCGATCTCCAAGTAGGTAGTGCCTCCAAAGCTTCAGGGCAAAAATCACAACAGCAAGTTCCAAGTCATGTGTAGGATGGTTCTTCTCATGCGGCCTCAATTGCCTAGAAGCATAGGCGACAACCTTGCCTCATTGCATCAGAACAGCACCCAAACCTCTGCCTGAGGCATCACAATGAATTACGAAACCTCCTGTTCCATCTGGCATCGTCAACACAGTTGCTGATGTTAACCGATCTTTTAGCTCAGCGAAGGCTTCATTATAGGACTCATCCCACATGAATTTCTGCTTTTTCCCGGTCAACTTGGTCAACGACCCGGCAATCTTTGAGAAATCCCGAACAAACTTTTTATAGAACCTGGTAGCCCAAGGAAACTACGAACTTCAAGTACAGATCTCTACGTCGGCCAATCCTTAACTGCAGAGATCTTAGACGAATCGAAAGAAACTCCATCACCAGAGATAATATGCCCCAGGAACGCAACCTGGTCTAACCAAAATTCGCACTTGCTAAGCTTCCCATACAGCTGATGTTCCATCAGCATCTGCAAGACAATCTGCAAGTTCTCAGCATGCTCATCACAACTCCGAGAATAGACGAGGATGTCGTCGATGAACACCACAACGAACTTGTCCAGGAAGGAAGAGAATACTCGATTCATCAAGCTCATGAACACCGATGGAGCATTCGTAATCCCGAAAGGCATCACCACGAACTCATAGTGACCATATCGAGTGCGGAAAGTAGTCTTCTGCACATCCTCAGCTTTCACCTTGACCTGATGGTACCCAGAATGAAGATCCAACTTCGAGAACACAGAAGCACCTCCTAATTGGTCGAACAAGTCATCGATCCTGGGTAGTGGATACCTATTGTTCATTGTGACACTGTTCAGTTCTCGGTAATCAATGCATAACCTGCGGCTTCCGTCTTTCTTATTGACGAACAGAACAGGAGCTCCCCACGGTGAAATACTGGGCCTGATGAAACCCAAATCCAACACATCCAGGATCTGCACCTTCAGCTCTACTAGCTCAATCACTGCCATCCTGTACGGGTTCTTCGATATCGGCACTGTACCCAGCTGAAACTCAATACCGAACTCCACCTCTCGATCTGGAGGTAACCCAGGCAATTCCTCTGGGAACACATCCAGGAATTTCCGTACTACTAGAGGTGCAGCCTCACAGCCCATGTGCAACTCCATTACACAACCTTCCTCATCTACCACCTTCTTACCACGCCCAAGGTGTGTCTCCCCAGCATGGAACTCAAGCTCTACATGGCCCGGGATCCTGAACACAACCTTCTTCGCTCGGCAATCAATAACAGCATGAGACTCCACCAACCAATCCATGCCGAGAATCACATCAAACTCTGAATTCCCAATCACTATCAGATCTGCCTTGAAATTTGTGCCCCCAATAACCATAGGGCTCTGCTTGCACTCCTTAGAGCAAACAACAACACCGCCACCGGTGGCCATGATCCAAGCTGCTGACAAGTCGAAGTAGATCCAGCGATGCCAATCAACGAACCAAGTAGGAAGAGAAGAATGGATGACATCAGAATCGAAGGGATATGGGTACAAAATGAATTCATACCCAAGAAGAAATTAATCAAAGAGGACGACTGAAAAAGATGGAAGAATGAAGGCATCAAGGGATCAAAATGAATGGAATAAGACTAGTATCCAGATTAATTTATTAATGTGGTTGCATGGCCTGTTTAATGTTGAGTTAATCCGGATTGAGCCAAACTTGACTAATATATTAGCCCAATATGACTAACACATTAGCCAAACCTGGCTCTAATACCACTAAAAACATGTCATGTCTGCTTCCCAAAATACGGGAATATGAGTCCGTGACAAAGGCCCCGCGGATGATATTAACATCATACATAAGTTGTACCAGTCTTAACAACATGAAAAGAAATAATCAAGGATAGGTTAGGGGTTGAATAGTATATTTATTGGGATTAATAGGGTATTGGGTTTTTGGGTAGGAATCCAATAGGAAAAAGTCTGTAGGGTTTCCTGTTGGGATCCAATAAGAAAATAGCCAAACAAAAATAGTATTATATAACAAGATATAATTTGTATTACAATATAGAAATCAGTTGAAATAATTACAAATGCAATTAATAAATAGAAATAGATTTCTAATAAACAATCGAAAATAATAATAATAATAACAATAATAATAACATTAATACTAGTAACAACAATAATGATAATCAACAATCAAAGTAATAACAATACTAATAATAAGATTAAAATAATCGAATAATAATAATATATTTGATTTGGGCTATGTAAATAGTTCATCAACTAAGAATAAAAAATAAAGTTAAAATATACCATCGTTCAAAATAAATATACCATCGTTCGAAATAAATATAATTTTCGATTAGAAGAGGTTTTAATAGAAAATCCAAGACAAATTTAACACAAAATAAATTTATAAATAATCGAGATATAGATGTAACCCCTGTTTTCGCAAATACGTATTTTCTGTATTGAAATTTTTTTGTAAACTATTTTTTTCACTTTCAAATTCTTTTATTAAAATGTATTGTCGGATCTTCTATTAAAATCTATTTTTGATTAGTAATTTTATTTGTAGCTATTTTCCGATAATTTTTATATTATAATACAACCCCATTCTTCTGTTATTGTTGTTATTATTATTATAATTAAATATATATGGTTTATTAAATTTTTTTGGAAAACTTATAGATTGTGATTATATTTTATTATTTTTTGGAGTACGGATTTTATGTATACTATTTAATTCATTATACCATTGTATTACTATTTGTTATAATTGATTTAATTATTTACTTTTAATCTAAATACTAATTGTATATTTTCTATTGGATTTAAAGCCCAAAACCCAAACCCTATTCCTTATTGGATAATCAAATACCCTATACCAAATACCCTATTTACACCACTACCCGAAACCCAATACACATCTTTAACCCTAATATACTACCCATATATATACACCACCCCCCCCCCCCCAATAATACTACATGTTCATATACTTCTAAACCCAACACAGGCACCCTCTCTCTTCTTCCCCGTTCACCATCTCTCGACCTCTCTTTCCCTCCACCTGTGTGCACACCCTGCTCTACCAACTCTTTTCCTCTCTCATGCCGACCACCCTCTAGTCGACCCCGTCCCGGTCCTTCACCCCCTGCACCGCACCTTTAAAGCGCCAGACCCTTTCTCTGTGCCTCCCTCCTACATCACGACCACCACAGCGACGTGCCTCCTGCAGCAGCAAGCAGCGCCTTCCCGGTGGCCCCTGCCTCCTGTCGCGCAGCCAGTGCACTGCAGTCACAGGTAGCATCTGTAGCATCGACACAACAGATGCCAGCAGCACACCAGCACCCCGACGCCCCTACGCCTGCAGCGCCGCTCAATCCCGATGTCCCCCTCTGTGTCATGTCGCTCCTCTGTCGACTGATAGCAGCAACAGCGAGCAGCCAGCAAGCCCACTGCCTGTTTTTGTGATCGGTTGAACCTTTGCCGTCCGAGCTTGATCATTTGGATCGTGACCGTTCGATCGTTGATCATCTTGATCTTATCATATTTGGGATCTGATCTGATGGATCAGATCTGGACCATCCAACCATCTTCATCACATCTCGATCTTGATCTCGTGATCTTGGTCATCCGATCCGATCGTGATCGTGATCATCTCATCCAAATTCGTCGTTCGTGTGTTCGTGATTGGTTCATGATCCGTTTGTTGTGTTCGTTCGTTCGCTCATGTTCGTGTCTGGGAATCCATTCCCGTTATTCTTGCTCTTGCTCCATTCGACTATAAGGCAAGTAACTTGTATTGTTTTTGTTATGTAAAACAAGTACTAAATACCGCATGTAGTGTAGTTGCTTCAAGATCTATTCTCATGAACCCCTGTTATATCTTGTCTCTATTGTGTTGACCTGCCCGTAGTTGCCTTATTACACACATGACATAAAATAACTTAGAGATGACCACTTCGGGATGTGTACATGCATGTTGTTCGTATGATATCGTATGCTTGGTTGTGTTATTTGTAGTATACTTATTGTAGACGTGTTAAATACCCTATACCATGTTGCTTGGACATCTACTATACCATATTTAATGTTTGGTTATGATTTGGATGTATTTCATGTGAGCTAGTTGATTTTATGCTTGATGAAGATTTCTGTTTTTACCGTTACCCCATTTTTTTATCAGTATTTTAGACCCTATTAAGATCAGTATATGAAAACTATTTGTGAATATGAATTATAGAGAATTCTGTCTACTTTCCAGATTTTCTGACAGATCTCAGTTTCAATTTGTGTGTTGCAAGTTATGACTATTTTACTACAGATGTGTAGGAAATTCCAAATCTAGTTTTATATGAATTTTGTATTGTAATCTATTTTTCAACTGATGTTAATGATAATATTTTGATGCAATATTTTGCTGAGTACAACTAGACCTGATTAGGATTAACCCCTAACTTTTATGGATTTAATTGATAACTTTTATAAACCATTTTGTGCTTGTGAACAATTACTATACATGCAAAATTTTCATACTGTTCTGTAAAGATACATAATTTCGACCTGTTTTTATTTACTGTCTATAAAAACTTTGTGAATATGAATTGTAGCCTACTATAACTGTTTTATCACCCTTTTGACGGATCTGGATTTAGATTTATATTTTGTGAGATATTGCTGTTTTAGTACTACAGTGTTTATGATTCCATATTTACAAAACTACTGTATCTTGCTGCTTTCTGATTTTACCTGACTATTCTATCTATGTTAGAAAATTATGAAAATTTATTTTCTGATACTAAACATACTATGGAATACCCCCGATTTTTCGTGGATTTAATCAGTAAGTTTTTATGGTGTTATCCTGTTTATGAATACAAACTTCTGATTTCTGGCTGAACATGTTTTTTGGATACAATTATGTTTTGAGACTTGTTTTTGTGAAATACCATAAGAATTATATATATTTTCTGGATTCGGCCGGGAGTCTATTTTCCATATTCTCTGACAGATTCAGGTTTGGACTTTTGTGGCAACGGGAATCCCAGATTTGGTGCAGCACTGTCATGCTGTCCTGAACTAGAATTTTCATTGTCCTACTCTTTTGTGAGTTGTCTTTCACCTGTACATATATATCCTTCATCCTGAACCAGTTACTTGGTCATGCCATGTTACTCTTGCTCTATTTTGTGACACGTATATGCCTGTTTGATAAAAATAACAAATAACCAAGCCGGGGTTAAGGGAAAGATCTAGTAGTGAAAAATATAGATATGTGTACTTAGAAGGGGGCCTGTGTTTCTCACCTGTTACATGTTCATGACTACATGATACACGATCCTGTTTACCTGATTACCCGACCGCATGCTTCCCTATAGGAAGGTGTACTCGAAAGAGGATCCGTAGGTTCTACCTGTACCTAATTACCTGATTACCTGACTACACGCTTCCCTATAGGAAGGTGTACTCGGAAGAGGACCAGTAGGTTCTACCTGTACTTGTTCTTGTACCTGTTTTCCTGATCCATGAGTACTCGGCCCTATGGACTCCACTACGAAATCTAAACGTAACTTGTTTGAATGTAGCAACAATGTGGTAAAAGTTTGGGACGCATGAAGTGCTATCTAGATAGTAATAATATAAGACTTGACATAACATGATACCTGTTACATGCTTACCTGTACATGCTGCCTGTTTACCTGTATACCTGTTTACCTGTTCCTCTGTTACTTGTTTACCTGTTTGCATGATACTTGATACCTGCTACATATTTACCTGCTTGCATGATACCTGTTACCCGTCACATGTTATATACACATGTTATCTCACCACTTGATTATGTTCATGATTCATACTAGTTGTTCTATTTTGTTGCCATGTCTATTCCATGCTATTTGTTTATCTTTTCCATGTACTTGTGCCTGCAGTACAAGCGGTCGGTAACATGCATTGATGGACATTTTGTTTCTCTTTCCTTTTTTCTGCAATTTGTTAAATTACAGATTATGGTGATCAGTTGCCCGATGGAGTAGGTAATCTGAGATCCTAGTTGTCTGGAGATCTTTGCTAAATCTATTTATTTCTTGTTGCTTATCTTGAATAATTTTACTTTGTTACTTGGATTATTTTGTATTGGGCAATGTGACCCAAAATTATTAACTTGTTCAGATCTGATTTATTTGAGATTATTAAATTTTGTTTCAAGTAAATTCCTGTTGGTATCTTGATTTATTTATGCATGCGTGGTTGACTTCTCTTACTTCCTACTCTGATTATTCCTATGAAATGCTGTAAAAATCTTGACAGCTTATGGATGATGAAAATCATTCGCTGGGTTTAGTCACGTATCCGTATTCCGTATTTCCTTTTTGAGAAGCAAGGCGTGACAATAGAAAATACACGGAAAATACTCACTGGCAGAAACATGGGTTACAGACAATGTTGTCCTTCAACACCTTTAGAAGTTAGAAGATCTCCTTGTGCTGCTGAAGCAAGAAGAAGACACGAAGGAACATATAGTCCCTTCAAGCCCCTTTTCTCCAGAAAAATCATTGAGGCACCTGTTCCGCCCAACTTCAAGATCTCAGCCTTCGACTCTTACGAAGGCCGACCGACCCAGTAAACCACATTGAGAGTTTTAAAATCCTCATGATGATCCACCAAGCATCTGACTCTCTCCTCTGCAAGGCTTTTCTAGCAACCCTGAAGGGATACTCATAGGAGCGGTTCTCTCATCTCTCTCCAGGGTCCATCTTTTCCTTCGACCAAATTGAGGAGCTCTTCCTCACTCACTTCATCACCAGCCACAAGATTGAGAAGACAAGTGCCTCCTACTTGACCTGAGCCAAAAGGAAGGGGTGACCCTCAAGAGCTATGTTCGGCACTTCACAGCCGAGTCCCGTTCAGTCCCCTCGCTCGACTCAGGCGTGGCCACTACTGCCTTTAGGTACAATGTGAATCATGAACATCTTAAAGCTTTCCTCGTCAAAAGACCTCATCGGTACTTTTCTGACCTCCTTTAATGGGTTAAGAAGTACAAACGAGTGGAATATGCCATCCGGCCCCAAGAATAGAAGTTGCCCTCATCCGAAAACAAACGGAAGAGCGCCGATGAAGAAGAACCTAGGAAAACCCATAAGGATGTCTCAGGACAACGCTGTCAACCCCCAGCACCACGCTTTGAGAAGTACACCTTATTTAATTCCAGCATCTCTGCTATTCTGATGGAAGTCAACAAGGGGGGACTCTTCCGACCTCCTCCTAAGATGAACGGCACAAGCAAGAGAAGAGACAGGAACAAGTAGTGTGCTTTCCACAAAGATCATAGGCACCACATAGATGAATATCGAGGCCTCAGGGATGACCTCGAAGGGCTGCTCCGGCGTGGGTACCTTGTAACACCCTAATTTTCATTTAGAAGATTTTGTGATTTTACGTGTTGTGCACGTATGATTTCATTTTATAATTTCTTTTATAAAATATTTTTATATAGTATTTGTTCTCTTTATTTTTCCAAAAAAACTATTCTCTTTAAAAGCCTAATTAAAATCTAGGCCTAATTGTCTTTTTAAACCCACTCTATTTTATTAATTAAATTATTTACTTAAGCTCATGGTTAGTTTGGCCCATTAGTGAGCACATTTACTTTAATTCTCTTTTGAAATGGTCTAACTTGTAGTATAGACTCATTTCATGGACAATTAAATTTGTCACATGAATAAATTTGTAAATGAGAGACACTAGGTGACATGTGCATGCAATGGAATGTGCATTGCACACCTTCTCACCTAGGCCGGATAGGTTTGGAGTTGAGTAGGAGAGATGGAAGTGGTGGAGAGGTAGTTGCTCATCATGGGTAGTTTCTATAACCCCCTAATGCATCTTGGCGCTTAATCTCTAACCATTTGATCTAATCTTGGCCCTCCATTCACCCTAGAAAATTGTATAAATACCCCCCTCCCACACTCTTCATTCTCACACTTGAAAAATTTTAAAAATAAAGAATAGAAAGAGAAAAGAAAGAATACAAGTAGTAAGGCAAAAGATTGAGGAGTTTTGTGAGATTGAAATGAGAGAGTATTGTGTGTGTTCAACAACAAGGAGGAGGCCGGCATTTCAAGGACCAAGAAGGCTCGGGTTCTAGCTTGATCAAGGAGAAGGCGATTTTCGTGGCTTGATCTAGGAGGAGAAGGCTTTGTTCATTCGTTGTAGGAAATTCTGTAGAAGTTCTTTTGAATTTTCTCTCCATTTTAAGGTGGGTTTTTCTCTTAAACTTCTAATTAGACATTATGTTAGGATGTGGTTGAAAATTAAGGACAAACTCTAACTAATATAGCCATGCATTATGAAAATGAGATAAATTGCTATTAGTTTAATTATATGCTAAAAAAGTGTTAAATTGATTGCCAAATTATGATTTGTTAAATGATTACCATGCTACCATGCTCAATTTTGTTGTGATGTGCTAGATAAACAAATACATACTTGTATGTTGAACAATTGAATAAAAAACTATGGATATAAGTGATTTTGATTAATATGTTGTTAAATGACATGAAAATTTAAATTTATTACCGAGATAATTGTACAATGTTAACAAAAATACTATTTGTGATTTAGGGAAATTTGAATAGTCAATTATAAGGAGAATATGCATTTTCCCCCAAATTTGAAAATTGAAGAACCAAATGAATTAGAGAGCAAATTATGTTTTTTTGTGTGAAAAATAAATTTTTTATTTACTGAAATACTGTACTGAGATAAAAAATAAAATATGGAGTTTTTGAATAAATTTTGAGAAGAAAAGAACTCAAAAATAATTGGTTTTGTAAAAATTCGAAAAGAACAGAGACCTCGCTTATAACCCCAGTAATCTAAACCATATCAGTTTAGCACCATGGGCATACTGGTTAGCCGGTGAAGTGGGTTCGGTTACTGTAGCAGCAGGTTTGGGTTGGTGGTCTTAGGTTCGAAACCTGGTGTGAGCTTTTGTTTGTTTTTTTCAAAAATCCAAAAACCGAAACCAACAATTTATCTTAAATTGACCCTACTCTGTATCGAAGTGGCGCCTTGGCTGTTCTGGCTCTCGGTGGCTATTGGTTACCCTGTGGTCGTGAGTTCGATTCCTGACTTCGGTAGGAAATTAACTTTTTATTATTTTTTTTGGGTTTTAAAAATGGATTTGTGGCTTATAAAATTTGCAAAAAATACTACAATTATTCCAA
Organism: Hemerocallis citrina; assembly: GCA_017893485.1. Lineage (NCBI taxonomy): Eukaryota > Viridiplantae > Streptophyta > Magnoliopsida > Asparagales > Asphodelaceae > Hemerocallis > Hemerocallis citrina. Next base: position 6,272,157 of record CM030366.1, on the reverse strand, counting down.
AATTGTATGGACTTAATGAAAAATATTTGGGGCAAAATTTGACTAAATTAAAGATGGTTTAGAAGTAAAATTACATAAAGTTGATATTTGTATAAAATGAAAGGTGATTATTTTTATGAAAAGATTACACTAAGTTATAAAAGAGGAATTTTGAATGAAAGAAAAATTTAAGTGGGTTATTTATGGATTTTATTGCCTAATTTGAACATTGTATATAAGTGGGAAATACGACTTTATGATTATGGAATTAAGTAAGGAAAGAAACTATAGTATGAAAATTTATTGTGCTTATGGAAAATAAATTTGTGAGCATGAAGTATAAGAATTGAAAGTGAACTTGATATGTGAGTTTTTGATCCACAGAAATGAAAAGAAATCATGTTAATAATGAAAAAAAAAGAATTTGTGAGTATAAAGACTCAATTTTCTGATTATGAATTGAAATTGAGAACTAGAGTGTAGTTAAGCCTCATACCGGCATTGAAAAGAAATGTGCTGAAATGAAATTTGAGATGAAAAGACCAAGATTTGGATCATGTTGAATAAATGGTTAAGACCGAAATAGTGGGACGGCTAACTCTAGAGAATTGATTTTGTTCATGAATCAAATAACTAAGGACTAGATACATAGTGAAGATGTGATGAAAATAAGCGAAAAACACGAGTATGAGGGCCTCAGAGCTATGGTGTGAGAATATTCACAGGCTATCTTCACGATGCGTTGTGACATAACGTGGATATGTCTCTAGGAGTCCGTACCGCAGGTGACGCTCGTTGGGTGTTTGGTGACTGCGGGTGGTATCATGTCCCATGACGGAGGCTGTCTAATTTGAACATTGAATGAAAGAAAAATTTAAGTGGGTTATTTATGGATTTTACTGCCTAATCTGAACATTGTATATGAGTGGGAAATATGACTTTATGATTATGGAATTTAGTAAGGAAAGAAACTATAGTATGAAAATTTATTGTGCTTATGGAAAATAAATTTGTGATCATGAAGTATAAGAATTGAAAGTGAACTTGATATGTGAGTTTTTGATCCACAGAAATGAAAAGAAATCATGTTAATAATGAAAAAAAATAGAATTTGTGAGTATAAAGACTCAATTTTCTAATTATGAATTGAAATTGAGAACTAGAGTGTAGTTAAGCCTCATACCGGCATTGAAAAGAAATGTGCTGAAATGAAATTTGAGATGAAAAGACCAAGATTTGGATCATGTTGAATAAATGGTTAAGACCGGAATAGTGGGACGGCTAACTCTAGAGAATTGATTTTGTTCATGACTCAAATAACTAAGGACTAGATACATAGTGAAGATGTGATGAAAATAAGCGAAAAACACGAGTATGAGGGCCTCAGAGCTATGGTGTGAGAATATTCACAGGCTGTCTTCACGATGCGTTGTGACATGACGTGGATATGTCTCCAGGAGTCCGTACCGCAGGTGACGCTCGTTGGGTGTTTGGTGACTGCGGGTGGTATCATGTCCCATGACGGAGGCTGTCTAATTTGAACATTGAATGAAAGAAAAATTTAAGTGGGTTATTTATGGATTTTACTGCCTAATCTGAACATTGTATATGAGTGGGAAATATGACTTTATGATTATGGAATTTAGTAAGGAAAGAAACTATAGTATGAAAATTTATTGTGCTTATGGAAAATAAATTTGTGATCATGAAGTATAAGAATTGAAAGTGAACTTGATATGTGAGTTTTTGATCCACAGAAATGAAAAGAAATCATGTTAATAATGAAAAAAAAAGAATTTGTGAGTATAAAGACTCAATTTTCTGATTATGAATTGAAATTGAGAACTAGAGTGTAGTTAAGCCTCATACCGGCATTGAAAAGAAATGTGCTGAAATGAAATTTGAGATAAAAAGACCAAGATTTGGGTCATGTTGAATAAATGGTTAAGACCGGAATAGTGGGACGGCTAACTCTAGAGAATTGATTTTGTTCATGACTCAAATAACTAAGGACTAGATACATAGTGAAGATGTGATGAAAATAAGCGAAAAACACGAGTATGAGGGCCTCAGAGCTATGGTGTGAGAATATTCACAGGCTGTCTTCACGATGCGTTGTGACATGACGTGGATATGTCTCCAGGAGTCCGTACCGCAGGTGACGCTCGTTGGGTGTTTGGTGACTGCGGGTGGTATCATGTCCCATGACGGAGGCTGTCTAATTTGAACATTGAATGAAAGAAAAATTTAAGTGGGTTATTTATGGATTTTATTGCCTAATCTGAACATTGTATATGAGTGGGAAATACGACTTTATGATTATGGAATTTAGTAAGGAAAGAAACTATAGTATGAAAATTTATTGTGCTTATTGAAAATAAATTTGTGATCATGAAGTATAAGAATTGAAAGTGAACTTGATATGTGAGTTTTTGATCCACAGAAATGAAAAGAAATCATGTTAATAATGAAAAAAAAAAGAATTTGTGAGTATAAAGACTCAATTTTCTGATTATGAATTGAAATTGAGAACTAGAGTGTAGTTAAGCCTCATACCGGCATTGAAAAGAAATGTGTTGAAATGAAATTTGAGATGAAAAGACCAAGATTTGGATCATGTTGAATAAATGGTTAAGACCGGAATAGTGGGAGGGTTAACTCTAGAGAATTGATTTTGTTCATGACTCAAATAATTAAAGACTAGATACATAGTGAAAATGTGATGAAAATAAGCAAAAAACATGAGTATGAGGGCCTCAGAGCTACGGTGTGAGAATATTCACAGGCTGTCTTCACAATGCGTTGTGATATGACGTGGATATGTCTCCAGGAGTCCATACCGCAGGTGATGCTCGTGGGGTGTTTGGTGACTGCGAGTGGTGTCATGTCCCATGACGGAGGCTGAATTGTCCATAGGTTCTTCACGATGCATCGTGAAATGACGTGGGATTCCCTTCCAGGCTGTCTAGACATGAGCTCGTAACTCATAGAACTTCTCGGATACTTATCGTAGTTACAGTAGTAGTTGAATTCATGGCGAGGGATTGAACCCGACAAGATGAAGAACGGTTAAGGGCTTGCCCTCAGATCTATGTAGTATGAGATGCATAGAATCGGAACAAGTGCGCATTAGTGTCATGTAATATATATAACTGCATTAAGGACTAAGTGCACTGCACAACACGACATCTATAGGATAGTCCCTTGTAGTTTCTGTTTGTGATCAAATTTGTGGTTTGTTTAAGTATTTGAGAATCGTTATACTGTTTCCGGCATAGAGAGGATAGCCGTGTATAATATTTCATCGGTTGTAAGCAACTGACGCGCCCACAATTTTTATGCAGGGTCAAGTGATTAACAGGACTAAACAATGATTGCTGATTAAAGAATGATCCAAGTGTTGTACATCTCAATTCATGTCAATTGTTGTAAATTGCTTCTGCTGTAAATATGTAATGTAAATGTAAACTCTTATGTAACAAAAAGTTTTTATTTTCTTGTAAATTTGTACGAAAGAAGTGTAAAGATCCTGTGGAACTTCGAATTCAGTTGTATTTGGAATTCGGGGTGTTAGAGAGTGGTATCAGAGCCATACTTCCAAGTTGTACAAATTTATAAGGAACGACACCCTAGAAGTGGACATTAGGGCGTGTGTTGAGTCTAGAGATTTAAATGTAAGTCACTTACATTTGTGTTGCTCTATGATATGCTTCTTCTCCTCTTTCTCTAAGATGGCGGACCACTTTGACCAAGCTGGAGTCGATGACTGGCACATAGTTGAGGAAGATTACTACCCCGGGTAAGCTGATTCAGACAAAGAAGGTCCAGAAGAAGTGGAAGAGGAATGGCCTGAGTCTCGATAGATCACTCCACCTCCGGATTCATCTGATGATTCCTCCGATGAGAAAGAACTAGTTCCGAGTAATCTTATTGTGTCTTTTCAGAGGCAGGTAGAGACTCAACGGGAGAGAATCGGGCTACTGGAGACTCAGTTGGCGAAGCACAAGTATGATATTGCAATTCTCAGTCATCGTGTTTGGGAACTCGAGAAGAGGAAAAACATGACCGATGTACTGAAGGAAGAAGTGGAGGAACTACAGGGAGAGCTTCTTGAAACCAAGAGGAACCGTAGGAACTAGATTGTTGTATCTTCTTATTGTTTTCATTTTGATGTCAGAAATATTTTAAATTCGAATGTATAAAGTTGAAATTAAATGAAAAGGAAAAGTTGATTTAAAATTCATGTTTATACTTCGAATTTAATGGATCTTTTGCATCAGAATGTGGCTAGAAGAGGAGCTCGAAATGGTGAAGGTCTGGACTTGGAAACGGAACTAGCGAGGGTCTATTAGACACTTAATGCTATTGCCATGAATCAGAATCAAGGAAGGGTGCCTGCAAATCCAGTACCCGAAGCAATCAAACTCATGGAATTATTCAAGCGGATGAAACCACCCGTATTTGAGGGGAAGTCGGACCCTAACACGACTGACAATTGGATCCAACAGGTAGAGACTATCTTCGATGTCTTGGAGACTACGGAGGGCAGCAAGGTGAAGTTGGCAATGCTGCAGTTTGAGAAGGATGAGGCTGTGTGGTGGCAGTCGATGAAGCGGACGATGGGAGGTATTGTTCTAGGCTGGGCTGAATTCTTGGAGGAATTTCGCAGTCATTAATTTCCCTCAGACGTCCAGGAGAAGAAGGCCATGGAGTTTCTGGCGCTGCAGCAGGGCGGCATGTCGATTAGGGAGTATGAGACAAGATTCACTCAGCTCTCGAGGTATGCGCCCGAACTGGTATTGGATGAGGCGAAGAAGGATCGAAAGTTCGAGCATGTGTTGAGGCCAAGTTTGAGATCCAGGATGATATCCCTCGGTATCAGGAGGTTTGACAAATTGGTCAAACGAGCTGCAGCCACTGAGGCAGATATGGAGCAATTCCATGTTGTTCAGAATTGGAGGACCAACTAGAATGTTGGGAAGAGGCCCGCAGTTTCTGGCAACTTCAAGGGACAGCCGCCGACCCAAAGGTTTAAACCAACGGGAGCGAATGCTGTCAACATAGCTAGGAAACCTAGAAATAATTGGGTGAGACCTCCTGTGGTGACTTGCTTCAACTGTGGTGAGACGGGACATTACAAATCTCAATGCCCCAAGCCGCAGAATGTCACCCGTAGTGGACCAACGCAGCATGTTGGGAAGAAGCCATATCAGCAGGGCCGAGTATTTACCTTGACTGAAGGTGATGCGGATGAGGTGGATCCCGTCATCACTGGTATGAGGGAGGATGTTTAGAGTGTTTTCTGTTGTTTCTCTTTTCCTGCTTTATATAGTGAACTGTTATGTAACGAGTGTGTGTTATGTAACAGGAGAACTTATTTTGAATGGAAAGAAAGCTATTGTTTTGTTCGATACTAGGTCCTCTCACACTTTTGTATCACCTAAGTTTGCTAAAGTTTTGGGAGTTGAACTGAGAGTCTTTCTAGGCAAGGTCTTGGTAGTAGCTACTCCATCAGGGAGGGGAGACTCTAACCACTGATCGGTACTATGCGGACTTCGAGATCATGATTGGAGATAGAATTTTCGGGATTGATCTGATCGAGCTGAATGTCTTGGGAGTCGATGTTATCATTGGCATTGATTGGATGTCGGTGTACAGTGCGAGCATCGAGTGCAAAACCAATAAAGTAACAGTGAAGGCTCCAGGTAGACGTGAAGTCACTTTCCAAGGGAAGAAGAGATGTTCTGGTCTGGTGGCAGCTATCTGCAATAGGGATGTTCCTGTAGAGGTGCAACAAATTCCTGTGGTTCAGGATTATCCGACTGTGTTCTTGGAAGATTTGCCTCGGTTACCCCCGCATCGTGATGTGTAGTTCAGCATCACTATTTAGCCAGGGAGTGCACCCATTTCCAAGGCACCGTATAGGATGGTGCCTGTGGAGCAGGATGGGGTCAAACGACAGATTAAGGAACTGTTGGAGAAAGGCTTTATTCAACCAAGTGCGTCGCCCTGGGGGAGCACCGGTGCTTTTGGTAAGGAAGAAGGATGGTTCGATGAGGAAGTGCATCTATTACCGGGAGCTGAATAAGGTCACTATTCAGAATAAGTATCCGATTCCACAAATTGATGACCTGTTCGATCGTCTACAAGGAGTACCTGTTTTCTCCAAAATAGATCTTCGGTTAGGTTACCATCAAGTTCGAGTGAAGACTGAAGATGTGCATAAGACTGCATTCAGAACTCGACACGAGCATTACAAATTCTTGGTTATGCCGTTTGGAGTGACGAATGCACCTGCAATTTTCATGGATATGATGAAGAGAATTCTAAGGCCGTTTATTGATTCTTTCGTCGTGGTGTTTATCGACGATATCCTTGTGTACTCCAAGTCGGAGGAGGAGCACACAGAGCATCTGACAGCAGTTTTGAGGAAGCTTCAGGAGCATGAGTTGTATGCCAAGTTGTCCAAGTGCAATTTCTGAAAATCTGAAGTGGCATTCCTGGGTCACATTCTTTTTAAGGAGGGAGTGGCAACTGATCCGCAGAAGATAGAGGCGGTGAAGGATTGGGCAAGACCTACTATAGTGAAGGAAATCAGGAGTTTCCTTGGGCTAACTGGATATTACAGGAGATTTATCCAGGGTTATGCTCAGATAGCCGTGTCGCTCACTGGTCTGACCAAGAAGAATGTGAACTTCAAGTGGACTGAGCAGTGAGAGGCAAGCTTTCAGGATTTGAAAGAAAGGCTGACTACTGCACCCATTTTGGCTTTGCCTAGAGCAGGTGTTGAGTATGATGCCTACAGCGATGCTTCACATCGTGGGCTTGGTTGGGTCTTAATGCAAGAAGGAAAAGTGATCGCTTATGGGTCAGGCAACTACGACCGCATGAGAAGAATTATCCGACTAATGATCTAGAGTTGGCTGTGATTATCTTTGCCCTGAAGCAATGGAGACATTACGTGTATGGTGAGGAGCCGAACATGTACACGGACCACAAAAGCTTGAAATACATCTATCAGCAGAAAGATCTGAATCTGAGGTAAAGGAGATGGCTGGAGGTACTTGAGGACATTCGTCCGGAGATTAAGTACCATCCTGAGAAGGCTAATGTTGTTGCTGATGTACTTAGCCGCAAGAGCAGTCTGGCTAGTTTGATCACAACTCAGAGGCAGCTTGCAGAGGAGTTGGATCAGGCTGGTATTGAAGTCGTTCTGCAAGGCTTGGGATCATCTTAGCTCAGTTGAGGCTTCAACCAATGCTGAATGAAAGGATTATCGCATGTCAGAAGGAAGATGCAGAGATTCTGAAGATGAAGGAACAAGTCGGTGCTGGCAGGTTGTCCGAGTTCCAGATCAGGGATGGAGTGCTGTGGTTTGGAGAGAGGCTATGTTTTTCGAATCAGTCGGACTTGAAAGAAAATATTCTTCCAGAGGCACATGCTACTCTTTTGTCAATACATCCTGGGAGTACTAAGATGTATAAGGAGATTAAGCAGCATTTCTGGTGGTCAGGTTTGAAGCGGGATGTAGCCCAGTTCGTGGCGAGGTGTGAGATCTGTCAGCAGGTCAAAGCCAAGAATCAGAAACCCGGAGGTTTATTGCAACTGTTACCTAATCTAAAATGTAAGTGGGATAACATCAGTATGGATTTCATCATGGGTTTGCCCAAGAGTTCCAAGGGCAATGATGCAATTTGGGTCATAGTCGATCGAATAACCAAGTCCGCTCACTTCTTGGCGATGAAACTCACTTCAATGATGGACAGATTGGCTGAGCTGTATGTTGGTGAGATTTTTAGGCTTCATGGTGTTCCGTTAACCATTGTGTCTGATCGGGATGCACAGTTTACTTCACATTTCTAGAGGAGTCTTCAGATAGCTTTGGTACCAAGACGGATTTCAGTACTGCTTTTCATCCGCAGACCGATGGGCAGACCGAGAGAGTCAACCATATTCTTGAGGATATGCTTTGGTGCTGTGTACTAGACCTTGGAGGCAGTTGGGAAAGGCACTTAGTTCTGGTAGAGTTTGCCTACAACAACAGTTTTCATACTAGTATTGGGATGGCGCCATATGAAGCCCTGTATGGTAGGAAGTGCAGAACACCTGTTTGTTGGTTCGAAGTTGGGGAGCGGCAGAGATTTGGGCCTGAGATTGTGCAGCAGACCTCTGAAAAGATCGTTCTGATCAGGAAGAGGTTGGTGGATGCTCAGAGTAGGCAGAAGAGCTATGCAGACAACCGAAGGATGGACCTTGAGTTTGATGTTGGTGACTTTGTCTTTCTGAAGGTTTCACCTAGCAAGGGTGTGATTCTCTTCGGTAGAGGTGGGAAGTTAGCCCCGAAGTTCATAGGCCCGTACAAGATATTAAAGCGGATTGGGAAAACTGCTCATCGGTTGGAGTTGCCGGAGGAGTTGTTTCAGGTGCACAATGTCTTCCATGTGTCCATGCTGAGAGGGTACATTCCGGATATGATTCACCATTTGCCCGAAGTACCGGAGGTTTGCAGTTGGATCTAAGTTACATTGAGCTTCCGGTTGAGATTGTCGATCGTCGGGAGAAAGTCTTGAGGAACAAGACGATACCGATGGTCAAAGTAGTCTGGAGAAACCAGTTGGTTGAAGAGGCTACTTGGGAATCTGATGAGAGGATGATGAAAGATCATCCTGAGCTCTTTGAGTGATTTGTATCATCTTTTCTTTTCTTTCTTATCTCTTTGTTGTATTGCAGTTTTATCACTCTTTAATTGTAGTTCCAGGAACGGAACTATTCTAAGGAGGGAGTGTTGTAACACCCTAGTTTTCATTTATGAGATTTTGTGATTTTGCGTGTTGTGCACGTATGATTTCATTTGTATAATTTCTTTTATAAAATATTTTTATATAGTATTTGTTATCTTTATTTTTCCAAAAAACTATTCTCTTTAAAAGCCTAATTAAAATCTAGGCCTAATTGTCTTTTTAAGCCCACTCTATTTTATTAATTAAATTAAATTAGTTATTTAAGCCCATGGTTAGTTTGGCCCATTAGTGAGCCCATTTACTTTAATTCTCTTTTGAAATGGTCTAACTTGTAGTATAAAATTCATTTCATGGACAATTAAATTTGTCACATGAACAAATTTGGAAATAAGAGACACTCGGTGGCAAGTGCATGCAATGGAGTGTGCATTGCACACCTTCTCACCTAGGCCGGACATGTTTGGAGTTGAGTGGGAGAGATGGAAGTGGTGGAGAGGTAGTTGCTCATCATGGGTAGTTTCTATAACTCCCTAATGCATCTTGGCCCTTAATCTCTAACCATTTGATCTAATCTTGGCCCTCCATTCACCCTAGAAAATTGTATAAATACCCCCCTCCCACACTCTTCATTCTCACACTTGAAAAATTTTAAAAAGAAAGAATAGAAAGCGAAAAGAAAGAATACAAGTAGTAAGGCAAAAGATTGAGGAGTTTTGTGAGATTGAAAAGAGAGAGTATTGTGTGTGTTCAACAACAAGGAGGAGGCCAACATTTCAAGGACCAAGAAGGCTCGGGTTGTAGCCTGATCAAGGAGAAGGTGATTTTCGTGGCTTGATCTAGGAGGAGAAGGCTTTGTTCATTCGTTGTAGGAGATTCTCTAGGAGTTCTTTTGATTTTTCTTTCCATTTTAAGTTGGGTGTTTCTCTTAAACTTCTAATTATATATCATGTTAGGATGTGGTTGACAAAATAAGGAGAAACTCTAACTAATATAGCCATGCATTATGAAAATGGGACAAATTGCTATTAGTTTGATTATATGCTAAAAGAGTGTTAAATTGATTGCAAAATTATGATTTGTTAAATGATTACCATGCTACCATGATCAATTTTATTGTGATGTGCTAGATAAACAAATACATGCTTTTATGTTGAACAATTGAATAAAGAACTATGGATATAGGTGATTTTGATTAATGTGTTGTTAAATGACATGAAAAATACAATTTATTACTGAGATAATTGTACAATGTTAACAAAAATACTATTTGTGATTTAGGGAAATTTGAATAGTAAGTTATAAGGAGAATATGCCTTTTTTCCCCAAATTCGAAAATTGAATAACAAAATGAATTAGAGAGCAAATTATGTTTATTTTTTGTCAAAAGTTAATTTTTTGTTTACTGAAATACTGCACTGAGATGAAAAATAAAATATGGAGTTTTTGAATAAATTTAGAGAAGAAAAGAACTCAAAAATAATTATTTTTGTAAAAATTCGAAAAGAAGAGAGACCTTGCTTATAACCCCAGTAATCTAAAACATATCAGTTTAGCACCATGGCCGTACTGGTTAGCCGGTGCAGTCGTTCCGGTTACTGTAGTAGCGGGTTTGGATTGGTGGTCTTGGGTTAGAAACCTGGTGTGAGCTTTTGTTTCTTTTTTTCAAAAATCCGAAAACCGAAACCCACAATTTATCTTAAATTGACCCTACTCTATATTGAAGTGGCGCCTTGGCTGTTCTGGCTCTCGATGGCGGTTGGTTACCCTGTGGTCGTGAGTTCGATTCCCGGCTTCGGCAGGAATTTAACTTTCTTTTGACTTTTTGGGGTTTTAAAAATGGATTTGTGGCTTATAAAATTTGGAAAAAATACTATAATTATTCCAAAATTATATGGACTTAATGAAAAATATTTGGGACAAGATTTGACTAAAATAAAGATGGTTTAGAAGTAAAATTACATAAAGTTGATATTTGTATAAAATGAAAGGTGATTATTTTTATGAAAAGATTACACTAAGTTATAAAAGAGGAATTTTGAATGAAAGAAAAATTTAAGTGGGTTATTTATGGATTTTATTGCCTAATTTGAACATTGTATATGACTGGAAAATACAACTTTATGATTATGGAATTAAGTAAGGAAAGAAACTATAGTATGAAAATTTAAACAAATTTGTGAGCATGAAGTATAAGAATTGAAAGTGAACTTGATATGTGAGTTTTTGACCCATAGAAATGAAAAGAAATCCTGTTAATTATGAAAAAAAAGAATTTATGAGTATAAAGACTCAGTTTTGTGATTATGAATTGAAATTGAGAACAAGAGTGTAGTTAAGCCTCATACCTACATTGAAAAGAAATGTGTTGAAATGAAATTTGAGATGAAAAGACCAAGATTTGGGTCATGTTGAATAAATGGTTAAGACCGGTATAGTGGGAGGGCTAACTCTAGAGAATTGATTTTGTTCATGATTCAATTAACTAAGGACTAGATACATAGTGAAGACGTGATGAAAATAAGAGAAAAACACGCGTATGAGGGCCTCGGAGCTACGGTGTGAGAATATTCACAGGCTGTCTTCACGATGCATCGTGACTTGACGTGGATGTCTCCAGGAGTCCGTACCACAGGCGATGCTCGTGGGGTGTTTTGTGACTGCGGGTGGTGTCATGTCCCATGACGGAATTGTCCATAGGTTCTTCACGATGCATCGTGACATGACGTGGGATTCCCCTCCAGGCTTTCTGGATATGAACTCGTGACTTATAGAACATCTAGGATACTTATCGTAGTTACAGTAGTAATTTAAGTCATGGCAAGGAATTGAACCCTACAAGATGAAGAATGGTTAAGAGCTTGCCCTCAGACCTATGTAGTATGGGATGCATAGAATCTGAACAAGTGCGCATTAGTGTCATATAATATATATAAATGCATTAAGGACTAAGTACACTGCACAACACGACATATATAGGATAGTCCCTTGTAGTTTCTGTTTGTGATCAAGTTTGTGGTTTGTTTAAGTATTTGAGAATCGTTATACTGTTTCCGGCATAGAGAAGATAGCCGTGTATAATATTTCGTCGGTTGTAAGCAACTGACGCGACTACAGTTTTTATGCAGGGTAAAGTGATAAACAAGACTAAAGAATGCATGCTGATTAAAGAATAATCCAAGTGTTGTACATCTCAATTTATGTAAATTGTTGTAAATTGCTTCCGCTATAAATATGTAATGTTAATGTAAACTCTGATGTAACAAAAAAAATTTATTTCCTTGTAAAATTGTACGAAAGAAGTGTAAAAATCCTGTGGAACTTCGAATTCAGTTGTATTTGGAATTCGAGGTGTTACATACCTTGCCAAGTTCGCTTAAAGATATGACACCGAACCTCCTCCAAGAGGAGCCTATAAGCGACCAGAAAAACCAGCCGAGTCCCAAGGCTCGGGGCGCATGGAGATACTCCACTCAATCCACGAGGGACCTATGGGCGGATTATCTAACTCCACAGGGAAAGCATTTGTCCGTGAAGTGAACTCAGTGCACAACATCCCCCCTCTTAAAGACTCGGGGGTTCCGATCACATTTTTAGACCTTCACCCTGAACATGTTCGAATATTTCATTGTGACGCACTCGAAATCAACATACACATGGTCTTAGTAGATAACAGAAAGCTCAGTAAACATTCTCTTCCTGAATGTATTCGAAGGCCTTAAGCTCAGATGTGAATGCCTCAAACCCACCGGGTATACTCTCCATGGATTCTCGGGAGCCCCCGTTCAGATCGAAGGAATAGTCACCCTTGATGTGATCGTGGGGAATGCTCCAGCCACCTGCACAGAAGAACTAGATTACATGGTAGTCGACATGAAGTCTGCCTACAATACCATCTTTGGTCACCCAGGATGAGCAGCCAATCACGCAGTTGCCTCCACCTACCAGATGAAGATGAAATTCCCTACGGCAGCTGGAGTAGGGGTAGCCAAAGGGAGCGAAGAAGCTGCTTGGGCATGTTACTCAACCACAATGAGGAGCTCGGTCCATCCCCTGGATAGTTTGGAACTCCCTCAAGACAGGGGACAAGCCAACTCTGAAATCGTAGAAAAACCAACAAAAATCCCCTTCTCCTAAGAGGATCAAGCTAAGTGTTTTCGGGTGAGCAAGGCGCTCCCCTATCAATTCAAGGACCAGTTCACCACTTGCATAAGGGAGAACTAGGATCTCTTCGCTTGGAAAACCACAACCATGCTGGGCAAATCCGAAGACCTAATTATGCACCGTTTAAGTGTGAACTCGGAAGTCAAGCCCTGTTGAACAGAAGTGTCACAAGTTTGCCCCAGAGAGGCAGCAAGTAATCAAGGAAGAAGTAGAAAACCTCCTAGCCGCCCACTTCATCTAGGAAGTTAGCTACCCCGAGTGGCTAGCAAATGTGGTCATTGTCAAAAAAGCAAATGGTATATGGAGAATTTGCATAGACTTCACTGACCTGAACAAAGCGTGCCCAAAGGACCCTTTCCCTCTACCAAGCATAGACGCCTTAATCAACGCCACTTCAGGCCATGAGCTTTTAAGCTTTATGGATGCCTTTTCGTGATACAACCAGATCTGAATGTTCCCTCTCAACATCCAGAAGACATCCTTCATCACTGATCAGGGGCTATATTATTATCGATTTATGCCCTTCGGGCTAAAGAATGTCGGAGCTATGTATCAGCGCTTGGTAAACCAAGACTTCAAGGAGCAAATTGGCCGAAACATGATAGTATATGATGATGATATGCTCGTCAAGAGCCTCAGAAAAGAGACAACATGGCAACGAACATTCCTAATGCCCGTCAACGGTCCGGGCATTCTCCCCACTTCCGCCATCCTTCTTTCTTGCTCGAAAATTGTATCAACGACGACCGAAGATGGCTCTTCTATACCCTTCCCATTATTGGCTCTAGAAGGCGGGGACAGCGATGACTCCTCGGCATGACTAGTAGGGGAGGTCTCGCCACCCGAAGAAGCCCCAGATGTCATAATAAAATATATATAATTTATCTTGGATGTGACAACTATGGTCAACAAGATTGCCGGAGAAGAAAAAACAAGTAGCCAAAATTTCTTAGTGGAGAGAATTCTAGTCGGAATTTTTGAGGAAGAAATGAGAAGAGTGAGAAAGAGAAGTGCAATGGTCAGGAAGTTTGGGCTCCAGAGGGAGAAAGAACCCCGTCGCTTGGGCTCCAGAGTTATTGGGCCCCTAACCGTTAGGGAAGCCAAACAGTCGGGGAAGTGCAATGGTCAGGAAGCACAACGGTCAGGAAGTTGATTGGTCAACGGTCAATGGTCAACACACCATGTGGCAACACCAAAGAGCGCCACGTTAGCTCAGGAGCACGTGCCAAGCAAAGGTGCTCCTGACCCAAAAATTGCGCAAAATTTGTTGACTAGTCAACGGTCAATGGTCAACACGCCATGTGGCAGCACTAGAGAGCGCCACATTATCTCAGGGGCACGACGCCGAGCAAACGTGCTCCAAACCCAAAACGACCCAAATATTGTTGACTAGTCAATGCTCAATGGTCAACGCCCCACGTGGCAGCACTAGAGAGCGCCATGTTAGTTCAGGGGAATGCGCGGAGCAAATGTGCTCCCACACAAAAATGGCACAAAAATCCTCGACTGGTCAATGGTCAATGCACCATGGGGTAGTACCAGAGAGTGCCATGTTAGCTCAGGGGCTCGGCCCACGCTGAGCAAACGTGCTCTGACCCAAAATGGTGCAAAAATCGTTGAAAGGTTTACGGTTAACAGTCAATGTTCAATGCTCCATGTGGTAATACCAGAGAGTGCCACATTAGCTCAGGGGCACGCGCTGAGCAACCGTTCTCCCAACCCAAAATGGTGCAAAAGTCATTTACTGGTCACGGTAAACGTGCCACATGGCAGCACCAGAGAGCGCCACGTTAGTTCAGGGGCATGTGCCGAGCAAACGTACTCTAAACAGAAAATGACACAAAAATCGTGGACTGGTCAATGGTCAATGGTCAATGATTATCGCGCCCCGTGTCGATTCCTTATTAGACCATGATCGTATGGGGTCACGCACCGAACAAACATGATCCCGACTCAAGCGTATGTCAATAGTCAATGGTCAACGGTCAGTGCCATGTGTCATCGTTGCAGCTCGCCATGTTAGCTCGGAGTCACAAACTAAGCAGACGTGCCCCTGATCCAAACAAGCCCGTGAAGCATTGACCAGTCAACAGTCAATAGTCAACGCGGCTCGTTTGTCGATCGATCTTCAATATTTTTTAGCCTATTCTTGATCAACAGCTGAGATTTAATCAGGCATTTCCCTTTTTGAGTGATTCCATTATTTAATTATTAAATTGAATTAATTATTTAAAGATTCTGAAAAAATAATTAAAAATCGTAAAAAATACAATTAGAAATTCTAAAATTAATAAGTAATTCAAAAAAAGGTTTTTAAATTCTTTAAAAATAATAATTAATTTAGAATATTTGATTTAAATTTTTGAAAATTAATTATTACAATCCGAAAATTGAAAAAAAATTTGAAAAATGATTAAAATTTGGAAAAAAAATTCCAAATATTCTAAAAATATTTTTGTGCATTTTACACGCGCAGAATAACACCATTACACCTCAAGCAAGATTCAATTGTCCCCAAAAACTCCGATAAGTTTTGTGAACCATTAAAAATGGGTGAACTACTCATCTAAGGCTGTAAAACTCAGTCTTCAGGCGTGAGGGGGCTTGTGATATGGGTAAAAATTGAACCAAATCGGGTTCGTTCAAATTGGGAACGGATCTTAAAGCTCTCAAGGGCAAAACGGTAAATTCCACTACAAATGGGTCCATGAACGAAAATTGGTCATCTCTTAAGCCCAATAGTGCGAAACAGGTTTGTCTAACTGGGTTGTCATAACAGCCCAATAAGAATGAGTCCATATTATTTAAATTTGATTTAAACTCATAATTATCAATAAGGGACAGTTCAAAAATCATATATCTTATCCTGTGGAGAGTTTAAACTCAATCCCCTCAACTACTTTTATCTCTTCATGAAGAACAGATAACTGATTCAATCCAAAAATACTGGGAGTAGAGATAAATAATTATCTTGAAACTGACCAAAGCGACTATAAATACCCCGCTACCTCCACTGGAAATAGGTAATCAATATTTTGGAACCAGAAAACTCTCTTTCTATTCTTGTGTCCTGACTTGACCGTTGGAGGGTCCGTCGCCGAGATCACCCAGGTGTTTCAGACTTTTGCAGGTCAGTCGGAGCGATCGTCACAATCAAAATCAGATCCAATAGTGCAAACAAGTCAGATTCAAAAGTCAACATCGGTTGAAAGTAGTTAACGGCAGTGAAAGTCAAAAGGTAGCTTTTTATTGGTTTATTAAAGAACTCTTATCATATGTTTGCTCTGACACAGAAGTAAGCAGCAACTAGGGGTAATTTTGGACAGAGAACTCTGTGACGAAGTTGAACATTTGAACCTGTTGTTTAATCCCAGCAAGTTCGTGGAAGCAACTCTGAGAGTGGAGCATGTGGTTGAGCATGTTGTTTGTGCCCAGCAAGTTACGAGAGGTAACTTTAAGATGGGGTTGGTCGGAACTTGATGCTTGCGCCCAGGATGTTTGGAGAGGCAAGTCTGAGACGGGATTGGTCGTTGAAGTTGTTGTTTGTGCCCAGCAAGTCTGGAGATGTAATGCCCCAAATTCCAAAATACGATATTTTGTAGCACAACAGGATTTTTTACTTCAAATTCGTACAATTTTACAAGGAATTTTAAACTTTTCATTATACACATTGTTCTTTTACATCAACGCAATGGAATTTAAATCAATATAACATGATAAATACAACTTTAACATCAAGAATTAAAGTCTGACAGAAATCTTTATCATCAATTCATCTTTATGTCTTTTTGCCAATCCAAGCCCTGCACTGAAAAACTGTGAGCACGTCAGTTGCATACAACTGACACAATGCTATAAAACAACGATTCTCCTTACTTTAGCAAAAACAAACTTCAATGCACTACAAAGTGTAAAAGTGACTATTCTGAACATGTTAGTGTATGCTATGCCTTAGATGCCTAATACAGAGATTTACACTACGATGCACTAATGCATAATTGTTCGGATTCTGTGCATCACATTCTACATATGTCCGAGGGCAAGCCCTTATCGCACTCCTCAATGTAGGGTTTAATCACTCGCTCTGAATACTACTACGATGACTAACGTATGTTTTAGATCATGTGAGTATCTAGTACCACCCCGATAATTTTTGAGTATCGCACTCCCACCTCAAGTGATTTCGGAGACACTGCCGCACATCCAGTAACTCTGGAGGCGAATACCCACATCGCGAGCTATGACCCCGATAATTCGTAAGAGTCGTTCTCCCACCACAAGTGATTTTCGGCCATCATGCCTCACACCCCGATAATTCTGGAGACAAAACACACACCGCGTTGTCATTGGTACCTCATCACACAAATACCCCACCAGCGTCGCCTTGATCCCTGTAATTCTGAAGGAATATCCCCAACAGTGAGCCTCAACCCCAAAACTTTGGAGATACCTCCCACCACACTATCTAGGCCCTCATACTCTTGTTTGTGTAACCCTCATTCCCGCCAATAAGTATTTTTCGTGTATTTTCTATAATTTGATTTTTTTTATAAATTTATTTTGTGCTAAATTCTTTTCAGATCTTTTATTAAAGTGTTTTCTGATCGAAAATTTTATTCACTTTGAATAATGGTGTATTTTGATCATATTTTCTATATCTTATTGATCTTCTATTTATATTTGAGCCTAAAACAAATATATTATTATTATTGGATTATTTTAATCTTATTATTATTGTTATTACTTTAATTGCAATTATTATCTTTATTATTGTTATTATTATTATTATTGGTATTGTTATTAATATTAATATTTTTGTTACTATTTTTATTGTAATTATTAGTATTATTATTCTTATTGTCATTATTATTATTATTATTATTATTATTATTATTATTATTATTATTATTATTATTATTTTTATTATTATTATAAAACCCAAACATACTCTACCTATATGTATCTTATTATTTGATTCAATGTATATTTATGTCATGCCCCGCTTCCCAAAATACGGAATACGAGTACGTAATATAGGCCCAGCGAATGATCTAAACACCATCCATAAGCTGTACCAGACTAACTCAACAATTTGAAACAACAATCACAACCACGCAAGAAGATATAATCATATAAAAGATCAACTTCAATAATAAATGAAAAAGTCCAAATAATAATATCCAACATATTGGATAAAAACAAACTCTGGGTCATAAATCCCTTAAACAAAGTATAATATCAAGACAATGTTCAAATAAATAAATCTAGCAATAAACAAATTCAAGCAATCTAATCTTGGACTCCATCTTCTAGAATCGTTGCTTACCAATTCCTTCTGGTATTGTTCCTCTAGTACCTGAAAACTTCTGATCTAAAAAGAAAGAAAATAATGTCCTTAGAGCAAGTCATGGACAACATGTAGAGAAAAACAGAGAATAATAGGAACATGATATATCAAAAGAAAAGGGACAGGATCAAAGTCAAAAGCAAGGTCAAGGAATGACAATAATGTCAAGGGTCTATGTTTAGTCATGCATTTAATTAATAGTTTCAATTCAAGTTCAATATTGGTGGCAGTATACGGGATCAAGCATGAAATGTCAAATGCAGGTTATTAATCATTTTATTAACCTATCTAGTGTACGTACTACGGATAGCGGAGAGGGTGAAGGTGGTGGTCGACGGAACGGTGGCGGCGAGGTGGAAAAGTGCAGGTGATAGGTTCGGTTGAGGGTGGTGGCAAGGCGACGGGATAGGGGGTAGTGGGATGATGATGAGAAGGTGGTGAGGAGACGATTGCGAAGGGGCTAGGGTGATCGGGGTCGAGGTGGTCGGAGAGGACGGCAGGAGAACGGGATGGGCGGTTTGGGTTTGAACGAAAAACAAAGGTGGGGAAGAGGGTGAGCGGAGGTATGGGGAGAGAGAGGGATTATAATAAATTAGGGTTTATTAATAGGGTATTTATAAGGGATTAAGAAGTTGGGGTTTTGGGTTGCAGGTTAATGGGTTTAGGGTACGGGTTTAGGCTCCAAAAAGAGTTGAACAAGTAGAAATCAGTGGGATGAACATATAGCAGAACAACTCAAACTCAAAATACGAAGAGCAAAATTTTGCAATGAGCCAAAAATAGTAGAATTCAAACAAAAGAGTACGGAACGATCAAAGGAAAATAAATGAACCTAAGAAAAGAATAAAATTATTAAAAAAAGAATTCATATACAATATTAAAAAAAAATACAATAAATTCAAAATAGGAAAAATAGGGGTTACAAATCCTACCCACCTTACAAGAAGAATTTCGTCCTCGAAATTCATACAAGTGGTACATAGGGCGAACCCCGAAACAAAACAAAACCCTACTCAAACAAATGAGGGAACTTCTCCTGAATTTCCTCTTCTAACTCCTAAGTCGACTCACCAGGCGAGTGAGGATCCCAAGAAACTCGAACCAGCTTGATGACTCTATTCTTCAACACCTTCTCTCGACGGTCTAAAATAGAGACCTGCTGAATTTCACAGGACAAATCCGGCCTCACAGAATAGTCTGAGAAGTCAATCACATGACTATCATCCCTGATGTAGTTCCTAAGCTGAGAAATATGGAATATGTCACGCCCCGCTTCCCAAAATACGGAACACGAGTACGTAATGTAGGCCCAGCAAATGATGTAAACACCATCCATAAGCTGTACCAGACTAACTCAGTAATAAGAACAACAAAATACAACCATGCATGAAACATAACCACATGAATCAATGATAAAGTTCCAATAATGAAATAATCCAATAGTATAAATATCCAACATCCGGGATCAAAACAAAATTACGGGTCATATAGCCCAAACAGAGTACAAGAGATAATAATGTTCAGAAAATAAATCTAGCAGCAATTAATAAAACTACGCAGCGGAGACTGGATCCAACACTAGAAACGTTGCTTACCAATTCCTTCTGGAACAGATCCTTCAGTACCTGTAAAATATTGATCTAAAAAGAAAGAAAAGAGTTCCCTTAGAGCAAGTCGTGGGCGGCAAGTAGAGAAAAAAAAGGATAATAGGAAAGCATGAATATCAAAGGAAAGAAACATGGTCAAAGACAAAGAACAAAACAAAGAGTAAGCAATATCAAAGGTGTACAATAATCACACATAAAATGCGTGATGTCAAGTCAAGTTCAATACATGATCAAGTATGCAGGTTGTTAAGTATTTTGTTAACCTATCTAGTGCACGTACTGCTGCGTCCCATTCCACAGGTTCCGGGCAAGCACAGTGATTGTTTTAGAACGATGGTGAATTCACGGTTCGTGTACTCGGCATTGATAACGAGAATTTACGTGCAAGAATCATCATTCAATTATTACAATCGATGCTCCTCCTTCTATGTCAAGTATATGTGCAAGCGAGAAGGCCTAACCGAGTACATTTCCCGATTGTTCACTACCAAATCTACCCATAAAACCCCGGCTTGTTAATAGTTTATTTTCATCCTATGTGAGCATGCAAGAGGGTGTCAATGTTGTATATTACTATGTGTGACTAATTCTAAGCGCTACAGACAAAGCATGAAGCAAACACATCATTTAACACATTTCACAAAATCAGGACAGCATGACCTTGTTGTACTAAAATATGGATTATGGTCACTACACAATAGCAAAACTGAATCCGTCAGAAGATCTGCAAAGTAGACTTCCACACGGTTACATCGAGTATAATTAATGCATATAAAAGACATAAGAACTAGGGTGAGAACTCTAATCTAATCAGGTTTTATGTTTAGTCAACATGCAGTAGGTTATGTTCTATTAATTATTTTGGGTCGGAGATCTCATTAATAAAATCTAAAAAAATTCAGGGTAGTAGCTATACATGCTTAAGTCCAACCTAATTTATTTCAGATTTTTCTCTTACGGTTAACAGGGTCAAATAAAATAAACAACAGCAGGATACGCATGAAATTATGAGTCTGAAATTACTAACACAGTTGCAGTAAAGTGATGATATCTGACAGATGACAAATCGGAATTTAAATCTAGACCAGAGAAAAATTATCTAGACATCAAGGGGTGCATTTTATGTTCAGTAAGTTTTCTCAAATTATGTCACTAGTATGTCTAAAAATCTGATTCAAAGTGAAACATACAGCAGCCCAGAAATCAACTTAACATGAAAAGATAACAAATAGTTCATACGATCACATATAGCATGCAAATTGGTAATCAAAACAGTCCTAGGTGTCAACATGCAATTTTCTAAGGGTTAAGATACATTTATCATGGTCATGGTGTCAATTCATCAATTAAATTCAATCTAGCACGTTCAAGTTATCATGTCCAAGTCATCAAGTAATCCATGCATAAATCTAGTTGTTTAATTGTGCATATGCATGAAACATTGGAGACTGGCTTTAAGATCGAAGAAATAGCACGATGTTAAGAGTACGTCGGGTTAGCTCGTGTAAACCCTCGATAATCTTAACTGAATTGTCAAAAGCAGTTTTTGATTGCAAAAATGACATGATCTACTTGCAGGAGATCAAAAATCTTGAACAAAATTAAGAATAATGGTTCAAGAAGAGACTTGCCTATTATTACAGATATAATTAAATAGAATAACAGGATCAGAATCCCGGGCAAAATCTCCCAAAATATGCGCAAAGAATCAACAGCAACAGCAAGATCCAAGAGTAATTCCTCACACCGGATCGAGACAGAACACAGAACACTAAAATGGGACCTGGTGCGCACAGAACACAGAACACCATAACCAGCCAATAGGATCCTTTTCCTCACACCGGACCGAAACCAAATAGGGGACAGCAAAAACGGATCAGGGGTGGCTGAACACGAAATAGCGATACTGACCACTCGCTAATCGTTACCTTACTCACGACAGTAAGGGAGAGAGAGAGCGCGAACGGCGGACGGCATGGCGTTGCGACTGCGATGGGCGGCTGCGGTGGCGGAGCGACGTCGGTACCACGGTCGGGAAGCGACGGCGGCGACGACACTCACGGTGAGGACGAACTCTGTTCTCTCGGTCGAAAATAGGGGAACGACGGCGCGCACGATCGGGGACTCGAACGGCGATGCTAGGGGACTCGGTGGAGCAGCGAGTGATGGCGAGTGCGATGGTAATGAGCACGACGATGGGTAAGGCGATGGCGAGGAGTTACGGGGATGGAAAACTTTTGTAGTTGGGTTTCGGTGGGTAATGGCGAGGGCAACGGAGAAGACGACGAGGACGAAAATGGAGAGGGGATAGAGATGGTGAAAATTGTGGTGACGATGGTGAAGGGCGATCGGAGAAGCGATGGGGATCGGGGATGGTGTTTTCGGTGGGTTTTGGGTTCAGCGAGAAACAAAGAGAGAAAGGGGGTGTGCGGGGAGAAAGAAACGACGGAAAAGAGAGAGAGATATAGTTATTAGGGTTTAATTAATAGGGTATTTATAGGGATCAAGAAACTAGGATTTTGGATTCATATTATATGGGTTCTGGGTATCAGTTTTGGCTCCAAAAAGAGACAAACAAATGCAATGAGATGAGATGAGATGAACACAAAGGAGAACAAATCGAATTCAAAATAGAAAAGAGCCAAATTCGCAAAAGAATAGATGCCAATCAAAAGAACACAGATTAATCGAGTGGGAAGAAAAGAACCCAAGAAAAGACAAAATGTACTATAACTAATGAGTTCAAATACAATAATCAAAAGAATACAAAATACCATAAAATCTGAAAATAGCACTTACAAATCCTACCCACCTTACAAGAAGAATTTCGTACTCGAAATTCATACAAGTGGTACATAGGACCAACCCCGAACCACAAAGCAAAACAAAGCAAAACAAAACACTACTCAAACAAATGAGGGAACCTCTCTCGAATCTCCTCCTCTAACTCCCAAGTAGACTCCCCTGGCGAGCAAGGATCCCAAGAAACTCGGACCAACTTGATGACTCGATTCTTCAGGACCTTCTCTCGACGTTCTGAGATAGAGACGAGTCAAATTTCACAGGACAAATCCCGCCTTACAGACATGTCTGGGTATTCAACCACATGACTATCATCTCTGATGTATTTCCTGAGCTGAGAAACATAGAATACATCATGGACACCTGCTAAAGCTGGCGGTAACGCGAGCCTGTAAGCTACCTTGCCCACATGTTCAACAATATCGAATGGACCGATGAATCGAGGATTCAACTTGCCTCCACCGCCGAAACGGATAACACCTTTCCAAGGCGATACCTTGAGGAACACATGCTCGCCTACCTTAAACTCTAGAGGTCTCCAGCGACAGTCAGCCCGCCTCTTCTGCCGATCCTGAGCGGCCTACAAATGCTTGCGGATCTGAGCTGCGGCATCAACTGTCTTCGTGATCAACTCAGGGCCTAAAAGCTTCCTCTCGCCGATCTCATCCCAATAGAATGGCGTTCTACACTTGCACCCATACAAAGCTTCGAATGGAGCAGCCTTGAAACTCGCCTGATAACTGTTATTATAAGAGAACTCGGCCAAGTGAAGATGATCTTCCCACGAACCTCCATACTGAAGAATGCAGGATCTCAACATATATTCTAGGGTCTGAATTGTCCTTTCTAACTGCCCATCCGTCTGAGGATGGAACACTGTAGTGTAGCTCAGCTTATTACCCAACCTCCTTTGCAAACTCTCCCAGAACTGAGACCTGAATCTCGTATCTCTATCCGATACGATGCTGACAGGAACTCCATGCAGATGAACAACCTCCTAAACATACTGCTCGGCCAAACTTTCCATGGACTGACCCACACGGAAAAGAATGAAGTGAGTACACTTCGTCAGCCGACACTATCACCCAGATGGCATTATGACCTTTAGGACTCCTCGGCAAAGCTGTCACAAAGTCCATCATGATATTCTCCAACTTCCATTCAGGGATAGGAAGGGGTTGCAAAAGTCCTACGATCCTCTGATGCTCCGCCTTCACCTGCTGACAGATTAGGCACTGGGCGACAAATCGAGCCACATCCCACTTCATACCAAGCCACCAGAAATGCTATTTCAAGTCCTTGTACATCTTGGTACCACCAGGATGGTTAGAATACAGGGACCGATGAGCTTCCTTGAGCAACTTCTGCCTAATTTCTCCTCTAGGTACACACAAACTAGAGCCAAACTGAAGCGACCCATCAGTATGGACAACCAAATCAGATCTCAAACCAGCTTCAACCTCACTCCGAAACTCCTGCAATTGTTGATCACTCCCTTGAGCTGCCTTGATCTGCTCTACTAAGGAAGACTGCAACTGCAACAACATATGCTGCCGATCTGATCCGGGAAGCAACACATCCAACTCTAGCCTCCTCATGTCCTCTACTAACTCCTTCTGGTGAGTGAGGAACATAGCGGCAGGCCTCCGACTCAAAGCATCTGACACCAAATTAACCTTGCCCAGGTGATACTGCAAATTGATGTCAAAATCTGCCATCAATTCCAGCCATCTTCTCTGCTTCATGTTCAACTCCTTCTGCGTGAACACATACTTGAGGTTCTTGTGATCTGTGAAAATCTCAACTCTATCCCTAAGCAAATAGTGCCTCCATAACTTCAAGAGAAAGATCACAGCAACAAGCTCTAGATCTTGCGTAAGATAGTTCTTCTCATGAGGTCTCACCTGCCTCGATGCATAAGCGACAACCTTGTCTCGCTGCATCAGCACTG
Organism: Hemerocallis citrina; assembly: GCA_017893485.1. Classification (NCBI taxonomy): domain Eukaryota; kingdom Viridiplantae; phylum Streptophyta; class Magnoliopsida; order Asparagales; family Asphodelaceae; genus Hemerocallis; species Hemerocallis citrina. Next base: position 6,247,569 of record CM030366.1, on the reverse strand, counting down.
CTCCCAGACCTCTCCTCAAAGCATCACAAAAGATCACAAAACCACCTGAACTATCGGGTATAGTCAGCACAGGTGATGACATCAACCGACGATTTAACTCGGCGAAAGCTCCATCACAAGCTTCATCCCAGACGAACTTCTGCTCCTTCTTGGTCAAACTGGTTAAGGGTCCAGCGATCTTGGAGAAATCCTGAACGAACTTCCGATAGTAACCAGCCAAACCATGGAAACTCTGCACTTCAGAAACAGACTTCGGAATAGGTCAATCCTTGACCGCAGAAACCTTCGACGGATCCACAGAAACACGAGCACCGGAGATAATGTGGCCAAGAAAAGCAACCTGATCCAACCAAAACTCGCACTTATCGAGCTTCCCATACAGCTAGTTCTCCCTTAAAGTCTGCAGAACCACCTTCAGATGCTCAACATGATCCTCCTTGTTCCGTGAGTACACTAATATGTCGTCGATGAAGACCACGACAAACTGATGCAAGAACAGCAAAAACACACGGTTCATCAAACTCATGAATACAACCAGTGCATTAGTCACTCCGAAAGGCATCACCAAGAACTCATAATGCCTATATCTCGTTCGAAAAGCCATCTTCGGAACGTCCTCTGACTTCACCCTAACTTGATGGTACCCGGAATGCAGATCCAACTTTGAGAACACCGAAGCGCCTCCCAGCTGGTCGAACAAGTCGTCAATCCTCGGTAATGGATACCGATTCTTGACAATAACATTGTTCAACTCCCTGTAGTCAATGCAAAGCCTGCGGCTTCCATCCTTCTTACTGACAAACAGAACTGGGGCTCCCCATGGCAAAACACTAGGTCTGACAAAACTCTTATCAAGCAGCTCCTAAACTTGCACCTTCAGTTCTGCCAATTCGACCGGCTCCATACGATACAGACTCTTGGAAATATGCGCCGTACCGGGCTGGACATCAATGCTGAATTCCACACTGGGACTGGAGGCAAACCGGGCAATTCCTCAGGAAGCACATCAAGGAAATCCCGCACAACCAAGGGTGCAACAACCCAATCAGAACCCAGTGACGCAAGAGAAACAACCATGGGATCCAACGAGTTCTTGACACGCCCTGACGGTGTCTCACCCGCATGGAAAACAAATTCTGGCTGACCAAAAGGCCTGAAAGTCACCTTCTTCTCCTGACAATCAATCATGCCACAGAAACACCCAACCAGTCCATGCCCAGTATGACATCGAAACCGGAGTTGGGAATCACAATCAAATCTGCCGAGATAACCACACAACCAATTAGCAACGGATTATGCTTGCAAACCCTAGAACAGACAACGACACCTCCGCTTGTGGTGATGTCCTAAGCTGCGGGCAAAGCATCACAAGCCAAACCATGCTGATCGATAAAGCGAGAAGAAATGAAAGAGTGGGTAGCACCCGAATCAAACAACACATGAGCAAGGAGAGAGAAGACTAAAATCACACCTAGAAGAATATCAAACAAAGGATAAGGTGCCAGCAGGATATATACACAAATGATTGTACAAAGGAAGGAAAAATAAAAATAACATGCAGAAAACTGAAAGAAAGAAAGGAAGTACAATTACTGTGATATACCTGCAATCACTCCAACAGCGACTTCCGCTTCCTCGGCTGTCAGGTTATAAGCCTGACCACGACCACTAACCTGTCCTCCTCTAGGAACCACACACCTCTGATCGAAGACTTGCCTCTGTGGAGGGAGAGATGGTCTGCCCTGACCACGCATGGGCGATCCTACCTGAGCAGCAACCGGTGCAGGAGCTCTGTTCCTCGGACAGTCACGAACCATATGCTCGCTGCTCCCACACACTAAACACTGTCGGTTGGCCATCCTGCAGTCTTGCTGTGAATGCCCAGTCTCATGGCAGTAGCCACAAGCCTTAACATTCCTCGGGACAACAGGTGCATACGGCTGTGCTCTCACGGGAGGGGGCAGAACTGGCCCCCGAATAGGTCCTCCGGAAGGCCGAGGTGCAACGGTGTGCAAAACAGTCCTCAGAGGAACACTGGACCTGCTGAGAGTCTACTCCTGGATCCGAGCCGGATCTAGAACATCGGAGTAAGCACGAAGCCGAAGAGCAGCCAAATGGTCCTGGAGGGGAAAGCTCAAGCCCGACAGAAAATGACTAGCCCGAGCCTTAATAGTGGCAATGAGGGTAGGGGTGAAGCGACTGAGTCGAGTAAACTCTGCAACATACTCATCCACGGAACGGTTTCCCTGATTAAGATATTGCTCAAATTAATACCGTCACAAGTGAAGTAGGCAACAACAAATGACATTTAAGAACATTATCTAGCTGACCTGAGTTAGGGAAACAAACTGTCGCTCCATCTCTGCCTTGGTGATACTGGGAAAGAACTTTGCCATGAAGCTCTCAGAGAAAGTGGCCCACTCAATGGGTCGCGGCATCCTCTCGGAATCAACCCGACACTAGATATGAGCGAGATCCACCAGCTGAAGGCGAACCAATCCACAAGATCTTCCTCAGCAATACGAGCAGCGACCAGCAGTTGCTCCGTCCGGATTAGCCATTGCTTGGCCTCTAATGGCGACTCAGTACCCGAAAACTTATCCGGGTGCAGTCTCATAAAATCCGCTAACGTACCAGGCCTAGGTAGCAAAGCACCAGGTAGAGGTCTAGTGACATTCCCATTAGCTGCCAAAGTGGCTCTCATCGGCTCATTGTGCTCCTGCTGAAGAGCCATCATCTGCTGAATCGTTCGGAGAATAGCAGCGTTGTCCGGCTGCTGATCCCCCGAGTGAGAAGAAGAATTCCCACGAGCCATAGCCTGAAACACGATCAAAGATAGTCAGTACCCAGATTATATGTTGGTTATTATACAAGTATGCATATGATTATCGTGGTGTGCAAATCACTGAGTTAACCCGGCTAGAGCCAAACTCGACTAATATACCAATCAAAGCCAAACCTCATAATGATAATCATCTTTGATTGATATATTACTCAACCTTGCGCTCTGATACCAATAAAAACCTTGTCACGCCCCGCTTTCCAAAATACGGAACACGAGTACGTAACGTAGGTCCAGCGAATGATGTAAACACCATCCATAAGCTGTACCAGACTAACTCAGCAATAAGAACAACAAAATACAACCACGCAAGAAATATAACCACATGAATCAATGATAAAGTTCCAATAATAATGAAATAAACCAACAGTATAAATATTCAACATCCGGGATCAAAACAAAATCATGGGTCATATAGCCCAAACAGAGTACAAGAGATAACAATGTTCAGCAAATAAATCTAGCAGCAATTAATGAAACTAGGCAATGGATACTGGATCTAACACTAAAAACGTTGCTCACCAATTTTTTCGGGAACAGATCCTTCAGTACCTGTAAAATCTTGATCTAAAAAGAAAGAAAAAAGTACCCTTAGAGCAAGTCGTGGACGGCAAGTAGAGAAAACAAAGGATAATAGGAAAACATGAATATCAAAGGAAAGAAACATGGTCAAAGACAAAGAACAAAACAAAGAGTAGGTAATATCAAAGGTGTATAATAATCACACATAAAATGCGTGATGTCAAGTCAAGTTCAATACAAGATCAAATATACAGGTTGTTAAGTATTTTATTAACCTATCTAGTGCACGTACTACTGTGTCCCATTCCACAGGTTCGTGCAGCACAGTCATCGTTTTAGAATGATGGTGAATTCACGGTTCGTGTACTCGGTATTGATAATGAGAATTTACGTGCAAGAATCATCATTCAATTATTGCAATCGATGCTCCTCCTTCTATGTCAAGTATACGTGTAAGCGAGAAGGCCTTACCGAGTATATTTTCTGATTGTTCACTACCAAGTCTACCCATAATATCCCGGCTTGTTAATAGTTTATTTTCATCCTATGTGAGCATGCAAGAAGGTGTCAATGTTGTATATTACTATGTGTGACTAATTCTAAGTGCAACAGACAAAGCTTGAAGCAAACACATCATTTAACACATTTCACAAAATCAGGACAGCATGACCTTGCTGTACTAAAACATGGATTATGGTCATTACACAATAGCAGAAACCGTTAGAAGATCTGGAAAGTAGACTTCCACACGGTTACATCGAGTATAATTAATGCATATAAAAGACATAAGAACTAGGGTGAGAACTCTAATCTAATCAGGTTTTATGTTTAGTCAGCATGCAGTAGGTTATGTTCTATTAATTATTTCGGGTCGGAGAACTCATTAATAAAATCTACAAAAATTCAGGGAAGTAGTTATACATGTTTAGGTCCAATCTAATTGATTTCAGATTATTCTCTTACGGTTAACACGGTCAAATAAAATAAACAACAGCAGGATACACATGAAATTATGAGTCTGAAATTATTAACACAATTGCAGTAAAGTGATGATATCTAACAGATGACAAATTGGGATTTATATCCAGACCAAGGAAAAATTATCTAGACATCATGGGCTACATTTTATGTTCAGTAAGTTTTCACAAATTATGTCATTAGCATGTCTGAAAATCTGATTCAAAGTGAAACATACAGCAGTCCAGAAATCAACTTAACATGAAAAGATAACAAATAATTCATACGATCACACATGCAAATTGGTAATCAAAATAATCCTAGGTGTCAACATGCAAATTTCTAATGGTTAAGATAAATTTATCATGGTCATGATGTCAATTCATCAATTAAATTCAATCTAGCACGTTCAAGTTATCATGTCCAAGTTATCAAGTAATCATATGCATGAATCTAGTTGTTTAATTGTGCATATGTATGAAACATTTGGGACTGGGTCTAAGATCGAAGAAATAACACGATGTTAAGAGTACGTCAGGTTAGCTCATGTAAACCCTCGATAATCTTAACAGAATTTTTAAAAGCAGTTTTTTATAGCAAAAATGACAGGATCTACTTGCAGGAGATCAAATAATTTTGAACACAAATAATGAAAAGGGTTCAAGAAGAGACTTGCCTGTTATTGCAGATATAATTAAATAGAATAATGGGATCAGAATCCTGGGCAAAATCTCCTAAAATATGCACGAAGAATCAATAGCAACAGTAAGATCCAAGAATAATTCCTCACACCGGATCGAGACAGAACACAGAACACCGAAATAGGATCTGGTGCGCACAGAACAGGGAACACCAAAACCAGCTAATAGGATTCCTATCCTCACACCGGTTCCAAACCGAACAGGGGACAGCAAAGACGGATCAGTGGTGGCCAAACACGAAACAGCGAGACTAACCACTCGCTGATCGTCTTCTTCCTCATGACAGCAAGGGAGAGAGAGAGCGAATGGCGGACGGCATAGCACTGCGACTGCGATGGGCAGCTGCGGTGGCGGAGCGACATCGGTACCACGGTCGGGAAGCAACGGCGGCGACGACACTCACGACAAAGACGAACTCTATTCTCTCGGTCGAAAATAGGGGAACAACGGCGCACGCGATCAGGGACTCGAACGGCAATGCTAGGGGTCTCGGTGGAGCGGCAGTGATGACGATTGTGATGGTGATGAGCAAGACGATGGGTGGGGTGACGACGAGGGGTTACAGCGATGGAAAACTTCGGTGGTTGGGTTTCGATGGGTAATGGCGAGGGCAACGGAGAAGACGACGAGGATGAAGACAGAGAGGGGATGGAGACGGTGAAGATGGTGGTGACGGTGGTGAAGGGCAATCGGAGAAGCGACGGGGATCGGGGGTGGTGTTTTCGATGGGTTTTGGGTTCAGCGAGAAAAAGAGAGAGAAAGGGGGTGTGCGGGGAGAGAGAGACGGCAGAAAAGAGAGAGAGATAGTTATTAAGGTTTAATTAATATGGTATTTATAGGGAACAAGAAATTAAGGTTTTGGGTTGATGTTATGTGGGTTCTGGTTATCGGTTTTGGCTCCAAAAAAAGACAAACAAATGCAATGAGATGAGATGAACACAAAGGAGAACAAATCGAATTCAAAATAGAAAAGAGCCAAATTTGCAAAAGAAAAGATTTCAATTAAAAGAACACAGATTGATCGAGAGGGAACAAAAGAACCCAAGAAAATACAAAATGCACTATAACAAATGAGTTCAAATACAATAATCAAAAGAATACAAAATACCATAAAATCTGAAAATAGGGCTTATAGAATACATCATGGACACCCGATAAAGTTGGCAGCAACACGTGCCTGTAGGCTACCTTGCCCACATGTTCCACAATATCGAATGGACCGTTGAACCAGGGACTCAAATTGCCGCCACCTCCAAAAAGGGTAACACCTTTCCAAGGCGATACCTTGAGAAACACATGGTCACCTGCAACAAACTCTAGAGGTCTACGGTGACTGTCAGCCCACCTCTTCTGCCTATCCTGAGTAGTCTGCAAGTGCTTCCGGATCTGAGCCACAATATCAACTGTCTTCGTGATCAACTCTGGACCCAAAAGCTTCCTCTCACCGATATCATCCCAACAAAATGATGATCTACACTTGCACCCATACAAAGCTTCAATTGGAGCAGCCTTGAGACTTGCCTGGTAACTGTTATTATTAGAGAACTCAACTAAGTGAAGTTGATCTTCCCACGAACCTTTAAACTGAAGAATGCACGATCTTAATATGTCTTCTAGGGTCTGAATCGTCCTTTCTGACTGCCCATCCGTCTGAGGATGGAAAGTTGTACTATAGCTCAACTTAGTACCCATGCTCTTCTGCAGACTCTCCCGAAATGGTGACCTAAATCTCGTATCTCTATCCGAAACGATGCTGACAGGAACTCCATGTAGACGAACAACCTCCTGAACATATTTCTCAACCAAACTCTCCGTGGACTGACCCACACGGATAGGAATGAAGTGAGCATATTCTCCCACTTCCACTATGGGATTGGAAGAGGTTGCAAAAGTCTCGTGGTCCTCTGATGCTCTGCCTTTACTTGTTGACAAATCAAGCACTGAAAGACATATCTAGCCACATCCCTCTTCATGCCATGCCACTAGAAATATTGCTTCAAGTCCCTGTACAATTTGGTACCATCTGGATTAATTGAATACGGAGACCGATGAACTTTATCAAGTAGCTTCTGCCAGACTTCTCCTCTAGGTACACACAACCCAGAGCCAAAATGAAGCGACCCATCAACATGAATGACCAAATCGAATCTCAAACCGGCTTCTACCTCACTTCGAAACTGCTGCAACTGCTGGTCACCCACTTGGGTTCCCTTAATCTGCCCAATCAAGGAAGACTGCAACTGCAACATCATGAACTGCCGAGCTGATCCAGGAAGTAGCACACCCAACTTCAGCCTCCTCATGTCCTCCACTATTTCCTTTTACTTAGTAAGGAACATAGCGGCAGGCCTCCTACTCAAAGCATCAGGCACCAAGTTCACTGTGCCCGGGTGATACTACAAATTGATGTCAAAGTCTGTCATCAATTCCAACCATCTTCTTTACCTTATGTTAAACTCCTTCTGCGTGAACACATACTTGAGACTCTTGTGATCTGTGAATATCTCCATTCTATCCCTAAGCAGATTTATGCCTCCACAACTTCAAGGCAAAAACCACAACCGTAAGCTTCAGATCATGCATGGCATAGTTCTTGAGGTCTCAACTGCCTCGATGCATAAGCAATAACCCTTCCTCGGTGCATCAACACTACTCCCTGACCTCTACTCAATCCATCATAATGGATCACAAAACCACCCGAACTGTCGGGTATAGTAAGCACAAGCGCTGACGTCAACCCACGCTTCAACACTGCAAAAGCTTCATCACAAGCTTTATCCCAATCAAACTTTTGCTCCTTCTTTGTCAAACTGGTCAGAGGCCCAGCAGTCTTTGAGAAATCCTGAACGAACTTTCGATAATAGCCGGCCAAACTAAGAAAACTTCGCACCTCAGAAACAGACTTCAAAATCGGCCAATCCTTGACCGCAGAGATCTTCGACGGATCCAAAGAAACACCAACACCAGAAATAATATGGCCTAGAAAAGCAACTCCATCCAGCCATAACTCACACTTACTGAGCTTCCCATACAGCTGGTTCTCCCTCAAGGTCTGCAGAATAACCTTAAAATGTTTAGCATGATCTTCCTTATTCCGAGAATACACCAATATGTCCTCTAGGAGCCACAAGCCTCTGCTCAAAGGCCTGCCTCTGTGGTGGAAGAGGGGGTCTACCCTGACCACGAGCCAGTGCTCCCTACTGAATGGTACCTCCAGCTTGAACAACTGCCCTACTCCTAGGGCAATCCCGAATCATATGATCATTGCTACCACATAAAGGCATAATCGATTAGCTACCTTGCAGTCCAGGCGTGAATTCCTAACCTTATGGAAATAGCCATAAGTCTCGACAGAACTCAAAACAACAAGTGCGTACGGCTGTGCCCTCATGAGAGGAGGTGGAACTGGCCTCCGAATAGGTCCTCTGGTAGGCCAAACCGCAATAGGGTGTGAAACAGTCCGCTGAGGAACACCTGACCTGCTGAGGGTCTGCTCCTGGATCCGAGCAGCATCCAGAACGTCGGCATAGGCACGAAGCCACAGAGAAGCCAAGCAGTCCTGGAGGGGAAAACAAAAGCCCAACTGGAACATGCGAGCCATATCCTCATCAGTGGCTATGAGGACAGGAGCGAAGCGACTGAGCCGGGTAAACTCTACAGCATACTTGTCCATGGAATGGTTTTCCTAGTTAAGACAATGCTCAAATTAATATTGTCATAGGTGAAGTAGGCAACAACAATGACATTTAAGAACACTATCTAGCTGACTTGGGTTAGGAAAACGAATTGTCGTTCCATCTCTGCCTTGGTAACACTGGTAAAGAACTTCGTCATGAAGTTGTCATGCCCCGCTTCCCAAAAAAGAGATATGGAATACAGATACGTGACTAAATCCAGCAAATGGCTTTCACCATTCATAAGCTGTCAGGATCTTTACAACAAGCACAAATATAAACAAGAGATATACAAGAGAAATAGTTAACCATGCATGCATAATTGAATTAATATAGTCAACGAGATTACTTAAAAGAAACAAGAATACTGAATTTCAAATAATCATGTCTGGAACAAAATATAAGTCTGGGACAAAAAGCCCAATACAAAATAATCCATGTAACCAAGTACAATTATTCAAGATAAGCAACAAGAAATAAATAGATATAGTAAAAATCTCCAACCAATTAGAATCTTATATCACCTACTCCATCGGGCAGCTGATCACCATAATCTGCAATTTCATAAATTGCAGGAAAAAGAAAAAGGGAAACAAAACGCATGTCAATGCAAGTTACGGGACACTTGTAGTGCAGGAACAAGTACATTAAAAGAATAAACAAATATAGAGCAATAGCGGAAGTAAACATAGCATGGAATAGATATGGCAAAAAAATAGAACAACTAGCATGGCAAGATGAACGAGTGCAAGGTGCATGTAACAAGTGTCAAGTAAACAAGTATCATGCAAACGAGTAATGAGTAACAAGTGTCAAGTATCACATATCATGTACGAGTAGGAAGTAGCAAGTGTCTAGTAAACAAGTATCATGTTCAGGTCTTGCATTATATCTATCAAGGTAGCACTTCATGCGTCCCAGTTTTTTACCACATGGTTGCTACTTACATGCAAATTTTGTTTAGGTCTAGTGGTGGTTTTTTGTAGGGCCGTGTACTCAGGCATCAAGTAACAAGTAGCAAGTAACTAACACGAATCACGTAATCGTGAACTCATGGCATCAAGTAGTAGTACAAAGCATGAATCATGTAGTCATGAAATATGGCAGCATATAGTAATAACAAGCATGAATCATATAATCATGAAACATGGCAGCATATAGTAATAACAAGCATGATTCATTTAGTCATGAAATATGGCGGCAAGTAATAACAAGCATGAATCATGTAATCATGAAACATGGCAACAGATAATGGGAACTTGGGCCCCCTTCTGCGTACACATACCTATATTGTCCACTAATAAGGTCTTTCCCTTAACCCCAACTTGGTTATTTGTTATTAAAATCAAACAGGCATGTATGTGAACAAAACATAACAAGAATAACAAGGAATGAACAAGGAACAGGTTCAGATTGAAAGATAAACATGTACAAATGAAAGACAACTCATAGAAGGATAGAACAACAAAAATTCTAGTTCGGGACACAAGACAGTACTGCACCAAATCTGGAATTCCCGTTGCTACAAATGTGCAAATCTGGATCTATCGGCAAATCTGGAAGTAAACTCTCGGACGAACCTAGAAAATATATACAATTCATATGTTATTTCACAAATTCAAGTCTCAAAACATATTTTTATTTAGGAAACGTGTTGAGATATAAATCAGAAGTTTGTATTCATAAACAGGAAAACAACATAAAAATTTACGGATTAAATCCAAGAAAAATCTGGGGTATTCCCTAGTATGTTTAGTATCAGAAAATAAAGTTTCATAATTTTCCAACATATATAGAATAGTCAAGTAAAATCAGAAAGCAGCAAGATACAGCAGTTTTGTAAATTTGGAATCATAAACTCAGCAGTTCTAAAATAGTAATATCTTACAAAATACATATCGAATTTCAGGTCCGTCAAAAGGGTGATAAAATAGATACAGTAGGCTACAATTCATATTCGCAAAGTTTTTATAGATAGCAATTAGAATCAGGTCGAAATTTTGTTTCTTTACTGAAAAGTTTGAAAATACTACCAGTAGAGTAGTTGTTTGCATGCATAGAATAGTTCATAAAAGTCATCAATTAAATCCACAAAAATTAGTGTTTAATTCTCATCAGGTCTAGTTGTACTCAGCAAAATATTCGATCAAAATATTATCTTTAACATCAGTAGAAAAATAAATAGTCATACAGAATTCATATAAAACTGGATCTGGAATTTTAAACACATCTGTAGTAAAATAGCCATAACTTGCAACTCATAAATCGAAATTGGGATATGTCAGAAAATCTGGAAATTAGACAGAATTCTCTATAATTCATATTCACAAACAATTTTTATATAATGACCTTAATAGGTTCTAAAATACTGATCAAAACCGGGGTAACGGCAAAAACAAAAATCTCCTTCAAGCATAAAATCAACTAAATCATATGAAACACATCCAAATCATAACCAAACATGAAATAGGGTATACTAGATGTCCAAGTAACATGGTATAAGGTATTTTACAAGTCTACTACGAGTTATACTATGACTAACACAGTCAAGCATACGATATCATATCGACAACATGCATGTATACATCAAGAAGTGGTCATCTCTAACTTATTTCATGTCGTGAGTGTAGTGTGATAACTACGGGCGAGTACAATAGAGACAAAATATAACAGGGGTTTGCACAAGAATTGTCTCTAGAACACAACTACACTATAGGCGGTTTTTAGTACTTGTATTTGCGACATAAATTAATACAAGTTACTTGCCTTGCGTTCGTGCCCTAGGAATCCATTCCCGTTATTCTTGCTTTTGTGCCGTTTCCATCGTCGTCTCTCAGGCAAGTAACTTGTATTCTTTTCTTTGTGTAATACAAGTACTAAATACCGTCTGTAGTGTAGTTGGGTTCTAGAGATAATTTGTGTGTGAAACCCCTTGTTGATATTGTCTCTATTGTGTTAATTCGACCATAGTTGCCTCACGACATACATGACATGAAATAACCTAGGGTTGACCACTTCTTGTTGTATATGCGTGTTGTTCATAGTAGAATTGTTGTGGTGCTCGTTCGTGTTATTCGTGGTAGACTTGTTGTGGACTTGCAAAATACCTTATACCATGTTGTTCGGACATCTAGTACACTATATTTCATGTTTGGGTTGATTTGGACGAGTTTTACATGAACTAGATGATTTTATGATAGAAGAATAATTCTGTATTTTCTGTTACCTTGCTTTTGATCAGTATTTTGGACCCTATTAAGGTCAGTATATTAAAAATATTTGTGAACATGAACTGTGGAGAATTCTGTCTATTTTCTAACCCTTTTTACGGATCTCAGTTCCGATTTATGAGTTGTGAGTTATGTCTATTTTACTACAGAGGTGTAGAGAGATTTCCAAATTGTGTTTCCTATGAATTCTGAAGAGTAATCTATTTTTATCGTGCTGATTAATGTATTATTTTGATCCAATATTTTGCACTGTACAACTAGACCTGGTTGGGATTAACCCTGAATTTTTATGGATTTATTTGATGAGTTTTACCAACTGTTCTATGTTTCCAAACAGTTACTATACTAGCAGATTTTTCATACTGTTCGGTAAAGAACCTGATTTTCGACCTAATTCTACTTGCAGTTTCTAAAATATTTGTGAATATGAAAGTTAGCCTACTGTATCTATTTTATCACCCTTTTGGCGGATTTAGATTTCGGTTTATGGTTCGTGAGATATTACTGTTTTTGTACTGTAGTATTTTTGATTTCAAATTTACAAAACTGTCGTGTCTTTTTGTTTTTTGATTTTACTTGACTATTGTATTTTTGTTGGAAAATTATCAAACTTAATTTTTTGTAACTATACATATAGGTGAATACCCCCAGTTTTTCATGGATTTAATTAATGAGTTTTCATGCTGTTTTTCTGGCTTTGAATACAATCTTCTGATTTCTGACTGAACACGTTTTCTGGTTTCAATTTAGTTTTGAGTTATGTTTTCGAGAAATACTATAATACTTATATATGTTCGCTTGATTCGTCCGGGAGTCTATTTTCTAGATTCTTTGACGGATCTAGGTTTGCATGTTTGTGGAGAAGGGAATCCCAGTTTTGGTGCAGTACTGTCTTGCTATCCTGCACTAGAATTTTCGTTGTGCTATTCTATTATGAGTTATCTTTCACCTGTACATGTTTATCTTACAAACTGAACATGTTAATTGTTTATACCATGTTATACTTGCCCTGTTTGTGATAGACACATGCATGTCTGATACTAATAACAAAATAATCGAGCCGTGGTTTAGGGAAAGAACTAGTAGTGGAAAATATAGAAATGTGTACTTGGAAGGGGGCCCGTATTTTCCATTTTGATTCATGTTGATACATGAACCTGTTGATGCATGGACCTGTTGGTTCCTGTACCTGTTACCTGTTGATGCATGGACCTGTTGGTTCCTGTACCTGTTACCTATTGATGCATGGACCTGTTGGTTCATGTACCTGTTAGCTATTGATGCATGGACCTTTTGGTTCATGTACCTATTACCTGTTGATGCATGGACCTGTTGGTTCATGTACCTGTTACTTATTGATGCATAGACTTGTTGGTTCGTGTACCTGTTGATTCATGAACCTGTTCCTGTTCCTGTTTTCCTGATCCCTGAGTACATGGCCCTATAGACTCCACTACAAAATCTACACGCAACCTGCTTGAATGTAGCAACCATGTAGTAAAAGAATGAATGCATGAAGTGCTACCTAGATAGTAATAATACAGGACTTGACATAACCTGATATCTGTTACCTATTTCCCTGTTACATGTTTACCTGCTTGCTTGAAACTTGATACATGTTACCTGTATCTGTTTGTATACCATGCTACTTGATTCTGTTTGGCTGATTCATGTTAGATATTCTATTCTGGTGACATGCCTATACCATACTATGTCTATTTCTGCTGTTATGCTATATTTGTTAGTCTTCCCCATATACTTGTATCCTGCACTACAAGCGGTCCGTAACTTGCATTGACAGGAGTTTGTTTTCTTTTTTTCCTCTTCCTGCAATTGTTAAATTACAGATTTTGGAGAACAGTTACCAGATGGAGTTGGCGAGATGAGATACTAGATGCTAGAGTTTTGCTATCAGGATTTTTCTGCCATTATTATTATTTTCCGTTGCTATTTGAATAATGTATCTTGTACTTGGATTTATTTGTATTTAGGCAATGTAACCCATAATTTTTGACTTGTTCAGATCTGGTTTATTTGAGATTAATATATTTTGTTTCAAGAAATCCTATTGGTATTTTGATTCATATATGCATGCTTGGTTAATTTTTCTTGCTTCGGACTCTGATTATTTCTGTGAAATGTTGTAAAGATTCTTGACAGCTTATGGATGATGAAAATCATTCGCTGGGTTTAGTCATCTATCCATATTTTGTATTCTCATTTGGGAAGTAGGGCATGACAATACGTATTTGTGAAAATAGGGGTTACAATCCTACTGTCACGCCCCGCTTCCCAAAAGGAAATACGGAATACGGATACGTGACTAAGACCAGCGAATGATTTTCATCATCCATAAGCTGTTCAAGAACCTTAACAATATCTCACAAAATAATCACAGTCGGAAGCAAAAGAATCAACCAATCATGCACAATTGAATCAAATAGATCAACATAAATTTATTTGAAATCCAAAATATAATAATCTCAAATAAATCAAGTCTGGACAGTCAAAAATTCTGGGTCACATTGCCTACATACAAATAAATCCAAGTATCAAATACAATTGTTCAAAAGCAACAGATAATAATAATAGCAAAAGAAGTTTAGAACTAATATTGCATTTCTCCAATACCATCGGTCAAACGACCATCCTGATCTGCAATCAATAAATTGCAGGAGAAGGAAAAAGAAAATATGTACCAGTCAATGCAAGTTACAGGCCGCTTGTAATGCAAGATACAAGTACATAGGGAAACTAAACAAATCTAATTAATAGCAGAAACAAAACATAGCATGGTATATGCATAACAGAATCAACTAGCATGGTATAAAAACATGTGGCAAGTGTCAAGGTCAAATAGCAGGCAGACAGATATACAGATAGTGTCCAATAATGGTGTCAAGAGATAATTTTATACAAATAACAGATAATCAGATAACAGATAGCCAGATAGCAGATATAGATAACAGATTCAGATTCAAATTCAGATACAGATTCAGATGTCTGATTCAGATTTTTATAAGTCTTGTATTAATTACTAACTTGGTAGCACTTCATGTGCCATCCTTTTATTACAAGGTTGCTATACTCAAAACAATTACGTTTGTAGATTTCGTACGGGATCATATATGGCTGTGTACTCAGGGTTCAGACAAATATCAAATAATCAAATCAGACAGATAGAACCTAGTGGTTCTTTTCTTCTCTACGCCTTCCTATAAGAAGTAATGTAGATAGGGTCAGATAACAGATCTAGACAGACAGATAGAACCTAGTGGTTCTCTTCTTCCCTACACCTTCCTATAGAAAGTAATGTAGACAGGGTCAGATAACACATAACAGATAATCATATGGGAAACACGGGTGTTGTGCAATCTAGCTACCTAAATAAATAGATAAAACTAGACACAAATTAAAACCTCGCAAGTGCACGAATCGTTTATAAAAGCGTAGCAATAGCAAGGGTCGATCCCACAGAGATTGTAGACTTCAACTTACTAATCAATAAAAAGAATAAGAATCATAAAGAGTTGTTCTAAGGTTGAAAAGAAATAAAAAGATCAAAACTAAATTAAGAAATGCTGAATCACAAATATTTATGAAGTAGTTGGGTTTAGATCTCCACCAATAGTCAGTAATGCTGAGTTACCTTCTGAACTTCTTCTTATTACTCATGTTTGTTCCCTTCAAGGGCATGGTATCTACTCCTTAAAGTGCTGTTTCCCTAAGCCAAGAATTAGGCATGGTATCTACTCTAATTCGTTTCTTTCATTAAGTGTTTAGCATGGTATCTACTAAGTTGTACTTAAAGAAAACATAAGATCAGTGGAAACGAACAAACACTCAAGGTTCTAGAAATTGGTATCAGATCTAGATCCCTTAAGTTGATTAAACCAAGAACCCCTAAAGATTCCCTTGTTACAGGTTACGGGCACGAGATACGGGTCGTCTCAATATGCTCATATAACAGATTCAGATAGATGGTAATGCAAACTTGATATTCTCAAGTTCTGTATGTCAGTCGACTGGCTCTCACCTCAGTCGACTGCTCTCAGAACTTGAGAACAAGTTTGATTATCATCAATCTATATCAATTCAATCAGATTCAATCAATAAGTAAAATAGAAGAACTCAGAAGAATACAACACTACATAACTACGGCTTCAATCTACCCAACTATGAAATTAGTTCCACATAATAACACTTTTATTAATCAACAAGTTTGAATACATGGTTAACATAAAAGAATTAGAAAGAGAAGGAATAGACTGATGTAGTTTGGCTAGATGGATCGGCTGGCTGTCACACAGTCGACCGGCCGTTCTCTTCTTAATACTTGATCTCCTTTCTTCTTCTTTGATGCTGATAAAGTGCTTCTTGTTGATGACTCTGGAACTCTGCGATTCGGTGATTCAGGATGCGTGAAAAGTATATCTCGAATAATGCTTCTTGGTTGGTATTTATAGAACACGGCTAGAGAATTAGGGTTTGCACTTTTCTTTTTATAGAAAAGTCCTTTTCTTTTATTTATTTCCTCCCTTGTTGCTCTGCGTATTATTTCTTTCTCTTTTCTTCTATTCTTCCTTTTCTGTTCTGATTTGAATTAGATTTGGACGAATCTTCAAATATCTTATCTTTTAACTCTGCCGCCTACCAGTCGACTTGTCAGCGAACCAGTCGACTGTGTCGATACTTCTGAAGATTTTATAATTGATCATTCAAGTCGGCTGTTGACAATCAACTTCTCTGGGCAGTCGCCTGTTGTAATGGACCAGTCGATTGATGATCTGCAATTTCCTGTGTATCGTCCTGAATCTGCTTCGTTTCTCTGTTTTAGGCTGTTTCCTATGGAAAAGAGAAAATAAGAGTTAAATATCACATATAGAGCTTTAAAATGTCTAATTGTATTAAGATTATTGCTCCTAAATGTGAATAATATTGTGTTCATCAAATACCCCCAAACTTAGATTTTGCTTGTCCTCAAGCAAACTAGAATTATGAACAAAGGGAAAATAATAATACTCTCGATCACCACGAATTCTTATTATGTGAGCATCAACATATAAAAATATAAACAATTTCAGATAAAGTAAAATTAAACATACTCACTTTCTCCAGTGCAATTATTTGTTCATAATCCCCAAACTCAATCATATTTGTCATGCAATTAATTTTAATTATAGTATGCAATTACTCAATCTGCGATTATCCCCTTTCTCTACTACAAACCGAGTAGCAAACTAGAGTTTTTTTTTTTTTTTTTTTTTTTTTTTTTTTTTAAGTCTCTTCTCTAAAGTTGTCACTTGCCTTTTTACGCGAATGCATATCATTTGTGATGAATTCACCCGGTTACTCAGCAAGTCACAAACTTTAAAGTGCTTTGCATACTCATATTTCAAGTTGCCGTTTGACGCAAAGGTAAACATTGGTGATGAATACCCCTAGTTACTAAGCACCCAAAATATTGGAGTAGATTGACTTTATTCAAATATATATATATATATATATATTATCACTCTATTTACTTAAACTCAATTTAGGACTAGATCTAAAGGGAATAGTCACCAGAAAAAGTATCACATTTGTGTATTATGTATAATCGCATGACTCATATAATTTTGTAAGGCATTATGAAACTCAACAATCCTAAAGTAAATAAGTATCCTTACTATTACTTTATAAGAAATTGTTTATCCTAAAAAAAAAATTTCAAAAGACTCCAAATATAACTAACTAATACCCGCAAACTTAGATGGAACATTGTCCTCAATGTTCGAAAGAAGATTTTAAAAATAGGCATGTGTCACCATCTAGTAAGGAAAGTCTGAAAATAAAAGATGAAAATAAAAGATGAATAAATAAAAGAAAATAGAGGGAAAGTGTAAATACTCCCCTGAAAATTGGGTTGCCTCCCAATAAGTGCTGTGTTTTCTGTCTTCAGCTAGACTTGATGAGTTCATGTGATGTATTGAATGATTTGAAGATTCACATCTTCCTCATGCGGCTCTAGACTCATCTCCATGTAAGGCTTCGCTCTATGCCCGTTCACCTTAAATGTTTGATTCTTCTCTTGGCTAAGGACCTCCAATGCACCATGTGGAAAGACTTTTGTGACAATGTATGGCCCATACCATCTTGACATGAGCTTGCCTAGAAAAAGTCTTAATCTTGAGTTGTATATTAGTACCTTCTGCCCTTCATAAAACTCCTTCCTTACTAGCTGTTTGTCATGGTACAACTTGGTCCTTTCTTTGTACAATTTTGCATTTTCATACGCGTCGTGCCTCAACTCTTCAAGCTCATTCAGTTACAACCTTCTTTTGTCACCTGCTTGTTTCATATCAAAATTGAACCTTTTGATGGCCCAATAGGCTTTGTGTTCCAACTCCACTGGTAGATGACAGGCTTTTCCAAAGACCAACCGGTATGGTGACATGCCTATGGGTGTTTTGTATGCGGTTCTGCAGGCCCATAATGCATCATTCAAGCGCAGCGACCAATCCTTCCTCCTTGTGTTGACTGTCTTTTCCAAAATGCTCTTGATTTCTCTGTTGCTGATCTCCACCTGCCCACTAGTTTGAGGATGATATGGGGTGCCCACTCTATGTGTGATACCATATTTCTTCATCAAAAAAGCAAACAGAAAGTTATTGAAGTGGCTCCCTCCATCACTAATTATTGCTCGTGGTGTCCCAAACCTAGTGAAAATGTTCTCCTGCAAAAACTTGACAACAACCTTGTGATCATTAGTTTTTGAGGGGGCAGCCTCGACCCATTTAGACACATAATCCACACCAACAAGTATATATAAATAACCAAATGAGTTAGGAAAGGGACCCATGAAGTCGATTCCCCAAACATCAAAAAGCTCGATTACTTGTATGTTGTGTAATGGCATTTGATTTCTAGACGAGATGTTGCCTGTGCTTTGGCATTTGTCACAAGTCCTGCAAAAAGAAAAAGCATCTTTGAATACTTTAGGCCAATAAAATCCAGATTGCAATACCTTGAATGCTGTTCTTTTTGGTCCAAAATGTCCTCCACATGCGTATTGGTGGCAATGTTGTAGAATACTCATTTGTTCTTCTTCTGCCACACATCTTCTTATAATTTGATCCGGGCAAAATTTGAACAAATAAGGATCATCCCAGTAGTAGTGCTTGCATATAGCCACCAGTCTCTTCCTTTCCTGACTTGTCATACCTGGAGGGAAAACATGAGTAGTGAGATAATTTACAATATCTGCAAACCATGGAAAATTTGAGCAGTGAGATACCAGTCGACTGGCCCTGTTACCAGTCGACTGTCCCGATGATATGTTTATTTCAAATAGATGTTCATCTGGGAAATTTTCATCAAGTGGGGGCACAATTCTCTCTTCCTCATACAGTAGTCTGGACATGTGATCTGCAACAACGTTGTCGCTTCCTTTTTTTATCTCTAATCTCAAGATCGAACTCTTGAAGCAACAACACCCATCTGATTAACCTAGGCTTAGCATCCTTTTTAGCAAACAAATATCTCAAAGCAGCATGGTCAGTGAAAACAATAACTTTAGAACCAATTAAATATGATCTAAACTTCTCTACAGCAAAAATAACAGCTAACATTTCTTTTTCAGTAGTAGAATAATTTAGCTGTGCATCGTTTAGAGTTTGAGAAGCATAGTAAATAACATGGGGTTTCTTATTGATTCTTTGACATAACACAGCCCCTAAAGCATAATCACTTGCATCACACATGAGCTCAAAAGGATGGCTCCAATCTGGTGCCATGACAATAGGTGCAGAAGTGAGAAGATTTTTTAATGTCATAAAAGCATTTGTGCACTCTTCTGTCCATTCAAACTCAACATCCTTAGCTAACAAATCACAAAGGGGTTTGGAGATTTTTGAGAAATCTTTTATAAATCTTCTATAGAACCCTGCATGTCCAAGAAAACTCCTAACACCCTTAACTGTAGTGGGAGGGGGTAGTTTTGATATTATATCAATTTTTGCCTTGTCTACCTCTATGCCTCTTTTTGACACCACATGTCCCAACACAATACCTTGTTGTACCATGAAGTGGCACTTTTCCCAATTCAGCACTAAATTGCATTCTTCACATCTCTTAAGCACAAGCTGCAAATGGTTAAGGCATTCATCAAAACAAGATCCAAAAACACTAAAATCATCCATAAATACCTCGATGAACCTTTCCACCATGTCTGAAAATATACTCATCATGCATCTTTGAAATGTTGCTGGTGCATTGCACAATCCAAAGGGCATCCTCCTGTATGCAAAAGTACCAAAAGGACATGTAAAAGTGGTTTTTTCTTGATCTTCTGGAGCAATAGCAATTTGATTATAGCCACTATAACCATCTAAAAAACAATAATGACTATATCCTGCTAATCTTTCTAACATTTGATCAATAAAAGGAAGAGGGAAATGATCTTTTCTGGTTTCGTTATTCAATTTTCTGTAATCAATGCAAACCCTCCATCCTGTGGTCACTCTTGTAGGGATAAGCTCATTCTCTTCATTCTTCACTACTGTGACTCCACTTTTCTTAGGCACCACATGTATAGGACTTACCCATTTGCTGTCTGAGATGGGGTAGATGATGCCAACATCTAGTAGCTTCAGAATCTCTGCTCGTACAACTTCTTTCATGTTTGGATTAAGCCTTCTCTGTGCCTCCCTGCTAGGTTTTGCATTGTTTTCCAGGAGTATTTTGTGCATGCATTTGGATGGACTTATTCCTTGGATATCTGCAATGGTCCATCCTATTGCATTCTTGTGTTCTCGTAGTACCCTCAACAACTTCTCTTCTTCCTGTGCACTTAAGTTTGCAGCAATTATCACTGGTAACGTCTGGTTCTTACCCAAATATGCATGCTTCAGATGGTCGGGTAACTGCTTAAGCTCTATGTCTGGGAGTGTCGGTTCAGTCGACTGGTTCCTGGTTGTGGCCTGGTCAGTCGACTCATTATGTCCACCAGTCGACTTGTCTCTTCCACCAGTCGACTGGTGTGCAGAAACAAAAATGTCATCAGTCACTAATTTTTCAAATACGGGTGCAAACTTACCTGAGCATGTCTTTGGAGTTTCAAGGTGGTGTACTGTCTCTGCAATCCCCCAGTCATCGTACTCCTGTTCAACATTAGATAAAGTTAGAGATTGTGTAATTGTGGCTTGTAGTGGCTCAACGCTATGTACCTGAAATGTTTGATCAACAATATCCTGCACCACATCAACATTATAGCATTCATGATCATCATGTGGTAATTTCAGTGTATCGAACATTTTAAATTCAACCTTCTCTCCATTTATTTTCATGCTTATAGTACCCTTTTTAACACAAATTCTTATATCAGCCGTACTCATAAAGGGCCTACCTAAAATGATTGGTAGAGAAGATGGCATCGAAGAGTCCTCCATGTCTAACACAACAAAATCAGCAGGCAAAATAAAGTCGTTTACCTGAACTAGGACATCTTCCAAAATACCTCTAGGTCTTTTGATACTGCGATCTGCCAACTGCAACGTGATGGATGTTGGTTGGAGTTCTCCCAATCCTAGCTTTTCATAAACGGTGTATGGGAGAAGATTGATGCTTGCTCCCAAGTCTAGTAATGCTTTCTCAAAGAAGTGCTCACCAATCCTGCAAGGAATGGTAAAACTACCTGGGTCTTTTAATTTGGAAGGTAATTTCCTTAATAAGACAGCGCTCACTTCTTCTGTCAAAGCCACATCCTCCCTAACCTGAAATGTTCCTTTGTGAGTACAACATTCTTTCAAAAATTTAGCATAAGAAGGAATTTGTTTAATAGCATCAAGTAGGGGGATATTAATTTCTACCTTTCTGAGAGTTTCAAAGATGTCAAATAAATGTTGTTCTTTCTTTTGCTTGACTAATCTTTGAGGGAATGGTGGCACAACTGTTCTTTCTTTTTCACTTACCTTGTTGGAACCCAAAACTTTTGATGGTTGTGTTTCTGTTTCTTCGGTGTGTGCTCCAACCTTGTTGTCAATTGTCTTACCACTTCTGAGAGTTGTTACTGATTTGAGCTGTTCTTGGCCTCCAGGGTTTGGTATGGTTTGTGAAGGAAGTTCCCCTGCCTTTCGTTCGCTTAATTCTTTCGCAATTTGGCCAATCTGTGTTTCCAACTTCTGAATTGCTTGCCCTTGTTGGTTGGTTGTTTGATGTTGTTGTTGGAGCAATTGAAGAACGGTGGATTCAAAATCCAACTTCTTCTATTCTTGAATTGGCCTATCGAACCCACTTCCCATTTGGAAGTTCCGTGTATGTCCTTGTGAAGATTGAGTCCCTTGATTATTCTGATTATTGCTCCAGGAGAAGTTTGGATGGTTTCTCCACCCTGGGTTGTATGTGTTCGAGAATGGATTGTTATTTTGTGGAAACACTCCTCGACCTACATAGTTTGCATGCTCCTGATCTGTGAAAGAAAACATGGGACATGTATCAGTGGTATGATCTACATGAGAACAAATTGCACAAATTTCGTTTGTTTGATTTTTAACTCCACCCATCATCGACATTGCATTAACAAGCATATCAATTTTCTTATTCATGGTTACCATTTCTAATTGAATGTTATTGCTATTAGAAATTTCGTAAACTCCCTGTTTTTTGGAAGGACTCCTTGTTGAGAATTGTTGTGAGTTCTCGCTTAGCTCTTCAAATAGTTCAATGGCCTCTTCACCGCTTTTCCTCATTAAGATCCCGTTGCAAGCTGAATCCACAATTGCCTTGTTAGTATCATTTAAACCTTCATAAAAAGCTTGTACCTGATCATCTTTAGGCATGTTGTGTGTAGGACATTTGAGAAGTTTGTTCTTGAAATCTTTCCATGCTTCGAAGAATAAGTCTCCATCCTTTTGTTGGAAGAGTTGAATCTCCTTTTTCAGCTGTTTGGTCTTTTGGGCTGGAAAGAATTCTTTCAAAAATTTCGTGGCCAATTGCTCCCATGAATTAATTGATTCTGGTTCCAAAGAATTATACCATAGTTTAGCATTAAGTTTTAAAGAAAAAGGGAACAATATTAACCTGATTTGTTCAGGGGTAAGCCCTTGGACGCTTTGTGTCCTGCAAAGATCGAAAAAGTCTTGTAAATGGAGATGAGGCTCTTCATCTGGCTTGCCACTAAAGTGGGGAACCATACTAAGTAACTGAGGAGATAGATGCATGTTCCCTGTGACATTAGGTTGATATGCAATGCAGGAAGGTTGCTCGATATTCTTAGGCGTGAACTTGTCCTGCATTGGCACTCGATTTGGCATTTCCTCACCCATTGCTGTATGTGAACAAAGTCTCCGAGCAATCGACTGGTTCGTAGTGACAGTCGACTGGTTTGCTGCAGTCAACTTACCTAGTCTGTGCAAAGTGCGTTCTGTTTCTGCGTCAACAGGTAGTAGCTCTGGACGAAGTGATCTCCTTCCGTGCATCCACCAAAATCCTATAACCTAAAAGAAAAATATTTATTAATAAAATTAAAAGAAAGAAAATAAAAGCTTTCTACTGATCTGTAAGTTAAAATACTAGACAATCCCCAGCAACGGCGCCAAAAACTTGTTGTGCAATCTAGCTACCTAAATAAATAGATAAAACTAGACACAAATTAAAACCTCGCAAGTGCACGAATCGTTTATAAAAGCATAGCAATAGCAAGGGTCGATCCCACAGAGATTGTAGACTTCAACTTACTAATCAATAAAAAGAATAAGAATCATAAAGAGTTGTTCTAAGGTTGAAAAGAAATAAAAAGATCAAAACTAAATTAAGAAATGCTGAATCACAAACATTTATGAAGTAGTTGGGTTTAGATCTCCACCAATAGTCAGTAATGCTGAGTTACCTTCTGAACTTCTTCTTATTACTCATGTTTGTTCCCTTCAAGGGCACGGTATCTACTCCTTAAAGTGCTGTTTCCCTAAGCCAAGAATTAGGCATGGTATCTACTCTAATTCGTTTCTTTCATTAAGTGTTTAGCATGGTATCTACTAAGTTGTACTTAAAGAAAACATAAGATCAGTGGAAACGAACAAACACTCAAGGTTCTAGAAATTGGTATCAGATCTAGATCCCTTAAGTTGATTAAACCAAGAACCCCTAAAGATTCCCTTGTTACAGGTTACGGGCACGAGATACGGGTCGTCTCAATATGCTCATATAACAGATTCAGATAGATGGTAATGCAAACTTGATATTCTCAAGTTCTGTATGTCAGTCGACTGGCTCTCACCTCAGTCGACTGCTCTCAGAACTTGAGAACAAGTTTGATTATCATCAATCTATATCAATTCAATCAGATTCAATCAATAAGTAAAATAGAAGAACTCAGAAGAATACAGCACTACATAACTACGGCTTCAATCTACCCAACTATGAAATTAGTTCCACATAATAACACTTTTATTAATCAACAAGTTTGAATACATGGTTAACATAAAAGAATTAGAAAGAGAAGGAATAAACTGATGTAGTTCGGCTAGATGGATCGGCTGGCTGCCACACAGTCGACCGGCCGTTCTCTTCTTAATACTTGATCTCCTTTCTTCTTCTTTGATGCTGATAAAGTGCTTCTTGTTGATGACTCTGGAACTCTGCGATTCGGTGATTCAGGATGCGTGAAAAGTATATCTCGAATAATGCTTCTTGGTTGGTATTTATAGAACATGGCTAGAGAATTAGGGTTTGCACTTTTCTTTCTATAGAAAAGTCCTTTTCTTTTATTTATTTCCTCCCTTGTTGCTTTGCGTATTATTTCTTTTTCTTTTCTTCTATTCTTCCTTTTTTGTTCTGATTTGAATTAGATTTGGACGAATCTTCAAATATCTTATCTTTTAACTCTGCCGCCTACCAGTCGACTTGTCAGCGAACCAGTCGACTGTGTCGATACTTCTGAAGATTTTATAATTGATCATTCAAGTCGGCTGTTGACAATCAACTTCTTTGGGCAGTCGCCTGTTGTAATGGACCAGTCGACTGATGATCTGCAATTTCCTGTGTATCGTCCTGAATCTGCTTCGTTTCTCTGTTTTAGGCTGTTTCCTATGGAAAAGAGAAAATAAGAGTTAAATATCACATATAGAGCTTTAAAATGTCTAATTGTATTAAGATTATTGCTCCTAAATGTGAATAATATTGTGTTCATCAACAGGCCCCCTTCTAAGTACACATTTCTATGCTTTCCCACTACTAGATCTTTCCCATAAACCTCGGCTTGATCATTTTATAATTATTATCCAACAGATGTGAATGTGCATGAAACAGAGTAAATCTATCATGATATAACGACCCACAAGTTCTTAATAATAGATGAGCATGTACAGATGGTAAGTAGTCACATAATAGAACAAAATAGTGTACTTCCTAATTCAGGACAGCATGACAGTACAGTAATCAAACACCGATTCCTGTTACCACAAATATCAAAACCAGAATTAGTAGACTTCCAACTGAATCCAGCAGATACATATAAGTCATATAGTGTTTTAAAAAACATAACTCAAAACTGGTTTGAAACAGAAAATACGTTCAGCCAGAAATCAGTAAATTGAATTCTCAGTCAGAAAAACAGTATCAAAGCACCTCAAATAAATCCAGGAACAATCTGGGGTATTCTCCTATATGTGTAGTATAAAAATATAAAGTTTCATAATTTTTTAGTAAGATTAGTTCAGTAAAAAAAAATCAGAAAACATTACGACACGATAGTTTGGCAAATCTGGAATTCCCAGCACTGCTGTACGAAAAGTGTAATATCTCACAAACCGTGAAACAAAATCCAAATCCGCCAAATACAGAAAAAAATAGACAAAATAAGATAAATTTCATATTTCATAAATATTTGTCATACAGGAAAAGGAATTAGGGTGAAAATACAACTCTTTACAGAACAGCGAGCAAAATCCAGCAAGTATAGTCTTTATGAACAAGCATGAAACGGCATATAAAACTCATCAATAAAATCCATCAAAATTCTGGGTAATCTCTAATTAGATATATAAACACTGACCAAAAGTTTAGATCAAAATAATATGTTTATAGCTAGTATCAAAATAGTTTAATCATCAAAATTACCAAGAAACAAAATCTGGAAATGAAATACACCTCTGTAGTAAAACCACCATATCTGACACATATGAAAATGAAATCGATCAAGGTCAGAGGGGTTGGAAAGAAGACGAATTGCTCTAAAAGTCATGTTTTATATTGAAATTAAGATACTGACCTTAATATGGTTTAAATTACTGATCAAAACAGATTATCGACAAAATACAGAATTTCCTTTAGGAACAAAACCAACATTAATCACACGAAACTTGATTGAAACATAAATAAACACGAACTAGAGTCTACTAATTGTCCAAACAACATGAAATAGGGTATACGACATGTCCACAACAAGTATATCACATGGATCCCAACAAGCACACAATTCTCACAAATAACTCACATATATGATCACATCAAGAACGGTCAAAACCTAAGTTGTTTCATGTCAAGTTTGTGTCGTGAGCCAGTTATGGTCAAATAGCACTATAGAGACAATACTCATCAAAGATAACACACACACGAGTTGTCTCTAGAACCCAACTGCACTACAAGCGGCATTTATAACTTGTATCATACAAAGGAATTGAGTACAAGTTACTTGCCTGAAAGATGACGAAAACGACATAAAAAAGAATAACGGGAACAGATTCCTAGGTACGAACACAATTGGATGACGAATTAACCAATCACCAACGCACGATCACAATCGTGATCACGAAAATCAACCACGAATCTCGATAATCAAGCGGATGATCAAGAGATCCAACGGCTAGATCCAAGAGATCAAGATCAAAATCGATCGACGATCGGACGGCCAAGATCTAGGAGATCAAGATCACGATCACCAAGGCAATCGGACAGCTCACATCCAAAGTTGATCAAAACCCACTGCAATAGCAACCCATTGGCATGGTCTGCACTAGCTTGGCTCTGACAGCGGGGCTGCTCGCTACCGTTGTAAGGTGCGACAGGAAGGAGAGCACCGCAAGCACTGTCGCAGAGTCGGGGCACTGCAGTTGCTGGTGGTGGTGATGTTGCAGTGCTGTTGAGGTCGCAATGGGGTGTGGAAGAGAGGTGGAGGAGCACAGTGGGGTTGTCGAGGAACTGCAGTGGTGAGCGCATAGCGGAACAGGTTGTCGGGGCTACTAGAGGCGCACAGGGGAACATTGCAGTGGGGCGGCTGTCTGCAGGAGAGGAGAAGGGAAAGAGGCAGGGGCTCGTCGGTAGGGGAGAACAGCACGGGAACTGGTGGTCGTTGCCCTGGCTGTGTGATAGGGGGAGATGGGAAGGGTGCAGCGGAGTTGCTGCTGGCTGCCTCGACGCTGGAAGGAGGCAGGGAGGATAGGGAGGAAGGTCGGGGTGATACAGGAGATGCTCGGAGGTAAAGGGAGAGAACGGAAGGGGCAGCTGAAGGGTCTAGGCCAGAACTAGGGTGTGCAGGGATAATATATAGGTGGGTAAAAAAGACCTTAGGGTTTTTGGGGTGAAGTTGGTGGCGGAACAGTAGCGGGTGTAGGGAAAACAGCTGATGGGTAATAGGTTTGCTATTGGGTACGGGTATAAGGTAGGGTCTAACAGGTTTGGGTAGGTAGTGTAACGGGTAGAGGTAAAAGTGTGTTAGGTTAAGTTAATAGGGTATTAGGAGTAATAGGGTTTGGGTAATTAGGAAAATGGGTTTGGGTAAATTAATGGGTATTTGGGGTTTTAATGGGTAAAATCCAATAGGGTTTTAGGATTATCAAATCCAATAGAAAATATTTATAAAAATATTAGATAAAAATATGATCTTTATAAAAATGTAATTTGCATTACACTATAGAGTTTACTTGAAATAATTACAAAAACCTATTAGTAACTAAAAGTCGATTTTTAATAACCAGTCAGAAATAACAATAATTACAATAATACTAATAACAATAAAAATAATATGAAAATGATAAAAATAATAATAGTAAGAATAATAACAGAAATAATAACAAAAAATACAAATTGTATTACAATATGAAAATCACAGGAAATAGTTACGAATAAAATTATTGATCGCAAATAGATTTTAATAAGAGATTCGACAATACATTTTAACAAAAATAATTTGAAAGCGGAAAACTAATTTACAAAAATTTTAAATACCCAAAATACACAGAAAATATATTTTTGGGAAATAGGGGTTACAAATCCTACCTACCTTACAACAAAATTTTGTCCTCGAAATTTGCTTAGGCGGTACATAGGTCAAGGCAAAAGCAAACTGGGGGGAAGGGTAACAAATAAGAGGATTAAAGAGAAAGGGACAAAGCAGTGGCAACACCAGAATAAGAAAGAAAATGGATAACAAGGATGTCAAATGGGATGCAAGAAAGAGAACAAACAGTATCAAAAGGAGATAAACAGCACAAGATAACAAAATAAGATAGGACGTAGGTAGAACTAGAATCAAAGAAAGAAAAGACAGGGAAGAATTGGATCAAATAATAAATGGGTGCAATATGGCAAAATGGAATGCAAGAAACAAGCAAACGGTATCAAAAATTGTAACCCCTGTTTTTCATGTTGTTTATTTTTAGGTGTATTTTCCGTTTGGTGTATTTTTTCTCTCTCGTATTTTTTTCTGAACCATATATTAGAGTTGTTTTCAATATATATATTCGTTTTATTTCATTTTGAGCTCTTTGGGTTTGATTGGTTGTCTCTTTTGTTTCGTTCTTCTATTAATTTATCTTTCTTTCATTGGTCTCGTTCTCTTTATTTTATTTTTGGGTGTTTGTAGTGGTGGTGATTGGTTGTTATCCTTTTTCCAATCCTATTTGTTCGATCCCTAATAAGATTACCAAAGTCAAATTAAAATCCACAATCCTATTTGATATCCTATACAATTTGTATCCTAATTAAAGCCAATTAAACAAATCCTACTACTACTCCTAATTACCCACAACCCAATTACCCATTAACCCAAATCCACACACACACACACACACACACACACACACACATATATATATATATATATATATATACCTCTAATCTCTCTCACTATATTATATACCTCTAATCTCTCTCACAAACCGTAACCCTAATACCCTAACCCTCTACCTCTCTCACCCAGCCTCCCTCTCCTTGCTTGCGCCGCAACCAGCACACCTCCATCCCGATTAGTCGAGGCCGAGCCACCCCCCTCCCGGCCTGCATCCAACCTGCAACACCCCTACCCCCCGATCGGCCTAACCCCCCCTTGGCCGACTACCACCATCATCTACATCACTATACAACCCCTCTTGCACCTCGACTCTCTGTCTTGGTGTCCCGTTCGTGGCCGCAAGCCACCATCGCCGGCATCTCTCTCTTGATCTCTCTCCCTCTCGCTTTTTGGAGTTTTGTTCGTGTGGAGATTTCTACTCGAGTTTGCTTAGATTCACTCATTCACAGATTTTCATTCGTGGGTTTTGCTCGATACTCTTGGTTTTCGTCGTTCTTCATCTTCGGTTAAGGCAAGTAACTTGTACTCCAATTCATTTGTTTGATACAAGTCAAAAATACCGCCTATAGTGTAGTTGGGTCTAGAGATGACTCTTGTTTGTGTTATGTTTGATGGATTTTGTCTTTATTGTAAAACCTTGATACTAGTTGCCTCACGACACAATATGGACATGAAAAAACTTAGGTTTTACCCGTTCCTGATATGATCATGTATGTGGGACTTTTGTGAAAATTCGTGATTTGGTTAAGACCCATGTGATATACTTGGTGTGAACATGCTAGATACCCTAATTCATTATGTTTGGACACTTGGTAGACTCGATTTCATGTTTTGTTGTGTTTTGAACAAGTTTGTATGATATATGTTGAGTTGTTGTTAAAGAGAAAAGTCTGTATTTTGTCTCTGATCTGTTTTGTTTGCTGTTTTGGACTGTGTTGAAGTCAGTATCTTAATTACGGTATAAAACATGAGTTTTAGATAATTTCGTCGATTTTCAAACCCTTCTAACCTTGCTTGATTTCGCTTTCGTATGTGTGAATTAAGATTATTTTACTACAGAGGTGTAGATCTTTTCTAGATTACGTTTTTCGATGATTTTGTTGACTAAATGATTTTGATACTGATGCTGCATATATTATTTTGATCCAAAACTTTGGTCAGTGTTTCTTTATCATGTTAGGGATTACCCAGAATTTTGGTGGATTTTATTGGTGAGTTTTATATGTCGTTTCATGCTCGTTTATGAAAACTATATTTGCTGTATTTTACTCGTTGTTCTGTAAAGAATTGTATTTTCACCCTGATTCCTTTTACTGTATGAAAAATGTTTGTGAAATATGAAAGTTATTATATTTTATCTATTTTTATATCCTTTTGGCGGAATTGGATTTCGTTTCACTGGTTGCGAGATATCATAGTTTTCGTATACCAGTGTTGGGAATTCCATATTTGCCAAACTATCGTTTGTTGATGTTTTCATATTTTTGATGACTAATCTAATTTTACTGAAAAATTATGAAACTTAATATTTAGATACTGGACATATAGGGGAATACCCCAGATTTTTCGTGGATTTATTTAATCTGTTTTCATACTGTTTTCCTGATCTTTAATTCGTTTTCTTGATTTCTGGCTGAACCTATTTTCTGTATTCAAATCAGTTTTGAGCTATGTCTTTGTGAATTAATATATGACTTATTTATACTCACTGGATTCGGTTAGGAGTCTATTATCTGGACGTTTTGATGGATTCTGATTTGCATGTTTGTAACACTGGGAATCACTATTTTACTACAGTAGGGTCTTGCTGTACTGAACTTGAGATTTGTTTACTTTATTCTTTTATGAGATATTTTGCACTCGTACATGTTTAGCTTGCAACTTGGACTTGTCACATGATCATGCCATGTTATTCTTGATATATTTTGCACATATACATGCTTACTTGAAAATAATAATAAATAACTAAGATGGGGTTTAAGGGACAGATCTAATAGTGGATAATTCAGGGGATCCACTGATCCTACGTGATTACTTGAGACATGATACTTGACACGTGATTACTTGATACTTGCATGCAAGACACGATACATGCCACTTGCACAACTTGACACGTGATTACATGATACATGATACATGATACTTGGAGCTTGGAGCTCGATTACTTGACTTGTCCCCGAGTATACTGCCGTCTATTGTCCATTGTGAAATCTAAAGCGAAACTGTTTGTTGTAGCAACCATGTAAGGTGGGCTGCATGAAGTGCTACATAGATAGTAATCACTACAAGACTTGATACATAATACTTGAACATGATACTTGAACATGATACATGCTTGCTTGATACTTGACTACATGATACATGAGACTTGATACATGATTACATGAAACTTGACACTTGTTGCATGTTTACATCATGCTTGATTACTTGACACTTGATTCATGCCATTTACACTTGTTCACTTTGCCATGCTAGTTGTTTATGTTGACATCATACTTATACCATGTTGCTAGTTAGTTTCCCCATGTGCTTGTATCCTACATTATAAGTGGCCCGTAACTTGCAATTGACGGGTATTTGTTTTCCTCTTTTCCTCCTTCCTACATTCATTGAATTGCATATTTTGGTGAACAGGTTCCAGATGGTATCAGTGACATGAAATATTAGTGCTGGATCTTTTTATTACTATTTCTTGTAGCTTGCTTGAACAATATTGTATTTTGAGACTTGGATTTATTCTTGTATTTGGGCAATGTGACCCAAGATATTTGTTTTATTCAGATCATGACTAGTTGAGATTATATATTTGGTTTCAAGTATTCTTGTTGGTATTTTGGTTCAAATGTGTATGTGGTTGATTCTTTTGCTTCCGATACTGATGATTCTTCTGAATGTTGTAAAGATTCTTGAACAGCTTATGGATGATGAAAATCATTCGCTGGGCTTTTGTCGCGTATCCGTATTCTGTATTCTCTTTTGGGAAGCGGGGCATGACAGGGTTTTTTAGTGGTATCAGAACACCAGGTTTGGCTAATGTATTAGTTGCCTAATATATTAGACAAGCTTGGCTCGAATTGGGATTTGCTCAACATTTTACCAACCATGCATGCATAAATGAATCAAATGTTATCAACATTGATCTGGATGCTAACTGTTTTTGTTTTGTGCATACTATAGCTCACAGAGGATCTACTTCTCAGTCGCACGGTGACCCAATTGAGGCTGTCACTGTTGTGCTTGAGCGATTGATTAATTAGCAGTAGAACCATAGTGATTTGGTGATGGCTGCTTTAGAAGTCACTCGAGTTCCTCCGCCTATTGCGCCCAGGTAGGATATTCTTCCCGTCCGGGAATGGTCACAGACTTTATGAGGCTGCATCCCGACAAGTTTTCAGGCACTGAGATGCTGATATGGCTAAAAATAGGGTTAAATGAAAACCGTCGAAATCGGGCACGAACCTCAAAGCCTGGGGGCAAAATGGTAATTTTACCTACGAACGGGTCTGAAGTGGGTACTGGGTCTTCTTTCCAAAAGCCCAATAACCTGCAAACGGACCCATCTCAACTGGGTGCGGGTTTCAACCCGCAGCGAACCCGGTCCAGCAGAATAGAATTAGGATTTCTGATTAATCCTAATCAACGGCCCTGATTCATATCTATCCTTTCACTGGGAATTAGGGATTACATTCCGAATCTATTCCTAGGGATTACATTCCTAATCTGATCCCAAAGGCGGCTATAAATACCCCCCATCCCCTATTATTAACAGGTAATCAATATTTTGCCAATTTATGCTCTCTCATAATCTTCTCTGATTACTGACTTGAGCATCGGAGGGTGCGTCGCCGGGATCAACCCCGGTGTCTCGCACTTTTTGCAGGTGAACGGCAGGAGTCAACGATCAAACTCCGGCGGAGAAGGTTAAGGTTTGATTATTTAGTTTTCCTAAGAATCCACAAATACTATCTATTTGCCCCCACACCAGATTTAGCGGTAACAGATTGGCGCTGTCTGTGGGAAACAACAAGTAGTAGCCCTTCCTCTTCTCGTTGGTCAGATCTACCCAGCCATGCCTCCCCGAAAGCTAAAATCCAGAGGGTCCAACCGTGGACCCACCCCTCCTCTACCACAACAGGAGATCCCCCTCCAAACCGTCCAGCCGGCTGGACTTCCACCCCGCAGCAGGACCAACCTCCCCATCAGAACCTCCAACCCCCTCGGGGTCAGACCAGGCCTTAGAATGCCGGTGCGGGGGGCTCCCGTCCTAATCCTCCGAAACAACCTCTCCAACATGACCACGTCTCCGTGCACAACCCCTCTACCGACTTCATGGCAGCTCACAATCCCCGGGCCTCAATGACCTCCGCAACACCCTTAACAATCGGCATAAAGAAGAGGATCTTCGCTGCCGTTTGGATGAAATGCGGGCCCGAGAGGGAGTCTCTTGCCAACAACTTCCAAATGAGCAATCTCCTCATCGCCGAGAACATAGGAGGTCTCTGCCTCACCAAAGACGGAGAGAGTCCACCGAGCACCATAGAAGAAGGCCTCGCTCACTGAGGGATGATAATGCTCCTATCACCCGTGCTGAATTCCAGCAATTCCAGGCAACCATCTTGCAAGCCCTCCATCTCCGACCCAATAATAACAATGCTCGGAGGGTCCCCACTCCTCCTTTGGTCCAAAGTCCTCGCCGACGGTCCCTAACTCCTCCCCAAGCTCCTAGCAACCCCCATCACATTCCTAGTCCTCGCCACTCTCGGAGCTACCGTCGTCGTAGGCCCCGCTCTCCCTCGTACGAAGATGAGTCCAGAGGATCGTTTGATTACCGTCGAAGGGATGACACTGTCTACCGTCGTCTCCACGAAATGGAGAGGCACTTGGGTCAGCTAGACAGGGAAAAAGAGCTTCAAGGAAGGACCCTCCGTCCAAGCCGACCTCCTTTCTCTCGAACCATCATGGAGGCGCCCGTTCCAATAGGCTTCAAGCCTCCCCAATTCGAGACTTATTCCGGGGAGTCTGATCCCGTCGATCACATCAAAAGCTTTAAGACCCTCATGCTAATCCACCAAGCTTCTGATGCTCTGCTGTGCAAGACCTTCCCCGCTACTCTCAAGGGTCCAGCCCGGGAATGGTACTCTCGCCTCGCTCCATCCTCAATAATCTCCTTTGAGCAATTCGAGACCCTTTTCGTCACCCACTTCGTGAGTAGCCGCCGAACTGAGAAGACCAGCATTTTGCTACTCTACCTCAACCAGAAGAAGGGTGAGAAGCTGCGAGACTATGTGAAAAGGTTCACCGCGGAAGCCAGGTCCATCGCCTCCCTCGACCAGTCGGTCGCTGGAACTGCATTTCAGTCGAATGTCCTTAACTCCAGCCTTCGGTCCTCCCTCGCCAAGAAGCCCCCACAGAACTTCTCTGACATCCTTCTCTGAAGCGAGAAGTATATCTGGGATGAGGAAGCTGAGCATCGCCCCACCTTTGAGGGGCCTTCCTCCGGAACCAAAAGAAAATCAGGAGAAGAAGAGAGAGCCAAGAAACTCCTGAAGGACAATGGCGGCCAGCACCACCCTCCCCCTAGATTTGAAAAATTCACTCCTCTTAACGCCAACATTTTCACTATTCTCATGGAAGTTGAGAAGGAAGGGGTGATAACTCCTGCCTCGAAGATGAACACCCCTGGCAAGAATAGGGACAAAGAGAAGTGGTGCCGCTATCACCGGGACCATGGCCACGACACCAATGATTGTCGGGCCTTGAAGAACGAGAGTGAGGCCCTCATCCAGAGGGGGCAGTTGGCCAAATTTGTGAGAAAGGACCGGACCGATCTCCCTCCTCCACCTCGGGGGGCTAACAAGCATCCTGAACGACGCGATGAAACTCCAGAGTTCGAAGAGGAACGCATCCTACATCTCATCCATGGAGGCCCCATGGGAGGCACCTCCAACTCTTCTTGAAAGGCTTTCATAAGGAAAGTCAACTCAGTACATGGCATGCCCCCTACCAAAGGCCTCGGAGTACCGGTCACTTTTTCGGATGAAGACCTTGAGGGTGTTCGAACCCCCCATTGTGATGCACTAGTCATCAACCTCCATATGGCAAATTTGAAAGTGGAGAGGATCCTGGTGGACAATGGCAGCTCCGTTAACATCCTCTTCCTCGCTGCTTTCAAAGGGTTCAAACTATCCCGGGACAGACTTAAGCCCGCCGGCTATGCAGTCCACGGGTTCATGGGAGTGCCAGTGACTATTGAAGGGGTGATCACCCTCGATGTAACCGCTGGAAAAACTCCTACCACCCGAACGGAGCCGATGGACTTCATGGTCTTCGATGTCCCCGCTGCTTATAATGTGATCCTAGGCCGACCCGGCCTAGCTGCTCTCGAAGTCGTCCCTTCCGCCCATCACATCAAGATGAAGTTCCCCACCCGGGCAGGAGTAGGGGAAGTAAGAGGCAATCAGGAAATGGCCCGCAAATGTTACATGAACTCTACGGGGGGTCCATTCCTCTCCCTCGAAACTCTTGAAATCCACCAAGATGGTGTCCGACCAACGTCCGAGCCGGTGGATGAATTGGAGGAAGCGCTCTTCTCTGAGCAAGATCCGAACCGCAAGTTCTTTATCAGCAAGACCCTCCCATCTGCCTTAAGCTCAGACATATTCTAATGCATTAGAAAGAACCGTGACCTCTTCGCATGGTCGGCTGCCGACATGCCAGGAATCTCCGAAGAGCTCCTCGTCCACCACCTGAGCGTTGCACCAGGGTCCAAACCAGTTCAACAGAAGAGGCGCAAATTTGCTCCCGAGCACCAACAAGCTATAAAAGAAGGGGTGGACAAGCTCCTTAAGGCTCGGTTCATATAGGAGGTCAATTATCCCGAATGGCTCTCAAACGTTGTGATGGTAAAGAAGGCCAACGGGAGCTGGAGAATCTGCATCGATTTTACCGACCTGAATAAAGCATGTCCCAAAGACCCCTTCCCTCTTCCAAGCATTGACACCCAGACTAACACCACTTCGGGCCATGAGCTTCTCAGCTTCATGGATGCTTTTTCTGGGTACAATCAAATCTGCTTGTTTCCCCCAGATATCCCGAAGACCTCCTTTGTTACCAATCAGGGCCTCTACTGCTACAGGGTGATGCCTTTTGGGTTGAAGAATGCAGGCGCCACCTATCAACGCCTCGTTAACAAAGTCTTCCAAAATCAGATTGGCCGTAACATAGAGGTGTATGTTGATGATATGCTTGTGAAGAACATCCATGGGGCCGACCATGTCACCGATCTACAAGAGGCGTTTGATGTACTCAGGAAATATGATATGAGGCTCAATCCGAACAAGTGTGCATTCAGAGTCTCGTCGGGGAAATTCCTAAGCTTCATGGTCAGCTAAAGAGGGATCAAAGCCAACCCCGAGAAGATTAAAGCCATACTGGACATGGCTCCTCCCAAAAATATGAAAGAGGTTCAGAAGCTAATCGGGCGCCTCGCAGCTATAGGGCGCTTCCTTTCCAAGTCAGGGGAGAAGTGTCTTCCCTTATTCAAGGCTTTAAGGGGGGCTAAGGGGTTCGAATGGGGTCAACAACAGCAGGAGTCGTTCGATCAGCTTAAAGCCTATCTAGTCAATCCCCCTCTCCTCAGCAAGCCTATCCCTAGGGAAACACTCTACCTCTACTTAGCTGCCTCCGAACAAACCCTCAGTGCTGTCTTGGTGAAGGAACAAGACAAGGCTCAGAAGCCCATCTATTATGTGAGCAAGGTACTCCGGGATGCCGAGCTCCGATATCCAAGGCTGGAGAAGATGGCATACGCCTTGGTCATAGCAGCTAGGAAGCTTCGCCCGTATTTCCTGTCCCACTCGGTGGTCGTTCTTACCGACCAACCGCTGAAGCAAATCCTCCACAAGCCGGAGACCTCTGGCCACCTCATGAAGTGGTCGATCGAGCTGAGCCAGCATGACATATCATACTAGCCTCGGACCGTGATCAAGGCTCTGGCCTTAGCTGAATTCATTGTTGAGAACACCATCCCCGTGGTCAGTCGAGCAGCAAACGGGCCTCCTATCTGTCGGTATATGTGGACGGGTCCTCTTGCACCGAAGGAAGCGGAGCCGGGGTCATTTTGGCAGGCCCAGACGACTTTGTTCTCCAATACTCCCTCTGCATAAACTTCAAAGCCTCTAATAATGAAGCGGAGTATGAAGCCCTTATAGCCGGTCTCGGAATGGCCCGCAAAGCAGGGGCACAACGTCTTCGGATATTTAGTGACTCTCAACTGGTCATAAATCAAATCTTGGGCGAGTACAAAGCATGAGATGACCGAATGGCTAAGTATCTAGCCAAGGTCCAAAATCCCATGGCTCTATTCGAAGAAGCACTTATTCAGCGAATCCCCAGAGAGGAAAATTCCCAAGCAGATGCCCTCTCCAAGTTAGCCTTTTCTTCCCTCCAAAGTCTCGAGCAGACTGTCCTGATTGAGGTACTCCTGAGGCCGAGCATAAAAGAAGAAACTTCCGACTCGTTGGAGTCACTGCCTGTTCAACTTCAGGATTATTGGATGAAACCCCTGATAGAATTCCTAAGGGACGGGCTCGTCCCTGAAGACCCAAAAGAAGCTCGTCGAGTCAGAACCAGAGCGGAGCGGTACACCCTTGTTGAAGGGGTCCTGTACAAATGCTCATTCACTCAAATAGACGGCAGACCCTACTTAAGGTGCCTTTCCCCGGAACAAGCAACATATGCCTTACAAGAGCTTCACGAAGGCATAGGCGGAGCGCATTCAGGGTCCAGATCACTCGCCCGGAAGGTGTTGAATTATGGATACTTCTGGCCTACCCTCTTCCTAGACACCGAACGACACGTTCGGCAATGCAGCTCTTACCAAAAGTATTCCAATATTCGTCTCCTACCCCAAGCTCAGCTCGCCTCCCTATCAAGTCCGATCCCTTCTGCAATGTGGGGGATGGATTTACTGGGGCCATTTCCCCCAGCTCCCGGCCAGCTCAAATTCTTAGTTGTGACAATCAAATACTTTTTAAAGTGGATAGAGGCCGAACACTTGTCTACAATCACCGAGAACAAAGTACTTCAATTCTTCTGGAAGAGAATCATCTGCAGGTTCGGCGTCCCTCGAGTCCATATAACGGACAATGGAACGCAATTTACAGGGGCCGCATTCCGAGCTCTATGTGAAGACCTCGCCATCCAACAACGCTTCTCCTCCGTCTCCCACTCGCAGTCAAATGGTCAAGTACAAAATGCCAAACGACAAATCCTCTCCGGTATTAAGAAGAGGTTGGATAAGTCCGCTAAAGGTTTATGGGTTGATCAGCTCCCTAACATACTGTGGAACTACCGCACTACGAAACGGACCCCTACAGGAGAGACGCC
This sequence comes from Hemerocallis citrina, assembly GCA_017893485.1. Taxonomy (NCBI): domain Eukaryota; kingdom Viridiplantae; phylum Streptophyta; class Magnoliopsida; order Asparagales; family Asphodelaceae; genus Hemerocallis; species Hemerocallis citrina. The sequence continues at coordinate 6,209,212 of CM030366.1, read as the reverse complement.
TTTTAATCTCACCTATGGGTCCGAGGCTGTGATCCCCTTGGAAGTCGGTGTACCTTCTCCTCGTCTTATTGCTTATGAAGAAGAGCAGAATGCCAGAGAGCTTCGGGTGAATTTGGATTTGATTGATGAGCTCCATGAAAGAGCTTTAATTCTCCAACAAAGCTACCGAAGGAGGATCGAGCTGGCTTACAACAAGAAGGTTTGTCCCACCAACCTCAAGGAAGGGGACTTGGTTTTCAGAAAGTTAGCTATCTCATTCCCCAGCCAGAAGAACAAGCTAGCCCCAAATTGGGAAGGACCCTACAAGATAGCCAAAGTGGTTAGGCCCGGGACCTACCGTCTAGAAGACCTTGAAGAAAGAGAGATTCCCAGAACTTGGAATGCCGACCATCTCTTGAAGTACCAAGAGAGAGCATGAACGCCTCTGTGAGTACCTTCAGATGTCGAACCGTTCCTTTCCCTTCACTTGTATTTTACTTTTTCTTCTTTATTTCTCCAATGTAATAACGGTTCGCAACTTAGAAGCAGCCGACTATTAGTTTTCAATAAAGAACATTTTTCTTCATATCTTTTGAATTGCTTGTATCTCTCTGTTTTTACCTTCTTTATACGCAAACGACGAGTTCGGAGTCCAACAGTTGGCTCGAATCCGCTTCTCAAGCTCGCTCTTAAGCGATCTAGAAGTGGTTCGCTATTCGGAATAGCTCCCACAACCATTGAAATATACGCAAATGACGAGTTCGGAGTCCAACACTTGGCTCGACTCCGCATCGCAAGCTCGCTCTTAAGCGAGCTAGAAGTGGTTCACCATTCGGAATTGCTACCACAACCATTGAAACATACGCAAACGACGAGTTCGGAGTCCAACACTTGGCTCGACTTTGCTTCGTAAGCTCGCTCTTAAGCGAGATAGAAGTGGTTTGCCATTCGGAATTGCTCCCACAACCGTTGAAACATACCCAAGCGATGAGTTCGGAGTCCAACACTTGGCTCGACTCCGCTTTGCAAGCTCGCTCTTAAGCGAGCTAGAAGTGGTTCGCCATTCGGAATTGCTCCCACAACCGTCGACGCACGCGAAATTTCTACAACTAGAATAGACATGGGAGAAAAGTATTTAAAAGGGCTAACGTTTGGTTCCTATGGCTCATTTCGAATCGAACTACCATGCACGTCCAACACATGAACATCATAAAGAAAACGAGCCTTTATTTCATTAAAAAGTTCGACAAAGGAACCCAAATTACAAGACCGAGTTACTACTACGGGGCGCTACAAAAACTCAAAGAAGCATAATTACAACTTATTCAACGCTTCTTTGGAACGGGGATGTTTCGGTTCACTCGGGGACGACGTCTCCTAACTTCGGAGCTCGTCTGTAGGCCAACGGACCGAGACGCCTCTTCGGTGTAGCCTCTGACCGTGGCCCCAACCGAAGCTCCACTAGACGAGGTAGCTACCCCGCTTTGAGCATCGGCTGGGCTCCGCCTAACGACATGCAAATGAGTCGCGAGCTTGTAAAAAGAGATTCCCCTCTCACTCTCTTCGCGCGTACACGACGTGCTCCGAACATTGATTCTTGCCGGCTGAGGCTTGAGTCGAGCGACTTCCTCCTCGAGCTCGACAATCCGATCCTTCAAAGAGTCGTCCTTCACAAATATCTTAAAGCGAGGAAGCCGAGCAGAGCCTTCAGCACCAGAGCTATCGGCTATGATTTAACAAAGGTGGGTCACTTCGATACTTCTATCAACCGTAACCCTCCTCAACTCGTCAACCTTCGCCGTCAACTTGTCGCGCTCGGCCATCAATTTACCCACTGCCGATGTTAATTCGTCTTTCTCCGCCAAAAGTTCTTCCTCGGCTATCTTCAAATCTTGAACTTCCGCCACAAGGTCCACCTTCCGCTCGAGTAACGTCGAACAGCGCCTTTCGGAGCAACTCCACCTCGCCTTCAAGACGAACCTCGCGATATCACTTCCGTAGTAGTTTTAGCTCGGAGAAATACCTTCTCGCCATTGCCTTGACCTCCGATAGATCTAACTCGATTCTTAAGAGGCACTCTTGGCTGCAATAGAGGGCTTGCTTTGCTGTTTTCAATTCAGTACGAAGGCGAGAAACCTCAGCCGCTGAACTCGACTCGACCTGAAAAGTGAAAGAATATCAAAAGGAGTCTTCAACACTTAGCGAAATTTCAATGTGTTCACAACACTTGAGTTCTCAATACGAAAAAAAAGTGTTCAACACTTAGCAAAATCTTGAAACATTCGGCCAGGATTTCAAAAGGGGAAGTCATTTCATTAAAAATCCAAAATATACACAAAAGCTATGGCCAGTCCGCAGTTAGGCGTTACAACAAAAACAAAACAAGAAAAGCAAAAACAATGAGAGAAGAGGCGACTAAGTCATGGGTCAACCTCGTGATGTTCTGAAGCATCGTCGCTCGGAACGGTGACTATCGCGCCCTCGACTTGCACTTCGTCCTCAGCCTCTTTGCCCTCCTACCCGGGGGCGAGCTCCGCCAGAGGCAGTTCTTCCTCCCCCTTTACGGGGTCGTAGAAGTAGTAGGAGGAGCTGTCGAACCCGGGGATGCAAGAGGCCACATGCTTCAGTTCTCGGGCGTACGCCTCCTCCATGTTTGTCAACATGTGGGCCTCGACCTCGTCCCGAACCGCCTGCTCCGCAGCCGCCACCTTCAATGACTGGCTGCTCAAAGCCTCCTCCAACGCCCTCAGTGCCTTGGACAGCTCCTCTTCGAGACCAGCTGTCTCCTTCTCCAATGCTTCGACTTTGGCAGCCTCGGCGGCTGAGTGCTTCAGTGCCTCAGTGAGCTTTGCCTCGAGACCGGCCACCTCGACCGCGCACGAAGCGGAAAGCAGCTGCTCGGCCTCGAATAGTTTGACCGCCTTGGCCCGCTCCGACCTCTCCCGATCATTCAGCACAGTCATCTCCTTCTCCTTGCTCGCGAACACCTCGAGCAGATGGTTGAAGTGGCATAGGATCTGCAAGCGGCACAAGAGAAACCATTAGGCCTGAGTGAAAGAACTTAGAATAATTTTTGAAGAAACTTCTGATACTCACCGACATGGTGTTCCGAGCGATCTGCTTGGCGTCATCGCCTACGGAACCCGCCTTCAGTGCTGCTCGGTCTTTTGGGGTCGGCAGGTGTTTCACCGCCTGCATACAAATGCCCCCGTCACCGAGAAACCCGCCCACCTTCATCACCCGCCAGTCGGGGATGAAGTGGCGCTTGTGCTCCTTGGTAAGTATCTTCTCGGCCTCAGCGGTGAAAGAGGGGACCTCAAGAGCTAAGGCCGCACCCACGTTGAACGCCCCTCTCGACGACCCGGGCGCCTCAACTTCAGCAGCTTGGGCCAGTATCTCCGAGGGAGCTGGGGCGGGCGTCTCCAAAGAGCCTAGGGCAGGTGCATCCGAAGGTGCCTCAACCACCGGCTACACGACGGTCAGTGAGGCCGAGGGGACCTTCGCAGCTCGGCCCCCTGAGGCCCGACCACAGTCCTCTTAATCTTTCTCGACTCCTGCTCCTTCGCTGCCTGGGCCTTAGCCATCAGTCCTTTGTAGTCCTTACCGGGGGCCTTTGAAAAAAACCGAGCAAAAAGAGTTAGAAATTATTTTTTTAACCATAAGATAAAGCTAAAGCGAAAGAAGAAGAGAAAAGCATACTAGGGTCGATCGGACTGAGACCCCCACGAAACAAGACCTCCTCGGTGATGTCCTTCTAACTAAGGGTCGGAAGACCGAGGAGCTTCTCTACCACCTCTTCCTCTTCTCTGGTGAGCACGGGCTCCTTCTTCGCCCGCTTCGGAACCCCCGATCGTCTTCCACACTGTCGGAAAGATCCACGGCTCGGGAGTACGGATAAGAAAGTACTTCTCTTTCCAGCACTTGATTGAGTCCGGGTTCTCGATCAACTTCACTCCCTTCCTCGGTGACAGATAGTATCTCTCCTCCATCTTGTTCATCTGGCAGAGGCGGTAGAGGATCCGAAGTACAACCATGTCCGGCCGCACACCGATCACTTGGCATTGAAGGACGAAGGCAATCACGTGTTGCCACATGTTCGGCATAAACTGAGCGGGACTCAGGTTGAACCATTGCAGCACCTCGATTACAAAATGGTGCAATGGCAGCCGAAGTCTGGCGTTCAGTGCGTCGTAAGGAAAGATGCAGGTATCGGCCGAAGTCGACGTGCACGCTCGGACACCGAGGCCGGGGAGTAGAAGTACATACTCCTTGGGAATCCGAAACCCACTCCGGATCCGATGCAAGTTTGCCTCGGTTAAGATCGAGGAAATCTGATCCACCTCGGAAGGGTCCCTCAGATCATTCTCCTCATAAGACGGAGCCGTGCCCTGCGTCACCTTCTCCAACAGATCTTCAGGGTAACTCCGCACCCCACCGACACTAGATAAGACAGACGGGTGCCGACCCAATTCTCCTGCTGCCTTAGGGTGTTCGACTATCGTCGTCACCCCGAACGGCTCGGTAATCTCCTAGCCCTTGCTCGGCCTAACCGTTGTCACGTCAATCGGCTCGACGACCTCCTTCCCCTTGTTCGGCCGACGTCTCGGTCTGAGGTTGGGGTCTCATCCTCAGAAGAAAACTTAACCATTTTCTAAGGATAAGAGGAGAGACTAACCTTGAAGTGATGTGAATGGCCGGAAAAGATCACCGGAATCTAAAAACGCCTTGCCGCAATAGCTAGTAGCGCCACCCGAGAGCGGAAACTTCTCTAGTAGAAAGTAAAAGCAAAAGTAGAAATGAAAAGTGAAGAATGAGGTAAAATGTGAGGGGAGTGAAGACTTATAGTAAAAGAAACGACTCTTGGGCTTTGTAACGTAAAGACGCAACTCTTGGGCCTCCCCCTAAGGCATTAGAGAAGCCCAAACGATTAAGTAGCGAAGAGCGGCAACCGTTCGCAAAGGTAGCAACTGTTCGATACAAGTCATACCGCTCGACTGTGCCACAAGATCCAAGACACCGGGGCACCCCACCGAGCAAAATGGGCGACGCTCAGGTTGCCCCACGATTCCTCAGAAACCGAGCAACTGCCGATCCGAGCTGCGAATTGGAGAAAAATGACTTTCTTCCCAAAATTCGTGCAAGATCTCGATCAGACGGCATAGATCGAGCCACGCCCACAAAATGACAAGATAGTGTTTTCTCGAGAACTGAGCCTACCTCGAGATCCACACCATGGTCGAACGGCCTAGATCGCTCCACGTCCCTCAGAACCAAAGCCCGAGCGATAAGCGATCCGAACTGTTCACACAATGAAGAAGCTCGGAAACCGAGCAACTGCCGATCCGAGCTGCGAATTGGAGAAAAATGACTTTCTTCCCAAAATTCGTGCAAGATCACGATCAGATGGCTCAGATCGTGCCACCTCCACAAAACGACAAGATAGTATTTTCTCGAGAACTGAGCCTACCTCGAGATCCGCACCATGATCGAACGGCCCAGATCGCTCCACGTCCCTCGGAACAAAAGCCCGAGCGACAAGAAATCCGAGCTGATCACACATTGAAGAAGCTCGGAAACTGAGCAACTGCCGATCCGAGATGCGAATTGGAAAAAAATGACTTTCTCCCCAAAATTCGTGCAAGATCTCGATCAGACGGCTCAGATCGTGCCACCTCCACAAAACGACAAGATAGTATTTTCTTGAGAACTGAGCCTACCTCGAGATTTGCGCCATGATCGAACGGCCCAGATCGCTCCACGTCCCTCGGAACCAAAGCCCAAGCGACAAGCGATCCGAGCTGATCACACAATGAAGAAGCTCGGAAACCGAGCAACTGCCGATCCAAGCTGCGAATTGGAGAAAAATGACTTTCTCCCCAAAATTCATGCAAGATCTCGATCAGATGGCTCAGATCGTGCCACCTCCACAAAACTACAAGATAGTGTTTTCTCAAGAACTAAGCCTACCTCGAGATCCGTGCCATGATCCAACGGCTCAGATCGCTTCACGTCCCTCAAAACCAAAATCCGAGCGGCAAGCGATCCGAGCGGAGAAAGCAACTCGGGAGCTTATGGCCGATTATGACATTGGTTTGCAATACCATCCTGGTAATGTAAAATTGGTACCTGATGCTTTGAGTAGGAGACCAGCAGTTATATTTCTTACTCAGTAGAGGGATCTCATTGAGCAGGTGAGGAGGTTGGAGTTGGTTGTTATGTTGCCGAGTTCTAGTCGGAGTTGTTTGGCGCTCCAGCTGCAGTCGTCTCTTATTGATCAGATTAAGGTGGCGCAGGCTGGTAATGTGCAGTTGCAGAGATTTTGAGCTGAGGTTGAGTCTGGATCCAAGACGGACATGGTTATTCATGCAGATGGTTCGCTTCATTTTGGTTCCCAATTGTGTGTCTCTTAGGGTGAAGTTCGTTAGAGGTTGCTTAAAGAAGCTTATCAGTCTTCGTATTCTATCCATCTTGGTGGTACTAAGATGTATCAGGATTTGAAGCTTCATTTCTGGTGGCATGGTATGAAGATGGTTGTGGCTCGGTTTGTTTCTCAGTGTTTGGTTGGCCAACGGGTTAAGGCAGAGCATCAGAGAACCGCTGGACTTCTTCAACTGCTTCCTATTCCAGAGTGGAAGTGGGAACATATCACTATGGATTTTGTGACCGCTTTGCCGAGGAGTCCTAAGGGTCATAATGCTATAAGGGTGATTGTTGACCGTTTGACGAAGGGTGCTCACTTCATTCCTTTTCGTGTCGGGTAGTCTACTGAGAGCCTAGCTAAGAGGTATACGCAAGAGATTGTTAGACTTCATGTGGTTCCAGTCAGTATTATATTCGACAAGGATACGAGATTCAGATTTCAGTTCTGGGAGAGTCTTCAAAACAATTTGGGGAGTAAATTAAAGTACAGTGCAACTTTTCATCCCCAGACTGATGGACAGTCAGAGCGGACTATTCAGATTCTTGAGGATATGTTGAGGTCATGTATCCTTCAGTTTGGTGGGTCTTGGGAGGATCATTTGCATCTCGTAGACTTCTCGTACAATAACAGCTTTCAAGCCAGTATTAAAGCTGCTCCATTCGAGGCACTCTATGGGCAGAAGTGCAGATCGCCAGTGTGCAGGGATGACATTGGTGAGAGGAAGTTGTTGGGTCCGGAGTTGATCACCATGATAGTTGATGCGGTGGTTCAGATCAGGAAGCATTTGCAGGCAGCTCAGGATAGGCAGAAGCGATGGGCCAATGTCCATCGGAGAGATTTGGAGTTTGGTGTTAGTGAACATGTTTTCCTAAAGGTATCGCCGTGGTGCGGTGTCATTCGGTTCGGTGGTGGGGGCAAGCTTAGCCCTAGGTCTATTGGACCGTTTGAGATTTTGGAGCGAGTAGGCAAGGTGGCCTATCGTCTTGCATTGCCACCAGCTTTATCAGGAGTGCACGATGTTTTCCATGTCTCACAATTCAGGAGATATATCCGAGATGAGAGCCACATGATCGACTATTCTGAGTTGACCATTCGGCTGGATTTGACTTGTGAGATTCCGCTAGTTGCTGTTGTGGATCAGCGGGAGAAAGTGCTTAAGAACAAGGTCATCAAGTTGGTTCGTGTTTCTTGGAATCCTCACTCGCCTGGTAAGTCGACTTGGGAGCTGGAGGAGGAGATTCAGCAGAAGTTTCCTCATTGGTTTGAGTAGTTTTTATTTCGTTCTTTGGTTGTTTCGGGATTACCCTATGTATCTTCCTTTTTGAATTTCGAGTACGAAATTCTTCTTGTTAGGTGGGTAGGATTGTAACCCCTGTTTTTTATTTTGTGTATTTTTTAGGTGTATTTTTTGTTTGGTGTATTTTTTCTCTCGTGTATTTTTTCTGAACCGTATATTGGAGTTGTTTTCAATATATATTCGTTTTATTTCATTTTGAGCTCTTTGTGTTTGATTGGTTGTCTCTTTTGTTTCGTTCTTCAATTAATTTATCTTTCTTTCATTGGTCTCGTTCTCTTTATTTTATTTTTGGTTGTTTGTGGTGGTGGTGATTGGTTGTTATCCTTTTCCCAATCCTATTTGTTCGATCCCTAATAAGATTACCAAAGCCAAATTAAAATCCACAATCCTATTTGATATCCTATACAATTTGTATCCTAATTAAAGCCAATTAAACAAATCCTACTACTACTCTTAATTACCCACAACCCAATTACCCATTAACCCAAATCCACATATATATATATATATATATATATACCTCTAATCTCTCTCACAAACCATAACCCTAATACCCTAACCCTCTACCTCTCTCACCCGGCCTCCCTCTCCTTGCTTGCGCCGCAACCCACACACCCCCATCCCGATCAGCCCAGGCTGAGACACCCCCCTCCCGGCCTGCATCTAACCCGCAACACCCCTACCCCCCGATCGGCCTAACCCCCCCCCCCCCCCCGGCTGACTACCACCATCATCTACTCCACCATACAACTCCTCTTGCACCTCGACTCTCTCTCTTGGTGTCCCGTTCGTGGCCGCAAGCCACCATCGTCGACATCTCTCTCTCTCTTGCTTTGTGGAGTTTTTTTTGTGTGGAGATTTCTGCTCAAGTTTGCATGGATTCACTCATTCGCGGATTTTTGTTCGTTGGTTTTGCTCGCTACTCTTGGTTTTCATCATTCTTCATCTTCGGTTAAGGCAAGTAACTTGTAGTCCAATTCATTTGTTTGATACAAGTCAAAAATACCACCTATAGTCTAGTTGGGTCTAGAGACGAATCTTGTTTGTGTTATGTTTGATGAGTTTTGTCTCTATTGTGAAAACTTGACCATAGTTGCCTCACGACACAATATGGAGATGAAATAACTTAGGTTTTACTCGTTCTTGATTTGATGATATATGTGGGACTTTTGTGAGAATTGGTAATTTGGTTGATGTTGGATCCTGTAGGCAAGGCAACAAACACTAGATGGGGGGTGAATAGTGTTTATAAGAAATTAAAATGCGGAATAGCGATTTTTCTTCTGTACAGTCGACTTAAGGGATACACCAGTCGACTGTATTAACAAAATGAAAATTAATTTAAATAAGTCTGTGAAGTCGACTTAGAGTTGAGACAGTCGACTTAACATGCAAATAACCTTCAGAGAGTACGAGTCTGACCAGTCGACTTATCTGAATACTCAGTCGACTGTCCAGACAAGTTTCACAGTAAAAACACAAACTGAGAAAATAGAAATGCAAGTAGAGAGATACAACCACAGAGTGCACTCGATGTATCCTGGTTCGGTCCTTCCGACCTACATCCAGTCCCCAAGCAACCCACTTGAGATTTCCACTATTCTTGAAAAAGTTTACAAGAATACCCTACGGCGTTCAGACAACAACCTTGTCCAACCCGGAGTCCTTTCTCTCAACCAGAGAAAGCAACCCACTCTTCCACCAAGAGTGACAAACCTGACTCTACACCCTAGAGTCCTACTCTCCAATCGAGAGGAAAAGAAAACAATAAAAATTGTTTACAATCAACCTATAGCCTTGTTTGCGATTGTGATATAGTACGTGGCTAAAATGGTTGACTTCTATATCCAGTCCAGAACGAAATCAAATATTATACTGGACTGAAGACAGAGAACCAAGTCTTAGTGAATTGAAAGCTTTTATCTCTTGAAAGTATAAAACTTAAGATTTCAAAATTTCTTGGAGTATTGTATCATTCACAGTGGATTCTAATCTCTATTTATAGAGTTAGATACACTGGACGTTGGGAAACAGTTGTTCCAACTGTCAACCAACGGAAATAAAAAGATTAGAATTTGAAAAAGCGATTTTAAAACAAAAAACTGTCAAAAGCACTTGAACAGTTGACTGGGTTGCCATAATGAGTCGACTGGTCAGAGTTTGAATAAAATTAGGCAGTTTTGTACAGATTCAGTCGACTGGAACAAGTAACAGTCGACTGGTACTCAACAGCTAATCTAGTTCAAGCTGTTTTGACCTTTGGATTTGAAAACACACAACTATAAAAATTTTATATGTGAGTGTATGTGTGTGTGACAAGGCTGTACATCATTCTAAGACTCAATAAAGAAAAATATTACATTTGTTTACAAGACACATAAATAAATGACATTGAAACATTTGTCTTGATTTGAGTCTTGAGTCTTGAGTCTTGAGTGAAGCCATTGTCTTTATCCTGAGCTATGCTTTCATTGGTTCAGCTTTAGAGAAATGAGGCCTTTGTGTATCTTCTGATACAACCTGCAATTATATTCATTATAGCACAGATACATGTTGCAGTGTGTTGTAATCACCAAAATCAAGAATCAACAGTTGAGACCCATGTGATATACTTGGTGTGAACATGCTAGATACCCTAATTCATGATGTTTGGACACTTGGTAGATTCGATTAAATGTTTAGTTTTGTTTTGAACAAGTTCGTATGATATATGTTGAGTTGTTATTAAAGGGAAAAATCTGTATTTTGTCGCCGATCTGTTTTGTTTGCTGTTTTGTACTGTGTTGAAGTCAGTATCTTAATTTCAGTATAAAACATGAGTTTTAGAGAATTTTGTCTATTTTCAAATCCCTCTGACCTTGCTTGATTTCGTTTTCGTATGTGTGAATTATGATTGTTTTACTACAGAGGTGTAGATCTTTTCAAGATTTCATTTTTCGATGATTTTGATGACTAAATGATTTTGATATTGATGCTACATATATTATTTAGATCCAAAACTTTGGTCAGTATTTCTTTATCTTGTTAGGTATTACCCAGAATTTTGGTGGATTTTATTGGTTAGTTTTATGTGTCGTTTCATGCTCGTTTATGAAAATTATACTTGTTGTATTTTACTTGCTGTTCTGTAAAGAATCGTATTTTCACCCTGATTCCTTTTACTGTATGAAAAATGTTTGTGAAATATGAAAGTAGTATTTTTATCTATTTTCATATCCCTTTGGCGGAATTGGATTTCGTTTCACTGGTTGCGAGATATCATATATTTCGTACAGCAGTGTTGGGAATTTCAGATTTGCCAACTATCATTTATTGTATATTCATATTTTTGATGACTGATCTAATTTTACTGGAAAATTATGAAACTTAATATTTAGATACTGGACATATAGGGGAATACCCCAGATTTTTTGTGGATTTATTTATTGTGTTTTCATATTGTTTTCCTATTCTTGAATTCGTTTTCCTAATTTCTGGCTGAACCTATTTTCTGTATTCAAATCAGTTTTGAGCTATGTCTTTGTGAATTAATATATGACTTATTTATACTCGCTGGATTTGGTTGGGAGTCTATTATCTAGAAGTTTTGATGGATTTAGATTTGTATGTTTGTAACACTTGAAATCACTGTTTTACTACAGTATGGTCTTGATGTCCTGAACTTGAGATTTGTTTATTTTATTCTTTTATGAGATATCTTGTACGCGTACATATTTAGCTTGCAACTTGGACTTATCACATGATCATGCCATGTTATTCTTGATATATTTTGCACATATACATGCTTGTTTGACAATAATAAATAACCAAGCTGGGGTTTAAGGGACAGATCTAATAGTGGATAATTCAGAAACGTGTACTCGGAAGGGGATCCACTGATCCTATGTGATTACTTGAGACATGATACTTGACACGTGATTACTTGATACTTGCAAGCAAGACACGATACTTGCCACTTGCACAACTTGACACGTGATTACATGATACATGATACATGATACATGATACTTGGAGCTTGGAGCTCCATTACTTGACTTGTCCCCGAGTATACATCCCTCTATGAAATCTAAAGCGAAACTGTTTGTTGTAGCAACCATGTAAGGTGGGATGCATGAAGTGCTACCTAGATAGTAATCACTATAAGACTTGATACATGATACTTGAACATGATACTTGAATATGATACATGCTTGTTTGATACTTGACTACCTGATACATGAGACTTGATACATGATTACAGGAAACTTGACACTTGTTGCATGTTTACATGATACTTGATTACTTGACACTTGATTCATGCCATTTACACTTGTTCACTTTGCCATGCTAGTTGTTTATGTTGACATCATACTTATACCATGTTGCTAGTTAGTTTCTCCATGTGCTTGTATCCTACATTATAGGTGGCCCGTAACTTGCAATTGACGGGTACATATTTTTCTCTTTTCCTCCTTCCTGCATTCGTTGAATTGCAGATTTCAGAGAACAGGTTCCAGATGGTATCGGTGACATGAAGTATTAGTGCTGGATCTTATAATTAGTATTTCTTGTTGCTTGCTTGAACAATATTATATTTTGAGACTTGGATTTATTCTTGTATTTGGGCAATGTGATCAAAGATATTTGTTTTATTCAGATCATGACTATTTGAGATAATAAATTTGGTTTCAAGTATTCTTGTTGGTATTTTGGTTCATATGTGTATGTGGTTAATTCTTTTGCTTCCGACTCTGATGATTCTTCTGAATGTTGTAAAGATTCTTGTACAGCTTATTGATGATGAAAATCATGCGCTAGGTTTTGTCTCGTATTCTCTTTTGGGAAGCGGAGCGTGACAAAAATAAAGAAGAAACAACACAAAACTTACAAAATAACAATGCAAAGAGATGATGAAATAGATAGAGCTCGAATCATAGAAATGATGGACAAGGAAGAGATGAACCAAGCAATGAGTCAACGAATGAGAACAAATGCAAGGGATAGGGAAAAGCAAACAATGCAAGAAAGGAGAAGCAACATAGGATCCTGGGACCTTTGGGTTATGGGCCCACCACACTTCCGCTGCGAGACTCTGATGGTGACATTCCAAGCTGCAGACATGTCATTGTAGTCCACATGACACCAAGCGACGATCTGAGCAGGAAGAAAAGAATGAGACACCAGAATAAAATTGGGCTTTAGATGATGGCTTTAATTTAAATAATTAGGTCAAAACTAATGAGTGTTAACAAAAATAATATTAATAATACAAAAATCTTGTCCGCCCCGCTTGTCAAACATGGTGCTATGATACATTAGTCAAACATGGTGCTATGATACCACTAAAAACCTTGTCTGCCCCGCTTCACAAAAGGAAATATGGTATACGGATACGTGACAAGGTCCAGCAAATGATTTTCATCATCCATAAGCTGTTCAGGAATATTTACAACATCTCACAAAATAATCAGAGTCGGAAGCAAAAGAATTAATCAATCATGCACAATAGAATCAAATAGATCAACATAAATTTACTTGAAATCCAAAATATAATATAATCTCAAATAAATCAAGTCTGGACAGTCAAAAAATCCTAGGTCACATTGCCCACATACAAATAAATACAAGTATCAAATAAAATTGTTCAAAAGAAACAGATAATAATAATAGTAAAAGAAGTTCAGCACTCATATAGCATTTCTCCAACACCATCGGGCAAATGACCATCTCGAACTGCAATCAATAAATTGTAGGAGAAGGAAAAAAAAAGTACCATTCAATGCAAGTTACGGACCGCTTGTAATGCAAGATACAAGTACATAGGGAAAACTAAACAAATCTAACAAATAGCAGAAACAAAACATAGCATGGTATATGCATAACAGAATCAACTAGCATGGTATAAAACATGTGTCAAGTGTCAAGGTCAAATAGCAGGCAGACAGATATACAGATAGTATCCAATAATGATGTCAAGTGATAATGTCAGACAGATAACAGATAATCAGATAACAGATAGCCAGATAGCAGATACAGATAACAGATTCAGATTTAAATACAAATTCAGATGTCAGATTCAGATTTTTATAAGTCTTGTATTAATTATTAACTAGGTAGCACTTCATGTGCCATCCTTTTATCACATGGTTGCTACATTCAAAACTGTTACGTTTGTAGATTTCGTAGGGGATCATATGGGGCCGTGTACTCAGGGTTCAGACAAATATCAAATAATCAGATCAGACAGATAGAACTTAGTGGTTCTCGTATTCTCTACACCTTCCTAAAAGAAGTAATGTAAACATGTCAGATAACAAATCCAGACAGACAGATAGAACCTAGTGGTTCTCATCTTCCCTAAACATTCCTATAGAAAGTAATGTAGACAGGGTCAGATAACAGATAACAAATAATCATATGGGAAACACGGGCCCCCTTCTAAGTACACATTTCTATGCTTTCCCACTACTACATCTTTTCCATAAACCCCGGCTTGATCATTTTATAATTATTATCAGACGAATGTGTATATGCATGAAACAGAGTAAATCTAGCATGATATAATGACCCACAAGTTCAGAATAACAGATGAGCATGTACATATGGTAAGTAGTCACATAACAGAACAAAATAGAGTACTTCCTAATTAAGGACAGCACGACAGTACAGTACTAAAACAGCGATTCCTGTTACCAAAAATATCATAACCTGAATCCGTCAGAGAATCTGGAAAATAGACTTCCATCTGAATCCAGCGGATACATATAAGTCATATAGTGTTTTAGAAAACATAATTCAAAACTGATTTGAAACCAGAAAATACGTTCAGCCAGAAATCAGTAAATTGAATTCTCAGTCAGAAAAACAGCATCAAAACATCTCAAATAAATTCAGAAAAAATTTGCAGTATTCCCCGATATGTCTAGTATCAGAATATAAAGTTTCATAATTTTCCAGTAAGATTAGCTCACTCAACAAAAATCAGAAAACATCAAGGCACGATAGTTTGGCAGATCTGGAATTCCCAGCACTGCTGTACGAAAACTGTAATATCTCGCAAACTGTGAAACGAAATCCAAATCCGCCAAATGGAGAAGAAAATAGACAAAATAAAATAACTTTCATATTTCATAAATATTTGTCATACAGGAAAAGGAATTAGGGTGAAAATACAACTCTTTAACAACGAGCAAAATCCAACAAGTATAGTCTTTATGAACAAGCATGAAACGACATATAAAACTCATCAATAAAATCCACAAAAATTCTGGGTAATCCCTAATTAGATATAGAGACACTGAACAAAACTTCAAATCAAGATAATATGTTTAGAGCTAGTATCAAAATAGTTTAATCATCCAAATCATCAAGAAACGAAATCTAGAAATGAAATACACCTCTGTAGTAAAATCACCATATCTCACACATGCGAAAATAAAATAGATCAAGGTCAAAAGGGTTGGAAAGAAGACGAATTCCTCAAAAAATCATGTTTTATACTGAAATTAAGATACTGACCTTAATATGGTCTAAATTACTGATCAAGACAGATTATCGGTAAAATACAGAATTTTCTATAGGAACAAAACCAACATGAATCACACGAAACTTGATCGAAACTTAAATAAACACGAACTAGAGTCTACTAAGTGTCCAAACAACATGAAATAGGGTATACGACATGTCCACAACAAGTATATCACATGGATCCCACCAAGCACACAATTCTCACAAATAACTCACATATATGATCACATCAAGAACGGTCAAAACCGATGTTATTTCATGTTAAATTTGTTTCGTGAGGCAACTATGGTCAACTAGCACTATAGACACAATACTTATCAAAGATAACACACACACGAGTTGTCTTTAGAACCCAACTGCACTACAAGCGGTATTTATGACTTGTATCATACAAAGCAATTGAGTACATGTTACTTGCCTGAAAGACGAAGAAAATGACACATGCAAGAATAACGGGAATGGATTTCCGGGCATGAACACGATCGGACAATGAATTAATCGATCACCAACACACGATCACAATCGTGATCACGAAAACCAAGCACGGATGTCGATGATCAAGAGGATGATTAAGAGATCCAATGGCCAGATCTAAGAGATCAAGATCAAGATCGATCGATGATCGGACGACCAAGTTCTAAGAGATCAAGATCAAGATCACTAAGGAAATCGGACGGCTCACATCCAAAGTTGATTAAAACCCACTACAACAGCAACCCTTTGGCGTGGGCTGCACTGGCTTGGCTCCGACGGCGGAGCTGCTCGCTGCCGTTGTAGAATGTGATAGGGAGGAAAGCACCGCAGGGGCTGTCGCACAGTCGGGGCACTGCAGTTGCAGCTGGTGGTTATGCTGTAGTGTTGTCGAGGTCGCAATGGGATGTGGAAGAGAGGTGGAGGAGCATAGTGGGGTCGTCGAGGCACTGCAGTGGTGAACGCACTGCTGAACAGGCTGTTGGGGCTACTGGAGGTGCATAGGGGAACATTGCAGTGGGGCGGCTATCTGCAGGAGAGGAGAAGGGATAGAAGCAGGGTGTCGCTGGTAGGGAGAACAACATGGGAACTGGTCATCGCTGCCCTGGTTGCGCAACAGAGGGTAGACGGGAAGGGTGCAGCGTAGTTGCTGCTGGCTGCCTCGACGTCGGGAGGAGGCAGGAAGGACAGGGAGGAAGGTCGGGGTGATACAAGAGATGCTCAGAGGTAGAAGGAGAGAATGGAAGGGGCGGCTGAAGGGTCTTGGCGAGAACCATGGTGTGCAGGGATAATATATAGGTGGGTAAAAAAGACCTTAGGGTTTTTGGGGTGAAGATGGCGGCGGAATAGTAGCGGGTATAGGGAAAATAGCAGATGGGTAATAGGTTTGCTATTGGGTACGTGTATAAGGTAGGGTCTAACAGGTTTGGGTAGGTACTATAACGGGTAGAGGTAATAGTGTGTTGGGTTAAGTTAACAAGGTATTAAGAGTAATAGGGTTTGGGTAATTAGGAAAATGGGTTTGAGTAAATTAATGGGTATTTGGGGTATTAATGGGTAAAATCCAATAGGGTTTTAGGATTATTAAATCCAATAGAAAATATTTATAAAAATATTAGATAAAAATATGATCCATATAAAAATGTAGCATTACAGTGTAGAGTTTATTTGAAATAATTAAAAAATCCTATTAGTAACTAAAAGTGGATTTTTAATAATAAGTCAGAAATAACAATAATAACAATAATACTAATAACAATAACAATAATAAGAAAATGATAAAAATAATAATAGTAATAATAATACAGAAATAATAATAATAATAAGAGTAATAATAACAAAAATACGAATTGTTACAATATAAAAATCTTAGGAAATAGTTACAGATAAAATTATTGATCTAAAACGGATTTTAATAAGAGATCCGATAATACATTTTAACAAAAATAATTTGAAAGAGGGAAACTAATTTACAAAAATTTTAAATACACAAAATACACAGAAAATACAATTTTGGGAAACAGGGGTTACACCTACCCACCTTACAACAAAATTTCGTCCTCGAAATTTGCTTAGGCGGTACATAGGACAGGGCAAAAGCAAACTTATGGGGTAACAAAAACAAGTCTCAAAACAAGCACATGTGTAAACAAGCATGAATCATTCATAAGCTGTCAGGATCTTTACAACAAGTACAAGTATAAACAAGAGATGTACAAGAGAAATGGTCAGCTACGCATGCATAACAGAATTAATATAGTCAATAAGATTACTTGAAATGAAACAAGAATACTGAATTTCAAATAATCATGTCTGGAACAAAACACAAGTCTGGGACAGAAAGCCCAATACAAAATAATCCATGTAACCAATTATAATTATTTAAGATAAGCAACAAGAAATAAATAGATATTGCAAAAATCTCCATCCAACTAGAATCATAGATCACCTGCTCCATCGGACAGCTGATCACCATAATCTGTAATTTAACAAATAAATATAGAGTAAGAGCGGAAGCAAACATAGCATGGAATTGACATGGCAACAAAATAGAACAACTAGCATGACAAGATGAACAAGTGCAAGTGGCATGTAACATCAGTCAAGTAATCAAGTATCATGTAAACGAGTAACTAGTAACAAGTGTCAAGTATCAAGTATCATGTACGAGTAGCAAGTAGCAAGTATCAAGTAATCAAGTATCTTGTTCAATTCTTTTATTATATCTATCTAGGTTGCACTTCATGCATCCCAGGTTTTTACCACATGGTTTCTACTGACATGCAAATTTTGTTTAGGCCTAGTGATGGGTTTCTATAGGGCCGTGCACTCAGACGTCAAGTAACAAGTAGCAAGTAACAAACACGAATCACGTAATCGTGAACTCGTGGCATCAAGTAGTAGTAACAAGCATGAATCATGTAGTCATGAAACATGGCGGCATATAGTAATAACAAGCATGAATTATGTAATCAAGAAACATGGCAGCATATAGTAATAACAAGCATGAATCATGTAGTCATGAAACATGGTGGAAAGTAATAACAAGCATGAATCATGTAATCATGAAACATGGCAACAAGTAACGGGAACACGGGCCCCCTTCTGAGTACACATACCTATATTGTCCACTATTAAGGTCTTTCCCTTAATCCCGGCTTGGTTATTTGTTATTATTATCAAATAGGCATGTATTTGAACAAAACATGACAAGAAAAACACGGCATGCACAAGTAAAAAGTTCAAATTGAAAGATAAATATGTACAGATGAAAGACAACTCATAAAAGGATAGAACAATGAAAATTCTAGTTCAGGACAGCAATACAGTACTACACCAAATCTCGAATTCTCGTTGCTACAAATGTGCAAATCTGGATCCGTCAGAAATTCTGAAAATAGATTCTCGACCGAATCCAGCAAAAATATATAAGTCATATGTTATTTTGCAAAAACAAGTCTCAAAACAGATTTGTATCCAGTGAACATGTTCAGCCAGAAGTCAGAAAGTTGCATTCATAAACACGAAAACAACATAAAAACTTACAAATTAAATCGAAGAAAAATCTCGGGTATTCCCTAGTTTGTTTAGTACCAGAAAATAAATTTTCATAATTTTATAACATATATAAAATAGTCAAGTAAAATAAGAAAGTAGCTAGATATAGCAGTTTTGTAAATCTGGAATCATAAACACAGCAGTACTAAAAAAGCAATATCTTACAAAATACGTATCGAAATCCAATTCCGTCAAAAGGATGATAAAATAGATAGAGTAGGCTACAATTCATATTCACAAATTTTTAATAGACAACAATTAGAATCAGGTCGAAATAATGTTTCTTTACTGAATAGTTTGAAAATTCTACCAGTAAAATTGTTGTTTGCAAGCATAGAATAGTTCATAAAAGTCACTAATTAAATCCACAAAAAATAGTAGTTTATCCCAATCTGGTCTAGTTGTACTCAGCAGACTATTGGACCAAAATATTCTATTTAACATCAATAGAAAAATAAATAGTCATACAGAATTCATATAAAACTGGATCTGGAATTTTAAATACATCTGTAGTAAAATAGCCATAATATGCAACTCATAAATCGAAACTGAAATATGTCAAAAAATTTGGAAAGTAGACAAAATTCTCTATAATTCATATTCACAAATAATTTTCATATACTGACTTCTGGCTGAACACATCCAAATCATAACCAAACATGAAATAAGGTATACTAGTTGTCCAAGAAATATGGTATAGGGTATTTTACAAGTCTGCTACGAGTTATACTATGACAAACACAATCAAGGATACAATATCATACGAATAACATGCATGTATACATTAAGAAGTGGTCATCTCTAAGTTATTTCATGTCGTGAGTGTAGCGTGACAACTACGGCCGGTCCAACAAAATAGAAACAAAATATAACTGGGGTTTTGCACAAGAATTGTCTCTAGAACACAACTACACTACTGGCGGCATTTAGTACTTGTATTTGCAAGAAAAATTAATACAAGTTACTTGCCTTATAGTCAACGACGAGAACGAAGCAAGAACAAGAATAACGGGAACAGATTTCCGGGCAACGAATTCAATGAACGACTACGAGCAAACGAACCCACGAACACAATTCACGAACAACGAACCATGAACCAATAACGAACACACGAGCACAACGAGATCCAACACACACACACAAAAGAGCAAGAAGGAAAGAGAGATGGAAATGGCTGTAAGGTTGCTACCGCTGTTTCTACTGTCAGTCGGAGGAGGAACACGGGTAGTCGGGAGGCGCACTGCTGCCGTCACAACAGGAGGAGGGCAGAGTGGAGCGTCGGGCTGTCGAGGTGACGGAACAGCCCAAGGGCTGGCCTGACCGATATCGGGAGTTGCTGGCGTCGGGGAAGAGCAAGAGGAGGAGGACATCTCCGGGCTGTCGCTGTGGAGGTACAGGCTGTTGTTGTTGAGGAAGAGAAGCAAGGGCCCAGGGCGCATTGGGGTCTGCTAGGGCAGTGCGACACAGGGAAGAGGTGCCGGAGGGGGAGGAAAAGGATCGAGATAGCCTCGGGAGTGCACAGGCTAGGAGGCAGCTAGGAGATCGGGATATGAGAGGTTAGGCAGGGGAGAGATTGGCAGATGTAGAGGAGGAGATGAAACAGTGCTAGGGTTTGGGACGAACAGGGTAATACACAGAGGGGGGGGTATATGAACACAGGTTGTTAGGGTTAAGGGTGCACTGGGTAATTGGGTTTCAGGTAGAGGGTGCAAACGGGTAGGGTTATTGGATATCCAATAAGGAAGAATAGGGTTTAGGGTATTAAAAAGATCCAACAATAAAATGGGTTTGGGTTTTGGGTTCAAAATCCACTAGAAAATACACAATTAGGATTTAGATTAAAAGTAAATAATTAAATCAATTATAACAAATAGTACTGCAATAGTACAATGAATCAAATAGTATTTTTAATATACAATCAAAAGGTAATAATAATAAAAATAATAATACTTATAGTAGTAAAAAAAAAATAATAATAGTAAAAACAATAATAGTAATAAGAATAATAGGGTTTGTATTACAATATAAAAATCGTTTGAAAATAACAATAAATACAATTAATCAAAAGAAATGGATTTTTACAGAAGATACAAAATATTTTGAAATAAAATGAATTTATGAAAACAAAAATTTTTATAAAGAACCCAAACTTAGATAATGCAGATAAAATACGTATTTGCGAAAACAGCGGTTACAATCCTACCTACCTTATACCAAAATTTTGTCCTCGAAATTTGCTTAAGCAGTACATAGAACAGGGCAAAAGCGAACATATGGGATAACAAAATAGAGAACTAAGGAAACATAAATGTAATGTGGCAACACCAGAAATAAGAAAGAAGTGGATCACAATGATGTCAAATGGAATGCATGAAAGAAAATAAACAGTATCAAAAGGAAAGAACAACACGAGACAACAATGCAAGATAGGGAGTAGGTAGAACTGGAACCAAAAAGAGAATGAATAGGGAAGAATTGAATCAAACAATGAATTGGTGCATGATGGAAAAATGGAATGCAAGAAAGAAGCAACCGGTATCAAAAATAAAGAAGAAACAACACAAGACTTGCAAAATAACAAAGTAAAGAGATGAAGAAATAGATAAAGCTGAAACCGAAGAAAGGATGGTCAAGGATGAGTTAGACCTACTAATGAGTCAACGGATTATGACTAGTACAAGGGATGGAAAGAAGCAAACAATGCAGGAAAGGAGAAACAACAAGAAAATCCTAGGATCTGTGGGTTATAGGCTGCGCCACTCTAATTGGAAAGGCTCTGCCAATAGCATCCAGTAGCTCAAGCATTTTAACTCGTTACTCACCACATCCTTGGCACGTCCAAACGGCGTCTCTCTAGCATGAAGTTCGAACTCCTGGCAACTCCAGACTCTGAACACTTCCTGGGATCCTGGGACTCTGCATGCACATCTCGGAGCAAAAGACAACACTTTCTCTCCTGCTGATGATCCAAGTTGCTGACAAGTCGAAGTAGATCCAGTGATGCCAATCAACGAACCAAGCAGAAAATAAAAAGAATGGATGGCACCAAAATCAGAAGGATATAGGTACGAAAGAATTAATTCATACTCAAAAAGAAATCAATCAAAGAGGGCGACTGAAAAAGACGGAAGAACAAGGAATCAAGGGATTGAATAAGATGGGATCAAAATGAATGGAATATGACTAGTATCCAGATCAATGTTGATAATAATTCATTCATGTATGCATGGTCTGTGTATTGTTGAGCCAATCCCTGATCGAGCCCAAACTTGTCTAACATCTTAGTCAAACTAATACATTAGCCAAACCTGGGCTCTGATACAACTAAAAACCTTGTCACACCCCGCTTTCCAAAAAGGAGATATGTAATACGAATACGTGACTAAGTCCAGCAAATGGCTTTCGCCATTCAGAAGCTGTTAGGATCTTTACAACAAGCACAAGTATAAACAAGAGATATACAAGAGAAATGGTCAACCACACATGCATAACTGAATTAATATAGTCAATAAAATTACTTGAAAAAAACAAGAATACTGAATTTCAAATAATCATGTCTGGAACAAAACACAAGTCTGGGACAAAAGGCCAAATACAAAATAATCCATGTAACCAAGTACAATTAATCAAGATAAGCAACAAGAAATAAATAGATATAGCAAAAATATCCAACCAACTATAATCTTAGATCACCAACTCCATCGGGCAGCTGGTTATCATAATCTGTAATTTAGTAAATTGTAGAAAAAGAAAAAGAGAAACAAAATGTCCGTCAATGCAAGTTACGGGCCGCTTGTAGTGCAGGCACAAGTACAGGAAAAGAATAAACAAATATAGAGTAACAGTGGAAGCAAACATAACATGGAATAGACATGGCAAAAAAATAGAACAACTAGCATGGCAAGATGAACGAGTGCAAGTGGCATGTAACAAGTGTCAAGTAAACACGTATCATGTAAACGAGTAACGAGTAACATGTGTCAAGTATCAAGTATCATGTACAAGTAGCAAGTAGCAAGTGTCAAGTAATCAAGTATCATGTTCAAGTCTTGTATTATATCCATCTAGGTAGCACTTCATGCGTCCCAGGTTTTTACCACATGGTTGCTACTTACATGCATATTTTGTTTAGGCCTAGTGGTGGGTTTCTATAGGGCCGTGTACTCCGGCGTCAAGTAACAAGTAGCAAGTAACAAGCACGAATCACCCAATCGTGAACTCGTGGCATCAAGTAGTAGTAACAAGCATGAATCAAGTACTTATGAAACATGGCGGCAAATAGTAATAACAAGCATGGATCATGTAATCATGAAACATGGCAGCATATAGTAATAACAAGCATGAATCATGTAGTCATGAAATATGGCGGCAGGTAATAACAAGCATGAATCATGTAATCATAAAATATGGCAACAAGAATGGGAACACCGGCCCCTTCTTAGTACACATATCTATGTTGTCCACTACTAAGGTCTTTTCCTTAACCCCAGCTTGGTTATTTGTTATTATTATTAAATAGGCATGTATGTGAACAAAACATGACAAGAACAATACAACATGAACAAGTAACAGGTTCAGATTGAAAGATAAACATGTACAGATGAAAGACAACTCATAAAAGGATAGAACAACGAAAATTCTAGTTCAGGACAGCAAGAAAGTACTGCACCAAATATAGAATTCCCGTTGCAACAAATGTGCAAATCCGTCAGAAAATCTGGAAAATAGACTCTCGGCCGAATCCAGCAAATATATATAAGTCATATGTTATTTCACGAAAACAAGTCTCAAAACAGATTTGTATCCAGAAAACGTGTTCAACCAGAAATCAGAAGATTGCATTCATAAACAGGAAAGCAATATATATAGAATAGGCAAGTAAAATCAGAAAGTAGCAAGATACAGCAGTTTTGTAAATCTGGAATCATAAACACAGTAGTACTAAAACAGCAATATCTTACAAAATACATATCGAAATCAAGATCCATCAAAAGGATGATAAAATAGATACAGTAGGCTACAGTTAGTATTCACAAAGTTTTTATAGACAGCAATTAGAATCAGGTCGAAATTATGTTACTTTACTGAATAGTATGAAATTCTACTAGTAAAATAGTTGTTTACAAGCATAGAATAGTTCATAAAAGTCATCAATTAAATCCACAAAAATTAGGAGTTAATCCCCATTAGGTCTAGTTGTACTCAGCAAAATATTGGATCAAAATATTATCTTTAACATCAGTAGAAAAATTATTAGTCATACAGCATTCATATAAAACTGGATCTGGAATTTTAAACACATCTGTAGTAAAATACAAATAACTTGCAACTCATAAATCGAAACTAAGATCTGTCATAAAATATGGAAAGTAAATAAAATTCGCTATAATTCATATTCATAAATAATTTTCATATACTGACCTTAATAGCATCTAAAATACTGATCAAAACCGGGGTAACGGCAAAAACAGGAATCTCCTACATGCATAAAATCACTAGATCATATGAAACACATTCAAATCATAACCAAACATAAAATAGGGTATACTAGATGTCCAAGCAACATAGTATAGGATATTTTACAAGTCTACTACGAGTTATACTATGACGAACACAATCAAGCATACGATATCATACGAACAACATGCATGTATACATCAAGAGGTGGTCTTCTCTAAGTTATTTCATGTCGTAAGTGTACTGTGACTACTATGGGCGGGTCAACACAATAGACACCAGATATAACAAGAATTATCTCTAGAACACAACCACACTACAGGCGGTATTTAGTACTTATATTTGCAACAGAAATTAATACAACTTACTTGTCTTATAGTCGACAACGAGAACGAAGTAAGAACAAGAATAATGGGAACAGAATCTCGGGCAATGAACTCAATGAACGACTACGATCGAACGAACCCAGGAACACAATTCACGACCAATGAACCACGAACCAATAACGAACACACGAGCACAATGAGATCCAACACACACACAAGAGAGAGAAAGAGGGAAAGAGAGACGACAATGACAACAAGGTTGCTGCCGATATTGCTACTGTCAATCGTCGGAGGAGCACGGGCAGTCAGGAGGCGCACTGCTGGCATCGCTACAGGAGGAGGGCAGAGCAGACCATCGGGCGGTTGAGGTAAGGGAACAACACAGGGTCTGGCCTGATCGACCTCGGGACCTGCTGGCATCGGGGAAGAGCTAGAGGAGGAGGAGAGCTCTAGGCTGTCGTTGTGGAGGCACAGGCTGCTGTTTTTGCGGAAGAGAAGCACTGGACCAGGGCACATCGGGGTCTGCCAGGGCGGCGTGACACAGGGAAGAGGCACCGGAGGGGGAGGAAGAGGATCGGGATGGCGTCGGTAGTGCACAGGGTAGGAGGCGATTAGGAGATCGGGATATGAGAGGTTAGGGCAGGGAGAGATCGGGAGATGCAGGGGAGGAGATGAAACGACGCTAGGGTTTCGGATGAACAGGGTAAAACACAATGGGGGGGTATATAAACAAAGGGTGTTAGGGTTTAGAGGGCGCTAGGTAATTGGGTTTCGGTTAGAGAGTGCAAACGGGTAGGGTTATTGGATATCCAATAAGGAAGAATAGGGTTTAGGGTATTAAAAAGATCCAACAATAAAATGTGTTTGGGTTTTGGGTTCAAAATCTAATAGAAAATACACAATTAGGATTTAGATTAAAAGTAAATAATTAAATCAATTATAACAAATAGTAATGCAATAGTACAATGAATCAAATAGTATACATTGGGTTAATACTCAAATACTAGCAAATACAATAGGATTTTTAATATACAATCAAAATGTAATAATAATAAAAACAATAAAACTAATAGTAGTAAAAATAACAATAATAATAATAGCAGAAACAATAATAGTAATAAGAATAATAGGTTTTGTATTACAATATAAAAATCGTATGAAAATAACAATAAATACAATTAATGAAATGAAATGGACTTTAACAGGAGATACAAACTATTTTGAAATAAAATAAATTTAAGAAAATACACAATAAGGATTTAGATTAAAAGTAAATAATTAAATTAATTATAACAAATAGTAATGCAATATTACAATGAATCAAATAGTATACATTGAGTTAATACTCAAATACTAGCGGTTGCTGCTGAATCTAGTGTGGGGGCAATAGACAAAATTTGTATGTTCGTAGGAACTCGAACGGGCAGAATCCTACTTCTTCCTTGTTGACAAGTTGACTCCTTGGTGCTCCCACAGACCTGCACAAACGTTCGAAACACCGGGATGGATCCCGGCGACGAACCCTCCGACGCTCTTGTTAATAGCAGAAAAAGTAATAGGAAAGAGCTCAAGTGCACAAAGAGTGATGACCTGTGGGAGTTGGAGGTAAGGGGTTATTTATAGCCGCCATGGGATCTGTTTCGCGATAAGAACGAATCCCTACTTCCCGGAGTGACTGGATTGAAGTGGTTGTAACCACCTCCAGTGGATAAGGACGAACTAGGATCTCCTCCTATCCTATTTGAACTGGTCCTTAACGGGTTTGGACCTGTTCTTAGCTAAACAAATCTGTTCACGGGTTGGCAGGTCAAAGAGGAGAGATCCGATTCCCAATTTAGACCCGTCCGTAGGGAAAATTACCATCTTGCCCCTGCGACTTTAAGATTCATGTCCACTTTGAATGGTTCTGATTTAACCCCATTTTTAGCCATATCACGAGCCCCCCACTCCCAAAGACTGTGCGTTATAGCCTTGTTGGAGTAGTTCTGTTGTTCTAATGGCATATATGGGTTTTACCGGAGTTCTCAAAGGGTGGTCGAATCTTGCCTGAGGGATGACGGTGCTTTTCTAAGCTGGTAGCATGCTAAGAGTTGCTTCTTGGTTCCTCTGGATTTCTGGTGATTTTTCTCGATTTTTCAACTATTTTTC
This sequence comes from Hemerocallis citrina, assembly GCA_017893485.1. Lineage (NCBI taxonomy): Eukaryota > Viridiplantae > Streptophyta > Magnoliopsida > Asparagales > Asphodelaceae > Hemerocallis > Hemerocallis citrina. The sequence goes on along the minus strand of CM030366.1, from coordinate 6,182,550 downwards.
GGACCAGTTATCCAATTTTGTGAAGCAATGATTTATTTTTCAGGAACAATAATTAATTGTTCCCACTAATAATTATTCACCCAGGGTCTCAAGAACACTCCCCCAAATTTATTATTATTTTTTAGAATTTTTACATAATTTTCCTGAATTTTTGGGCATTTTTCGCAATTTTTAAATAAATAATCCGAATTAATAATTTAAAAAATTAATTTTAATCACCTATTTATGACATGGCCGATCCTGTATCGTCCATCAGCTAGGGGCACGAAGATCTTGGTGATCTGACGGTCGTGAAGGAAGCGAACTTTGCCCGTTTGGAGGTCGGTGGCAATCGACCTTGGGTCGTTCGTCGTGGTCTAGGGGAACGACGCGTGGCATGCGGGCCCCTAGCTGTTCTCGCGTCCAGGCATCGGTGGCAGGAGACTTCGGAAAGCTTACCGAAGTTTGAGAGAGCGACACGTGGCGTTTGGGCCCCTCCTCTTCGCCTCCTGTATGTCGGTGGCATTCGACTTCGGAAAGCATGCCGAGGTCCATGGGGGCAACACGTGGTCGGTGGGCCCCTAGCTATTCTCGTGTTCAGGCATCGGTGGAAAACGACTTCGGAACCTTTGTCAATGAATGAGAGAGCGCCACATGGCCTGTGGGACCCGGCGGTCGTTGACCAGTCAACGCATTTTCTTGCGTTTCGACATCGGTGGCAATCGACTTCGGAACTGCTGTCAACGAATGAGAGAGTGCCACGTGGCCTGTGGGACCCTGGGGCTGTCGACCAGTCAATGCATTTTCTTGCGTTTCAACATCGGTGGCAATCGACTTCGAAACTGCTGTCGACGAATGAGAGAGTGCCACGTGGCCTATGGGACCCTTGGGCCATTGACTAGTCAACACATTTTCTTGCATTTCGACATCTGTGGCAATCGACTACGGAACTACTGTCGATGATTGAGAGAGTGCCACGCGGCCTGTGGGACCCTGGGGCCGTTGACCAGTCAACGCATTTTCTTGTGTCTTTTCACTAAATGGGTCAGGCCTTTGCGCTCCTAGGGGCCCTTTTGTCTCGGTAGGCGTGCCACCAACCTTAGTCCCTATAAATCTCCTCCCCCACTATCATTTGCCCATTACTCTTGCTTTTTACTCAGGCGAGAATTTTACTCTGTGAGAGCTTCCGACGAGTATTCATCGTCTTTCGGCGTGTTTTCCGACCGTAGCTTTCAAATCAAGGTAACTCCATACTTAGTTTATTTTTGCTTTTAGAAAATGGCTATCGACCCTTCGAGGAAGGAGACCTCCCCCCTTCTTGCCCCTGAGGCCTCCTCTAGTTCGGTCCCCCCAATCGATAAGGGCAAGGATGTGGTAGGGCAGACTTCGGTAGTCGTTGAGACGAGGATCTTGGAGGATCGGAGGATGGGGGAGTTCGGAAGAATGCCTGGGGTCCTAACAGGAATGCCAAGGGTTCGAGAGCTTCCGGGGGACCAGGCGGAGCGGATAATGTATGGATGGCTTGGAGCTTCGAGGCAAACGAGGCCAGAGAGACATCTGAAGCGGACGAGACGTTCTCCATTCTTACCGAGGAGAACTTGGCGAAGATTAGGGTATGCTTTCAGCTCCCGCGGGAGTTCGACTTGATTCTCCCCAGGCCAGGGGTGAGGGCCAACTCGCCAATGCCTATCGACATGTGCTTCTGGCCGGTCGACGCGTTCTTGGCTGGCGTTCGACTCCCACTGCACCCCTTCATCGCCGAAGTGCTGAGGTTGTTCCGTGTCAGCCCCGTTCAGTACATGCCAAACGTGTGGAGGCTGATAAACAGGTTCATCCTCCACTGTCAGGTAGTGAATCTTCAGCCAAGGCTGATCGTGCTCCGAACTGTGTACCAGATGCACCAGCTGCACAAGGACGTCTGCCGGTTCTATTTGGCTTCGAGGTTCGGGACGAAGTTGGTTAGCTGTCCGAACTCGATAAAAAATTGGGGAGATAAGTATTTCCTGATCCGAAACTAAGGGCCATGGGGGATCCCCACATCTTGGATCGATTCGGTGCAAAAGAAGGTTAAGCAAAGCCCAACCCTCAGCACCGAGGAGGAAGCTATGGTTCGGACGTTGCTTGGTTGCCCGAAGTTCGGTTGGAAGGACTTGACCGAGGAGGCACTCTTCCGGGGGGGTCTTAGCTTGATAAACCCTAATACGACTTTGCTTTGTTTATTTGTTTGTTTTTTGCGCTGGTGGAAAGTAGGTTTTTTTTTCACTTCTTACTCTTTTTCTCCTGCAGAATCAATGGACTTCGAGGACTTAGTGTCGCAGTGTGGGGCCCTGAGCAGCAATGCTCTGAAGAAGAGGAAGAGAGTTACCTCGAAGACCACTATGGAGATGGTACTGGCCCACTGCACCGTAGCGGAGCAGCTAGGGAGACACCCCCTCGGCTCCGAAGACTTTGGCCGCAATGGTCACTTCGGCTTCGACTGATACGGGAATCTTCCTGATATCGGCAACCCTAGGGTTAGAGGTTCCTCCCTTAACTGCCGAAGCCGAGGTGTTCCTGACCGAGGAGCAGAAGAAGATCATTGTTCCGGACTGGCAGGTCCGTAAGCTTGACGGGTTCTTGGGTGACTCGACGGCGTCCATGCAGGCGGTTCAGCACCTTGCCATGCCGAAGGACGAAGCGGTAATGGAGGCTGGCAGTGTGGGGGTCGACGCTAATGTGTCTAATTTTCATATAAATATTTATACTATTTTACCCATTAAAATTGCTTGTTTTCATTTATATTGTTTATAATTCTTCTTATTTCCTAAGATTTCAATTAATTAAGTATTTTTGAGGAAATGAGATTTTTGATGCAAAAAGTGATTATTTTTAGAGAAAATCAACAAACAAAACAAACATAATGTTTTATTAATTTTTATTAATTTGTTGAATTTTAATTTTTATATTTTGACCTTGTGAAAAGCAAAATAGAAATATTATTATCAGTCAAGGGTTAGAATAAAATTTTGTAATTTAAAAATTAATTTAAAAAATAAAATAAAAAGGAAAAAAGAATGAATGCAGATTTTGATAGGTTAAAGATTAAGATTAATCTTAATAATCTAAAATTTAAATGATAATTATCCTAATACATTTAAACTAACCTACATGATAAACTAAACCTAACTATTCCTACTCCTACCAGCAAACTTATACGAATGAGCTCCTACCAACCCACCCCCTCCACCACACCCGCAATCCCCACTCCCTTCACCGGTGCTAGCCTCCCCCTCCCTTAACTCAATAGCCTCACTGAGCTTGGCCACCTCTCTTCTTCCTTTCTGTCGCACCCCCTCCCCCCCCCCCTCCTGCTTTCCCTTTTGGCTGCTTGCTTTCCACCATTGATTCACCTCTCTGCGCATCACCTTAATGACTCACGCTGCTGTCGACCTCTCCGAGGTGGAGTTGAGCGGCTGTGGGCCCTTTGAGAGGGTCCGCTTCGCCAACCAAATCCCAACCCATCCTCCTATCGACACCCCCGCGAATACCACCACCCCTGCTCTTTCCCCGTTTCAGTGATCCAACCACAGTTAAAGAATGCAACGCCCATTGCTCCTCCTCTATGCAGCACCCTGCAGCACCCCCCGGAGGGGGATGACCCTAGGCTCAGGCGAGCTCTATCCCCGGCGATGGCACACCGTAATGCACACCACCGCCGTGAAGGGAGTAGCAACGCTCATCATAGCCATCATGAGGTCAGTCCGCGGAGGGAGAGGGCCCGTAGAGAGGGTCCCCCTCAATGCTTCGAGGAGCGGAGGAAGTCCCCCCCACCAGCCGACATCGCCATGCGCGGATGCTGCCCATCCAGAGGGACAGGGTTGAAAGAGATCCTCAACACCATCACAACTCGGTGGGTGCTCACAGTGATAGACTGAGGCATCAAGATCATAAACACTATACTGGAAGGGACCAGCACAACAGACAGACCCGCACCCATCAGCGTTACCAGGGTTCAACCAGTGCCGCAGGACCACAACTCAAACCACTCAAACAGCCTGCCTCCTCTCACTCTTCACCCCCGACCTCCACACACCTACCTCGACATCCATCCCCTCGACCGAAAGTGACCACGACCAACCACCACAAGTCAATCATCGTTGGGGCCCAACGAGGGGACCCAATGGATGAGGCACTTGGGAGTGTGGAGGCAGCACTAGACGTGGAGACGGTGGAAGAATGGCGTGTGGTGGCCAGGGGGGGCAAGAGGAAACTTAGCACTACACCTCCGATACACCAAACATCCAACAACTCTAACTGCCACCCACAACCAACGGAACAGTTTGTTACCAAAAAAAGAATGAGGAAAGAAAAAAGAAAGCCAGTCCTGTGTTTCAACTGTGGGGATTTAGGTCATTACCGTACGGAGTGCACGAAGGAGGTCAGATGTCTGAGGTGCATGAAATGGGGACACATGTCCTACTCTTGCACGAATGTTACGAACTCCAATAGTGATGAGAAGAGGCTTGTGGTAAGAGGCAAACCCCCAGAGAGCCCAACAGTGATCAAACTAGCCCACAGTCTCGATACGATCAAGACTGAAGAAGCGTGGCTTCGACAGTGGTGTGCGGTAGCGAGGGTGAGATCGGGATCCCCATCCGAAGCTCACCTCCTACAGGCGCTTAATCTTAAGTGGCCAATGCGTGCGCATCGAGACTGGGTAGTTAAAAAACTTTGCCACCGTCAATTCCTTGTTTCTTTCCCGTCGCCTGAGAAGATGACGGAGGTCACCTCAATGGGTATACTCGACTTTGGTTTTTTCAAAATCGAATTCACAGCTTGGTCACCGCACTTCGGCGCGGAAATTTCGAAAGGGGACAAGTATTGGATCTGGATCCACAATGTTCCGTTACATTTTTGGAAAAAGGAGGCGCTCCAAGAGATTGTATCGGAGTTTGGAACAGTGGAGTCCATCGACGAGAAAACTATTCGCCGCTCAGATTTAGTCTCGGCAAGACTTCTCATCAGAAGTGGCGATATCTCACTCATGCCCCGATTCGCGAAAGTCTTCTCGTTTGAGGAAGCCTATCTCATGCGCTTCATTCTCGATCGAAGAGCTGAGCCGGAGCAAAAGCCCATCATCTCCCCCAAACCCCCCTCCTCTCCGAGAGACGGCCGTTCGTACAGAGATGTGGCGGCGTCAGGTTGGGATCTAACCATAGACGGAGCGCATGAGGTGGAACGAGCCCACAGAAAGGTGCTCAACGCCACCAGAGGGAAGGAGGGACGCCGTGGATCTGCGGCGGAGGGATCAGCAGCACAACTCCAGAGAGGGGCTGAGGCACTCCCGGATTTGGGAGGGTCTGAAGCCATCAAGACAAGAGGCGACAAAAACCATACCTAAAACAGGAAGAAGACACTGCATGCAGTGGAAAAGGAGACACCTTTGGTTCAGAACGGAGCAGTTGGTCTCAAAAGCACTAAAATCAGTTTGGATGGTACTTCTCTGGATGCACAGACTGGCAACAGACCACTTTCGACTAAGGAGAGGGTAGAGCAGAGGTGGTTTGCTGCAGATAAGACAAAGGACCAGGAGATGCAGCTTGCAGAGGCCGCCTCTGAGAAAGCGAAGAGTAGGAGCACGCTGGCGACCAGGAGTGACACAGAAGGAGTTGGTAGAGGGAAGAGCTCTGAGAGTTTGGGTGAAAGCGGTAATGGAAACAACGAAGTAAAGGAGAAAGCAAAAGGGGATAGGGACGAAGAGGGTAAAAGTTCAAAGACTTCTGAACCCAAAACGTTCAAAGACCACTTGGTTACTCCGCCATTTAATGCGCTCACCGCCCAAAATGATCTTCCACCTAATCCCCTTGCGACAGGTGGCAAAATTGACAGACTGAGTGGGAAGCCAACAGTCGAAAGTCAAAAGACTTCTGAACCCACCGCTGTCTCACCCTCTCACAGCGCGACACCTGGCATGGGTGGTATTCTTACCGCCCACTTTCGTTCTGCGGAAGGCGGCATTTTCGAAGGGATGGGTACGTTGCGCCGCAGAGGAGCTGAAGTGTTAACGGATGGTGTAGAGGGGGTAGGTGGGCTGAGTGAGACTGGAGGCCTTTTTATAGATTCTCACGGGCCCAAAGAGGGGTCCAAGGGGAATGTTTCTGTAACTACAACTTCCAACTGTCAGATTCTCTGTAACACCAGTAGCGGGCCCACCGAGGGGTCCGCTTTGGGACATAACAACACTGCTACAGCTGTGTCATCAGGTCGTGGGCTAAGTGAGAACCCTTCCTTGAGAGACACTATTATTACACCAGTTTGTCAACAATCAGATAGTGAGGAGGACCGAGAAGGGCGACTAAATTTGGATGAGGACTTCTCCTTCACAGATGAAGAGTCTGACGATCTAGAGTTTATTGCCAACACCCAAAGAGAGATCTCTCCTGAGATGGTCCTTTCCACGCTTCCAGAATCTGCACCTAGAGATGGTTCTGGATTACTGCAGAGGACAGTTGGGTTCAAAGTTCACCGATCACCAAAAAGGGCTCATGCGGAGTCCTTGGATGACTATCTTGAGGTTGCGGCGGCGGCCAAAGCAGCCAAGTTCGACAAGGGAGGTACGACTGCTTTTTTAGCATCTATTTTGAATTTCATGTCTGATTCTGAGGTTTTTGCCCTAGCTAGAACTTGTGGGTTAGAGGTATGTGACACGGACCGCAATGCTTTACTTCTCAACAAAATTAGGGGTTGGGAAACTGAGAGGGTTAAGGTTCATAAGACCACTCTCGGTTATTGTGCTGGGACAACGGACATCCTCGAGGATGGAGCTGGCCCCACACCCACACCAACGTTCTCTCCCGACACAGTTCCCAAATGAATACACTATTTTGGAATGTTAGGGGATTGGGGGATAGGGGAAAGAGGGGTATGGTACGGGATGTCATTAGCAATTCCAAGGCGGAAGTAGTAGGGCTGTAGGAGACCAAACTCCAGCACGGGATCAAACTCAAAAGAGTTGGTGGTAACAGAATCAAAGAGTGGTTGCTACGCCCCTCTGTCGGTGCCTCAGGGGGGATTGCTATAGGGTTTAACTCGAATCTTCTTTCCTGCGAGGAGGAGCATTGTGGTACGTTCTCCTTGACCGCCCGACTTAAGCGACGCTCAGATGATTGGATGCAGACGGTGACTGTTGTCTACGGGCCGAACGTGGCCACAGACAGAGAGGCCTTCTGGCAAGAACTGGCCGACATCCGTCAACGCTGGTCGGGACCTTGGATTGTGGGTGGGGATTTCAACATTACTAGATTTGCTTTTGAGCACAAGGGAAGAGGCGCTAGCGACAGGCACCGAGAGGAATTCAATAGAGTTATCACGGAACTTGAACTGATTGATATCCCAATCAATGACAGACTTTTTACTTGGTCTAATTTGCAAGCGGATCCGGTTATGGCCAAATTGGACAGGGTTCTGGTCTCTTTGGATTGGGAAGCGTTATTTCCTCTCGCTTCGGCCAGAACGATCCCTAGACCAATTTCAGATCACACCCCGATCCTCCTTGATGTGGGGAATCGGGGAGCCCGCAAGCCTAGAAAATTCAGATTTGAAAAGGCATGGCTGGAAATTCAGGGATTCCACAATATGGTTATGGAGAACTGGGCACTCCCAATGGCCGGCAGGGACGCGATATCTCGGTGGTGTGGAAAAATTCGAAGACTGAGAAAGAGGCTCTGTAGATGGAATCGGTCTAGATTCTCGACCATCTGGCGTGATAAAGAGTCCTATCTGGAAGGTATTGATGAGCTTGAGAGGGTGGAAGAAACTAGAGTCCTTTCGCAGGAAGAGCGAAACAGGCTCTTAGAACTCCGTAATAACATTGTCAATCTGTATAGACTAGAAGAGATCAAATGGCAACAGAGGTCCAGGATTTTGTTGCTCAAAGAGGGAGACGCGAATATGGCCTACTTTCATCGGGTAGCAAGTGCAAGAAGGAGATCCAATCTTATTCTATCAATTCAGACATCTACAGGAACATCGCAGGAGGAAAAGGTGATTTCCACTACCTTCCAGTCATTCTGTAAGGGTCGCTTCGGGAAGAAAAATGACTTTAGGATTCCAATGGGGGCAGACTTCTGGCTGGAGTATCAGATTGCTCCAGGTCAAAACTTTTCCTCCGTAGAGGAACCTTTCACGGAGTCAGAGGTCAAAACGGCCATTGACCAGATGGGAGCTGACAAGTCACCTGGGCCAGATGGCTTTCCGATGTTGTTCTTCCAAGTGTTCTGGGAAGAAATTAAAGGAGAATTTATGGATGTAATGATGGAATTTTTTCACAATAACCTGAGGCTGGGAATGTTCAACTTTGCAGAAATTGTGTTGATCCCCAAACGGGAAGATTCTAAGTGCGTCGGGGATTTTAGACCAATTAGCCTGATTAACTGCTCGGCTAAGATCATCACTAAGGTCCTAGCCATCCGCTTGGGAGGCATCATGGACAGTCTAATCAGTAGAACACAGACGGGATTCATTAAGGGCAGATGTATCCTAGACTGCGTGGCTACTGCTGAACAAGTTATCCACCACTGCCACAAGAGCAATTCCAAGAACTTCCTCCTCAAACTGGATTTTGAGAAAGCATACGACTCGGTGGACTGGGAATGTTTGCTAGAGGCTCTCAGGGGGAGAGGTTTTGGGGACAAATGGATAAGATGGATTAAACAGTGTTTACATTCTAGCAAAACGGCAATTTCAGTGAATGGGAGGCCCGGTCCCTCGTTCCCGTGCAAGAAGGGGCTCCGTCAGGGGGATCCACTGTCCCCACTTCTATTCACTATTGTAGCGGATGTGCTCAGAGGAATGCTAGATAATTGTCAAAGAAAAGGATGGATATCGCCTGTGGCCAGCAGCAATGCTAATCAGGGATGCACGATCCCTCAATATGCTGACGACACCCTTATCTTTGGTAATGGGACTAGAGCGGAAACAATATGCTTTAAAGGGGTCCTTTACTGCTTTGAAGCCTGGTCAGGCCTGAGCATTAACTTCCACAAGAGTGCGCTTGTACCTATCTTACTCTCAGAAACTGAAATTCGGGAGCACGCCACCATTCTCAACTGCACGATAGAAGAATTCCCAATCAAATACCTAGGGCTCCCGCTCCGACCAGGGAGGCTCACTAAGGCTGACTGGTTGCCTATTATAGACAGGGTGGAGGACAGACTGTCCGGATGGAAAGGCAAATCACTTTCTCTTGGGGGCAGAGTGGTACTCATCAACTCTGTGTTATCCAATCTGCCCATTTACTACATGTCCTTCTTTGAACTTCCAAAGTGGGTGATCCAAAGGATCGATCGTATCAGGAAAAGATTCCTTTGGAAAGGTGCAGACTCAAATAAAGGAGGCTACCACCTTATTAAATGGAATATCGCATGCATGAAAAAGAGGCACGGAGGGCTAGGCATCATTTACCTCAGAGATATGAATCTGGCACTCCTGGGAAAGTGGTGGTGGAAAGTGTTCCATCACTGCGGGGAAGGATGGTAGGACTTTATCCAACCTTACCTTCGAGGGAAAGTGACAAGAAGTCTAGGCTTCCGAGTTGGATCCAAAGTCTCCCGTTTCTGGAAAGGAGTTGCTAAAGCCAACGGACCTTTCAACTCAGCAACTTCATCTTTGATTGGCAATGGTCGAACCACCAGATTTTGGTGGGACAAATGGTGCGGTCCTCATTCTCTTAAGGAAGGTTTCCCAGAGCTGTTTGCTAAAACGAATCGACCGAATATCTCGGTGGCGGAAACTTGGAAAAAGGGGACTTGGAGACCGTCATTCCACGGAACTCTTTCTCCAAGTATGCTACAGCAACTGAATGAATTACAAAAGCGCATAGTCCAGTCTGGGGTGATATGTGCCCAAGGCCCAGATCACTTGCGTTGGGGACTCGGGAACAAGGGAGTGTTCTCGGTTAGATCACTCTACCACCGGATTCACTACCGTGGATGCAGGCCCAGCTGGGCAGCGGTACTTTGGAAGACAAAAACACCTCTGAAAATTAGAGTCTTCCTCTGGCTTGTGCTCAACAAGGCCATTCTCACTAGAGAGAACCTAGCCAAGAGGCAACCTCACATTGCGACCAATTACGGGTTCTGCAACGTACACGTGGAAAGTCTGAATCATCTGTTTCTTCACTGCACTAGAAGCAAGGCCGTCCTGATAGAGGTGCTGAGAGCACTAGGAACAAGTGACTATCCAAGAGACTATGAGGAACTGTGGGTTGGTCCCAGATTTGCATCAGCCCGTCACGATATGAAAGATGCATGGTTTATTGCCATTGCGGCAACCACATGGGTGTTATGGCTAGATAGGAACAATTTTTATTTCCGTGCTTCATGTAATTCTATTTCTAGTAATCTTACTCATATCATGCATCTAATTTCCATTTGGGCTACAGCTGCTGCTTTAGGAGCAAGAGGAAGGATTGCAAGGGTGTTCCAGGTGGATGAGTTTGATGACGAGGAGATAGAGATCGGACCAACTCTTGACTGATGAGTGGACTCTCGCCTCACTATTACATATTTTGTATCAGGCCTTAGTATGTTGTATTTGTATTTTGGTTGCCTTTAGGCTGGATGTTGTTACCCACCCCCCAGGGTTATGTTGGGGGTTATGTTTTATTTCCTGCACCGCACTTTTATTTTTCCGGGACTTTGGGGTTGTTTATTAATCACTTATTAATGAAACAGGGTGGCATTATTCCACCTTTTCTTCAAAAAAAAAAACAAAAAAACAAAAAAACTATTCCTACTCCTATATATATGTGTGCAGGTTGTTCAAAACGTGAAGAGGGAGAGAAAGGAGTTGGGGAGTTGACGTGAGGGAAGAAGGAAAGAAATAAGTGGCGTGAGGTAGGAGTTGGGATTGGACACGAACAGAGAGAGCGTGAAGACGTGGCGTCCTGGTTCGTCCTTGCGCACGCAGCTTGAGAAGACCAGAGAGAGAGAGGGCTCTGACGCGGTGCACTGAACTCGAGTCCAGACCGTGACCGGACAGCGACAGCAGCGGAGGATCTGACGTGGCTCTAGCGCGTTCTCCGAGACGACTCCAAGACAGAAAGAGAGAATACTGCTCTTATTGTTTGGGCACAATTTTCAAGACCGTTCGGTTTGCAGTTTTTATTACAAAACAGTCTATTTTTGTATCTATTTTTTTCTCTCTAATTTTTATTATGCAATCCTTGAACAAATTTGTTAGTTGCAATAAATTTATTATGAACTAATTTTATTTATTAGGGTTTAGATGTAGCCTAGTTTTGATAACACAATTTTTAATTCCATATTTTGTCTATTTCTCCATGGTTGTGTGTTTAATTTTTGTGCTTAAGGCTTACAATTATTTGGCCAATTTTTGTATGATTATTGGATCATGGAGAGACCGAGAGGTGATTTGTGATTTAGAACAATAAAAATTGAACACCATTGATTGAGCGAAATTAGAGAAAATTTACCCCGATTGATGTGACCGTTAAGAAATCCACTGAACTTAATGAGTCTTCGATTAATTAAATTTACATAGAGATATGTCAAACTGTTAGTTGGAGATATTTTTGGTGTTGTTCGAGAGAAAGCATCGAATAATTTGGGGATTTTGGTCTACAACTTGGAAAAATAATATTTTTAGGAATTATAAATTGTGTGGGATAAACTAGGTGAAGTCAAAAGCCTTAGAATTAATTTTGCCATTAACAAATTACAATTTTTAGACTCCGCTCCCTCTCCATTAATTTAGTTAGTTTAGATTAGTTTAATTTAGTTGTTTTCTTTATTTATTAAATTTCGATCTTCCAAATAGTGATTAATCTAGTAAATTCGGTACTCAATAAAATATCTAGTCTCTGTGGGTTCGACACTCTATTCACTAACTATATTACTTGTTGCGATTTTGTACACTTGCAAATATTCACATCAAGGTTTTGGCGCCGTTGCCGGGGACTAGTTATTCTTTTATTGATATTGAAAATTGCTAGATTGTTACTAGTTTGGATTTTTTGTATTTTATTATTATTTTACCTTTTTTGACTTACTTTTACTTTCATTTATTTTTCTTATTTTATTTTTTAGTTTTTTCTATTTTTTTAATAATCACACTTCAGGACATACAAGCAAATTATCATGGCAAACGAGGAAAACAGGCCTTTGAGAGACTATGCTATGCCTTCGATTTATGAATCAAGCATAAAGAAGCCGGTTATTGAAGTTGAAGATTTTGAGATTGAACCGGAGATGATTATATTGATTCAACAGACTGTTCAATTTTGGGGATTACCGCACGAGGATCCTTATGCTCACATTGCAAACTTTTTAGAAATTTGTGACACTTTCAAGCACAACGGTGTATCAGACGATGCAATTAGACTGAGACTCTTTTTTTTTTCCCTACGAGATAAGGAGAAGGCTTGGCTACATTATCTACCACCCGGTAGTATTACTACTTGGGAAGAACTTGCACAAAAGTTTCTAGCCAAGTATTTTCCACCAGCAAAGACCGCAAAGCTAAGAAATGATATTTGCACATTTACTCAATTTGAGACCGAGTCTTTGTATGATGCATGGGAAAGGTTTAAAGAGTTATTGAGAAAGTGTCCTAATCATGAACTACCGAAATGGCTGCAAATGCAAATATTCTATAATGGTTTGGGAGTTATACATAGATCTATGGTTGACGCAGCAGCTGGTGGTGCACTTATGAGCAGAACTTACGAAACAGCCTATGAGATTTTAGAGAAGATGGCATCAAATGATTACCAATGGTCTTCAGAGAGAGCAATGCCAAGAAAAGTGGCTGGAGTTTCTGAACTTGATCCTTTTTCTACTTTAAATGCAAAAAATAATATTTTATCTAAAGAAGTAGAAAATACAAATTTTAATTCTATCCAATCTAATATCATTTGTAATCTTTGTGCAGGAAACCATTCAAGTTCAGATTGTCAAGTGGGGAACCCTTTTGCTCCATCCAATGCCGAACAAGAAAATTTTGTGTCAAATTTTCAAATGCAAAACAATCATTATGGAAACACATACAATCAAGAATGGAGAAACACCCCCAATTTTTTTTTGGAACAACAATCCAGGAGCAGTTATACCACCTCAAAATTTTCCACAGCAAGAAAATAAGCCGACATTAGAAGAGGTGTTCATGCAATACATACAAAAGACAGATCAGTATATGCAGAAGACAGATGTGGCGATTCAAAATAATACGGCTTCTATTCACAATCTTGAGGTACAAATTGGTCAAATTTTAAATATTTTAAATGAAAGAACTGCAGGAATATTACCAAGCAACCCAGTTGTCAACTCCACGGAAGATGTCAAAGCAATAACACTAGGAAGCGGGAGGACAATTGAGCAACCACGAGAAGAAAATGGCGAACAAAATGTGGTTGAAAAGGTTGAAAAGCAAAGTGAGATTGAACAAATTGTGGAGGAACAAATTCAGCATGAGCAAGTAATGTATGATGTTTTTAATTCCATAAAGATTCCTCCTGAAGAACAGTCGTGTTGTCAAGTAAGTAAAATTGATTTAATTGTGGGCGAGAAACATAGTGTCGAAATTGAAAAATTGCCTAAAGAAGTATGTCCAACAAATACAGAAAATTTTGAAACCGAAAAAGAAAATATTTTTGAATATGTCATGCATTTGGATGCTGCACCTTCTATTTATTCATTTTTGCAGCATAAATTCAAAGAGGTGGGGAAATCAAAGATATCATCATCACGCAGGAAACGCCTCAAATTGGAGCTTGAATCTGATCCACATCTGAAGAGAAAAATTAGAAAAGATGTGCTAATGTTGTTGGATCTTGGCGTTACTTAACCTTCTCACCCCCATGTCTGGCTGAAGACTTCAAAATTTAGCGCTTCTTGGGAGGCAACCATGTTTTCTTTTACTGCATTTAGGTTAGATTTTTCTTTTAGTTTATTTTTATTTTTAATTTTTGATTTTATTTTGTAGGATTGCATAATTTTGAAGTCGCCGGGCGGAGCTGTTTTGTATGCTTTTATTGATGTCTGTTTTTTAGCAGTATGGAGTCAGAATCTGAAAAACTGATGTAAAGAGCAATTGTAGACTATCTTCTTAGCTTTCCAGCAAAAGAAAAATTTCAGCCCATTTGGACACCTACAGCTCCAGATATCGCCAAAATAGCGAACGCTGCTCGTGCAGAATTTTCAAGACGAATCAGGGGAGAAATTCTGAACTTTTGCATTCTTTTTGTTTTTCTTTTTTGTTTCCTTTCCCATTGAGGACAATGTGATATTCAAGTTTGGGGGGAAGGTTTACAAATTATTATTATTATTTTTCAGAAAAGAAAAACAAAAATTTAAAAGGACTTCAATTTGATTCACCATTATACTTTTGAGTTCTTTATTGTGATAAGCATTGAAATAATTTTTTGGGATAAACAATTGCTTATAAGGCAAGAGTAAACATACTTATTTACTTTAGGATTATTGAGTTTCAAAATTCCTTACAAAATTGTGTGAGTCATGCGATTATACATAAAAAATAAATGTGATGCTTTTTCTTGTGATTATACCCTTTGATCTAGTCCTAAACAGGGTTTAAGTAAATAGAGTAATAATGAAAAAATATATATATATATATATATTAATAAAGTCAATCTACTCCAATGTTTTGAGTTGCTTAGTAACTAGGGGTATTCATCACCAATGTTTACTTTTACGTAAAACGGCAACTTGAAATATGAGTATGCAAAGCACTTTAAGTTTGTGACTTATTGAGTAACCGGGTGAATTCATCACAAATATTTTGCATTCGTGTAAAAAGGCAAGTGACAACTTAGAGAAGAGGAAAAATTTATTAAAAAAAAAAAACTCTAGTTTGCTACTCGGTTTGCAGTAGTGAGAAGGGATAATCACAGATTTAGTTGTTACATACTATAATTACATTAATGGCATGACAAATATGATTGGGTTTGGAGTTATGAATAGATAATTGCACTGGAGAAAGTGGGTATGCTTGTTTTTACTTTATTTGCTATTGTTTATATTTTTAATTGCAATTTTAATGCTTACATGATAAGATCTCTTAGTGTGATGAGATGAGTCTACTCTTGACTATTTTTCCCATATTCATGGTTCTACTTTTTGCTTGAGGACAAGCAAAATCTTAAGTTTGGGGATATTTGATGTGTCTAATTTTCATATAAATATTTATACTATTTTACCCATTAAAATTGCTTGTTTTCATTTATATTGTTTATAATTCTTCTTATTTCCTAAGATGTCAATTAATTAAGTATTTTTGAGGAAATGAGATTTTTTATGCAAAAAGTGATTATTTTTAGAGAAAATCAACAAACAAAACAAACATAATGTTTTATTAATTTTTATTAATTTGTTGAATTTTAATTTTTATATTTTGACCTTGTGAAAAGCAAAATAGAAATATTATTATCAGTCAAGGGTTAGAATAAAATTTTGTAATTTAAAAATTAATTTAAAAAATAAAATAAAAAGGAAAAAAGAATGAATGCAGATTTTGATAGGTTAAAGATTAAGATTAATCTTAATAATCTAAAATTTAAATGATAATTATCCTAATACATTTAAACTAACCTACCTGATAAACTAAGAGTAATGCTAGAGCCACTACCAATTTCACTACATTTCTCTTCACTACCTTAGGTGGCACACTCCAATAGGGAGGGGATGATAGAGTAGGTGGGAGAACTCTCCAATAGGAGTACGCCACCTAAGGTAGTGAAGAAAATGGTAGTGAAATTGGTAGTGGCTAAAGCATTACTCATAAACTAAACCTAACTATTCCTACTCCTATATATATGTGTGCAGGTTGTTCAAAACGTGAAGAGGGAGAGAAAGGAGTTGGGGAGTTGACGTGAGGGAAGAAGGAAAGAAATAAGTGGCGTGAGGTAGGAGGTGGGATTGGACACGAACAGAGAGAGCGTGAAGACGTGGCGTCCTGGTTCGTCCTTGCGCACGCAGCTTGAGAAGACCAGAGAGAGAGAGGGCTCTGACACGGTGTGCTGAACTCGAGGCCAGACCGTGACCGGACAGCGACAGCAGCGGAGGATCTGACGTGGCTCTAGCGCGTTCTCCGAGACGACTCCAAGACAGAAAGAGAGAATACTGCGCTTATTGTTTGGGCACAATTTTCAAGACCGTTCGGTTTGCAATTTTTATTACAAAACGGTCTATTTTTGTATCTATTTTTTTCTGTCTAATTTTTATTATGCAATCCTTGAACAAATTTGTTAGTTGCAATAAATTTATTATGAACTAATTTTATTTATTATGGTTTAGATGTAGCCTAGTTTTGATAACAAAATTTTTAATTCCATATTTTTTCTATTTCTCCATGGTTGTGTGTTTAATTTTTGTGCTTAAGGCTTACAATTATTTGGCCAATTTTTGTATGATTATTGGATCATGGAGAGACCGAGAGCTAATTTGTGATTTAGAACAATAAAAATTGAACACCATTGATTGAGCGAAATTAGAGATAATTTACCGCGATTGATGTGACCGTTAAGAAATCCACTGAACTTAATGAGTCTTCGATTAATTAAATTTACATAGAGATATGTCAAACTGTTAGTTGGAGATATTTTTGGTGTTATTCGAGAGAAAGCATCGAATAATTTGGGGATTTTGGTCTACAACTTGGAAAAATAATATTTTTAGGAATTATAAATTGTGTGGGATAAACTAGGTGAAGTCAAAAGCCCTAGAATTAATTTTGCCATTAACAAATTACAATTTTTAGACTCCGCTCCCTCTCCATTAATTTAGTTAGTTTAGATTAGTTTAATTTAGTTGTTTTCTTTATTTATTAAATTTCGATCTTCCAAATAGTGATTAATCTAGTAAATTCGGTACTCAATAAAATATCTAGTCTCTGTGGGTTCGACACTCTATTCACTAACTATATTACTTGTTGCGATTTTGTACACTTGCAAATATTCACATCAAGTTATCCCCGGCAGCGGCGCCAAAAACTTAATGCTGAATATTTGCAAGTATACAAAATCGCAACAAGTAATATAGTAGTGAATAGAGTGTCGAACCCACAGAGACTAGATATTTTACTGAGTACCGATATTACTAGATTAGCTACTATTTGGAAGATCGAAATTTAATAAATAAAGAAAACAACTAAATTAAAAAAATCTAACTAACTAAATTAATGGAGAGGGAGCGGAGTCTAAAAATTGTAATTTGTTAATGGCAAAATTAATTCTAGGGCTTTTGACTTCACCTAGTTCATCCCACACAATTTATAATTTCTAAAATTATTATTTTTCCAAGTTGTAGACCAAAATCCCCAAATTATTCAATGCTTTCTCTCGAACAACACCAAAAATATCTCCAACTAACAGTTTGACATATCTCTATGCAAATTTAATTAATCGAAGACTCATCAAGTTCTGTGGATTTCTTAACGGTCACATTAATCGCGGTAAATTATCTCTAATTTCACTCAATCAATGGTGTTCAATTTTTATTGTTCTAAATCACAAATTACCTCTCGGTCTCTCTATGATCCAATAATCATACAAAAATTTGCCAAATATTTGTAAGCATTAAGCACAAAAATTAAACACACAACCATAGAAAAATATGAAATTGTGTTTTCAAAACTAGACTACATCTAAACCCTAGAATAATAAATTTAGTTCATAATAAAATTGTAATTAACAAATTTGTTCTTGGATTGCATTAGAAAAATGAGAGAGAGAAAAGAGATACAAAAGTAGACTGTTTTGTAATAAAAAATGCAAACCGAACAGTCTTGAAAATTGTGCCCAAACAATAAGCGTAGTATTCTCTCTCTTTTCTGTCTTGGAGTCCGAACCAAAAAGAAATAATCGCCAGCAAAACGTCACGTCAGAAGAGAGACGCGGAGGACGAAGCGCGGAACGAAGACATCAAGAAGAGGAGCGGCTGGATACTAAATAAATTAAAAAAATAAAATAAAAGATTAAAGAAGAGGAAGAGTGGTTCTTGCACTGTGGCGGGTCCCAGCGGCACAGAAACGTCCCTCGAAGATGCTCGCTCAGCGATGTCAGTAAGTTTCAAAGTCCAAACTTTCTTTTGCTGAGCACTTAGTTTTTTATTTTTTCTAAAACAATCCAAGTCCCATACTCTGCAGATCAAGTGACACTTCGGCCATTTGATAAAGAAGGTGCCCAACAGGAAAAAGAATTGAGGCTCGAGGCGGATAAGGCTCGAGGTGAGAAGGCTCGGATCGCCAAGGAGCTCGAAAAGATGAAGGCGGAGGCCGAGTAAAAGAACTCGAGGTTGGTGCACCTCGAAGCAGTGATCGCCAACCTGGAGGCGACAACACTCGGCTCCTCAACGCTGCCGAGGAGTCAGCCAAGGACAAGGAGAATGTCGTAGCTATGGCGAAGCTGGAGGCGGCGAAGGAGGTCGAGGTGCAGGCATTGGAGAAGGAAAAGGAGGCCGAGGAGCAGGCCTTGGAGAAGGCGAAGGGGTACCTGATCATAAACATGGCGAAGGCATATGCTCGGGCCTTAGACGAGGTGAAGAGGAAGTTTTCCCAAGTTGATTGCACCGGGTGGCGTCTCTTTTCGGACCCTATCCCCGGCTTCGACGATTTCTCCGAAGGTGGTGAAGAGGGCGTAGAAGAAGAGGAGACCGAGGTGGTCGAAGTTGAAGAGGTTGAGGCCGAGGTGGAAGCTCCGTCGGAGGCCGAGCCCCTGGCCATCGTAGTCCCCGAGGAGGGTCCTTCAATAGAGGTCGACCCCTGATCCGTCTTGCATCTTATTCATCTCTTTTTGCTTTTTGTTTTTTGCTCATGTAGTGTCGAACAGCGGACTGACCACCGCTTGTAATCTTGAAATTTTAATGAAAACTTTTGGACAAGTGTTGAGGCTCGGCATTGAGTGAAATACTCTTAATTAAATATATATATATATATATATATATATATATATATATATATATATATATATATTATTTTTTTGGAACAATCGTTGGGACACTTTTTCGAACAAGTGTCGGAGCTCGGCGTTGCTTTGAAACTCATTCTTGAACAAGTATTAAAACACTTTTTTGAACAAGTGTCGGAGTTCAGCAGTGCTTTGAAACTTACTCTTGAACAAACGTTAAAACATTTTTTTGAACAAGTGTCGGAGTTCGGTATTGTTTTCGAGTTTTGTAGTGGTTGTGTTTGAACTTAGTAGTTTCACTTGGTCTTTTCAGATCCTCGAAGTACTACCACTCGACGAAGAGCCTCGAGGGGCCGAGGTATCTCACCTTTGGTCTGACCTAGGAGTTCCTAGGCTTGCTCTTTCCCAAAGTCGAGAGAGGCTCCGCAAGAGGGAGGCAGAACAAAGTCATCACAAGCTCACTGGCGTGTTGCACCTCCGAATCGAAGCGACTGAAGGAGCAAGCTCGAGCGGTGCCTCCTGAAGTGGGGGAGGGGCATCCCTCAAAGGTAAACTAGCAAGGCAAGAAGCTGGAGTCCATTCGGCAGTCTTGGTTCAAGGCTAGAGCGGAGAGAGATGGTCTAAAGAACGTGGTGCTCGAAAAGAGTCTGGAGATGGTGCAGCTTTGACAGACCATCACCGAAGCTTCTCGTGGGGGTAATACGAGTCAAACGCCTCAGGTAAACTTAAGGTAACAGATAACTCACTGAAGGAGTGAATCGTTGAGTTAGAGGCGGAGATTCACCGGTTGCGACGTCTTTCAGAGGGGAGCAACGTTAGGACCACTTCTTGCGCCCGAGGTGAGTACTCATAGGGACGGTCGTTTCACGAGTTGGCATTACGTTTGCCTCCCACCTTGGGGCATCCTGGAGATGCACAAGCGAAGTGGCTGGCTCGTCGAGTGGGGCCTCAGTTGGTGCAACTCTTAGATACCCAACTAGGCTCGCTGGCTTAGAGACCCCCACGGGTGTAGGGTCGCAGCGACAAGGTGTTCACCGACGTCGTTTGAGTATCCCACTCCCTAGGAGGCGTTAGGGCGTCTCCCTTGTAATTTTGCAGTCTTTTTTGCATAAGTTTTGTATCTCAGTGTAAAGATAAACAGTTGGTCTTGTAATTAGACTTGTAATCTCAAACTCGAATGAAATAGTACTTGTTTTGTGAACTTGTGTGTTTTGCTGGTGTTTGTAACTATCGACAGTTGTGGGAGCAATTCCGAATGGCGAATCACTTCATACTTGCTTATAAGCAAGCAGTTAAAGCGGAATCGAACCAAATGTTTGACTCCGAACTTGTCGTTTAGAGAGTATCAACGGCTATGGGAGCAATTCCGAATGGTGAACCGCTTTGTACTTGCTTAGAAGCAAGTAGCTGAAGCGAAATCGAGCCAAGTGTTGGACTCCGAGCGCGTCGTTTAGAAAACATCAACAGCTGCAGGGGCAATTCTGAATGGCGATCTGCTCCACACTCGCTTAGAAGCGGGTGGTTGAAGTGAAGTCGAACCAAGTGTTAGACTCCAAGCTTGTCGTTTAGCAATTGTCAACAGCTGCAGGAGCAATTCCGAATGGTGATCTGCTTCGTACTCGCTTAAAAATGAGTAGTTGAAGCGGAATCGAACCAAGTGTTGGACTCCAAGCATGTCATTTTAGCGATTGTCGACAGCTGTAGGAGCAATTTCGAATGGTGATCCGCTTCGTACTAGCTTAGAAACGAGTAGTTGAAGCGGAGTCGAACCAAGTGTTAGACTCCAAGCATGTCGTTTTAATGCAAAATTTTTTGTAAGTGGAGTTAGACTACCCAAAGATAGAGAACTTGAGAAGTAGAGTTTTTTTTTATTGAAAACAACTGGGCGGCCGCTTCTAAGTTGCGAGCCACCTTTACACTTTGAAAAAAAGAAAATACAAGTAAGGACTTTAGACATGGCTTCTGGAGCGCTCTTGGGGAAGTTGCTTGGAGCGGTGTTTAGACACCCTCTCGGTACTTCATCAAGTGCTCCGCGTTCCACGTCCTCGGTTTCTTCCTGCCCCCCGGGTCTTCGAGTTGATACGCTCCCGGGCGAATAACTCTGGAGATCCTATATGGTCCTTCCCAATTGGGTGCCAACTTGCCTCTTTTGCTTGGATCGAAGATCGACAATTTTCTGAGCACTAAGTCACCCTCTTTTAGGTTGGCTAGCCGTACTCTCTTATTGTAAGCCTGAGTGATCTTACGGCGGTAGATCTCTTGCCGAATTGCGGCTCTCTCGTGGACTTCATCAATGAGGTCTAGGTAGTTGCGAAGCTGGTTCGCGTTCTGCGCTTCACTGTAAGCTATGAGTCAGGGTGAAGGCAGACCCACTTCCAAAGGGATGAGAGCTTCGGATCCATACGTGAGGTTAAAGGGGGACTCTCCTGTTGGAGTTCTTTTGGTGGTGCGATAGTTCCAAAGTACAATGGGGGGTTATTCGACCCATAGCCCCTTAGTGGATTTGTCAAGCCTCTTCTTCAAACCGGAGAGGATTTGTCGGTTTGCATTCTCTGCTTGGCCATTAGACTGGGGGTGGGCTACTGAGGAGAACCGTTGCTGAATGCCGAGGTCTGCACAAAAGTTGCGAAAGGTCGCTCCCGTGAATTGAGTCCTGTTGTCAGTTACGAGGATGCGAGATACCCCGAACCGACAGATGATGTTCTTCCAAAAGAACTTCTGGACCTTGTGCTCGGTGATTATCGAAAGCGGTTCAGCCTCAATCCATTTTGAGAAGTAGTTTATTGCTACCACTAAGAACTGATGCTGGCCCGGTGCTGGAGGGAAGGGTCCGAGCAAATCCATTACCCATATTGCGAAGGGGATTGGACTAGCCAAGGAAGTGAGTTGTGCTTGGGGCAGGCGACGGATTGGGGCGAACTTCTGGTAGGAGCCGCACTGGCGGACATACTCCTCGGAGTCACTTAGTAGTGTGGGCCAGAAGTAGCTGTAGTTCAAGAGTTTCTGGGCGAGGGATCTCGCTCCCAAGTGCACGCCACATAGACCATCATGGGCCTCCTTAAGGGCATAGAGCGCTTCTTCCGGGGAGAGGCATCTCAGATAGGGTTGCCCGTCTATCTGGGTGTAGGTGCATTTGTACATGACCCCATCTAGGAGTGTGTACCGCTCGGCTCGTGTTCTGATCCTCCTTGCCTCTTTGGGTCTTCGGGAAGGACTCCATCTTAGAGGTACTCGATGAGGGGCTTCATCTAGTTTTCCCCAACTGTTAGAAGGTAGGCTTTCATTGGCTCCGGGCCGTCTTCATCAATACTTGGTCTGAGAAGGACCTCTATCGAGACGGTCCTATCTAAACCTTGGAGGGAGGAGGAGGCGAGCTTAGAGAGAGCACCCGCCTGTGCGTTTTCCTCTCGAGGGACGCACTGGAGTTCAACATCTTCAAATAAGGCTAGAAGCTCCTTAACCTTTGCCAAATACTTGGCCATATGCTCGTCCCTAGCCTTGTATTCCCCAGACACCTGGTTGACAACTAACTAGTAGTCGCTGAAGACCCTTACACGCTCGACGCCTGTCTTGCGAGCCATGCAGAGCCCCGCTATGAGGGCCTCATACTCTGCCTCATTGTTTGATGCCGAGAAGTTTAGGCAGAGGGAGTATTGGAGGATGAAAGCGTCGGTGCCAGTTAAGATGATGCCAGCCCCGCTTCCATCGGTGCAAGAGGACCCGTCTACATAAACGGTCCAGACCAAGGGGTCAGCAGACGACTCGCATGAGTCAGGGATCGTGTTCTCCATGATGAATTCGGCCAGAGCTTGGGTCTTTATTGCCGTTCTGGGCTGGTAGCTGATGTCATGCTGACTCAGCTCGATGGACCACTTCATGAGCCGCCTGGAGGTCTCAGGCTTGTGGAGAACTTGTTTCAGCAGCTGATCGGTAAGGATGACCACCGAATGATATTGGAAGTAGGGGCAGAGTTTTCGGGTTGCCATGACCAGGGTGAGGGCCATCTTCTCAAGTTTTGGGTAACGGAGTTCGGCGTCCGGAGCACCTTACTCACGTAATAGATGAGCTTCTATGCCCCATCCTCTTCCCTTACAAGGACCGTGCTGAGCGTCTGTTCAGAAGTTGCGAGATAGAAGTAGAGGATCTCCCCAGGTGTGGGCTTGCTTAGAAATTGGGGTTAGCTAAATATTCATTTAGCTTATCAAAGGACCCTTGTTGCTGCTGTCCCTATTCGAAGCCTTTAGCCCTCCCGAGGGCCTTGAAGAAGGGGAGGCACTTTTCTCCGGACTTGGAGTGGAATCGCATGATCGCGGCGAGGTGCCCCGTGAGCCTCTGTAACTCTTTGACGTTAGAGGGGGGGAGCCATTTTAAGAATGGCCTGGATCTTTTTGGGGTTGGCCTTTATGCCCCTATGGCTGACCATAAACCCCAGGAACTTGCCCGATGAGACACCGAACACACACTTGTTTGGGTTTAGTCTCATATTGTGCCTCCTGAGCTCCCCGAAGGCTTCTTGAAGGTCGAGAGTGTGCTCCTACTCTCGGGTGCTCTTGACCAACATGTCTACGTAGACTTCCATATTTCGGTCAATTTGGTCTTCAAATACCCTATTCACAAGGTGCTGATATGTAGCTTCCGCATTTTTAAGCCGAACGGCATGACTCGATAGCAATAGAGACCCTGGTCCGTCACAAACGAGGTCTTCGGGATGTCAGAAGGGAACATCCAGATTTGGTTGTACCTCGAAAAGGCATCCATGAAATTGAGGATCTCATGCCTAGAGGTCACATCGATCAGGGTGTCGATGCTGGGAAGGGGAAAAGGGTACTTCGGACATGCCTTATTGAGATCGGTGAATTCATTGCATATCCTCCATCTGCAGGAAGGCTAGTCGGGGCGAGCTGTAGGAAGGCTAGTCGGGGCGCGGCTTCGCCTTAGGCGATGCGGGGGTGAATCCCTCCATCTCGGGGGGGAGGTGGACCACTTGCAGTCTGATCGGCACAGCGACCGATCCCTCAGGTGCTCCCGGCGAGGGTTCGCCTTGCGGGTCCACCTCTCCTCCAGATGAGTTCGAAGATCGGGCCCTGGCTCGGTTTGCCGATTGTTGAGCATGTCCCGCAGATCCTTTGGCATAGGAGGACTATGGGAGGCCATAGAATCTGTGGAGACGTTGTGGATGGACACCCGAACTTGATGTACAGGTTGCTTGTGGCAGCTTCGCCTAGAGGGCTCCCCCATAAATGCCTAGGGCCTTGTAGGTTGCACAATAGACTGGGGAGCCTGCTGCTCGAGCTGCAGGGTCTGTGGGACGGGTGGAGGGAGATCCTCTAGAGGCAGAGGAGGAGGAGGATGAGAAGAGGTCGTTCTTCGGTTCAAGTTTGCGGGCTTCCTCTTGGGAGGCATGGCTAGGAGTAGCCTTGGCTAAAGGAGGAAGGTGGGGTTGCTCGTCGAGTAGTTTACCACAGAACGCCAATCTGTTGTCGCTGAATCTGGTGTAGGGGTAATAGACAGAATTTGTAGGTTCGTAGGAACTCGAATGGGAAGAATCCTACTTCTTCCTTGTTGACAAGTTGACTCTTTGGTGCTCCCGCGGACCTGCACAAACGTTCGAAACACCGGGATGGATCCCGGCGACGAACCCTCCGACGCTGTTGTCAATACCAGAAAAAGTAATAGGAAAGAGCTCAAGTGTACAAAGAGAGATCACCTGTGGTAGTTGGAGGTAGGGGTGTATTTATAGCCGCCATGGGGTCTGTTTTGGGATAAGAACGAATCCCTACTTCCCAGAGTGACTGGATTGAAGTGGTTGTAACCACCTTTAGTGGATAAGGACGAACTAGGATCTCCTCCATTCCTGTTTGAACTGGTGATTAATGGGTTTGGACCCGTTCTTAGCTGAACAGATCTGTTCACGGGTTGGCGGGTCCAAGAGGAGAGACCCGATTCCCAATTCGGACCCGTCCGTAGGGGAAATTACCATCTTGCTCCTGCAAATTTAAGATTCGTGTCCACTTTGAACGGTTCCGATTTAACCCCATTTTAAGCCATATCACTAGCAAATACAATAGGATTTTTAATATACAATCAAAAGGTAATAATAATAAAAATAATAATACTAATAGTAGAAAAAATAAAAATAATAATAATAGCAGAAACAATAATAGTAATAAGAATAAAAGGGTTTGCATTACAATATAAAAATCGTTTGAAAATAACAATAAATACAATTAATGAAAAGAAATGGATTTTAATAGGAGATACAAAATAATTTGAAATAAAATGAATTTAAGAAAACGATATTTTTTATAAAGAACCCAAAATCAGATAATACACAAAAAATACATATACCTACCTTACAACAGAATTTCGTCCTCGAAATTTTCTTAGGCGGTACATATGACTGGGCAAAAGCAATCTTATGGGGTAACAAAACGGAGAACTAGGGAAACAGAAATGAAATGTGGCAACACCAGAAATAAGAAAGAAGTGGATCACAATGATGTCAAATGGAATGCATGAAAGAGAATAAACAGTATAAAAAGGAAAGAACAACACGAGATAACAAAGCAAGATATGGAGTAGGAAGAAGTGGAATCAAAGAGAGCATGAACAGGGAAGAATTGAATCAAACAATGAATGGGTGCATGATGACAAAATGGAATGCAAGAAAAAAGTAACCGGTATCCAAAATAAAGAAGAAATAACACAAGACTTGCAAAATAACAAAGCAAAGAGATGAAGAAATAGATAGAGCTAGAATCGAAGAAAAGATGGACAAGGAAGAGTTAGACCAGCCAATGAGTCAACGGATGAAGATGAGTACAAGGGATGGAAAGAAGCAAACAATGCAGGGAAGGAGAAACAACAAGAGAATCCTGGGACCTGTGGGTTATGGGCCTATAACGCTTCCATTGCGCCACTCTGATCGGAAAGGCTTTGCCAATAGCAATCAGTAGCTTTAGCAATCTACTTCGTGACTCACCACATCCTTGTCACGTCCAAACGGCATCTCTCTAGCATGAAGTTTGAACTCCTGGCAACTTCAGCTGAACGCTTCCTGGGATCCTGGGACTCTGCATGCACATCTTAGAGCAAAAGACGACACTTCCTCTCCTAGTGACGATTAGATAAATGATCAAACTCTTACACGTATGACTCTAAAACACCCTTTTGTTGCAACTTTGATAAAATTTCACAATAGTGTTGAAATTCGATAGGTCCAAACCATGTCACTAATTCCTCTAGGAATTTCGACCATGAAATTCCATTGACACTTGTCTGGCTTTATATGCCTTCTAAACCACTGCGATGCTCTTCCTCACAAATGAAGAGATGCATACTTCAACTTCTGAGCATCATGAATTTCATAAAATTCCAGGAATTGCTCAACTCCACAAATCAACTCTGTTGGACCTCCTTCATGAAACAACGGAAATTCCACCTTAAATGGAACCCTCGACACACTACCACAGTCACCACGACCCTTGAAATTGAGACAATTGAATTTAGGGTTTGGTACCTCAGGTGTCAAAAGCAGAGGAGTAGTCATTTGAGGAATAAATTGCTGATTCGACAACTATAGCAATGCTATGCTGCCCGCCATTTCTTCCAGCTTGCCAAAGATGAGCCCTGATTAAGCTTTCATCATCGTCATATCGTTCTTCTATTCATTAACCTCTCCTTCAAGCACCGTTGTACGCCCTTCATCTCTAGCATCATCATCGCCGATAACCGGCTCTGATAACTCGTTGTCAGGAACTCCGTTCTTGGATTGCCTGAGTCTTGCCATGGATTAGAAGAAATGAGAATTAGGGTTGAGAATTTGGGGAAGAACACTTTGATTTTTATTACTTCACTTTCCCTCAATCATTTACAGCTTATAAAGGCGGTTAGGGCCGCTAAACGACAAAACAAAACAAAAACATAAAACATGTGCGCAGCACATAAAAAGAATCCCCGCTACAAACACATTTGAAATTAGTGTGCTATGCTCATAATTTGCTGATACAACTGATACTCGGGTTCAACAATAACTTTGCCAACTCTATCCAGGCACAAACGACTCTGAAGGCTCAACTCCAACCTGGCCAATAATGTATTAAAACTCCAAAGGCTCAACTCCAAGCACAAACTCTATGCACGTAATTCACTGTGGTTTTTAGTGGTATCAGAGCCCAGGTTTGGCTAATGTATTAGTTGACTAATATATTAGACAAGCTTAGCCCGGTCTGGGATCAACTCAACAGTACACAAACCAAGCATACATGAATGAATTATAATCAATTTTGATCTGGATGCCAATTGTTTTTTATCTTGTGCAGAACATGGCTCACAGAGGTTCTACTTCTCGTCTTCAGCAAGATCAGCCCGTGCTTGAGGCCGTTACCAATGTGTTGGAACGTTTGATCCATACGCAGCAAAACCATAGTGATCTTGTGATGGCCGCTTTGGAAGCTGCCCGGGTTTCGCCTCCCACTGTACCTATGCAGGCAGCTCCCTCTCCTCATTCGGGTAAAGTCATAGATTTCATGAGGCTGCATCCTGACAGATTCTCCGGCACTGAGATGACTTTGGAGGCAGAATAGTGGTTGATCCGGACTGAGCAGTTTCTTTTAGCGGCAAGAGTTGCCGATGCTGATATAGTGGATGTGGTGACCATCAAGCTGGTGGATCTGGCCCACATTTGGTGGAGGTCTGACTCCAAAAGGCTCGTTCAACCTATTTCTTAGGCCACGTTCACTAGGAGCTTCTTGCAGAAGTTCTTCCTTAGCAGCACTCGAGTTGAAATGGAGCAGCAGTTCCTGGCAGTGAAACAGGTTGGTCGTTATTTCTATTTTGAAATTTTGTTACATATTGTTCATGGAATGTTGTAACATTAGACTTTCTTGAAACAGGGCTCCAGGTCTGTAGATGAGTATGCAGCGGAATTTACCAGAGTGGCGAACGAAGAGGACAGGTCTCGTAGATTCACACCGGGACTTGAGCGAGATATTCGGGTGCAGCTCGTCTCCCTTCGCTTGCGTACTTATGCTGAGGCTCTTGAGGCAGCTCAAGCTTAGGAGCAGGCACGTGGTAGGTTGACTCCTCCTCGGCGAACTGTTCCTCACTCTGCTGTTGTTGCTAGGCCTTCTGGTGGGCCAATTCAGAGGCCTATCCCATCTCATCCTGTCAGGGCAGCTACTTACCCTTCTACCACTCCTCAGAGAGAGGGATTATATGATTTCTACCAGATGACTGGGCACGTGCGCAGAGAGTGCAGGCGTGCCAATTGCCGTTGTTTTGGTTGTGGTGCTCATGATCATGCAGTGCGAGATTGTCCGCAACAATAGCGAATGGCTCTTCCAGCCGGGGGTCCAATTCAGCAGGTTACCCCAGCTCTTGGTCCAGCCAGGCCACCGCTTCCTCCTCAGCGCTAGATTCTCGGTCAGAGGAACGCTGCCCCCAGGAGAGGGTGTTGTTACAGGTATATTTTGCTTTTATTGCTTTGTTGTTTTGTTGTTTCTTTTTTACTTCTTTCATTTCTCTTGCATTATTCTTTCATGTTTTCATTCTGCATTGTGTTTTCCTCACCTTTGATCATCAACCCTTTTCCTCTTGCTTTTGATTCTATTTTAGGTGTTGTCCTTGTTTTATCTTACCCTGCTCATATTCTTTTTGATTCCGGGGGACCCATTCCTTTGTCTCTTCCCGCTTCGTGGCTCTCCATCAGTTAGAGTGCAGCCTTATGTTAGCGGCTTGGAACATTGTGACAGGTGGCAGTGTTGTCATTTGTTCCCAGGAGTGCAGGCAGAGTCCCGTAGTTATTGGCGATGCAGATTTCAAGGCCGACCTGATTGTAATTGGGAATTAAGGATTCTACGTTATTCTCAGTATGGATTGGTTGGATGAATCCCACGCCATCATTGATTGCCATGCCAAGAAAGTTGTATTTTGGATCCCAAGTCGCGCAGAGTTTGAGTTCCATGCCCGGGAGAAGCCCCTTGGCCAAGCTGAGACTGCAGTTGATCAGGAAGTTTGTGCGATGGAATTGCATTCAGGTTGTGAGGCAGCGCCTCTAGTAGTGCAGGATTTTCTGGATGTTTTTCCAAAGGAGTTGCCTAGCTTACCCCCTAATAGGGATGTGGAGTTCAGTATTGAATTTCAGCCTGGTACGGCACCGATATCGAAAAGTCCTTACAAGATGGCACCGGTTGAGTTAGCAGAGGTTAAGGTGTAAATTCAGGAGTTGCTTGATTTGGGGTTCATCTGAGCCAGTGTTTCGCCGTGGGGTGCTCCAGTCCTTTTTGTCAACAAGAGGGATGGTATTTGTCGACTGTGCGTTGATTATCGGGAACTGAACAGTGTTACTATGAAGAACTGGTATTCGCTGCCTAGGGTCGATGACTTATTTGATTAGTTGAACGGAGAAACTGTTTTCTCGAAGTTGGATCTTCATTTTGGGTATCATCAAGTTAAGGTGAAGGAGATTGATGTACAGAAGACTACATTCAGGACCAGATATGGGCACTATGAGTATCTTGTGATGTCGTTCGAGATCACGAATGTGCCATCTGTATTCATGAGTCTTATGAATAGGGTCTTTTCCCAGTTTCTGGATAGACTTGGGGTGGTCTTCATTGATGACATTCTGGTGTATTCTCAGAATCGGGAAGATCATGCTGAGCATCTTAGGTTAGTTCTGCAGACTTTGAGAGAGAATCATCTCTATGGGAAACTCGGCAAGTGTGAGTTCTAGATCGACAGGGTTACCTTCTTTGGGTACATTATGTCGGACGATGGTATTTCAGTGGATCCATCCAAGGTTGAAGCTGTGAAGGATTGGCTAGTTCCCAAGTCAGTTTCAGAGGTGAGGAGTTTCCTTGGTCTAACTGGCTATTATCGGAAATTCGTCCAAGACTTTTCGAGGATAGCAGGACCATTGACTAAGCAAACTGGGAAGGATGAGAAGTTCTATTGGTCTGAGACTTGCAGCGAGGCTTTTGCTGAGTTGAAGAGCAAGTTGACATCAGCGCAAGTTGACTATTCCAGAGGGTTCAGGCAGATTTTTAGTTAACTGTGATGCTTCGGGTAAGGGTCTTGGAGCAGTTCTGATGTAGAAGTGCCGATTCGTTGCTTATGCATTGAGGCAGTTGAGGCCGCATGAGAAGACCTATCCGACTCGTGACTTGGATTTAGCGGCAGTGATCTTTGCTTTGAAGTTATGGAGATACTATTTACTTGGGGACCGAGTGGAGAACTTTATAGACCACAAAATTCTCAAGTACGTCTTCACCCAGAAGGAGTTGAACATGAGGCAAAGACGTTGGTTGGAGCTTATCGCCGATTATGACATCAGTTTGCAATACCATCCTAGTAGAGTAAACTTGGTGCCAGATGCTTTGAGCAGGAGACCGACAGCCATGTTCCTAACTCAATAGTGTGATTTGGTTGAGTAAATGTGGAGGTTAGAGTTGGATGTGTTGTTTCCGAGTTCTGATCGGAGTTGTTTGGTGCTTCAGCTTCAGTCATCTCTTGTTGATCAGATCAAAGAGGCGCAGGTTAGTGATGAGCAGTTGCAGGGTTTGAGAGCAGAAGTTGAGTCTGGTTCCCAAACAGATATGGTTATTCATGCTGATGGGTAGCTTCGTTTTGGGTCCAAGCTGTGTGTACCGAAGGGTGAAGTTCGTCAGAGGTTGCTTGAGGAAGCCCACCAGCATCGTATTCTATTCATCCTGGAGGTACTAAGATGTATCGGGACTTGAAGGTTCATTTTTGGTGGCACGATATGAAGAGGGTTGTAGCTCGGTTTGTGTCTACCAGCAGGTTAAGGCAAAGCTTCAGAGGACCGCCGGACTTCTTCAACCGCTTTCCATTCCAGAGTGGAAGTGGGAACATATCACTATAGATTTTTTGACCCCTCTGCCGAGGAGTCCTAAGGGTCACAATGCTATTTGGGTGATTTTCGACCCACTGACGAAGAGTGCTCACTTCATTCCTTTCCGAGTCGGACAGTCTACTCAGAGCCTAGCTGAGAAGTACATGCAAGAGATCGGCAGACTTCATGGGGTTCCAGTCAATATTGTATTCGACAGGGAAGGGGCGCCGAAGGGGGAGGAAGAGGATCGCGATGGCCTCGGGAGTGCACAGGGTTGGAGGCGGCTAAGAGATCGGGATATGAAAGGTTAAGGCAGGGGAGAGATCGAGAGATGCAGGGGAGGAGATGAAATGGCACTAGGGTTTCGTATGAACAAGGTAATACACAGAGGGGGGGTGGGTGGTATATAAACACAGGGTGTTAGGGTTTAGGGTGCACTAGGTAATTGGGTTTCGGGTAGAGGGTGCAAACGGGTAGGGTTATTGGATATCCAATAAGGAAGAATAGGGTTTAGGGTATTAAAAAGATCCAACGATAAAATGGGTTTGGGTATTGGGTTCAAAATCTAGTAGAAAATACACAATTAGGATTTAGATTAAAAGTAAATAATTAAATCAATTATAACAAATAATAATGCAATAGTACAATGAATCAAATAGTATACATTGAGTTAATACTCAAATACTAACAAATACAATAGGATTTTTAATATACAATCAAAAGGTAATAATAATAAAAATAATAATACTAATAGTAGTAAAAATAACAATAATAATAGCACAAACAATAATAGTAATAAGAATAATAGGTTTTGTATTACAATATACAAATCGTTTGAAAATAACAATAAATACAATTAAAGAAAAGAAATGGACTTTAACAGGAGATACAAACTATTTTGAAATAAAATGAATTTAAGAAAACAAATTTTTTTATAAAGAACCTAAACTCAGATAATACAAAGAAAATAAGTATTTGCGAAAACAAGTGTTACAGAAGCTCTCTGCTCTCTGAGAAAGTGGCCCACTCGATGGGTCTCGCCATCCTTTCAGTTTCAGCCCGCCACCAGATGTGAGCGAGATCCACCAATTGGATGATAACCACATCCACGCGATCAACATCAGCAACACGATCAGCGATCAACAGTTGCTCCGTCCGGATAAGCCATTGCTCGGCCTCCAGCAGCGACTCAGTACCCGAAAACTTATCCGGGTGTAGCCTCATGAAATCTGCTAATGTACCGGGTCTTGGTGGCAGCGGCCCAGATGCAGGTCCAGCGGCAGTTCCATTAGCCACCAAAGTGGTCCTCATCCATTTATTGTGCTCCAGCTGGAGAGCCATCATCTGCTGAATTATTTGAAGAATAGCAGCGTTGTTGGGCTGCTCATCCCTCGGATGGGAAGAAGAAGAATTTCCACGAGCCATAGCCTGAAACACGATCAAATATTGTCAGTACCCAGATTATATGTTGGTTATTATATACATTCATGTGATCATCGTGGTGCACATTACTGAGTTAACCTGGCTATAGCCAAACTTGACTAATATATCAACCAAAGCCAAATGTTCATAAAGATAGTCATGTTTGACTGATATATTATCCAAACCTGGTGCTCTGATACCACTAAAAACTTGTCATGCCCCGCTTCCAAAATACGGAATACGAGTACGTAACGTAGGCCCAGTGCCTGATATAAACACCATCCATAAGTTGTACCAGACTAACTCAATAATATGAAATAACAATCACAACCATGCAAGAAGATATAATCACATAAACAAAGATCAACTTCAATAATAAATGAAATAATCCAAATAATAATATCCAATATCTGGGATAAAAGCAAACCCCGGATCATAAAGCCCAAAAACAAATTATAATATCAAGACAATGTTCAAATAAATAAATCTAGCAATAAACAAATTCAAGTAATCTAATCTTGGACTCCATCTTCTAGAATCGTTTCTCACCAATTCCTTCTGGTATTGTTCCTCTAGTACCTGTAAACTCTTGATCTAAAAAGAAAGAAAATAATGTCCTTAGAGCAAGTCATGCACAGCACGCAGAGGAAAACAGAGAATAATAGGAACATGATATATCAAAAGAAAATGGATGGGATCAAAGTCAAAAGAAAAGTCAAGGAATGGCAATAATGTCAAGGGTGTATGTTTAATCATGCATTTAATTAATAGTTTCAATTAAAGTTCAATATTGGTGACAGTATATGGGATCAAGCATGACATTTCAAATGCAGGTTATTAATCATTTTATTAACCAATCTAGTGCACGTACTACTGTGTCCCATTCCACAGGTTCGACGCAAGCACACAGTGTACGCTTTAGACTGATGGTGAGTTCACGATCCGTGTACTCATCCCAGTAATCAGTGTTTAATGTTCAATGTCAGTGATTATTGTTGTTGAAAATCTAGCTACCTAATTTAATAGACTAACCAGACACAAATTATAAAACCTCGCAAGTGCACGAATCGAATCGTAGTAATAGCAAGGGTCGATCCCACAGAGATTGTAGATTTCAACTAACTAATCAATAGAAAATAGTAAGAATCATAATGAGTTGTTTTAAAAGTCTAAAAGGAATAAAAAGATTAAAACTAAGAAGGAATTGTTGAATCACAAATATCTCTTGAATAGTTGGGTTGTTGATCTCCACCAATAGTTAGTAATGCTAATTTGCCTTCTGAATTTACTTCTAATTACTCATGTTGTTCACTTCAAGGGCATGGTATCTACTCCTTAAAGTATTGTTTCCCTAAGCCAAGAATTAGGCATGGTATCTACTCTAATTCTTTTCTTTCCATAAGTATCTAGCAGGGTATCTACTAAGTTATACTTAGAGAAAACATCAGAACAGTGGAAACGAACAAACACTTAAAGTTCTAGAAATTGGTATCAAATCTAGATCCTCTAAGTTGATTGAACCAAGAACCCCTAAAGATTCCTTTGTTACAAATTATGGGCACGAGATTCGGTCGTCTCAATATGCTTCATATAACAGATTTAGAATAATGATAACATAAACTTGATATTCTCACGTGCTGTATGTCAGTCGACTGGCTCTCACCTCAGTCGACTGCTCTCAGACTTCAAGATCCAAGTTTGATGATCATTAATCTATGTCAATTCAACCAGATTCAATCAATAAGTAATTAGAAGATCTCAGAAGAACATAGCACTACATAACTACGGTTTCGATCTACCCAACTATGAAATTAGTTCCACATAATAATACTTTTATTGCTTAACAAGTTCAAATACATGATCAACATAAAAGAATAAAGAGAGAAGAAATAAACTAATGGATTCCGGCAATATGGTCGACTGGCTGTCACACAGTCGACTGCCTTCTGTTTGCTGGATCTTCTCTTTCCTTCTTCGATGTTGATGGAGTGATGTTCTTGATGCTTGTTCAGGAACTTGGTGATTGAGTGATTGAGTCGCCTTCCAGAGATATATGATTGTTGGATGGAGTCGTGGAGTGGAGAGAGAGAGACGTTCTGGAGATGGTATTCTGATATTTATAGAACACGGCTGAGAATTAGGGTTTCCACTTTTTCAGGAAGATCCTTCTTTATTTGATTTGATGATTAATATCTTTCTCTTTTCTCCTTTCCTTCCTTATTTGTTTACCACGTCCACTTGGAAAATACCCTGTCTTTAGATTTGATTCGCTGCATAAAATCTTGATTCAAATAGATTTGAAATCAGATTCAGGTGTATCTTCGAATATCTTATCTGTTTACTCCGCCGCAGACCAGTCGACTTGTCTTCGAACCAGTCGACTGAGTCGAGACTTATGTAGATTTCATCTTTGATCATACCAGTCGACTGTCTTTGAGAGTAAGTCGACTGTGTCGAGAGTTGTGGAAAATCAGCTTCTCTTGTTCAGTCGCCTGGTTGAGGAACCAGTCGACTGATCCTCTGCAGTTTGCTGTGTATTATCCTTGAAGTCCTAAATCTGCTTCGTTTTGCTGTTATAAGCTGTTTCCTATGGAAAAGAGAAAATAGGAGTTAAATACCATATAGAGAGCTTTTAAATGTCTAATTATATTAAGATTATTGCTCTAAAAAGTGAATAATAATGTGTTCATCAAATACCCCCACACTTAGCTTTTGCTTGTCCTCAAGCAAACTAGAATTATGAATAGGGAGTAATAATCAGAATAAACTCAACCATCATGATTTCTTATTATGTGGACATCAAAATGAAAAATACAAAACTACAAACAATTTCAGATAAAGTAAAGTTAAACATACCCACTTTCTCCAGTGCAATTGTCTATTCATAAATCCCAAACTTAGTCATATTTGTCATGCGATTAATGTAGTTATAGTATGCATCTACTCAGTCTGTGATTATCCCTTTTCTCTACTACAAATCCAGTAGCAAACTAGAGTTTTTTTTTTTTTTTTTTTTTTTTTTTTTTTTTTTTTTTTATTTTTTTATTTTATAGTCTCTTCTTTAAAGTTGTCACTTGTCTTTTGACGCGAATGCGAAACATTTGTGATGTATCCACCCGGTTACTCAACAAGTCACAAACATTAAAGTGCTTTGCATACTCGTATTTCAAGTTGCCGTTTGACGTAAAGGTAAACATTGGTGATGAATACCCCTAGTTACTAAGCCCTCAAAACATTGGAGTAGACTGACTTTATTCAAATATATATACATATATTGTATCACTCTATTTACTTAAACTCGATTTAGGACTAGATCTGAAGGGAATAATTATCAGAAAAAGCATCACATTTGTTTATTATGTATAATCGCATGACGCACACAATTTTTGTAGGGAATTATGAAACTCAACAATCCTAAAGTAAATAAGTATCCTTACTCTTACTTTATAAGAAATTGTTTATCCTAAAAAAAAAATTCAAAAATTCCAAATATAACTAACTAATACCCCCACACTTAGATGGAACATTGTCCTCAATGTTCGCACAAAACATAAGATATAGGCATGTGTTACCATCTAGTGAGGAGAGACTGAAAAATAAAAATAAAAATGAATAATAATGAATAACATAAAGGGAAAGTGTAAATACTCCCCTGAAGGTTGGGTTGCCTCCCAATAAGCGCTGTGTTTCATGTCTTCAGCTAGACATGATGAGTTCATGCAATGTATTGAATGGTTTGAAGATTCACATCTTCCTCTTGCGGTTCTAGACTCATCTCTATGTATGGCTTCGCCCTGTGTCCGTTCACCTTGAATGTTTGATTTCGTTCTTTGCTGTGAACTTCCAATGCACCATGTGGAAAGACTTTTGTGACGATATATGGACCATACCATCTCGACTTGAGCTTGCCTGGAAAGAGTCTTAATCTTGAGTTGTAGATCAATACCTTTTGTCCTTCATAAAACTCCTTCCTTGCTAATTGTTTATCGTGGTATAACTTAGTCCTTTCCTTGTATAGCTTGGCATTTTCATATGCATCGTGCCTCAATTCTTCAAGCTCATTTAGTTGCAATCGCCTTTTGTCACCTGCCTGTTTCATATCAAAGTTGAACTTTTTGATAGCCCAATAAGCTTTGTGTTCTAATTCTACCGGCAGATGACATGCTTTTCCAAAGACCAAACGGTATGGTGACATGCCAATGGGTGTCTTGAAAGCGGTTCTATAGGCCCATAATGCATCGTTCAAGCGTAGTGACCAATCCCTTCTGCTTGGATTGACTGTTTTTTCCAAGATGCTCTTGATCTCTCTATTGCTAAGCTCCACCTGTCCACTGGTTTGAGGATGATATGGAGTTCCCACTCTATGTGTAATCCCATATTTCTTCATTAAAGAAGCAAATGGGTAGTTATTGAAGTGGCTCCCTCCATCACTTATTATTGCTCGTGGTGTACCAAACCTAGTGAAAATGTTCTCCTGCAAAAACTTGACAACAACTTTGTGATCATTAGTTCGTGAGGGGACAGCCTCGACCCATTTAGACACATAATCCACACCAACAAGTATATATAAATAACCAAATGAGTGAGGAAATGGACCCATGAAGTCGATTCCCCAAACATCGAAAAGCTCGATTACTTGTATGTTGTGTAGTGGCATTTGATTTCTAGAAGAGAGGTTGCCTGTCCTTTGGCATTTGTCGCAAGTCCTGCAAAAAGAAAAAGCATCTTTGAATACCTTAGGCCAATAAAAACCAGATTGTAATACCTTAAGTGCTGTTCTCTTTGGCCCAAAATGTCCTCCACATGCATATTGGTGGCAATGTTGTAGAATACTCCTTTGTTCCTCGTCTGCCACACATCTTCTTATAATTTGATCAGAGCAAAATTTGAATAAATAAGGATCATCCCAATAATAGTGTTTGCTCAAATCCACCAATCTTTTTCTTTCCTGATGTGTCATACCTGGAGGAAAAACATGAGCAGTTAGAAAATTGACAATATCAGCAAACCAGGGGAACTGTTCAGAGAGTCCAGTCGACTGGTTGAAGGACCAGTCGACTGCCCCGAGAGTTTGAACATTTATTTCAAATAAATGTTCATCTGGGAAATTTTCATTCAGCGGGGGCACAATTCTCTCTTCCTCGTGAAGTAGTCTGGACATGTGATCTGCCACAACATTGTCGCATCCTTTCTTGTCTCTAATCTCAAGATCAAATTCTTGAAGCAGCAGCACCCATCTGATCAACCTAGGCTTAGCTTCCTTTTTAGCCAACAAATATCTCAAGGCAGCATGGTCAGTGAAAACAATAACTTTAGAACCAATTAAATATGATCTAAACTTCTCTACAGCAAAAATAACAGCTAACATTTCTTTTTCAGTGGTAGAATAATTTAGCTGTGCATCGTTTAGAGTTCGAGAAGCATAGTAAATAACATGGGATTTCTTATTGATTCTTTGACCTAAAACAGCCCCTAAGGCATAATCACTTGCATCACACATGAGCTCAAAAGGATGGCTCCAATCTGGTGCCATGACAATAGGTGCAGAAATGAGAAGAGTTTTCAATGTATTAAAAGCATTTGTACATTCCTTAGTCCATATAAACTCAACATCCTTGGCTAACAAGTCACAAAGGGGTTTGGAGATTTTTGAAAAGTCTTTTATAAATCGTCTATAAAAACCTGCGTGTCCTAGAAAACTCCTAACACCCTTAACTGTAGTGGGAGGGGGTAGTTTTGATATGATGTCAATTTTTGCCTTGTCTACCTCTATTCCCCTGTTGGACACCACATGTCCCAACACAATACCTTGTTGTACCATGAAATGGCACTTTTCCCAATTCAGCACTAAATTGCATTCTTCACATCTTTTAAGCACAAGCTGCAAATGGTTAAGGCATTCATCAAAACAAGATCCAAAAACACTAAAATCATCCATAAATACCTCGATGAACCTCTCTACCATGTCTGAAAATATACTCATCATGCATCTTTGAAATGTAGCTGGAGCATTGCACAATCCAAAGGGCATCCTCCTGTAAGCAAAAGTACCAAAAGGGCATGTAAAAGTGGTCTTTTCTTGATCTTCTGGAGCAATAGCAATTTGATTATAGCCACTATAACCATCTAGAAAACAATAATGACTATATCCTGCTAATCTTTCTAACATTTGATCAATAAAAGGAAGAGGGAAGTGATCTTTCCTGGTTTCATTGTTCAGTTTCCTATAATCAATGCATACCCTCCAACATGTGGTTACTCTTGTTGGGATAAGTACATTCTCTTCATTTGTTACCACTGTAACTCCACTTTTCTTAGGAACTACATGTATAGGACTTACCCATTTGCTATCTGAGATAGGATAGATGATGCCAACATCTAGTAGCTTCAAAATTTCTGCTCTTACCACTTCCTTCATGTTGGGGTTGAGCCTTCTCTGTGCCTCTCTGCTAGGTTTTGCATCGTTCTCCAGGAGTATTCTATGCATGCATTTGGATGGACTTATTCCCTTGATGTCTGCAATGGTCCATCCTATTGCATTTTTGTGTTCTCGCAATACCTTCAGCAGCTTTTCTTCTTCCTGTGCAGTTAAGTTGGCAGCAATTATTACTGGTAGCGTCTGGTTCTCACCTAAGAAGGCATGTTTCAAATGATCGGGCAGCTGCTTGAGTTCTATGTCTGGGCGCTTCTGTACAGTCGACTGATCCATGTCAGCAGTCGACTTATCCTGTGTTTCTTGGTTCAGTCGACTGGTTAGAAGACCAGTCGACTTGCTCTGTGCACCAGGCGCCTGATCTGTAGAAAAACAAAGATTATCGGACACAAATTTTTCAAATACAGGACCAAGTTTACCTGGGTCTGACTGTGGAGTTTCAAGTTGATGTACTGTCTCTGCAATCTCCCAGTCATCGTATTCCTGTTCAACATGAGATAAAGTTAGAGATTGAGTGATTGTGGCTTGTAGTGGTTCAACGCTATGTACCTGAAATGTTTGATCAACAATCTCCTGCACCACATCAATATTATAGCATTCATGATCATCTTGTGGTAATTTTAGTGTATCAAACATTTTAAATTCCACTTTTTCTCCGTTTATCTTCATACTTATAATGCCCTTTTTAACACAAATTTTTATATCAGCTGTACTCATAAAGGGCCTACCTAATATGATCGGTAGAGATGATGACATTGAAGATTCCTCCATATCTAACACAACAAAATCAGCAGGCAAAATAAAATCATTTACCTGAACTAGGACATCTTCCAAAATACCTCTAGGTCTTTTGATGCTGCGATCAGCCAATTGCAAAGTGATGGATGTTGGCTTGAGTTCCCCCAATCCAAGTTTTTCGTAAACAGAATAAGGAAGAAGGTTGATGCTTGCCCCTAAGTCTAGCAGTGCTTTTTCAAAGAAGTGCTCACCAACCTTGCAAGGAATGGTGAAACTACCTGGATCTTTCAGTTTAGGTGGTAGTTTTCTTAATAACACAGCACTCACTTCTTCTGTCAAAGCAACATCCTCCTTAACCTGAAATGTTCTTTTGTGAGTACAACAATCTTTCAAAAATTTGGCATAAGAAGGAATTTGTTTGATAGCGTCAAGTAGGGGAATATTAATTTCTACCTTTTTGAG
Organism: Hemerocallis citrina; assembly: GCA_017893485.1. Classification (NCBI taxonomy): domain Eukaryota; kingdom Viridiplantae; phylum Streptophyta; class Magnoliopsida; order Asparagales; family Asphodelaceae; genus Hemerocallis; species Hemerocallis citrina. The sequence goes on along the minus strand of CM030366.1, from coordinate 6,142,743 downwards.
AGTTTCAAAGACGTCAAACAAATGTTGTTCTTTCTTTCTATTGACTAACCTTTGAGGGAATGGTGGTGGAACTGTCCCTACTTTTTCACTTACCTTACTTGAACCCAAAGCTTTTGATGGTTGTTTTTCTGATTTGTCTGTGCAGTCGACTGTCTTGTAAGAACAGTCGACTGGTTTACTGATTGGCTTGTCTGTGTGTGTTCCAACCATGTTGTCAATTATCTTACCATTTCTTAGGGTTGTGACTGCTTGGAGTTGTTCTTGACCTCCAGGGTTTGGTATGGTTTGTGAAGGGAGTTCACCTGCCTTTCTTTCGCTTAGCTCTTTTGCAATCTGACCAATTTGGGTTTCCAACTTCTGAATTGCTTGTCCTTGTTGGTTGCTTGTTTGATGTTGTTGTTGGAGCAATTGAAGAACAGTGGTTTCAAAATCCAACTTCTTCTGTTCTGGAGCTGGTCTTTCAAATCCACTTCCCATCTGAGGGTTCCTTGCATGTCCTTGTGTGAATTGATTCCCTTGATTATTTTGATTATTGCTCCATGAGAAGTTTGGATGATTCCTCCATCCTGGGTTATATGTGTTCGAGTATGGATTGTTCTTTGGAGGAAACACTCCCCGACCCACATAATTCGCATGCTCCTGATCTGTGAAAGTAGACATGGGACATGTATCAGTTGTGTGATCTAAATGAGAACAAATTGCACACATTTCATTTGTTTGATTTTTAACTCCACCCATTGTCGACATTGCATTAACAAGCATATCAATTTTTTTATTCATGTTTGCCATTTCTAATTGAATGTTATTATTATTAGAGATTTCGTAGACTCCCTGTTTTTTCGTAGGTCCCCTTCTTGTTGAGAATTGTTGGGAGTTCTCGCTGAGTTCTTCAAAAAGTTCAATGGCTTCTTCTCCACTTTTCCTCATCAAAATGCCATTGCAAGCTGCATCAACAATTGCTTTATTAGTGTCATTTAAACCTTCATAAAAAGCTTGTACCTGATCGTCCTTAGGCAGATTGTGAGTAGGACACTTGAGAAGCTTGCTTTTGAAGTCCTTCCATGCCTCGAAGAATAAATCTCCATCCTTTTGTTGGAAGAGTTGAATTTCCCTTTTCAGCTGTTTGGTTTTCTGGGCTGGAAAGAACTCTTTCAAAAATTTCGTTGCCAATTGCTCCCATGAATTAATTGATCCTGGTTCCAAAGAATTATACCACAACTTAGCATTAAGTTTTAAAGAAAAAGGAAACAAGATTAACCTGATTTGTTCAGCGGTAAGCCCTTGGACGCTTTGTGTCCTGCAAAGATCGAAAAAGTCTTGCAGATGAAGATGAGGCTCTTCATCTGGTCTGCCACTAAAGTGGGGAACCATACTAAGTAAATGAGGAGATAGGTGCATGTTCCCTGTGGCATTAGGTTGAAAAGAAATGCAGGAAGGTTGCTCAATATTCTTAGGAGTGAATTTGTCTTGCATTGGTACGCGATTGGGTGTTTCTTCTGCCATTGCTGTATGTGTACTAGGTCTCTGATCAGTCGACTGGTTCGTGTGGGCAGTCGACTGGTGTGCTGCAAATAACTTACCTAGTCTGTGCAAAGTGCGTTCTGTTTCCGCGTCAATTGGTAGTAGTTCTGGTCGAAGTGATCGTCTACCGTGCATTCACCGAAGTCCTGTAACCTAAAAGAAAAATTATTAATAAAAGAAAATTCTACTGACTTGTAAGTTAAAATACTAAACAATCCCCGGCAACGGCGCCAAAAACTTGTTGTTGAAAATCTAGCTACCTAATTTAATAGACTAACCAGACACAAATTATAAAACCTCGCAAGTGCACGAATCGAATCGTAGTAATAGCAAGGGTCGATCCCACAGAGATTGTAGATTTCAACTAACTAATCAATAGAAAATAGTAAGAATCATAATGAGTTGTTTTAAAAGTCTAAAAGGAATAAAAAGATTAAAACTAAGAAGGAATTGTTGAATCACAAATATCTCTTGAATAGTTGGGTTGTTGATCTCCACCAATAGTTAGTAATGCTAATTTGCCTTCTGAATTTACTTCTAATTACTCATGTTGTTCACTTCAAGGGCATGGTATCTACTCCTTAAAGTATTGTTTCCCTAAGCCAAGAATTAGGCATGGTATCTACTCTAATTCTTTTCTTTCCATAAGTATCTAGCAGGGTATCTACTAAGTTATACTTAGAGAAAACATCAGAACAGTGGAAACGAACAAACACTTAAAGTTCTAGAAATTGGTATCAAATCTAGATCCTCTAAGTTGATTGAACCAAGAACCCCTAAAGATTCCTTTGTTACAAATTATGGGCACGAGATTCGGTCGTCTCAATATGCTTCATATAACAGATTTAGAATAATGATAACATAAACTTGATATTCTCACGTGCTGTATGTCAGTCGACTGGCTCTCACCTCAGTCGACTGCTCTCAGACTTCAAGATCCAAGTTTGATGATCATTAATCTATGTCAATTCAACCAGATTCAATCAATAAGTAATTAGAAGATCTCAGAAGAACATAGCACTACATAACTACGGTTTCGATCTACCCAACTATGAAATTAGTTCCACATAATAATACTTTTATTGCTTAACAAGTTCAAATACATGATCAACATAAAAGAATAAAGAGAGAAGAAATAAACTAATGGATTCCGGCAATATGGTCGACTGGCTGTCACACAGTCGACTGCCTTCTGTTTGCTGGATCTTCTCTTTCCTTCTTCGATGTTGATGGAGTGATGTTCTTGATGCTTGTTCAGGAACTTGGTGATTGAGTGATTGAGTCGCCTTCCAGAGATATATGATTGTTGGATGGAGTCGTGGAGTGGAGAGAGAGAGACGTTCTGGAGATGGTATTCTGATATTTATAGAACACAGCTGAGAATTAGGGTTTCCACTTTTTCAGGAAGATCCTTCTTTATTTGATTTGATGATTAATATCTTTCTCTTTTCTCCTTTCCTTCCTTATTTGTTTACCACGTCCACTTGGAAAATACCCTGTCTTTAGATTTGATTCGCTGCATAAAATCTTGATTCAAATAGATTTGAAATCAGATTCAGGTGTATCTTCGAATATCTTATCTGTTTACTCCGCCGCAGACCAGTCGACTTGTCTTCGAACCAGTCGACTGAGTCGAGACTTATGTAGATTTCATCTTTGATCATACCAGTCGACTGTCTTTGAGAGTAAGTCGACTGTGTCGAGAGTTGTGGAAAATCAGCTTCTCTTGTTCAGTCGCCTGGTTGAGGAACCAGTCGACTGATCCTCTGCAGTTTGCTGTGTATTATCCTTGAAGTCCTAAATCTGCTTCGTTTTGCTGTTATAAGCTGTTTCCTATGGAAAAGAGAAAATAGGAGTTAAATACCATATAGAGAGCTTTTAAATGTCTAATTATATTAAGATTATTGCTCTAAAAAGTGAATAATAATGTGTTCATCAATTATCAAGCAGTATTTTATGGCCATCAATACAAGTCAAGCAGTAGGGCCCGACCGAGTACAGTTTCCGATGGTTCACTACCAAGTCATCACATAATACCCCGGCTTGTTATAATTTTATTTCAACCTATGTGAGCATGCAAGAAGTTGTTAATGTTGTATGATGCTACGTGTGACTAATTCTACTCGTTACAGACAAATCGAGAAGCAAACATATTAATTAAGCACAAATCACACAATCTGGATAGCATGGCGTTGTTGTTAGGGATGCTTTCGAATCAGATACGGATCGGATATTGGCTATACCAATATCCGTATCCGCATTCCAAAGACAGATTCGGATATGGATACGGATATGACTCGAAAAATAAAAATCATATCCGTATCCGCAATTTTCGGATACGGATGCGAATCGGATACGGTCTACCGGATAACGGATACGAATTCGAATATCAAATATAGAGTTTTTGCTATTTATTTTTCTTAACTAGTACTTAATACATGTATGTCACTGAATTGTGGATATTGATTTTCATATCCAATCACAAAATGAAAATCAACAAAATAAAAGAGGTGAATGAAAATTTATTTTAAATATATACAACTCTTATAAAAATGAATACATTACGCACTTACCTTTCTATTTTGCATTGGTTTAAATCTGACTCTTAACCTTTTTCAGGACGGTGTGGCGTTATTGAAAAAGATGGTACTTCGGAAGAACTGCAGTAATGGAGGAATGGCGACTTGAGCTCCTGCAAACATTTAAAAAAAAAAACATATAAGAGCATGTACTCAACTAAAAGTTTTTGCAATTTTCTAACCGATAATACAAACAAAAGCAACTGAATCTGGGAACTCTTTGAAACACTAAAGCTGACATTGATAAAGATTATTATTATCTAACCGTTGCTATAGTAATTCCTCTAGCTTTCTCCTCTGGTGCCTTATCAATTTCATCAAAAGCAACAGCTTTCGCTTTTCCTTCCTTAGCTAGTACCTGAAAGAGAAGTCATGTGATGCTTCAATACAAATTTACAACCCAAAGACCATGGCAAATACGCCAATGCTTTACAAAAAATAATGATAACAACGAAGACTAAGAAATGTTGGAGAGTATATGCTCCAAAGAGGACATCCTCCAGAAATTATATGCTTAAATGGATGTCTCTGGATCCAGAAAAGTAAGAGTGACAATTGCCTTGAACAGAGGTCTCAGATGCAAGTAAACTAGTAGTTTCTCTTTGTCCGGCATTCATAAACACCTACATCCTCTTGGATATCCATGTCTGCCGTCCACAAATAACAAGTAGCAGAAAATTATATTGTTCTTACCTGATACTCCACCCTCCCCCCTCCAACGTTGCCAATACCATACTATCCTAATACTTATTTTGTTTATATTCAGTTTTTTTGTCTTCATCATAAAAAATTATGTACAATAAGATCAACAAAACCTTTGTTGCCAATCTTTCAGCTTGGATGCATTTTAGCGTAGGACTCATTTTATATAAACCCGCCTTAGTTTTATGTCAGAAGCTGCCTACCAAACACAGTCCTCACCTTTAACTAGCTTGGGATAGTTAGTGGGAGAATTAATACTTTCATCATTAAAAATATCATACATCTCTATTAAAGGTCATGTTATCTAAACCTGCTAAGTAACAAAGTAAACAGTTCAAAACCATGCCCAATTGTCACTCTTATTAACCTAATCTTCGCAACACAACACCTAAAAATTCACAACTTTTAAGTTAGATTCTCAACAGTTAACCTCTCCAAAACCGATCATTTCACATCAAATTTCTACTCCGCAATCCCACATTGATCACAATCACACAAAACAACAACTCTAAACCCTAAAACATCCCAACTGGGTCATAAAACAACCCAAAAACCTCACTCAAACCAACTACCTCAAGCCAGAAACCATCAAATCTAATTCCAACCCAACTTCCCAACTCATTTCACTTCTGCAATCTACCAATCAAACCAAGAAAAGCAAAGAAATCCACCAACCAAAAGCAATCAAAATCCTTACCTGATAAGGTATCGAGAGCAGTACTTTGTGGTTGATCCAAGAATCGTAGTCAACGGCGCTTTGAATAGAGAAAAAGAAAGATGAGTTTTTTATTTGTGTTTGTAGAGAGAGAAAGACTTCTTCTTCTTCTTATTCTCTCTCCTCGAGCGTGATAGATTGCAAACGAGGTGATGACCTGTTTAAAATAGAGCCGAATATTCCAGTACAGCTGGACTTTGATCTTCGTTGTCTGTGCTTGCACAAATCGCAAATTACAGTTGACGGTAGATCCTTGGCTGTAGGGATTTGTATACGAGGGGGTGCGGGGCCATCTTAAGCCTTTTGGGAGTAGGCACTATATATATATTGTATTTGCGGATATCCGTATCCGAATCCTCTTTTTAAAGAGATATCCGCATCCGTATCCGCATCCGAAATTTTTTGGATTTGGATATCCGAATCCTTATCCGTATCCGTCCGGATATGTATTTTTCATATCCGTATCCGCAAAATTTTCAAATTCGGATACGGATCGGATCGGATATATCCTTATCCGAAAGCATCCCTAGTTGTTGTACAAAAACACAGATTACCGCTACTGCATAAAAGCAAATCTGGATCCGTCAGAAATTCTAAAAAATAGACTCTCTGCCGGTTCCAGCGAATATATATACGACATATAAAAGATACAGAAACTATGACGAAATTCCTATTCTTTTCCGATTTTATGTTCAGGGAGCAAGTTATAAATTGTGTTCACCTATATGTTTTAGGACTAAAAACTCATCAATTAAATCTACAAAAATTTAGGGTGATTCCTAGACATATCTAGTCTCAGCCAATCTTTATTTCATATTTTTATTTTACTGTTAACATGTTCAATTTAATTCTAGAACAGAGAGATATGCATGAATTTGTGGATCTATAAATTCTGACACAGTTGTACTAAAATACTGATATATAGCAGATTGTCACTCGGAATTCAGATTCGTTAAAATTTCTGGAAAATAGATTCATGGGGCTGTAAGTTATATTCAGAAAGTTATTTCCAATTACAACAGCAACATGGTCGAAAATCTGATACAAAAAGATACAAACAACAGTCCAGAAAATGGTTTGATATGAATAAGCAACAACTTAATCATACAACCATATAATTCACGCTAATTAATAATCAAAGTGATGCTAGATGTTTAACATGCATAATTCCAATTTTAAGATGCAATTTCACAGGCATGGTAATCAATTCATTAAATCAAATTCAATCTAATGTTGCAATTCATCAAACAAGTCTATCACATGGATCTAGTTATTTTTCATGTAATTGTGCATATGCAAGATTCAAGAGGGACTAGGTTTTAGATCAAAGATGTAGGCACGATGTTAAGAATATATCGGGTTAGCTCGTGTAAACCCTCAATAAATTTAATGGAATTTCAGTAACAGTTAAATAAAAAGGACTGGATCTACTTGCAGAGATCAAAGAAATCTTGAACAAAACAAATAACTAGTTCAAGAAGAGACTTGCCTTTAGTTGTTAATTCTGAATATATTAGAATAACGAGATAAGAATCTCCGACGACAAACCATGATAACACGTGCAAGCTACGTGCAAGCGAATCAAGTCCACACAAACACCAAACACCGGAATCCAAATCCCACACACAAACAGCACACACCAAACTCGACTCCTTCTATCCTCAACAAGTCGATGGAAAGAGAGAGACAGTGGCCAACGGCGACTAACGAGGGGGTGCTCGAGGTGACTGGCAGCGGTGCTGCAGTCGAGGAGCGACGCAGCGGCCAGAGCGAGGGGTGGCGGTGCTTTGTTTCGCACCGAAACAGAGGAGGACGGGAACGGTGCTCTGGACGTCGACGACAAGGGCAAGGGGGTTTACCAGTGGTTGCGGGGGACAACGAAGAGGGTGAAGGTGGTGGTCGACAGAACGGTGGCGGCGAGGTGGAAAAGTGCAGGTGATGGGTTCGGTTGAGGGTGATGGGAAGGCGATGGGGTTAGGGGGTAGCAGGATGATGATGAATGGGTGGCGAGGAGAGGATGGCGAAGGGGCTAGGGTGATCAGGGTCGAGGTGGTCGGAGAGGACAGGAGGAGAACTGGATGGGCGGTTTGGGTTTGAATGAAAAACAGAGGTGGGGAAGAGGGTGAGCAACGGTAGGGGAGAGAGAGGGGGGGATTATAATAAATTAGGGTTTATTAATAGGGTATTTATAGGAGAGTAAGAAGTTGTATTTTGGGCTGCGGGTTAATGGGTTTAGGCTCCAAAAGAGCTGAACTAGTAGAAATCAATGGGATGAACATATAGCGGAACAACTCAAACTCAAAACACGAAGAGCAAAATTTTGCAATGAGCCAAAAATAGCAGAATTCAAGCCAAAAGGGTACGAAACGATCAAAAGAAAATAAATGGACCCAAGAAAAGCAAAAATTTATTAAAAAAAGAATTCAGATAAAATATTCAAAAAAAGAAAAAAAAATACAATAAATCCAAAATAAGAAAAATAGGGGTTACAATTTATATACATATTTTATAAACCCTATAGCCTATTTTTTATTGATTTTAAACCCAATTACCCGTTAACCCTAACCCATTCTCTTATTAGATCTTACCCGTTAAACCAATAACCCAACATCCTATTTATCCTATATATATACTATTACAACCTAACCTTACCTTATACCCTTCTACAGCAACCACTGTACAGCCCCCCCTTCTCTTTCCTCCCTTATTGAAATTCCCCGTCTTCACCCTTCCTCCTTCCTCTGCCTCTTCAAAGAACCTAACTTGCCTGGCCCGCCGTCTTCCACCCTGCCTTTGGTTCACCGTTATCCTCATCATCCTCCTAGCGCTCCTGCTCTCGTTGCCTCGTCGAACCCATCGTCCCTCGCATCCCCTGCACACAATCGAACCCATCCACAGCCATCATCGCCCACCGTTGCTGCCATCATCGAAACCCATCATCTCCTCCGTTCTCCCCCTCCGATGCCCCTCCTGAGCGCCGCCCTCTTCCGTCGAGCCACCAGTCGATGCCCAGACCTTCTCCCCCGCTCTCGTGTCTGTTTCCCGCCCAAAATAGTGCGTCGCACCTGAAGCCCCCTGTTTTGTCGACTGCCCTTTCCCCTGTGCACCACCGACCGTTACCTGAGCCTCCCCCGCTCAGTAGACGACCGCCCTCACCCTAGTCGCTGCGCACAAATGCCGCTGTTGAAGTCGCCCTCGCAACCGCTGTTGTTGCGTTGCCGAAGTCGTTGTCTGTTGTTTGGATCCAAGATTGGCTGTTTGGTGTTTTGTGAGAAGGGGATTGGTTGTGTGGGTATTTGCTGCTTTGTGTGGATGTTTGGGTGTTTTGTTGTTTTTTGATGAGCCGTTGGAGTTTTTGGTGTTTGCTATTTTGTGAAGGAAGGATTTGATTGATGTGTTGAGTTCTTTTGCTGTGTGTTGTTGCACGTTGAGCGCACGTGCTTCCGTGCGTGTGTCGTTCGTGTTTCGTCGCCCGGGATTCTCATCCTGTTATTCTTTATATTCGAACTAATTACCTAACAGGAAAGTCACTTTCCCTCTTGAATTGGTAATTGTATCAAGTTCAATATTTTTTATTAAAACTCCGCAAGTACATCCTAATCGTTTATCGTATCATTGTATTATTATCTTTCGTTGGGTCTATTGAGGGTTTACACGAGCTAACCCCAATATTCTTGACATCGTGCCTCTATTGACTTTAAGGATTGAATCTTTCATGCATCCATGTAGTATTCATAATAGGGTTACTCATATAATCACGACACAATTAATCAATTTTAGAAATAATTGCTAGGTTGTAGTTTGATTGAGTGATTGATGATTGGTTGATGTTAAATTAGTGTATGTATGTGATTTTATTTTTATTGATCTTGTTATTACACCATCATGCTAATTATAAAGTTCATCGACTAATAGAATTGATACCCATCTTGTTTAATTAATTTATTCCATGAAAAAAATCCAAAAAAACTATATGTTGCTTGCTGATTGTATGTTGTCTGCTATTTTCGACTCAGTAAATGATCTCAAAATAAATTACTTTCTGAATAAGAATTGTAGCCTTATCTTTCTAGTTTCCAGAAAATCTTGAATTTCGGAATTCCGAGTTGTGTGCCAAAAGTTATGCTTGTTTTACTACAGCTGTGTTTTTAACTCCAGATTTTTAGATTCTTGTATCTTTCATGCTTAAACTGTTAAAAGGCTGATCAAATGATAAAATATTGCTCTGAAAATTTTCAGATTGTTACTTAACATGTTTAAGAGTTTAAAAAATATTTTTTGATGAAATTATATCGAGTTTTTGCCGATTCTAGAAATATAACAACATGATGTCCAATTTCTGCCCGAACATAAAATCTGTAAAGAACGATGTGTTTGACCTAGCAACTGTTCTCGGATTCTGAACATTAAATATGCGTTGGAATCATGTGGAAGTCTAGTTTCTATAATTTCTGACGGATTCAGTTTTCGAGTCCTGAAACAGCAGAAATTTACATTTTTATTCAGACTACTCTTGTTGTCCAGAATTTGATTTTCTAGTTTTTAATAAATTAATGATTCCTATATCATAGTATTGCATGAATTAAAGTGTGTATGTTGCGTTGCATGATTCTAGTATCTTATCGTCATCATTCTAATTGGCCTAATTCATGTTATCATCCTATTGTTTCCCTATTGTTACCATCGTTCATTTCATATCTCATATTTGCATATTTTATTTTTCCATTAATAATTAATAAGCCGGGGTTTAAGGGATTGACTGGAGTAGTTGATGATGTAGTGACTGTACACTGAAGTGTGGACCATGTTTTCCAAAATATTATGTGTTGGCTATTGTTATTGTTATCGGTTTATGGTTGGATTATTGACACAGTATCCCAATTGACCGTGTATTGTTTTATTGTTATTGTGCCAACCAGTGTGCACCAATGCTGCAAATAATGTTATCGTGCCGTGTACATGATCTATAGAATCTTTCACTTAGGTATAAACGACATTGATTGTATGCATCGAACCTGTAGTATGGGATGCAGTAGTATATGCATTAGTTAGGATTAAAATGAATAATAGACTTAAGAATTGACACAACATCGACATTGCATATTGTTTATCATTGTTCCTATTGATATCGATTATTGGCTAAGTGTTATTGAAATTGATCAATGAATATCGTTATTGAATATTGAATCATCGTTTATAGCATTGCATCGATTATCATGATATTGATTATTGTTATTGTCCCATGTTATTGATTCCTATTGATCCATTGATTCATTGTTATATCATTATTCGATTGTTCCTAGCTTTCTCTACTTGTTTTCCATGACTTGCTCTAAGGATAATTTTTTTCCTTTTTTTAGATAAAGTGTTCACAGATCATGGAGAATTTCCTGTTCGAATTGAAGAACGAACTTTCTAAAGAAATATTGCTTTATAATTGAATGTTATTTCATTGAACTATTGTATTGAGACTTATTACTATTGTGTTTGGGATTTATTATTGTATTGGGCTTATGTCCCTTTATTATTGTTTCCAGACATTGGATTATTGTACTTGGATATTTTATATTGCTTAATTTCAAGTATTATTGTTCATGAGATTATTATTATTGCCTACGCAATTGTTCTGTATTGATTATATTGTTGAGTTGATCGGATAAACAACTTATGGTTGACTTTAGTCATTCGCTGGGCCAATGTCATGTACTCGTATTCCGTGGGAAACGAGGCGTGACAGTTTGCCCATACTTCATCACAACTCCCCTTAGTGCCTAACCTTAAGTTTTAGTTATAATCATCACAACCTAAAACTAGCTTACCATACCTGACTTAAGCCAATACAAGAGAAATTTAGCCCAAACTGGCTACTTCTCAATGAGTGTTAAACCACACTGGTTACTCTTCAAATTTTTATTAATCACAAATGCCGGTAACTAGGGTCTTGCCTAGCCTCTAAAATCCAACAACCATCTCACTCTAGAGATCAAATAGGTTATATCCAACCTCAACATAAATATTTTAACTTTCGATCATCAATTCTTTTTATTCATAAAGTATTTCAACTTTTATAACTCGTTCAATGATCATTGCCAAATCGAATTTCACATAAACGACTTTTTAGTTAACCATTCAAACCAATCACTTCCAAAGTTTTCTCGAAACTTATTTCTTCAAAATTAATCACTTCCAAACATTTATAGCTTTTTTCATATTAATCTATATTTAAATTAAAACTCATTTCTTTAATTAAAACATTATTCTTAGCTCCAAACTTCTTTAAAATCATCACTTAAATTTCTTTATTTCCAATTCAAACTTTACTTTAATTTCGTTTAAAATCAACTTTTAATGTCTTCAACCATATACATTTTTTTTGAACTCCAATTCAACAAATGAATAAAACATGTCTTTTAGATTCTCAAAATATGTTTAGAATAGTGTAAAATAACACTGAATTGTTCTGATAGTGTTTTATGAATTTTTCATGAAATTTCCCATTAAAAATACTCAAAATCACAAAAAATAAAATATGTTTTAAACTCAACTGCACCCCCCCCCCTCAGGCTCGAACCAGCACCAACAGATAGCACACCAAACGCCAACCCAAGGAGCTAAGCTCGGTTCACAGTTATATAGTGGCTTGAGTATTTAAATACTCAACTACTCACTGTTTCTAACTTAAATTTTTTTTTGAAACAAACAGAGTCAACCCCACTCGAACCCGCAACCACAGAGACCCCAACATGCCACGTGGCAGCGCCTACCACAAAGGCGCACGCGCTAGACACAAAGCCCAAATACCATCTCTAACCTAATTGGGGATAAAATCTTTAACAACCAATTCTCGGTTCATTCCTCCATTTTGATTTATTCATTCAAATTGATTTCTATTAATTGTATCTAATTTATTTGCTCATATCACACATTTCAAAAATTATAGTAATGAATTCTTACTAATTTTTCTTATAATAAAGTGGTTTTATACAAAATAAAATGTAGATAGAAATTTTGAGAACATTCATAAACCAAATGTCTTTTATAAATTATCAACACTACTCTACAAGCACATATATATATTTTCCTTTTCAATGTCATGAGTAATGATGGGAAAATTCTCCAAAATTATAATCGACCAAAATCAAACACAACTCAATTTCATTTGAAATTCATCTACCAAATCTACTCATATGGTACTAAAATTTTGCCTGGCATCACATATGAGAATTAACCCAACTTGAAGTTCAACTGCACATAAATTCTACATTGGTTTTTCTATTTAACATGCATTTTTTCCACATTCATCAACTACTAGATTTCTAGATATGCATACGATATGCATTACACAAAACATTAAAAGTTAAACAACTTAATCACAACTACAATTCTGACATTCATCTCCTAAACATGCATTTAAATTAAAATTAGAAAGCAAGCAGAGACACCCACCTATCAAAGAGTATACTAGTATCAATTCCCCCTTCAAAAGCTCCAAGAATTCACAAAACCACAAAAGAATCCCTCACCGAAATTGACAGCAAGTGTACCCGCAAGCCTCTGCCTAAAACTTGGTTTTGATTAATTTTTCTTTTGTGTTTAGAAGTGGCTTAAGATGTAGGGTAATTATAGAGTAATTAGGAGTAGTTTAAATAACCAATTTGTCCATCTCATCACCCACTAGCCCACTCTTTTTTTCCACTCTCCAAGTACAGCTGGCCCCTTCTTTTCTGGAGTGTGCACATTGCATGTGTGCACGTGCACGTGCTTTGTGTACACTCACCCATTTAATAATTTATTTTTATTGAATGAAATTGGGTATTCTACATGACAAGTTCTATGTATGTTTTTATTTAAATAATCTTTGTGGCCTTTAGAAGCAGTTTTAGGCCCATGGCCTTTTAGAAACAACCATGGGCCTAAAATAAACTGAGAAGAAAAATGTGCATTACTTCATAGAAAATTTTAGAAACAACCATGCATATAAATTTTTACATGCAAAAAACGTGCAAAAATGTGAAATTTAATTTATTATTTTTCTGGGATGTTACAACACTCCCTATTTAGAATAGTTTCATCCTCGGTACTTGTCATGCCCCGCTTTCCAAAATACGGAATACAAGTACGTAACGTAGGCCCAGCAAATGATGCAAGCACCATCCATAAGTTATACCAGTCTAACTCAGCAATATGAAAGAATAAACACATCCACACAAGGAAGATATAACCACATGAATCAAAGATAACTTCAATAATAAATGAAATAATCCAACAATAATAATATCCAACATCTGGGATAAAAACAAACTCCGGGAACATAACCCCAAAACAAAGTATAAAGTCATAACAATATTCACAGACTACCGCTACTACAAAGAAGCAAATCTGGATCCGTTAGAAATTCTAGAAAGTAGACTCTCTGCCGGTTCCAGCAAATATATATATACGCCATATGAAATCTACAGGAAGTAGGGTGAAAATCCTATTTTTTTAAAATTTTATGTTCAGACAGCAAGTTGTAAATTGCGTTAACCTATTTGTTTCAGGTCAGAAAAGTCATCAAATAAATCTATAAAAGTTCAGGGTCATTTCTACATATGTCTAGTCTTAGCTAGATTTATTTCAGTTTTTTTATTTTGAAATCAACATGCTCAAATAAATTATGGAACAGCAAGATACGCATGCATTTATGAATCTAAAAATTTTCACACAGCTGTACTAAAATGATGATATCTAACATATATACATCAGAATTCAAATCCGTAAAAAGGGTAGTAAACTAGACATCTGGAGCTAAATTTCATGTTCGGAGAGTTATTTCAAAATACGACAACAATATGGTCGAAAATCTGATTCAAAAAGATACAAACGACAGTCTAGAAAATAGTTCAGCATTAATAGGCAACAACTTAATCATACAGTCATATAGTTCATGTTAATTAATGATCAAAGTGATACTAGATGTTTAACATGCATGATTTCAGTTTTAAGATGCAATTTCACAGGTATGGTAATCAATTCATCAAATCAAATCAATCTAACATATGTAATTTACCAAATGATTCTATAACACATGGATCTAGTTATTTTTCATGTAAATGTGCATATGCAAGAAACAATAGAGACTAGGTTTTTATCAAATAGGTAAGCACGATGTTAAGAGTATATTGGGTTAGCTCGTGTAAACCCTCAATAAACTTAACGGAATTCAAAAAGCAGTACGATAAAGAAAAGGGCTGGATCTACTTGCAGAGATCAAAGAAATCTTGAACAAAACAAACAACTAGTTCAAGAAGAGACTTTCCTTTTATTTAGTATATTCGAATATTTAGAATAACGGGATAAGAATCCCGGGCGACGAACCAAAACACGTGCGAGCTACGTGCAAAATAGCAAACAGCAACAATCAAAACCAAAACACTACTACAAGTCTGGATCACCTCACAAATACCCAACACCAATAGCAGTTACCCTACTCACGAAACAGCACACACCAACTCCAGTGTTCTTCTTCCTCAACTTCGATAGAGAGAGAGAGAGGGAGACTGCGATGGCGACTATAGCGAGTGACGGCAAGGGTGATCGGGATGACTGGCGGTGGCCCTGCGGTCAGGAAGCAACGCCGCGACCAGGGCTTCGACGCTCGACTGTTGATATGTTTCTTGACGAAACAAAGAAGGAGACGGCGAGGGGCATTCGGACTCAGGAGGATGAAGACGAGGGTGGTGAGGGATCTGTGGTGGTTGCAGGGGTGCATGAAGGGGCGAAGACGAGACTGTGGCGAGGAAAATGGTGATTGATGGTGATGGGTTTGAGCGGAGGAGTTGGGTTCGAGCGGGACGTGAAGACGACGGGGATGAGGGGTAATGGCGGTGACGATGGGGATGGAGGTGATGAGGGGAAGGTGATGATAAGGGTGGTTGTCGGAGAACGGGAGAGGAGCGACTGTTTGGGTTGAAGACAAAAACAGAGAGAGGGAGATGAGAGTCGGGGTAGGAGAGAGAGAAAGCGGCAGAGAGAGAGAGGAGTTATTAATTATGGTTCCCAGGTGGCTTCCTCAATCAGTTGGTTTCTTCATGCGACCTTGACCATAGGTATAGTTTTGTTTTTCAAAACTTTCTCCCACCGGTCAACAATCTCCACAGGATGTTCCCTATAGCTCAGATCTAACTACAAACCCACTGGCACTTCCGGTAGAAGATGACTCGGATCAGGAATATAACCTCGCAGCATAGACACATGAAAGACA
Source organism: Hemerocallis citrina (assembly GCA_017893485.1). Classification (NCBI taxonomy): domain Eukaryota; kingdom Viridiplantae; phylum Streptophyta; class Magnoliopsida; order Asparagales; family Asphodelaceae; genus Hemerocallis; species Hemerocallis citrina. The sequence goes on along the minus strand of CM030366.1, from coordinate 6,126,983 downwards.
TTGTGCACTTAGGCCAGTTCTTCTGGCAATTCCAACCGATAGGCTGTCTTCCCAATCCTTTTCAATATCTTGTAGGATCCAATGTATCTCGGGGCTAACTTTCCACTCTTTCCAAACCGAATCACACCGTTAGATGGAGATACTTCAAGAAAAACATAGTCACCCTCTTCGAACTCCAGATCCCTTCTTCGGTTATCAGCATAACTCTACTGCCTACTCTGTGCGTCAACCAGCTCAATCTTCTCTGAAGTTTGTTGCACTATTTTCGGTCCATACATCTGCCTTTCTGCCACTTCATACCAGCACACCGGTGTTCTACACTTCCTCCTATAAAAGGCTTTATATGGTGCCATACCGATGCTATTCTAAAAGTAGTTGTTATATGCAAATTCCACTAGAGCTAAGTTCCTCTCCCAGCTGCCACCGAAATCCAACACACAACACCTCAACATATCCTCCAGCACCCAATTGACTCTCTTTGTCTGCCCATCAGTTTGAGGATGAAAAGCAGTACTAAAGTCAGTTGTGGTCCACAAAGCTGCCTGAAGACTCCTCCAGAAATGCAACGTGAACCGCGCATCTCGATCTGACACAATCGATACGGGAATTCCATGTAGTTTTACAATCTCCCTGATATACAATTCTGCCAACTTCTCCATAGACCAAGTTATCTTCATTGCCAAAAAGTGAGCAGTTGAGTCGATCCACTATCACCCAAATCGCATCATTCCCTTTGGGACTCCTGGGTAGCTCCATGATGAAATCCATGCTGATGTTATCCCATTTCAACTCCAGAATGGGTAACAGATGCAATAATCCTCCGGGTTTCTGAATTTTTGCCTTGATTTGCTGACAGGTTGCACACCTTACAACAAACACTGCTACATCCCACTTCATCCCTGACCACAAGAAATACTACTTGATATCCTTGTACATCTTGGTACTTTCTGGATGCACTGGTAAAAGAGTGGTGTGTGCCTCTCGTAGAATGCTTTCTTTTAGTTCTTCTTGATCCGGTACACACAATCTCTCTTCGAACCAAAGCACTTCTTCTTTCACCTGGAACTCTGACAATTTTCCTGCGCCGACCTAATCTTTCATCTTTTGGATTTCTGGGTCAGACTTCTGATCGTCGATAATCTTCTCCCTCAGCGTGGGCTGAAGGCTCAACTATGCTAAAGACGCTCCCAGTTCTTTCAACAAAACTTCTATACCAACTCGATTGAACTCCTCTGTCGTGATCAAACAAGACAAGCTGCGGTTCCGACTGAGCGCATCAGCCACCACATTTGCTTTGTCCGGATGATACTTTATTTCAGGACGGATATTCTCCAGTACTTCCAACCACCTCCTCTGCCTCAAATTTAGATCCCTTTGCTGGTAGATGTACTTCAGACTTTTGTGATCCATGTACATATTGACCTTCTCTCCGTAAATGTAGTGCCGCCACTGCTTCAAAGCAAAGATAATTGCCACCGACTCCAGATCATGGGTTGGGTAATTCTTCTCATGAGGTCTTAGTTGCCTAGACCCATAAACTATTACCTTCCCCTCCTGCATCAACACATAGACCAATCCGCGATATGAAGCTTCGCTGTAAACATCATAATCGACCACTGCTCTCGATAAAGCCAAAATTGGAGTGGTAGTCAACCTCTCCTTCAACTCCTGGAAACTTGCCTTGCACCACTCCGTCCACTTAAAGCTCACATTTTTCCTTGTAAGTCCAATGAGTGGGAAGGCTATCTGAGCATAGCCCTGTATAAATCTCTTGTAGTAACTGTTCAAACCCAAAAACCTTTTGATCACCATCATTGTTGTTGGCCTTGGCCAATCCTTCACTGCCTCTATCTTCTGTAGATCAGTGGCTACTCCTCCTTAGAATGGATATAACCCAGGAACGCAACTACGGACTTCCAAAAGTCACACTTATATAGTTTGGCATATAGCTTCGGTTCTTGCAGCTTCTTCAGTACCTCTGCTAAGTGACTAGCATGATCTTCCTCTGTCTTGGATTAGACCAGAATATCGTTGATGAACACCACGACCAAAGAATCGATGAATGGTCACAAGACCCTGTTCATCATGTCCATGAATATAGCCGGTGCATTTGTTACTCCAAATGGCATAACCAAGAACACGTAGTGCCCATGTCGTGTTCGGAATGCAGTCTTATGCATATCCTCTTCCTTTACACAAACTTGGTGATAGCCCGACCGAAGGTCTATCGTGGAGAAAACTGCTGCTCCTTGTAGTCAATCGAACAAATCATCGATTCGCGGAATTGGATACTTATTCTGGACAGTCACCTTGTTTAGCTTCCTATAATCGATCCACAATCTCATCGGTCCATCCTTTTTTTCACTAATAGGACTGGCGCTCCACAAGGCGATGCACTTGGTCTGATGAAACCCTTGCCAAATAGTCCTTCAATCTGCTTCTTGACCTCATCATGTTCCACCGGTGCCATTCTGTACGGTGCCTTGGATACCGGTGGACTCCCTAGCTGAATGAAAATGCTAAACTTTGCATCCCGATGAGGTGGTAGTCCCGGTAAATCATCCAAGTGATGGAACTGAGATGAATCCCAGGACTACGGATTGGTGTGCGTATCGATCGTTAAAGATAAACAGATTGCTTAATTGTGATCTAACCCTATACAGCGGAAACTAGGGTTCACAAAGTATACCTGCGGTGAGAAGAAGACGACAGCGACCCCAAGATCTTCTGCACGTATTCCTTCCTCGGGTTGGACGTCGTGTGGGCGACGATCTCCCAACCTTTCTCCCTTGGCTGACCTCTCTTTCTCTCCTTACGTGAATCACGAGGTTTGAGAAAAAAATCTTATATTTCAGATTGTTAATGACGGCCAGAGAAATAGAGGATATATATAAGGCTACGGCAGGGACCATGAGGAGAAATTAGGGTTAGGTCTCCTAACGGATCTGGGTATCCCGTGTTCAGCCCGAACACACAACCCAGGCCCATTAACAATAGCTCGGTCCACTAAGGAGCTATTGTTGCACTACCTTCCTAATCCCAAATTATATTTATGGGCTCCTTTTATTATATGCTCATTCAACTCCCCATGTTAAGATATCGAATGTCCGTCGATCAAATTAAGTTACTGACAACTACATTGATCAACATCTTTTATCCTTAAGTAGTACCACTCAACTTTATTTGTCATGTCGGATGTAATCCACCTGCAGGGTTTACATGACAATCCTTATGAGCTCCTTAAGGGGACATCATCAACCCGACGTATCGGGACATGGATTCCTTTTACAATCAACAGCCCATCATACATACAATGCTATTACCCAATTCATAGAGGTTGTTGATCCATAATGAATCTCACTCTTTTATGAGTCAAAGTAATGCACACTGCATATACATGTCTGTTATTATATCTGGATTAAGAGCATAAGCATCCATAATAACAGAGGTATTTGTTCTCTTTTGTAGTCAGTACAAAGAGAACAACCTCAAGTGGTCCTGTTCAATACACACAAAGTGTACTAGTGTAAACCTATAGTCAAGACAGACTAATACCAGATTACACTACAACCTTTCCAATGGATTGTCCAAGTCCGTCTAGGTTGTGAACTATTTATATATTCCATAGGGAACTGATAATATGATCTTCTGTGTGTCACCTCACACCATATTATCAACCTTATAGAATATCAGACACTTGCATTAATATTATAATAAACACAATATGCAAACATATGCCCATATGATTCTCATTCAAAAAAAAATAAGGAAATAAAGTTAATACAAAAGTGATGCTTTCAGTATATAACCCTAACACCAAGAACACTGTCGAAAAATTTTGAACTACAGGAATCTGCTTAACTTCCTCAGGAATCTTCTTCTTAGTTATAGCTGCCATCAATTGCTTGCAATTTCACTTCCCCTGAAATGTAACTGCTGGCCATCCTGGTGCCTTCACCAAAACTTCCTTGCTCTTGCATTCGATACTGGCACTGTAAATTGACATCCAGTCTATGCCGATGATCACATCGACTCCCAAGACTGCCAACTCAATGAGATCGATTCCAAAGATTCTCCCTCCGATATCGAGGTCACAACCATCATAGTACCGATCGGTAGTCAACATTTCTTCTGAAGGAGTAGCTACTGTTAGAACCTTTCCAGGAAAAATTTTCGGCTCAACTCCCAGTCGTTTAGCAAATGTAGATGACACAAAAGTGTAGGACGATCCAGTATCAAACAAAATCGTTGTTTTCATTCCATTAATTAGAATTTCTCCTGTTACATAATGAATACTCTCAGTACATAACACTTATTCTAATATAAAACATGAAATAATAACAGTAAAGCTCTATTCAAGTGCTCCCATACCGGTGATGACATTGTCAGCATCATCAGCATCAGCTTCAGTCAGGGCGAACACTCATCCCTGCCGGTATGACTTCTTCCCTTGCTCTGCCTGCTTTTGCCTCTGCCTCTGTGCTGGAACTAGGGGCAAAAGGGCTTAGTATGGCCTTCCTTCCCATAATTGAAGCATGTTATGGGGTTCCGAGGCTCGGTGCAATCGGTGCACCCGGGCCCCTGATACCTTCATTGCTTGGCCTTCCCATCACAGAAACAGCATTTTCCCCAGTTGGTCTGAACCTCTGCGCTGGGGGTTGTCCCTTGAAGTTACCAGCTGTTACGGGCCTGCCAGCACTCTAATTGTTCTTCTTGGTCTGAGCCAACTGATATTGTTCCATGTCGGCTTCTGTGGCTGCAGCCCTTTTAACCAGCTTGTCGAACCTTCTGATACCGAGGGGTATCATTCGGGATCTCAGACCTGTCCACAATCCCTGATCAAACTTTCGTGCCTTCTTTACTTCGTCAATCACCAACTCCGATGCATACCTTGAGAGCTGAGTAAACTTTGTCTTATACTCTCGAACTGACAGGCTCCCCTGCTGTAAACTCAAGAACACCATACACTTTCTCTCCTTCACATCCATCAGAAAATAGTGGCTACGAAACACCTCCAAGAATTCCTTCCAAGTGATCGGTTCATTTCCCAGGGCTTGCTTCATGGACTACCACCAGACCCTGGCATCCTTCTCCAGCTGCATAGTGTCCAGCTTCACTTTGCTTGCCTCTGGTGGCTCCAAGACCTCAAACACTATTTCTATCTTTTGGATCCAATCATCTACTGCATCAGGATCCGCCTTGCCCTCAAACACTGGTGGTTTCAATCGCTTGCACGATTCCACCAATTTTATTACCGCCGGGACTTATACTGCCTGTCCAACCCTGGTGTTTCGGGTCACACTTGCAGCAGAGGTGTTGAGAGTTTGGCAAACCCTGGCCAATTCTGTTTCCATATCAAGCCTATTACCTTCACCACTAGGTCTTCACCATTTCGGGTTCTTCGTCCGGCCATTTCTGGTTCACAAAACTTCATTATCACCACAAATAGTAACAACATATACTTTCGTAACTACCATTTTTATTCTTTTACTTTTTCCCTTCATTTTAATATTTTATTTGCATTGAATAAAATACTATATTTTTCCTGGATCATCTTAATTAAATTTTGTTCAAGAACTACTCTTTTTCTTCTTGTTGGGCAATTTTATTGTCGATCCCAATTTTATATTAGATTATGAGTATTTTATTTGAACCCTATTGTCTTTAAATCCACCCCTAATTGAACCCAAAACGAAATTGCAATTATTTCGAGAACCAAACCCATTATTATTGGATCCTAGCCCAATAAACCAACAACCTAATTTCATTCTATAAAAACGACCCTAATGAAAAGCCTAAAAAAACAAAAAAAAAACAAAAAAAAACAAAAAAAAAACAAAAAAAAAAAAAACCTCAAACCCTAAACCAAGCCGTCTCTCTCTCTTCTCTCTCCCTGCCAGCCAACCCGACCCCCACTGCCACTCCTCTGGCAACCACTCCCGAGCGCCATTCTGCACCCCAGCACCCGGCGCCCCCTCTGCTACTCCCCCATCCCGTCGACAACAGCAGACCCAAGGCCCCTCTGCCAGTCGACCGCCGCTCGATGAGCCGTCAGTCCCGTCGCCGCCACCCAGCAGTAGCCGCCATCGGCCTTGCTGTCATTGCTGCCACTCCTTTATTGTTGTCGTCGTTGTCTCTTTTGTTGATGCTGCTTGCTCTCTTGTGCATGTAGTGTGCACGTGCTTAGTGGGTTCATGTTCGTTGCTCTGGGATTCTCATCCCGTTATTCTTTTGTATTCGAATTAAGCATCCATAAGGCAAGTCACTATTCCTCTTGAATTAATATTGTACCAAATTCAAGTTTCTATTGAAATTCTAGCAAGTTGATCCAATCGTTTATCGTATCGTATACTATTGACCCTCTTTCATTGATATATTGAGAGTTTACATGAGCTAACCCAAATATTCTCAACTTTGTGCCTTTGTTGACTCCAAAAAATTGAATCTTTCAAGCATTCATGTAGTATTGATAGTAGGGTTTATTCATACAAACAACGCACAAATAATTTATCGTAGAATTAATTGCTAGGTTGTGTGATATAATGATCGATTGATGTTTTGTTGTTGTTAAACTAGTGTATGTGTGTATTCTTAATGATGTTTACCATGCTATTGTACCTACCATGCTGATTATAAGATTTATTGACTAATTGGATTGAAACCCATCATGTTAGATCGCTTTATTTCATGAAATATATTGAAAATCTGTATGTTTGTGTTCTGTATGGAATTTGTGAGATGTTTTTGACCCAGTATTTGATATCAAAATTAATAACTTTCTGAATAAGAGTTGTAGCTATTTGTCTCTAGTTTCCAGAACATCTAAGAGCTTTAAATTCCGAGTTGTATTGCAAAAGTTATGATGATTTTACTACTGTATTTTATTTCCAGAATTTCACATTCATGAATATTTTCATTTTTAAAATATTAAAAATATAAGTTAATGTTAGAATAATACTCTGATAATTTCCAGAATGATAGTCAAACATGTTTATGAGTCTAATGAATATTTTTTGAAAAATTTATAATTAAGTTGTCGCTGAAGCTAAAAATATAATAATATGATGTCGATTTTCAGTCAGAACATGTAACCGTTAACACCCCGAATTCCAAAACATATTGAATTCGAGTTCCACATGATCTTTTCACTTCATTTCGTACAATTTTACAGGGAAATTAAAACTTTACTCTGCGTCAGAGTTACATTTACATTAACACTTATACAGCGGAAGCAATTTTACAACAATGAATGAAATACATCAACACTTGAATAATCTTTAAGCATCAATTCCTCCTTAGTCTTTTTCATGTGCTTTACCCTGCATAGAAACTGTGGGCACGTCAGTTCATTCAACTGACGAAATATTATATACGGCCATCCTCTCTATGCCGAAACAGTATAACGATTCTCAATACTTAACAAACCACAAACAAAGCTAAGGGGACTATCCTATTGATGTCGTGTTGTGAATGTGCACTTAGTCCTTAATGCAATTATTTATGTTATATGACACTAATGCACACTTGTTCAGAGTCTATGCAGCCCATACTACATAGGTTCGAGGGCAAGCCCTTAACCGTTTTTCATCTTGTAGGGTTCAATCCCTCGCCATGACATAATCTACTCATGTAATTACAGTAAGTATCCTAAATGTTCTATGAGTTACGAGCTCACGCCTAGGCGCCCTGGAGAGAATCCCAACACACTGACACATGACTCATCATGCAGGCATCCTGTGGTAATTCACCTCCTACCATAGACATGACACCACCCGCAGTCACCAAACACCGCACGAGTATCTCCACCGGGATGGTATTGTGGAGCAGTATCCACGTCCTACTCATGACGCATCATGGGACATCCTGTGAATACTCTCACGCCACCAATCCAATAGCCCTCATACTCATGTCATTCATTTCACATGACCCAAATCTTGATCTTTTCATTTCAAATATCATCTCAACATTTCTTTCATTGCCGGTATGAGGCTTAGCTACACCATAATTCTTAATTTCAACTCATAATTAGAACATCGAGTTTTTCATACTCATAAAATCTTTTTCATGATTAACAATAATTTTCATTTCATGTTCATAGCATTTGTATATTCTTATTCATTCATAATTCATCAAGTCATTCAATTTCGATTTCATGAACAATATCATGCATAAACAAATAAATTCAACTTGTCATATTCAATAGTTTATTCTTTCCACATAATTCTCTTATTCTTATTTTAATCAATACTAATTTGATTCGATTCTCATACTAATGTTCATTTCATTTATTTAATTCAAAAGGTCACAAAGTCGTATTTTCATTGATAAACAATACTCAATTTAACAATGAGAGTCCATAGATAGCACATTTAAATTTTTTTCATTCAAAAATTCTCCTTTATCACTTAGCATAATTTTCTCATACAAGTAGATCACTTTTATAATTCTCCAAAAGTAAATTTCTACAGCATTCTACACAAATTTCACTTCTAACTCACTTTTATTTTAGTCAAATAGTACAAAAATATTTTTCATAGGATCTACACATTTTTAGAATAATTGTAGTGTTTTTTTGGATTTTTAAAAAGCCAAGAATTCCATTTAAAAACTCCAAAAAATCAAATAATTCAAACCTGCCGAAGCCAGGTTTCGAACCTACGACCTGGGACTAACCGACAGCCACCTAAAGCCAACTGAGCCAAGGTGCACATGCGGTAAGTGAAAGGATTTAATAGGTAAGTGTTTTGGGTTTCGGGTTTTAGTTATTCAAAAAGTGGAAATAAAAGAAAGAGCCTATGTTTCGAACCCGAGACCACTAGAGTCACCCGCACGCTACAGTAGCGCCCAAAGCAACTGCGACCACTTGGTCGAAGGGGCCAGATTGTTCCAAAGAGTATTGGATTGGTTTTGATCCCATTCTCTGTTAATTTCTAGTTTTCAAAATTCCCAAAGCATTTTTAGTTCTTTTTGTTCTCTTTTTGAATCAAAACTTTCCAGATTTTAATTTATATGAAATTACAGTAAAGTAGTATTTTTATAATCATTATTTTCTTATAAAACAAGCATTTTTGATCTTATTTTATGTTCTATGTCCATAATTTCGACATTGAGAACAAATCACATTTGTACACGATTTACCATCTAGATTTCTACGAAAATACTTTATTTCTTTATTCTCTCACTTATTAACAATCTATAATATTTTAGAACACAAATTTCCATCTTTTCTACAATAGTGTTACTCTAATTTAAGAAATCAACATTTTCATGATGCGTTTAATCACAATTGTCTCATAAACATAAATTTCTCCATAAAGCATAATTCACAAACACATAGCATGACAACATGAAAGATTCTAGCACTTTAGTTCACAATTTATCAACTAGTAATCATTTTATCAACATTCTCTAAATTACCATTTCATCTCTAATTAAGCAAACATGAGTCCAATTTCACTTAGTTGTTCCTTAGTAATTTTATCAAATCATTCCTAGCATGGTAAGCTCCTAGAATCTCCTAGAATGCAAGAAAGTGGCCTTCTCCTCCTAGATTGTGTTGCCAAAACGTCTCCTCCTTGTGCTTGATTGTAACCTGAGCCTCTCCTTTGCTCCTTTGATGATGGCCGGCCTCTACGTGAAGGAACACACACACACAATGCACACTCTAATCTTTTACTCACTAATACTTCTCAATCTTTTGCTCACTTAGTCTTTACTTCTCTTAATAAATTGATTAGTGTACTAATGAGAAGAAAACGAAGGGTATTTATACACTTTTAGGATGAGAATAGATGGTTAGGATTTAATCAAGGATCAAGATGAAATGGGAAGTTGTAGTAACTTCCAAGATCTCATAACCACCCCTCAACTCAACTCCACTCTCCCTCTCTTCTCTAGCCATAATCCGGCCACCCCCTAGGGTGTGCAATGCACACACTAGTGCATGCACGTGCCCCAACTAGTGTCCCCCATTAATAAGTTGTACATTATTAATTTATTTATTGTCTACTAATTGTGTCTACACTACGAGATATGACAATTAAAAGGGTAATTAATTTGTGGGCTTCAAAATAGTGGGATTTTAGACTCTTGGGTCAAAATAAAATATTTAATTAATTAGGTTGGGCTTAAATTAGAAAAACAAGCTTAAGCTTTTAAAATAGGCTTCCAGAAAATAAAGAGAAAGAGAGAAAACAATTGTTTGTTCATATTATAAAATATAATTTTATACGAAAACATATATACAAAAATTTGTACGTGCACAACACATAAAATCAGCAATTTCTCATTTAATAAAAATTCAGGGTATTACCACACTCCCTCCTTAGAATAGTTCCATCCCCGGAACTGCAATTAAAGGGTGAGAAAACAAAACACTAAGAAGAAAGAAAAGAAAATACAGATCTAACAAAGAGCTCAGGATGATCCTTCAACATCCTCTCCTCAGATTACTAAGTAGCCTCTTCAACCAAATGGTTTGTCCAGACTACCTTGACCATCGGTATCGTCTTATTCCTCAGGACTTTCTCCCGACGATCCACAATCTCAACTGGGAGCTCAATGTAACTCAGATCCAATTGCAAACCTTCTGACACTTCGGGCAAATGAAGACTGGGATCTGAAATGTAAACTCTCAGCATAGACACATGAAAGACATTGTGCACCTGAGACAACTCTTTCGGTAACTCAAGCTGGTAAGAATTTGATCCTTTTCAATATCTTATACGGGCCTCTGAACCTCGGGGCTAACTTCCCACCCTTACCAAATCGGATCATGCCTTTACTGGGCGATACCTTCAGAAAGACAAAGTCACCTTCATCAAATTCAAGGTCCCTTCTCTGGTGATCTGCATATCTCTTCTGCCCACTCTGAGCATCCACCAACCTCTTCCTAATTAGATCAATCTATTCAGTGGTCTGCTGCACAATCTCAGGCCCAAACATCTGCTGCTTCCCCACTTCAAACCAACAAACAAGTGTTCTGCATTTCCTACCAAACAGAGCTTCGTACGGCGCCATCCAATACTAGTCTGAAAACTGTTGTTGTAGGCAAAGTCCACCAAAGCTAGATGCTTTTCCCAACTGCCTCCAAAGTTTAGCACACAACACTAAAGCATATCCTCAAAAATACGATTGACTCTCTCGGTCTGCCCATCGATCTGAGGATGAAAAGTAGTGCTGAAATCCGTCTTGGTACCCAAAGCTGTCTGAAGACTCCTCCAGAAATGAGAAGTAAACCGCGCATCTTGATCAGACACAATAGTTAACGGAACACCATGAAGCCTGACGATCTCCTCGTCATACAACTCAGCTAACTTGTCCATCGAAGCAGTGAGTTTCATCGCCAAGAAGTGAGTGGACTTGGTTAGTCGATGGACTATGACCCAAATCGCGTGCCCTTTGAACTCTTGGGCAAGCCCATGATGAAATCCATACTGATGTTATCCCACTTCCATTCCGGAATAGGTAAAAGTTGTAATAGACCTCCGGATTTCTGATTCTCGGCTTTGACTTGCTGACAAATCTCACACCTCGCCACAAATTCAGCCAGATCCCGCTTCAAACCTGACCAACAGAAATGCTGTTTAATGTCCTTGTACATCTTAGTACTCCCAGGATGTACCGACAAAAGAGTAGCATGTGCCTCTTGAAGAATACTTTCTTTCAAGTCCGACTGATCCGGAACACACAGCCTCTCTCCAAACCACAACACTTCATCCCTGATTTGTAATCCAGGCAACCTGCCTGCAACAACCTGCTCCTTCATCTTCAGAATATCAGCATCTTCCTTCTGACTTGCAATAATCCTTCCATTCATCGTAGGCTGAAGCCTCAATTGAGATAAGGATTCCCAATCCTTGCAAAACAACTTCAATACCAGCCCGATCTAATTCCTCTGCAAGATGCCTCTGATTCGTAATCAAACTGGCCAAGCTGCTCTTGCGGCTAAGAGCATCAGCAACAACATTAGCCTTCCCAGGATGATACTTGATCTCAGGATGCATGTCCTCAAGCACTTCCAACCATCTCCACTGCCTCAGATTCAGATCCTTCTATTGATAAATGTATTTCAAGCTCTTGTGGTCCTTGTACATGTTCAGTTACTCACTATACACATAGTGTCTCCATTTCTTTAAGGCGAAGATAATCGCAGCCAACTCTAGATCATGAGTCGGATAATTCTTCTCATGCGGTCGTAGTTGCCTAGACCCATAAGCGACCATTTTTTCTTCTTGCATTAAGACACAACCAAGCCCACGGTGTGAAGCATCATTGTAAACATCATACTCAACACCTACTCTAGGCAACGCCAAAATAGGTGCAGTAGTCAGCTTCTGTTTCAACTCCTGAAAGCTTGCCTCGCACTGCTCGGTCCACTTGAAATTTACATTCTTCTTGGTCAAACCAGTGAGCGGCACTGCTAACTGAGCATAACCCTGAATGAATCACCTGTAGTACCCCATCAATCCAAGGAAACTCCTGATTTCCTTCAATGTAGTAGGCCTTGCCCAATCTCTCACTGTCTCTATCTTCTGAGGATCAGTTGCCACTCCCTCCTTAGAAAGGATGTGACCTAGGAATGCCACTTCAGATTTCTAGAAATCGCTCTTGAATAACTTAGCATACAACTCCTGCTCTTCCAGCTTCTTCAAAACTGCTACCAGACGCTCTGTGTGCTTCTCCTCTGACTTAGAGTACACAAGAATATCGTCAATAAACACCACGATGAAAGAATCAATGAACGGCCTCAGAACTCTGTTCATCATGTCCATAATGATTGCGGGTGCATTCGTCACTCCAAATGGAATAACTAAGAAATCGTAATGCCCATGTCGAGTCCTAAATACAGTCTTATGCACATCTTCAGCTTTCACTCGAACTTGATGATATCCTGATCGAAGATCTATTTTGGAGAAAATAGCAGCTCCTTGTAGACGATCGAACAAGTCATTAATTCCGGGAATATGATACTTATTCTGAACAATGACCTTATTCAGCTCTCGGTAACCGATACACATCCTCATCGATCCGTCCTTCTTCTTTACCAAAAGCACTGGTGCTCCTCAAGGTGACGCACTCGGTTGAATAAAGACTTTCTCCAACAGTTCCTCAATCTGCCGTTTCACCTCATCTTGTTCCACCGAAGCCATCCTGTACGGTGCCTTAGAAATGGGTGCACACACCAGTTGAATAGTGATGCTGAACTCTACATCACGCTGCGGAGGTAACCCAGGCAAATCATCCAAGAATACAGTCGGATAGTCCCAAGCTACAGGAATCCCCTGCACATCCAAAGAAATCTCCTTCTTGCAGATGGCTGCAACCAACCTAGAACACTTCTTTTTCCCTTGGAAAGTGACTTTAGGTCCACCTAAAGCCTTCACTGTTACTTTCTTGGTCTTACACTTGATGCTTGCACTATACACCGACATCCAATCAATGCCAATAATAACATCGACCCCCAAGATAGTCAGCTCGATCAGATCAATCCCGAAAATTCTGTTTCCAATCTCGATCTCGCAGTCTGCATAGTACCTGTAATACCCTGAATTTTTATTAAATGAGAAATTGTTGACTTTACATGTTGTGCACGTACAAAATTTTGTACAAATATTTTTTTTATATAAAATGATTTTCTATAACATGAACAAATAATTATTTTCTTTTCTTCTCTTTATTTTTAAGCCCATTTTTAAAAGCCTAAGCTTATTTTTCTAAATTAAGCCCAACCTAATAAATTAAATATTTTATTTTGACCCATGAGTCTAAAAGCCCACTATTTTGAAACTCATAAATTAATTACTCTTTTAATTGCCTTAACCTGTCATGTAGACATATTTTGTAGACAATTAATTAATTTATAATGTACAACATTTATTAGGGGACACTAATTGGGACACGTGCATGCACGTGTGTGTGCATTGCACACCCAAGGGGGCCGGATTATGCATGGAGAGGAGTGGAGGAGTGGAGTTGTGTGGATGGGTGGTTGCTATAACTTCCCAATGTATCCTAACCATCTGTCTACAACCATCTAATGCAATTCTAGCCCTCCATTTCACCTTAAAACTAGTATAAATACCCCTCCCTTTTATGCATACAACACTAAGAATTTTTATAAAGAAAGAAATATATAGGGGAGTAAAAGATTGAGAAGCATTGGTAAAAGATTAGTGAGGGTACTTTTGTGTGTGTGGTCCAAACTAGAGGAGGCCGACTAGCATCCAAGGAGCTTGGAGAGGCTCTGGTTTCAAATCAAGCATCGAGGAGGAGAAGGCACTAGCAGTACACTCTAGGAGGAGAAGGCCACTTTCTTGCATTTTAGGAGCTTTCAATTTTCGTTTCTCCAAATAGGTGGGTGTTTTTCATACTTCTAGATCTAGATACCATGCTAGGGATGATTTGATGAAATTATCATGAAGCAACTAGTCGAAATTGGAACCATGCATGTTAAGAGATGGAATGGTAACTTAGAGAATGTTTGATAGAATGATTGCTAATGGATGAATTGTGAATTAAAGTGCTAGAAATCACCATATTGTCATGCTACATGTTCTAATTGAGTGCTATGATAAAATTTGTACTTATGAGACAACTAGTTGAATTAAATACCTTATGTGTAATTGATTGTTTAAATTAAAGTTTCTTTGTTGTAGAAATATGAGAAATTGTCTCTAAATTATTGTAGGTTGTTAATGAATAAAAGAACAAGGAAATATAGTAGTTGTGGAAATTTAACTCTAATTTATAAAGAAATATGGTGTTTGTTCTCAAAGTCGAAATTATGAACATAGAACATAAAGTAGTGCCAAAATACATGTTTTATAAAGTAAATAATGGTTATAAAAAACACTGGTTTACCATAAATTCAGGTTTGGTAAAATCTGGAGATTTTTGTTTTCAAAAGAGCAGAAAAAAACAAAATCATTTTGAGAATTATGAAAATTTAGAAATGAACAGAGAGTAGGGTTATAAACAACCCAATACCCTTTGAGACAATCTGGTACCTTAGACCAAGTGGTTAGTGGTGCGGTGGCCTTTTACTGTAGTCGTGGTCAGACCATAAGGTCTCGGGTTCGAAACCCAAACTCTGCCTTTTATTTCAGATTTTTTTTAATTAAAAAACCAAATCCGAGAAAAAGATTATCTCAATAAAATCTCCTTCACATATCGCATAGGCCCCTTAGCCTAATTGGCTTGCGGTGGCTGTTGACTTGGTCCAGGTCGCAGGTTCAAATCCGGCTTTCGGCGGTTTTGAACATTTTTTTATTTGGAGTTTTAAAAATCGAATTTTTAACTTTTAAAAATCCCAAAAAACACTAAAATTATTCTAAAAATATGTAGATCGTGTGAAAAATATTTGAACACTATTTAGACAAAGTAAAAATGAGTTAGAGGTGAAAATTGGGTAGAATTCCATTGAAAATTGTATTTTTGTTAACTATAAAAGTAATCTCTTTTACGAGAAATTATACTATGTGATAAAGGATAATTTTTTTTGGAAGAAAGAAGATTCAAGTGTGTTAGCTATGGACTCTGATTGTTAAATTAAGTATTGTTTATGAATGAAAATATGACTTTTTGACCTTTTTGAATTAAAAAAATGAAACGAACATTGGTAGGAGAATTAAATAAAGGTTAGTGTTGATTAAAATGAGATTAAGAAAGTTTTGTGGAAAGAATAACCTATTTGAGTATGACATATTGTATTTATTTATTTATGCATGATGTTGCACATGAAATGGAAATTGAATGACTTGATGAATTTATGAATATACAAGTGTTATTAACATGAAATGGAAATTATTGTTAACCATGAAAAAAAGAACTTATGAGTATGAAAAACTCAATGTTGTGATTATGAGTCGAAATTAAGAACTAGGGTGTAGCTAAGTCTTATACCGGCAATAAAAGAAATGCTGAGATGAAATTTGAAATGAAAAGACCAAGAGTTGGGTCATGTGAAATGAAAGAATAAAACCGGTATAGTGCGAGTGCTAACCCTAAGGAATTGATTTTGTTCATGATTCAATTAAATTAAGGATTAGATACATAGTGAATATGTGATGAAAGTAAGAGAAAAACATGAGTATGAGGGCCATTGGATTGGCGGCGAGAGTATTCATAGGATGTCCCATGATGCATCATGAGTAGGACGTGGATACTACTCCAGAGTACCGTCCCGGTAGCGACGCTCGTGGGGTGTTTGGTGACTGCGGGTGGTGTCATGTCTATGGTAGGAGGTGAATTACCACATAATGCCTGCATGGTGATTCATGTGACAGTGCGTTGGGATTCTCTCCAGGGCACCTAGACATGAGTTCGTAGGTCATCGAACATCTAGCATACTTACCGTAGTTACAGTAGTAGATTAAGTCATGGCGAGGGATGGAACCCTACAAGATGAAGAACGGTTAAGGGCTTGCCCTCGGACCTATGTAGTATGGGCTGCATAGACTCTGAACAAGTGCGTATTAGTGTCATATAACAGAAATAATTGCATTAAGGACTAAGTGCAAATTCACAACACGACTTAAATAGGATAGTCCCTTTAGCTTTGTTTGTGAACAAGTTTGTGGTTTGTTAAGTATTGAGAATCGTTATACAATTTCGGCATAGAGAGGATGGCCGTGTATAATATTTCATTAGTTGAATGAACTGACGTGCCCACAGTTTCTATGCAGGGTAAAGCACATGAAAAGACTAAAGAATACCTGATGCTTAAAGAGTATTCAACTGTTGTTGTACTTCATTAATTGTTGAAAAATTTGCTTCCGCTGTATAAATGTTAATGTAAATGTAACTTTGATGTAAAGTAAAGTTTTATTTCCTTATAAATTTGTACGAAGAGAAGTGAAAAGATCCTGTGGAACTCGAATTCAGTTGTATTTGGAATTCGGGGTGTTACAGTACCGATCAGTGGTTAAAGTCTCTCCTGATGTAGTAGCTAATGCTAAGACCTTTTCTGGAAAGACTTTCGGTTCAACTCCCAAGACTTTGGCAAATTTAGAAGATACAAAAGTATGAGAGGATCCAGTATCGAACAACACAACAGCTTTCTTTCCATTCAAATAAAGTTCTCCTGTTACATAACGCACACTCGTTACATAACAGTTCACTAAATAAAGTGGGAAAAAGAACAACAGAAAACTTCTAAACATTCTCCCTCGTACTAGTGATGACATGATCCACTTCATCGGCATCAGCTTCAGTCAAGGCAAATACCCGCCCTTGCTAGTACGGCTTCTTCCCAACTTGCTGCGCTGGTCCACTGCGGTTGACACTCTGCGGTTTGGGGCATTGTGATTTGTAATGTCCCGTCTCACCACAGTTGAAGCAAGTCACCACAGAAGGTCTCACCCAACCATTTCTGAGTCTTCCAGTCACGTTAACAGCATTCGCCCCTGTCGGTTTGAATTTTTGAGTTTGAGGCTGTCCCCTGGAATGGCCAGAGACTGCGGGCCTCTTCCCAACATGCCAGTTGTTCCTCCGATTCTGAACGGCATGGAACTGGTCCATATCTACCTCCGTAGCTGCAGCTCGCTTGACCAACTTGTCAAACCTCCTGATACCAAGGGGTATCATCTTGGATCTCAGATTTGGCCTTAGACTGTGCTCGAACTTTCGAGCTTTCTTCGCCTCGTCCATCACCAATTCGGGTGCATACATTGAGAGCTGGGTGAACCTTGTCTTATACTCCCTAACCGACATGCTGCCGAGCTGCAACGCTAGAAATTCCATGGCCTTCTTCTCCTAGATGTCTGATGGAAAATAATGACTGCATAACTCGTCCAAGATTTCCTCCCAGCCAAGAACAACATCTCCCATCATCCTCTTCATTGACTACCACCAAACAGCTGCGTCCTTCTCGAACTACAGTGCAGCCAACTTCCCCTTGCTGCCCTCCGGAGTTTCCAAAACTTCGAAAATAGTCTCTACCTGCCGGATCCAATTATCAGCCGCATCTGGGTCTGACTTCCCTTCAAATACTGGTTGTTTCATCCGCTTGAATGATTCCACGAGCTTGATTGCTTTAGGAACTGGGTGTGCAGGCACTGCCCTCTGGTTCTGATTCATGGCAACAGCATTGAGTGCCTGATAGACTCTCGCTAGTTCCATTTCCAAGTCAAGTCCTTCACCGCTTCTAGCTCTTCGTCCAGCCATGTTTTGATGCAATATATTAAATTCTAAGTAGCAAAACATGAATTTAAATCAATTCCTTCATTTCATTGAATTCAAACTTTGTACATTCAAATTTAAAACATTTGCTAACATCAAAATAATGCAGTAAGAAGATACAACAGTCTAGTTCCTATGGTTCCTTTTGGCTTCTTGAAGCTCTTCCCGTAGTTCTGCCACTTCTTCCTTCAGTACATCATACATGTTCTTCCTCTTCTCGAGGTCCCAAATACGATGACTAAGAGTTGCAATATCCCTCTTGCACTTCACACACTAGGTCTGCAGTAGCTCTACTCGCTCCCACTGAGTCTCTACTTGCCTCTGAAGATATGCAATGAGACTGCTCGGAACTGGCTCTTCCTCGTGAAAGGAATCATCAAATGAATCCGGAGGTGGAGTGATCTCTCAGGATTCAGGTCATTCCTCCTCATATTCCACGGGGTCTTCTTCGTCGGAGTCTGCTTGTCCAGGGTAGTAATCTTCCTCGATAATGCGCCAGTTATCATCATTAGCTGGGTCGAAGTGATCCGCCATCTTAGAAAAAGGGAGGAGGAGAAGAAATGTCAATCATAGAGCAACACAAATGTAAGTGACTTGCACTTAAATCTCTATACTCAACACACTAGTGTCCACTTCTAGGGTGTTGTTCCTTATAAATCTGTACTACTTGTGAAGCGTGCTCTGATACCACTCTATAACACCCCGAATTCCAAAACAGACTGAATTCGAGTTCCACAGGATCTTTTCACTTCACTTCGTACAATTTTACAAGAAAATTAAAACTTTACATCAGAGTTACATTTACATTAACACAGCGGAAGCAATCTTACAACAATGAATGAAATACATCAACACTTGAATAATCTTTAAGCATCAATTCCTCCTTAGTCTTTTTCATGTGCTTTACCCTGCATAGAAACTGTAGGACGTCGGTTCATTCAACTGACGAAGTATTATATGGCCATCCTCCCTATGCCGAAACAGTATAACGATTCTCAATATTCCCAAAGCGTTTTTAGTTCTTTTTCTTCTCTTTTTGAATCAAAACTTTCCAGATTTTAATTTATATGAAATTACAGTAAACCATTATTTTTATAATCATTATTTGCATATAAAACATGCATTTTTTATCTTATTTTATGTTCTTTGTCCATAATTTCGACATTGAAAACAAATGACATTTGTACACGATTTACCAACTAGATTTCTACAAAAATACTTTATTTCTTTATTCTCTCACTTATTAACAATCTACAATATTTTAGAACACAAATTTCCATCTTTTCTACAATAGTGTTACTCTAATTTAAGAAGTCAACATTTTCATGATGCAGTTAATCACAATTGTCTCATAAAGATAAATTTCTCCATAAAGCATAATTCACAAACACATATCATGACAACATGAAAGATTCTAGCACTTTAGTTCACAATTTATCAACTAGCAATCATTTTATCAATCATTCTCTAAATTACCTTTTCATCTCTAATTAAGCAAAAATGAGTCCAATTTCACTTAGTCGTTCCTTAGTAATTTTATCAAATCATTCCTAGCATGGTATCTAGATTTAGAAGCATGAGAAACACCTACCTATTGGAGAAAATGAAATGAAAGCTCCTAGAATCTCCTAGAATGCAAGAAAGTGGCCATCTCCTCCTACATTGTGTTGCCAAAACGTCTCCTCCTTGTGCTTGATTGGAAGCCGAGCCTCTCCTCCGCTCGTTTGATGATGGCCGACCTCTACTTGAAGGAACACACACACACAATGCACACTCTAATCTTTTACTCACTAATACTTCACAATCTTTTGCTCACTTAGTCTTTTCTTCTCTTAATAAATTGTTTAGTGTACTAATGAGAAGAAAGCTAGGGGTATTTATAAACTTTTAGGATGAGAATAGATGGTTAGGATTTAATCAAGGAGTTAAAGATCAAGGATCAAGATGAAATGGGAAATTGTAGTAACTTCCATGATCTCATAACCACCCCTCAACTCATCTCCACTCTCCCTCTCTTCTCTAGCCATAATCCGGCCACCCCCCTAGGGTGTGGAATGCAAACACACTAGTGCATGCACGTGCCCCAACTAGTGTCCCCCATTAATAAGTTGTACATTATTAATTTATTTATTGTCTACTAATTGTGTCTACACTACGAGTTATGACAGTTAAAAGGGTAATTAGTTTGTGGGCTTCAAAATAGTGGGCTTTTAGACTCATGGGTCAAAATAAAATATTTAATTAATTAGGTTAGGCTTAAATTAGAAAAACATGCTTAGGCATTTAAAATAGGCTGCTAGAAAATAAAGAGAAAGAGAGAAAACAATTGTCTGTTCATATTATAAAAGATAATTTTATAAGAAAACATATATACAAAAATTTGTATGTGTACCACATAAAATCAACAATTTTTCATTTAATAAAAATTCAGGGTATTACAACACTCCCTCCTTAGAATAGTTTCGTCCCCGGAATAACAATTAAAGGGTGAGAAAACAAAACACAATAAGAAGAAAGAAAAGAAAATACAAATCTAACAAAGAGCTCAGGATGATCCTTCAACATCCTCTCCTCAGGTTCCCAAGTAGCCTCTTCAACCAAATGGTCTCTCCAGACTCCTTGACCATCGGTATCATCTTATTCCTCAAGACTTTCTCCCGACGATCCACAATCTCACCTGGAAGCTCAATGTAACTCAGATCCAATTGCAAACCTTCGGACACTTTGGGCAAATGATGATTGGGATTTGGAATGTAACCTTTCAGCATTGACACATCAAAGACATTGTGCACCTGAGACAACTCTTCCGGTAAATCAAGCGGTAAACAGTTTTTCCAATCCTTTTCAATATCTTATACGGGCCTATGAACCTCGGGGCTAACTTCCTACCCTTGCCAAATCGGATCATGCCTTTACTGGGCAATACCTTCAGAAAGACAAAGTCACCTTCCTCAAATTCAAGGTCCCTTCTCCGGTAATCTGCATAGCACTTTTGTCTACTCGAAGCATCCACCAACCTCTTCCTGATTAGAACAATTTTTTCAGAGGTCTGCTGCACAATCTCAGGCACAAACATCTGCCGCTCCCCCACTTCAAACCAACAAACAGGTGTTCTGCATTTTCTACCATACAGAGTTTCGTACGGCGCCATCCCAATACTAGTCTAAAAACTATTGTTGTGGCAAACTCCACCAAAGCTAGATGCCTTTCCCAACTGCCTCCAAAGTCTAGCACACAACACTGAAGCATATCCTCAAGGATATGATTGACTCTCTCGGTTTGCCCATCGGCCTGAGGATGAAAAGCAGTGCTGAAATCCGTCTTGGTACCCAAAGCTGTCTAAAGACTCCTCCAGAAATGCGAAGTAAACCGCGCATCTCGATCAGACACAATAGTTAACAGAACACCATGAAGTCTTACGATCTCCCCGACATACAACTCAGCTAACTTGTCCATCGAAGCAGTGAGTTTCATCGCCAAGAAGCGAGCGGACTTGGTTAGTCGATCGACTGTGACCCAAATTGCATCATTGCCCTTTGAACTCTTAGGCATTCCCGTGATGAAATACATAATTATATTATCCCACTTCCATTCCGGAATAGGAAAAAGTTGCAATAGACCTCCGGGTTTCTGATTCTCGACTTTGATTTGCTGACAAATCTCACACCTCGCCATAAATTCAGCCAGATCCCATTTCAAACCTGACCACTAGAAATTTTGTTTAATGTCCTTGTATATCTTAGTACTCCTAGGATGTACCGACAAAAGAGTAGCATGCGCCTCTTGAATAATACTCTCTTTCAAGTCCGACTGATCCGGAACACACAGCCTCTCTCCAAACCACAACACTTCATCACTAATTTGAAATCCGGGCAACCTGCCTACTACAACCTTCTCCTTCATCTTCAGAATATCAGTATCTTACTTCTGACTCGCAATAATCCTTCCATTCAGCGTAGGCTGAAGCCTCAACTGAGCTAAGGATGCTCCTAATCCTTGCAAAACAACTTCAATACTAGCCCGATCTAATTTCTCTGCAAGATGCCTCTGAGTCGTAATCAAACTGGCCAAGCTGCTCTTGCGGCTAAGTGCATCAGCAACAACATTAGCCTTCCTAGAACGATACTTGATCTCAGGATGCATATCCTCAAGCACTTCCCACCATCTCAGCGGCCTTAGATTTAGATCCTTCTGCTGATAGATGTATTTCAAGCTCTTGTAGTCGTGTAGATGTTCAATTTCTCACCATACACATAGTGTCTCTATTGCTTTAAGGCGAAGGAAATTTGTACGTGCACAGCACGTAAAATCAACAATTTCTCATTTAAAAAAATTCAGGGTATTACATAACCTGTAAGGAATGGTGTATTTGACCTAGCTACTATTGTCGGATTTTGTATTTTAAATATGCATTGGAATGATGTGGAAGTCTAGTTTCCAGAACTTCTGACGGATTCTATTTTTGATTTCTGTAGCAGTGGAAAAACTGATTTTTGTACAGTGACATCTTGTTGTCCAGAATTTTATTTTCCAGATTTCCTTAATATAATTATACAGATATCATTGTATTGCATGAATTCAAGTGTATGTATTGCATTGCATGATCCTCATGCACTATTGTCATCATTCTATTTGTCCCATCCAAAATTATCATCCTATTGTTCCTCTATTATTGCTATCGTTCATCTAAATGTCTCTAAATTGCATAATGTGTTTTTGCATTGATAAAATAATTAACAAGCCGGAGTTTAAGGGATTAACTTTGGTAGTGAACAATATAGAGACTGTGTCGGCCAGTGTTTTATCGATTGATTGCTGGAGCGCTGATGATGCCACCCCAATCTTTCGTGTATCGTTTCAGTGTATCGTTATAGTGTATCATACAATAATATTGTTATCGTATCAGTGATTATCGTACCGACACATGATCTATAGAATTCACCAGTCGAGGAGTCTAGATGACATTGATTGTATGTATCGAACCTGTAGTATAGGATGCAGTACCATGTGCATTAGTTGTGTTAAAAATTACTAGACTTAAGAATTGACACAAGATTGACATTGCATATCGAACATCATCGTTTCTATTGATATCAGATACTGTCTAAGTGTTATTGACATCGACCATTGAGAATTGTCAGAATATTGAATCATTGTTTATAACCATTGCATTGTCTATCATTGATATTGATTATTGTTATTGTCCATTATTATTGACCCATGGAATTCATTGTTATATCGATATTCCATTGTTTTCTTACTTTTCTACTTGCTGTCCATGACTTACTCTAAGGACAAATTTTTTCCTCTTTTTAGATGAAGTGTTCATAGGTGATCAAGGAGAATTACCAGCAGGAATTGGAGAACAAGCTTTCTAAAGATTTATTGCTTTCTAGTTGATTGTGATTTCATTGAACTTATTGTATTGAATCTCATTATCGTTGTGTTTGGATTTATTATTGTATTGGGCTTATGTCCCGAATATTGTTATTTATTTTCAGATGTTGGATTATCATATTTTGTTATTTCATATTATCTTATTCCAATTATTATTATTATTCATGTGGTTGTTCTTATTGCCTGCGCAATTGTTTTGTATTGTTATTATTGTTGAGTTGAATGGGTAAGCAGCTTATAGATGACGCAAGTCATTCGCTGGGCCAATGTCACGTGCTTGTGTTCCGTATTTTTGGTAAGCGGAACATGACAAGGTTTTTAGTGGTATCAGAGCCCAGGTTTGGATGATTTATCAGTCAAACATGACTAACATATGGAAGATTGGCTTCGACTAATATATTAGTCAGATTTGGGTCTTACCAGTTTGACTGAACAGTATGTGCAATGCTAGAATCACATGGATAATTGATAACCAACATATGATCTTGATGCTAACCATTTGATTTTTATCACAGACCATGGTTAGAAAGGGTGCTTCATTTTCCCATGCCGGGGATGATCTGTCTGATAAGCTGATTGTTGCACAGATGATGCAACATACGATGCAGATGCAGCGTGAGCACAATGAACTAATGAGGGTGGCTTTTGAAGCTACCAATAGGGAACCCGTTGTACCTGCACCCAGATTGCTACCACCGAAACCTGGTAATGTGGCAGATTTCATGAGGCTCCATCCAGATAAATTCTCGGGCACTAAGGGTCCGCTTGAAGCCGAGCAATTGATTATTCGGACTGAGCAGCTGTTGACCGCAACACAGATCTCGGATGTCAATCATGTGGATGTTGTGAGTATCCAACTTGTTGATCTTGCCTACATCCGGTGACAAGCTGAGCCTAAACGATTGGGGTGACCCATCCACTGGGCCATTTTCACTGAGAGCTTCCTCACGAAGTTCTTTCCTAATGCCACCATGTAACACCTCAGATTTTAAAATACAGAAAATATTCGCGTTTACATTTTGTAGGGGTTTATTTTCAGTGATATCTTATTTTATTTATTTTTAATATCGATACTGGTATTGCATAATTGTGGTAAATTGGTATTATTGTTATATTAGCGTTAAGAGTTAAGATTTTGTGTGAGGAAATATAGTTTATTTTATTTTATCATTATGGGGGATTATTATAAGATAACTTTAATGTGTGTTGTATTGTTTGTATTATTATAGAAAAGAGTTGGGGTTTATTTGTAATATATTGGATTTGGAGGGCTTATAGGTAACTATACCTTACTATTATTATTAATATATTATATTTTCAATATAACCCCTTCCCCACTTCTTTCCTTCTTTCTTTCTTTCTTCCCCCATCCCGTTCATTTCACCGACCGAAAGAACCCAAGCTTCGGCCGGCCTTCTCCCTCCACAAATCCACCCAAATACTTATTGATTTTCGAATTAATTTGGGGAGATGACTAAGTGAAGGATGCTCTACCTAGTGGTGGAGTCAATTTGGAGAAACAACCACGAAAAGATATATCCCTTTTTATTTTATTGTATAAAATTAAGTGTGGTTAGTTTTATTGAGTAGGATTATTATGGTAGAGAGATTTAGAGATGTTGGAAGTGGTAGATTTGAGGAATTAGTAGATTATTAGGGAAATTGTAAGTTGTTAATAAATTAGGGTTTTGGGTTTGTAAAAGAGAGTATATAGAACATGTTAGAAGTTAGGATTGGTGCATATCATGGTGAAATCATGAAGTTCTAATTTTGGCATAAAGCCAAATTTTAGAATATGTGAAGTGGAGTGAGAAACTTGATTCTAGCGAGTTTAGAAAATGTATGGGAGGTTGTGGAGTAGTGGAAGAGTATTAATATGAATTTAGGATGATTTTTATAGGCTCAAGCTCAATTAAATTCAGTGAAATAGGCTATAGGTGAAAAGTGCATGCCAGTTGTTCTGTGGAATGCCCGAGCGAGATTGAGATGAGAATTTGATGAATTCGAAGGTGTAATTGGGTTTTATTGTTGTTATTAACCCTAATTTGAGATATTAGGACAAAGGGATTGAAGAAATTAGGTTATAGGAGATTTTCCTATTAGGAAGCCTCCGATAAATATTTGAGTTCTTGCATTGGGTCCGAATTTGAAATCCGTCGATGTAGCTCGGCTACTTATGTTATTTGTGATGTGTGGGTGAAGACAGATTCGAATTTGGAGGTTCGTAGGTCACGTTATGAGTTTTAAGCTAATCAGTTCTATAATTTTCCAATTAGGTGGAAAAAGTTAAACTTCGACTGGCTACCGGGCGGACGTGGGACATCGTTTGCTCGATCCGTCAGGTGAGTATGTTGTATTTATAAATATTTTATATTGTGGCCGAATTTCGTGGCCTTTTGATATATTTTGTGGAAGTTATGCCAAAAGTGGATTTTTATTGAAAATACGGATTTTAAAGGTCCAAAAATGGGTTTTTGAGATATGTGGTAAAATTGACTATTTTAAGTATATAAAATCTATATTATGGGTTATTGTGCTGTGTTGAAGTATAAAAATTAAATATATTAAGCGGTTTATGCATATAATTACCCCGTGCATGTTTTGTGCATGTTTTTGGGTGAATAAGCCGATATAGATGATCGGGTATATGTGGAGCCTTGTATATTGGCTAGCATGATATGGATGGCTATTATAAAATGTAGTTAGACGAAATTAGTGATTGTGATCATGTTTTGGAAACCCATATATATATAGTGCATGTTTTGTATATAATTTGGGGCATATAGGCCCTTATAGGTTATTTTACTTACATAGAGTATTGTGTATGAGTTAGCATGCTTTGATTGGTTGCTATGGAGTTCAGTTAGATGAAATAAGTGATTGTGGTCATTTCTCTTGGAAACTTACAAATGTAATGTATGTGGTGATATATATAGACGATAATGACCGGTGATGTGATAAAATACATGTTTATATTCTAATTATGTTCGAAATAAATTAATGGGTAATAATATGATATTATAATGTGATGAAGTATACATTTTGATACCTTTACGATATGGAATAACATAATATAGTTCTATTATTAATGCTATCACTTAACGTATGCCTATATATGGTATAATGAGGTAATGAATATAATATGATGGTTTTATATATTGAATGACAGGGTGTATGCATAGTGGGCCAGAATGATAGGATAATTAATATCGTGGACACCAGATATGCGTTAAATGGTAAGATAAAAGATAAGACGGTAGGTGTTAATAAAATGTGTTATTAATTCACGTGATTAAAGTCAAGGTTGTGGCAACTATTGAATTCATAAGTGAAATGCGTGTGTTGATAAAGTAAGCTGAAAAGATGAAATGATTAATGCTAATAACAGATGGTTTTGTTGACCAGTACCTACAGCAATCCTGGGGGTTTGGGCTAGACCTCCTAACGCCCAAGGACCGGCTTGGAAATAGTGGACCCAAACTATGTTTAGGGTAAGTGGATTTTATCGCCCAAGCTATCGGCTAGAGGCCCGGTTTCCCTCGATGACTGCCGTCGCGAGGAAGTACCCAGTTTACCTCGGGTGCGGTGTTTTTCCCTCGATGACAGACGTCGCGAGGAAGTACCCTAGTGGGACTAGGGGTGCGGTGTTCCCTCGCTAGTTCGGCTATGGGGAAGACGTAGCCTCGGACGAGTAAGACTCTGTATGAGCATCGGGCCGCGTGTTTACTGGGCTGTCGGCTTTCAGTATGTTGGGATACTGTGGCTTCACTGGTCGACAAACTAATAAAATAACTAAGTGTTAATAAAAATGTGAAAGTACAGAAAGTGAATTGTGAATTGTGGATGAGAAAGAAAGTAGTTGTGAATGAAGTAAATGTGAAGGAAAACGAGTTATGAATTAGTGTATGAAAAGAAGTGATAAGTGCAGTACGTGGTTAATTTAAAATGGAATAATAAAAGAGACATGTGTTAATATGAATAGTACGAAGAAATTGTATTATGTAAGTGATTATTAAAGTAAAGTACAGTGTGATATAAGTTGTTACACCTTGGAATTGTGTCAAGGAACTACCTGCCCGCTATTTCTGTGGAAATTATGGGAACTACCTGCCTTGGCATAATTCGGAGGGTGAGTTGGTAAAATAGTGGTAATGATTAATGGAACTGAAGAATTAAATAAAGTAAAGATGATAAGTGATTGAAGTGAATTAATAACCAAGCTATCGGCTTGAGATGTGATGTGATATTACCCAAACTGTGTGTTTGAGGTGCAATGATTATTACCCAAGGCATTGGCTATGGGGTGTGATATGTTGTGGTCCCAAATTGTGTTTGGGAATTAAGTGAAAATGATAATAAGAAATCTTTCTTATAAGTATGAGAACATAGTAAAGTGGTTTAGTGAGATATGAATGAGCTATAAAATATGTTTTGATGCAATAAGAATGTGCATTCACATAAGTGATACGGTGATGATGTGATGAAATGCAAGTTAATTATAATGTGTAAGGAGAGGTTATGTTTGTGTTATATGACGTGAATGAATATGGCATTATGGGAATGAATGCATATGTTTCTGATGTGATACATGATTTAATGCAATAAAATAAATACTTGTACTATGAAAGTGGTTATGAAAATTGTTAATGCAGAAAGTATGATGTGTTATGAGTTTGTATCCATATAAATGGTTATTAAAGAAAGATGAAATAGCATCATGTAAGTGATATTTATATAAATAGCGAAATGCTAGTATGATGATAATTGTGGAGGAATGAATGTTCGGGTTAGGGAATTTAAATTGAAAAGTAATGGATTGTATGTGAATTCGTATTATGCGAATGTAAAATAAGAATATATATATATATATGAGGTTGATGTGAAGTGTATAGTGGAATGTTATGGGTAATTTTATAATTCGATGCAGATTTGAAGAGTATTTTGATATAAAACTGTGTTGATGAAGTTTTTAAGTTCAGATGTTCAAGGTGTATCTTCTTACTTGATGTTTGTAAGTTAAATTATTTTCTTTATACATTTTAATTCATTTGTTAGATTTTTAAATTATACTCACACTAGAAATAGCTGACCCCTTAGTGTTTGGGGGGTTAGGGGAGTCCGAGGACTACCCTAGATCCCCTACTATTACAGGTTCTCATCAGTGCAGAGGTGAGGCGTGGATTGGTAGGATGAAGTTTTATTTTAAAAATTTGTACTAATTAGTTATGTGAATAGTAAAATTTATGATCTAAATTGTATTATGGATGTATAAGTATGTAAATGATGATGATGAGCATAGTGTGGGGTGGTATGGTATGTTTGTGACCCGTATCCATCTCGTTGTGGAGTACTGAGCTCTGTGGTAGGTTTTACAAAGATTTTTCTAAATTTTTACCTCGTTTTTCAAAGAAATTTATAGTTTTTATTTGATATTTGATAATCCGTTATGAGTTTGGCCCCCAGAGCATTATATTTTATTGCCTATGTATTTCTGCTCATTTTGGCCTGGGGAGCCCGTGAAATTATTGCATGTATTGTGAGCTACGGAATTTTGAGTAGAATTTCGTAAACTATTTGTGTTTCGGGGCAAAATTTACAGGGGAAACTCTGCCAAAATTTTCCTTGAAATATAACTTTCTTAGTTTATGTTTAAAGTGATATAGAAATTGAAAGAATTGAATTTGGAGGCTTAGTTTTCAAAAAAAAAAAAAAAAAAAAAAAATTGGGGCGTCACAGTTTGGTATCAGAGCTTAGGTTAACTAGGAATTTTGTTAATCCTAGTGATCTTGTCATGTGAGTATGGGTTCATTATTGCTTAGTTGGAGATAGAGAGTGTATTTTATGCGGGTGTTTTGTTGAAGTATAGATTATATCATGGAATGGTGCGATCCTCATTAGACTTTGGTCTGACTTTGAGTCAGCATTAACATTCATGGCCCTGCATATAGGGTGACCTCTGTAGAAATCTCGGTGTGAATTTGTGTACTATTGGAGTATTCTATTATACTGATTGCTGTGTGTCGTAAGGGGCTATTCCCGGGAGATCTTGTGTAGGTCCTATGGGCGTATGTCCTATAGGTGTATATTTTATACACTGAGGAGTGGTGTGGTTATGGTTGTATTCCATATTGGGGAGATTGATTGGTTGTGAAGGGTTATGCAGGTCATATGCATAGTTGGGGTATGATGAAGGGAGGATTCGGGTGAGACAGCCTGATGAAACCCAGTGTTTGATTGTATGTACTGCCTTGGACGATGAAATTATGCTCGTTGGGTTTGGTGGAAATATCTAAGGCGAAGATTGAGATTGTTGATGGGGTTTGCAAAGTTTTTGATATATTTGAAGAGGTTTTTGGTCCCCCACCTTAGCGAACTCTGGAGTTCAAGATCGATTAGATATTTGGTATGACTCCAATTTCTAAATCAGCTTGTGTTACAGCACTTAAGGAATGGGAAAAGATGAAAGAGAATTTGAGATGATGTTTTGCAAAAGGTTATCGGATCAAGTGATACGCCGTAGGGCGCTTCTGCAGTATTGTAACAAAGAAGGTAGTTCACCGAGAAGGTGTACTAAGTAAGGTGACTATTAAGCATTCGTTGTTGAAAATAGATAATTTGTTGGATTAGTTGCTGTAATACCCCGATTTTCTTAATATATAAAGATTAATTCTTTTTTAGTATGCTTGTATAACACGTGGCTATTACTCCATGATGTATAAATTATATTTTTCCCTATAAATTACTTGCTTTAAAGCCCAATGTTAATTTGTCTATTTTTCTTTTAATAAAATTTATTTTGGCCCAATTTGGTTTTAAGCCCATGGATTGTAAACTCTCTTATTATTTTTCCACAACTTGTAATGTAACATTTTTTCTTGCTCTTTTTATCCCGGGTATTAAATATGCTATTTGTAGGGTGTGGTTGTGTGTACACGTGCACTCAATGTACACGTGTATTAGGCACAACTCTTTGGCCGGTTTTGGGAGAGAGTGGGCTAGATCATGGGTAGTTACCCTGAGTTGTGGGTAGTTTTTGCAACCCCCAAATCAATCTCAGCCCTTAATCCTCCAACTCCCTGATAGATCTCAACCCTTCATCTTATTGGTCTTCTAGTATAAATACCCCCCTACTTTCCCTATCTCTTTTACACTTAAAATTTCCTGAGTTTTAAGAGAGTATCTGTGAGTTGTGTGGGAGCTCTTCTGTGGAAGCAAGCAGCATTGCTGGAGATTTCGGTGTGGAGCAAAGGAACAAGAAGTGCTGTGTTATTGAAGGACTTTGCGGGATTTCGGTTTATTTCTTCATACAAGGTGGGTGTTTCTCAGGACTTCTAATGTAGGAATAATGCTACAATGGCTATGATTGATATTATGCTATAAAAGTGATTTAAATGCAGTAGAAATTGCTTGAACTTGCTATTAATATTGAAACGAGGCTGTCGGTACAGTCGGCTGCCATGTGAGCCAGTCGACTGGTACGAGACATTAATTCGCATGATTGCAATGATAAACGTGTGTATAAATGAACATGATGGTATGAATACTATTTGCATGGTTTCCCTATGACACATATGCTGGAGGGAAGGTAAATGAATAAAAAGAGCTCATGGTAATTAATAATTTTGGAATTGTCGAAGCAGTCGACTGATAGTGTGTTAAGTCGACTGGTACCTCAAATCTGACTGTGACTGTTGGGTAGTTTCATAAACTGATATATTTTCATCGTGTGGACCCAGTTTGATGACTTGGGATTTACATCTTTATTGTGTTAAGACATTATGGGCATATGTGAATGCATGTTTAAAGTATTTTCCTTAACGGAAAGGACATGGTAGTAATTTGATGATCCATGTTGTAGTGTTATTGAATGGTAAGAGACCTTGTCTGTGAAACATGAACTTTTGTGTACTGTTAGTTGACATCATGATGAAATGCACGTAAGAACTGTAAATGATTTATTGAAATTAGATCTGTCCAGTCGACCGATTGCGTGTAGCAAGTCGACTGATCTGGACATAGAATTATGCTGTTGAAATTGTTAAGACAGACGACTGAGGTGTGAACAGTCGACTGTTGTGTGACTAATATTGTGAACTTGAAAGTTGCGGGACAGGCGACTGGTAGTGTACATAGTCG
Organism: Hemerocallis citrina; assembly: GCA_017893485.1. Classification (NCBI taxonomy): domain Eukaryota; kingdom Viridiplantae; phylum Streptophyta; class Magnoliopsida; order Asparagales; family Asphodelaceae; genus Hemerocallis; species Hemerocallis citrina. The sequence goes on along the minus strand of CM030366.1, from coordinate 6,095,270 downwards.
ACTATCCCGAGCCTTTTGATAACCCTGTATATGACTGTATAAGTCGACTGGTGTTCTTTCAAGTCGACTGTACAGAAAGGACTTTGACATATTTGAATTCATGTTATTTTGCTGTTGGTAATTGTGAACTGTATGATTAAAGTCAATGGATTCTTCTTATGGTTGCATGAATGGTGTAAATGAATCATAGATGAGAAATGGAAGATTAAATGAAATTATGAAATGTGAAATCATGATGAGAAAAGTCTGTGAGACTCAAAAATGAATGATGAGCTGATGATGCTCAGTTGGATATTGTGAATGTGAAATTGAATGGAAGAGTAGCTAAGTCTCCCCGGCAGTGAATGAAATGATATGGAGAATTAGACCAGGTTGGTCAAGTGAAATGAAATGATAAGTCCGGATGATGGAGAGGCTAACTCTAGAGATTGATTTTCATTCATGATTCTAATTAAATTAATACATAGTGTGGAGGTGATGAAGATGAGAGAAAAACATGAGTATGAGAGCTAGGGTACGGTGCGGGTGTGTGAGCCGCAGAATGCATGCTTGACGAGTCAAGACATGGCGCGGGCACAACTCAGTAATGATCGGACTCTAGTCACGCTTATGGGATGTTTTGGTGACTGCAAGAGGAGTGTGTTCAGGGAGGAGGCTGAATTGTCGCAGAATGCATGCTTGACGAGTCAAGACATGGCGCGAAATTCTACTCCAGGGGCCAGGATACATGCTTGTACTCATAGATTCATCTAGGATACTCATTGGAATTACAGAAGTAGAATAAGTCATGGCGGGGGATTGAACCCTACAAAAATGAAGATCGTTTAAGGGGCTTGCACTCGAACCTATGTAGTATGGGATGCATAGAATTCGAACAAGTGTGCATTAGTGTCATGATTAATTAAGTAAATTGCATTAAGGACTTAAGTGCACAATCACGACACGACATCAATAAAAGTTCCCCCGTATTTGCATGCTTATGTTGAACAAGTTTGTGATTTGTAAGAAATGAGACTCATTATACTGTTTCTGGCATAGAGAGGATGGCCATGTATAATTATCGACGGTTGAATAAACTGACGTGCCCACAGTTTTTTATGCAGGATATAACTACATGTAAAAGGAATGGATGCATAAAGAGTTCATTATGCTGTTGTTCATTTATGTAAATATTGTATATTTTGCTTCCGCTGTGTAAATTCAAATGTAATGTGTTGTAAACTCTGATGTAAAAGAAAAGTTTTAAATTTCCTTGTAAAATTGTATGTGAAGAAAGTGAAAAGATCCTGTAGAACATCTCGAATTCAGTAATTTGGGATTCGGGGCGTTACAGTTGCGGGGAGTGCCACTAATCTCCCGATTAGAGTTGCACACCGAGTACCGTCAGATAATCCTTGAAGAGGAAAGTATTCCAGGGATTGCTTTTCATACTCGGTATGAATTGTATAAGTTCTCTGTGATGTCTTTTGGGTTGGCGAACGCCCCTGTAGTTTTCATGAATTTGACGGATTGGACCTTTCACCCTTATATTAACAGGGTGTGATTGTATTTTTAGATTATATTTGGTGTATTTTCGCAGTATGGTGGGGCATAAATGGTGCCTCAGAACTGAGTTGTAGACTCGTTGGGACTAGAAGCGGTATGACAAGTCTGTAAATTGCCAATTATGGGGGCAAGATGCATGAATTTTGGGACACATTGTGTCTATTGAAAGCATATTTGTGGATCCGAAGGAAATTATAAAGGGTGAAAAGACGGGAAATAACCCTCGGATGTGTTGGAAATTCAGAGTTTTTTTGTTTTAACTAGCTATTATCGGAGGATTCATTCCTCGATTTTCTATTATTGCGGTACCGATAACTCATTTTATCATAAGGAATGAGCCGTTGGTATGACCTGAACAGCGTGGAAAGACATTTTCAAGAGTTAAAGGAAGAATTAGGAAGAATTAATGATAGCTTGTGTTTTGATTACTCCGAAAAGGGAGTGTCTCTCCGAGTAGATGTGGATGCATGTGATACAGGCAGGTGCAACTTGATGCATGAAGGAAGGCTTATGGCTTATGCATTTAGGTCGTTGTGGTTATATAGAGTGAGTTATCCTACTCAGCTTTGAAACTGGTGGCAGTAGTGTATGCAGTGAAGATGTGGAGATATTCTTTGTTGGGGAGCAGTTCAGTGTTGAACAGATTAGAAGAGTTTGAAGTATTTTTTGTAATAGGAGCTTAGCCTGAGGCAATAGAGGTGACTCGAGTTCATTAGTAGATTGGGTGTGAAAATGAAATACCACCCGGGGAAGAATTAGGGTGATGAATGCTATAAATGGAAAGAAGGTTTTGGTCTTAATGACATCCCAGGAGCAGACAGTGTTAAATTCATTAGATCCATTTGATTTTATTTTCGTAGTAGAGGTTGGTCCGACCTTATATATCGGTAGTTTATCAATACAACTATCTATCCTACAATTGATCAGTCAAACATGAATTCAAAATTTCTGTTTGTGACAAAGGATGCATGGTCGAATTCTGGATGAGATTAATGAATGTGATGCAGATTGGTCAGTGGGCTGTAGGAAATTCTTGTTATTATCGTAGATCTGGTGTTCATGATGAGGATGGCTTGTGGTCGCGGGTGATGGAGAATGTTCCTTATGCTCAGAATATTGTCTATCCTGGTGGCATGAAGATGAATCAAGGTTCCAGGAGAATATTTTAGTAGTCCGGAACGAGGAAGAATATTAATTATCAGGTGAGCATGGATAAGCCTCTTTTGAGGTGTGTAGTTGACAAAAGAAAATGATTATGCAGATCAGCGGCGAAAGTCTTTGGAAGATTAAAAGTTGAAGATTAGGTATTTTTGAAGGTAGCCCTTATCCATGGAGTATGCCGTTATAGGAACTGGGAAAAAGTTAGACCCAAGGTATGATAGCCCTTCAGAGTTATAGAAAGAATTAGAACTGTGGTATATTGTTTGAAGCTTATCTTGGAGATATCGGGTATTCTTGATGTATTTCTTGTTTTATGTCGAGAAAAGTGTGAAAGATCTATCAAGTGGTGGAGTCGTGGTAGATTAAAGTCCAACTAGAGGTGACATTGGATGTGATATATCCTATCAAACTAGTGGTTATTGTAAAGCCATAGTGCAGCTAACCTGACGACCAACTGGGTAGTTGTTAATGGTGCAATGAAGGTTTGATGTTGGTAATGTACCTGGAAATCCTAGCTAATGATGTGGAGGAGGTATCTTGAAATCGTTTGGGGAGTTTTCTTAAACCTTAAAGCTCGAGGACGAGCTTCTTTTGAGGTGTGTAGAATGTAACACCTCGGATTTTAAAATACCGAAAATATTCGCGTTTATATTTTGTAGGGGTTTATTTTATGTGATATCTTATTTTATTTATTTTTAATATTGATACTGGTATTGCATAATTGTGGTAGATTGGTATTATTGTTATATTAGTGTTAAGAGTTGAGATTTTGTGTGAGGAAATATAGTTTATTTTATTTTATCATTATGGGGGATTATTATAAGATAACTTTAATGTGTGTTGTATTGTTTGTATTATTATAGAAAAGAGTTGGGGTTTATTTGTAATATATTGGATTTGGAGGGCTTATAGGTAATTATACCTTACTATTATTATTAATATATTATATTTTCAATATAACCCCTTCCCCATTTCTTTCCTTCTTTCTTTCTTTCTTCCCCCATCCCGTTCATTTCACCGACCGAAAGAACCCAAGCTTCGGCCGGCCTTCTCCCTCCACAAATCCACCCAAATACTTATTGATTTTCGAATTAATTTGGGGAGATGACTAAGTGAAGGATGCTCTACCTAGTGGTGGAGTCAATTTGGAGAAAAAACCACGGAAAGGTATATCCCTTTTTATTTTATTGTATAAAATTAAGTGTGGTTAGTTTTATTGAGTAGGATTATTATGGTAGAGAGATTTAGAGATGTTGGAAGTGGTAGATTTGAGGAATTAGTAGATTATTAGGGAAATTGTAAGTTGTTAATAAATTAGGATTTTGGGTTTGTTAGGATTGGTGCATATCATGGTGAAATCATGAAGTTCTAATTTTGGCATGAAGCCAAATTTCAGAATATATGAAGTGGAGTGAGAAACTTGATTCTAGCGAGTTTAGAAAATGTATGGGAGGTTGTGGAGTAGTGTGAGAGTATTAATATGAATTTAGGATGATTTTTATAGGCTCAAGCTCAATTAAATTCAGTGAAATAGGCTATAGGTGAAAAGTGCATGCCAGTTGTTCTGTGGAATGCCCGAGCGAGATTGAGATGAGAATTTGATGAATTCGAAGGTGTAATTGGGTTTTATTGTTGTTATTAACCCTAATTTGAGATATTAGGACAAAGGGATTGAAGAAATTAGGTTATAGGAGATTTTCCTATTAGGAAGCCTCCGATAAATATTTGAGTTCTTGCATTGGGTCCGAATTTGAAATCTGTCGATGTAGCTCGGCTACTTATGTTATTTGTGATGTGTGGGTGAAGACAGATTCGAATTTGGAGGTTCGTAGGTCACGTTATGAGTTTTAAGCTAATCAGTTCTATAATTTTCCAATTAGGTGGAAAAAGTTAAACTTCGACTGGTTACCGGGCGAACGTGGGACATCGTTTGCTCGATTCGTCAGATGAGTATGTTGTATTTATAAATATTTTATATTGTGGCCGAATTTCGTGGCCTTTTGATATATTTTGTGGAAGTTATGCCAAAAGTGGATTTTTATTGAAAATACGGATTTTTAAGGGTCCAAAAATGGGTTTTTGAGATATGTGGTAAAATTGACTATTTTAAGTATATAAAATCTATATTATGGGTTATTGTGATGTGTTGAAGTATAAAAATTAAATATATTAAGCAGTTTATGCATATAATTACCCCGTGCATGTTTTGTGCATGCTTTTGTGTGAATAAGCCGATATAGATGATCGGGTATATGTGGAGCCTTGTATATTGGCTAGCATGATATGGATGGCTATTATAAGATGTAGTTAGACGAAATTAGCGATTGTGGTCATGTTTTGGAAACCCATATATATATAGTGCATGTTTTGTATATAATTTGGGGCATATAGGCCCGTATAGGTGATTTTACTTACATAGAGTATTGTGCATGAGCTAGCATGCTTTGATTGGTTGCTATGGAGTTCAGTTAGATGAAATAAGTGATTGTGGTCATTTCTCTTGGAAACTTACAAATGTAATGTATGTGGTGATATATATAGACGATAATGACCGGTGATGTGATAAAATACATGTTTATATTCTAATTATGTTCGAAATAAATTAATGGGTAATAATATGATATTATAATGTGATGAAGTATACATTTTGATACCTTTACGATATGGAATAACATAATATAGTTCTATTATTAATGCTATCACTTAACGTATGCCTATATATGGTATAATGAGGTAATGAATATAATATGATGGTTTTATATATTGAATGACAGGGTGTATGCATAGTGGGCCAGAATGATAGGATAATTAATATCGTGGACACCGGATATGCATTAAATGGTAAGATAAAAGATAAGACGGTAGGTGTTAATAAAATGTGTTATTAATTCACGTGATTAAAGTCAAGGTTGTGGCAATTATTGAATTCATAAGTGAAATGCGTGTGTTGATAAAGTAAGCTGAAAAGATGAAATGATTAATGCTAATAACAGATGGTTTTGTTGACCAGTACCTACAGCAATCCTGGGGGTTTGGGCTAGACCTCCTAACGCCCAAGGACCGGCTTGGGAATAGTGGACACAAACTATGTTTAGGTTAAGTAGATTTTATCGCCCAAGCTATCGACTTGAGGCCCGATTTCCCTCGATGACTGCCGTCGCGAGGAAGTACCCAGTTTACCTGGGTTGCGGTATTTTTTCTAGATGACAGACGTCGCGAGGAAGTATCCTAGTGGGACTACGGGTGCGGTGTTCCCTTGCTAGTTCGGCTAGGAGGAAGACGTAGCCTCGGACGAGTAAGACTCTGTGTGAGCATCAGGCCGCGTGTTTACTGGGCTGTCGGCTTACAGTATGTTGGGATACTGTGGCTCACTGGTCGACAAACTAATAAAATAACTAAGTGTTAATAAAAATATGAAAGTACAGAAACTGAATTGTGAATTGTGGATGAGAAAGAAAGTAGTTGTGAATGATGTAAATGTGAAGGAAAACGAATCATGAATTAGTGTATGAAAAGAAGTGATAAGTGCAGTACGTGGTTAATTTAAAATGGAATAATAAAAGAGACATGTGTTAATATGAATAGTACGAAGAAATTGTATTATGTAAGTGATTATTAAAGTAAAGTACAGTGTGATATAAGTTGTTACACCTTGGAATTGTGTCAAGGCTACCTACCCGCTATTTCTGTGGAAATTGTGGGAAGTACCTGCCTTGGCATAATTCGCAGGGTGAGTTGGTAAAATAGTGGTAATGATTAATGGAACTGAAGAATTAAATAAAGTAAAGATGATAAGTGATTGAAGTGAATTAATAACCAAGCTATCGGCTTGAGATGTGATGTGATAGTACCCAAACTGTGTGTTTGAGGTGCAGTGATTATTACCCAAGCCATCGGCTATGGGGTGTGATATGTTGTGGTCCTAAATTGTGTTTGGGGATTAAGTGAAAATGATAATAAGAAATCTTGCTTATAAGTATGAGAACATACTAAAGTGGTGTAGTGAGATATGAATGAGCTATAAAACATGTTTTGATGCAATAAGAATGTGCATTCGCATAAGTGATACGGTGATGATGTGATGAAGTGCAAGTTAATTATAATGTGTAAGGAGAGGTTATGTTTGTGTTATATGACGTGACTGAATATGGCATTATGGGAATGAATGCATATGTTTCTGATGTGATACATGATTTAATGCAATAAAATAAATACTTGGACTAAGAAAGTGGTTATGAAAATGGTTAATGCAGAAAGTATGATGTGTTATGAGTTTGTATCCATATAAATGGTTATTAAAGAAAGATGTAATAGCATCATGTAAGTGATATTTATATAAATAGCGAAATGCTAGTTTGATGATAATTGTGGAGGAATGAATATTCGGGTTAGGGAATTTAAATTGAAAAGTAATGGATTGTATGTGAATTCGTATTATGCGAATGTAAAATAAGGATATATATATATATATGAGGTTGATGTGAAGTGTATAGTGGAATGTGTGAATTATGGGTAATTTTATAATTCGATGCAGATTTGAAGAGTATTTTGATATAAAACTGTATTGATGATGTTTTTAAGTTCAGATGTTCAAGGTGTATCTTCTTACTTGATGTTTGTAAGTTAAATTATTTTCTTTATACATTTTAATTCATTTGTTAGATTCTTAAATTATACTCACACCAAAAATGGCTGACCCATTAGTGTTTGGGGGGTTAGGAGAGTCCGAGGACTACCCTAGATCCCCTACTGTTACAGGTTCTCATCAGTGCAGAGGTGAGGCATGGATTGGTAGGATGAAGTTTTATTTTAAAAATTTGTACTAATTAGTTATGTGAATAGTAAAATTTATGATCTAAATTGTATTATGGATGTATAAGTATGTAAATGATGATGATGAGCATAGTGTGGGGTGGTATGGTATGTTTGTGACCCGTACCCATCTCGTTGTGGAGTACCGGGCTCTGTGGTAGGTTTTACAAAGATTTTTCTAAATTTTTACCTCGTTTTTCAAAGAAATTTATAGTTTTTATTTGATATTTGATAATCTGTTATGAGTTTGGCCCCCAGAGCATTATATTATATTGCCTGTATATTTCTGCTTATTTTGGCCTGGGGAGCCCGTGAAATTATTGCATGTATTGTGAGCTACGGAATTTTGAGCAGAATTCTGTAAGCTATTTGTGTTTCGGGGCAAAATTTACAGGGGAAACTCTGCCAAAATTTTTCTTGAAATATAACTTTCTTAGTTTATGTTTAAAGTGATATAGAAATTGAATGAATTGAATTTGGAGGCTTAGTTTTCAAAAAAAAAAAAAAAAATTAGGGTGTCACAGTTTGGTATCAGAGCTTAGGTTAACTAGGAATTTTGTTAATCCTAGTGATCTTGTCATGTGAGTATGGGTTCATTATTGCTTAGTTGGAGATAAAGAGTGTATTTTATGCGGGTGTTTTGTTGAAGTATAGATTATATCATGGAATGGTGCGATCCTCATTAGACTTTGGTCTGACTTTGAGTCAGCATTAACATTCATGGCCCTGCATATAGGGTGACCTCTGTAGAAATCTCGGTGTGAATTTGTGTACTATTGGAGTATTCTATTATACCGATTGCTGTGTGCCGTAAGGGGCTATTCCCGGAAGATCTTGTGTAGGTCCTATGGGCGTATGTCCTATAGGTGTATATTTTATAGACTGAGGAGTAGTGTGGTTATGGTTGTATTCCATATTGGGGAGATTGATTGGTTGTGAAGGGTTATGCAGGTCATATGCATAGTTAGGGTATGATGAAGGGAGGATTTGGGTGAGACAGCCTGATGAAACCCAGTGTTTGATTGTATGTAATGCCTTGGACGATGAAATTATGCTCGTTGGGTTTGGTGAAAATATCTAAGGCAAAGATTGAGATTGTTGATGGGGTTTGCAAAGTTTTTGGTATATTTGAAGAGGTTTTTGGTCCCCCACCTTAGCGAACTCTGGAGTTCAAGATCGATTAGATATTTGGTATGACTCCAATTTCTAAATCAGCTTGTGTTACAGCACTTAAGGAATGGGAAAAGATGAAAGAGAATTTGAGATGATGTTTTGGAAAAGGTTATCGGATCAAGTGATACGTCGTAGGGCGCTTCTGCAGTATTGTAACAAAGAAGGTAGTTCACCGAGAAGGTGTACTAAGTAAGGTGACTATTAAGCATTCGTTGTTGAAAATAGATAATTTATTGGATTAGTCGCGGGGAGTGCCACTAATCTCCCGATTAGAGTGGCACACCGAGTACCGTCAGATAATCCTTGAAGAGGAAAGTATTCCAGGGATTGCTTTTCATACTCGGTATGAATTGTATAAGTTCTCCGTGATGTCTTTTGAGTTGGCGAACGCCCCTGTAGTTTTCATGAATTTGACAGATTGAACCTTTCACCCTTATATTAACAGGGTGTGATTGTATTTTTAGATTATATTTGGTGTATTTTCGCACACCGCCAATCCGATGGCCCTTATAGTTGTGTTTTTCTCTCACTTTCATCACATCTTCACTATGTATCTAAATCCTTAAGTAATTGAATCATGAATAAAAATCAACACTCTAGAATTCACCTCCACATCGGTCTTAAAAATATCAATCATTATCCATGACCCAAACTTGGTCACAATTTATCACATTTCTCTTTTCAAAACTTTCATTTCTACCGATGTGAGGACTTAGCTAAAATTCTATTCTAAGTTCTCTTTTCATGTTCATTATACTTGTTCACAAATTTCACAATTCATCATGTTTCTTTTCAATCAATTTTCCATGCACAACTTGCATATCCTTAAACAATCTCACATTAAATTCTACCCAATAATTTATAAGTAAAAATATCATTTTGAGCGCTTCATAATTTTCTAAGTTCAACAAAAATATTCTCATCTTTAATTACAAAAGAATTATATTTTAAAGAAATTTTATTAATCACTTTTCCCAAAATAACTTCTAGACCGCATTATAATAAGTCAAAATGTTATAGAACATTTTCCATAAAGTCTAGATATTTTTCTGATATTTCTAATAATTTTTCTCTATTTTTAAATCACTTAAAATCTCAAAAATATAACATTTTATCCAAAAAGAAAATCAAAAAATAAAAAGTTTGGCCGAAGCCAGGATTCGAATCGAGCACAACAGGCCGCCCAGCTACAGTAATGCTTTTAAGGTGCCACCGAAGATCAAAAAGTCTACAGCGACTTGCTGTTTAAAGTATGACTCAAATTACACTTAAATTTCAGTGCTCGGGTTTGAGTAAAAATCAGATTTTGGAAAAAAAACAGTGTTTCTGCCGAGACTCGAACCCAAGACCTCTGGCTCCGCTCGCTACAGTAACACTCTTAAAATGCACCCGATGACCAATAGGTCCAAGTGACTCACCCGTAAAGAAGTTTGGTTAAAACACTTTTGTTTGTGACTGTGCTGTTTCTATATTATTTTATAAAACTCAATTTTTCCTTATTCAAATTGTTCTTATAAAAAGTAGATTTTTCCTGAGTATAATTTCTACGGAAAACAGTAGCTTGCATTTTCATAATTTTCATGGAACTCATTTTTTTAACATAAAAACTCTTTCTCCCTTAGTTAGTTTAATACATAGATCAAAATACACTCATTTCGACATAAAAACATTTATTTTTTATAAGAATCTTTTTATCACAATTTTCCTCATTCTCGTTGAATTCAAATACAAATTTTCTTTCTTTCATTCCCTTATAAAGATTTAATTCATCAATTCAGTCCTATTTCCCAACTACATATTTTAAGAGACAAATAGGGCTAAATGAATCAAGTCATCACAACACTACTTGTATAAGGCACATAAACTTACTTTTATCACAATTTCATCTATTTAACATTTCATGCCAATTAATTTAAATTCCATAACCTATCCATAATCACAATTTCCACATATTGTATCTTTCATTTCATGCATAGACAAAGTTTCACAAAAATCATAATTCACCCATTTTAGCATTTAAATAAACTATCAAGTCATCATACACATATTCACATACACTTTCCTATTTATTCTACTACTTTTTCATGTAAAGTACTTTGGTGATCTTTTCCTCTTAATCTCCTTAAACAAAAACATGGCAATATTTTCTATTCACTTTTAATATGATCACAATGTCAATTCCTAGCATGATATCTAACTAGAAGCTTGAGAAATCACCCACTTATTTGAAGAAACACAAATGAAAAGAACTCCTAGAAATCTCCTTGAACAACGATCGATCCTTCTCCTCCTAGATTGTGCCACAAGTTGGCTTCTCCCCCTCGTGCCTGATGGAACCCGAATGCCCACTTGCTCCTTGGTGAAATGGCTGGCCTCCACTTGAAAGGGACACATGCACTAAAAACACAACTTAATCTTTTTTTACTCACAATCTTTCAATCTTTTTCTCACTTTTTGTTTCTTTCTTTTTATCAAAATTTTCAAGTCTGTTGCATGAAGAGATGGAGGGGGTATTTATACATTTTTTAAAGTGAAATGGAGGGCCAAGATGAACTAGATGGTTGTGGATTAAGGGCTAGGATGAACTAGGGAGTTAAAGTAACTACCCGTGAACTCAAAACCACATCTCCACTACACCAAACTCACCACTCTCTCTTGTTCCATTTTTGGCCTACCCCATGCATAGCCTAAGACACGTGCTAGTGCAATGCACGTGTCACACAACACACCCCTAGCTACTAGTTGTACATATTTATTTAATTAATTGTCTACAAAACTAGTCTACACTACAAGTCATGACAATTAAAAGAGAATTAAACTAGTGGGCTCAAATTAGTGGGCTTTAGAACCCATGGGCTTCTAATTAAAATAATTAATTAAGAATAAATAATTAGGCCTAGAATTTAAATAGGCTTTTTAAATAAAAATAGAAGAATTAAAATATTTGTTCATGGTATAAAAATAAATAATTTTCTAGAAAAAACACACATGAATTTGTACGTGAAAAACACGTAAAAATCAACAAACTCTTATTTAATTATAATTAAAAAATCAGGATGTTACATCTGGTTACCATCATGTTAAGATGAAAACCGAGGATGTGCAGAAGACTGCCTTTCGTATAAGATATGGGCACTATGAGTTTTTGGTGATGCCTTTCGGAGTTACTAATGCTCCAACTATATTCATGAGCTTAACGAATTGGGTTTTCTCTCCCTTTCTGAACAAGTTTGTTATGGTGTTATTGATGATATTCTCGTCTATTCTCAGAATCGTGATGAGCATGCTGAGCACTTGAAGGTTGTTTCGCAAACATTGAGGGAGAATCCGTTGTATGGGAAGCTTAGCAAGTGTGAGTTTTGGCTGGATCGTGTGGCATTCTTGGGCCATATCATTTCTGGTGATATAGTTCTGTCAATCCGTCCAAGACTTCCACAGTTAAGGATTGGTCGAAGCTAAAGTCAGTATCCGAAGTTCGGAGTTTTCTTGGTCTATCAGGGTAATACAGAAAGTTTGTTCGGATTTCTTGAAGATTATCGGATCGTTTGCCAAGTTGACTAGGAAGGATAAGAAGTTTGAGTGGGATGAGTCCTGTGATGAAGCCTTCACTGAATTGAAGAATCAGTTGACATTAGCACCTGTGTTGACTATACCGGATGGATCAGGAGGTTTCGTAATTCACTGTGATGCTTCGGGAAGAGGTTTAAGTGTTGTTTTGATGCAACGAGGCAAAGTTTTTGCATATGCATATAGACAATTATGGCCGCATGAGAAGAATTATCCTACACATGATTTGGAGCTTGCAGCTATGATCTTTGCCTTGAAGCTTTGGAGGCATTACTTACTTGGAGACCGAGTGAAGATTTTCACTGACCACAAAAATCTCAAGTACGTGTTGACTCAGAAGGAGCTGAATATGAGGCAGAGACGATGGTTGTAATTGATGGCAGATTATGATATAAGTTTGCAGTATCATCCTGAAGAGATTAATTTGGTGTCTGATGCTTTGAGCAGAAGACCGGCTGCCATGGTTCTAACTCAGCAGAATGAGCTTGTGGAAGCTATGCGGGGATTAGATTTGGATGTGGTTTTGCCTAGTTCCGAGCAGAGTTGTATGGTGTTTCAGTTGTAGTCATCTTTGGTGGATTAGATTAAGGAGGCACAGTCTAGTGATGTACAGTTGCAGAAGTTTCAAGCTAAAGTCGAAGCAGGTTCAAGGACTGATATGGTGACTCATGAGGATGGATCACTCCACTTTGGGACCCATCTATGTGTTCCGAAGGGGAAAGTCAGGCAGAAGCTACTCGAAGAAGCTCACCGTTCGCCATATTCTATTCATCCCGGTGGTATGAAGATGTATCTGGATTTGAAGCTGCATTTCTGGTGGCATGGTATGAAGAGAGTTGTGGCAAGATTTGTTTTGCAGTGTTTGATCTGTCAACAAGTTAAAGCAGAACATCAGAGGACTGCTGGACTTCTTCAACCGCTTCTTATTCCGGAGTGGAAGTGGGAGAATATTACTATGGATTTTGTGACTGCTTTGCTTAGAAGTCCCAAGGGTCACAAGGCCATCTCGGTGATTGTGGATCGCTTGATGAAGAGTGCTCATTTTATTCCCTTCAGAATGGGTCAGTTTACGGAGAACCTTGCAGAGAAGTACATACAGGAGATTGTCAGATTACATGGGGTCCCTATCAGCATTATATCAGACAGAGACACTAGATTCAGATCATAATTCTGGGAGTCTTCAAAACAGTCTTGGGAGTAAGCTGAGATTTAGTACTGCATTCCATCTGCAGATAGATGGACAATAGGAGAGGTCTATTCAAATATTGGAAGATATGTTGAGGTTCTGTGTTCTTCGGTTTGGAGGATCTTGGGAAGATCATCTACACTTGGTGGAGTTTTCATACAACAATAGCAACCAAGCAAGTCTTAAGGTAGCTCCGTATGAAGCTCTATATGGTCGAAAGTGTAGATCACCAGTGTTTTGGGAAGACATTGATGAGAGGAAGCTTTTGGGGCCGGAATTGATCACGAGGACTGTTGAAGCAGTGGCCCAGATGAGGAAGCATCTACAGGAAGCTCGGAACAGAGAGAGGAAATGGGCAGACATTCACAGGAGGCCATTGGAATTCGAAGTGGGTGATCATGTGTTCCTCAAGGTATCACCATGGAGAGGGGTTATCCAATTTGGAGGAGGGGGCAAGCTAAGCCCTAGGTTCATATGTCCGTTTGATGTGGTGGAGCGAGTAGGCAAGGTGGCCTATAGACTCGCGTTGTCGTCGGCTCTATCTGGAGTGCATGATGTCTTCTATGTCTCCCAACTCAGGAAGTATGTCAGGGATGATAATCATGTTATTGACAACTCAGAATTGTCTGTGCGACTAGATTTGTCCTGTGAGATCCGTTCGGTTTTGATTTTGGACCGACGGGAGAAGATTGAAGAATAACGTCATCAAATTGGTTCGAGCTGCTTGGAATCCTCACTCGCCGGGTGAGTCGACTTGGGAGCTTGAGGATGAGATTCAGAAGATGTTTCCCCATCTTTTTGTGTAGTTCTTTTCTTTTCTTTGGGTTTACCCTATAACCACTTGCTTAAATTTCGAGCACGAAATTTTATCATAAGGTGGGTACGATTGTAACTACCATTTTCGTTCTTTTCCTTTTCCCCTTCATTGTAATATTTTATTTGAATTGAATAAAATACTATATTTTTCCTTGATAATCTTAATTAAATTTTGTTCATGAACTACTCTTTTTCATCTTGTTGGGCTATTTTCTTGCCGAACCCATTTTTTTCATTGTCTGTATTTTATTTGAACCCTATTGTCTTTAAATCTATCTCTTATTGAACCCAAAATCCAATTGCAATTATTTCAAGATCCAAACCCAGTATTATTGGATCTTAGCCCATTAACCCAACAACATAATTGCATTCTATAAATTCTACCCTAATATAAACCCTAAAAATACACACAAAAAAACTCCCCACCACCAGTGACACTGTCATTCAACTGCCTCTTGACACGCTGCCAGTCCCATCGCCGCCAGCCAGCAGCAGTCGCTGTCGGCCATGCTGTCGTTGCTACCGCTCCTTTTTTGATGCGGTTGTTGTCTCTTTTGCTGTTGTTGCTTTCTCTCTTGTGCACATAGTGTGCACGTGCTTCATGGGTTCGTGTTCGTTGCTCTGGGGTTCCCATCCCGTTATTCTTTGGTATTCGAATTAATCGTCCATCAGGCAAGTCACTTTTCCTCTTGAATTAATATTGTATCAAATTCAAGTTTCTATTGAAATTTTTGGAAGTAGATCCAATCATTTATCGTATCGTATACTATTGATTCTCTTACGTTGAGTATATTGAGGGTTTACACGAGCTAACCCAAATATCCTCGACTTCGTGGCTTTGTTTACTCCAAAAATTTGAATCTTTCATGCATTCATGAATTATTGATAATATGATTTATTCATACAAACAACACAAATAATTTATCGTAGAATTATTTGTTAGGTTGTGTGATTGAATGATCGATTGATGTTTTGTTGTTGTTAAACTAGTGTATGTGTGTATTTTTAATGATATTTACCATGCTATTGTACCTACCATGCTGATTATAAGATTTATTGACTAATGGATTGAAACCCATCAAGTTATATTAAAAATCTGTATGTTTGTGGTCTGTCTGGATTTTTTTCGACTCAGTATTTGACAACAAAATTAATAAATTTTTGAATAAGAGTGGTAGTTCTATGTCTCTATTTTCCAGAACATTTAAGATCTTTTGTAATATCCGGGATGGATATTACATTGTACAAATTATTATTTTATTATTATTTTTATTATTATTTAAATATTTAATTATTTTACTTTTTTCATGTTTGAACTATCTCTTTGTCATGAAAAGTCTAGTTTAGATTGTTAAGTTTTAAAGAAAAACTAAGCCTAGGATTAAGTATGCATAAGAGTTAAGGAGTACTCTTCTAGAAACTCTCTCTCTTCCACCTCACCATGCTTCACCATACTTCCACCTCACCCTCACACCATACCTCCACCTCACCCCTGCCTCACCCAAGCATTGGCCGGCCAACCCCTAGGGGGGTTTTGTGCAATTGTGTGGGTGCACTTTTGCACTCTCCACCCCCTCTTCAACGCTATAAATACCCCTCCCATCATCTCTTGTCTCACTTTTACAAGAACAAAAAAATAAAGGAGAGGAAAAGAAAGAAAGAAAACCTAACTAGAGAGTATTTCAATTGTAGGTTCCATAGAAGTTCATAAGAGCTAAGGGGAAGGAGAAGGTGCATAGGCTAGTCCTTCAAACAAGAGGTTCAAGGTGGGGGTTTCTCCAATCTTCTTGTTCTCTTTTGTTTGAGTTTTGTCCTTTTGAGTTGTTGTTTTCTTTTGTGGTGTGTTGTTGTGTTGTTGTTCTTTTGGTTATGTATGTTTGTTGTATGCCCTGAGAAACAAACTTGAACTCAATCTTGTGCATAAGAATGGTTGTGAACCAAAGATGATCACTTGAAAGAAAGTGAATGGTAGAATTAAATAAAAACATAAACATGGAGTCTTAATAATTGCTATGGTTAATTGTTGTTATTGTTGTTATTTTGACTAATAAAAACTAACAACTTGGACTAAAGAACTTGTGCATATGAATGGTGGCATGACCACATGAGAAGGATGGATGGTAGAATCTTGATTATGTTGTAAAAAAATATACAACTTGGACTAAACTAGCATAAGCATATGAAGATTGTATTTACATACCCATTTTGGGTTGTATAACTCAACAAGGACTATTTGACATAAGCACATTAAAGTTGTGAAGTAGAATTATTACATACCCATTTTGGGTTGTAGAACTCAACAACTATGAAGAAAAATAAGTCTTTCTTTTGTTTATTCCTTTCTACTTTGATAATTAACAAATCTTGCTAATTCTTAGTTCATAAAAAGGTAAACTTTGTTGCATGTAGGGACTAAGAAGTTAAAGAAAAGAATGTTGTAATATGTACGACTTGTAGTTTATAAAAACGTAGATTTTTTTGTAATATTGTAGTTCATAAAATTGGATTTTTGTAATGTTTTAGGACTTATAATTCATAAAGATAAGAAATTTTGTATTAGCTAGTAAAGATCATGCTTAAGTAGTAGTAGATGTTCATGTTTAAGTGTATGTAAAGTAGTAGTAGATGTTCATGCTTAAGTGTAAGTAAAGTAGTAGTAGATGTTCATGCTTAAGTGTAAGTAAGGTAGTAGTAGATATTCATACTTGAGTAGCATCCATGTTTAAAGTAGTAATTAGATATTTCATGTTAAGTTGTAGTAACAGCCATGCTTAAGCATTAATAAAGATCCATACTTAGTAGTAGGTATCCATGCTTAAAGTGTAGTAGATACTCATGCTTGAGTTGTAGTAGATACCTTGCTAATTTGTTGTAGGTTGAAACTCATGCTAAGTTATATACTATGCTTAGATTGTTGTAGAAAAGTTATATACCATGCTTAGATTGTGGTAGGAAAGTTATATACCATGCTTAGATTGTTATAAACCATGCTTAGATTATGGTAGGAAAGTTATATACCATGCTTAGATTGTTGTAAACCATGCTTAGATTGTTTTAGGAAAGTTGTATTCATGGTTTAGATTGTTGTAGGTTCATGCTATGTTATAAACCATGCTTAGTTTGGTAATGTAGGATAATGTAGTAATACTCATGTGTAATTTGTAGCAATTATCTATGCTTAAGTTGTTGTAGGAGAATCATCCATGCTTAAGTAGTAGTAGAAAATTCATGCTTAAGTAGTAGTAAATATCCATGCTTAAGTTGTAGTAAGTATTCATGCTTAAGTTGTATCCATGCTTAAGTTGTAGTAAGTATTCATGTGTAAGTTGTATCCATGCTTGAGTTGTAGAATGGCCCATGCTTGAAGTAGTAGTAGATACTCATGTTGTAGTTAAGTTGTAGTAAAAGAATCATGTTGTAGTTATAATGTTAACTATCATGTTGGAGTTATAATGTTAGTAAAGGAACTATCTTGTTGTAGTTGTGGTGTTAGTAAAGAACCATGCCTGAATTGTAAATGGTTGTAGTGAAAGATTAAAAAGAACCCATGATCCCATGCTTGAGCTAGGTGTTCTAGTTAAACTAATGAAATGAACCTATGTTCTATGTTGTTCTAGTCAACTTAATGAGAAACCCATGAAACTAGCACTACGGTAGTTCGAGATCAATTGATAGGAGAATCCATGCATTTTGTTTCTAGGTAATTCTAGCTCAAACTTGATATAGAACGCAAGAATCTAGTTGCATGTAGTTCTAGTTCAATTGGGAAAGGAACCCATGGATTCTAGTTGTAAAGGGTTCTAATTAAAGTTGGACCATATCACGTGAACATTCTTCATCTTCATGGGTAATAAGGATTGGGAAAGTCACTAATAATTGTTAGCTTGATAAAAGTTATATGTCACTTTGGGCTTCTCATGGGTAGAATGCCTATTTTAGATTGTTAGTAGATTCTTCTGTTACTTCTAATTATAGAAGAACAAATTTTGCTAGCAAGCACGTGTGTTGCTTGTAGGTCGGTTTCTAGTTTGGTTGTGTGTATGTAGTTGTCTCACACATGGCTCACCTGACACGTATGTAATGGTTGGTCTTGTAAGTAGCTTATTCGGCTCGTACGTTGGTATTGTCTTGAATAAGTTGGCTAAGAGTGGATCCGATGAGATCTTGCGAAGTCTAGGTTAAGACTTGGTTAATTGTGTCAACAAATTGTTGCACTCTCTAGAAGAGGGACACGTACGGTGCTTTTTCATGCCAAGTTGGAAGCACAGTAGCATGTCTTACTTGTTTGGTTAAAATAAGGACACGTACGGTGCTTTTTCATGCCAAGTTGGAAGCACAGTAGCATGTCTCACTCGTTTGGTTAGAGGAAGGACACGGATGGTGCTTTTTCATGATAAGTTGGAAGCACAGTGGCATGTCTCGCTTGTTTGGTTAGGGTTAGTGACATTTTTTTGGTAGTAACTTGTTACTTAACCATTTTATATCTATATGCATTGCCGAAAGGGGAGAGTTGGTGTTAGGGGTGATACCCTATAATCTGACTTCTCCTGTAGGCTGACATTTGGAGGTGTTATTGGGATGTATCCCCTGTCAAAGGGATACGGGCGGTGCTTTTTCATGATAAGTTGGGAGCACGGATTCCGTATCTCGCCTGTTAATTCCTGAATATGCCATAATAAGAACGGGAGGTTTTCCTAGGGAAATAGATCCTACAATTCCAAAGGTTCTATGCCTTCTCATGAGGAGTTGAGGGCACGGAAGAAGGTTGACAAAGTATCTTGTAGTTCGTGTTGGCTTTTGAGTGGGGTCCAGTGCGACCGGGCAATAGTGGCAAATAAGGACACTACTGTTGACTGCAGTAACGGAACTAGACTGTACCTGCAACTTTGCCAGTCATGTAGTATTATGTCAGGAGCAGGATGGGTACAAAAGGAGAATACATGGGGTGGGTTCAAATCCTTATATATGAAGAAACGGCTTGAGATGGGGCGTATGTAGTATGGGCTGCATACTGTCCCAAAGTCTTGCTTGCATTAGAATAGGAGCATCCTAGTCTTAGTTGACAGTGCATTATATTCTAGTCATAGCACTCACGAACACTTAAACTACACTGACATATTTTACCATGTTTTTATATGTTTGTTTTTGGAGCTAGTCATCAGCCTTTAAGCGTCAGTATATGTACTGACGTCCCCACTTTAATAGGTTGTGGATACATGATCACCAAACCAGGAGGACTCTAGTCAAGGCATGGTCTACAACGAAGAGCACAATGTTCATTTTTATTCTTGTGTACTCTGATGTGATGTATCGAAACATTGGAAAACACTCGGCCAGTAATATTGTATAAATAAAAAGTTTAAAAATTTTCTTGTTTTTCGTGTATTATGACTAATTGAATGTAAAGGTCCTGGCTCGTATCTCGAATTCTCCACGTAGGAATTTTCGGGCGTTACAGAGTGGTATCAGAGCCGACTTCAATTTATAGTCCAACATAGAAGGGAAATAGACTTAGATGCCTTGTAGGAGTTAGGTTTCCTTTTAGCTTGTTATAGATAATTATAATCCATACTGTTGTTCCTTCAACTTATGTTTTATGATTTTTCTATATCTATACTAATTCTCGTATCCACTCCTTGCAGGATGGCGGACGGAGCATTTCCCCTAGGGAGTGGATGGGCACACGGGGTCATGATCGAGGTGGACTCGGACTTAGAGCCCATCTCAGAAGGGGACGAGTCACCGGTTGGGGCCGGATTGGCCAACGGGGCCCCCGCAGCTACCGCAGCAGGGGACGCCCCTATAGGGGACCAGATCCCAGTACCGCCACCCCTGCCACCTCCCCAGCTTACCATCATAGAACAGGCCTTTGAGCAAGTTTTCACGATATCTCAACTTTGGCATGGTCCCATGTTTGTCTTGAGAACAAGATGGACTCGTGTGAGTTTGTGGCCTTCCACCATGGGAAGGAAGTGGCGAAGTTACGGAGTGCCAAGATGAGGGCCAACCGTAGGATGGTGATCCTGAAGCGCAGCTACCGTGTACAGTTTGCACGCCTAGAGCACAAATGCGCAGAGCTTCAGGAGCAGATCACGCAGTTATAGGCGCTGCTAATTGGAGGGGACCCAGTAGAATGCACTAGCGACTAGGCGGTTAGGTGCCCGTGGGCTATTTTGTAGTTTTGATGTTTTGATTACTACTTGTATGATATGAATGTAAGGAAGATGATGCTTATGTAATATATGGGGTTATGATGAAATGAAGTTTAGCTTTATGTTTTCTACAAGTCATATGTGTATGATGAGATGAATGGATGTTATTTTGCAATATCACAATATGATGCTATGTGTATCCCATTATTCCTTTCTACCAGATGTCTCACAGAACAAGAAGCGGTAGGATCGACAATTTTCAGGGCGAAGGTAGCAGAGGCAATGGCGCAGGTCTGGATATAGGGGCAGAATTTGCTCGTATGTACCAGGTACTTGGAGACCTAGCCGAGCCGAGCAGAAACAATGCGCAGCAGCAGGGAGCACCCGGAGGTAACCGGGGAGCAGCAACTACCGACCCCATTAAAATGGTTGAATCATTCCGAAGGATGAGGCCACCTATTTTTGAGGGAAAGGCAGACCCTGTAATGGCTGATGATTGGATTCGTCAAGTCGAGACCGAGTTCGAGGTGATGCTGACACCCAATGACAGCAAGGTCAGGTTGGCGAGCATTCTGCTAGAAAAAGACACCGGGGTCTGGTGGCAGTCAGTGAAGAGGGGCATGGGTGAAGGACCCATTACCTGGGAAGACTTCTTGGAGGAGTTTAGGATGCACAACTTTACATTAGATGTGCAGGAGGACAAGGCTATGGAGTTCCTTAACCTGAAGCAAGGAAGCTTGACAGTTCGTGAGTACGAGACCAAGTTCACGCAACTGTCCCGATATGCTCCAAAGATGGTAGAAGATGAGGTTAAGAAGACTAAGAGATTCGAGCAAGGGCTTAGACTTGCACTCAGAACTAGGATGGTACCTTTTTGCATTCAGAGGTTCGAGAAATTGGTCCACTGTGCGCCAACGACAGAGCTTGACATGAACCGAGGACCAGAACTGCAAGGAACACTGGGAGGTGGAAAGAGGAAAAGAGATCTGCACCAGCATCAGGGCTCGAGAATCAATGACAAAAGCAGAAGATTCAGAAACCAGACGACAAACTTGGAGTTGCCAAGCCAGGAAGCTGCTTCCTGTGTGGTGAGCAAGGTCATTTCATTAGCCAGTTCCAAGGAAGGACCCTCAGATGGATACCCGTGTTTGTTACAAATGTGGAAAGATTGGTCATATCCGACCAGATTGTCCCCAGTTTCAGAAGAATAACAGCAGATCAGCCCTAGAAGTGAACCACAAAGGAAAAGAGCAGCTTTGCCAAGGATGAGTGTTCGCACTTACAGAAGATGATGACAACAAAGGCGACGAAGTCATCACCGGTGTACAAGGATGGGGGAACCACTAAGTTTGAAGTTGCTTTTGAAATTTTATTACGGACTTTAAGTAATATATGATTTAACACTTTTTGTAACCGAATGGATTTATATATATATATATATATATATATATATATATATATATGGAATCCATGCAATGGTTTGTTCAAAAATTGTTCATCGCATGCCCATGTCTACGTTATTTCGTATATGTTTTTTTCATTTTTCCTGACTTAACGTAGTTCTGAGAACAGAACTATTCTAAAGAGAGAGTATTATAATATCCCGGACGAATATTACATTGCATAAATTATTATTTTATTATTATTTTTATTATTATTTAAATATTTAATTATTTTACTTTTTTTCATGTTTGAACTATCTCTTTGTCATGACAAGTCTAGTTTAGATGGTTAAGTTTAAATGAAAAACTAAACCTAGGATTAAGTATGCATAAGAGTTAATGAGTACTGTTCTAGAAACTCTCTCTCTTCCACCTCACCATGCTTCACCATACTTCCACCTCACCCTCACACCATACCTCCACCTCACCCCCTCCCTCACCCAAGCATGGGCCGGCCAACCCCTGGTGGGGTTTTGTGCAATTGTGTGGATACACTTTTGCACTCTCCACCCCCTCTTCAACCCTATAAATACCCCTCACCTCAAATCTTGTCTCACTTTTACAAGAACAAAAAAATAAAGGAGATGAAAAGAAAGAGAGAAAACCTAACTAGAGAGTATTTCAATTGTAGGTTCCATAGAAGTTCATAAGAGCTAAGGGGAAGGAGAAGGTGCATAGGCTAGTCCTTCCAACAAGAGGTTCAAGGTGGGGGTTTCTCCATTCTTCTTGTTCTCTTTTGTTTGAGTTTTGTCCTTTTGAGTTGTTATTTTCTTTTGTGGTGTGTTGTTGTGTTGTTGTTCTTTTGGTTATGTATGTTTGTTGTATGCCCTGAGAAACAAACTTGGACTGAATCTTGTGCATTAGAATGGTTGTGAACCAAAGATGATCACTTGAAAGAAAGTGAATGGTAGAATTAAATAAAAACATAAACATGGAGTCTTAATAATTGCTATGGTTAATTGTTGATATTGTTGTTATTTTGACAAATAAAAACTAACAACTTGGACTAAAGAACTTGTGCATATGAATGGTGGCATGACCACATGAGAAGGATGGATGGTACAATCTTGATTATGTTTTAAAAAAATATACAACTTGGACTAAACTGGCAGAAGCATATGAAGATTGTATTTACATACCCATTTTGGGTTGTAGAACTTAACAACTACTATTTGACATAAGCCCTTGAAAGTTGTAAAGTAGAATTATTACATACCCATTTTGGGTTGTAGAACTCAACAAATATGAAGAAAAATAAATCTTTCTTTTGTTTATTGATCTCTACTTTGATAATTAACAAATCTTGCTAATTCTTAGTTCATAAAAAGGTAAACTTTGTTGTATGTAGGGACTAAGAGGTTAAAGAAAAGAATGTTGTAATATGTAGGACTTGTAATTTATAAAAAGGTAGATTTTTTTGTAATATTGTAATTCATAAAGTTGGATTTTTGTAATGTTTTAGGACTTGTAATTCATAAAGATAAGAAATCTTGTATTAGCTAGTAAAGATCATGCTTAAGTAGTAGTAGATGTTCATGTTTAAGTGTATGTAAAGTAGTAGTAGATGTTCATGCTTAAGTGTAAGTAAAGTAGTAGTAGATGTTCATGCTTAAGTGTAAGTAAGGTAGTAGTAGATATTCATACTTGAGTAGCATCCATGTTTAAAGTAGTAAGTAGATATTTCATGTTAAGTTGTAGTAACATCCATGCTTAAGCATTAATAAAGATCCATGCTTAGTAGTAGGTATCCATGCTTAAAGTGTAGTAGATACTCATGCTTGAGTTGTAGTAGAGCTTGCTAATTTGTTGTAGGTTGAAACTCATGCTAAGTTATGTATCATGCTTAGATTGTTGTAGGAAAGTTATATACCATGCTTAGATTGTGGTAGGAAAGTTATATACCATGCTTAGATTGTTGTAAACCATGCTTAGATTGTGGTAGGAAAGTTATATACCATGCTTAGATTGTTGTAAACCATGCTTAGACTATTGTAGGATAGTTGTATTCATGCTTAAGATTGTTGTAGGTTCATGCTATGTTATATACCATGCTTAGTTATTGTAGGTAATGTAGTAAAGAAACTCATGCTACATTGTATACCATGTTAATTTGTTGTAGGATAATGGAGTACATACTCATGTGTAATTTGTAGCAATTATCTATGCTTAAGTAGTAGTAGGAGAATCATCCATGCTTAAGTAGAAGTAGAAGATTCATGCTTAAGTAGTAGTAAATATCCATGCTTAAGTTGTAGTAAGTATTCATGCTTAAATTGTATCCATGCTTAAGTTGTAGTAAGTATTCATGCTTAAGTTGTATCCATGCTTGAGTTGTAGAATGGCCCATGCTTGAAGTAGTAGTAGATACTCATGTTGTAGTTAAGTTGTAGTAAAAGAATCATGTTGTAGTTATAATGTTAACTATCATGTTGTAGTTATAATGTTAGTAAAGGAAATATCTTGTTGTATTTGTGGTGTTAGTAAAGAACCACGCTTGAATTGTAAATGGTTGTAGTGAAAGATTAAAAAGAACCCATGAACTCATGCTAGAGCTAGGTGTTCTAGTTAAACTAATGAAATGAACCTATGTTCTATGTTGTTCTAGTCAACTTAAAGAGAAACCCATGAAACTAGCACTACGGTAGTTCTAGCTCAATTGATAAGAGAACTCATGCATTTAGTTTCTAGGTGATTCTAGCTCAAACTTGAGATAGAACCCAAGAATCTAGTTGCATGTAGTTCTAGTTCAATTGGGAAAGGAACCCATGGATTCTAGTTGTATAGGGTTCTAATTAAAGTTGGACCATATCACGTGAACATTCTTCATCTTCATGGGTAATAAGGGTTGGGAATGTCACTAATAATTGTTAACTTGATAAAAGTTATATGTCGCTTTGGGCTTCTCATTGGTAGAATGCCTATTTTAGACTATTAGTAGATTCTTCTGTTGCTTCTAATTATAGAAGAACAAATTTCGCTAGCAAGCACGTGTGTTGCTTGTAGGTCGATTTCTAGTATGGTTGTTTGTATGTAGTTATCTCACACATGGCTTACCTAGCACGTATGTAACGGTTGGTCTCGTAAGAAGCTTACTTGGCTCGTACATTGGTATTGTCTTGAATAAGTAGCCTGGGAGTGGATCTGATGAGATCTTGCGAAGTCTAGCTTAAGACTTGGTTAATTGTGTCAACAAATTGTTGCACTCTCTAGAAGAGGGACACGTACGGTACTTTTTCATTCCAAGTTTGAAGCACAGTAGCATGTCTTACTTGTTTGGTTAGAAGAAGGACACGTACGGTGCTTTTTCATGCCAAGTTGGAAGCACAGTAGCATGTCTCACTCGTTTGGTTAGAGGAGGGACACGGGCGGTGCTTTTTCATGAAAAGTTGGAAGCGCAGTGGCATGTCCCGCTTGTTTGGTTAGGGTTAGTGACATTGTTAGGGTAGTAACTTGTTAACCATTTTATATATATATCCATTAAGGTGAGAGTTGGTGTTAGCGGTGATACCCTATAATTCGACTTCTCCTGTAGGCTAACACTAGGAGGTGTTATTGGGATGTATCCCCTGATACGGGCGGTGCTTTTTCATGATAAGTTGGGAGTACGGGTTCCGTATCTCGCCTGTTAATTCCTGAATATGCCATAATAAGAACGGGAGGTTTTCCTAGGGAAATAGATCCTGCGATTCCAAAGGTTCTATGCCTTCTCATGAGGAGTTGAGGGCACGGAAGAAGGTTGACAAAGTATCTTGTAGTTCGTGTTGGAGTGGGGTCCAGTGCGACCGGTCAATAGTGGCAAACAAGGACACCACTGTTGATTGCAGTAACGGAACTAGACCGTACCTATAACTTCACCAGTCATGTAGTATTATGTCAGGAACAGGATGGGTACAAAAGTAGAATACATGGCGTGGGTTCAAATCCTTATATATGAAGAAACAGCTTGAGATGGGGCGTATGTAGTATGGGCTGCATACTGTCCCAGAGTCTTGCTTGCATTAGAATAGGAGCATCCTAGCCTTAGTTGACAGTGCATTATATTCTAGTCATAGCACTCACGAATACTTAAACTACACTGACATATTTTACCATGTTTTTATATATTTGTTTTTGGAGATTCGCTGCTAGTCATCAGCCTTTAAGCGTCAGTATATGTACTGACATCCCCACTTTAATAGGTTGTAGATACATGATCACCAAACCAGGAGGACACTAGTCAAGGCATGGTCTAGAACGAAGAGCACGATGTTTATCATTTTTTTTCTTGTGTACTATGATGTAATGTATCGAATCATTGGAAAACACTCGGCCTGTAATACTGTATAAATAAAAAGTTTTAAAATTTTCCTGTTTTCTGTGTATTGTGAATAATTGAATGTAAAGGTCCTGGCTCGTGTCTCGAATTGTCCACATAGGAGTTTTGGGGCGTTACATCTTTAAATTTCGAGTTGTATTACAAAAGTTATGATGATTTTATTATTGCTGTGTTTTATTTCTAAAATTTCATATTCATGAATATTTTCATTTTTAAACTATTAAAAAGCTAAGTTAATGTTAGAATAATTCTCTGATAATTTCCAGAATGATAGTCAACATGTTTAGGAGTCTAGTGAATATTTTTTGGATGAATTTATAATTGAGTTTTCACTGATTCTAAAAATATAACAACATGATGTCGACTTTCATTCAGAACATGTAACCTATAAGGATTGATGTATTTGACCTAGCTACTATTGTCGGATTTTGTATTTTAAATATGCGTTGGAATTGTGTGGAAGTCAGTTTCCAGAACTTCTGACGGATTCAGTTTTTAATTTCTGTAGCAACGGGAAAACTATTTTTTGTACAGTGACCTCTTGCTGTCCAGAATTTTTTTTTCCATCATTCCTTAATATAATTATACATACATCATTGTATTGCATGAATTGAAGTATATGTATTGCATTGTATGATCCTAATGCACTATTTTCATCACTCTATTTGTCCCATCCAAATTTAGCATCCTACTGTTCCTCTATTGTTACTATCATTCATCTAAATGTCTGTAAATTGCAAAATGTATTGTTGCATTAATAAAATAATTAACAGGCCGAGATTTAAGGGATTGAATTGGGTAGTGAACAATATAAAGACTGTGTCGGCCAGTATTTTATCGATTGATTGTTGTAGCACTGAATACGGCACCCTAATTTTTTGTGTATCATTTCAGTGTATCGTTATAGTGTATCGTACAACAATATTGTTATCGTATAAGTGATTATCGTACCGATACATGATCTATAGAGTTCACCATTAGATTCTAAACGATATTGATTGTATGCATCGAACCTGTGCAGTATGGGATGCAGTAGTACGTGCATTAGTTATGTTAAAAGTTAATAGACTTAAGAATTGACACAACATCAACATTGCATATTGAACATCATCATTTCTATTGATATCGGATATTGTCTAAGTGTTATTGACATCGACCATTGAACATTGTCATCGAATATTGAATCATAGTTTTTAACCATTGCATCATCTATCATTGATATTGATTATTGTTATCGTCCATTACTCTATTGACCCATTGAATTTATCGTTATATTGATATTTCATTGTTTCCTTGCTTCTCTACTTGCTGTCCATACTTGCTCTAAGGACAATTTTTCTCATCTTTTTGGATGAAGTGTTCACAGGTGATCAAGGAAAATTACCTACAAGAATTGGAGAACAAGTTTTCTAAAGATTTATTGCTTTCTAGTTGATTATTATTTCATTGAACTATCGTATTGAAACTTATTATTGTTGTGTTTGAATTTATTAATGTATTGGGCTTATGTCCCGGATATTGTTATTTGTTTCCAAATGTTGGATTATCATATTTGGTTATTTCATATTGTCTTATTCCTAGTATTATTGTTCATGTGGTTGTTCTTGTTTCCTACGCAATTATTTTGTATTGTTATTATTGTTAAGTTGAATGGGTAAACAACTTATGGATGACGCAAGTCATTCGCTGGGACAATGTCACGTGTTTGTGTTCCATATTTTTGGGAAGCGGGCGTGACAACATAATTCATTCATTTCCACAAATAAACTTTTTACATTCAGAAATAAAAGCTTGTCCATACATCCATAACATAAAACACCAGAAAAGAAATCTCCAACCTAAAACTGTCACGCCCCACTTCACAAAAATACAAAATACGAGCACATGACATTGGCCCAGCAAATGACTAACGTCACCCATAATCTTTTTATCCGATCAGCTCAATAATATAATCAATACAGAACAATTGTGCAGGCAATAATATTAATCCTATAAACAATAATACTCAGAATGAAGCAATATGAAATATCCAAATATAATAAACCAACATCTGGAAACAAATTATAATATCCGGGTCATAAGCCCAATACAATAAAAAATCCAATCACAGATAATTAATAAGTCTCAATACATTAAGTTTGATAAAACAATAAGCAATTAAAAGCATTAAAATCTTCAGAATCTTTGTTCCCTAATCCCAGCAGGCAATTCTCCTTCATTACCTGTGAACACTTCATCTAAAAAGAGGAGAAAAAATGTCCTTAGAGCAAGTCATTGACAGCAAGTAGAGAAAAAAAGGAACAATTGAATAACGATATAACAATGAGTTCAATGGATCAATAGGAATCAATAACAAGGCACGATAGCAATAATAAATATCATGGTAGTCAATGCAATGGTTATAAAAAATGATTTAATAATCGATATCAATATTCAACGATCAATAACAATAACACTTGGCCAATAATCGATATCAATAGGAACAATAATGAACAATATGCAGTGTCGATGTGGTGTTAATCCTTAAGTCTATTAATCATTTCCTAACTGATGTAGCACTTCATCGTCCCATTCATTTACCATATGGTTGCTACATACAAACAAGTTACGTTTAGACTTAGCGGTAGATTTTATAGATCAAGTACTCGGCACGATAACAATGTTCCATCCATAACGATAATTTATCAATAAGATGCTACAAGATCACAAGATAACAATATAGGAAACCACGAGCGCATTATCCGAGTACAGTCCCTATATTGTCCACTACTGGAGTTAACCCTTAAACCCCGACTTGTTAATTATTTTATCGATGCTACAATACAATACAATATGCAGTCCAGAGACATTAGATAAATGATAGAGACAATAGGGAAACAATAGGATGACAACTTAGCTAGAACAATTAGAATGATGACAATAAGACTTTAGGATCATGCAATGCGACATACATACATTAATTCATGCAATACTACGATATAGGAATAGTTAATCTATTAAAAACTAGAAGATAAAATTCAGGACAACAAGAGTACTCTGTACAAAAATACAGTTTCATGCTGTTTCAAAACTCTAAAACTAAAACTGTTAGAAATTCTGAAAACTAGACTTTCAACGCATATTTAAAGTTCAAAATCCGACAACAGTAGCTAGGTCAACCACACCATTCTTTATAGATCTCATGTTCAGGCAAAATTTCGACATCATGTTGTTAAAATTTTAGAATCAGCAAAAGCTCAATAATAAATTCATTATAAATATTTTTTAGATTCCTAGACATAATTACTAGCAAACTAGAAATTATCAGAGCAAAATTTTATCATTTGATCAGCCTTTTTACTATTTAAATATTAAACGTACAAGAATCTGAAAATCTGGAATTAAAAATACAGCTGTTGTAAAACGGGCATAACTTTTGCTACACAACTCGGAATTTAGAAATTCAATATTTTCTGGAAACTAGAAAGATAAGTCTACAATTCTTATTCGGAAAGTAATTTATTTTAAGATCATTTACTAGGTCAAAAATAGCAATTATCATACAGGTAGCAAGCAATATACAGGTTTTGGGTAGTTTTTATGAAATAAGTTAATTAAACATGATGGGTATCAATTCTACTAGTCGATAAACTTCTTAATCAGCATGAAGGGTATAAAAACATGGTAAATAAGATTAAGAACACATACATACATCAATTTATCATCAATCAACTATCAATCGATCAAACAACATACAACCTAGCAATTCTCTCTACAATAATTAATTGTGTTATGAGATGCATGAAAATTCTCTATCCTCAATACTATATGATGTATGCAAGATTCAATATTTTTTGAGTCAAGTGGCACGATGTCAAGAATATTGGGGTTAGCTCGTGTAAACCCTCAATAGACCCAACGAAGGAGATGAACAATGTATAATACGATAAACGAATGGATCTACTTGCAAGAGTTTCAATAAAACTTGAATTTGATACAACTAACAATTCAAGAAGACAGTGACTTGCCTTATTAACTGTGAAACTGAATACCAAGAATAATGGGATAAGGATCCCAAAGCAACGAACACATAAACACACGAATCCACAAAATAGAATGTGAATACTACGTGCAAACAAAGAGATCCAAGCAATAACAGCAAAGGGGAGACCAGCAATAACAGTAAAAGAGGCAGCAATGTCACGAAGGGCGGCCCTGGCTAGCTCGACAGCGGTGTGACTGGAGGCCGACGTGGGCATCGACAACTGCTCGGGGGCAGAGTCTGGCATGGCCGGTGATCGAGACTGGGCAATGGCAGCAGGTCAGCAGTCGATGCTGGCAGAAGCGACAGCAGCAACCACAACCGCAAGGGAGGCAGGGACGGTGGTCGACTGATGGGTTGAGCGGCAGACGACTGATGGGAGGTGTCGACTGGCAGCGAACTGGGGTGGCAACTGCAGTAGGACGAGGACGAGGAGATGCTCAGGGGAACGAAGGGTGGCTTCGATTGTGGCATTGGGCATGGGTAGTCGACGGGGATCAAGCTGTTGAATAAGGCGAGGGAAAGCAGGCGAGGGCGGCACTGGGCGACGCGACGGGGATGAAGGATGGGTTCGATGAGGACCAATTGGGACAATGGCAGTAGGTTTCGGAGTGGGACGCGGTGGTTCTGTGGTGAACCAGGGGAGGTCGCGGTGGAGTTCGACTGGTTGGCGAGGAGGAATGTAGGAGATAGGGCGAGGCCGATGAGGATGAAGGTTGGGGAAGAGGATGATGAGGTCGGGTCCGTCGGTAGTAGGAGATGGAGAGGCGGTGGTCTGTGAAGGAGTAGCAATGGAGGGTTGGGAGGTAGGGGAGAAGAGGAACGGTGAAGGGTAGGGGGATAACAGGGATGGGTTTTTAACAGTCCTAGGGTTTGAGGTTGGGGGTTGACGGCTGTGAGTATAGGATAGTTAGGGTTAGGATAGTATAGGTTAGTATTTATAGGGTTAATCAAGATATTTGGTTTTGGGGTATTGGGTTAGAATCCAATAGGAGAATGAGTTGTAAGGTTAATGGGTTAACGGGTCGGATCCAATAAGAGTGGGTTTAAAGGGTATGGGTTCCTAGATCTAATAGGAGGAAGAGAATAAGCAAATAAATAATAAAAAAATAGGATTATATAATGAAATGTAATTTGTATTACAATATATAAATAATTTGAAATAACTACAAATACAATTAATGAAGAGAAATAGATTTTTAATAAACAATCAAAAGTAGTAATAATAACAACAATAATAATGAATAATAAAAACAATAATAACAATAATACTATTAAAAACAACAATGATAAAAGTAATCAAGGTAATAAAAATAATAATAATAAGATTAAAATAAGCGAATAATAACAATATATTTGATTTGGGACTCAAATATAAATATCCGATCAACTAGATATAGAAAATAAGATCAAAATACACCATTATTCGAAATGAATAAAATTTTCGATTAGAAAACACTTTAATAAAAGATCCGAAATAAATTTAGCACAAAATAAATTTATAAAAAAAATCAAATTATAGAAAATACACAGAAAATACTTTTTGGCGAAAATGGGGGTTACAAAAACAGTTTAGATTCTACGGTTCCTTTTGGCTTCCCTGAGCTCTTCTCGTAGTTCATCTATTTCTCTCCGCATCTCCGTGCATCTCTGACGGCATCCAACGAGTTTTGCTGTCTAGCTGGGTAAAGTGTCGAGCATTCCTGTGTCGAAGCTTGTCCAGTTCCCATGCTCGCTGGCTCAAATCTGCGATGTTCTGCTTGTCCTCCGCGTGATGAGCTTGCATGTGGTTTACTCTCCACTTATGGATTATTAATTGCTTCTGGAGAGAAGTGATGATGTGGTGCTTCCGGTCTCGAACTGGTTCTTCATCTGAGGATTCACTGGGGAATTAGGTGGGGGTGGAGTAATCTCTCAAGATTCGAGCAGTTCCCCTTCTTCCTCCTCAGGGTATTCCTCTTCTTCGGGTTCTTCTTCTTCTTCTTTAGGGTCTTCCTCTTCTTCGAGGTCTTCTTCAAAGAAACATTCAACTTCATCAACGGGATCTTGGTTATCAGCCATCCTATAGGGAAAAGGAGGAGAAAACGTCAATGTATGGAGCAACACAAATGTAAATCACTTACATTTAAATCTCTATAAACTGAACTATCACTTCTAATGTCCACCCTAAAGTGTCTTCGTTGTAATTTTGTACTACTTATTAAACCTAGCTCTGATACCACTGTGTAACGCCCCAAATTCCACAACATGGTAATTTGTAGCACAACATGATATTTTACTTTAAATTCGTACAATAAGGAATTTTAAACTTTTCTTTATACACATTGTTCATTTACATCAACGCAGTGGAATTTAAATCAATACAACATGATAAACACAACTTTAACATCAACAATTAAAATCTGAAAGTAATCTTTAGATTCAATTCATCTTTATGTCTTTTTGCCATTCCAAGCCCTATTCTTTTACATCAACGCAGTGGAATTTAAATCAATACAACATGATAAATACAACTTTAACATCAACAATTAAATTCTGAAAGTAATCTTTAGAATCAATTCACTTTTATGTCTTTTTGCCATTCCAAGCCCTGCAATGAAAAACTGTGGGCACGCCAGTTGCATATAACTGATGCAAAGCTATAAAATAGTGATTCTCCTTACTTTAGCAAACACAAACTTGAATGAACTACAAAGTGTAAAAGTGACTATCCTAAACAAGCCAGTGTATGATATGCCTTAGATGCCTAATGCAAATTTACACTATGATGCATTAATGCATACTTGTTCGGATTCTATGCATTTCATTCTACATAGGTCTGAGGGCAAGCTCTTATCGTACTCCTCAATGTAAGGTTTAATCCCTCGCTATGAATACTACTACAGTGACTAATCTATGTTTTAGATATCCTGTGAATATCTAGTGCCACCCGGATAATTATTGAGTATCGCACTCTGACCTCAAGTGATTTTGGACACACTGGCTCACACCTCGTAATTCTAAAGGCAAATACCCACACCGCGAGCTATGATCCCGATAATTCTTGACAGTTGTTCTCCTACCGCAAGTGGTTTTCGGCCATCACGCCTCACACCCCGATAATTCTGGAGACAAAACTCACACCGCGCTGTCATAGGTACCTCATCACACAAATACCCTACGAGCGTCGTCTTCATTCCGGTAATTCTAAAGGAATATCCCCCACTGCGAGCCTCGACCCCGATAACTCTTGAGATACCTCCCACCGCGTTATCTAGGACCTCATACTCATGTTTGCCCATACTTCATCACATCTCCCCTTAGCGCCTAACCTTAAGTTTTAGTTATAAGCATCACAACCTAAAGCTAGCTTACCCTACCGGATTAAACACAAGAGAAAGTTATCCCACACTGGCTACTTCTCAACGAGAGAGTTAACCCACACTGGTTACTCCTCAAATTTTCATTAATCACAAATGTTGGTAACTAGGGTCTCGCCTAGCCTCTAGATTCCAACAACCATCTCACTCTAGAGATCAAATAGGTTATATCCAACCTCAACATAAATATTTCAACTTTCAATCATCAATTCTCTTTATTCATGAAGTATTTCAGCTTTTGTAACTCATTCAATAATAATTTCCAAATTGAATTTCACATAAACAACTTTTTAATTAACCAATCAAACCAATCACTTCCAAAGTTTTCTCGAAACTCATTTCTTCAAAATTAATCACTTCCAAACATTTATAGCTCTTTCATATTAATCTACTAGATTTGCCCATGGGCATGTGCCTACGACACGTCTTTGGAACGATACAGCACACGAAAAGCCCTGTAAACAGTAAAGCAACAATTATCTAGCTCAAGTTTGAATAGTATGACAATAATTAGTTGTAAAAAAAGTCCATATTTCCATTAGTATATGTTGACAAATAATTATAAATGGGGGTGTAAAATCAAACTTCTTAGAACTTTGTGCGTGAAAAATGATGAAATTTAACTGTTGAAAAGATATTTGCTATTTTCAATGTAACATGAGCAATAAATTAAAGCAAAAAAATTCTGAAAATTTACAAACCTGAAATCTGAAAATGTAAATTTCTAAGTAAATAACGAAAGAATGAGGGAGAGGGAGAGAGAGAGAGAGAGAGAGAGAGAGAGAAAGAGAGAAATATGAAAAAGTGAAGAGAGAAGAGAGAGAGAGTAATAAAGTAATGAGTTTTTTAAATAATTTTTTTTTTGGGGGGGGGGGGATTTTAATTTTTGGGGAAAAATTTTTTGGAGGAAAAATATGTTTTGGGAAAGTGAATCTGAACCATTGATTTTGTTTCAATTGAAGGTGAATCACTTGATAGCTTTGTCTTGTGTTTATTTATATAGATATTTCAATCAAAACTCATTTCATTAATTAAATCATTATTTTTAGTTCCAAACTTCTTTAAAATCATCACATAAATTTCTTTATTTCCAATTCAAACTTTACTTTAATTTCGTTTAAAATCAACTTTTAATATCTTCAACCTTATTCATTTTAAATTTGAACTCCTACTCAACAAATGAATAAAACATGCCTTTCAGATTCTCAACATATCTTGAGAATAGTGTAAAATAGCTCCAAATTGTTCTAATAATGTTTTAAAAAAATTTCATGATATTTCCCATTAAAAATACTCAAAATTACAAAAAAAATATGTTTTAAACTCAACTGCACCCCCCCTGGCTTGAACTAGCGCCAACAGACTGCAAACCAAATGCCAACCTAATGAGCTAAGCTCAGTTCACAGTAATATAGTGCTCTGAGTATTTAAATACCCAACTACTCACTATTTCTTACTTTAATTTTTTTTTTGAAACAAACGGAGTCAACCCCACTCGAACCCGCAACCACAGAGACCCCCCACATGCCACGTGGCAGCGCCTACTGCAAAGGTGCATGCGCTAGCCACAAAGCCTAAATACCATCTCTAAGGGGTTAAAATCTTTAACAACCAACTCTCGGTTCATTCCTCCATTTTGATTTATTCATTCAAATTGATTTGTATTAATTGTATCCAATTTATTTGCTCATATCACACATTTAAAAAATGCCATTAACGAATTCTTACTGTTCTTATAGTAAAGTGATTCTATACAAAATAAAATGTAGATAGGAATTTTGATAACATTCATACACCATATGTCTTCTATAAATTATCAACACTACTCTACAAGCACATATATGTATTTTTATTTTCAATGTCATGTGGAATGATGGAAAAATTCTCCAAAATTATAATCTACTGAAATCAAACACAACACAATTTCATTTGCAATTCACCTACCAAATCTACTCATGATACTAAAATTTTGCATGGCATCACATACGAGAATTAACCCAACTTGAAGTTCAACTACACTTAAATTCTACATTTATTATTCTATTTAACATGCATTTTTTCCATATTTATCAACTACTAGATTTCTAGATATCCATACGATATGCATACACAAAATATTAGAAGTTGAACAATTTAATCACATCTACAATTCAAACATGAATCTCCTAAACATGCATTTAAAACACAATTAGAAAGCAAGTAGAGCAACTCATCTATCAAAGAGTATACTAGTAGCAATTTCCCCTTCAAAAGTTTCAAGAATCCACAAAACCACACAAAAATCCCTCACCTAAATTGACAGCAAGCACACCCACAAGCCTCTGGCTAAAACTTGGTTTTGATTAATTTTTCTTTTGTGTTTAGAAGTGGCTTAAGATTTCGGGTAATTATAGGGTAATTAGGACTAGTTTAAATAACCAATTTGTCCACCTCATCACCCACTAACCCACTCTCTTTCTCCACTCTCCAAGTACAGCCGGCCCCTTCTCTATTGGAGTGTGCACATTGCACGTGTTCACGTGCACGTGCTTTGTGTAACTCACCCATTTAATAATTTATATTTACTGAATAAAATTGGGTATTCTACATGACAAGTTGTGTGTAGGTTTTTATTTAAATAATTTTTATGGCCTTTAAAATCAATTTTAGGCCCATGGGTTTTTATAAAATAAATAATACAAAGTGTAAAAAATAAAGTAAGAAAAAAAAATGTGCATTACTTCTTAGAAAAGTTTAGAAACAACCATGCATATAAAATTTTACGTGCAATGCACGTGCAAAAATGTGAAATTTCATTTATTATTTTTCTAGATTGTTACAGGAGAGGCAACTCTTTGATCGAGTTGAAGTAGAGCTTGTCGTTTGATTTCGACAAGTTTGTAGGAGGCAACTCTTGAGATAAAGCAGAATGTTGAACTTGTTGTTTGCACCCAGCAAGTTTGGAGAGGCAGTTCTTGAGACGGAGTTGAAGGTTGACTTGTCGTTTTATCCCTGCAAGTTAATAGAGAATTATGTGACGGAGTTGGACGTTGAACTTGCCATTTGACCCCAGCAAGTTTTGAAAGGAAACTCTCTGATCGGAGTTGAACGTTGAACTTGTCATTTGCGACCAACAAGTTTTGTAGTGGCAATTCCCCGATCTAGTTGCTATAGAGCTTGTTGGTTGATCTCAGCAAGTTTCCAGAGGTAACCCTGAACCGACGTTAGGTGACAAACTTATTGCAAGAATTATGGGGTTGTTGGAAGGACTCGAGTAATAAATGGGGCACTGAACTCGTTGTTTGGATTCAGCAAGTTATTGATGGAGCTCGATCGGAGAGCAGTGCATTGAACTCATTGTTTTGAGTCAACCAATTGTTGATGGAGCCTGAGCAGAGAGCAGAGCGTTGAACTTGTTGTTTGGAGTCAATAAGTTGTTGACAGAGCTCATACGATGAGCATGGCATTGAACTGGTTGTTCGGAGTAAAAGAGTTGATGATGGAGTCTGAGTGGAAAGCAGTGCATTGAACTCATTGTTTGGGGTAAAGGAGCTGTTAATAAGGCGTTGAACTCGTTGTTTGGCATCAACGAACTGTTGATAAGGCATTGAACTTTTTTTGGAATCAGTTAGTTGGTGAAGGAGCCTGAGCGAAGAGCAAGGCATTGAACTCGTTGTTTGGAGTGAAAGAGTTGTTGATAAGGCGTTGAACTCATTGTTTGGAATTAACGAGCTGTTGATAAAGCTCAAGCAGAGATCAGAGCATCGAACTCGCTGATTGGATTCAACGAGTTATTGATGGAGCTCATGCAGAGAGCAGCGCGTTAAACATGTTGTTTGGAGTCAACGAGTTTTTGACGGAGCTCGTGCAGAGAGCAGAATGTTGAACTCGTTGTTTGGAGTAAACGATTTGTTGATGAAGCCTGAGCTAAGAGCAAGGCGTTGAACTCATTGTTTGGAGTCAACAATTTGTTGATGGAGTCTTAGAAAAAAGCAGAGTGTCGGACTCGTTGTTTAGAGTCAACAGTTTAATGATGGAGCTCGAGCAAAGATCAAGGAGTCGAACTCGTTGTTTACAGTTAAGGAGTTGTTAAGGGAGCTCGAGCGGTGAGCAGAGTGTAAAAATTGTTATTTGGATCCAATGAGTTGTTCATGGGCGTCGAACTCGCTATTCGGAGTTGGCGAGTTTCTAATGGAGCTCGAGCAGTGTGAAAGGCGTCAAACTCGTTGTTTGGAGCCACGAGTGGTTGATGGAGCTTGAGCGGTGACCAGAATGTTGAACTCGTTGTTTTGGAGTGAATGAGTTGATGATGGAGCTCGAGCAATGAGCAGAGCGTTGAACTGGTTATTTTGGAGTCAATGAGTTGTTGATGGAGCTCGAGCGATGAGCAGAGCATTGAACTCGTTGTTTGGAGCCAACGAGTCATTGGCGAAGCTCGAGCAGAGAGCGGGGGACAAAACTCGTTGTATTGAGCTAATGAGTTTTTGACGAAGCTCGAGCAGTGATCAAGGCATCAAACTCATTGTTTGGA
Source organism: Hemerocallis citrina (assembly GCA_017893485.1). Lineage (NCBI taxonomy): Eukaryota > Viridiplantae > Streptophyta > Magnoliopsida > Asparagales > Asphodelaceae > Hemerocallis > Hemerocallis citrina. The sequence goes on along the minus strand of CM030366.1, from coordinate 6,057,211 downwards.
GCCAAGAATTGTTAATGGAACTCAAGTGGAGATTAGAGCGTTGAACTCGTTGTTTGTAGCCAACGAGTCGTTGGTGGAGCTTGAGCGGAGAGCGGAGAACCAAACTCGTTGTATGGAGCTAAAAAGTTGTTAACAGAGCTCGAGCGGTGAGTAAGGCATTGAACTCGTTGTTTGGAACCAGCGAGTTGTTGATGGAGCTCGAGCGGAGAGCAGAGCATTGAACTCGTTATTTGGGTTCAACGAGTTGTTGATGAAGCTCGAGCAGAGATCAAAGCATTGAATTTGTTGTTTGGAGCAAACAATTTTTTGATGGTGCTCGAGTGGAGAGCAGAGTGTTGAACTCGTTGTATGAGGTTTGGAGAGCGAAGCATTGAACTCATTGTTTGGATTCAACGAGTTGTTGTTGGAGCCTGTTCCGAGTCTTCTTGATATTGAAGTGAAGTCTTTTTTGTTTGTTCAGCGTTGAAGTAATGTCATTCTTCTCTTTGCTGAGAAGTGGTTGTGTACATCGAATAAGGCTCCTCGGGTCATTGAGCTTGATCTTCTTCCCGATACGCTATGCTTGACAGAGGTGGGACTCGTCCGTTTGTGCGGAGCTTCATGCAAGATGTTGTTGGAGCTTGCTTAGGTGAAGGTGGTAGGAAAGACTCGGAGCTTGCCCGCCTAAGGCTTGTCTTGAATTTTATCGTCAAGAGTTGAGGTGGCCCAGCGGAGCTGTTAACTGGCAGGAGGCCTATGAGGAACCTTGTGTCTCTTAGGCGGAAGCATCCCTTTGTTGTGTAGCGCAGCTTGTTGTATAGAGTTTACAAGACTTTTGTAGCGATTCTTAGGCATGAAACGTAGATTCATTGTAATTCTGCATTTGTAACGAGACTTATTTTTTGTGAAATAAGAAGTCTTGGGTTTTGGCTAGTCATAGAAGCTGTGCTTGGGAAGAGTTAGACTTCGTACTTGCTCTATTTAGCAAGTTGTAGGAGCTGCTTTAATGAAGAGTTAGACTCCAAACTTGCTATACGGGCCTCCAACAAATTGTGAGAGTCACATCGAATGGCGAGTTGAACTCCCAATGTTGCTCTGAACGTGCTCTTTTATTAGATTAACTACAATCCACAATTTTTGGACCTGTAATTTGTCTTCAAGGAATTTTAACTAGTTTCAGGAACAGGTTGAATGGCTAGTGGAACTCTGAACGTGTTCGGTTGCGGTTACTAAAGTAACTCCGAGCCATGGGTATGGATTCCGAACTTGTTAGTTTAGGGATTTAACAGGTTGCATGAATAGATCGAATGGCGAGTTGAACTTTGAACTTGCTTTGTTATAGATTATAACTTTGAACCATGGGTATGGACTCTGAACCTGTCGTCGAGTTGTTAACGAGTTGAGGGGCAGGTCAAATGGCGAGTTAAACTCTGAACTTTCTTTGTTGCAAATTGATAGAATAATTGTAAGCCACGGGTATGGACTCCAAACTCGTCTTATAAAGATCATTTAATGAGTTTATGGTGCCATTTTTGTGTGTATAAGTTTGGCATTTAACTCATTGTTTGCTTCCATGGAATTGCACAAAATCTTTTAAAAAAGAAATGACTAAGTTTATTGAATCAAAGGAAATAAGCTAAATTGCTGCTCTAGTGTTTGGCCTTTATTACAAGCATTGACCGACAGTGAAAGCGGTCTTTATTGAAAGATTGAAAGAAAAGCTAAACGGCTGCTTTAGAGGCTGGCCTTTATTATAACTTAAAAAATTTGTTAGTACTACTAAGAGAGGACATTTTATATGCCCCCGTGATACTTCATGAGGTGCTCGGCATTCCAAATTTTGGATATTCCCCCTCCCCCCCAGGTCTTCATCACATGGGATACCTTGTACGGCCCCTCCCAGTTGGGTATGAGTACCCTTCTCTAGTCGGAGATTTCAAGTTTGCGCAAGACTAGATCCCCTCTTTCAGACTAGTGGGGCGAAGTTTCTTGTTATACAATTTTTTGACCCTTTGCTGGTAAATGTTCCTTTGTATGGCTGATCTCTCCCGTATCTCTTCAATGATGTCGATGTTGGCTCGAAGATTGTAGGTGTTTTGTTCTTCGTCGAAAGAAAGAAGACGGGTAAATAGTTGTCTAACTTCCAAGGGGATGAGTGATTCCAAACCGTAGGCGAGGTTGAATGGCGATTCACCGGTTGGGGTTCGCTTTGTGGTTTTGTAAACCACAACACACTTGGCAATTCTTCAAACCATAGTCCTCTTGTAGCTTCTCCTAGTCTCTTTTTAAGGCCATCTAGAATTTGTCAATTTGCATTTTTAACTTGGTCATTAGTTTGGCGATGTGAGACGCAGGAGAAAGATTGAGTGACCCATAAATCTGTGCAGAACTGGCAAAAGTTTTTCCCAGTGAACTGTGTGTCGTAGTCAGAGATTAATATGCGGGGAATCCCAAATCTGCAAAAGATATTCTTCCAAAAGAACTGTTGGAACTTCTACTGAATGATAGTTGCTAGCTGCTCTACCTTGACTTACTCGGTGAAGTAGTTGATGGCTACCATTGGGAAAATTCTTCGGCCTGCTGGTGGCAGAAACGACCCAAGAAGGTCTATTCCCTACATGGCGAAAGGGATAGGGCTTGACATAGAACCGAGGATTGCTTGAGGTCCATACTTGATGTGTCACACCCCGCTTCCCAAAAATACACGGAATACGAGCACGTAACATTGGCCTAGCGAATGATTTTCATCATCCATAAGCTGTTCAGGAATCTTTACAATATCTCACAAAATAATCAGAGTCGGGAGTAAAAGAATCAACCAATCATGCACAATTGAATCAAATAGATCAACAGAAATTTACTTGAAATCCAAAATATAATAAAATCTCAAAATAAATCAAGTCTGGACAGTTAATAATATCCGGGGTCCATTGCCCAAATACAAAGAAATCCAAGTATCAGATACAATTTATTCAAGTTCAAGCAACAAATAATAATAATAATAAAGCAGAAAATCCAGCACTAATACATCATCTCGCCAATGCCATCGGGCAAACGACCATCCTGATCTGCAATCAATAATTTGCAGGAGAAGGAAAAAGAAAACAAGTACCCGTCAATGCAAGTTACGGGCCACTTATAATGTAGGATACAAGTACATAGGGAAAACTAAACATGTCTAAATAATAGCAGGAACAGATAGCATGGTATAGCAGTATCAACTAGCATGGTATACTAACATGTGTCAAGTGTCAAAGTCAAATAGCATGCAGACAGATATACAGATAGTGTCCAATAATGATGTCAGGTAATAATGTCAGACAAATAACAGATAATCAGATAATCAGATAACAGATAGCCAGATAGCAGATACAGATAACAGATACAGATAACAGATTCAGATGCAGATGTCAGATTCAGATTTTTATAAGTCTTGTATTAATTACTAACTAGGTAGCACTTCATGTGCCATCCTTTTATCACATGGTTACTACATTCAAAACAGTTACGTTGGTAGATTTCGTAGGGGGTCATATAGGGCCGTGTACTCAGGGTTCAGACAGATATCAGATAATCAGATCAGACAAATAGAACCTAGTGGTTCTCTTCTTCTCTACACCTTTTATAGGAAGTAATGTAGACAGGGTCAGATAACAATCCAGACAGACAGATAGAACCTAGTGGTTCTCTTCTTCCCTACACCTTCCTATAGGAAGTAATGTAGATAGAGTCAGATAACAGATAACAAATAATCATATGGAAAACATGGGCACATTTCTATGCTTTCCCACTACTCGATCTTTTCCATAAACCCCGGCTTGGTTACTTTTATTATGATCATCAAACAGGCATGAATGTGTAGGAAATAGTTTCAAACTAACATGGTATAATCATTATTAGGTTCTGGGAAACAAATAAATAATCCTAGATGATATACGGTCACATAAACGAGCAAAACAATGTATGTTCATATTCAGGACAGCATGACAGTACAGTGCTAAAACAGTGATTCCTGTTACTACAGAAATCCAAATCTGAATCCGTCAAAAAAGCTGGAAAATAGACTTCCACACGAATCCAGCGATTATAAATAAGCCATATAGTATTTCACAAAATCATAACTCAAAACCGGTTTAAATCCAGAAAACATATTCAGTCAGAAATCAGTAAAACGAATTCTCAGTCAGAAAAACAGCATCAAAATCTCTCAAATAAATCCAGGAAAAATCTGGAGTATTTTCCTATATGTCTAGAATCAGAATAAAAATTTTCATAATATTCCAGTAAAATTTGTTTAGCCAACAAAAATAAGAAAACATCAAGAAACGACAGTTTGGCAAATCTGGAGTTCCCAACACTGCTACACGAAAACAGTAATATCTCGCAAGCCGTGAAAAGAAATCCAAATCCGCCAACGGGAGATGAAAATAGAAAAATTAACCTAACTTTCATATTTCATAAATATTTTCTATACAGTAGAAGGAAATAGGATGAAAATATGATTCTTTACAGAACAGCGAGCAAAATACAGCGAGTACAACTTTCATAAACGAGCATGAAACGACGTATAAAACTCATCAATAAAATCCACCAATATTCTGGATAATCTCTAGATAGATATAGAAGTACTGACCAAAGTTTCACATGAAAATAATGTGTAGCACAAGTATCAAAATAATTTAGTCATCAAAAATCATTAAGAACGAAATCTGGAATTTACCTACACCTCTGTAGTAAAACAATCATATCTCATACATACGAAAACGAAATCGAGCAAGGTCAGAGGGGTTGGAAAGAAGACAAATTTCTCTAAGACTGATGTTTTATACTGAAATTATGATTCTTACCTTAATATGGTCTAAATTACTGATCAAGACAGATTATCGGCAAAATAAAGATTTTCTCTTGAAAACATAACCAACATAAACCACACGAAACTCGTTCAAATCACAATTAAACATATTATAGAGTCTACTATGTGTCCAAACATCATGAAATAGGGTATACGACATGTCCACAACAAGTATCTCACATGGATCTCACAAGCACACGAGTTCTCATAATTGGTTCACATAAACATCATTTCAAGAACGGGCAAAAACTAGGTTGTTTCAAGTCAAATTTTTATGTCGTGAGGCAACTATGGTCAAAACACTATAGAGACAAAACCCATCAAAATCATACACACACGAGTTATCTCTAGACCCGACTACACTACAAGTGGTATTTAGTACTTGTATATGCAAAGGAATTTAATACAAGTTACTTGCCTGAGAGATGACAACGAGAACGGAGCAAGAACAAGAATAACGGGAACGGATCACGGGGCACAAACACAACTAACGGATTGAACCAATCACGAACACATGATCACGAACAAGATGAAGACGATGTAGATTACGAACACAATCGGACGGCTGAGATCGAAGATCAAGATCAAGATCAAGATCAACAAGATCGGACGGCCAGATCAAGGTGATGATGAAGTTGATGATGATCGCGATTGAATGGCCAAGATCAAAGAAATCAAGGAACATGATGATCATGGATGATGATCAAGAGGAGATCGGACGATCGGACGGTCCAAACTCAAACCACCACAAAATAGAGCAAGGAGAGGGGAAGCTCACTGCGATGACTGGCCGGCTGCACGTCAGCGGTAGAGTGGCTGCCGGCAATAGGGGTAGCGGCATAGGCTGGGCCGCGGTCGTCGGAGGCCGGGAGGAGCACTGGTGCAGTCGAGGGGCTAACACGACGGCATGAGGAAGGAACAGAAGCGAGATAGGAGGTTGCGAGGTCGGCACAGGCCGCTGCATCGTCGACCGGGGAGAGGGTGCACAGGGGTGTGGTGCAGCCAGGCAGAGGTGCACAGCTCGAGAGGATCACCGAGATTGGGTTATGGTGGCAGAGCTTGGTTTGGCAGGGCAAGGAGGTCAGGAGCGAGCACAGGGCGGAGCTAGGGAGGTGACGGGGGAGACAGGGGGCAAAAGGGAAGGAGGTGAGAAGCGGCCGATGGGTTAATAGAAGATGAACAGGTTATATGAATAGTTGGGGATATATACAAATAGGTATTTAGGGTTTAAAGATGGTTTCGGGTTGGGGAATGATAATAGGTAGGGGTTAGGTTGTATATGGGTTTTGGGTAGGATATAAATGGGTGTGGTTATATTTAAACAGGGTATGGATTAAGTAACGGGTTTAGGGTAGAGTAAACGGGTCTGGGTTTAAAATACAATAGGAAAATAAAATAACAAATAAAATGTGGGATTTAAATTAATCGTAAATAATTAAATCAAGTATAACAATTAGTAATACAATAATAAATCAAATAGTATACACTGAGTTAATACTCATATACTAGCAAATACAATAAGATTTTATAATAATAATAATAATAATAATAAAATGTATTATAAAAAGAATCATTGGGAACTAGTAATAAATAAAATTATTAATTAAAAATAGATTTGAACGGAAGGTCAATAATACATTTTAACAATGAATTTGAAAAAGAAAGAAAAAAAATTTTACAACAATTTTTAAATACAGAAAAATACACGGAAAATACGTATTTGTGAAAACATGGGTTACATGATGGTTGAATGCTTCTGAGAGGAGTCATACTAACGAACATGCTTTTGAACGTCACTGAGCAGCGTGGGACAATAATTTTCACGCCCCGCTTCCTGTTATACGAGAATACGGCACTTAACCGAGGCCCAGCGAATGATGCAAACACATCATCCATAAAATATATACATAACTCAACAACAATACAGTAATAACCACGTAAGCATGTATAATCACAGTCAAGATAATAATAAACTAAGGAATAGTTCATAACCTGCAACTGGAAAGAAACATAGTTACGGGTCAAACACGCCCAGAATATAGTTATGAGTAGCATGAATAAAACATGAACTAAGGAAACATGATAATTAAACAAGACTAAAACCCTTGATAGAAACACCTTCGGGTAACTCTCCTTCTAGGCCTGCAAGTATATTAACACGAAGAAACTAAGAGAAATAAGAAAATACACGTTAATGCAAGTTACGGGCCACAAGTAGTACAAGCTAGAAAGACAAGTACAAATAAAAAAAAGAAGCAGGAAAAAGAGCAAGGAATCAAGTATGAAGTATCATGTAATAGGAGAAATACAATATGTAAACTGGATCAGGAACAAGCCATCATGAAACAAGTGACATGTAAACAGGTAAACAAGTCAACAAGAACATGTATTCAGCTACAAATTTGGATGTAGATCTTGTATCTCTTAAAAAGTTTTCAATGAAGTTTTTCAATGAAATTTTTCCTAAGAGATACAAGATCTACATCCAAATTTGAAAGTTGAGAATTTAAAGATTTGACTTCAACATTTAAGTCAACATTTTCTTGAGAAAGTATTTGATTAACTTTCTCTAAATTTTTAACCCTAATTTTCTCCTTCTTAAGTTCTTGAAAAACTTCATTGAAAGCATCTAATAAGTCATTTGAATCAAAGTTTTCACTTACATCATTTTGTGTAGCCATGAAATATACGTTCGCTACTTCATTTGACTCCTCATTCTCTTCTTCCGATGAAGAGTCGCTATCATCCTAAGTTGCTTGATATGTCTTCTTGTTCTTCATATACTTGTTCTTTGTATACTTATCCTTCTTGAAGTTTGGAGCCAACCCTTTTGATTTCGCATTTTCTAATGGGCAATCCTTCTTCATATTACCTGTCTTGTCACACTTGAAATAAGTGGGAATTTCATTAGTATCCTTAAACATGGAATTAAATTTACCTTTTCGTAAAAATTTCTTGAACTTTCTAGTGAACATGGCTATTTCTTATTCATCTTCTTCTTCATCTTCGGAATCCGACATGGCCTTGAAAGCGAGTGTCTTCTTCTTTGCTTGTTGAGATTCTAGATCCTTCTTGCGTTCTTCAAGTTGTACTTCGTATGCCATAAGATTTCCGACAAGATTCTCAAGAGAGAGTTGTGTTAAATTGTTGGCTTCTTCTATGGTGGTGGTCTTCTTCTCCCATTCGGGGGTTAGAGCGCGAAGAACTTTCCTCACCATTTCTGCTTACGAGTACGTCTTTCCAAGGTCCACAAGAGAGTTTGTAATGTCCTGTGAACCATGTTATCTTGTCCGACACATTCTCGTTCTCCTTCATACAGAACATCTCGAACCTGTGAAAAAGAACAGATATCTTGTATTCTTTAACCTTATTAGTACCTTCATAAGTTACCTCGAGTGTGTGCCAAATTTGATTAGCCGTTATTGCATTTGACACACGATTGAACTCCTCTTTGGTAAGTGTATAGAATAAAGCATTCATCGCCATTGCATTGTTCATTGTGTTGCTCTTCATGTCATCGTTCCATTGTGCATAGGGAATTGTAGGAGCGGTGAATTCTGTCTCAGTCATCTTCCAAATCTCATAGTTGATGGACTGAAGGTAGATCCTAATTCTACACTTCCAATAGTTATAGTTTGTTCCATCGAATAGGGGTGGCGTTTGTGTGGATTGGCCTTCATGGTATGTGCTTGCATTTGAAGTAGATGTCATTGCACTCAACCAGGCTCTGATACCAAGTGTTGGATCCTGTAGGCAAGGCAAATAACACTAGAGGGGGGGAGGGGGGGGGTGAATAGTGTTGTATAAAAATTAATTAAAAACTTGAACTCTTCGTACTGTTAAGTCAACTGTTGCGTCAGATAAGAAGAGTATTTTACTGAAGAGTTACAAGTCTGATCAGTCGACTTATAGCAGAAAACCAGTCGACTTACCAGACAAATTTTTGAAATAAAAATCAGAGAAATTAAAATTGCAAGTGTCACGCCCCGCTTCCCAAAAATACGGAATACGAGTACATGACAAAAGCCCAGCGAATGACTAATGTCACCCATAAGCTGATTATCCAATTAACTCAGCAATATAAACTATACAGAATAATTGCGCAGGTAATAATGAAGATCTCATGAACAAAAATACTTGGAATGAAGTAATAAAAATATCCAAATACAATAATAATAATTCAATGTCTGGAAATAATAATAAAATTCGGGACATAAGCCCAAAACAGTAATAATCCAATCCAAAAATAATAACAAGTCTCAATACATTAAGTTTATTAAAGCAATAAGTAATTTAAAAACAGTAGTCTTCAGAATATTTGTTCTCCAATTCCACCAGGCAATTCTCCTTCATTACCTGTATACACTTCCTCTAAAAAGAGGAGAAAAACTGTCCTTAGAGCAAGTCATGGACAGCAAGTAGAGAAAGCAGGGAACATTGGAATAATGGTATAACAATGAATCAATAGATCAATTGGAATCAATAACATGGGACAATAATCATGATAATCGATACAATAGCTATAAACAATGATTCAATATTCGGTAACAGTAATCAACGATAAATAACAATAACAATTAGCCAATATTCGATATCAACAGGAACAATGATGAGCAATATGCAATGTCGATGTGTAATCCTTATGTTTATTAATAATTTTAACTCCAAACTAATTCACGTACTACTGTGTCCCATGTGTTCTGTACCACAGGTTCGATGCATACAATCAATTTCCTTTAGACTAAAGTGGTAGACTCTGTAGTTCATGTACAGGATATGATGACGATAACAATAAAACACGGGCCAAGGTGCAATTTCTTATACAATCACGATATCAATAATAACACGGGCCAAGGTGCAACTTCTTACACAATGACTGTCAGGCTCCGCTTCCCAAGAAAGAATACGGAATACGGATACGTAACAAAAGTCCAGCGAATGATTTTCATCATCCTTAAGCTGTTTCAGAATCTTTACAACACATCATAGAATTTATCAGAGTCGGAAACAAAAGGCACAACCATTCATGAATAATTGAAATAATTTACCAACAGAAATTTACTTGAATCCAAATACAATATTCTCAAATAAATCAGAGTCTGGAGAAAAATAAATATCCTGGGTCACATCGCCCAAATACAAATAATATCCAACTAAACCAAATACAAATTGTCCAATGTTCAAGCCGCAACTAATAAAAAGCAGAAAACAGAAATTTCCAAGAATACATCCTTTCGCCATTACCATCAAGCAGTTGACCAACCTGATCTGCAATTAAAAAATTTGCAGGAAAAAAGAGAAAAGAAGAAAACAAGTACCCGTCAATTGCAAGTCGCGAGTCACAAATAATGTAGGATACAAGCACATGGGGAAAACTAAACAGATCTAATTATTAGCAAAAAGAGACCTAGCATGGTATGGCAGAATTCAACTAACATGGTATCCTAGCATATGTCTCAAGTGTTAAGTGTCAAGTGTCAGATAACAGATATGTCAAGTAATCAGATAACAGATCTCAGATAGTCAGATGTTCAGGATCAGATTCAGATTTCCATATAACAGATTCAGATTCAGATTCAGATAAGTCTTGTGTGATTACTATCTAGATAGCACTTCATGTGCCATCCTTTTATCACATGGTTGCTACATTCAACACAGTTTCGTTTGTAGATTTCGTAGGGGATCATATAGGGCCGTGTACTCAGGATCAAACAGATATCAGAACAGACAGATAGAACCTAGTGGTTCTCTTCTACTCTACACCTTCATATAAGAAGTAATGTAGACAGGGTCAGACAGACAGATAGAACCTAGTGGTTCTCTTCTTCTCTCCACCTACATATATAAGAAGTAATGTAGACAGGGTCAGAATATAGATAATTATATGGGAAACACGGGCCCCCTTCTAAGTACACATTTCTGTGCTTTCCCACTACTAGATCTTTTCCATAAACCCCGGCTTGGTTACTATTATTATGGTTAGGACACAGACATGAATGTGTGCGAAATAGTGTCATACTAACAGGATATAATTAAGTTTAGGTTCAGGGAATCACATCAGCATGTATAGGTAATATATAGTCACATAAACGAGCACAAAAGTGTATTTTCATAATCAGGACAGCAAAACCAATCAGTACTAAAACAGAGATTCTGGACTCTCCATAAATGCAAACCTAAATCCGTCGAAGGTTCTGGAAACTAGACATTCACACGATTCCAACGCATATAAATAAGTCACATACTAGTTCACAACATCTCAGGTCAAAACTGATTTGAATACAGATTTTATGTTTAGCCAGAAAACAGGGGAACAACTTCAAAAGCATGAAAACAGCATGAAAACACATCAAATAATTCCACGAAAAATCTGGGGTATTCCCCTATAGATATAGACTCAAAAATATAAGTTTCATAATATTCCAGTAAGTATAGATCAGCCATCAAAAATAAGGAACAACACAAAAACACATTTTAACGAATCTGGAACTCTCAACACTGCTGTACGAAAACAAGGATATCTCGTAATCAGTGAATCGAAATCCAATTCCGCAAAAACGATATGAAAATAGATAAAATTTAATAAATTTCATATTTCACAAATAATTTTCATACTGTATAAGGAATTATAGTGAAAACAGCATTCAATATAGAACAGCACGCAAATTCCAGCACAAGATGATTTTAGAAAAGAATATGAAACACCACATAAAACTCTTTTTTAAAATCCATAAAAAATCTGGGTAGTCCCTAGTATCATAAAAAAACACTGAGCAAAATATTATACCAAGATATTATGTATAGAGTAGTTCTTGGAAATAAATTGTTAACAAAATTTACACAAAACAGAATCTGAAATCTACCGACACGTCTGTACCAAAACATACATATCTCAGTCATAAGAACTCCAAATCAAGTAAAACCAGTGGGGTTTGAAAATAGACAAAATTATCTAGAATTCCTCTTTTATTTCAAAGTTAAGATTCGGACTGTAACATGGGTGAAAACAACAAACAACACAGAACAAGCCGCAAATACAGATTTCACACCTTTAATTAAAAGCATCATAACTTTCATAATATTGATCCAAACTCAACCAAACTTGAAATACAACCTACGAAACATCTAAACATCAGGATTAAGGGTTTCTAACATGTCCAAGCCTATTATTTTCACATGGACAATCAATCAAACACATATTATGCAATTAATCACATACACGAACAAAATCAAATTTGGGTAAAACCTAAGGCATTATCCTATCATATTTCATGTCATAAATCATCTATGGCTAGATTTACACAATAGAGACAAAACCCTTCAATAAAAATACAATTTTTGGTTGTCTCTAGACCCAACTACACTATATGTGAACTTTTTGACTTGTATCAACCTAATGAATTGTAGTACAAGTTACTTGCCTTGTTTTGGAGTGAAACACGATGCGAATAGTCCTAAGTAAAAAACCCATGAACGAAATCCCTTCGAACGCGATTCCAAGCAAACTCACGAACAAAAACGCCTTACGAACACCAAAAGAAGAGGGTTTTGTGGGTGTTTTGATGATGGTGGTGCAGTTTGGGGTAGCCGGCCACACAAGGAGGGAAGGTGAGGGTTTGTAGGGTTGTAGGAGGAAGTATGGAGAGGTTTGCAGTGGAGTTGATGGCCTGATTTTGATGGTTGGGGGGGTGCTCGGATTGGGGTATAATGCAGGCCGGGAGGAGAGGGTTTAGGGGAGGCCGGGTTGTAATCTTGAGAGGGAGGGAGAGAGAGAATAGAATTAGGGTTAGGGTTTCTTAGGATTAGCGTATTATATATGGGAATTAATTTGGGCTAATGGGTAGTGAGTAGTAGTATGTAGTAATAGGTATACAAATGGGTAATGGGTATTGGGTCAAATTCAAATGGGGATACAATTTATGGTGAATTTTATGGCTCCTAAAAATCTCCTTAAGGGTCAAAAAATAATAATTTGGGTAAATCACCTCCAAAATCCATCATAACACCAAAATAAATAATAATAATGAACGAGGCCAAGAAAATGAGAAAAAGAACTCAAAATGGTGAAAACGACAATACGGCGAACAAACGACATAAGGAGCTCAAATGAAAAGAAAAGAAAATATATTGAATATAAATCCAATATACGGTTCAGAAAAATACAAGATATATAAAAATACACAAAAATAAAAAATACACTCCAAAATACATAAAAATGAAAAACATGGGTTACAATGACGATATCAATAATAACACGAGCCATCATCCGAGTACAATCCCTATATCATCAACTACTCTAGTCAATCTCTTAAACCCCAGCTTGTTAATTATTTATCAATGCAACAATACAATATGCAATTATAAGATATGAGATGAACAATAGTATCAATAGGGGAAACAATAACTCATTAGGATCATGCAATGCAACATACATACATCAATTCATGTAATAATACGATATAGGAATAATTAATTCATTAAAGTACTATCCAAAATTCTGGACAGTTTGCACAACCTGTACAAAATTGCAGTTTCCTGCTGACATAGAAATCGAAAGTTGAGTTCGTCAAAAAATCTGGAAACTAGACTTCCATACGGTTCCAACGCATACTTAAAGTTCAAATTCCGACAAGAGTACCTAGGTCAAGCACATGTTTCTTTACAGGTTTTATGTTCAGGCAGAAATTTGACATCTTGTTGTTTTAATTTTTGAATCAGCAAAAACTGAATATTAAAATCAATAAAAATATTTTCTGGACTCCTAAACATGTTAAGAAACCATCTGGAAAGTTTCATATCAAAATTTTATCATTTGATCAGTCATTTTTATGTTTAAACATGAAAGGTACGAGAATCTGAAAATTTGAAAGTAAAAATACAGCTGTAATAAAATGGGCATAACTTTTGCTACAAAATTCAGAATTTGAAAATTCAAGATGATCTGGAAACTAGAAAGATAAGGCTACAACTCATATTCAGGAAGTATTTTATTTTAAGGTTGTTTACTGGTTCAAAAACAGCGGTCAAAATTCAGGTCAGACAGCATATACAGTTTTTACGGTATTTTTCTTGATAATAAATTAATTCAACAATATGTGTATCGATTCTCTTGCCAATAAATTGTGTAATAAACATGATGGGTGTCAAAACATGATAAATAAAACTAGAACACGCTTATACATCAATTTATCATTAATCATTTATCAATCGGTCAAAAAATATACAACCTAGCAATTGTCTCTACAATAATTTATTTGTGTGATGATTATATTAACCACCATATTATCAATTCTATATGCACTCATGAACGATCTAAACTATAGAGTCAAAGTTCCACGTTGTCAAGAATATTAGGGTTAGCTCGTGTGAACCCTCAATAGATCCAACGAATAGATGAACAATGGATAGTACAATAACGAAGAGATCTACTTGCAAGAATTTCAATAACACTTGAATTTGATACAATTAGAAATTCAAGAGGACAGAGACTTGCCTGTTAGACGGTGAAAACGAATACCAAGAATAACAGGATAAGAATCCCGAAGCAACGAACTCACGAACTAGTTCAACCCACCAATAATACGTGCAATATACGTGGACTCAAAGAACCCAACACACAAAGAGACTGTAACAACACCAGCAAAGAGACAGCAGCAACACCAGCAAAGAGATAGCAGCAACACCAGCAAAGAGACAGCAGCAACAATGGCCAGGCTAAAGGGCAGCGGCGTTGCTGGCGACCAGAGGTAGCGACGGGGCTGACATCGACGACGGAGGCGCACGGGGGCGGCGTTGTCGATCAAAACAGAGAGGGAAGGAAGCAGGGTGCGGAGCTCTGTTTAATGGTGAGGACAGAGAAAAGGGGAGGTCGGGGGTGGTGCCTGGGGTGCTGGCGGCGTTGACGGGGTCGGCGACGCAAGGGGAGTGGCCGGAGCTGGCCAGGGAAGATGCCGGAGGGGGTTTAGGGGATTCTGGCAGGAAAACAGTCGGAAGAGAGAGAGAACGGAAGGAGAAGGAGAGGAGGAGAGAGTAAGCGGCTAGGATTTCGATTTGTGTGCCAAATTAGGGTTTGCATTAGAGTTATATTTATAGGGTACAATTAGGGTTCAATAATAGCGGTTTTGGGTCAAGAATATATCAAATTGGGTTTTAGGGTTCAGTTAAGAGATAGATAAAAAACAATATGGTTCAATTAATAACGCAATACGATTAACGAGAATGGCTCAAACAAACAACGGAGATTTTCTTGAAATTTCTTAATTAAAATAATAATCAAGAAGAAAAATAGGGTTTTTATTCAATTGCAAATTAAAAAAATACAAAAGGGATAATTGAAAATTACAAAAACTGTAGTTACAATCCGACCCACCTTACAATAAAATTTCTTCCTCGAAATTTAAGCAAGTGGTAGTAGGGTAACCCCGAGGAAAAGAAAAGAACAAGAACAACTCAAAAAAGATGGGGAAATATCTTCTAAATCACACTCTCAAGCTCTCAAGTCGACTCACCAGGCGAGTGAGAATTCCAAGCAACACGAACTAACTTGATAACCTTATTCTTGAAAATCTTCTCCCTATAATCCACAATCGACATTGGATGAATCTCACAAGACAAATCTGGTCGAACAGATAACTCTGAATAGTTAATAACATGACTATCATCCCGAACATACTTCCTGAGCTAAGAAACATGGAAGACATCATGCACACCAGCAAGAGCTGGCAGCAACGCGAGTCTATATGCCACCTCGTCTACTCGCTCCACCACATCAAACGGACCAATGAATCTAGGGCTCAATTTGCCCCCACCACCAAAACGAATCACACCCTTCCATGGAGACACCTTGAGAAACACATGATCACCAACCTCGAACTCTAACGGTCACCGGTGCATGTCTGTCCATTTCCTCTGCCTGTCCTGTGTGTCTTGCAAATGCTTTCTGATATGAGACACTACATCAACAGTCTTTGTGATTAACTCTGGCCCCAAAAGCTTCCTCTCACCAATGTCATCCCAGCACACTGGTGATCTACACTTCTGACCATACAAGACTTCATACGGAGCTGCCTGAAGACTAGCTTGATAGCTATTATTGTATGAAAACTCCACCAAGTGTAGTTGATCTTCCCAATAACCTCCAAACTAAAGCACACAGGACCTCAACCTATCCTCCAAGGTCTGAATAGTCCTCTCTAATTGATCATCTGCCTGCGGATGAAATGCAGTACTGAACTTCAGCTTACTCCCAAGACTGGTCTAAAGACTCTCCCAGAATTGAGATCTGAATCTAGTATATCTGTCTGATATAATACTAACAGGAACACCATGCAATCTCACAATCTCCTGCATATACCTTTCTGCCAGGCTCTCTGTAGACTGCCCAACTCTGAAAGGAATGAAATGAGCACTCTTCGTCAAGCAGTCCATAATAACCCAAATGGCATTGTGACCATTGGGACTTCTAGGCAAAGCAGTCATGAAATCCATAGTGATATTCTCCCACTTCCGCTCTGGAATAGGAAACGGTTGAAGAAGTCTAGTAGTCCTCTGATGTTCTGCCTTCACTTGCTGACAAATCAGACACCGAGAAATAAATTTACAACAGCCCTCTACATACCATGCCACCAGAATGCAACTTCAAATCCTGATACATCTTCGTACCACCGGGATGAATAGAGTATGACGAGCAATGAGCTTCTTCAAGTAACTTCTGCCTGACTTCTCCCTTCGGAACACAAAGATGAGTCCCAAAGCGAAGAGATCCATCCTCATGAATCACCATATCAGTTCTAGAACCAGCTTCAAGCTCAGCTCGAAACTCCTGCAATTGCACATTACCAGACTATGCCTCCTTAATCTGATCCACCAAAGACGACTGCAACTGAAGCACCTTACAACTCTGCCCAGAACCAGGCAATACCACATTCAAATCCAACCACCTCATAGCTTCCACAAGTTCCTTCTGCTCAGTAAGAACCATAGCAACAGGTCTTCTACTCAAAGCATTAGGCACTGAATTAATCTTGCCAGGGTGATATTGCAAACTGATATCATAATCCGCCATCAATTCCAACCATCGCCTTTGCCTCATATTCAGTTCCTTCTGAGTGAACACATACTTGAGACTTTTGTGGTCAGTAAAGATCTCCACTCGGTCTCCAAGTAAATAATGTCTCCAAAGCTTCAAGGCAAAAATCACAGCAGCAAGCTCCAAATCATGGGTAGGATAATTCTTCTCATGCAGCCTCAATTGCCTAGATGCATAAGCAATAACCTTGCCTCGTTGCATCAAAACAGCACCCAAACCTCTACCTGAAGCATCACGGTGAATTACGAAACCTCCTGATCCATCTGGTATAGTCAACATAGGTGTTGATGTCAACCGATTCTTCAATTCAACAAAGGCTTCTCCAAAAGACTCATCCCATACAAACTTCTTATCCTTCCCAGTTAACTTGGTCAACGGCTTTGCAATCTTTGAGAAATCCCAAGCAAACTTCCTGTAGTACCGCGCTAGACCAAGAAAACTCCGAACCTACGATACAGACTTTGGCATCGGCCAATCCTTAACTACAGAAATCTTAGACAGATCGACAGAAACTCCATCACCAGAAATAATATGGCCCAAGAATGCCACACGATCCAACCAAAACTCACACTTGCTAAGCTTTCCATACAACTGATGATCCCTCAAAGTCTACAAAACAACCTTCAAGTGCTCAGCATGCTCATCCCGATTCCTAGAATAGACAAGAATAACATCAATGAACACCACCACAACCTTGTCCAAGAAGGGAGAGAAAACCTGATTCATCAAGCTCATAAATACAGCTGGAGCATTAGTAACTCCAAAAGGCATCACCAAAAATTCATAGTGCTCATATCTCGTTCGAAAAGCAGTCTTCTGTACATCCTCGGCTTTCACCTTAACCTGATGATAACCAGAACGAAGATCCAGCTTCGAAAATACAGAAGCACCTCCCAGTTGATCAAATAAGTCATCAATCCTTGGCAATGGATACCTGTTCTTCACTATGACATTATTGAGCTCGCGATAGTCAATACACAACCTCCGACTACCATCCTTCTTGTTGACAAATAGAACCGTAGCTCGCCATGGCGAAACACTTGGCCTGATAAACCCTCTATCCAATAACTCCTGAATCTGTTCTTTCAACTCAGTTAGCTCAACAGGAGTCATTCTGTATGGACTTTTAGAGATTGGAGTTATACCCGGTTGAACATCAAAACTGAACACCACTTTACGATCTGGTGGTAATCCCGGCAATTTCTCAGGAAAAACATCTAGAAAATCCCGCACAACTAAAGGTGCAACAACATCATCAGCACACACTTCTCCCATAACTCCAGCTTCCTGACTAGCCAACTTCTCAACACAATCAAGCGGCATCTCACCGGCACAGAATTCAAATTCCTGATGTTCTGCCATTCGAAACACCACCTTCTTCTTGTGGCAGTCAATCACAGCATGAGTGGCACTAAACCAATCCATCCCCAGAATAACATTAAAACCAGAATTGCCAATGACAACCAGATCGGCAACAAAATCGACACCTAATTAACCAAGGGGCTCTGTTCACAAATCTGAGAACACACGACAACACCTCCACCTATTGAAATGTTCCAAGCCACTGGCATAGCGCTGCTAGCCAAAAGATGCATATCGACGAAGCGAGAAGAAACAAATGAATGAGTTGCACCAGAATCAAAGAGAGCATAGGCAGGAAATGAATGAACAAGGATGATGCCTAGCAAGAAGTCAAAGTAAGAACATAAGGCAGAAGCAAAATGCAAGAAAAGTAGACATGAATGGAAGACAAACATAGATAACAACATGATAGAAGAATAAAATAGCAAGGGAAAACAAAATGAAATATAAAATAAAAACAACAAAGATATACCTGCAACAATGCCCAAAGCAATCTCAGCATCCTGCGCAGTCAAGTTGTAAGCCTGACCATGACCTGCAAGAAGATTACCCCGAGGAGCGGCTCTCCTCTGCTCAAAGATCTGCCTCTGCGGGGGAAGAGGTGGTCCACCCTGACCATGAACAAGCACTTCCTGTGGAGCAGGACCTCCAACTGGTGCACGAGTCTTGGACCATGGGCAATCCTATACCATGTGATCATCGCTTCCACACAGAAGGCATAAGTGGTGCTCTGTTCTGCAATCTTAACACAAATGCCCAGTCTTGTGACAGTAAGTACAGGCTAGGTTCGGCCTCTGAGCAGCAGGTGGGTAAGGCAAAGCCCTAGCAGGAAGGGGCAGAGCTGGCCTCCTAATAGGCCCAATAGCAGGCCTAGTTGCAACAGAACACTGAATAGCACACTTACTTGAACTGGTTTGTTCCTAAATTCTTGCAGCATCCAGGATATAAGCATAAGAGTGAAGTCGCAAGGCAGCAATGCAGTCCTGTATCTCAATGTCCAAGCCCGATAGGAAACGACGACCTCTATCTTCGTCATTTGCCACTATGGAAGTAGCAAAACGACTCAGTCGGGCGAACTCTGCAGCGTACTCATCAACGGTATGATTCCCCTGAGTTAAAGAAACCAACTGCCATTCCATCTCATTCTTGGTGACATTCGAGAAGAACTTCGTGAGGAAGCTCTCAGAAAAAGCGGCCCAAGGAATGGATCAGCCCAAACGTTCAGCCTCAGTCTGCCACCAAATGTGGGCAAGGTCAACAAGCTGGATGCTCACAACATCCACACGATCCACATCAGCAATACGTGCTATAATCAACAACTGCTCAGTCCTGATAAGCCATTGCTTGGCTACAAGTGGACTTTCAGTACCCGAGAACTTATCTGGGTGAAGCCTCATGACATATGTTACATTACCAGGCCTCGGTGGTAGCACGACGGGGGCAGGGACAACGGGTTCTCTATTGGCAGTTTCATAAGCCATCCTCAACTGCGCATTATGTTCCCGTTGCATCCGCATCACCAGCTCATTGTGCTCATGTTACATTTGCATCAACTGCGCAACAGTGGGCGCATCAGACTGGTCATCCTCAGCACGGGAAGAAGAAGCACATTTTCTAGCCATAATCTGCAATAGAAGATCAAACGGTTAGCGTCCAGATCATAAGTTGGATATCAATTGTTCATGCGATCACTGTATTACTCATATTATTGAGTCAAACCGATATGATCCCAAATCTGACTAATATATCAATCAAAGATAAACTTACCTTCGTTAGTTACGTTTGACTGATATTTTATCCAAACTCGGACTCTGATACCACTAAAAAACTTGTCACACCTCACTTCCCAAAAATACGGAATACGAGTAATGACAAAGCCCAGCGAATGACTAAAGTCACCCACAAGCTGTTTATCCGATTAACTAAACAATATAAACAATACAGAATAATTGTGCAGGCAATAATGATGATCTCATGAACAAAAATACTTGGAATGAAGCAATAAAAATATCCAAATACAATAATAATAATCCAACATCCGGAAACAATAATAAAATTTAGGACATAAGCCCAAAAACAATAATAATCTAATCCAAAAATAATAACAAGTCTCAATACATTAAGTTTATTAAAGCAATAAGTAATTTAAAAGCAGCAGTCTTCAGAATGTTTGTTCTCCAATTCTAGCAGGCAATTCTCCTTCATTACCTGTATACACTTCATCTAAAAAGAGGAGAAAAAATATCCTTAGAGCAAGTCATGGACAGCAAGTAGAAAAAGCAGGGAACAATGGAATAACGATATAACAATGAATCAATAGATCAATAGGAATCAATAACATGAGACAATAATCATGATAATCGATACAATGGCTATAAACAATTATTCAATATTCGGTAACAGTAATCAACGATAAATAAAAATAACAATTAGCCAATATTTGATATCGATAGAAACAATGATGAGCATTATGCAATTTCGATGTGTAATCCTCATGTTTATTAATCATTTTAATTCCTAACTAATGCACGTAGTACTGTGTCCCATGTGTTCCGTACCACAGGTTCGATGCATACAATCAATTTCGTTTAGATTAAAGTGGTAGACTCTGTAGTTCATGTACTGGATATGATGATGATAACAATATAACACGGGCCAAGGTGCAATTTCTTGCACGATGACGATATCAATAATAACACGGGCCAAGGTGCAACTTCTTACATAATGACGATATCAATAATAAGACGGGCCATCATCCGAGTACAATCTCTATATCATCAACTACTTTGGTCAATTCCTTAAACCCCGGCTTGTTAATTATTTATCACTGCAACAATACAATATGCAATTATAAGACATGAGATGAACAATAGTATCAATAGGGGAAACAATAGGATGATAACATGGAGTAGGGAAATTATAATGATGAAAATAATTCATTAGGATCATGCAATGCAATATACATACATCAATTCATGTAATAATACAATATAGGAATAATTAATTCATTAAAAAGTAGTATCCAAAATTCTGAACAGCAAGCGCAACCTATACAAAAATAAAGTTTTCCGCTGAGTCAGAAATCGAAAGTTGAACCCGTTAGAAAATATGGAAACTAGACTTCCATACGGTTCCAATGCATACTTAAAGTTTGAATTCCGACAATAGTAGCTAGGTCAAACATATGTTTCTTTACAGGTTTTATGTTTAGGCAGAGATTCGACATCTTGTTGTTTTAATTTTTGAATCAGCAAAAACTCAATATTAAAATCAGTAAAAATATTTTCTGGACTCCTAAACATGTTAAGCAACAATGTGAAAATTTTCATAGTAAAATTTTATTATTTGATCAGCCTTTTTACTATTTAAATATGAAAGGTACGAGAATCTGAAAATCTGAAAGTAAAAACAAAGCTGTAGTAAAATGGGCATAACTTTTGCTACAACACTCGGAATTCGAAAATTCAAAATGATCTGAAAACTAGAAAGATAAGGCTACAATTCATATTCAGGAAGTATTTCATTTTAAGGTCGTTTACTGGTTCGAAAACAGCGGTCAAAGTTCAGGTCAGCAAGCATATACAATTTTTAGAGTATTTTTCTTGAAAATAAATTAATTAAACAATATGTGTATCGATTCTCTAGTCAATAAATTGTATAATCAACATGATGGGTGTCAAAATATGATCAATAAAACTAGAACACGCTCATACATCAGTTTATCATCAATCAATCATCAATCCATCAAACAACATACAACCTAGCAATTGTCTCTACAATAATTCATTTGTGTGACGATTATATTGAAAACTATATTATCAATTCTATATGCACTCATGAAAGATCCAAACTTTAGAGTCAAAGTGGCAAGATGTTAAGAATATTTGGGTTAGCTCGTGTAAACCCTCAATAGACCCAACGAATAGATGAACAATGGATAGTACGATAACAAATAGATATACTTGCAAGAATTTCAATAACACTTGAATTTGATACAATTAGCAATTCAAGAGAACGGTGACTTGCCTGTTAGATAGTGAAAATGAATACCAAGAATAAAGGGATAAGAATCTCGAAGCAATGAACTCACGAACTAGTTCAACCTACAAATAATACGTGCAATATACGTGCACTCAAAGAACCCAACACACAAAGGGACTGCAACAACACCAGCAAAGAGACAGCAGCAACACCAGAAAAGAGACAACAGCAACAATGGCCAGGCCTAGGGGCGGCGGCGTTGCTGGCGACCAGAGGTGGCGACGGGGCTGACGTCGACGACGGAGGCGCACGGGGGCGGTGTTGGCGGCGTTGTCGATCGAAAGAGAGAGGGAAGGAGACAGGGTGCGGAGCTCTACTTAATGGTGAGGACAGAGAAAAGGGGAGGTTGGTGGTTGTGCCTAAGGTGGTGGCGGCATCGATGGGGGTCGGCGGCGCAAGGGGGGTGACCGGAGCTGGTCGGGGAAGATGCCGGAGGGGGTTTGGAGGATTCTGGCGGGAAAATAGTCAGACGAGAAAGAGAACGGAAGGAAAAAGAGAGGAGGAGAGAGAGTAGGCGGCTAGGGTTTCGATTTGTGTAGAAAAATTAGGGTCTGCATTAGAGTTTTATTTATAGGGTACAATTAAAGGTTCAATAATAGCGGTTTTGGGTCAAGAATGTATCAAATTGGGTTTTAGGGTTCAATTAAGAGATAGATCAAAAACAATATGGCTCAATTAAAAATGCAATATGATTAACGAGAATGGCTCAAACAAACACAACAGAGATTTTCATGAAATTTCTTAATTAAAATAATAATCAAGAAGAAAAATAGGGTTTTTATTCAATTGCAAATAAAAAAAATACAAAGGGGAAAAATTGAAAATTACAAAAACGGTAGTTACATCAAGTTGAGAGAATAGAATCACAAAGAGTCAATTACAGCCAAACACAATGATGTATCCTGGTTCGGTCGTCCCGACCTACATCCAGTCCCCAAGCAACCCACTTGAGATTTTCCACTATTCTTGAAAGAGTACAAGAATACTCTACGGCCTTTGACAACAACAATGTCAAATCCGTAGACCTCTCTCACCACTAGAGAGAGCAAACCCACTCTACACCATAGAGTGAAACTGACTCTAAAACCAAGAGTCCTACTCTTCAACCGAGAGGACCACTCTCACAACCTGAGAGTGAAAATAACAACAAAAAATTGAGTTTACAATAGCCTATAGCCTTGTATGTGATAGTTCTTTTATATAGTGGCTATTAGGTCAACTTCTGAATTCAGTCTAAAAAGAAATCAATGTTAAATTAGACTGAAATTCAGAGAACCAAGTCTTAGAGAGTTTGTATGCTTTTGAAATACTTGTTCTTGTTGAAAACAAAAGACTTGAAAGTAAAAGAATGCTTGGAATCTTTTCCAAATGATTCCTATACTCTATTTATGGAGTAAGAATCAAGGAACGATGTAAAAAAGTTCCATAAACCGTAATCAAACGGATATAAAAGAATTGAATTTGAAAAACAAGTTTTAAATTCAGAAAACTGTCGAAACAGTTTGAACAGTCGACTGGGTTGCCATAATGAGTTGACTGGACAGAGCTTGTATGTGTTCAGGAAGTTTCGTACTATGACAGTCGACTGGTTGCAAGGAGTGGTCAACTAGTACTCATACAGCTGAACTTATTCAAGCTTGTTTTGACATTTTGATTTTGTAAAACACTCAGATTATTTAAAGTATGTGTGAGTGTGTGTGTGACAAGGCTATTACAAGTTTCTAAGACTCAAAGAATTAAAAATAATTAGAAGACACTTTGTTTAAACATTTGAAGCACTTTTAATCTTGTCTTAAGCTTGAGCCTTTGTCTAGATGTCTTGAAGCTTGGTCAATTACTCTTGAAAGCTTCACCAGATTGTGTTGCCTTTGTGTATTTCACCACGGTATTGACATTGATACACTCTTCAAGTGATATGTGGTAGAACAACTTTGTATTGTGTTGTAGTCATCAAAACCAAGAATCAACAGAAGCAATATAAAATTTCCCAAGTACAATAGTCCAACATCTGAAAACAATAATAGCAATATTCGGGTCAAAAGCCCACAATATAATAGAATAATAATGGTCCAATAATTAAATCTCCATGATAAAACAATAACTTCCTAAGCAGCGATGCTCTCAATTTCCTTCACCGATGTTGTTCTCCCAACCCATCAGGAAATTCTCCATCAACACCTATAAACACTTCATCTAAAAAGAGGATAAAAATTGTCTATAGAGCAATTCGTAGACAGCAAGTAAAGAAAGCAGGAAATGGAATAACGGTAACAATGATTCAATGGATCAATATCGATAATATGGCATGATAATCAATAATCAATATTACGGTAATCGATGCAATGGCTATAAACAATGATTCAATATTCGGTAACAGTAATCAAAGATCAATAACAATAACACTTAGCCAATAATCGATATCAATAGGAACAATGATGAACAATATGCAGTGTCGATGTCGTGTCAAATTTTAAGTCCATTAATCTTTTTAATCCTAAATAATGTAGCACTTCATGCGTCCCACCTATTTACCACATAGTTGCTACATGCAAACAAGTTACGTTTAGACTTAGTGGTAGATTTTATAGGGCTGTGTACTCAGGCATCATGTAAACAGGAATCATATCATGCCATGTAATCAGGTAATGGATTCTAGATGTGGCCCCCATAAATTCTAGCGGTAGCACCCATCATCCCACGACGTGGAACGTAGCTCTACGTGGTACTTAGTTCCATATAACTTGTAAACAGAAAAACTGGCAAACAGGTTCGTGAATCATGTAATTATGTAATGGATTCTAGAGGTGGCCCCCGTAAATTCTAGAGGTGGCCCCCATCAACCTCTGACATGACACTTAGTTCTATATAACTTGAAATCATGGAAAACACGAGCCCCCTTCCGAGTACACTTACCTATTTTATCCACTACTATGGTCTTTCCCTTAACCCTGGCTTGTTATTTATTAATTATTATCAAGACAAGCATGAAAGCATGCGAAACAGGGCAAGTAAACATGATCAAGGACAGGGAACAAATTTAGGCTAGGTAGAATGCATATTCGAGTATCAAACAAATTGTAATTATTAAAAACGATGAGAATTCCAATTCTGGACAGCATGACGTTGCTGCACCAAAATTGAGATTCCCGCCACCAAAGGAATGCAAATCTAAATCTGTCAGAAAATCTAGAAACCACACTCTCTATCGAATCCAGCGCATATAAACAAGATATATAAAAGTTGTGGCAACTGGTGTCAAAACAGCAAACTACACAGGTATCGTGTTCAGAACTTGTAAAATTGTGTTTAGAAACATGAAACAGGTCTGAAACTTCATCAATTAATTCCAGGAAAATTAAGGAAGGTCCTCTAGTGTGTCTAGTATTAGCATTCAAAATTTCGAGCCATTATCTTAAATGTAGCATAGTAATTTTAAATATAAAACAAAGTGACGCGGCAATTTTATGAATCTGGAATTAAAAACACAGTCGCAGTAAAACGGACATAACTTTTGCTACACAACTTGAAATTCAATAATTCAAGATGTTCTGGAAACTAGAAAGATAAGGCTACAGTTCATATTCAGTAATTCATTTTAAGATCATTTACTGATTCAAAAACAACAGTCAACATACAGGTCAACAAGCAATATATAGGTTTAGGATAGTTTTCATGAAATAAATTAATTTAAATATGATGGGTAACAATTCTATTAGTCAATAAGTTATATAATCTGCACGATGAGTTTCAAAACATGATAAATAAAATTAGAACACACTCACACATCAATTTATCATCCATCAATCATCAATCGATCAAACACATACAACCTATCAATTATCTCTACAATAATTTATTTGTATGACGATTATATGAACAATCTTATTATCAATTTTATATGCACGCATGAAAGATTCAATATTTGGATTCAAAAGTGGTACGATGTCAAGAATAGTGGGGTTACCTCGTGTAAACCCTCAATAGACCAAACGAAGATTATCAATACAGCGATATGATAATGAATATGATCTACTTGCAAGAATTTCAATAACACCTGAATTTGATACAATTAGCAATTCAAGAGGACACTGACTTGCCTGTTAGATGGTTAATTCGAATACCAAGAATAACGGGATGAGAATCTCGGGCAACGAATCCATGAACATGGAGACAAGTACGCTCTATGTGCAACACACACAAAATGACAACACAGCAACTAGATCCCCTAGACTTCCAAAACAGCAAACACAATCCTTTCTCCTTCACACAAACAGCATACACCAAACACGGGATCGGGATCCTACTCCATCACATCAAACACCGAACCCACACAACAAAAATAGCGGATCCAAGACCAAACCAAATACCAAACGGCAAAATCCCAACTCTCTCTCCAAATAGCAAACACCAAGTCCACTATCTCTCCTTCTTCTCCACAATGATAGAGAGATAGAGACGGCGGGAGGGAACAGCGACTGGCGAGGCATTGCGGCTGTGAGGGGTGCTCGGGGTGACCGACAGCGGCGCTGTGGTCGAGGAGCGATGCAGCGACCAAGGGATGATCGGGGGGGGGGGGGGCAGCGACACTCTGTTTCTCGACGAAACAAAGGAGGAGCGGGATGGCGGGGATTCGAGCTCGACAACGACGACGACGACAATGGGGATAAGGGGGACGACGACGAGGGTGAGATGACGGGATGACGAGGGCTTCGGGATGGGTTTCTTCGAAAGCAGGGTGAAACAGAGGATGGGGTGAAGGTGAAGGCGGGATGGCGATCGGCGGGGGTAGGGTGAAGATGATGACGAGGATTGAGCGGATGGTGAGGACGGAGATGGGTTCGATGAGGGATGAGCGATGACGAAGCTTCGATGGGGGGAAAAGGAGGTGAGGCGACGAAGATGATGGGTTCTCGGGGCAATTGCGATGGGGTGGAAATGGGTCAAAAGAGACAGAGGTGCGGGGAAGGAGAGGGAACAGGGTTGGCGACGTCAAGGAGTGACGTTGAAGGCAGGATAGAGGCGATGAGATGATGGATGAAGGAAGGAGACGATGGGTTTTCGGAAGGGAAAGTTGAGGAAGAAGATGAGGGGGGGTCTGTACAGTAGGGGGGCGGCTACTGTTGAAGCTAGGGTAGGTTTAGGTTAGGGTTAGGTTTTAGGGTTTTAGAATAGAAGAGTATATATAAAGAATTAAGAGATGTTGGGTTTTTGGGTATCGGGTTTGGGATCCACTAAGAGTAGGTTTAAAAGGGGTTTAAATCCAACAACAAAATAGACTATAGGGTTTTCAAATATACATATAAACATACATTAAATCAAATAATAAAATACGAATAAATGAGTATGTTTGGGTTTTACAAAAATAATAACAATAATAATAATGACAATAAGAACAATAATACTAATAATTACAATAATATTATTAACAAAAATATAAATATGAATAACAATACCAATAATAATAATAATAATAACAATAATAAAGATGATAACCGAAATTAAAGTAATAACAATAATAATAAAATTAAAATGATCCAATAATAATAATATGTACACTTTAGACTCAAATATAAATGGCCGATCAATCAGAATTAGAAGTAGGATTAAAATACACCATGATTCGAAATAATTAAAATTTTCGATTAGAAATCACTTTAATAAATATCCGAAATAAATTTAACACAAAATAACTTTATAAAAATCAAATTGTCGGGAATGGGAGTTACAATCCTACCCACCTTACAACAAAATTTTGTCCTCAAAATTTGCTTAGACGGTACGTAGGACAAAGCAAAAGCAAAATGATGAAATCAAAATTGGGGATTCAAGGGAAAGACAAAATGGTGGCAACACAAGAATAAGAGGGGACATGGATATGAATGAAATAATCTAGAATGATGTTGAATAAAGATTCAATGAAAATGACAATTGCAAATGTAGGAGCAAGGGAGTAAACAATGCAAAGAAGAGAAGCAATAAGAGAATCCTGGGACCTGGGTTATGGGCCTACCACACTTCCGCTGCGCAACTCTTATGGTGAAGTTCCAAGCTGCAAACATGTTGTAGCAGATCAAGCGATGCCGTTCGATGAACCAAGCTGGAAGAAAAGAATGAACTACACCGGAATAAAAAGAATTTGGGTACGAAAAGAATGAATCTATACCCAATAAGGAATCAATGAATGGAAGGGACAAAAGACAACAAGAAATGAAGGAACTAAATGTGAAGGGATCAAAGAGGAACCAAATAAGACTAGTTTCTAGATCATAAGTTGGATATCAATTGTTCATGCGATCACTGTATTGTTCATACAGTTGAGTTAAACCTATTAAAACCCAAATCTGATTAATATATCAATCAAAGCCAAACTTCCTTTTGTTAGTCACGTTTGATGAGGTATTATCCAAACCAGAGCTCTGATACCACTAAAAATCTTGTCGCGCCCCACTTCCCAAAAATACGAAATATGAGTACATGACATTGGCCTAGCGAATAACTAACGTCACCCATAAGCTGTTTATCCGATCAACTCAACAATATAAATATTGTAATACCCTAAATTTTTATTAAATGAGAAATTGTTGATTTTACATGTTATGCACGTACAAATTATTGTATAAATATATTTTTTTATATAAAATGATTTTCTATAACCTGAAATAATAATTTTTTTCTTTCCATCTCTTTACTTTTAAGCCCATTTTTAAAAGCCTAAGCTTGTTTTTCTAAATTAAGCCCAAACTAATAAATTAAATATTTTGTTTTGACCCATGAGTCTAAAAGCCCACTATTTTGAAGCCCATAAATTAATTACTCTTTTAATTGCTTAACTTGTCATGTAGACATATTTTATAGACAATTAATTAATTTATAATGTACTACTTTTATTAGGGGACACTAGTTGGGACACGTGCATGCACGTGTGTGTGCTTTGAACACCCAAGGGTGGCCGGATTATGCATGGAGAGGAGTGGGGGAGTAGAGTTGTGTGGATGGGTGGTTACTTACTCATGGGTGGTTGCTACAACTTCCCAATGTATCCTAGCCATTTATCTACAACCATCTAATGAAATCCTAGTCCTCCATTTCACCCTAAAACTAGTATAAATACCCCCTCACTTGTATGCATACAACACACTAAGAAATTTTGTAAAGAAAAAAAAGAAAGAAATACATAGGAGAGTGAAAAGATTGAGAAGTATTGGTAAAAGATTAGTGAGTGTACTTTTGTGTGTGTTCCAACCTAGAGGAGGCCGGCTAGCATCCAAGGAGCTTTGGTGGGCTCGGGTTCCAATCAAGCATCAAGGAGGAGAAGGCCACTTTCTTGCATTCTAGGAGCTTTCATTTTCGTTTCTCTAAATAGGTGGGTGTTTCTCATACTTCTAAATCTAGATACCTTGCTAGGGATGATTTGATAAAATTATTATGAAGCAATTAAGTGAAATTGAAACCATGTTTGTTTAATTAGAGATAGAATGGTAATTTAGAGAATGTTTGATAAAATGATTGCTAATGGATGAATTGTGAATTAAAGTGCTAGAAATTACCATATTGTCTTACTACATGTTCTAAATTGAATTCTATGATGAAATTTTTATTTATGAGACAACTAGTTGAATTAAAAGCTTCATGTGTAATTGATTGCCTAAAATAAAGTTTCATTGTTGTAGAAAGATGAGAAAATTTAATCTTAAATATTGTAGGTTGTTAATGAGTAAAAGAACAAGGGAATATAGTAGTTGTGGAAATTTTAACTCTAAAGTATGAAGAAATATGACGTTTTGTTCTCAATGTCAAAATTATGGACATAGAACATAAAGTAGGACCAAAATACATGTTTTATAAAGTAAATAATAGTTATAAAAACACTGGTTTACTGTAAATTCATGTAGGTAAAATCTAAAGATTTTTTCTTTCAAAAGAGAAGAAAAAGAAACAAAATCGTTTTGAGAATTATAAAATTTAGAAATGAACAGAGAACTAGGTTATAAACAACCCAATACCCTTTGAGACAATATGGTCCCTTAGACCAAGTGGTAAGGGGTGCGGTGGCATTTTACTGTAGCCGTGGTCATACCCTAAGGA
This sequence comes from Hemerocallis citrina, assembly GCA_017893485.1. Lineage (NCBI taxonomy): Eukaryota > Viridiplantae > Streptophyta > Magnoliopsida > Asparagales > Asphodelaceae > Hemerocallis > Hemerocallis citrina. The sequence goes on along the minus strand of CM030366.1, from coordinate 6,026,804 downwards.
TCTTGGGTTCGAAACCCAAGCCCTGCCTTTTAATTTCAGTTTTTGAATAAAAACCCAAAACCCGAAAACAAAACTTACCTTATTAAAACCCCTTCACATATCGCATAGGCATCTTAGCCCTGGCTTTCGGTGGCTGTTGACTTAGCTCAGGTCGCAGGTTCAAATCTGGCTTTCAGCAGATTTGAAAATTTTGATTTTTTTGAGTTTAAATTCGAGTTTTTGACTTTTAAAAATCTCAAAAAAATACTACAATTATTCTAAAAATATGTAGATCTAGTGAAAAATATTTGTGCATTATTTAGATAAAATAAAGGTGAATTAGAGATGAAAAATTGGATAAGATTCCATAAAAAATTGTATTTCTGAGAATTATAAAAATAACCTATTTTATGAGAAATTATACTAAGTGATAAAGGAAAATTTTTGAAAGAAAGAAAATTTAAAGGTGCTATCTATAGACTCTCATTGTTAAATTAAGTATTGTCTATGAATGAAAATATGACTTTGTGACCGTTTGAATTAAATGAATGAAATCAACATTAGTAGGAGAATCAAATGAAATTAGTGCTGATTAAAATAAGATTACGAAAGTATGTGGAAAGAATAAACTATTTGAGTATGACATGTTGAATTTATTTGTTTATGCATGATGTTGCACATGAAATTGAAATTGAATGACTGGATGAATTATGAAAGAATATGAATATACAAGTGCTATGAACATGAAATGAAATTATTGTTAATCATGAAAAAGAGAACTTATGAGTATGAAAAACTCAATGTTGTAATTAAGAGTCGAAATTAAGAACTAGGGTGTGGCTAAGCCTTATAACTGCAATAAAAGAAATGTTGAGATGAAATTTGAAATGAAAAGACCAAGAGTTGGGTCATGTGAAACGAATGAATAAGACCGGTATAGTGGGAGTGCTAACCCTAAGGGATTGATTTGTTCATGATTCAATTAAATTAAGGACTAGATACATAGTAAAGAGGTGATGAAAGTAAGAGAAAAACATGAGTACGAGGGCCATTGGATTGGCGGCGTGAGAGTATTCACAGGATGTCCCATGATGCGTCATGAGTAGGACGTGGATACTGCTCCAGAGTACCATCCCGGTGGCGACGCTCGTGGGGTGTTTGGTGACTGGGAGTGGTGTCATGTCTAAGGTAGGAGGTGAATTACCACAGGATGCCTGCATGATGAGTCCTGTGACAGTGCGTTAGGATTCTTTTCAGGGTGCTTAGACATGAGTTCGTAGGTCATAGAACATCTAGGATACTTACCGTAGTTACAGTAGTAGATTAAGGCATGGTGAGGGATGGAACCGTACAAGATGAAGAACGGTTAAGGGCTTGCCCTCGGACCTGTATTATGGGCTGCATAGACTCTAAACAAGTGCGCATTAGTGTCATAAAACATAAATAATTGCATTAAGGACTAAGTGCACATTCACGACACGACATCAATAGGATAATCCCCTTAGCTTTATTTGTGAACAAGTTTGTGGTTTGTTAAGTGTTGAGAATCGTTATACTGTTTTTGGCATAAAGAGGATGGCCGTGTATAATATTTCGTCAGTTGAATGAACTGATGTGCCCACAGTTTCTATGCAGGGTAAAGCACATGAAAAAGACTAAGGAGGAATAGATGCTTAAAGATTATTCAATTGTTGTTGTATTTCATTCATTCTTGTAAAAATTTGCTTCCTCTGTATGAATGTTAATGTAAATGTAACTCTGATGTAAAGTAAAGTTTTATTTCCTTGTAAAATTGTACGAAGAGAAGTGAAAAGATCCTGTGGAACTCGAATTCAGTCTGTTTTGGAATTCGGGGTGTTACAAACATACAGAACAATTGCGCAGGCAATAATCATAATCTCATGAAAATAATACTTGAAATGAAGCCATATAAAATATACCAAGTACAATAATAGTTCAACATCTGGAAATAATAATAGCAATATTCGGGTCAAAAGCCCACAATACAATAGAATAACAATGGTCCAATAATTAAATCTCCATGATAAAACAATAATTTCTTAAGCGGCGATGTTCTCAATTTCCTTCACCAATGTTGTTCTCCTAACCCATCAGGCAATTCTCCATCAACACCTATAAACACTTCATCTAAAAGAGGGAAAAATTTGTCCTTAGAGCAAGTCGTGGATAGCAAGTAGAGAAAGCAGGGAACATGGAATAACGATATAACAATGATTCAATGGATTAATAGGAATCAATAACATGGCACGATAATCAATAATCAATATCACGATAATCGATACAATGGCTATAAAAAATAATTCAATATTCGATAAAGTAATCAATGATAAATAACAATAACACTTGGCCAATAATCGATATCAATAGGAACAATGACGAACAATATGCAGTGTCGATGTCGTGTCAACTCTTAAGTCTATTAATCATTTTAATCCTAACTAATATAGCACTTCATGCATCCCATCTATTTACCACATGGTTGCTACATGCAAACAAGTTACGTTTAGATATAGTGGTGGATTTTATAGGGTCGTGTACTCAGGCATCATGTAATCAGGAATCATATCATGTCATGTAATCAGGTAATGGATTCTAGAGGTGGCCTCCATAAATTCTAGAGATGGCCCCCATCATCCCACGACGTGGAACTTAGCTCTACGTGGCACTTAGTTCGATATAACTTGTAAACAGAAAAACTAGTAAATAGGTTCGTGAATCATGTAATCATGTAATGGATTCTAGAAGTGGCCTCCATAATGTCTAGAGGTGGCCCCCGGTCAACCCATGACATGGCACTTAGTTCTACGTGGTACTTAGTTTTATATAACTTGAAATCATGGAAAACACGGGCCCCCTTCCGAGTACACTAACCTATATTGTCCACTACTATGGTCTTTCCCTTAACCCCGGCTTGTTAATTATTATTATTATCAAGACAAGCATGAAAGCATGCGAAACAGGGAAAGTAACCATGATCAAGGATAGGAAACAAGTTTAGGCTAGGTAGAATGCATATTCGAGTATCAAACAAATTGTAATTATTAAAAACGATGAGAATTCCAATTCCGGACAGCAGGACGTTGCTGCACCAAAACTGAGATTCCCATCACCATAGGAATGAAAATCTGAATCCGACAAAAAATCTAGAAACTAGACTCTCTACCGAATCCAGTGCATATAAATAAGATACATAAAAGTTGTGGCAACAGGTGTCAAAATAGCAAACTTCACATGATTCGTGTTCAACCAGAATTTATAAAATTGTGTTTAGAAACATGAAACAGGTCTGAAACTTCATCAATTAATTCCATAAAAATTAGGAAATGTCCTCTAGTGTGTCTAGTATTAGCATGCAAAATATTAAGTCATTTCCTTATAGGTAGCATAGTAAATTTAATTGTAAAACAAAGTGACGCAGCAATTTTATGAATATGAAATTAAAAACACAGCTGTAGTAAAATGGACATAACTTTTGCTACACAACTCGGAATTCAAAAATTCAAGATGTTCTGGATAATATAAAGATAAGGCTACAATTCATGTTCAGAAAGTAATTCATTTTAAGACGATTTACTTGTCCAAAAACAGCAGTCAACATACAGGTCACCAAGCGATATACAGGTTTAGGGTAGTTTTCATGAAATAAATTAATTTAAACATGATGGATATCAATTCTATTAGTCAATAAGTTATATAATAAGCATGATGAGTTTCAAAACATGATAAATAAAATTAGAACACATCCACACGTCAATTTATCATCAATCAATCATTAATCGATAAAACACATACAACCTATCAATTGTCTCTACAATAATTTATTTGTGTGATGATTATACGAACAATATTATTATCAATTCTATATGCACACAGGAAAGATTCAATCTTCGAAGTCAAAAGTGGCACGAGGTCAAGAATATTGGGGTTAGCTCGGTTAAACCCTTAATAGACCCAATGAAGATGATCAATACAGCGATATGATAACGAATAGGATCTACTTGCAAGAAGTTCAATAACACTTGAATTTAAAACAATTAGCAATCCAAGAGGATAGTGATTTGCCTGTTAGACGGTTAATTCGAATAACAAAAATAACGGGATGATAATTCTGGGCGACGAATCCACGAACACGGAAACATGTGCGCTTTACGTGCATCACACACAAAATGGAAACACAGCAACCGGATCCCCTACACTTCCACAACAAAAAACACAATCCTTTCTCCTTCACACAAACCGCATACACCAAACACGGGATCAGGATCCTAATCCATTACACCAAACACCGAACCCACAGAGCAAAAACAGTGGATCCAAGACCAAACCAAACACCAAACGGCAAAATCCCAACTCTCTCCAAACAGCAAACACCAATTCCACTATCCCTCCTTCTTCCCCACAGCGACAGAGAGATAGAGACGGCGGGAGGGAACGGCGATTGGCGGGGTGTTGCGGTGGCGAGGGGGTGCTCGGGGTGATCGGTGGCGGCACTGTGGTCGAGAAGTGACACAGCGACCAAGGGACGACCGAGGTGGTTGACACTCTGTTTCTTGAAGAAACAGAGGAGGAGTGGGATGGCGAGGATTCGAGCTCGACGACGACGACGATGGGGATAAAGGGGACGCCTTATCACGCCCATGCCAGCAACCCCACTCCTCGGCATTCATCCAACGCGTAACTCCACTTCGCTTCCACTTTTCCCCGCCATCTGCCTGCTGCCGTTGAGTCGCCGTCTCGCCGTCCCGTTCTCCCGAGCGCCGCCGTTCATCTTCGTCTTGCAAAGCCACACCTGTTCGTGAGTCTTTGTGTTTGTGTTCGTCGTCGGGATCCATTCCCATTATTCTTTCTCGTCGGATTCATTGTCTACTCCTAAGGCAAGTAACTTGTATGCTACTTTGTTCGTATACAAGTACAAATACCGCATGTAGTCTTGCTCTCGTTTTTGTGTTCATTCTCATGATGATCTCTTGAAAATCTTGGTCTCATTGCTTGATCCGTATCCATTAATTCGTAGTCATGATCCATCACAATAGGTCATCACACACACACACACTACATGAAAATTAAATTTAGATCTACATAGACTCTTGATATATATATATATATATATATATATATATATATATATATATATATATATATATATATGCTCTTTCGTGATCTATTGTATGTTGTGGATTTCGTTACATGATTGATGTGCTAGATATGTTATCTCGTAGTAGACTTGTTAATACCCATGCCATGTTGATTTGAATATCTAATATATCATGTTTTACATCATACTTTAATTTCGATCTATTGTAGATGAGTTGTTTGATTAAATGCATGAAAGAAATTTCGTTTTGCTGCTGCCATGATTTGGTACAACAATTTATGTAATCCCTGTTTTCCCAAAATTGTATTTTGGTGTATTTCTGTATTTTAAAAATTTTTGCAAATTAGTTTTTCGGTTTTCAAATTCTTTTATCAAAATGTAATTTTAGATTTCCTAATAAAATCTATTTTCGACCAATAAATGTATTTGTAACTATTTTAAATAAATACTATTTTGTAATGTAAATTACATTTTTATTATAAATAATTTTTGTATTGGTTATTTTATATTTTTTTCTATGGAATTTATTTATTTCTCCCATTGGATTTTCAAATAACCCATACCCTGTTTATAACATACCCTAATACCCAATATATATTAATACCCAACCCATTATCCAATGTTTTAAACCCATCAGCCTACCACTGTTGGTTTAATACCCAAACCTTGTACATACCCATTTACCCTATATAAAAACCCCTACCCTATTTTTTTATTTACTAAATCCCCAAACCCAATATACCTATCCTACCCGACCCGCTTACCCCTACCGTCATCCCCATCTAAACCCTATTCTTAACCCATATATATATATGCAGCCCACAGCCTGTTCGTCTTCCCCTTCATGCCGCCGACTTTTCGCCTCCCTCTCCAGCTCTCTCATCCCTTCGCCACCCCATCTGCATCCTCTCCTCTCGGCCTCTCCCTTTGACCCTTCGTCTACCCATACATCTTCTACAGCCGTTTCGTCTCCTCCCCGTCTCACTGTGCAAAGCGCTGCCTCGCTACCCCCGTCTTGCCTGCGTCGCTAGTAGCGATGCCCACCTCTGTGCTTCTCCGTCGACTGCCCCTAGCCGCCGTCGCACCGCAATAGCCGCCATCCACCAGCGACCCCACAGTCTCCTCTCCGTCGACGCACAGCAAAGACAGCAACCGCAGTCCCTACTGCAACCCGGCCGTCTCACACTTCCTCCTTGTGCGCGAGTGGGTTGGTGTGCGTGTGTGGTCTTGAGTTGTTCGTTTGTTCATTGCTGTGTTTGGGTGTGTGAGTTCAGGTTGTGTCCGTTGGGGATTCTCCGTTCTTCGTTCGCTCGTTGTTCGAGGTGATCGAATTGTTACTCGTGGTTGTGGTTTGTTGAGTTTATTTGATCGTGTGCTCTTGGGTTTCGTCTGTCGTTGTTCGGTCGTTAGTCCGTGGTGGTTGTTGCTTATGGATTGTGTGATGGATCTTAGGTGATTGTGGGGTGTGTTCTCATTGGTTCGTTTGAGTTCGTTCGCTTGCTTCGGGTGGTGTGATCCGTTTGGTTCGTGATTCTTGTTCGTGATCCATCCTTGTGTTGCGATCGTGCCCGGGAATCCGTTCCTGTTATTCTCTATTTTTGGTTGGATTCATCATCTTCCAGGCAAGTAACTTGTACTACAATTCCTTCGGTTGATACAAGTCAAAAAGTTCTCATATAGTGTAGTTGGGTCTAGAGACAACCAAAATTTGTGTTTTCCTTGATGGGTTTTGTCTATATTATGATAATTTGGCCATATATGACTTATGACACCAATTGTGATAGGAGATTAACCTAGGATTTACCCAAAACTTGATTTTTAGTCATGTATGTGAATGTTTGCATGAATTGTGTTTGATTGAATGCCCAAGTGAAATAATAGGCTTGGATATGTTGGTAACCCTAAATCATGATGCTTAGATATTTGGTAGGTTGTATTTCAAGTTTGGATGTGTTTGGATCAATATTGTGAAAGTTATGATGTTCTTGATTAGAGGTGTGAAATATGTATTTACTGGGTGTTCTGTTTTGTTTGTTGTTTTCGTCCATGCTATAGTCCGAATCTTGATTCCAAAATAAAAGATGAATTCTAGATAATTTTGTCTATTTTCAAACCCCACTGGTTTTACTTGATTTGGATTTTTTATGACTGAGTTATGAATGTTTTGGTACAGACGTGTCGATCAATTCCAGATTCTGTTTTGGGTCAATTTTGTTAACAAATTATTTTCAAGAACTATTCTATACATATTATATTACTCTAATATTCTGGTCAGTGTTTCCTTATGATATTAGGGAATACCCAAATTTTTGATGAATTTTAAAGATGAGTTTTATGTGGTGTTTCATACTCTTTTCTAAAATCTTATCATACTGTAATTTGCGCGCTGATCAGTAAAGAACCCTGTTTTCACTATAATTCCTTATACTGTATGAAAATTCTTTGTGAAATATGACAGTTAGTAAAATATATCTATTTTCATATGCTTTTGGCGGAATTGGATTTCGTTTCACTGGTTACGAGATATCTTAGTTTTCGTACAGCAGTGTTGAGAATTCCAGATTCATCAAACTATGTTTTCGTGTTGCTTTTTATTTTTTATGGCTAATCTATACTTACTGGAATATTATGAAATTTGTTATTTTGAGTCTATACCTATAGGGTAATACTCCATATTTTTCGTGGAATTAGTTGATGTGTTTTCATACTGTTTTCATGCTTTTGAAGTTGTTCCCCTATTTTCTGGCTGAACATAAATTCTGTATTCAAATCAGTTTTGAGCTGTGTTGTTGTGAACTAGTATGTGACTTTATTATACTCGCTGGATGCATGTGGATGTCTAGTTTCCCGATCCTTTGACGGACCTAGATTTGCATGTCTGTAGAGACAGGAATCACCGTTTTAGTACTGATTGATCTTACTGTCCTGATTATGAACTAGGACTATTTTGCTCGTATATGTGAATGTATGTCATCCTTGCATGCTGATTTGTTTTCCTGAACCTGAACTTGATTATACTATGTTAGTTTGAAACTATTTCATGCGTATACCTGCCTGTTTGAGAATAATAATAAATAATCAAGTCGGGATTTAATGGGACAGATCTAGTAGTGGATAGTGCAGAAACGTGAACTCGGAAGGAGACTTGAGTTTCCTGTATGACAAGTTTACCGACCAAGTTTACCGACCAAGTTCTGTAATTCTTTGAATACCTGAGTACACTGCCCTGTAGGTCCCCTACGAAATCGAAAGCGAAACTGTTTGTTGTAGCAACCATGTGATAAAAGTTGGGGCACATGAAGTGCTACCTAGATAGTAATCATAACAAGACTTGACATGACATAACCTGTTTACCTGTATACCTGTTACTTGATACCTGTTACATGTTTACCTGTTTACCTGTTGATCTGTTTACCTGATACTTGACACATGCTACCTATACCTGTTAGTATACCATGTTGCTAGTTAGTTTTCCCCATGTACTTGTATCCTACATTATTTGTGACCCGTAACTTGCAATTGACGGGTACTTGTATTTTCTCTTTTCCTCTTTTCTGCATTCGTTGAATTGCATATTTTGGAGAACAGGTTCTAGACGGTATTGGTGACATGATGTACTAGATACTGAGATTTTGCTATTATTATTTTTGTTGCTTATTCTGAACAATAATTGTATTCATGTATTTAGATTTATTCTTATATTTGGGCAATGTGACCCAGGATTATTTGTGTATTTCAGATCATGACTATTTGAGATTAATATATGTTATTTCAAGTATTCATGTTGGTATTTGGTTGATATGTGCATGTGGTTGACTTTTCTGGCTTCCAACTCTGATTATATCTGTGAGATGTTGTAAAGAATTCCTGAACAGCTTATGGATGATGAAAATAATTAGCTGGGCTTTTGTTACGTGCTTGTATTCCGTATTTTTGGGAAGTGGGGCGTGACAATTTAGACTCTATTATGGTCAGTAAAATGAATTATTTTTTGAGTATGATTCGTATGTCTCGATGTCTATTTTTCATAACTTTCGACGGATCTTAATTTCGATTTTTGATGTGTGAGTTATCGTTGTTTTACTGCGGCTGTGTCGTAATTTCCAGATTCTAATTTATAAGGTTGCTGCATGATTTATTATTTTGAAACTGATGTTAAAAGTAAAATTTGGATTTCTAGGTACGTCTAAACATGACTGGGATCAACCCCTAATTTTTGTAGACTTGTTTAATGACTTTTACAACTTATTTCATGCTTGTAAAATTAATCATATAATTGTAAAACTGCATATTGCAGTAAGGAACTCTATTTTCAACCTGATTCTAGTCACCTATGATTAAAACTTTGTGAATATGGAATATATCTTAGTATGTCTATTTTACAACCCTTTGACGGATTTGAATTCCGAGTTGTATTTTGTGATTTATCACTATTTTAGTACTGATGTGTCTAAAATTTCAGATTTATAAATTGCTGCATCAATATGTTTTTCAAATTAATTTGACTATGCTATATGTAATGAAATTTTATGAAATTTTATAGGTTGAGACTAGACATGCTAGGGAACCCTCCAGATTTTTTCTAGATTTAACTATGGTGTTTTTATACCTTTTTCATGCTTATGAATAAAACTTTGCAATTTCTGGCTGAACAAGAATTCTGTATAAAATGCTATTTTGAACCCTGTTTCTGTAATTGTTATATGACTAGTGTATATGCGTTGGATTCTTCAAAGAGTCTAGTTTTAAGAATTTCTGACGGATCCAGATTTGCATTCATGTGGCAACAAAAATCTCGGTTTTGGTGCAGAAACATCTTGCTGTCCAGAATTGAAAGTCTCGTTGATCCAACTATTATATGTTGTTTTGTCATCCGTTCATGTCTTCCAACCAACCTGAAATTGTTCCTTGTTTCTTGTCATATTTATCATGCCTTGTTCATGCACGTTCATGCTTTGCTTTAATGATAATAACAAGTAATCAAGCCGGGGTTAAAGGAAAAGATCTAGTAGTGGAAAATACAGAAATGTGTACTTGGAAGGGGGCCCGTGTATCCCACTTGCTTACCTGACTACATACCCTATAGGAGAGGTCTGCTCGGAGGGGATCCGTAGATCCTACTTGATACTTGACTACTTGACACGTGACTACTTAACTACTTGATACTTTACTGCTTGATACTTGATTAGTTGACACGTGACTACTTGACGCGTGACTACTTGATACTTGATACCTGAGTACACGGCCCTATATAATCCACTATGAAATCTAAACGCAACTTGTCTGAATATAACAACCATGTGGTAAAATTTGGGACGCATGAAGTGCTACCTAGATATGATTAGATACAAGACTTGAAAATAACATGATCACTTACACATTCGCGTACTTGTACATGCTACTCGACAACCGTTATTTGTTACTTGCTTGCATGCTGCTTGATACTTGTTACATGCTACTTGCACCCTGTTATTTTATCATGTTACCTGATTCTATTTCTTTATTAAGAGTGAGTTGCTCTATTTTGCTGTCACAATCCTTCCATGCTTACTTCAGTATTTGCTTCTTGTTGGTATTCGGTATTGTGTTTATCTATTTTTCGTACTTGTTGCCTGCACTACTTGCGGCCCGTAACTTGCACTGATGGGCGTATTGTTTCCTGCTTTTCTTTTTCCTACAAATTGTCAAATTGACAAATTTCGACGACCAGCTGCCCGAAGGAGTAAGTAACCAAGTGTTCTAGGCTTGGCTAGAGTTCTTGCTTGAATATATTTCCTATTTTGAATGAGTTGTATTTATTGCTACTTGAATCTTGTATTGGACACTTTGTCCCAAAACATGTGACTTGTTGTTTTCAGATCTGATTATTCGAGAATTATGACTGTTGATTATATTAATTTGTTTCATGCATGCGTGGATGATTACTTCATGTTTACTTCTTGTTTATTTCTTGTGGACTGTTGAAAAGATCCTTATAGCTCATGAATGGTGAAAGCCATTCGCTGGACTTTATCGCGTATCCGTATTCAGTATTCCTTTTTGAAAAGCGGGGCGTGACAATTTGGATGCTCCCAAAACTCGTCATCTCCTTGTTCGGAGTCCATTCATGGTTTTAGGGTCACTCTAGCTACTTGCCACCAAACAAGTATGTGGGGCACGGCTCGCCATTCGAGTGCTCCCAAAACAATCCCGAATGAGTGCGGAGTCCACCCATTGTTTATCGAGTTGCTCTAGCCACTTGGCCCCCGAGCAAGTATGCAGGGCATAGCTCGCCAATCGAGTGCTCTAAAAACAATCCCAGTTGAGTGCAGGATCAACTCATGGTTCATAGAGTTGCTCTAGCAACTTACCCCAGAGTAAGTGTGCGGGACACGGCTCGCTATTCGAGTACTCCCAAAATACATCGTCACTTTGTTCGGAGTTCATTCACGATTCTAGGGCTGCACTTGCTACTTGCCACCGAGCAAGTATGCGAGGTACGGCTCTCCATTCGAGTGCTCCCAAAACAACCCCGGATAAGTGCGGAGTCCACTCATGGTTCGTAGAGTTGCTATAGCCGCTTGACCCGGAGCAAGTGTGTGGGATACGACTCGAAATTTGGGTGCTCCCAAAACTCGTCGTCTCCTTGTTCGGAGTCCATTCATGGTTTTAGGGTGACTCTAGCTACTTGCCACCAAGCAAGTATGTGGAGCACGACTCACCATTCGAGTGCTCCCAAAACAACCCCGGAAGAGTGCGGAGTCCACTCATGGTTTATCGAGTTGCTCTAGCCACTTGCCCCCCGAGCAAGTATGCGGGGCATAGCTCACAATTCGATTGCTCTCAAAACTCGTCGTTACCTTGTTCGGAGTCCACTCATGGTTCATAGAGGTGTTCTAGCTACTTGCCCCCAAGCAAGAATGTGGATCATGTCTCATCATTCGAATGCTCCCAAAATAGCCTTAGACAAGTGCGGAGTCCATTAATGGTTTATAGGGTCGCTCCAATGACTTGTCCCCGAGAAAGTGTGCGAGGCATGGCTCGCCATTCGAATGCTCCCAAAACTCATTGTCACCTTGTTCGGAGTCTATTCATGATTCATAGAGCCGCTCTAGCCACCTACACCTGAGCAAGTATGCGGGGCACGACTCGCCAGTCGGGTGCTCCCAAAACAACCCTAGACAAGTGCGGAGTCTATTCATGGTTCATAGGGTCGCTCTAGCCACTTGCCCCTGAGAAAGTGTGCAGGGAAAGGCTCGCCATTCGAATGCTCCCAAAACTCATCGTCACCTTGTTCGGAGTCCACTCATGGTTCATAGAGTCTCTCTAGTAACTTTGACCCCGAGCATGTATGTGGAGCACTGCTCATCATTGGAGTGCTCCCAAAACATTGCTAGACAAGTGCGGAGTACATTCACTATTCATAAGGTTGCTATAGCCATTTGCCCCCGAGCAAGTGTGCGGGGCACGACTTGCCATTCGAGTGCTCCCAAAACTTGTTATCACCTTATTCGGAGTCCATTCATGGTTCTAGAGCCGCTCCTACCCCTTGCCCTAGAGCAAGTGTGCGGAGCACGGTTCGCCATTCGAGTGCTCCCAAAGCAACCCTGGACAAGTGTGGAGTCCACTCGTGGTTCATAGGGTCGCTTTAGCCACTTGCTCCCGAGCAAGTGTGGGGCATGCCTCACCATTCGATTGCTTCCTAAACTTGTCGTCAACCTGTTCGGGGTCCATACTCATGGTTCTTAGAATCGACCTAGCAACTTGACGTCGAGAAAGTGTGCGAGGCATGCCTCGCCATTCGAACACTCCTGCAACTGGCCACAACAAGAGTGCAAGACATTCAATACTCCACTAGACTCGCCATAACAACTCTAACACAAGAACTTCACAACTCAACTTCTTAAGGTAATGAGTATGGTTCTTAACTATTCTTCCGAGCTCCTCCAATAACTCATTGCTCCATAAAATGAGTTCGGTGCTCCGTTCCTTACTTGAGACCATCCAACAACTCATTCTCCTTATATAATGAGTATGGTGCCCCGAGCGACTCTCTTCTGCTACATTGCATTCGGAGCTCAACTCACCCCTAGAGTTTCTCCCAAAACTCTCCTCCCGAACGGATCTCTCCTAGAGCCCAGCGATGCTCTTCATCTCACTCGCTTCCGGAGCAACCTTCTTCCTCAACGAGTTCGGAGCTCAACTCACCCCTAGAGTTACTCCCCAAACTCGCTTTCCCAATGGCTCTCTCCTAGAGCCCGGTGATACTTTTCATCTCTCTCGCCTCCCGAGTGACCTTCTTCCACGATGATTTCGAAGCTCAACTTACCCCTAGAGTTTCTCGCTAAACTCATCTCCCGAATGACTATCCTAGAGCCCGACGATCCTCTTCATCTCACTCGCCTCTGACCTTCTTCCACAACGAGTTTGGAGCTCAACTCACCTGCAGAGTTGCTCCCTAAACTAGACACCTAAATTGCTCTTTCTTAGAGCCTAGCGATGCTCTTCACCTCGCTCGCCTCCCGAGCGGCCATCTTCGGAGCTCAATTCACTCCTAGAGGTGCTCTCTAAACTTGCCTCCCGAACGGCCCTCTCCAAGAGCCCGGCGATGCACTTCATCTCGCTCGCCTCCCAAGCGGTCTTCTTCTTGCACAATGAGTTCAGAGCTCAACCCCCTAGAGTTTCTCCCTAAACTCATCTCCCGAATGGCCCTCCTAGAGTCCGGCGATCTTCTTCATCGTCACCAACAGTGAGTCCGAAGCCAACTCGTCTAAAGAAGCTCCCTAAACTCGCTTCCAAGAACGGATCTTCCCAAGAGTCTTACGAAGTTCCTCTTCATAGCCCGTCGGGAGCGAAGCTCCTCTTCGTAGCTCCCTGGGGGCGAAACTCCCTCTCGTAGATCCCATACATCGAAGCTCTTCTCAAATTCACAAAGTTCAAGATATTGTGGACCGATTTTGACCATAAAGATGGATGATTCTTTAGCTAACTCCAGAAGAGAAATTGTATATCTTAATGTCACCTTCGAAATGAGAAATCACACACTCCAATCAGAACTCTATAGCACCAGAATAGTTAGTTACAATGCAGCTGCGCCAAGCCACACAAAAAACCTGGGTCAACATTGACTGAGTCAACGGTCTCCAGTCAACAGAGTCACGCATTAGCACCTAGAAGCACCATGATAGCTCGGGGTCGCGCGCCGAATAAACGCATTTCCAACCCAAACGAGCGCAAACGCTATTGACCAGTCAACGAAGCCATGTGTCAGCACTGGAAGTGCCATGATAGCTCGGGGTCGCGTGCCAAACAAACGAGTTCCCGACCCAAATGAGTGCAGAAATGTTGACTTGGTCAATGGTCAATAGTCAAAATGCCACGTGGAATCACTGTAGCGATCCACGATGGATCGAGGTCACGAGCCAAGTAGAAGCGCCCCCGACCAGAACGGTCGGGAAGTCTCCTCAAAATCCTTGCCAGATCATGATCAACGACTGAGATTCTATAAAAAAAAAGGTTGACCGGGTCAACGCCCCGTGGCATCGTCAAATCATGCCATATTAGCTCGGTGGCTGCCCTTGAACAACCGCGCACCTGATCGAAACGCTACAAACGACGGCCCAAATCTCCTCCCGATGAGCGCAAAAAAAAGGTTAACCGGGTCAATGGTCAACTTTGACCAGTCAACGACACGTGACGTCGTAATAGCGCACCACATTAGCTCGGTGGCGGCCCCCGAGCAATCACGCCCCCAATCTAAACTTTGGAAATGACGGCCCCGATCTCCTCCCGATGCGTGCCCAAAAAAAATTGTTGACCTGGTCCATGGTCAATTTTGACCGATTAACGCCACATGGCATCGTCACATCGCACCATGTTTGCTCGGTGGCTGCCCCGAGAAATCGCACCCCTGATCCAAACGTCGGAAATGACACCCAGATCTCCTCCCGATCCGCGCTTCCATGCTCAACTCTCCAGATTTCACCACTTCATCAGGTATTTAATTTCTTTATTTAATTATTAGATAGAATTAATTATTTAATCTCTGAAAAAATAATTAATAATCGTAAAAAAATTATTAAAAATTATATAAATAATTATTAATTCGGAACAATATTTTTAAATTTAGAAAAAAATAATTATTAATTTAGAATAATTAATTAAAATTTTCAAAAGTTAATTATTAAATTCGGAAAGTGAATAAAATTTTGAAAAATGATTAAAATTTGGAAAAAGTTCATAAAAATCTGGAAAAGTCAAAAAAAGTCCAGAAAATTCTTAAAATAATTTTGGGTAATTTACAAGCTCAAAATATCACTGATATGGCTAAAATTGGGGTTAAATCGAGACCGTCCAGATCGATCACGAATCCTGAAGCACGGGGGTAAAAAGGTAATTTCACATACAGATGGATCCAAAACGGGTATTGGGCCTCCTTCTCACAGAACCAACCACCCGCGAATGGATCCACTTCAATTGGGTACGGGTCCCGACCCGATACAAGCCTAATCCACCAAGAAGAGAATCAAGCCACTGATTTGGTCAAATCAATAAACCTGTTTAGCTCTCACCAGGGAATCAAGGCCTAACTTCCCAAAACAGAATAGGAGGATTTTTCTCCTATTGGTTAGGCAGGAAATTAGGCCCCAAATGGCTCCAAAGGCGACTATAAATACAACCCCTCTACCACCGAGACCAGGTTAATGACTTTTTCACCACTTAAGCTCTTTCTTAATCTTTCCTGATTACTGACAAGAGCGTCGGAGGGTGCGTCGCCGGAATCAACCCCGGTGTTTCGCACTTCCTTGCAGGTTGTGCCAGGAGCAAGAAGTCCGAGTCAATCGTTCAGGTGTTTCCCGGACTCACAAATTCTATCTGTTTACCCCCACACCGAAATCAGCGGTAACAGATTGGCACCGTCTGTGGGAAGCCACCACACGAACGACCTCAGCTTCTCCTTCCTCGCCTTCCATCACCATGCCTCCGAAGAAGAACAGATCCAAAGGATCCAACCGGGTGGCCAACCCCGCCGACCCTACGGAGGATACCCCCGTCAACCCAATTCCCCAATCTGGGCTTCCTCCGCCGACCCAACCGGTCCAGCCTCAACATCCTCAGCAACAACCCAACAATGGTCCCACCGGTCTCAACGGCCAGAAGCTGAAGCAGCCCATCCAGGACCATGTCTCGGTCCGTAATGGATCCTCGGACTCGATGGCCTCCCATAACCCCGACCTCAGCCTCACGCTCCAGAACCGCCAGAAGGAGAACGACCTCCGCACACACCTTGACGAGAGGCGGGCCCGAGCGGGAGCCTCTCGGCAGCGTCAGGGTGAGCGGTCACCTCGTCGCCGAGACAGGCGGAGATCCCCGTACCGGAGAGGCCGAGCGGCATCTCCCGAACACCAGAGGAGGAGGCCGCGTTCCCCCGAGGATCGGCATCGTACGAGGGACCGTGAGGTACCCATCAGCCGTGCCGAATTCCTCCAGTTTCAGGAGACTGTACTGCAGGCCCTGAACGCCCGTGCCAACAACCAAAACCCCCCGAGGATCCCAACACCCCCTCGGATTCCCAGTCCTCGCCGCCGGTCGCGAAGTCCTCTCCAGGCTCCCAGTCGTCAGCAACAGTACAGTCCCCGCCGATCCGAGGGATACCGGCACCGAAGTCCACGCTCTCCCTCTTATGAGGAAGATTCCGAAGGGTCATACGGTTACCGGCGAGGGGACGATGCCTTTGACCGCCGCCTCCATGAGGTGGAGAGGCGCATTGTCCGTATGGACCGAGAAGAGGAGTCCAGAGCAGGGACTGTTCGCCCGAACAGACCGCCCTTCTCTCGGACAATCATGGAAGCTCGCATACCGAGGGGTTTCAAACCTCCGCAGTTTGAAACGTACTCAGGCGAGTCCGACCCAGTAGACCACGTCGAGAGTTTTAAGACTCTGATGCTGATCCACCAAGTCTCCGACGCCATACTCTGCAGGACCTTCCCGGCCACCCTTCGGGGTTCGGCTCGGGAATGGTATTCCAGGCTTGCCCCCGCCTCCATCTTTTCGTTTGAACAGTTTGAGACGCTGTTCATAACTCACTTTGTGAGCAGCCGACGGGCCGAGAAAACGAGTCTCTCCCTTCTGAACCTCCGGTAGGAAAGGGGTGAGAAGCTGCGGGACTATGTGAAGAGGTTCACAGCAGAAGTCAGGTCGATCGCCTCCTTAGACCAATCCGTGGCAACGGTGGCGTTCCAGTCGAACGTCCTCAACTCCAACCTCCGCTCGTCCCTAGCAAAGAAGCCGCCTACCAACTTCGCCGACCTCCTACTGAGGTGCGAGAAATACATCCGAGCCGAGGAGGCCGAGTCCCTCCCGAACTTCGGAGGACCCTCCTCCGGCTCGAAGAGGAAGGCAACGGAGGAAGAGGGGGCCAAGAAGACAATGAAGGACGGAGGCGGCCAGCGTCGTCCTCCCCCCAGGTTTGAGAAATTCACACCCCTCACAACTAATGTCTCCACTATCCTCATGGAGGTAGAGAAGGAGGGGGTCCTCCCTCCAGCCCCGAGAATGCACAAACCGGCGAAGAGGAGGGACAAAGATAAGTGGTGTCGGTATCACCGAGACCACGGGCACGAGACGAATGACTGTCGGGCATTGAGAGATGAGATCGAAGCCCTCATCCGAAGGGGACAGTTGGCGAAGTTCGTGAAGGCTAACGATCGGACAGATCGGAACTCTCCTCCCCCTCGGGGGGCTAACAAGCGCTCTGAGCGGTGCAAAGTGACCCCTGAGTTCGAAGAAGAAAGGGTTCTGCATATGATCCACGGGGGCCCCATGGGCGGCTCCTCTAATACGACTCGAAAAGCCTTCGTCCGAGAGGTGAACTCGGTCCACAGTGCTCCTCCTCCCAAGGGCTTCGGAGTGCCCGTGTCCTTCTCCGACGCTGATCTCGAAGGAGTCCGAACCCCTCACTGTGACGCCCTCGTCATCGACCTCCGCATGGCCAACTTCAAGGTGCAGAGGATTTTGGTTGACAACGGGAGTTCGGTCAACATCCTATTCCTCTCGGCCTTCCAGGGTCTCCAGCTGTCCCGAGACCGTCTGAAGCCGGCCGGATACACTCTACACGGGTTCACGGGGGTCCCGGTGACCGTCGAAGGGGTGATAACCCTTGACGTTACTGCGGGGAGCACCCCTACTACCCGGACCGAGCCCATGGACTTCATGGTCGTTGACGTCCCGGCAGCATACAATGTCATCCTCGGCCGCCCCGGCCTAGCTGCCCTTGAGGCCGTCCCCTCAGCATACCATTTGAAGATGAAGTTCCCCACTCGTTCGGGTGTAGGGGAAGTCAGGGGAAGCCAGGAAACAGCTCGGAAGTGCTACATGACTTCCACCGGGGGACCAGTGCTCTCGCTCGAGACACTCGAGATCCCCGAGCCGAAGGCTCGCCCAACGTCCGAGCCGGCGGACGAGTTAGAAGAAGTGCTCTTCTCTGACGAGGATCCGAGCCGAAAATTCCTCGTCAGCAAGTCCTTGCCGACCGTGCTATTCTCCGACCTGGTGAGGTGTATCCGGGGTAACCGCGACCTATTTGCTTGGTCGGCCGCGGATATGCCCGGCATCTCCGAAGACTTGCTCGTCCACCGCCTAAGCGTCGAGCCGGGGTGCAAACCGGTTCAGCAGAAGAGGCGAAAGTTCGCTCCCGAGCGACAGCAGGCAATCAAGGAGGAAGTGGATAAGCTGCTGAAGGCCAAGTTCATCCAGGAGGTGAATTATCCCGAGTGGCTGTCGAATGTTGTGATGGTCAAGAAGTCCAACGGCTCGTGGAGGATATGCATCGACTTCACCGACCTCAACAAAGCGTGTCCGAAGGATCCCTTCCCTCTCCCGAACATCGACACCCTAATCGACGCCACCTCGGGCCATGAGCTCCTCAGCTTCATGGATGCCTTCTCGGGGTACAACCAAATCCGGATGTTCCCTCCGGACATCCCGAAGACCTCCTTCGTCACCGACCAAGGCCTCTACTGCTACCGAGTAATGCCGTTCGGTTTGAAGAACGCGGGCGCCACCTACCAGCGCCTCGTTAACAAGGTCTTTCAGCATCAGATCGGCCGAAATATGGAGGTGTACGTCGATGACATGCTCGTCAAGAGCATCCACGGCACCGACCATGTAGCCGACCTCCAAGAGGCTTTCGGCGTGTTGAGGAAGTACAACATGCGGCTAAACCCGAACAAGTGTGCGTTCGGAGTCTCCTCTGGCAAGTTCCTCGGTTTCATGGTGAGCCAGCGGGGGATTGAAGCTAACCCCGAAAAGATCAAAGCCATATTAGACATGGCCCCGCCTCGGAACGTCAGAGAAGTGCAGAAGCTCACCGGTCGGCTCGCAGCCATTGGTCGGTTCCTCTCCAAGTCAGGGGAAAAGTGCCTTCCCTTCTTCAAGGCACTCCGAGGCGCTAAGGGATTTGAATGGGGCGAGGCACAGCAAGCGTCGTTCGACCAGCTGAAAGCCTATCTGGTGAACCCCCCTCTGCTAAGTAAGCCGGTCTCAGGCGAGCCTCTCTTCCTCTACTTAGCAGCCTCCGAGCAGTCCCTGAGCGCTGTCCTGGTCAGAGAAGAGGACCGGACCCAGAGGCCTATTTACTACGTGAGCAAGGTACTTCGGGATGCCGAGCTCCGTTATCCGAGGATAGAAAAGATAGCCTATGCCCTCGTCATGGCAGCAAGAAAGCTTCGGCCCTACTTCCAATCTCATTCAGTCATCGTCCTCACCGATCAGCCGCTCAAGCAAGTCCTCCATAAGCCCGAAACCTCGGGTCGGCTGATGAAGTGGTCGATAGAGCTGAGTCAGCACGACATCTCCTATCAGCCTCGGACGGCAATTAAGGCACAGGCCCTCGCCGACTTCATTGTAGAGTCCACCATCCCTGAGGTCGGCCACGTCCCGAATGGACCCCCCATTTGGACAGTCTTTGTGGACGGATCCTCTTGCAGTGAAGGAAGCGGCACCGGCGTTATCCTGAACGGCCCTGATAGCTTCGTCCTACAGTATGCGATCCGCATGAACTTCAAGGCCTCGAACAACGAGGCGGAGTACGAGGCCCTCATAGCTGGCCTCGGACTCGCACGAAGCGCTGGGGCGCAGCGCCTTCGGGTTCACAGTGACTCCCAACTAGTTGTGAATCAGGTCTTGGGCGAGTACGAGGCCCGCGATGAGCGAATGACTAAGTACCTCGCCAAGGTCAGGGGTCTGATGGGTCAGTTCGAAGAAGCCGTCATCCAGCGCGTCCCTCGGGAGGAGAACTCACAGGCCGATGCTCTCTCCAAATTGGCTTCGTCTTCTCTGCAGGGTCTTGAACAGACCGTGCTGATCGAAGTCCTCTCCAAGCCGAGCATCGAAGACGAGACGCCTAGATCGATGGAGACATTGCCGGTCGCGCTGCAGGACAATTGGATGAAACCACTGGTAGAATTCTTAAGGGATGGAGTTCTGCCTCAAGATCCCAAAGAAGCACGCCGAGTTAGAACCCGAGCCGAGCGCTATGTCTTCATCGAGGGCATCCTATACAAGCGCTCCTTCTCCCAAACAGACGGCCGACCATATCTACGATGCCTCTCTCCGGATCAAGCTGAGTATGCCCTACAGGAGCTTCATGAAGGGATCGGCGGGGCACACTCGGGATTTAGGTCCCTAGCCCGAAAAGCTCTGAATTATGGGTACTTCTGGCCAACGCTTCTCCAAGACGCCGAGCGACACATTCGGCAGTGCGGCTCCTGCCAGAAACACTCCAACATCCGACGCCTCCCTCAAGCCAACCTCACCTCCCTATCGAGCCCTATCCCCTTCGCGATGTGGGGAATGGACCTGATAGGGCCTTTCTCTCCAGCTCCTGGTCAGCTCAAGTTTTTAGTCGTGGCTATCGACTACTTCTCGAAGTGGGTCGAGGCCGAGCCCCTCGCCACGATAACCGAGAACAAAGTGGTGCAGTTCTTCTGGAAGAACATTATATGCAGATTCGGCGTCCCGCGCGTCCTCGTGACAGATAACGGGACCCAGTTCACTGGCTCAGCATTCCGAACCCTGTGCGACGACCTCGTCATTCAACAGCGGTTCTCGTCCGTCTCGCACCCCCAGTCGAACGGACAAGCCGAGAACGCTAATAAGCAGATCCTTGCGGGGCTCAAGAAGAGGTTGGACAAATGCTCCAAAGGTCAGTGGGTCGACCAACTCCCTAATGTGTTGTGGAACTACCGCACAAGCAAGCGAACGCCCACTGGAGAGTCCCCTTTCAGCCTTACTTATGGGGCCGAGGCCGTTATACCCCTCGAGGTCGGAATTCCTTCCCCTCGGCTCATCGCCTATGACGAAGCGCAGAATGCCAGGGAACTCAGAGAAAACTTGGACCTGATAGATGAATTGAGGGAAAGGGCATCGATTAGGCAGCAAAATTACAGAAGGAGAGTCGAGCTAGCCTACAACAAGAAAGTCCGGCCCGCCAACCTCGAGCAAGGAGATCTGGTGTTGAGAAAGCTAGCCATATCCCTCCCCAGTCAGAAGGGCAAGCTAGCTCCGAATTGGGAAGGGCCGTACCGGGTCACAAAAGTTGTTCGGCCTGGGGCGTATCGACTTGAGGACATGGACGGAGAGAGCTTCCGAGGACCTGGAACGCCGATCACCTCCTGAAATACCAAGAGAGCGCCCCGACGCCTCTCTAAGTAATCCGAGGTGTCGCGCCACTCCTCTCCTTTAACTTGTAACCGGTTCTATGAATTCTACTATGTAAAACGGTTCGCCGTCAAATATCAAATAAAGAAAGCTCCATTTTGTTTTTGAATTTGCCTGTTCTTTTCCTCCCCTCTTGCTATACCGATGGTTTGGAGTCCAACACTCGGCTCGACTTTACCTCCTCGGTTCGTCTCCGGACGAACCAGGGGTAGATCGCCGTTCGGAATTGCTCCCACAGCCGTTGAACTATACCGATGGTTCGGAGTCCAACACTCGGCTCGACTTTACCTCCTCGGTTCGTCTCCGGACGAACCAGGGGTAGATCGCCGTTCGGAATTGCTCCCACAGCCGTTGAACTATACCGATGGTTCGGAGTCCAACACTCGGCTCGACTTTACCTCCTCGGTTCGTCTCCGGACGAACCAGGGGTAGATCGCCGTTCGGAATGGCTCCCGCAGCTGTTGAACTATACCGATGGTTCGGAGTCCAACACTCGGTTCGACTTTACCTCCTCGGTTCGTCTCCGGACGAACCAGGGATAGATCGCCGTTCGGAATTGCTCCCACAGCCGTTGAACTATACCGATGGTTCGGAGTCCAACACTCGGCTCGACTTTACCTCCTCGGTTCGTCTCCGGACGAACCAGGGGTAGATCGCCGTTCGGAATTGCTCCCACAGCCGTTGAACTATACCGATGGTTCGGAGTCCAACACTCGGCTCGACTTTACCTCCTCGGTTCGTCTCCGGACGAACCAGGGGTAGATCGCCGTTCGGAATTGCTCCCGCAGCCGTTGGACTATGCCTAAGGTCCGGAACACGTATCCAGACCACTCTTGACTGACAGACGAGGGTCGAAGGCAGACATATCCGGTCGGCATCCGAGCAAGTGCCTTCCCGAGCTGGTAAACGGGGAAAATACACTTCCTCCTCAACTTTCGTGCCTGATCTTCATCAGACGGCTCAGATCGTGCCACTCGCGCAAAACGACAAGATAACGTTTTCTTGGAAAACGAGCCACCTCGAGATCCGCGCCTACATTCAACGGCTCAGATCTCGCCACGTCGAAATAGCACTCTCGAGAACATCGCCGTGTCAGACCCACTAAGCGACAAATCGCCGTACCCCTGGGGATCCATTCGACTAAATAGACACACTCAGTTCTGATAGTTCGGCACGACCAACACAGTTATAAACAAAGACAGACGTACAAAACACCGAAAGGGGATTTTATTAAATATCGGCGTACAGTACAAAATAGACCATTACAAAAGTGTCGGCAAACAAAACATACACCCCCCGACCCACTACACTTGTCTTTCATAAAAATGCATCCTATCCATCTTGTTCGCCCTCCTCGGCAGACGGTTCCTCCGCCTCACCTCGAAGCTTCGCCATTTCCGCCCGCAGCTGTCCCATCTCCGAGAGCAAGTCGTCCCGTTCGGCAATGAGTTTCGACTGAATGTGCCGAATACTTTTGACCCGAAGAGCATTGCTGAATGCGGTCTGCGAGTCCTCGTCCTCCCCTACGGGGCTCAGCTCGACGATCTTGCTCTCCAAGCGTTGTGTTTCGGCCTCCCGGAGACTGAGAACCAACGAGAGATGATTCCACTCGCCCTCGGATCGGCGTAGCTTCAGATCGACACTCCTGGGGCTCAGAACCACCGTCCCAGAAGTCGCCTCGGATGCGGAGTCATCATTCGGACGCCCGGAGTCCGATCCATGGATCGCCGCGACAAGCTGAAAAATAGGAAAAACGAACAAAGCGGTTTCAATACAGTGTCGAAGACAAACACTTAAAAAGTTTTTCAGAATTTTTCGCATTCAGACATAATAGTGTTACAGACGGTCGACCGACCCTACAACTAAGTTATTACAACGGCCAACAGAAAGGAAAAGTGACATAATCAAGTCCTCTTCGGAAGGGGAATGCTTCGGTTTAGGGAAACGCGAGGACGACGAGGCCGACCCTCTGAGCTCGACCCTAAACCAACGAAGCGCGACCCCCCTTCACTGCTAGTCCTAACAGCCGCGCCGACCGATGCCCCGCTCGACGAGACAGCCGCGCTGCTCTGAGCGTCAGTCGGACTCCGCCTGGTCGTTAGCGGGCGCGTCGCGAGTTCATAAAACGTGATCCCCCTCTCACTTTCCTCGCGAGTGCACGACGTGCTACGAACATTAGCCCTCTCCGGCGCAGGTTTAAGCGACGCGATCTCCTCCTCCAGTTCGATAATCCGATCCCTCAGGACGACGTCCTTCGCCAATTTCTTTGATCGAGGGGCCTTCAACGACCCGGAGGCATTGGGACTATCAGTTGCAAGCCGCCGATAGTGGGTGACCTCGATCCCCCTATCTACTGTGATCCTCCTGAGCATGTCGACTTCGGCCAATAGTCTCTTACGCTCAGCCAAAGCCCCCTCCAGCTCGGAGGCCATCCTCTCCCTTTCCGCCGAACTCTCTCTCTCCGATAACCCCAAGTGCTGTACCTCGGCCAAAAGATCGTCGTTCTTCTGCTCGGCGGCTTTAAGCTCCCCACGAAGCCGCTCAATTTCCCCTTCGGAACCAGGACCCTGGGAGCGCTTCCGGAGTTGATGCAGCTCGCGACAGTTCCTCCTCAGAACTGCCCTGACCTCCTCCGCCTGGCCGAGCAGGAGAAACCGCTTCTGCCGGCTGTCCGAAAGTTCACGCTTCAAATTGGCCAATTCCTTCCGAAGGAAGACCAGCTCCGTGACCGGACCAAACACCACCTGAAAAGCGGAAATAAATCCGAGGCCCAACAGTTGGAGAAATTTACGCCCAAAACGCCCAAAACGCACACTAAGTCCGAGGCTCAACACTTGGACAAATTTTTGGCCAAACAAAATACTTTTTCATTCAAAACAAGGGCGGTGGCCAGTCCGCGATAAGGCTTACAAAAAGAAAACAAAACCAAAAAGACTGAAAGTAGGAAGACAACCGAGTCAGGGGTCGACCTTTTTGCCGCTCGGATTCGTCGACCCCTCGGCCTTGCCGTCGCCGTCACCCTCGCCCCCGCCTTCGCTCCAGCTCTCCTCCTCGGAGAGTTCCTCCTCCTCGCCCTCGGCTTCGGTCTCACCATCGCCTTCGGCGGGTTCTGTCTCACCATCGGGTCCGAGTAAACCCTCGGTGATCCCTTCTTCCCCCTCCACGGGCTCGTAAAAGTCATAGGAGGACGAGTCGAAGCCTGGGTTCTTCGCGGCTACATGGGTCAGGGCACGGCCGTAGGCGTCCAGCATATTCTGGATCATGTGCTGCGCGGCCTCCTCTTGCACGGCCTTCTTCACCTCCTTCACCTTCCTCAGGTGGTTGGCTTTGATCCTCTCGGCTCTCTTCCGAGCAGTCTCCCCTTCCGACCGAGCCTTGGCCAGCTCATCCTTCAGCTCGGTGACCTCCTTCTCGGCTCCCGACCGAGCGCTGGCCAGCTCCTCCTTCAGCTCGGCCACCTCCTTCTCAAACTTGGCCGCCGTATCCTTCGACGATTGGATAGCGTCGGCCAGCTTCTTCTCCAGGTCCTCCGCTTCGGCGACTCTCTTCGTCGAAAGAAGCAGCTCGGACTCAAGCCGCTTCGCCACCCGAATGCGCTCCGTCCTCTCCTTCTCCTTCTCCTGATCCTTCCTCGCCATCTCCTCGACCAGCCAACTGAAGTGGCAGAGGGTCTGGAAGAGAACAACGCGTTAAAATCCGAGCCCAAGAACTTAGAAAAAAATCCAAGGAAAAATATGAATGAAGAAGGGTTCGACACACTCACCGACATAGTGCTCCGGGCCATCTGCATCACGTTGTCCCCTGCCATCCCGGCCCTCAGGGTCGCTCGGTCCTTCGGGGTCGGCAGGTGCCTCACTGCCTCCATACAGATGTTCCCGTCGCCCAAAAAGCCGTCGACGTTCATCACCTGCCAATCAGGGACGAAGATCTGTTTATGACGCTCGGTCAAGATCTTCTCCGCGCCGGGGGTGAGTGGCGGAACCTGGAGGGACAGCGCATCGGCCACTCCGAACTCATTGCTCGACGGACCAGGAGCGTCCGCCTCCGGGGTAGGAGCAGGAGCACCCGGGGCCGAAGGATCGAGGTCCACGACCCCACCCTGCTCGGGGACCGCGACCTTTGCCGAAGGGACAAGGACCTCAACCTCTCCCTCCTTCAGGACCGCAACCTTCGGTTGATCGGCTGCCTTCACTACCGAGGCCTTCTTCGAAGCTCGGCTGTCCTGAGGCGCTGCCGACGGCCTCTTCTTCTTCTCCTGCTCGGACCTGCCCTTCGCCACCAGGGCCTTGTAATCGAGCTTCATGGTCTCTGCAAGAGTCGAACGAAAAAACTTAGAAAATTGAATGCAAACTTCACGGAGAGAAGTATAAATACCAGAAGCGTACGAGGGTCGATCGGACTGAGACCCCCACGGAACAGTTGCTCTTCGGTGATATCCTTCCAGCTAAGCGTCGGCAGAGCAAGGATCTTCTTCTGAACCTCGGTCTCTGCAGCGTTCAGCGGAACGTCCTTCTTTGTGCGCTTAGGTAGTCCGTCCGCCCAAACTGTCGGTATCACCCACGGCGTCAGACTCCGAACGAGGAAGTATTTGTCCTTCCAGTGTTTGATCGAGTCCGGATTCTCGATCAGTTTCACGCCCGGCCGGGGCGAAAGATAAAACCTCTTCTCGTCTTTCCTCGGCTGGACGGGTCGGAAGAGACTCCGAAAGAGGTACATGGTCGGCTTGGCGCCGATCTCTTGGCATCGGAGGAGGAACGCCACAACTTGCCTCCATGTGTTCGGCATCAGTTGAGCGGGACTCAGACCATACCAAACCAGGACGTCAACCACGAACGGGTGGAGGGGAAAGCGAAGACCGGCAATGAGGGAGTCGACCGGAAAGACGCATATGTCCGGAGAGGACCCAGTGTTGGCTCGGAACCCCGGCCCAGGGAGGAGCAACGTGTACTCGAGAGGGATCTGGAAGCCCTCTCGGACCAGATGAAGGTCCCCTTCGGTAAGAGTCGAGATCTTGCGATCGACCTCGGATAGCTCCCTAGGCTCGTTCTCCTCCACCAGTTTAGCCGTACCTTGGGTGACCTTCTCCAAGATATCCTCAGTATAATCCCGGACTCCTCCCACGCTCGACACGGCGATGGGCTGCCGACCGAACTCCCCCGCTCTCTTCGGCGTCTCCACTATAGTAATTACGGCTTTGCCCTTTCGGGACTCCGCCGTGACTTCTTGGGGCACCTCGGCCACTCCGCCCTCCGCGTCTGGACGAACAACGTCCTGCTCGCTCGGCTCCACTACTCCTTTCTCTTTCTCCCCTCGGCCAACGGCTTGCTCCGAGGCGGGGGTCTCAACCGAAATCTTAACCATATTTTCCTAAAGAGAGAAGGGAAAGAGACTGACCTTGAAGTGACAGCTACGGTCGGAAACTTCGCCGGAACTAGGAACGCTACCGCGACAGCTAGCGACACCACCAGGGAGCTAAAGACCTCGAAGCAAAGTAAATACGAAAGAGAGAGAGTAAAAGTGAAAAGTGAAGACTTGGTCAAAGGGGGGGTAAAGATTTATAGTGAAAATGAGGCGCCTCTTGGACTTCCAGAGCGACTTTTGGGCTACTCTCGAAGCATCTCGAAGGCCCACCACAAAGTCAACCAGCTCGGCAAGATGGGACGAGAATCCGAGCTGCGAGCAAACCGAACGTGGCTGCAATAGAGTCCGCTCGGAATCCGTGCAAGTGTCTTCCCGAGCTGGTAAATGGGGAAAACTCCCTTCCCCCTCAACTTCCGTGCCTGATCTTCATCAGACGGTCCAGATCTCGCCGAGAGCACTAAACGACAAGATAGTGTTTTCTTGGAGAACACGCCCCATCTCGAGATGCGTGTCAGCATCCGGCGGCTCAGATAGCGCCACGTCGCTCGGACGATCGGGACCTCGGACGCCTCGCCTATGCATAAAAGAACCTGGAAAATTTTTGATTATGTTTTAAGGCGCCGCCCTCGGCGGGCGCCCCCCGGGTCCCGTGCCTCGGTCGGTATAACCCCGACAACAGGCCCCGGTCAGAAGCAGATCGGCACTCCCCCATCTCTAACTCCCCCGGGCTGACCTCCGTCAAAAGCCATCAGCCCGAGAAGGAAGACAGAGATGGGAGGGGACCCACCAACACTCAGAGGTCGAAAGAGACGCACCATCTCGAGCTAGTTGGTTGCAACTGGAAGGCTCGGCTTGTCGAAAGACTCTAATAGCGGCACCTTCACAGTTGCAACAAACGGACTCGGATGGCCCGGAGATCGACATCGGACAGGGGTCGTCACTCTCCCACCAAGATCTCCGCCTACTTCAACACTCACTTCGGAGCAACCGAAGAAGGCAGAAGATCTTGGTGAGAGAACGGCGACCCGTCCTTCGAAAGAGGTCCGCACCCCGGGTCCGGACCATGGCCGTCGATGCTACTGTCTTGTTGCCCCCCACCCCTCACACCCCTTCGGAGCAGGGAGGGATGGGGAAACAACAAGACAGCGGGGCGACCGCCCGTCCTTCCGGGAAGGCCCATCCCTCGGATCCGGACTACGGTCGTCGCCACTCTTGCCTTATTCTCCTCCGCTCCCGACACCCACTTAGGGACCGTCCGGAACGGGAGAAGAAAAAGGTAAGAGAGCGACCACCCGTCCTTCGGAGATAACTCATCCCCCGAGTGCGGACTACGGTCGTCACCACTACTACCTCGTTCCCCCTCGCTCCTGACATCCACTTTGGGGCTGTCAGGAACAAAGGGAAAACCAGGCAGAAGAGCAACCACCACTCCGAACTTCAAGAGAGAAGCTACCCAAGGCAGACGCCTCCGAGGTCTGGAACCCAATTTGGTTGTGACAAAAATGACAAAAGGGATGGGGTACTTATAGCCTGCCACCTGTAGCCAGCCATTACTACCCTCGGAAACTGAAGCGCCGCGTTTTAATTGAGGGAATTATTGATCCCCGGAAGTCGGAACGCCACGCATTAATCAAAGGAATTATTCTTAATGGCCTGGGGAAGGGGAATGCCGCACAAACCCCGAGCGCCATTAATACCCTCGGAAGCAAGATCGCCCCCGAACAGATAGCGCCACGAGATCGCCTTCGGTCGGCTGCCGAGCAGAGGCCTTCCCGAACTGGTAAATGGAGAAAAAAAGGCACCGAGCTATCTCAGCCGTCGGATCTCTCAGAAATTCACGCTCCCAATGGCGAACGGCTCAGATTGCGCCACGTGCGCTAGAAGACAAGATAGCGTTTTCTTGGGAACCGTTCCCGTCTCGAGATGCGTGCCAACATCCAACGGCCCAGATTACGCCACGTCACTCAAGCCCTCGGTCGGCTGCCGAACCCCCATCCCTTCGGTCGGCTGCCGAGCAGAGGCCTTCCCGAACTGGTAAACGGAGAAAAACGCTGCCGAGCAGCAGCAACCGTCAGATCTTTCCGAAATTCGCGCTCATCCGCGATCAGCGGCCCAGATCGAGCCACGCCATAAATCGGTATTTAAATCATTTTTTGTCTATTTAATTTGTTTTACTTGTATAAAAATTGCGAGAAAATTGTTAAAAATTCGGGAAAATTAGCCAAAAATTCTGGAGAGTAATTGAGATCTAGGGGGCACATTTTCGAACCCTTGAACGAACAATTATCGCCCAGAATGTACGGCTAAGGCCCCCGAATGATTAGCAAACGCGTCGCAAAGTTAAACAAGTAGTCCGAAAAAATAGATAAAAACTCTTGAATACCCGATGTGACCAGAGAACTGCCAGCGGCGTCAAAAGTCGCCTCACTACCCCCTTTCCAGATTCAAAATCCCACGTCTGGACTCCGATACAACTCCATCAGCCACTAAAACAGCTAAACTACTCCTCAAAGTCTGATCACACTCAATCTTTAGGAGTGGGGGGCTCGTGATATGGCTAAAATTGGGGTTAAATCGAGACCGTCCAGATCGATCACGAATCCTGAAGCACGGGGGTAAAAAGGTAATTTCACATACAGATGGATCCAAAACGGGTATTGGGCCTCCTTCTCACAGAACCAACCACCCGCGAATGGATCCACTTCAATTGGGTACGGGTCCCGACCCGATACAAGCCCAATCCACCAAGAAGAGAATCAGGCCACTGATTTGGTCAAATCAATAAACCTGATTAGCTCTCACCAGGGAATCAAGGCCTAACTTCCCAAAACAGAATAGGAGGATTTTTCTCCTATTGGTTAGGCAGGAAATTAGGCCCCAAATGGCTCCAAAGGCGACTATAAATACAACCCCTCTACCACCGAGACCAGGTTAATGACTTTTTCACCACTTAAGCTCTTTCTTAATCTTTCCTGATTACTGACAAGAGCGTCGGAGGGTGCGTCGCCGGAATCAACCCCGGTGTTTCGCACTTCCTTGCAGGTTGTGCCAGGAGCAAGAAGTCCGAGTCAATCGTTCAGGTGTTTCCCGGACTCACAAATTCTATCTGTTTACCCCCACACCGAAATCAGCGGTAACAATCACCGTTACAACTTGAGCAAGATCCAAACTTCCTTGAGAACTCCGATAAGTTCTGTAAACCATTAAAAATTGGCGAACTACTCCTCAGAGGCTGAGAAACTTAGTCTTCGGGAGTGGGGGCTTGCGATATAGAAAAAAATAGAACCAAACCGGGATCGTTCAAATCGGGCACGAATCATAAAGCTCCATGGGTAAAATGGTAAAATCCACTACAAATGGGTTCGTAAATGGGAATTAGGCCTCTTTCAAGCCCAATAGCCCAAAACGGGTCTGTCTCATTAGGTTGTCATAACAAACCAATATAAATGAGTGCATGATTATTTAAATATGATTTAAACTCATAATTATCTATGAGAAACGATTTAAAAACCATATATCTTATCATGAGAAGAGTTTTAACCCAATCTCCCTAACCACTCTTATCTCTTCACCTAAAAGAGATAATCAATTCAATCCAAACACACCGGGAAGTAAAGATAAATCATTATCTATAAATACCCCATACCTCCAGAAGAAACAGGTAATCAATATTTTTCCACCAAAAGCTCTCTCATAATCTTCTTGAGTCATGACTTGAGCGTCAGAGGGTCTGTCGTCAGGGTCAACCCCGGTGTTGCAGATTTTTGCATGTCAATCGGAGTGAACGTCACCATCCAGATCATATTCGATGGTGCAAATGAGTAAGATTCTGAATTCAACATCAGTTGGAAACAGTCAACATCGGTGAAAGTCAAAAAGGTTAGTTTTTTATTGTTTTTAAAAGAATTCACAACATCTATTTGTTTCAACACAAAAATTAGCAACAACAGTGCATATGCTGCAAGATGGTGACTTAGGTCGCTTTACTTGTTCAATTTGTATTGCCTGCGTAAAACTTACTGACATCATGTTAACAGTTGTCGAGATATACAACATTGTAGAGTGACAGTCCTTGAAAATATTAGTCCATATGGAGTGTGGACTAGAAAAGATGCGTCTTACTCTCATCAGAAGGTGCTTGACTGCAAGGCATTTGTACATGTGGCCAATGAGAAGATATCAAAGTTAGATTACAAGGTTGCACCATGTATTTTTTTTGGCTATGGTGAATAATAATTTGGCTACACATTATAGGACATGAAAGCAAAGAAGCTCATAACAAGCAGAGATGTGTTCTTCCGTGAAGATCAAACACTTGGCAATACTGATGAACAGGTACAACCTGGAGGTGCTGTGAAAGCAGTTGATCCATTGACTTTCGATGTTAAAGAACAACAAGGTGATACAAATGAAGTTTCTCCCGACATTCCTGAAGCAAATAATAATGAGATACCTCCAGAATCAGAGATTCTTGATCAGGGGGAAGCTAATCAAGATGAGACAAATTAGAAGGAGACTCTGGACCAACAAGAAGATGAAACTTAACTTAGAAGATCCAATAGAGACTGAGTTCCATCAACCAAGTACCCCCATCTCAGTACATCTTGTTGACCGATAATGGAGAGCCTGAGACATATGAGGAGGCCAAATCTTGTAGAGATGGTGACAAATTGATGAAGACAATGGAGTACAGGATGGATTGTCTAATCAAGAATGGTACCTATGATTTGATACATCTTCTAGAAGGCAAAAAGGCACCCAGGAATAATGGGTGTATAGGCTGAAAAGAGATGACAATATGACAAATTATAAGGCTCGCTTTGGTGGTCAAGGGATTTGGGCCGAAGAAAAGTGTTGACTTTGATGAGATTTTCTCATCAGTAGTGAAGATGACTTCAATTCGAGTTATTCTCCGTTTGGCTGCTAGCATGGATCTTGAGTTAGAGCAGTTAGACGTGAAGACCGCATTCCTCCATGGTGACTTAGAGGACGAGATTTACATGAAGCAACCCCAAGGCTTCGAAGTCAGAGGAGACATGGACTGCAAGCTAAAGAAAAGCCTACATGGACTGAAATAAGCTCCAATGCAATGGAACAAGAAGTTCGACTCATTCATGGTGAATCATGGGTACAAACGGACCAATGCAGATCACTCCGTCTATATTCGTCAATTTTCTAGAGTCCTTTGATATGAAGGAATTAGGTCCAGCCAAGCAAATTTTAGGCATACAGATTGTTCGTGACAGAAAATTCAAGAAGTTGTGGCTGTCGCAAGAGAGGTATGTTGAACGAGTGCTTAAGAGGTTCAACATGAAATGAGTAAGCCTCTGAGCTCACCTATAGGTAATCATTTTAAATTGAGCAAGAAATCATGTCCAAGTACAATTGAAGAAAAAGAAAAGATGGCAAGTATTCCCTACTCTTCGGTGGTAGGAAGTCATATGTATGAAATGGTATGCACATGACCAGACATTGATCATGCTATACGCATTGTGGGCAGATTTCTCTCTAACCTGGGCAAGAATCAATGGGAAGCATTAAAGTGGATTTTGAGATACTTGAAAGGCACTTCTAAGCTATGCTTGGACTTTGGTAATTTCTAACCAGACTAGGAAGGATTCACAGATGCTGACATGGCATGAGATCTTGACGGTAGAAAATCTACATCATGCTACTTATTTACTTTTACAGGGTGAGTTGTGTCATGGCAATTTAAGTTACAGAAAACAGAGGCAGAGTACAGAGCTGCTACAGAAGCATGTAAAGAGTTGTTATGGATGAAGCGGTTTCTCCAAGAATTGGGTTTGAAGCAAGATAATTATGATGTTCATTGTAATAGTCAAAACGCTATTGATTTGAGCAAAAATTCTACTTATCATTCCCGCACCAAGCACTTGATACACTGTATCATTGGATTAGAGGAGTTGTTGAAGATAAGTTGTTTAAGCTAAAAAGGATACATACAGACAAGAACTTGTCAGACATGTTGACAAAAATTGTCACAAAATAGAAATTGGATTATTTCATAAATCTCGGGGGAATGGACTCCAAGTAGTTTGGCGTCGTGATCGGTGTTCCTCCCTCATGGGCTGGAGGGAGAGATTGTTAGTGTACCATGGACTAATCCATCCCATGATGGAGCTTTGTTCCTCAAGAAATATCTAAGAGAAAAATCTAAGAAAATAAATGCTTTTGGAAATCTAAAGTGCTAGTGTTTTTCACAGTGAAAATGGTAATGTTGGAAAACTTCTACCATGGAAAGTTTTATGTTGGAAAAATGAATTAGTTCTTGTAAATTAAAGCACATACCAATTCTGAAGCTTCCACATTGTTCCACCCTCCTCATTTTGGTATCTAGCAATTGAAAGAGTTCTACTCCAAAGTGAAGTAAGGTGTTCCACTCTAAATAGAGAGTGAGAGTTCTTAGAGAGTTGTATATCACTTCAAGTTGAAAGAGATAGAGAGTGTTCCACCACAATTACTGTATGTGAGGATAAACGTGTGATTCTGGTATTCTCTTGTTGTACCAATTATTTGAATAGTGCCTGTGGTTTTACCCTTTAGTGGGTTTCCATGTAAAAATCCTTGATGTTCTTGCTTACTTATTTCTGTTGAGTTTGTGCGATTTTTCATTATGTGGTTATCGATCCTAACAATATACTCAATAAGTTCCTTCTAGTGTTCCTTGTGTAAGATGACCTCATCAAATTGTTAGTATACTTTTTTCTCTAGAATTTGTTTTTTAAATTTTAATTCATCTTGAGCTCAGGTTATTCTTTCATTTCTTTTTTAAGAAAAAATTAAGAAATGAGAAAAGGGCAGTTAAGTAAACTAAGATAAATGATCTGATTTTATCAGCATGCATAATAATGTCAGGTTCAGAGAAGTTCTCTTGTTGTTCTAACTATCTCATGTGAGTAGAAGATCAATTTGTATACAGAGCATCTCCTTCACAATGGACTGGAGAGCTGCAACTGGATGATATTAACTAATTTTGCTTAGTTCAATTCGATATGCATTTGAGTCCTCATCTCAAATAGCAAAAGACAATGGGGATTGATCCTCGTCACAGAGATCTGGCCAGTGCAGCTCTCTTCCCATTTGGCATGAGTTTATTGTAAAAGTGATTAGTGATGTCATGAAATACATAAGAGGTAATGTATTTATTTTTGTTCTTTTTCTGTTTGAGTGGACCATTGTACTAGAATGCAAACAGTCATTGTTACTAATTGAATTCGACGTTGTTGATATATATACCGGTTGATCATTGAACAGAAACTTGAATTCGTTCGAACAAACTTCCTGAAGTTTCTCTCGGATGTAAGATTATTAATCAGTTACAATGCCAAAGATCTAAGTTCTCCATCGTGGAATCCAGCCTAATGAGAAGAATGTCAATTTAATTTTAGATGTAAATTTGCATATTTAGAACCATCAATTGTCATACAATTATAACCAAACAAATGTAGTCCATAGCAATTTCATGATTCTCAAAAGTTTTCAAGCTATTGGATGTACATATGTCAAAGGCTAACAAAGACTTTGTTCATTCTCCTTTGTCTCATCCCCATCAAATTACAACTTACCATTATAAATCAGCATGTGTATTCTAAGTACAAAAGGAGGTTGTATTTAGTGTACAATTTTGTTGTGGAAAACAATAGCTTAGGGATCAGTAGTAGTCATCATCCTCATCATCATCGTTCCTACTACCTCTGAACCTTCTAACCACGGCTGCAATGGCTCCAAAAGCTAAGATTGCTAAGAAAAAGTCAAATCCTCCAACATACCCGACTGCAATGCTTGGCCCAGGTGCGAAGAACGTGAAGGGAGACCAGCCCCATCCACCATAGACACTGTACCCATTCCCACCAACAAGAGGGGGTGCCACTGGTGGGTTGATGTAGATATTCCTGTTCAAAAGTAGACAATCAAATTGTCTCCTATCCATAGTTCTCTAGCTATATCAAACACATACTTTTAGTAGGGTGCCCTATATCATAGACATCTACACATTACTCTTATCAAACTAGTATATGAGCATAACTAAGAGAGTATAGTTTGATTGGGAATGCATTTATTTTTCACGCTTCAGCTTTATCTTTGCCTTAAATATCAAATATAATTTCCTATAGAAAATCTATCATCTTTAATTATTCTAGAAGATTTATTGCAGCTTTTTGGAAGATGCCAACTGGTCAAAGTACCGAATATGAAAAATCCATCTTCGATGTATAGCTTCCTCAGCTGTAGGATTATGATATTAAATAAGAGAGAATTGATGTTAGCTCGACAAATAAGGACAAAATTCTGCCATCACTTCTGTGGAGCCCTATACTCCGCAGATAGTCCCATTTTGAAGGAAAAAGAGCTTAGGTAAAGAAGAAGGCAAGGACAACAGTGGGAGCCTAATTCGTTAATCAATCTACTAGGTTTCATGCCAAAAGCTTCACCCAGCTCATAATTGCACTTTGTACCTACAATTTGACTCACATGTCGGAACCAAGCAAAGCTTGAGCAAGTCTAGCAACAAAACTGGCCCAATTCTAAATCTCCCAACCATGAAGACCAATCTTCTCCAGTTAGAAAAACTGATCAAGTGGAAGTTATGGGTTACAAAATGGGTTAGGAGTAGACCCGAACAAACTTGGGTTGAATCTATTAATAAGGATTTGAACTATTCAATTAGAGGTACCCTCAATAGAATAAATTTGAATGTGTTGGGTGTTGGCTGTTTCCTTCTCAAAACCAAGATTCCCTTCTCCTTTTTTAGTCCCACATCGGTGGGAAGGTATGCCATATGAATAGATATAATACAAACCATTTTTTACCCCATTGTAGTCTTGTGTGGTGTGGAGATAACCCGTAGGCCACACGCGCGCGCCGCCGCCGCCGCCGCCGTCCGGCCCGGTTCGGCTCGCGTAGTGGGCACGGGTGTGCGCATCCGCATCTGCGGACACGAATGCCGATCCGAAATTGCTTTTCAGGTTCGGGTTGAGATCCAAAACTTCTTTTTGCTGTTTATTTTTTCCTTTTGACTAATTCCTCCTAAACGTTGGATTAGTTTTTTCAGATCCAAAAAACTAGTCTTCTTTTTCTCCCAACGTTCACACGTTCTTGTATCTATAAATTTCAAACTCCCATTCTTCTCCAACTACTGAAAATATCAGATCAGATCCACACAAAAGAATTGTCCTTCTTCGCTGCTTTCGCAATCCGCAAACACAGCAAACCCTTCCTTCGCTGCTTTCGCTCCCTTTCTTTTTCACCTTTGTTCTGGGCAAGGCTAAGTTCGGATCAATCTCTTGACGTTGTGTGCGACAGCGAGACGCCGGTGATACCGGGGGTTTTACCACTAGGAGCATCTGCGACGAGTCTGCACATAAGATCGCGGATCAACTCTTAGGGCAGTGCGTTCCGCGTGACTTTCCCATAGACCGGTAACTCCGTTCTAAATTTATTTTGTTTCTTATATACGGTTCCAAAAGAAATCAAGGATTAGAGACAATTTTTATATAACATTGGGTTTATATATCTTGCATACTCAATCCGATGAGAAGACAAAATGGTATTGCAAGATAGGAATTGAAGCAAAATTTAGATCGAAGATGAGAAGCAACAGAAGCAGCAAAAGAGCAGGTGTGGTCGACTATGCAGTCGATCGTCCGCCCCTCTGGAATTGGTGACAAGCCTAGCCGACGACTCAAGTGAGGCAGTCGACCACGCGCCGCTGATGTTTGTGTTCGGATTTGGGTCTTAGGGATCCATTTGGAGTCTGACTTCTTCATTAAGTTAGATTGTACGGATCTCATTTTATGTTTATCTCTTCAGGAAACATCGGATGGTTATTATATCAAGTATATCAAAGGGTTTCTCTATCTCTATATAATCAATGTAATGGCTACATGAACATGATGATTCTATTGTGTCCCAAATAAAATAAAAGAGTACTTCATCTGAGATGAGAGAATCCTCCATTGCAAACAGTGAGTATTTTCAGTTAGGCTTGAGAGAGGGTCGTGTTGAGAGTTGTAACTCTTGTATCTTCTCTAGTTGAATAATATCTCAGTTTTTCTTCTCCCGAATTAGGGCTTGCTCAAACCGGAACAAATATTGTGTGCTTTGTGTGATTGATGTAATCTTCTACTCTGCTTGGTGGTTTGTATGGATTGTGTCGAAGACTCAACAAGATCATAGGGCACATAAATTCTTAACAATAGGTATCAGAGCATCAGGTTTGTGGGTTTGTTCAAGTTTCTTGAAGAAGATGGTAGATCAAAGAACGAAGATCAAGCAGATTGATGGTATGATCAATTTTAAATCTCTGGAAGGTGGGCATGTATGACACATGGGTTCAAATGGCTTGCATATTGCCCTAAATGGAGAAGAAAATAGCCAACTAACATGAAGCATGAGAAGTGGGATGAGATTTGTTGGAAGACATTAGCTTAATCCGGCTGCAATTAGCTAGTTGATGAAGTCAAAAGTGATATTCTTGAGAAGAAAAGTATTGCGAGTCTATGGGCGAGACCGAAAACTGACTACTCAGATCGGATGTACTGGAAGAGAAAATTGTTTCGTTTCTCATTGAAGGAAGGTACCCATCATCAGGATCATATTGTGGATTTCAATAAGGTAATATCTGAACTGAAGGCGATTAACGTTGATGATCTTAGCAAGAGAATAAAGCTTTCAAATTGATATATTCACTGTTAGTTTCTTATTATCACTTGATAACTATCATGCTACATGAAAAATTTACCTAGGAGACACTTACAGTAGCCGGAGAGATCAAAGGTTTGAAGGAAAATGAACTTAGGAAAGAGAATCATAAAGTAGGATCTACTTTTATAGATTGTTTGGTAGTGGATGGTGATACTTCAATTGAAAGGAATATGGCACACTTAGGTAAGATTCGTTGCCACCATTGTAGGATTGGGTATTATAAGAGTGACTGTCGCAAGTGGTTGAATTAGAAGGGTGCACACATAGTTGGCGTCAAGGCTTCTGACCCATGTGATAACTTGACTTTCTTCTTGTTCGAGTTCTTTAGATGTGAATTTGTGCTGATTTCTTGATTCGGAAAGTTCTTCTCATATTTACTCCGAGAGAAGATATTTTCTACTTATAAGTCTACAACATGTCGTAGTGTGAGAACGGCGATTGGAGAGATTTGTGAAGTAATGGGTAAGGAAATTGTTGAGTTGGAGATGCCAGATGGTAAATAGTTCATACTAGAAGAGGTCATGCATATTTCTTTGATGAAACATAATCTGATATCCTTAGGGACTCTGGATGCTCCGGGCTATAGGTACACAACTCTAGGTAGAATTTTGATAGTTCAGAATAGTCGTTGTAAGGTTATGAAGGGTAACAGGGAGATTGAGTAGGATCAGCACAACCTCTACCAGCTTTGTGGCAGCAGTAAAACTCGGCCGAGTGTTTGAAAGCTCATTGTTCCTAAAGCATCATCTAGTAAGCCAGTATTAAATTCATCGAAGCGAGACTGTGATGTTCGTATACCGTCGGGAGGTAGAGAGAGCCTAGGGTAGTTGGAGTTCGTGTGGAGGGTGGCACCTCCATGATAACATCTACTGGAGTGTTCCCTTGAAGGGGCATATGATTGGAGAAAAATAGGTGGAGATAGATTCCACATGCAGAAGATGTCATTAAACCAAGTTGTTTACAAATGGAGATGAAAAGAGTCTAGAAGAGCTTGATCACACATGTATGGATTCATTCGTATGCAACCCAAGGTGGAGACTATTGAGTTTATATGTCTTGCATAATCAATCCAATGAGAAAATAAGATGGTGTTGTAAGAGAGGAATCGAAGCGACAATCGGATCGAAGATGAGTAGCAAAAGAGCAGGTTCG
The DNA here is from genome assembly GCA_017893485.1 of Hemerocallis citrina. Classification (NCBI taxonomy): domain Eukaryota; kingdom Viridiplantae; phylum Streptophyta; class Magnoliopsida; order Asparagales; family Asphodelaceae; genus Hemerocallis; species Hemerocallis citrina. The sequence goes on along the minus strand of CM030366.1, from coordinate 5,987,773 downwards.
GTCCACTATGCAGCCGACCATCCACCCCTCTAGAATTGGCGATAGGTCAAATCAATCGACTGCAAGTGAGGCAGTCAACCACGCGCGGCTGATGTTTGTGTTCGGATTTAGGCCTTGGGGATTCGTTTGGAGTCCAACTTCTTCATCAAGTTATATCGTACGGCTCTCATTGTATGATTATTTGTTCAAAAAACATCGATCAGTTATTGTATTAAGTATATCAAACTATGGTTTTTCTAGATCTCTATATAAGCAATGTAATGACTCAATAAACTTTATGATTCTATTGAGTGCTGAATAGAAGAAGATAGCATTTCATCTGAGAAGTGAGTGAATTCTCCATTGTAAACAACAAGTATTTTCAGTTAGGCTTAAGAAAGGGTCGCAGTGAGAGTTGTAACTCTTGTATCTTCTCTAGTTGAATAATATCTTGATTTTTCATCACCCGGATTAGGGCTTGCCCAAACCTGGACAAATATTATGTACTTTGTGTGATTTGTATGATCTTCTATTTTTCTTGGTGGTTTGTATTGATCGTGTCGAAAACTCAACAAGATCTTAGGGTACATAAATCCCTAACAGAATGGAAGAGAAGGATTCGTGTCACCGACCCAATTTCAGATATAGGTTTTTTTTTTTTTTTTTTTTTTTTTGTTAACCACCGGCTCAAACCTGGCTAGAACAATATCTATTAGAGGAAGAACTCACGGCACTTCCTTTTTTCTTCTTCTATCTTCGTTGTTTTTAGTTTTCCTTCGAGTAAAAAAGGCATATGTATACAAGTATAATTAAGCTGAATCTTGTGAATCTTGTGAATCAAGAAGTAGCTTTGAGAAAAATTAAGGTTTTTGTTTCTTTGCAACTAAAAAGTGATTGCAACCAGATATGCAAGATTCAATTTGCTTGCAAATAAGATTCAATTAGCATGCAAATTTTTACATACCAACACTAAAAAAAATTAGTAGATTGAATAGAAGGTAACAAATTCAACAACTTATGTTTTCTCACCTTGAGTTATAGATCAGTGGGCCAGAATTCCTTGGGCCAGAGCTCCTTGGGGCAGATGACCGGAAGGCTTGGCCACCAACTCTGCCCCCACTCTTCGCCGCCATTGCATCGTCCGGTGACCCGAGAGCCAAAATTCCAGCAGCTACCGCTACAAGTGCTAGCTTTGCCAAAGGAAGCTCATTTTGGTATCTTCTAGTACTGCAGTCCGGAAGCCGAAGCAAATTAGCTAAAGTAAAATACTGAGATTGTAGATATACCAATATAAATGAAAGCCATATCATGTACTGTACTTAGAGTCTCTGTGTTCTTTGTGCAGGGCAGAACAACATGAAAGAGAGGGCTGGAGGGGATAAGAGATTTTTGGTGGGTGGTGTCTGCTAAGTGGCAAGATCAGAGGGTTACCAGTTAAAAAGGATGCCATGGCCATGGCTTCACAAAATGGTTTCGTTCTTTTGACTGCTGCCATGTTGATTCGTACTCTTCAGTATATAGAGAGAAAAGGGGTAATTGGTGATCTTATCTTTCACGAGATTGGAAGGATGCCACGTGGCAAGAAGGGAGTGGAGTTTCGAGCGGAGAAAGATCTTTGAGGCGAAACCCTAGCTGAAAAAATGACTCAGTTGAGGTCATGTTACGTGGCAACATCCCAATTTTTCTTTTCTTCTTTTTAAGATAAAAGGTCACCACCAAGGGGGATCCCCATAGGACCCCGATTCCAAAAACTAGTTAACTAAAGAGTTTAGCTGATGAACTGAATTAAGTTTTTTTTTTAAAAGATGCGTTTCGAAAATATTTGCAGAAATATGATATTTGTCCAAGTATTTGTGCTCATGAACTCAACAACTAAATATATCCTTTCTAACAGCGAGTTTAGTTGTTTAATCCTCACTATTGAGAAACAACGTGTTTAGTGCTAATTTTTAGTTCAAAATTTTCAAAGAACACTCGCTATTCTGAACGGCTAGGATATTTATACTAGACTTGCTGTTGGAAACAACGAGTTTAGTTCAAAATTTTCAAAGAAGACTCGTTGTTTCCAACGGCGAGGACATTTACACTAGACTCGCAGTTGGGAACGGCGAGGATGTAGAAAATTTTACGGAGAGTGAAACATTCTGTTGGACTTAGTGAATTTTCAAAAAAAAACTCCATAGAAGTATTTTTTTAACTAAACTCGTTATTCCCAATAGCGAGTCTAATGTTAATGTCCTCACCGTTGGGAACATCGAGTCTTCTTTATAAATTTTTGAGTAAGCTCGTTGTTCCCAACAGCGAGTCCAGTATAAATTGTCCTCGCCGTTGGGAACAACGAGTCTTTTTTGAAAATTTTGAACTACAATTTAGCACTAAACACGCTATTTCCCAATGGCGAGGATGAAATAACTAAACTCACCGTTGGAAACGACGAGTTTAGTTGTTGAGTCCATGAGCACAAATACTTTGGCAACTGTCTTCTTTCTGCAAATATTTTCGAAAAGTGCCTTATAAAAAAAAATATGACTAACTATAGATGACTGTAACCCCTGTTCTAGCAAATACATATTTTTTGTGTATTTTTGGTATTTTGATTTCTTGTAAATTATTTTTCCATTTTCAAATTCTTTTTTTAAAAATGTATTGTTGGATCTTCTGTTAAAGTTTATTCTTCATCAATAATTTTATTTGTAACTAGTTTTCAATAATTTTTTATATTGTAATACAAATCTTATTATTATTATTATTATTATTATTATTATTATTATTATGACTTTGATTATTATGGATATTATTTATTATTATTTTCAATAATCTTATTGTTTATAAATATTTTGTTTGGAAGCCTATAGATCGTAATCTATATTGTACTTTTATTAGAGTATGGATTTTATATATACCGTTTTATTTAATTAAATAATATGTAATATTATTTTGCTCCTTATTATATTTTGGTTCGATTCAAATACAGTCTTGATCTTTTTGTGAGGTCCTACATTCTATTGTATTTAGTATTATTTGAGTATTAAATTAATGCATACAAATTGATTATTTGTATTACTATATTATTTTTGATCTATTTATTGATTTATTTTTCTAAAACTCCAAACTCATTTTCCCTATTGGATCCTACCCATACCCGCAACCCAATATCAACCTAACCCTAATTCTAATACCCTATAAATACTAATTATCTCCAAATCACTCTTAACCCTAACCTCTACAGCCGCCTAATACCCCTACCCTGTTCATCGTCCCTACCTCATCCCTCTCCAACGTCATCTTGCCCTACCTCCCTGTCCTTGAGCTCACCCCGCCTTCGCCAATGCCATCTCATCCTACCGTCATCACCACCGCAGTCAAGACCTCACCACCGCCTTCATCGAGCCCTGCCACCTCCCAGCGCCGTCGACCTTCACCCTCATCCCCTAGCATACTCGACCTCCTATGTCGACCATCGCCATTGCCCTCATCCCATCACCTTCGTCGACCCATCCTCCTCGCCTCCTGGTCGCGACTCCAACCACGCGACCATTAGCCCGTCCTCCTCCTCAGTTTCCCTCCCAAAACAGAGCTCCGAAACAACCTCCTTCCCCGTTCATCTCACCCCCATCGAGCCGCCTCCAGCCACCGCCCTCCTCGTCTCTAGTCTCGCACCAGCAACTCACCACAGTCGTCGTATCCCGCAGTCGGAGTCGAAACCGACCGCCACCATGATCATCAGTGAGCTCCTCAGTCAATCCTGGCTGTCTGATGCATTTTGCTCATCCCGATCATGATGATCCTTGATCATGGAATCTGGGACGTTGATCAACATTGTGATCATCATCATCAGCAGCTATTTGATTTGGATCGTCCGATTGACCGATTTTGATCGTGATTATCATTTTCATCATCATTAGATCTGAGCCGTCGATCACCCTAGATCTTGATCTTGATCTTCGTTCTCAACCCCCGATCTGATCTTGATCTTGATCATCGTCAAGATCCGTGCTTGATCGTCATCATCTCATCAAAATTTGCTTTGTTCGTGTTCGTGCTCGTGTGCCGGGATCCATTCCTGTTATTCTCGTCTTCTCGTCGTTTTCGTCGATAATTATAAGGTAACTAACTTGCATTCTTTTTGTTGTGTATACAAGTACTAACTATCGCATGTAGTGTGGCTTTTGTGTCTAGATACACTCTCATAAAAAATCCTTGTTAGATCTTGTCTCTATTCTTGATCCATCCGTAATCGTCTTTGTTACACACATGACATGAAAATAATTTAATCAAGACTTGTTGCATGTATGTATTTTATTTCGTGATCCATGACATGTTGTGTGAATCTTGCATGCCTGATATGTTAGTTGTAGTATCTTGTGATAGACTTGTAAAACACCCATACCACGTTGTTTTGGAAATCTATTATACCATGTTGTGTTTGTGATAATCAGATTCGTTGCATATGAACTATTTGATTTGATGAAGATTTCTGTTTTTGCTGCTGTCCCGTTTTTTTCAGTATTTTAGACCCTGTTGAGGTCAGTATATCAATTTAATTTATGAATATAAATCGTAGATCTTGCTATCTATTTTCCAGAATTTCTGACAGATCTCAGTTTCAATTTGTGAGTTGCGAGTTATTGTTATTTTACTATAGATGTGTTAAAAATTCCTGGTTCGATTTTTATGTGAATTTTGTAGAGTTGTTTATTTTTATACTGATGTTAAAAACAAGATTTGGATCTAATATTTTACTGGGTATAACTAGATTTGACTTGGATTAACCCCAAATTTTTATAGATTTATTTGATGACATTTATAAACTATTCTATGCTTGTGAAAAAACTACTATACTTTCAGAACTACACGCAGTTCAGTAAATAACCATGTTTTCAACATGATTCTAGTTGCTTTTGATAAAAACTTTGTAAATATAAAATGTAGCCTACTGTATCCATTTTATCACCCTTTTGACGGGTTTGGATTTCGAGTTATACTTTGTAATATATTACTCTTTTAGTACTGCTGTGTCCAAAGTTTCAGATTTGCAAATTCGCTGTATCTTGCAGTTTTCTGATTTTATTTGACTATACTATATATACTGGAATATTATGAAATTATATTTCCTGATACTAAACATACTTGGGGAATACCTCAAATTATTCTTGGATTTAATCAGTAAGCTTTTATGCTATTTTTATGCTTATGAATACAACCTTGTAATTTCTAGCTGAACATGTTTTCTGTATGTAATGCTGTTTTGAGTCCTGTTTCTATAATTATTATATGACATATATATGTGCTGGTTTCGGTCTAAAATCTATTTTCTATATTTTCTGACGGATCCATATTTGCACGTCTGTGGCAACGGGAATCTCAGATTTGGTGCTGATAGGGCTAAAAATGGGATTAAATCGGAACCGTCCAAATCGGGCGTGAATCTTAAAGCCTAGGGGCAAAATGGTAATTTCACTCCACAAACGGGTCTGAAGTGGGTCCTGGGTCTTCTCTCCAAAGACCTAATAACTCACGAACGGATCCATCTCGACTGGGTGCGGGTTCCAACCCGCAGCAAGCCCAGTCCAGCAGGGTAGAATTAGGGTTTCTGATTAATCCTAATCAACGACCCTGATTCGTATCTATCCTTTCACTGGGAATTAGGTATTACATTCCTAATCTGTTCCTAAGGATTACATTCCTAATTTGATCCCCAAAGGCGGCTATAAATACCCCCTATCCACCACCTTTAAGAGGTAATCAATCTATTGCCAGTTTACGCTCTCTCATAATCTTTTCTGTTATTGACTTGAGCGTCGGAGGGTGCGTCGCCGGGATCAACCCAGGTGTCTCGCACTTTTTGCAGGTGAGCAGCGGGAGTCAACGGTCAAACTCCGATGGAAAGGTTCCAGGTTTGCTATTCGGTTTTCCTAAGAATCCACAAATACTATCTGTTTGCCCCCACACTAGATTTAGCGATAACAGATTGGCGCCGTCTGTGGGAACAACAAATAGCAGCCCTTCCTCTTCCTATCAGTTCAGACCTACCCCGCCATGCCTCCCCGAAAACTGAGATCCCGAGGGTCCAACCGCGGACCTACTCCCCCTCAACCACAACAGGAGATCCCTCTCCAAACCATCCAGCCGGCGGGACTTCCCCCTCAACCTGATCAAGCCCCGCGGCAGGACCAACCTCCTCCTCAGAAAGCCGGTGCGGGGGGCTCCCATCCCAATCCTCAGAAACAACCTCTTCAACATGATCACGTCTCCATGCACAACCCCTCAACTGATTCCATGGCATCTCACAATCCCCGGGCCTCCAATGACCTCCGCAACACCCTTAACAATCGACATAAGGAAGAGGATCTTCGCCGCCGTTTGGATGAAAGGCAGGCCCGAGATGGAGTCTCCCGCCAACAACGTCCAAATGAGCAATCTCCTCATCGCCGAGAACATAGGAGGTCCCTGCCTCACCGAAGACGGAAAGAGTCCCCCGAGCACTGTAGAAGAAGGCCTCGCTCACCGAGGGATGATAATGCTCCTATCACCCGAGCCGAATTATAGCAATTCCAGGCAACCATTTTGCAAGCCCTCCATCACCGACCCAACAATAATGATGCTCGGAGGGTCCCCACTCCTCCTCCGATCCAAAGTCCACTCCAACGTTCCCTAACTCCTCCTCCAGCTCCTAGCAACCCCCAGCACATTCCTAGTCCTCGCCACTCCCGGGGCTACCGTTGTCATAGCCCCCGCTCTCCCTCGTACGAAGACGAGTCCAGAGGCTCGTTTGAATATCGTCGAAGGGATGACACTGTCTACCATCGTGTCCACGAAATAGAGAGGCGCTTGGGTCAGCTAGACAGAGAAGAAGAGCTTAGAGGAAGGACCCTCCGTCCGAGCCGACCTCCTTTCTCTCGTACCATCATGGAGGCACCCGTTCCAATAGGCTTCAAGCCTCCACAGTTCGAGACTTATTCTGGGGAGTCCGACACTGTGGACCACATTGAAAGCTTTAAGACCCTCATGCTAATCCACCAAGCTTCCGATGCTCTGCTGTGCAAGACCTTCCCCGCTACTCTCAAGGGTCCGGCCTGGGAATGGTACTCTCGCCTCGCCCCATCCTCAATATTCTCCTTCGAGCAATTCGAGACCCTCTTCGTCACCCACTTCGTGAGTAGCCGCCGAACTGAGAAGACCAGCATTTTCCTACTCTACCTTAACCAAAAGAAGGGTGAGAAGCTCAGAGACTATGTGAAAAGGTTCACCACGGAAGCTAGGTCTATCGCTTCCCTCGACCAGTCGGTCGCTACAGCAGCGTTCCAATCAAACGTCCTTAATTCTAGCCTCAGCTCCTCTCTTGCCAAGAAGCCCCCGCAGAAATTCTCCGATCTCCTTCTCCGAAGCGAGAAGTATATTCGGGCCGAGGAAGCTGAGTACCGCCCTAACTTTGAGGGGCCTTCCTCCGGGTCCAAGAGAAAGGGAACAGAAGAAAAAGGAGCCAAGAAGCTCCAGAAGGACAATGGCGGACAGCGCCGACCTCCCCCCAGGTTTAAAAAGTTCACTCCTCTTAACGCCAACATTTTCACTATTCTCATGGAGGTTGAGAAGGAAGGGGTGCTACCCCCTACCCCGAAAATGAACACCCCTGGCAAGAAGAGGGACAAAGAAAAATGGTGCCGCTATCATCGGGACCATGGCCACGACACCAATGATTGTCAGGCCCTGAAGAATGAGATAGAAGCTCTCATCCAGAGGGGGCAACTGGCCAAATTCGTAAGAAGGGACCGAACCAACCTTCCGCCTCCACCTCGGGGGGCTAACAAGCGTCCCGAACAACGCGATGAGACACCCGAATTCGAAGAAGAGCGTGTCCTGCACCTCATTCATGGGGGCCCGATGGGGGGCTCCTCCAAATCCTCTCGAAAGGCGTTTATAAGAGAAGTTAATTCGGTTCGTGGCACACCTCCTCCTAAAGGCCTCGGAGTACCCATCACATTCTCAGATGAAGACCTTGAGGGTGTCCGAACCCCCCATTGTGACGCACTTGTCATCAACCTCCATATGGAGAACTTTAAAGTGGAGAGGATCGTGGAGGACAATGGCAGCTCCGTTAACATCCTCTTCATCGCCGCTTTCGAAGGTCTCAAACTATCCCGAGATAGACTTAAGCCCGCCGGCTACACACTCCATGGGTTCATGGGAGTGCTAGTGACTATTGAAGGGGTGATCACCCTCGACGTAACCGCTGGCAAAACTCCTACTACCCGAACGGAGCCGATGGACTTCATGGTCGTTGATGTCCCCACTGCTTATAATGTGATTCTGGGCTGACCTGGCCTAGCTGCTCTCGAAGCCGTCCCTTCCGCTTATCACCTCAAGATGAAGTTCCCCACCCGGACAGGAGTAGGGAAAGTAAGAGGCAGTCAGGAAATGGCCTGCAAATGCTACATGACCTCTACTGGGGGTCCAGTCCCCTCCCTCGAAACTCTTGAAATCCCCCAAGATGGTTTCCGACCAACGTCCGATCCAGTGGATGAATTGGAGAAAGTGCTCTTCTTTGAGCAAGATCCGAGCCGCAAGTTCTTTATCAGCAAAACCCTCCCATCTGCCCTAAGCTCGGACATAGTTCAATATATTAGAAAGAAACGCGACCTCTTTGCCTGGTCAGCCGCCGACATGCCTGGAATTTCCGAAGAGCTTCTCGTCCACCATCTGAGTGTTGCACCGGGGTCCAGACCGGTTCAACAGAAGAGGCGCAAATTCCCTCCCGAGCGCCAAAAAGATATAAAAGAAGAGGTGGACAAGCTCCTCAAGGCTCGGTTCATACAGGAGGTCAATTATCCCGAATGGCTCTCAAATGTTGTGATGGTAAAGAAGGCCAACGGGAGTTGGAGAATATATATCGACTTTACCGACCTGAATAAAGCATGTCCCAAAGATCCATTTCCTCTCCCAAGTATCGACACCCTGATCGATGCAACTTCGGGCCATGAACTCCTCAGCTTCATGGATGCCTTCTCCGGCAACAATCAGATTCGTATGTTTCCCCCGGATATCCCGAAGATCTCCTTTGTAACCGATCAGGGCCTCTACTGCTACAGGGTAATGCCTTTCGGGTTGAAGAATGCAGGTGCCACTTATCAACGACTCGTCAACAAGGTTTTTCAAGCATAGATCGGCCGAAATATGGAGATATATGTTGACGATATGCTTGTGAAGAGCATCCATGGGGCCGATCATGTGGCCAATCTGCAAGAGGCGTTCGATGTACTCAGGGAGCACGATATGAGGCTCAACCCGAACAAGTGTGCATTCAGAGTCTCGTCAGAGAAATTCCTAGGCTTTATGGTCAGCCAAAGAGGAATCGAAGCTAACCCCGAGAAGATCAAGGCCATATTGGACATGGCTCCCCCGAAGAATGTTAAAGAGGTTCAGAAGCTAACAGGTTGCCTTACTGCCATAAGGCGCTTCCTTTCTAAGTCAGGGGAGAAGTGTCTTCCCTTCTTCAAAGCTCTCAGAGGGGCAAAAGGCTTTGAATGGGGTCAGCAGCAACAAGATTCATTCGACCAGCTAAAGGCTTACATAGTCAATCCTCCTCTCCTCAGTAAACCTGTTCCCGGGGAAGCCCTCTACCTCTACTTAGCTGCCTCCGAGCAGACCCTTAGCGCTGTCCTCGTAAGGGAAGAAGATAAGACTCAAAAGCCCATCTATTACATGAGCAAGGTACTTCAGTATGCCGAGCTCCGCTACCCAAGGATAGAGAAGATGGTATACGCCTTAGTCATGGCCGCAAGAAAGCTTCGCCCATATTTCCAGTCCCACTCGGTGGTCGTTCTTACCGACCAACCGTGGAAGCAACTCCTCCAAAAGCCGAAGACCTCCGGTCGTCTCATGAAATGGTTTATCGAGCTGAGCCAGCATGATATAACCTACCAGCCTCGGATCGCGATCAAGGCTCAGGCCTTAGCTGAATTCATAGTTGAAAGTACCATCCCCGAGGTCAGTCAAGCGTCAAATGGACCTCCTATTTGGATGGAATATGTTGATGGATCCTCTTGTACTGAAGGGAGCGGAGCCGGGGTTATTCTGGCAGGCCCCGATGACTTCGTCCTCCAATACTCCCTCCGCATCAACTTCAAGGCCTCCAACAATGAAGCGGAATATGAAGCCCTTATAGCAGGTCATATAATGGCTCGCAAGGCAGGGGCACAACGCCTCCGCATATTTAGTGACTCTCAGCTGGTCGTGAATCAAGTCTTGGGTGAGTATGAAGTGCGAGATGACCGAATGGCTAAGTATTTAGCCAAGGTCCAAAATCTCATGGCTCTCTTCGAAGAGGCGCTTATTCGGCGAATCCCCAGGGAGGAAAATGCCCAAGCAGATGCTCTCTCCAAGTTAGCCTCCTCCTCCCTCCAAGGTCACGAGCAGACCGTCTTAATTGAAGTGCTCCTGAAGCCGAGCATAGAAGAAGAAACTCCCGACTCCATGGAGTCGTTGCCGGTTCAACTTCAAGATAATTGGATGAAATCCCTGATAGAATTCCTAAGGGATGGGCTCCTCCCCGAAGACCCTAAGGAAGCTCGCCGAATCAGAACCAGAGCGGAGCGGTACACCATTGTTGAGGGGGTCTTGTACAAACGCTCCTTCACACAAGTTGACGGCAGACCTTATCTGAGGTGCCTCTCCCACGAACAAGCCATATACGCCTTGCAAGAGCTTCACGAAGGCATAGGCGGAGCACATTCAGGCTCCAGGTCCCTTGCCCGGAAGGTGTTGAATTATGAATATTTCTGGCCTACCCTCTTACAAGACGCCGAGCGACATGTTCAGCAATGCAGCTCTTGTCAAAATCACTCCAATATCTGTCGCCCCCCACAAGCTTGGCTCGCCTCCCTATCAAGTCCTATTCCTTTTGCAGTGTGGGGGATGAATTTACTCGGATCGTTCCCGCCAGCTCCCGGCCAACTCAAATTTTTAGTCGTGGCAATCGACTACTTCTCGAAGTGGATAGAGGCCGAGCCCTTGGCCGCAATCACTGAGAACAAAGTACTCCAGTTCTTTTGGAAGAACGTCATCTGCAGGTTCGGCATCCCTCGAGTCCTCATAACCGACAATGGAACACAGTTTACAGGGGCCTCCTTCCGAGCTCTGTGTGAAGACCTCGCCATCCAACAACGCTTCTCCTCTATCTCCCATCCTCAATCAAACAGCCAAGTGGAAAACGCCAATCAACAGATCCTCTTCGGTATCAAGAAGAGGCTGGATAAGTCTGCTAAAGGTTTATGGGTTGATCAGCTCCCGAACGTACTGTGGAATTACCGCACTACGAAACGGACCCCCACAAGAGAGTCGCCGTTCAACCTCACCTACGGGTCCGAGGCTGTAATCCCCCTGGAAGTCGGTGTACCCTCTCCTCGTCTTATTGCTTATGAAGAAGAGCAGAATGCCAGAGAGCTCCGAGCAAATCTGGACTTGATCGATGAGCTCCATGAAAGAGCTGCCATTCGTCAACAAAGCTATCGGAGAAAGATCGAGCTGGCCTATAATAAGAGAGTCCGTCCTACCGATCTCAAAGAAGGGAACTTAGTCGTCAGAAAGTTAGCTATCTCCTTCCCCAGTCAGAAGAATAAGTTAGCTCCAAATTGGGAAGGACCCTACAAGATCACCAAAGTAGTTCGGCCTGGAGCCTACCGTCTAGAAGATCTTGAAGGCAGAGAGATCCCAAGGACTTGGAATGCCGACCATCTCTTGAAGTACCAAAAGAGCGCATCAACGCCTCTCTAAGTACCTTCGGATGTTGAACCGTCCCATTCCTTTCACATGTATTTTGCTTTTGTTTTCTCCAATGTAATAACGGCTCGCAACTTAGAAGCAGCCGGCTAGTAGTTTTCAATAAAGGATATTTTTTCATATTCTACTTGTGAATTGCTTGTATCTCTCTGTTTTTACGGTCCTCGTACTCTAACACACGAGCGCAAAAAAAAAAAACGAACTTTTATTAAGGAGTACAACAGACAAAAACATTCCAGTTACAAGGCCAACCTATTACAACGAGGTGCTACAAAAATTCCAAAGTATAATACAACTCTTTCAACGCTTCTTCGGAACAGGGACGTTCTTGTTTAGAGAAACGCGAGGGCGGCGCTGCTTCACCTCCGAGCTCGTCTCTACACCAATGAACCGAGACGCCTCCTTGGTGCTGCCTCTGACAGTGGCTCCAACCGAGGCTCTACTAGACGAGATGGCCATGCCAATCTGAGCGTCGACCGGGCTCTGATGAACGATAGGTGGACGAGTTACGAGCTCGTAGAAGGAGATCCCCCTCTCACTCTCCTCGTGGGAGCACGAAGTGCTTCGGACGTTAATCCTCACGGGCTGAGGTTTAAGGCGAGCGACCTCCTCTTCAAGTTCGACGATCCTATCCTTCAAAGTATCGTCTTTCACTGACATCTTGAACCGAGGAAGTTTTGCCGAGCTTGCGTCCCTGGCACAATCAGTTATGATTCGGCAAAGGTTGGTCACTTCGATGCTTTTGTCGACCGTAACCCTCTTTAGCTGCTCAACCTTCGAAGCTAGCTCGTCGCGCTCGGCCAGCGCCGATGTTAACTCATCCTCCTACGCCGAGAGTTCTCCTTCGACTATCTGCAAGTGACGAATCTCAGCCAACAACTCGCTGTTCGTCTTCTCCACGTTGAATAACACCCTCCTAATTAACTCGATCTCGCCCTCGAGACGAGCTTCGCGTGATCGCTTAAATAATTCCGTTCGCCGCCGAGCCGCTGCGGCGTCCGAACCGAGTCCGACGATCTGAAAATCCAAAGCATTTCATTGGAAGACGGGTTCCGAGCCAAACACTTGGACAAATTCGAAAAAGAAATCTTTCATTCATATCAAAAAGAAGCGGTGGCCAGTCCGCTATAAGGCTTTACAAAAATAAAGAGAAGAGGATTTATGCAAAAGAAGGGGAGATCAAGGATCCACCTGGGGTGGCGGCTCGGTCACAGGCGCCTCGCTAGATGGCCCCTCACCCCCCGTCGCCCCGGCTTGGGGGTCGACCGCCACAGTCTCGGGGACGGCAGGCACCTCCCCATCCCGCTGGTCACCCTCCTCCTCTTCTCCTTCCTGCTCTCCGCCCTCCTCCTCTTCGCCGGGCCACAGGCGATATCCCACTCTTTCGAAGCCAGGGACACGAGCCTCGACGTGATCAAGCGCTCTCGCATAGGACAGCTCCATGTTCCTAGCCATGTGTTTCTTCGCCTCGGCCTCAACCTCCTTCCTGGCCACCTCCGCCGCGGCGTCCCTCTTCGCCTTCGCCGCCTCCAGGGCCTTCGCCGATGCGGCCAGCTCCTCGGTAGCCTTAGAAACCTTGGAAACCTCTGCGGCGAGCTGCTCCTTCGCTCGCTCCAGGGCCGTCTCAAGATTGGCAACCCGAACCTCCTAGCCCTCCGACCGGCGCTGCTCAGCCTCGATCTGCTTCACCGCCCTCGCCTTCTCCGCCCTGTCCTTGTCACAGAGGGCTTTCAGCTCCATCTCTTGCTCGGCGAACTCCTGAACAAGGTGGCCGAAGTGACAAGTGGCCTACAATGAATGAGCGTTAGGTGGTTGTAAGAGCCGAGTTATGGACTTGAAGAAATTTTCAAAGAAAAATGCTTACCAACATGAGCGATCGAGCGATCTCAAAGCTATCGTCCCCGGTTGTCCCCGCCTTCAGAGCGGCTCGGTCTTTTGGGGTCGCGAGATGCTTGATGGCCTGCATGCACATCTGCGAATCACCAAGGAAACCGTCGTGGTTCTTCACCCGCCAGTCGAGGACGAACAACTTCTTGTAGGCCTCGGTCAAGATCTACTCGGCCTGAGGCATCAGAGGCGGGGCCTGTAGAGCCAGCACCGCCGAATCCGAAAAGGTCTTACTGGCCGTGGCAGATGAGGCTGGGGCAGATGGGCCTACAAGGACGGCCACCGACGGAGATGGTGCCTGAGGAGCAGGGGTAGGGTCGGCAACTACCGAGGGGACCTTGGAAGGACGGCCAGATGCAAGCCCAGTGCTCGGTTTCTTCCTCTTCCTACCATCGGCGACCTTGCCTCGCTCATACATCATTCCCATGAAGTCCATCTTCGGCGCCTCTGTTCCAAACAACGAAACAAAAAAACAACAAGTTAGAAGATCGCACAAGAAAAAAAAATGCAGCGAGATGTCAGGGGCATACTCGGGTCGATCGGACTAAGGCCCGACCCGTGTAGCACCTCCTCAGTCATATCTCTCCAGCTTAACATTAGGAGATCAATGAGCTTTGCCGCCATCTCCTCCTCGGCCGCAGTCAGCACCGGGTCGACCCTTGCAAACTTCGGCACCTCTGCCTTCCACCGAGTTGGAAAGTCCAATGTCGAGGGCCCCTTCAACAGGAAAAACTTCTCCTTCCAACCTTTTATCGAATCTGGATTCTCTATTAGCTTAATGCCTCTCCGGGGTGACAAGTAGTAGCGGGGCTCGGCCTTCGTCATCCGGTTGATCCGATATAGGCTCCGGAGGATTACCACGTCTGGTTCGACCTCGGCGATGCGACACTGCAGCAAGAAGGCGAGCACGTGGCGCCAGGTGTTCGGCATAAATTCCACCGGTGCCAGGCAATACCAGTGGAGCACCCTCAACACGAAGGGATGCAGAGGGAAGCGCAAGCCGGCGCTCAATAAGTCGAAGTCGAACACACACGTGTCCGGCGACAGCTCGGTGTTCGCTCGCATCCCAGGGCCGGGGAGGATCAGCCTGTACTCCGGAAGGATGGTGAATCCCTTTCTGATCTGGAGGAGGTCCTTCTCGGATAATACCGAAGCAAGGTCATCCACCTTGGTGACCTCCCTCAGGGCATTCTCCTCGTAAACTGCCGACCAACCAACGATCGCCTTTTTCAGCAGATCACCCTTGTACTGCCTAATACCAGCGTGACCGGACAGCACACCAGGGTACCGGCCCGAGTCGGGGGCTCACCTCTCAGGCTCCACGATCTCCTCGACTACGGGAGACCGAGCAACAACCTTATCTTCACGGTCGCAGACGACCCTACCACTTTCTTCCCCTTTCTCCGGCTCGCTACTTGACTTCTCTCCTCGGCACCACTATCTCCAGAGGACGATGCCTTACTTCCCGAGTTTACCCTTGACATCTCTAATAAATATCTAAGGCAAAAACACTGACCTTGATGTGACGTAAACTTGGAAGTGATGTGCACGGTCGGAATTTTTTTGCCGGAAATCGCCTGGGCCACGCGACAGCCAGCACCACTGCCTTGGTGCACAAATCACCGCTAGCAAAGAGAAACTGAGAGTAAAAGTAAAAAATTAGGGTGAAAGCGAGAGATAAGCTAGGAAGAGAGGAGAGTGAAGACTTATAGCCAAGAGAGCGACGTTTGGGCTCTCTAGGCGTTTAAGGGCCCACCAAAGGAAGGCAAAATGACAAAACGGAGAGTTACGATGTTTCAAGTCAAGAACTTGTCAATCCGCTTAACTCCATCACTCGGCGACCAGCACCTCAACGGGCCACCGAACCCCCATCCTCTCGAGCCGAAGGGATGTGGTACTGACCTCCACGTATGGAGAAAAATTCTATCGAGCCAGATTCACCGTCAGATCGCCTCAAAATGCGTGCCAAAACACGATGGGCAGCCCAGATCACGCCACGCCCACAAAACGACAAGATAACATTTTTTCGTGATCTGGACCCCCAACTTCGTGATGCGCGTCCTGATGAGCGGCTCAGATCTCACCGTGTGGTTCTAACACTCGGTCCAAACTTCCGAGCATTCGTCCGAGCCACCATCCTCCCGAGCCGAAGGGACGAAGTACCAACCTCCACATATGGAGAAAAATTCTGCCGAGCCAGATTCACCGTCGGATCGTCCCAAAATTCGTGTCAAAACTTGATGGACGGCTCAGATCGCGCCACGCCCACAACACGACAAGATAACGTTTTCTCGTGATCTGAACCCCGTCCTCGTGATTCGTACCGTGATGAATGCTCCAGATTAAGCCACGAGTTCCTTCCAAGCTGCCGGCCACCAGAGTGCATAGCCGAGTTACTAAACAGCTTGGCTGAGCAACCGAGCTACCGAGCCGAAGGGACGAGGTACCGACCTCTACATATGGAGAAAAATTCTGCCGAGCTAGATTCACCGTCGGATCGTCCCAAAATTCGTGTCAAAACTTGATGGATGGCTCAGATCGCGCCACACCCACAAAACGACAAGATAACGTTTTCTCGTGATCTAAACCCCGTCCTCATGATTCGCACCGTGATGAACGCTCCATATTAAGCCACGAGTTCCTTCCGAGCTGCCGACCACCGGAGTGCATAGCCGAGCTACTGAACAGCTTGGCTGAGCAACCGAGCTACCGAGTCGAGGGGACGAGGTACCGACCTCCACATATGGAGAAAGATGAAGCTGACTCTCATCAGCCATCGGATCTTGGCAAAAAACGTGCTCGATGTGATGGACGGCTCAGATCATGCCACGTTCACAAAACGACAAGATAGCATTTTGTGGGGATTTGCACCATAATGGATGCTCAGGATCGTGCCACGTAGCTCGGCAGATCCCAGCGCTCCGAGCCGAGCTGCCAAGGAGTCGAGTCGAGGTACCGAGGTACCGACCTCCACATACGGAGAAAATACTAGCCGACCCACTCAGATCGTCCGATCCTCCAGAAAATTGCGCTCGGCGACGATGAAGGCTCCAGATCGCGTCACGACATAATTCGGTATTAAAAATTAATTTTTATTTATTAAAACCGTTTTATTTATTTAAAAAATTGCGAAAAAACAATTAAAAATTCAGGAAAATTAGTTAAAAATTCTAGAAGATAATTATAAATTCGGGGAAATATTTTGAGCCCCTGAGTAAATAATTATTGCCTAGAGTGGTTGATTAAGACCCCCGAACGACGAATCAACACTTCGCAAAATTAAATAAGTAATCCGAAAGATAGATAAAAATTTAGGAAAAATGCCAGAAAACCAGAGGGGCTCAAGAACAACTTAGAGCACGCAACTAACCCGAAAAATGACCATACTGCCCCATACAAAGAATCGTCACCCCTCGTTTGGACTCCGATACAACTCCGAAAGCTATTGAAACAGTAAAACTACTCCTCAAAGACTGAACCTACTCAGCCTTCGGGAGTGGGGGGCTCTTGATATGGCTAAAAATAGGATTAAATCGGAACCGTCCAAATCGGGCGCGAATCTTAAAGCCTAGGAGAAAATGGTAATTTTACTCCACAAACGGGTCTGAAGTGGGTCCTGGATCTTCTCCCCAAAGACCCAATAACTCACGAACGGATCCATCTCGACAGGGTGTGGGTTCTAACCCACAGCAAGCCCAGTCCAGCAGGGTAGAATTAGGGTTTCTGATTAATCCTAATCAACGGCCTTGATTCGTATCTATCCTTTCACTGGGAATTAGGGATTACATTCCTAATCTGTTCCGAGGGATTACATTCCTAATTTGATCCCCAAAGGCGGCTATAAATACCCCCCATCCACCACCATTAAGAGGTAATCAATCTTTTGCCAGTTTACGCTCTCTCATAGTCTTTTCTGTTATTGACTTGAGCATCGGAGGGTGCGTCACTGGAATCAACCCAGGTGTCTCGCACTTTTTGCAGGTGAGCAGCGGGAGTCAACGGTCAACTCCGGTGGAAAGGTTCCAGGTTTGCTATTCGGTTTTCCTAAGAATCCACAAATACTATCTGCTTGCCCCCACACCAGATTTAGCGGTAACAGGTGCAGTAGTGTCTTGCGGTCCAGAACTGAAAGTTTCGTTTTCCTATTCTATTATGAGTTGTCTGTCACCCGTGTATATCTTCTACCCAACCTGAGTTGCTCCTTATCCCTTTTCATGTTATTCTTGCCCTGTTTTTTTCACTTATATGCCCAATTTAATAATAATGACATAATCAAGCCGGGGTTAAGGGACAGATCTAGTAGTGGAAAATATATAAATGTGTACTTAGAAGGGGGCCGTGTTCCCACCTGTTACGTGTTTCATGATTACATGATAAATGATCATGTTTACCTGATTACCTGGATACACACTTCCATATAGGAAGGTGTACTCAGAAGAGGACCCGTAGATTCTACTTGTACCTGTACCTGTTTACCTGATACCTGAGTACACGACCGTATACAGTCCACTAGGAAATCTAATCGTAACTTGTTTGAATGTAGCAACCATGTGGTAAAAATCTAGGGACGGATGAAGTGCTACCTAGATAGGATTAAGTACAAGACCTATAATAACATGATCACTTGCATATTTCTGTTACCTATACCTGCTACCTGACACATGTTACCTGTGTACCTGTTTGCATACTATTTGACACCTGTCACATGTTACCTGCACTCTGTTACACCATAATATACCTTGATTCTGTTTTCTGATTATTGTTAATCATTCGTTTTGCTGTCACATCTATTCCATGCTTATTCTGTACTTGTTTTCGCTATTACTCTATTCTTGTCTATCTTTTTTGTACTTGTTGCCTGCACTACAAGCGGCCCGTAACTTGCATTGACTGGCTTTTTATTTCTTGTTCCGCTTCCTGCAATTTATTAAATTGCAGACTTTGGTGACCAGCTGTCCAAAGGAGTAGGTGATCAGACCTTCCAGTTTGCTGGAGTTCTTGCTATGATTTATTTTCTGTTGTTAATTTTTGAATAAATTTAATTGCTACATGGATTATTTGTATTGTGCAGTTTGACCCAAGATTTATAACTTGTTTTCAGATCTGGTTTATTTGAGATTTATTGAATTTCGTTTCAAGTAATTCTGTTGGTTATATAAATTTATTCATGCATGCGTGGTTGACTATTTCCTGCTTACTTCTTGTTTATTCCTGTGAAATGTTAAAAAGATCATTACAGCTTATGAATGGTGAAAGCCATTCATTGGACTGAGTAACGTATTCGTATTCCGTATTCCTTTTGGGAAGCGGGGTGTGACAAAGTTTTTAGTGGTAGCAGACCCCAGGTTTGGCTAATGTATTAGTCTAACTAATATGTTAGAAAAGCTTGACTCGATCAGGGATTGGCTCAACAGTACACAGACTATGCAGTAACATGAACAAATTGATAATCAACTCGATCTGAGTACTAGTCTTGTTCGATTCATTTTGGTCCCTTCTTATTTCTTTGATTCCTTATTTTCGTCTGTCTCTTTTAGTCGTCCTCATTTGTTGATTTCTTATTGGATATAAATTCATTCTTTCAATACCCATATTCTTTTGATTCTGGTGTCATCCATTCTTTTCTTTCTGCTTGGTTCGTCGATCGGCATCACTTGATCTACTACAACTTGTCTGCGGCATGGATCATCACCAGGAGAGGAAGTGTCGTCTTTTGTTCCAAGATGTGCATGCAGAGTCCCAGGATCTCAGGAAGTTTTCAGAATATGAAGTTGCCAGGAGTTCGAACTTCATGCTAGTGAGATGCCATTTGGACGTGTCAAGGATGTGGTGAGCCACGAAGTAGATTATTGGAACTAATGGACGCTATTGACAGAGTCTTCCCCAATCAGAGTGGCGCAGCGGAAGCGTGGTTGGCTCATAACCCACATGTCCCAGGATTTTCTTGTTGCTTCTTCTTCTTTGTACTGTTTATTTCCTTCCATTCCTTGTGTTCACCCTCTGCCATTGACTCGCTATTTGATTCAACTCTTTCCTGTTCATTCGCTCTCTGATTTCCGTTCCACGTTCTTGATATTATACTTTGTTTTTGGGCTTCTATGACCTGGAGTTTGTTTTATCCCCGATGTTGGATATTATTATTTGGATTATCTCATTTATTATTAAAGTTGATTTTTGTTTATGTGATTATATCTTCTTGCGTGGTTGTGATTGTTATTTCATATTGTTGAGTTAGTCTGGTACAACTTATGGATGGTGTTTACATCATTCACTGGGCCTACGTTACGTACTCGTATTCCGTATTTTGGGATGCGGGGCGTGACACCTAATTTACCACACTATATAATTATTGTTCTCATGTGTAGTTTCAGCTCATGCATATACTTTATCCTATTTTTGTTTTAATGTTATAAATCATTTTCATTACTACTAATTTTATATGTTCGATATTTAAAATCTATACTTTTTATCGTTGTAATTTACTACTTCATTCCCTACTTTTACTCCTATTCTATATCACAAATTTTAAAAATAAAAATAAAAAAAATAACATCATACTTAAAATTAAACATCCAATATCCAAGTACATATGGAAGATTACATCATTCCATTCACCGTTTTGGTGCAACCTGATGTCGAGAGGGAAAATCTGCAACTAGACATCAATGGAGGAAAACTGCAACTGGATGTCACAGAGGCAAAAACTGCAACCGAATGTCGGGGAGGCAAACTGCAACCGGATGTTGTAGAAGCAAAACTGCAACTCGATGTCAAGGAGGCAAGCCTACAGTTGGACACCAATGCAGCGAACCCACACTGAAAGAGATTTTCTACTTTAATAACCCCCACTTTGATTTCTATATATATATATCCTACCACTATTCTACTTTGAACCACGTTTTAACATTTTAATGTTTTAAAACTCAGCCTATACTACTTCAACTTTACTATTTATAACACAAACACATCTTTAATTAATTACCTTATTTATATCTATTTCTATATCTATCCTATATACATTATTTCAATTTCCATATTATTGATGTTTACTTTTAACTGTTTTGCTATCTTCTTATTACTATTTTGTATATATATTATATCTTTACATGTGTTAGCATTATTGTATTCTTATACTACTTCACCCTATTTTTGTTTTATTGCTAACTCACCTTATATTTGGTGGCTACTCATATAATATGATTTTTATTATTTATACTTTCGTTTACAATCTACGTTATTATTTCTATGAAATTATAAATTATTTCAATAATGTCTTGTTACTTTTACTTTTGTTTCTCCGATTGCTTATAGATTTCATATTTATAATATTGTTGCTTTAACGCTTAATTATAATACTATATGCTATTTTTTTGCTCTACTTGACAATTTGAAAGTATTTTGATATATACCAACCAGTATTCTATACATGTAATTTTAAATCGTATATATAGTTACTGCATTTACTTTACGAACTATTTTATGATATTAACTTGATATACAAAAATTACTTTTATCCTATATTGTTTACACTTTTAACTAAATTTCATGCTCGTATATTTTTCAAACTTTTATCCAATAGTCTCCTTTTAGATTGCTATTTCATTTTTATCTCGTAGTATATGCTACTAGTTTAGTTTATGATTTTATCCTTCCCTTTTTCTTTAATTAAATTCTCTTTCTGTAATTTTTCAAATTCTTATTAACTACTGCTTACTACTTTTAAATTTTTATGATTTTCTCAAATATTTGTTGGTTTGTTTTATGTCTCGATATTTTGTTATCATACTACTCTCTATATTATCATTACTTTTAGCTACCTAATATTCCTTTACCCTCTTAATCTATTTCCAAAATGTTCTACTGCATTATAATTTGTCTATACTATTTCAGAGTTTTTATTCATTGCATTTACATTTCTTTTCCTTCCTATTTAAATCCATACTTCTGTTTTGTTTTACTCTTTCTCATACTATTTCTTACTATTTTGTTTACTATACTTGTTTTCAAAGCATCCATATTTTACTATGATTTACTTATTCCTCTTTAACTACTCTGTTTTTCAAATTGTCGAACAATTGATGACTTAATTTATGTTTTCCTTTTTCTTTGGTATCTAATACTTTATTATTTTGAATGAATTTTTTTTCCAATTTATACAATCTTTTATGGTCACGTTTCTTTTCAGCTATTTTTCTAGTTTTCTTGTTTCGTTCTTGTTAATTTTGATACTCAGTACCTTATTCAATATTGTTTTATTTTTCCACATTATATATCTTTATTCTACATTTATTTTCATAATTTTTCTACATACAGTATTGATATTTTTTCTTGGTGTGTACGACATACGACCTTTACCCTAGTAAGTTCTGAGGACAAAACTGTTCTAGGGAGGGGGGGAGGACTGTAACACCCCGCAAACTTGAGTTATGATAATTTTACCCACAGGTATTATGCACATGTAGTTTGTATTGTTACGGTTAATGTCCGTAACGTATTTTAATACAAACATCTTACGTATTTTGTATTTCAACTATTTTTACATTTTCCGTCTTTCACAATTCATTTTTTGATCATATTTTGAGCAAACTCAAATATTAATTTTTAATCTTTGCATTTTTACTTGTATTGCACGTACTTTCAATACACGTGTCGATTACGTATGTTTTACCGTTACGTGAAATATCCGTAACATTATTAATATGCATATTACACGTATTTTGTATTTTAACTGTTTTTCGTTCTCTCAAAATTTATTTTTGTATTGATACGTGCATTGCACGTAAAATTGTAACACCCCGAATTCCAAATACAACTGAATTCGAACTTCCATAGGATTTTTATACTTCTTTCGTACAATTTTACAAGGAAATAAAACTTTTGTTACATCAGAGTTTACACTTACATTACATATTTACAGCGGAAGCAATTTCCAACAAATTACATGAATTGAAATGTACAACACTTGGATCATTCTTTAATCAACATGAATTCTTTAGTCTTGTTAATCACGTTACCCTGCATAAAAATTGTGGGCGTGTCAGTTGCTTACCACCGACGAAATATTATATACGGCTATCCTCTTTATGCCGAAACAGTATAACGATTCTCAAATGCTTAAACAAATCACAAGCTTAGTCACAAAACAGTAATACAACGGACTATCCTATACATGTCGTGTTGTGCGCTGCATTTAGTCCATAATGCATTTGTTTATATTAAATGACACTAATGCGCACTTGTTCAAATTCTATGCATCCCATACTGCATAGGTCTGAGGGCAAGCCTTTAACCGTTCTTCATCTTGTAGGGTTTAACCCTCGTCATGACTTAAACTACTATTGTAACAACGATAAGTATCCTAGATGTTCTATGAATAACGAGCTCATGTCCAGACATCCTGGAGGGAAATCCCAAGTCATGTCACGACGCATCGTGAAGAACCTATGGACAATTCAGCCTCCGTCATGGGACATGACACCACCCGCAGTCACCAAACACCCCACGAGTGTCGCCTGCAGTACAAACTCCTGGAGACATATCCACGTCATGTCACAACGCATCGTAAACACAGCCTGTGAATACTTTCACACCGTAACTTCGAGGCCCTCATACTCGTGTTTTTCTTTTATTTTCATTACGTCTTCACTATGTATCTAATCCTTAGATATTTGAATCATGAACAAAATTAATTCTCTAGAGTTAGCCCTTCTACTATACCGGTCTTAACCATTTATTCAACATGACCCAATTCTTAGTCTTTTCATTTCAAAAATTTCATTTCAACAACATTTCTTTTCAATGCCGGTATGAGGCTTAACTACACTCTAGTCCTCAATTTCAATTCATAATCACAAAATTGAGTCTTTATACTCATAAGTCCTTTTTCACAATTAACATTGATTTTCATTCTTTTCTGTGAACTAAAACTCATACATATAGTTCAATCGTAATTCATGCATTTCATAACCCAAGTTAATCTCTATAAATTCATTTAATTCTCGTACTATGGTTCATATCATTTATTTAACCAAAAAGCCACAAAGTCGTATTTTCATACATAACCCAATTCAATTTGACAAAAATTGTCCATAAAAAACACAATTAAATTTTCTTTCATTCAAAAATTCTTCTTTATCACTTAACATAATTTTCTCATAAAAAATAAATCACTTTTATAATTTTCCAAAGGTAGATTTCAATAGTTTTTTTTTGGGACACAATTTCACTTCTAACTCACTTTTATTTTGGTCAAATAGTTCCCAAATATTTTTCATGAGTTCTACATGTTTTTAGAATAATATATATATTTTTTTCGGATTTTTAAAAGCCAAGAATCAGTTTTAAAACCCAAAAAATCAAATGTTTCAAAACTGCCGAGTCCAGGTTTCGAACCCGCGACTGACAGAAGCCAACCGCAACCGCAAGCCAACTAGGCTAAGTGCACACGCAATAAGTAAAAGGAGATAATAATTAAGTATCTTTGGGTTCAGGTTTTGGGTTTTATTCAAAATTCCGAAACAAAAGGGCGGAGTCTAGGACTCGAACACGCAACCAAGAGGTCACCCACGCTACAGTAAGCGCCCAACATGACCAACGACCGACTGGTCTAAGCGACCAAATCGTTCAGAAGGGGGGTTTTATTGGTTTTAATCCAACTCTCTGTTCATATCTAATTTCTCAATTTCCAAAACGATTTTTATTTCTTCTTTTCTTCTCTTTTCACAATAAAAATTTTCAGATTGTAATCTATATAAAATTGCAGTAAACCAGTACTTTCATATTCATTATTTGCTTTAGAAAACATGCATTTTGGTTCTATTATTATGCTCTATGTCCGTAATTTCGAGAACAAATCATATTTGCACACATTTTGAAATATAAATTTCTACAAAAATACTTCATTCCTTCATTCTTTCATTCATTAGTCAATCACATTAATTTAGAACACCAAAAATTCCTTTCTTGCTACAATGAAAATACTCACAATTAACAAAATCAATTTCACATGAAGCATTCAATTTTGTCTCATCTGTATAGATTTTCTTCACACAACATGGTTCTTAAATATCTAGCATGGCAAAACATGATATCTTCCAGCATTTTAATTCATAATTTATCAACTAGCAATCATTTTAATAAACATCTTCTAAATTACCAATTCATCTCTACATAAGCAAACATGGGGCCAATCTCACTTAAGTTTTCATTAATAATTTTATCAAACATTCCTAGTATGGTATCTAGCTCTAGAAGCATGAGAAACACCCACCTTATAATGGAGAGAAAAACTAAAAAACTCCTAGAGAATCTCCTACAACGAATGAACAAAGCCTTCTCCTCCTAGATCAACCACCAAGTTGTGCCTCTCCTTGTTTCAATGCTTGAACCCGAGCCTCCCATAGAGAAAAAATCCGGCCTCCTCTCCTAGTTGAAGCACTCACACAAAACTCTCTCTCTTTTCAACTCACAAAACTCCTCAATTTTTTGTCTTACAACTTGAATCTTTTCTCTCTTTCAATTCTTTCTTTTAGGTGCAATGAGAACTAATGAGGGGGGGGGGGGGGGGGGGGTATTTATTCAAATTCTTAGGGTAAATGGAGGGCTAGGATTAGATCCAATGGTTAGAGATTAAGGGCCATGATGTACTAGGGAGTTATATAAACTACTCATGATGAACAACTACCTCTCCACCACTTCCATCTCTCCCACTCCCTCCATCACAATCCGGCCTAAGATGAGAAGGTGTGCAATGCACACCTCCATTGCATGCACGTGCCACCTAGTGTCCCCCATTTACAAATTTGTTCATGTGACAAATTTAATTGTCCATGAAATGAGTCTACACTACAAGTTAGACCATTTCAAAAGAGAATTAAAGTAAATGGGCTCACTAATGGGCCAATCTAACCATGGGCTCAAAATAATTAAATAATTAATAAATATAGTGGGTTTAAAAAGACAATTAGGCCTAGATTTAAATTAGGCTTTTAAAGAGAATAATTTTGAAAAATTAAAGAGAACAATTACTATAAAAATATTTTATACGAGAAATTATACAAATGAAATCATACGTGTACAACACGTAAAAATCACAAAATCTCGTAAATCAAATCTAGGGTGTTACAAAAATTTTATGCACATTTTATTTTAAAGATTTTCTAGAGTCATGAACATTTTTCTTCTCATTTTTGTCACAATGGTATGATTCATTTTAAATAAAATGCAACACGCCTAAATCAAATTTGATGCCCATTAGAAAAATTAATTAAAAAGAGAAGTCCTAGATTAGTTCTACATCTTAAATGAACACTTTTAATCCTAATACACTTGTCATGTAATATACACCTACAACTAAATTAATAATAATTAATAAAAGGATGAGAAGTGTGCACATTGGGTGCATGTGCACGTGTGTGCACTAGATGAATTGGTCGGCCACACATGAGTGAAAAGGAAGAGTGGGAGAGTGTGTGTGGGAAATTGGGTAGTTATTTGAGTAGTGGGAGTCATCTCAACCATACAATACTCCTATAAATACCTCCCTCCTTTAACATGCACACACAAGAATCAAAAGAAAACAAAAGAGAGAAAAGAAAAGAGAGCTTTCGGTTTTGCAAGAGAGAAGGGGAGTTCGGGTTCCACCTTTCTTAGAGGAGGAGAAGGCTATTGTGTTAGAGTTTGGAGCAATTTTCTAGGAGTTTTAATTTCAATTTGCATGAAGAAGAGGTTAGTGTCTCTTTTACTTTCTCAATTATTGTAGTATGCATGTGTCGGAAAATTATGCATGAAATTTGTAATTGGCATGAGTTCTTTAATTACTTTTGTGATGCATGTTGTGTTGTTAGAATTTTTGGTGGTAATGAAATAAGTGATTTAATGTATGCTAGTTGAAAGTTTCATCATGAAATTGTTAGGTTGTCAATTGAAATTCTATTTAAGAGTATGTTGTAGTGTTGTTAGGCACATAATAGTATGCCATAATTAGATTATATGAATTGTATATATATACATAAAGTTGTTAAATTAGGCACAAAGAGATTGTATAAATATTGGGAAGGATTACAGTTAAATAGAGAAATGAGAATTCTCCATACAATGGTTGAAAGAAATTATATTTATGTAGTCTTGATGATAAATAAAAGAATATAGTTATGAAGGTTCTCAAAAAATTACTATTTAAAATATTTGTGTAAAATTTAACTTTAATATAGATAAAATCAGTGAAGAAGCAATTCTGTGCACCGCGGGGATCTCCTACACTTGTCGCCATCTGTCTCTACCTACGTGACTTCTTTTACTCTGGGCGTTTTCCCTATACCCACTTCTGAGACAGTTGATGTCATTCTTGTCGCTCCTGACACTATGGGTTTAGGACCTACTTCTCATGCTTTTAGCTTAACTCTGACTGGGATTCTTCCCTTTCCTCTGTTCGGCATCTCCTTACTTTCATGGCAGGTCAAGTACGGTAGGTAGCTTCACTCATCCGCTTTAGCAGCAGTAGTGGAATCACTTTAGGAAGAGAGAATTGGTTAACTATAATACTATCGCGCGCAGTCTTTTTTAGAATATTTTTGGGAAGAAAAAAAAGGTCTGGCTGGAAGGTTAAGTTAAGGAGAAGCAAAATACTAAAGAGCAGCTACTCACCATTGGAGATGCTGTCAAGGAAAAGACTGCTGCCAAAACGAAATTATTTACGGAATTCCAGGATAAGGAACGGGAGGGACAAATCGGTATATGAGTTCCCTGCTTGTTGATTCGGGAAAGAGTTATGAGTTCCGAGTTAGTAAGTGATTCTATAGATAAGATAGATTTGTTGTGGATTGAGTAGCCAACTCTGCCTTTCCTTACTTTCATGAGTGGTTACCGGGGAAGGCAGGAAAGGAAACAAGAAAGAGCAGAGAATCAGTCATAAACCCGTCTTTTTTTTCACAGTCGAGCTCCTCACGGACCTATGCAGCAAAGATAGTTTCTCTCGTTCAACATCAACTTACAGCTCTCGAAGCGAGATAGCTGTCCCCGGCTCAAGCAAATCTTCTTATGTCAGGTTACGTAAGGTGAGGTTCAAAAGGTCAAAGGATAGCTTATGTTCAGGTTCTTAGATCAAAGTAAGATAAGGCTCTGACAAGAGTTGTTGCCATAGCTGACTCGATTGTTACCCGCTTACTTGCCCTTCGACTTGATTGATCGAGTAGGGCGATTGAACGAGTCACTGGGGTTGTTGCTCACCAGGGGCTCTTTTGGGATTGTACTAAAGCCACCATGGAAGGAAAGTCAGACTAGTAACAAAGACCTCGTTACGAAGCTTGAGTATTCGCTTTCATCTTTCGCTTTAGGAGTTCTGATTCCCTCACCTTCCTATGATTGAAGATCTGACTCGAATGAATGCTTTACCCGGGTTTTTATATGCCTGAAGTATGTTTCCTAGTATTCTAGAAGGTATAGTAAGTAGTGTAATAGTAAGAGCTATGACTATGCGGAGTTGAAGCACTTGTTAGCGAGTTTCAAATAATATAGGGAATCGGCATAGGGCGAAAGAATCACCTTGATACTAAACCAGTTCGAGCCCGGGATCTTCTTGGAAATGGGAAGATCTAGGATAGGCGGCCAACCTCCTGGGCGTTCCGTCATTGTCGTGGGTCCTTCGCTTTCATTACATCAATGTGGATTACCTCGAGAAATTAGAAAGATGATTTAGTAGTATTAATTATGATGGAAAACAATATAAATAAAAAATAGTCGACAGAGTTAAACATGAGATTTAACAGAGAGTGGAGTTAAAAAATTTTAAACTGTTATGATATCAGTATTCACATTGGCTTTTGTGGCTAGCGTAGGCGCCAGCGCTCCATGAGCTGCCACGTGTCGCGCCTGGGGATTCTTTGGTCGCGTCTTCGAGCCTGGGTTGGCTCATCTTTTTTTGTTTTTTTTGAAATAAAATCAATGAGAGTGATTGGGTGATAAAAACAACTCAGAGGGTTTCTTATCAAAATTCGTAAGTGGCTCACTGGTTGAACGACTGTTGGGGGTTACTGTTTGTCTCGGGTTCGAATCCGGGTGTCCCCTTTTTTGGGTGTTAATTTTTTTTTATGATCTTTCAAGTTTTCAAAATTGGGAAACATCATGAAAATACTATAGAACATTATTAGAACACTTAGGAATTATTTTATAATATTCTAAGAGATATTTTGGGGATTTAAAAGACATTTTCATGTATTAGATGAGTTTTCAAGATTAAAAAGAAAGTGTACTTGATTAAAGATTTTAAGACTTGGTCCATAATAAAATCAAAGCATAACTTTGAGATGAAAATAAGGAATATCTAGTGATAAATCCTAAAAAGATTTTATATTAAGAAGTAGTGATCTAATCTAAAAAGGGGATTTTTGTATTAATGTACTTGAAGCATAGATAAACATGAAAATTGTTGTATTAATCAAAAGAACATTGAGAATTATTAAAGTGAACAGTTTTGTTGGTTAACCAAGAAGTTGTCTACAAGAATTTGATTTGAATTGGTTATCGAATGATGTCATAAGAAGTGTAATACTTCATAAAGAAAGTGGGTAAAGAAGAAATAAGAATTAATGCAGGAAATGTTTGTGTTGAAGTTAAGTGTAACCTAATTGATCTCTATATTGAGATGGTAGTTGGAATCTAGAGGTTAGGCGAGACCCTTAGTAACCGGCAATTTATGAATCAAGAAATTTGAGAAGTAGCCAGTGTAGGCTATTATTTCTCGTATGTTGATTAAGTCTGGTAGGGTAAGCTAGCTCTAGGTTGTGATGATTGTAATTAAACTTAATGATAGGCACTAGAAGAAGATATGATAGAAACAACGACGAACATGTCCGATAAAGAATGTGCAGCTCCTAGGGGTCCGAGACCGAAGGGTACGCCTGTAAATCTACTGAGGTGGGCTAGGGGTTTGTCAGTCTATCATCGGAAAGGCCGGTAAAGAGACTAGATGTAACGAACCAATTTTTTTTTTCCTACTCCTTATTCCCATGATCTTCAGCTTAACCTATTACTCATCTACATCATTTCTTACTTAGAAAATATTCATAGATTTTTATTAAAAATTTTGGCAGAGTTTCCCCTGAAATATTAGCCCTTTTACAGATTTTCCTTACGGAAATCTGCAAACAATCACACAATTCAACGTACCTGTAATATATATCACTCCTCCCCAGGTCAAATCATTCAACATCACACATGTAATAAAATATGTGGGTTTGGGGGCATAATACTTCGTAACAAGCAAGATACGAATTAAAACCCAAAAAATTCCTTCTGAAAACATATATAATTTTAGAAAAACTTTAGAAGAATCTTTCAAAAATAAATCACAGAACCAAATACTCCACAACGAGGTGGGTACGGGATTTCATACTTCATCACAACACTTTATATATCATTATACCTTACAGTTATACACATAATCTCCCATAATACAAACTAATATATCATTCTTTTTTTCCATATATATATATATATATATATATATATATATATATATATATATATATATATATATATAATCCATTTACTACAAGCAAAAGTATAACTACCAAACCACCACACTGACTCACCTTGCTGCTATCAAACCTGCAGGAGAGTTAGGGTCGACCACCCATAGGGAGGGACTCCCCTAACCCCCAGAAAACAACATGGGTTAGCCATATAGGTGTGAGTATAATCTACTAAGTTAGTAAATAAAAGAAATTGAATTAACTTACGAATATAATAATAATTAAATTTAACCTGAAAACAAACTGATAAACATAATAAACGTGATCTCGCAAAAAGTAATCCTTCGAATCTTCAACCAATCTACATAGCCATATCCACTCACTATACCTTGAAGTTGTGCCTCGGCGGGTACTTCCTCGACACAATTCCAAGGCGTGCCAAACTCATATAATGTCATGTTTTTATTTAATATCCATTGTCATGACCTATACCACTTACTTTTATTTATCACCACATAATACCCTTTATACAGCACTGTTCATTCTTATAATATCTTACTTTACTTTTCCGTCTTACAATATAATTTCTTTACTATTCATTCACATAACAAGTACCACACTTTCTTTACTTTTCATACTTATTCTCTTCACACATTTTCTTTACTTTTCATATTTATTTCACTTTTCATATTTATTTACATAACACAGTTCCTTTACCTTTCATACTTATTTATATAATACAATTTCTTCACTGTTCATATACTTAATCACATAACATAAATTCCTTCACTTTCCATTCTCATTCTCATACATACTTTATTTACCTTTCATATTCACGTGCATACTCATAACACTTTTTCTGTAATTCTTATCTTCATTCACATACACATTTTCTTCTATTTTTCATATTCATTTCAAATCATACACATGCATTACTTTCTCATTTCCATTTCACATCAAATACTTTCTTTACTTTCTCATTCTCATTTCACATCATATACTTTCTTCACTATCTCATATTTATTTCATAATAAAATATACTTTATTTTTTATTCCATCTCATAATACAACTTCCATATCACATCCCACCGATCCACCGTGGAGTTATGCCTAGGCAGGTAGTTCCTACCATTTCCCCCGAAATGGTCGGCGAGTAGTTCCTGGACACAATCCCAAGACGTCCTAATCTCATGTCGTATCATGTCTTTACCTAAATATCCATCCACGGCACATAATATTACCTACTTTTATTTTCATCTCATAATACGCATTTCGTTAACATTCATTCTCATTTTATAATACACTTTACTTAGATATTTATTTATATCTCACATTACAATGCACATTAACTATCATTCTCATCGTATAATACATCATACCCCAAGCATAGTTTGGGTAATACATACCACACCCCAGATAAACTGGATAATAAAACAGTACACCTCAAGCCAATAGCTTGGGTATTACTCCACTTTTTGATATCATCTTCATATTACAACTTACTTTACTTTTCAATCTTATAATACAATTTCCTTATTTTTCTATTTATTCTGATAACACAATTTCTTTACTTCTCATATGTATTCTCATAAAACATTTGCTTTACTTCTCATTCTCATACACGTAACTCAATTTTTTAACCTTTTATTTTTCTTTTATAACACATTAATACCTCTTTTATTAATTTGTCGACCAAAGCCCACATCATCACCAAACTAATCGCTGCCCACCAAGGGTCTTACGCATCGCCGCCCACCAAGGGTCTTACGCATCCAACAAGACTAGAGCCGATAGCTCCATCAAAACAGAGATCGTTGCCCACCAAGGGTCCTACGCGTCTGTTCGCTGCCCACCAAGGGTCTTATACATCGTTGCCCACCAAGGGTCTTACGCATCCAACAAGACTAGAGCCGATAGCCCCGTCAAAATACAGATCGTTGCTGACCAAGGGTCCCACGCGTCTGTTCACTGCCCACCAATACTCTTACGCATCCAACAAGACAAGAGCTGATAGCTCCATCAAAACACAGATCGCTGCTCACCAAGGGTCTTACGCGTCTGTTCGCTGCCCACCAAGGGTCTTACGCATCGTTGTCCATCAAGGGTCTTATGCATCCAACAAGACTAGAGCCGATAGCCCCGTCAAAACACAGATCGTTGCCCACCAAGGATCCTACGCATCTGTTCGCTGCCCACCAAGGGTCTTTCGCACACACCGCACCCAAAGTCGATAACTTGGGTATAAGGAGGTCTAGCACAAACCCCCGTGATTCTGTAGGCACTGATAATCATTTATTTTTATAATTATTTTCATCTCATCATTTTATTCCATCATATTTGATATGGCTAAAAATAGGATTAAATCGGGGCCGTTCAAATCGGACACGAATCTTAAAGCTCAGGGGTAAAACGGTAATTTCACATACTAACGGGTCTGAAGTGGGAACTGGGTCTTTATTCAAAGCCCAATAACCCATGAACGGATCTGTCTTACTGGGTGCGGGTTTTAACCCGCAACGAACCCAGTCCAGCCGGATAGAATTAGGGTCCCTGATTAATAATAATCAACGGCCCTGATTCACATCTATCCTTTCACTGGGAATTAGGGATTACATTCCTAATCTGATCACAGGGATTACATTCCTAATCTGATCCCAACGGCGACTATAAATACCCCCCATCCACCACCATTAAGAGGTAATCAATCTTTTACCAATTTACGCTCTTTCATAATCATTCCTGATTACTGACTTGAGCGTCGGAGGGTGCGTCGCCGGGATCAACCCCGGTGTCTCGCACTTTTTGCAGGTGAACGGTGGGAGTCAACGGTCAAACTCCAGCGGAATAGGTTTCAGGTTTGCTATTCAAGTTTTCCAAGAATCCACAAATACTATCTATTTGCCCCCACACCAGATTTAGCGGTAACAGATTGGCGCCGTCTGTGGAAAACACCACGAATAGCAGCCTTCCCTCTTCC
Source organism: Hemerocallis citrina (assembly GCA_017893485.1). Classification (NCBI taxonomy): domain Eukaryota; kingdom Viridiplantae; phylum Streptophyta; class Magnoliopsida; order Asparagales; family Asphodelaceae; genus Hemerocallis; species Hemerocallis citrina. The sequence goes on along the minus strand of CM030366.1, from coordinate 5,954,686 downwards.
TGTTGGTCAGATCTTCTCTAGCCATGCCTCCTAGGAAACTCAAATCCAGATGGTCCAACCGTGGACCTACCCCTCCTCCAACACAACAAGAGATTCCCCATCAAACCGTCCTGCCAACGGGACCTGCCCCTCAGCCTAATCAGGCCCTTCAGCAGAACCAACCTCCTCCTCAGAATCAGCAACCCCCTAAGGGTCGCCCCGGTCCTCAAAATGCCGGTGCAGGGGCCTCGCGTCCCAACCCGCAGAAACAACCTCTCCATCAGGACCGCATCTCAATACACAATGCCTCTACGGATTCTATGGCCTCCTACAATCCCCGAGCTTCCGACCTTCGCAATACCATCCTCAATCGGCAGAATGATGAGGACCTTCGCCGTCGTCTGAATGAAAAGCAGGCCCGAGAGGGAGCCTCCCGCCAACAACATCCGGATGAGCGATCTCCTCACCGCCGAGACTACAGAAGGTCCCCTACCCGAAGAGGGCGGAAAGAGTCCCCCGAGCATTACAGGAGAAGACCCCATTCCCATGCCGGTCGGCAACATCCGAGGAACGATGAGGCACCCATCACTCGTGCCAAGTTCCAGCAATTCCAAGCAACGGTGTTGCAAGCTCTCAACCTACGAACCAACAACAATAATACCCAAAGGGTTCCTACTCCCCCACGGGTCCAAAGTCCTCACCATCGGTCCATAACTCCTCCTCCAGCTTCTAATGACCAACAACATATACCTAGTCCTCGCCGCTCCCAGGGTTACCGTCGCCGTAGTCCCCGCTCCCCTTCCTATGAAGACGAGTCTAGGGGCTCGTTTGACTACCGTCGAAGGGAGGATGCTCTCTACCGCCGTCTCCACGAGATGGAGAGGCGCATCGGCCGAATAGACAAGGTTGAGGAGTTAAGAGGAAGAACCATCCGCCCGAGCCGACCTCCCCTCTCCCGAACCATCATGGAGGCTCCTATCCCAAGAGGTTTCAAACCCCCGCAGTTCGAAACTTACTCGGGGGAGTCAGACCCCGTGAACTGCGGGGGAGTCAGACCCCCGCACTTCGAAGCTTTAAAACCCTCATGCTAATCCACCAAGCTTCCGATGCCTTGCTGTGCAAGACCTTCCCCGCCACTCTTAAGGGTTCGGCTCCGGAATGGTACTCCCGCCTCGCCCGGTCCTCCATATTCTCCTTCGAACAGTTTGAGACCCTCTTCATCACTTATTTTGTGAGTAGTAGACGCACGGAAAAGACCAGCATCTCGTTACTCCAGCTCCGCCAGGAGAAGGGAGAGAAGTTGAGAGACTACGTGAGGAGGAGAGAAGTTGAGAGACTACGTGAGGAGGTTCACTGCAGAGTTAAGATCCATCTCCTCCCTCGACCAGTCAGTTGCGGCGGCCGCCTTCCAATCAAATGTCCTCAACTCTAACCTTCGCTCCTCCCTTGCCAAGAAGCCCCCGCATAATTTCGCCGACCTCCTTCTTAGGAGCGAGAAGTACATTCGGGCCGAAGAAGCCGAGAATCTCCCGGGCTTTGAGGAGACATCTTCCGGGAACAAACGGAAGTGCACAAGCGAAGAGGGGTCCCAAAAATCCCAGAAGGACAGCAATGGACAGCATCACCCGACTACTCGTTTTGAGAAGTTCACCCCCCTCATTGCTAATATATCAGAAGTTCTTATGGAGGTGGACAAGGAAGGGCTACTCTGTGCTTCCCCTAGAATGAATACACCCGGCAAGAAGAGGGACAAGGATAAGTGGTGCCGCTTTCACAGGGACCATGGCCACGACACGAATGATTGTTGGGCTCTCAAGGTGGAGATCGAAGAACTCATACAGCGGGGACAGCTGACCAAGTTCGTCCAAAAATAGGGGGTCGAGCTTCCCCCCTGAGGAGCCTACAAACGAACAGAAGGGCCCGCCGAGCTTCATGACTCAGAATCTCCCAGCTCCTCCCAAGAGGTCTTCACCTTATTGTAGAAGTAGGATCCTGATTTTCAATAAGGCCGATGCTTGTAACCCGGCCAATAGCATATAATAATGGCTCGCCCTATTGAAGTGGCCACTTAATTTATTTCAATAAAACTTTACATCTTTTCATTGAAAATTATTGCTCTTGCTTCTCTATCTCTCCGAGTCACGACTCGCTAAATGGTGAGTTCAGAGTCTAGCTTCTTCTACATGGCTGCTCCCGCAACTTACTAACCTTTAACAACGAGTTCGGAGTCCAACACTTGGCTTGATTCCGCTTCAAATAACTTGCTCTTCAGCGAGTTAGAAATGGTTCGCCATTCGGAATTGCTCCCACAACCGTTGATACTCTCTTAAACGACGAGTTCGGAGTCCAACACTTGGCTCGATTCTGCTTCGGATAACTTGCTTTTAAGCGAGTTAGAAGTGGTTTGCCATTCGGAATTGCTCCCACAACCGTTGATACTCTTTTAAACGACGAGTTCGGAGTCCAACACTTGGCTCGATTCCGCTTCAAATAACTTGCTCTCCAGCAAGTTAGAAGTGGCTCTCCATTCGGAATTGCTCCTACACCTCGTTAGCCCTCTCTTAAAACGACGAGTTCGGAGTCCAACACTTGGCTCGATTCTGCTTCGGATAACTTGCTCTTCAGCGAGTCAGAAGTGGTTCGCCATTCGGAATTGCTCCCACAACCGTTGATATCTTAAACGACGAGTTCGGAGTCCAACACTTGGCTCAATTCTGCTTCGGATAACTTGCTCTTAAGCGAGTTAGAAGTGGTTCGCCATTCGGAATTGCTCCCACAACCATTGATACTCTCTTAAACGACGAGTTCGGAGTCCAACACTTGGCTCGATTCCGCTTCAAATAACTTTCTCTTCAGCGAGTTAGAAGTGGTTCTCCATTCGGAATTGCTCCCACAACCGTTGATACTCTCTTAAACGACGAGTTCGGAGTCCAACACTTGGCTCGATTCTGCTTCGGATAACTTGCTCTTAAGCGAGTTAGAAGTGGTTCGCCATTCGGAATTGCTCCCACAACCATTGATACTCTCTTAAACGACAAGTTCGGAGTCCAACACTTGGCTCGATTCCGCTTCAAATAACTTGCTCTTCAGCGAGTTAGAAGTGGTTCGCCATTCGGAACTGCTCCCACAATCGTTGATTCTCACACTTAAACAACGAGTTCAGAGCTGAAGCTCTCCCCTAGAGTTGCTCCTCACACTCGTCTCACAAATCGCTCTCTCCCAGAGCAGAGCTCTTCACTCCGCTCCTTCTAATGCGGACCTTTTCTCAACGAGTCCGGAGCTCACAACTCTCCCCTAGAGTTGCTCCTCAAACTCGTCTTCCAGATGGCTCTCTCCTAGAGTCGAGCTCTTCACTCCGCTCGTCTCCGAAGCAGACCTCTTCTCAACAAGTTCGGAGCACAACTCTCCCCTAGAGTAGCTCCTCACACTCGTCTCACAAATGGCTCTCTCCCAGAGCTGAGCTCTTCACTCCGCTCCTTCTAATGCGGACCTCTTCTCAATGAGTCCGGAGCTCACAACTCTCCCCTTGAGTTGCTCCTCAAACTCATCTTCCAGATGGCTCTCTCCTAGAGTCGAGCTCTTCACTCCGCTCGTCTCCGAAGCAGACCTCTTCTCAACAAGTTTGGAGCACAACTCTCTCCTAGAGTAGTTCCTCAAACTCGTCTTTCAAATGGCTCTCTCCCAGAGCAGAGCTCTTCACTCCGCTCCTTCTAATGCGGACCTTTTCTCAACGAGTCCGGAGCTCACAACTCTCCCCTAGAGTTGCTCCTCAAAATCGTCTTCTAGATGGCTCTCTCCTAGAGTCAAGCTCTTCACTCCACTCGTCTCCGAAGCAGACCTCTTCTCAACAAGTTCGGAGAACAACTCTCCCCTAGAGTAGCTCCTCACACTCGTCTCACAAATGGCTCTCTCCCAGAGCAGAGCTCTTCACTTCGCTCCGTCTAATGCGGACCTCTTCTCAACGAGTCCGGAGCTCACAACTCTCCCCTAGAGTTGCTCCTCAAACTCGTCTTCTAGATGGCTCTCTCCTAGAGTCGAGCTCTTCACTCCGCTCGTCTCCGAAGCAGACCTCTTCTCAACAAGTTCAGAGCACAACTCTCCCGTAGAGTAGCTCCTCAAACTCGTCTTTCAAATGGCTCTCTCCCAGAGTAGAGCTCTTCACTCCACTCCTTCTAATGCAGACCTCTTCTCAACGAGTCCAGGACCTCACAACTCTCCACTAGAGTTGCTCCTCAAACTCATCTTACAAATGGCTTTCTCCCAGAGCCGCGCTCTTCACTCCGCTCGCCTCCAAAGCGGGCCTCTTCTAAGCGAGTTCGAAACTCAAAACTCTCCCATAGAGTTGCTCCTGGCACTCACTTCAAAGAATGGGCCTTCCTATGGCTCATACGAGGATCTTCCTAGCACCTCTTCTTCACCCGTAGGAGTGGAGCTCCTCTTCAAAAATCTCCAAAACCAAGCAGCACATCACCAAGCTTCGGAGCTCTTCACCTCTCCCACATGCCGACCCCTCCTCCGTCGACGAGCTCACCTCAATGAACTCTGCCATGGCCGAGCTCCACTACGCCGAGCTACCGAGCTACTATGGGCAGAAGGCAAGCTATTGAGTCGCCGAGCCGAGGTGCCGAGGTACCGACCTCCACATATGGAGAAAAATACCGCCGAGCCAGTTTCACCGTCAGATTGTCTCAAAATTCGTGCTAGAACATGATGAACGGTTCGGATCGCGCCACGTCTCCACAAAACGACAAGACAACGTTTTCTCGAAATTTGAGCCTCTTGTCTCGTGATTCGCGCTATGATCGTGATCAACCGTCCAGATTGAGCCGCGTAGCTCGGATCTGAAATCCGAGTTACCAATCTATCGAACTGCAAAGTGGCAAAAATTGTGCCTCAAAATCCGTGCTCGGATTCGCCGAACAAGCAAGCAGATAAAGAGGAAGAAAGAAAAAGAGGCTAACAGGGTCGGGGTCGGATCCGATACCCACGGTCCGACCCATACCCTTCTTAGCTCCTTCATTCTTCTCCTTCTTCTTTAGTCTTCCCGCCAAAGGTACCCAACACTTCTCTTCTTCACTGTGCGAAAGAACAAGGCAGAGGAGAGAACCCGAATGCCTCTCCTCCCCTTCTTCTTTCTTCTCAGCGATGAGCTCCGCCATGGCCGTTCTACCGAGCCGAGCTGCCGAGGTACCGACCTCCACATATGGAGAAAAATGCTGCAGAGCCAGTTTCACTGTTGGATCATGCCAAAAAACGTGCTAGAACATGATGAACGACTCAGATCTCGCCACGTCTCCACAAAATGACAAGATAACGTTTTCTCGAAATCTGAGCCTCCTGTCTCGTGATTCGCACCACGATCGTGATCAACCGTCCAGATGGAGCCACGTAGCTCGGATCTGAAATCCGAGCTACCGATCTACCGAATTGCAAAGTGGAGAAAAATGCTCCTCAAAATCCATGCTCGGATTTGCCGAACAAGAAGTAGCAAGGAAAAAAAGAAGGACGAGGGTCGGGTCGGACCCGTTAAGGGATCCAAACCCACAACCCACTTCAGTATTATCTCTTCTTCTCCTCTGGATTTCCCGCCAACAAAGCCAAAAAAGAGAAGATCCCCAACTCTTCTCCTCTTCTCCACTGTAAGACCGAACAAACCAGAGGAAGAAAACACAACACTCATCTTCAACCTCGGAGCGTCGAGCTCCCCTCCGCCGAAGCTCAAGTTCTCCACCAAGCTTCACCAAACCGAGCTTTCTCCCTCGACGAGCTCCGAGCTCACCACCACACAGCTCACAGCTCACCTCCACTGCGAGCTCCAATGGGGAGCTCCGAACTCCTCCCCACGTTGAAGCTCCCTCTCCATTGCTGAGCTCCCCTACGGTCGAACGTCGAGCTCTCTTCCTCGACGAAGCTTTGAGCTCCACTCGTCGACCACCTTCGATGAGCTCCCCTCGCAACCGAGCTCCGAACTCCACAGAACTCCTCGCCGTCACCCGCGACGAAGTGACATACCCCACTGTCGAGCTCACCAAACCATCGCGAGCTCCCCTCGCCGAGCTCGACCGCTCCGTCTCCGTCGTCAACTCCGCGAGCTCACCAAGACCACCTCCGAGCTCCTCTCTACTGAGTCGACGAGCTCCGAACTCGAACCCATCACCATGGCTCTGACGAGTTTCCTACCCCACAAGCATCAAGCTCTTCTTCATCGAGCTTAAAACCCACTTCAGTCGAACTCCGAGCTCCGACTTCCCCTTCGCTGCCAAACTTCATGCTCGCCTCCCGCCATGGCCAGCTCATGCCATTACCGAGCTCGAGTGGTCCGCCGACTCCTAAGATCAGCACCTTGAGCTTTATCGTCTCCGAGCTCCCCCTCCATCGACGAGCTCACCAATCTCTAACGATGCCGAGCGCCACTCCGCCATCGAGCTCGACCCCATCTCCGGTTCGAAGAGCTCCTCACCTAACTCGCCGAACTTGCGAGCTCTTCGCCGATTGCAATCGAAACTCCATTGAGCTCCAATAATAAACTCCTTCGTTGCCAGAGCTCCCTCACTCGGTAACCTCCTTCACGAGCTCCTCGACCAAACTCCTCCCCTCGCCAAGCTCCACCTCTGCCGCCTCCGTTGAGCTTCGTCTCCTACGAAGGCGACGTCGGAGGAGCGAGGTCGAATGAAGAAGTCGAAGACGAAGAAGGAGCAGGAAACAGAGCGGGAGAAAGAGCAGGAAAAAAAAAATGCCACGTGGCATCATCTCGAAGGGTCGGCAGATCCAAGTCGCCGAGCCGAGGTGCCGAAGCACCGACCTTATAATTGGAGGAAAAATCCGCCGACCCATACGATCCGTCCGATCGTCTTAGAATTCGCATCGCGACACGATCGACGCTCAGAAACGTGCCACGTGTCCAGAACGTGATATGCCTTGCGATGCGCGCACATCTGATCATGATTGAAGCGCAGAAACGCGCCACGTGTCCAGGTAATATTTAATTAATTCATTTATTTGTTTATTTGTTTTAATTATTTAAAAAATCCTTAAAAATATTTAAAAAATCGAAAAAATTTAATTAAAAATTCTAAAAATAATTATTAATTCAGAAAAATTATTTTAAAATTCTAAAAAATATAATTATTTAATTAGAATAATTAATTAATATTTTCGATAATTAATTATTTAATTTGGAAAATGAATAAAAATTTCAAAAAAATGAGAAAAAATTCAGAAAAATCTGGAAAAATCACCAAAAATCCAGAGTATTCTGTGGATATTTTTGGGAATTTTACAAGCCCAGAATAACACCGTTACACCCCGAGCAAGATCCAAACTCCCTTAAGAACACCGATAAAATCCCGTATGCCATTAGAACAATAAAGCTACTCCTCGAAGACTGTAAAACTCAGTCTCCAGGAGTGGAGGGCTCGTAATATGGCTAAAAATAGGATTAAATTGGGGCCGTTCAAATTGGACACGAATCTTAAAGCTCAGGGGTAAAACGGTAATTTCATATACTAATGGGTCTGAAGTGGGAACTGGGTCTTTATTCAAAACCCAATAACCCATGAACGGATCTGTCTTACTGGGTGCGGGTTTCAACCCGCAACGAACCCAGTCCAGCCGGATAGAATTAGGGTCCCTGATTAATACTAATCAACGGCCCTGATTCACATCTATCCTTTCACTGGGAATTAGGGATTACATTCCTAATCTGATCACAGGGATTACATTCCTAATCTGATCACAGGGATTAAATTCCTAATCTGATCACAGGGATTACATTCCTAATCTTATCCCAATGGCGACTATAAATATCCTCCATCCACCACCATTAAGAGGTAATCAATCTTTTGCCAATTTACGCTCTTTCATAATCATTCCTGATTACTGACTTGAGCGTCGGAGGGTGCATCGCCGAAATCAACCCCGGTGTCTCGCACTTTTTGCAGGTGAACGGCGGGAGTCAACGGTCAAACTCCGGCGGAACAGATTTCAGGTTTGCTATTCAAGTTTTCTAAGAATCCACAAATACTATCTGTTTGCCCCCACACCAGATTTAGCGGTAACAATATTATCTCATATCATGTTACCATTTAATCTCCTTTATATCTCTGTATATAGATATATATCTCCTTTATAACTTAACTTTCTCCTTTATAATATAATTACTCCTTATAACATAAATATATATAACTCCATTAATTTTAAAAACATATGCAAGCCATTAATGTAATTCATATGAATAAACAACTCCATAAATATACATTCTTACCACATGGTTTTATAACTGTATTTATATCGCATATGCATAAGCATGACTTTAGCCCGATAGTATCGTCATATGTAAATATATATATACACCTCCTGTATTATCCTCATGTATCCTCTTTATCAACAAAATACACAACTTTATAACTATAGCCTTTTCAATATATTTATAGATCTCCCGTACATATTTATATCTCCTGCAATATATTCATATCTTCCCGTAATATGTAATCATTCAATATATATATACATCTTTATGTTTTCTCCTTTAGATTGTTGTATATGCATATATCATTGAATTACCACAAAAACATATATATAAGTACCTCAATTCATTTTCCATATTCACAATATAACAGTATTATCGTAACTTCCCAAATCTCAATATTACAACTCCATATCATGTATATACACGCCATTAATTTCTTACACCCCATAATTTACTCCGTATAATACTTATGAATTTTTACGATACATTTTACGCATCTATACTCGATACACTTTACGCATTACACATATCAACCATGGTTTAAAACTTATCAAGGCACATCATATATATAAAATAAAATAAATCATACTCACTCGAGGCAATGTGAAGACCAACTGTGTAAGCTCGCTGATATCCCCCCTCGGCCCCCTCACCCCCCCACCCCCCAAACTCGCGTCTTCGTCCTATTACCATATTTTAACACTAATTAGGGCTAAAGATATTCAAATCACTCACAAATTACAATTAAAATCATTTTGATATCTCACAGGTATTTTATCGAATGCCTGGCGTGCACATGATACGTGCACACCCTTCGATTCTTCCTAACTGGGTTTTATGCCCATAAAACCTTCCAAAAATTATTCTAAATTATTTCTCACAACTTACAGGGATTTCTATTATCAATTTGTATCGATTACTACTCCTATTATCTTTCAATTACTAAGTCAACACTCTAATTATTTTTTCAATTAAATTTATATCTCTAAATTGCAAAATCTATCACTTCTACTATAAAGAGAATCACATATTCTCCCTACTGCGTCATTTCACAGCTCAAATTTTGCAAATCAAATAATCTCATACAAATTAAATAAAATCCAACTCACCATAGTGTTGATTATTTCAAAAACCAACATCGTAGGGTTGGAGAGCACCCTCCAAATAGCCAAAACCCTAATTTTTTTTTGAAAAATAGGTGGAGATTTGATGGGGAGGAGTCTCGGTTTGGTCGTGAATCGGTTCGGCCGAAAAGAAAACGGGGAAAAGGAGTTTGGGCTCTGACGACGTGAAGAGGAAGGGGAAGAAGAAAGAAATGGGAAAATTAATTATAGACCCCTATTTGCCCCATCATTTATTATAAAGGCCTTCCAATTCATTATTTATAATATATTTCTATAAAAATCAATTCACCGTATATCTAAATAACTCCCGAGTCTAAAGGAAAATAAAATTGCATATTTATGTAAAATATCAACAATAACAATAATATTTGATCAATAAAAGAAATACAAAACGACTACTTTCAAATTATAAAATAAAGGAGTGTTACACTACAGTTCCTAGGAATGTTTGTGACGGACATAATATGCCCAGTAAATCCACCAAGGTGTGTTAGGGGTAGTCCTGGTTCGTAGTTGCGAGAGATTGACTTGGTAGGGTTCGTGGCAGAGGATACGCCCGGTAATTCCACTGAGGTGGGCTAAGGGTAGGCCAGTAAGGACCAATATCCTAGGGGTGCGACTCTTTGGTGATTACATGTTGGAGTATATTCACTCGGTTAGGTTGCATGACATGGGATGTAAACCCTATAATGAGGAATACCTTAAGGGCTTACCCTCGGACCTATGTAGTATGGGATGCATAGAATCTGAACAAGTGTGCATTAGTGTATCATAGTGTAAATCTGCATTAGGCATTTAAGTCATGTCATACACTGACATGTTTAGGTTAGTCACTTTTTTTACACTTTATTGTGCATTTTTGTGTTTGCTAAAATAAGAGAAACGCTGTTTTATAGCATTGCGTCAGTTGTATGCAACTGACGTGCCCACAGTTTTCAAGTGCAGGACATGGATTAGCAAGAGGACCTAAAGATGAATTGATGCTGATGATTATTTCCATATTAAAGTTGTTGAATATTAGAGTTGTATATTTTGTAACTTCCGTTGTGTATTTTTGTAAAAGAACATGTGATGAGAATGTTTTAATTTCCTTGTAAATTTTGTACGAATTTGAAGTAAAAGATCCTGCTGTGCTACGAATTACCTATGTTAAAATTCGGGGCATTAGAAAGTGATGCCATTTCATCTCCCAAATCTTCCCAAAATCCTCTCTGTTGCAGTCCATCGGTAGCCTCATCGTCGCCATCTACCACTCGCCACCCACGCAGCCTCCCCCGTCTTCGTACAAACCCTAATCCCCATCATATAAACTCCTCTCCATCTCCTTTCTCTCCTTCCTATTTCTCACCATGGCCTCCTTCCCTAAATCCTAGTCTCTTTTTGTTTCCCATTTTTCTTCGACATTACTTGAAGAGCTGCCCCCCGAACCCTAATCCTGAACCATGGTGACCCAACTCAACAAGAAGTTCAAGGCAAGTATTCCCTCCCTCCAAACCTTAACCCTAATCTTTTTTTCAAAATCTCATATTCTTCATGATGATTTTTAAATTCGTCGCTGATGGTGTGTTCTTCGCTTGTCACGCCCCGCTTCCTAAAAGGAATATTGAATACAGTACGTGACTGAGCCCAGCGGATAGTTTTCACCATCCATAAGCTATACGGATCTACTTGACTCATCGCAATAATAAATATAACAGTATACTCAACCATGCACGCATAAACAATTATAACTCAACAGTATTTATTCGCAACAATAATGAATATTCCAAACAAATAAAAGATCTGAAACAAAATAATATCCTGGGATGACAAGCCCAAATACAAGTCTCAATATAGTTCATGAATAAAATAGTTCAACAAAACATTTAAGAAAATTTTCCAGTGTGCAGCTCAAAACTTTTGCTCACCAACTCCAGTAGGCAAGTGATCACCAAAACATGCTCATATAGAAATTACAAGGAAAATAGGAAGACAGGAAAATATAATGCCCGTTGGATGCAAGTTCTGGGCCGCAAGCAGTACAAGCAATAAAAAGAAAGGGAAAGACAAACAAAACAGAAAGTACTGACATGGAGATAAGCAACAAAGGATAACAGTCTATAGATAACAGAGATAGCAGGATAACAGTAAAGAGTGTAATGATAACAGTAACAAAGAAGTCAACAGTAACAGTGAAATCAACGGCAACAATAAAGTCAACGGTAACAAGATGTGACAGTGAAAACAGTGGTTCTTATGACTAATTTTCATTACTATCTAGGTAGCACATCATGCGTCCCAAATTATACCACATGGTTGCTACATCAAACAGTTTCGTTTAAGATTTCGTAGTGGAACCTATAGGGCAGCATATTCAGACAAATAGTAACAATAACATAAACAACAAATAGTGTCATGGATCATGTTCTCATGCATCCAGAGATAAAAAATAAGGAAAACGAGTTCCACTTCTGAATATGCGTTTCTATATTATCCACTACTAGATATTTTCACTTAAAAACCCCGGCATGATTAGTTTTCATTATTATTAAACAGGTGTGAATGATTACAAACAGGGCCAAAGACATGGCAAGAACAAAGGACAAGTCTAAGCCGAATAGGAAACACAAACGGCAACAAAAACAACTCATAACAGTTAAAACAACGAAACTTTCAGTTCTGGACAGCAAGACAACACTGTACCAAATCTAAGATTGCTGTTGCTACAGAATTGCAAATCTAGATCCTTCAGAAAATCCAAAAACTAGACTCTCTACCGAATCCTGTGCATATACACATGTCACACATCAGCCACAGAAACAGGGTTGAAAACAGCATTTAATATAGAACTTATGTTCAGCCAGAAGATGCAAAATCTTGTTTATAAGCATGAAAAGTGTTTAAAAACATCATAATTAAATTTGAGAAAATTTTGGAAGATTTCCTAATATATCTAGTCTCAAAATATAAAATATCATGAAATAATATTACAGATAGTGTAGTCAATAAAATTGGGAAAATAGAGTAATGCAACGAAATCTCAATTCTAAAGGTTTAGACACAGCAATACCAAAACAGAGATAACTCATAAAATAGAATTCGAAATCCAGATCTTTCAAAAGGGTGATAAAATGGACAAATCAAGGTACAGTTCATATTCACAAAGTTTTCATCAAAAACGAATTGAATCAGGTTGAAAGAATAATTCTTTACTGGACAACATGGACTTTGAAAATATATCAATTAGTTTCTTAAGCATGAAATGAGGTAAAAAATTCATTAATTAATTCTACAAAAATTTGTGATTGATCCCAGTCACGTTTAAACATACTCAGCAAAATATAAAGTTCAAAATCTACTTGTAATATCAGTTTTAAAATAATATTTCATACAGAATACATATAGTTCAGAATCTGGAATATACGATATGACTGCAGTAAAATAACAATAACTCATACATTGAAAACTGGAATTCAGTCGAAAATTTTGGAAACAAGAAAACAAAGGCTACAAATTATGTTCACAAATTTATTTATTTTACTGATGCTAACAAGGTCAAAATTACTGTACAAAAGTAGGGCAGCAAAGAAACAAAAGTTCTTTTATGCATTTTATCAAACAGTTTAGTTGCAAACGGTCCAATCTAAGATGGCATACAAAGCATGGCATATGGGTCACTCAAATCAGCATGGCATGTGAATAAATAGTCTATAATAAGGTAATACATCATATAAGCATTCATGAAGCAATCATCTACAACACATGATATGTCACAACAAGCATATACGTCAAGATGTCCATTTAACCTAAATTGTTTTCATGCAACGGGTGTCAACTACTGTGAACTACTCATGATCAAGAGACGAAGCAACAGATCGACTAACAAAATATGGTTATCATGAGGGTACTAACAATTTCATACGAGACTACTTACGGTATTTAACTTGTATGACAAAATGTCACATACAAGCTACTTGCTTGAAAACGCCGATCGAGATGAAGAAAAGAATAACGGGAACAGATCCCGACACAAGAACACGAACACACGAACGAGAGACGGCACGAACCAATACCAACACGAAACACGACAGTGCACCTGCTTTCACACGCACACACAAAGTAGCACACAACAGCAAGGGTAGCGGGCTACTCCACTGTCGTCGACCATAGTGGAAGACGACGACGGTAGGGAAGATGACAGAAGCAGCACCGGGCTGGGGTCTACAGCGCTGCTATTGCTCAAACGGGAGCGGTGCGTGCAGTACGGGGGAGGGAGAGGGGTGTTACGGTGGAGTCGTAGGCAGCTGGCATGGAGGGTCAAAGACGACGACAGCAAAAAGGAGACGGATCGGGAGAGTGGGTTGGTCGGGGGGGGGGGGGGGTAAAGGAACAAGGTAGATTACGGCTAGGGAGAGTGAGAGAGAATATTAGGGTTTTGGTAATTAGGGTTAGGGTGCAATTAGGGGGATTATATAGAGCCAATATGGGTTTGGGTCAACTGGGTAGTATCCAATAGGAAGAAAAGAGTCCAATAAGAGACAAATAGGCCATCAAATAGGTTTAAACATAAACAAGATCAAGAACAAATTTGTAGATCAACAAATGAGAATATACAGGTTGAATCAAATAGAAATGAATCAAGGCGAACAACAACATACACTCAAAGGGACAAAAATCAATAAAACCAGAAATGAAATAAAATAACCAAGAATTTAATTAAATATAAATAAAAATACAAAATGAGTAACATGGGTTACAAATCCTACCCACCTAACAAGAAGAATTTCGTCTTCAAAATTCGACAAGAAGTACGTAGGGTAACCCCAAAGAAAAGAAAAACAAAAACAAAACAAAAACAACAAAACAAGAGTTACACATACAAATGAGGAAACCTCTGCTGGATATCCTCCTCCAACTCCCAAGTCGACTCACCTGGCGAGTGAGGATTTCAAGAAACATGAACAAGCTTGATCACCTTGTTCTTCAAAACCTTCTCCCGCTGGTCCAAGATAGCAACTGGCAGAATTTCACAAGATAAATCCGGCCTCACAGATAACTCCGAGTAGTCAATCACGTGGCTCTCATCACGGATATACTTCATCAGTTGCGAGACATGGAAGACGTCGTGCACTCCAGATAAAGCCGGTGGCAATGCAAGATGATAGGTCACCTTGCTTACTCATTCCACGATGTCAAACGGTCCGATGAACCTAGGCCTCAACTTGCCTCTGCCACTGAAATGAAAGACACCTCGCCACGGTAATACCTTAAGGAAAATATGGTCTCCCACCTTAAACTCCAAGGTTCTCCGATGAACATCAGCCCATCTCTTCTGTCTTTCTTGCGCGGCTTGAAGATGCTTCCTGATCTGACTCACCGCATCCACCGTCCTGGTGATCAACTCTGGCCCCAAAAATTTCCTCTCGCCAATGTCATCCCAGCACACTGGCGACCAACACTTACAACCACAAAGTGCCTCGAATGGAGCAGCTTTAAGACTGGTCTGAAAGCTGTTATTGTATGAGAACTCTACGAGATACAAGTGGTCCTCCCAAGAACCTCCAAATTGCCGCACACAGGATCTCAACATGTCCTCTATAGTCTGTATGGTCCTCTCTGACTATCCATCAATTTGAGGGTGAAAAGATGTGTTGTACTTCAACTTACTCCCCAGACTACTCTGAAGACTCTCCCAAAACTGCGACCTGAACCTCGTATCCCTATCAAATACAATGCTGACTGGAACCCCATGAAGTCTGACAATCTCTTGCATGTACTTCTCAGCTAGGCTCTCAGTCGACTGTCCAACTTTGAAGGGAACGAAGTGAGCACTCTTGGTCAACCTGTCCACAATCACCCAAATGGCGTTGTAACCCTTACGACTCCTCAGTAAAGCGTTCACAAAATCCATGGAGATATGCTCTGACTTCCACTCCAGAATGGGATGAGGCTGAAGAAGTCCGGCGGTCCTCTGATGCTCTGCCTTCACCTACTGGCAGATCAAGCACTGCAACACAAATCTTGCCACGGCCCTCTTCATACCATGCCACCAAAAATGAAGCTTCTAGCCCGTTACATCTTAGTACCACCAGGATGAATAGAGTACGACGATTGGTGGGCTTCCTCAAGCAACTTCTGATGAACCTCACCCTTCAGAACACACAACCTGAATCCAAAACAAAGGGATCCATCTGAGTGAACAACCATATCAGTCCTCGTACCTGCTTTAACTTTGGCTCTGAATCCTTGCAATTGCTCATCACCTGCCTGAGCCTCTTTAATCTGCTCAACAAGAGACGACTGCAACTGAAGCATCATGCAACTCCGAACATAACCTGGCAAGAACACATCCAAAACCAACCTCCTCATCTGCTCAATAAGCTCTCTCTGCTGGTTCAGGAACATGGCGACTGTTCTCCTACTCAAAGCAGCTGGCACCAAGTTCACTCTATAAGGATGGTATTACAAACTAATGTCATAGTCAGCCATCAACTCCAACCATCGCCTCTGCCTCATTTTCAACTCCTTCTGAGTGAAGACATACTTGAGACTTTTGAGGTCTGTAAAGATTTCCACTCGGTCACCAAGCAGATAGTGTCTCCACAACTTCAAAGCAAAGATCACCGCAGCTAACTCCAAATCATGGGTAGGGTAGTTCTTCTCATGCAGTCCCAACTGTCTGGATGCATAAGCAACAAATCGACCTTTCTACATTAACACTGCACCTAGGTCCTTGCCAGAAGCGTCAAAGTGAACAACAAAACCACCCAAACCAACCGGAATAGTCAACACAAGCGCTCACATCAATCGGCTCTTCAACTCTACAAAAGCTCCACTGCAAGCTCCATCCCAGACGAACTTCTGATCTTTCCCAGTCAGCATAGTCAACAGACCAGCTATCTTTGAATAGTATTGGACGAACTTCCGATAATACCCAGCCAAACCAAGGAAACTTCTCACTTCCGAAACTAACTTAGGAACATGACAATCTTTGACCGTAGAAATCTTGGTCGGATCGAAAAAGATACCCTCGCCTGAGATAATGTGCCCCAGAAAGGTAACTCGATCAAGCAAGAACTCACACTTGCTGAGTTTCCCATATAGCTGATTCTCTCTCAAGGTCTACAGAACCAACCTCAAATGATCAACATGATCCTTCCAAATCCGAGAATACACAGAATGTCATCTATGAAGACCACCACGAATCTGTCCAGAAATGGAGAGAAAACTATGTTCATCAG
Organism: Hemerocallis citrina; assembly: GCA_017893485.1. NCBI lineage: Eukaryota > Viridiplantae > Streptophyta > Magnoliopsida > Asparagales > Asphodelaceae > Hemerocallis > Hemerocallis citrina. Next base: position 5,938,115 of record CM030366.1, on the reverse strand, counting down.
ACTCATGAACACTGCTGGCGCATTCATGACTCCGAAAGGCATCACTAGGAACTCATAGTTCCCGTATCTGATCCTGAACGCAGTCTTCTGCACATCAAATGCCTTCACCTTCACTTGATGATAACCCGAGCGAAGGTCCAACTTCAAGAAGATAGCAGCTCCACCCAGCTGATCAAACAAATCATCGATCCTGGGTAGTGGATACCAGTTTTTTATTGTAACACTATTCAGCTCACGGTAATCCACACACAGATGACGACTCCCGTCCTTCTTGTTGACAAATAAGATAGGAGCGCCCCATGGGGACACACTGGGTCTGATGAAATCCAAATCCAGCAATCATTGGATCTGCACCTTCAGCTTTGCTAGCTCAACTGGCGCCATGTGGTAGGGACTCTTCAATATCGGTGTAGTACCTGACTGAACCTCAATACCGAATTCCACTTCCCTATCCAGGGGTAGTCCAGGCAACTTCTCGGGAAACACATCTAGAAAATCCCGCACTACAAGAGGCGCAGCCTCACAGCCTGAGTGCAACCCCATTGCACAACCATCATCAACAACTACTTCCTAACCATGCCTATGGGGTAACTCCCAGCATGGAACCCAAACTCCGCACGACCTGGCATCCTGAAAAAGACCTTCTTCGCTCGACAATCAATAATCGCGTGGGTCTCACCAAGCCAATCCATGCTGAGAATCACATCAAACCCTGAAATGCCGATCACAATCAGATTTGCTATAAAATCAGCACTTCCAATCACCACAGGACTCTGCTTGCACTCCCGGGAACAAACAACAAAACCGCCACCTGTGGTGATGTTCCAAGCTACTGGAATCACACTGTACTCCAACTGATGCTGATCCACAAAGCGAGAGGAGATGAAGGAATGGGTTGCCCCAGAATAAAAAAGAACACGAGCAGGGAAGGAATGAACAAGAATAACACCTAAGATAGTCAAAGCAAGGGAAAAGATGAACAGATGAAAGACAACCAAGGAATATGGAAAATGATGCAAAAAGACAACATGAATGAAAGATGCAAGAGAAGTAAAACAAGGAACAAATAAACAGAACAACAAAAGAAAATACAAAAGAATACCAGAATCGAAGAAATATGGGTACAAAAGAAATTAATTCATACCCAATAAGGAATCGGCAATGAGGACAATTGCAAGAGACGGAAGAAGTAAGGAATCAAGGAATTGAATAAGAAGAGATCAAAATGAATGGAATGAGACAAGTATCCAGATCAAGTTGATTATCAATTGTTTCGTTCAATGCATGGCCAGTTGGTAGTTAAGTAAATGCCGATCGAGTCAAGCTTGTCTAATGTATTAGTCAAACTAATACATTAGCCAAACCTGAGGCTCTTATACACATAAAAACCTTGTCATGCCCTGCTTCCCAAAAGAAATACAAAATACGGTACGTGACTAAGCACAGCGGATAGTTTTCACCATCCATAAGCTGTACGGATCTGCTTGACTCATCACAATAATAAATATAACATTATACTCAACCAGGCATGCATAAACAATTATAACTCAACAGTATTTATTCGAAACAATAATGAATATCCCAATCAAATACAAGATCTGAAACAAAATAATATCATGGGACTACAAGCCCAAATACAAGTCTCAATACAGTTCATGAATAAAATAGTTCAACAAAACATTTAAGCAAATTTTGCAGTGCACAACACAAAACTTTTGCTCACCAACTCCAGTAGGCAAGAGATCACCAAAACCTGCTCATATAGCAATTACAAGGAAAATAGGAAGACTGGAAAATATAATGCCCGTCAGATGAAAGTTTCGGGCCGCAAGCAATACAAGTAATAAAAAGAAAGGGAAAGACTAAACAAAACAGAAATTACTGACATGGAGATAGGCAACAAAGGATAACAGTCTACGGCTAACGGAGATAGCAGGATAACAGTAAAGAGTGTATTGATAATAGTAACGGTAAAGTAAACAGTAACAGTGAAATCAACGGTAACAGTAAAGTCCACGGTAACAGGATGTGACAGTGAAAAAATCGGTTTTTATATCTAATGTTCATTACTATCTAGGTAACACTTCATGCGTCCCAAATTATACCACATGGTTGCTACAATAAACAGTTTCGTTTAAGTTTTCGTAGTAGAACCTATAAGGCAGTATATTCTGACAAATAGTAAAAGTAACATCAACAAAAAATAGTGTCATGGATCATGCTCTCATGCATCTAGAGATAAACAGTGGGTACCGCAGTAAACAGTGGAGAAAATGAGTTCCCTTTTGAATACCCATTTCTATATTGTCCACTACTAGATCTTTTCCCTTAAAACCTCGGCTTGATGAGTTTTTATTATTATTAAACATGTGTGAACGAATACAAACAGGACTAAAGACATGGAAAGAACAAATGAAAAGTCTAAGTCGAATAGGAAACACAAACGGCAACAAAAATAACTCTTAACATCAAAACAACAAAATTTTCAGTTTTGGACAGCAAGACACTACTGTACCAAATCTGAGATTCCTGTTTTAACAGAACTGCAAATCTAGATCCGTCAGAAAATCTAGAAACTAGACTCTCTGTCAAATCCAGCACATATACACAAGTCACACATTAGCCACAGAAACAGGGTTGGAAACAACATTTAATACAGAACTTATGTTCAGCTAGAAAATGCAAAATATTGTTTATAAGCATGAAAAGAGTTTAAAAACATCATAATTAAATTTGAAAAAAATCTGGAAGATTCCCCAACTTATCTAGTCTCAAAATAAAAAATATCATGAAATTTTATGACAGATAGTGTAGTCAATAAAATTGGAAAAACGAAGCAATGCAATAAAATCTTAATTCTGAAAGTTCAGACATAGTAGTACCAAAACAGAGATAATTCATAAAATACAATTCTAAATCCAGATCCGTTAAAAGGGTGATAAAATAGATAAATCAGGCTACAGTTCATATTCACAAATTTTTCATCAAAATTGAATAGAATCAGGTTGAAAGAATAATTCTTTACTAGACAACATGCAGTTTGGAAATATATCGATTGGTTTCTGAAGCATGAAATGAGATTAAAAAAAATATTTAATTAATTTCACAAAAAATTGGATTTATCCCAGTTATGTATAAACATACTTAGCAAAATATAGAGTTCAAATTCTACTTTTAGTATCAGTTTTAAAATAATATTTCATACAGAATAGATATAGTTCAGAATCTGGAATATACGATATGACTGCAGTAAAACAACAATAACTCATACACCGAAAATAGGAATTCAGATCCGTCAAAAGTTCTGAAAACTAGAAAACAAAGGTTACAAATTATGTTGACAAATTTATTTAGTTTACTGATGTTAACAGGGTCAAAATTACTGTACAAAAGTCGGGCAGCAATGAAACAAAAGTTCTTTCAAGTATTTAATCTAATAGTTTAGTTACAAACGATCCAATCTAAGATGGCATACAAAGCATGGCATACGGGTCACTCAAATCAGCATGGCATGTGAATAAATAGTCTATAATAAGGTAATACATTATACAAGCTTCTATGAAGCAATCATCTACAACACATGATATGTCACAACAAGCATATACATCAAGATGTCCATCTAACCTAAATTGTTTTCATGCAACGGGTGTCAACTACTGTGAAGTACTCATGATCAAGAGACGAAGGAACGTATCTACTAACAAAATATGGTTATCATGAGGGTACTAACAATTTCATGCGAGACTACTTATGGTATTTAACTTGTATGACAAAAAGACACGTACAAGCTATTTGCTTGAAAATGATGATGGAGATGAAGAACTGAATAACGGAACGAATCCTGACACACGAACACAAACACATGAACGAGAGACGGCATAAACTAACACCAACACAAAACACGGCGATGCACGTGCTTTCACACGCACAAACAAAGCAGCACATAACAGCAAGGGCGGCGGGCTACTCCACTATCGTCGACCACAGTGGAAGACGATGATGGCAGGGAAGACGATAGCGGTGGCATTGGGTGATGGAGACGCAAGGGCGAGCTGTACAGAGCTGTGGGCTGGGGTCTGTAGTGCTGCGGTTACTCGAACGGAATAGGGCACGCGGCACAGGGGGAGAGGAGAGGGGTGTTGCAGTGGGGTTGTCGGCAACGGGCGTCGGAGGGTCAAAGACGACGACAGCAAAGAGGAGAGAGGGATCGGAGAGAGTTTCGGTCGGGGTGTAGAGGAACAAGGTAGATGACGGCTAGGGAGAGAGAGAGAGAATATTAGGGTTTTGGTAATTAGGGTTAGTGTGCAATTAAGGGGATTATATAGAGTCAATATGGGTTTGGGTCAACTGGGTAGTACCAATAGGAAGAAAATAGTCCAATAAGTGACAAATAGGCCATGAAATAGGTTTAAATAGTAAACAAGATCAAGAAAAAATTTGTAGATCAATAAATGAGAATATAAAGGCTGAATCAAATAGAAATGAATCAAGGAGAACAACAACATACACTCAAAGGGACAAAAATAAAAAAAACCAGAAATGAAATGAAAAACCAAGAATTTAATTAAATATAAATAAAAATACAAAAATGAGTAAAAGGGTTTACATTGCTGAAGACGGCTACTCCGACGTCGAGGTTAGGGTAACTCCAATAAGGACCGAGATCATCATCCGCACTACTAGGACCTAAAACATTCTTGGTAAAATAAGGATCAAAACTTGCTTTGAGATTTGACAATAGAATGTTTGATGTGATTGATTGATTTTTTTTTGGGTGGATGAAGTTGATAGGGGGGAGGATTAGGAGCTAACCTCGGTGGTTCAGAGGAGGTCCAACTTTCCAGAGAACAACGTGGGGCTTTATGTGGAGAAGGTGAATAACAGGGGGTTGTGCACAATTGCTCAGGCTGAGTCACTGTGGTACAAAGCTTCTCGGTGGGCTTGTTGTTCGAAGGTAATGTGCATGTTTTATGTTGACAAGAATTTAGCTGAATGAAACATGTTTAGTAGCCAATTCTTGATAGTGATTATTGGATGTCAGTGTGACAATATAGTATAGAGTTGAAAATATATAATTGTAGTGTTTTCCATTTATGGAACATTTGTTTAAATGTAGTAATTTTATAACAATCCTAATTCCATTTGTTTACGAATTAACATATCTTTTCGATGAATGTAGAATATTGGATTAGTAGAAGTAAAGACATGGTGGTATATCTTGAATACAGCAGTGTGAATCATAATGATGTTGATAATAGTTCATAGCTAAAATATTAAATTGTTGTTGTTAGCAGAAGTGTTTGTCTTTTGTAACTTTGTTTTCCTACGTATTGTGTCTATCCGTAGATGGAATTATTTTAGGAATTTAAATAGTTAAACTGATTGGAATTATACTTTATATTATACTAATAGGTTACCCCCTCTCATCTGCATTAGCACGTGCAATACTCATATTTTTAATTTTTTTAAAAAAACCACAAAAAAAATGTTGCCTCTTCCTTTCCCAAAGCCCCCCAACCCTACTAACTCTTCCTCTCCCAAATCTCCCCGAAATCCATCCTGTCGCAGTCCGCCGGTAGCCTCCCATGCAGCCTCGTCTGTCACCATCCGCTGCTCGCCACCCACGTAGCCTCGCCCGTCGCCGTACGCCGCTCGCCACCCATGCAGCCTCCCACGCAGGTGAGTTGGAATTGATGGATTTGTGGTCCGATTTGTGAATCTAGGGTTTCTGAAAACATTTCGTTTGGGTAATTTTGAGGAACATGCTACGAAGAGGTAGTTGTTTGTATGGTTTTATATGATTGTGAAGTGGTTCTTCACGTTGCTGATTGTGAATATAGTGATAGTTCCCTTCTAAATTTGTTGACTTTTTTCTTATATTGCCTCTTTCTTTTCTCTCACTATCTCCAAACCTTAGTAAGATATTATCTTCTTATCCCTCTTCGCTGAGATGATGCACAAAGTCCAAATTCGACTTTTACTTTCAATTCTAAATATTTTTGCCGAAAGAAAATTTAACTACAATAAATTGGGGTACATTTTACTAATTTTGCTAACTACAAATTTGGGTGCATATACATGTTATTGCTTATCAACTTCTTGATTCTTTTCCCATCAGGAGTAATTTTAATTTTAGGCATTTTTCAGATGAAAGTAATGGTCGCTTGGGACATTTTTCTTTGTAGAGGGAAAAGAAAAAAAAATTGGGGGATATGAATGTTATCTATAGTTTTTTGAATTATCAGCTAATGTTTTTTTCCTTTGAAGGGCAAGGTTGACAAACAAAATTCATGACGAACAAAATTCATTTGTCATTTGGTACATTCCAACACTCATACACATAGTAATATATATTTGAAATCAGAAGAACTGAATAACTTTGTTTGTCAAACAAATCTGGCAAGAAATGTTATAACCATGGAAGCTATAATATAGATTGAGTCTATCTTCACCACCTTAATCTTAATTGCTCATCATAATAGGAGGTTTGTGCAAGATGTGCATTTAAACATGTAATGGGAGGTTTGTGCAAGATGTGCATTTAAACATGTAACTGATGAGGATATTCTATAATCTATTTACACATGTAACTGAGTGGTTGAATTTTTAAGTTATGTTAAAAAGTTCATAATTTGTAATGAATAGTGTGAAAAGGAATGTGATGCATTATGATGACTGGAGTTTGGTAAAAGTGTTCAAAATTTTAGTTAGTACGCACAAGACAACATAAATATCAAAATTTTTAATTAGAAGAAGGGGTTAGGGGACGGGAATCGGGTTTGTTGGTTTTGGTAGAGATACAAATTAGAAAGCTCGTGTACTTCCCAATGGCCGACATACCCATGTCAGGTGTGCGTATCAGGTGCTGATACTCCTTCGGTACCCGTGGGCGCGTACCCAATTTTTTAACATGTTTTTACAACCTTTGGATACAATTGTATTTAGATATATGCTCGAGGCTGTAATGTAATTTTAACTATATATATATATGTATATATATATAAGACTAAATGTTACACAATCTATATGAACTAACGTCACCCATAAGCTGTTTATCCGATTAACTGAACAATATAATCAATACGGAACAAATGCAAGAGCAATAATAATCTCATGAATAATAATACTTGGAATAAAACAATTTAAAATATCCAAATATAATAATAATCCAACATCTGGAAACAATAATAAAATCCGGGACATAAGCTCAATACAATAATAAATCCCAAACACAATAGTAACAAGTCTCAATACAATAGTTCAATGGAATCACATTCAATTATAAAGCAATAGTTCTTCAGAAAGTTTGTTCTCCAATTTCAACAGGAAATTCTCCTTCATTACCTGTATACACTTCATTTAAAGGAGAAGAAAAATTGTCCTTAGAGCAAGTCATGGACAGCAAGTAGAGAAAGCAAGGAACAATGGAATAACGGTATAACAATGAATTCAATGGATCAATAAAAATCAATAACACGGGACAATAACAATAATCAATATCATGATAGTCAATACAGTAGCTATAAACAATGATTCAATATTCGGTAACAATAATCAATGATCAATAACAATAACACTTAGCCAATATTCGATATCAGTAGGAACAATAATGAACAATATGCAGTGTCGATGTCGTGTCAATTCTTAAGTCTATTAATCATTTTAATGCTAACTAATGCATGTAATACTACATCTCATTCTATAGGTTTGATACATACAATCAATTTGGTTTAGACGTAAGTGGTGTACTCGATAAATCATGTACTTGGCAATGGTAAACACTATTCACCTTTCGTGTGTACAATACGGTCTTCGGCAACGATACGGTACACGATAGATTGGGTTATGGCCATAATCCATAATCACACGATAAAACAATAGCCGAAACATTATTTAGGAAAACACGGGCCCCTCCTCAAAGTACAGTCTCTACTTTTTTCACTACTTAAATCACCCTTAAAAATTCTGGCTTGTTAATTATTTATCAATGCAACAATTCAATATGCAATTTGGGCCATGAGATGAACAATAGTATCAATAGGCGAACAATAGGGTGGTAACATGGATTAGGATAATTAGAATGATGACAATAACTCATTTGAATTACGCAATGCAACATACATACATTGATTCACTCAATAGTATGATATATAAATAATTAATCTATTAAAAATTGAAAAGTGAAATTCTGAACAGCAAGAGTAGTCTGTACAAAAATAAAAATTCCCACTGTTTCATAGATCAAAAACTGAATCCGTTAGAAATTCTAGAAACTAGACTTCCACACGGTTCCAACGCATATTTCAAGTTCAAAATCCGACAACAGTAGTTAGGTCAAACACATCATTCTTTACAGATTTCATGTTCAGGCAGAATTTCGATATCATGTTATTTTATTTTTAGAATCAGCAAAAACCCAATAATAAATTCATTAAAAATATTTTCTAGACTCCTAAACATGATTACTAACAATCTGAAAATTATCACAGCAAACTTTATCATTTGATCAGCATTTTTAATGTTTAAACATGAAACGTACAAGAATATGAAATTTGAAAGTAAAAACATAGCTACAGTAAAACGGGCATAACTTTTGCTACACAATTCGAAATTCAGAAATTCAAGATGTTCTGGAAACTAGAAAGATAAGGCTACAATTCATATTCAGAAAGTAATTTATTTTAAGATCATTGATTGGGTCGAAAATAGCAGACAACATACAGCCAGCAAGCAAGATACAAGTTTTACAGTATTTTTTCATGAAATAATTTAATTAAACTTGATAGGTGTCAATTCTATAGTCAATAAATTATATAATCAGCATGATGAGTGTCAAAACATGATAAATAAAATTAGAACACATACATACACTAATTTATCATCAATCAACCATCAATCGATCAAACAACATACAACCAACCAATTCTTTCTACAATAATTTATTTGTGTGATAATTATATGAACAACCCTATAATCAATTCTATATGCACACATGAAAGATTCGATCTTTGGAGTTAAAAGTGGCACGATGTCAAGTAAATTGGGGTTAGCTCCTGTAAACCCTCAATATACCCAACGAAAGAGATGAACAATATATAATACGATAAACGAAGGGATCTACTTGCAAGAGTTTGAACAAAACTTGAATTTGATACAATTCAAGAGGAAGTGACTTGCCTTTTGGACGACGAAATTGAAAACCAAGAATAACAAGATAAAGATTCCGAAGCAACGAACCCACGAACACACAAATCACACGTGAATAATACGTGCAATAGAGATCCCAAGCAAATCAGCAACACACAACAACAGAGAGACAGCAGCAACGTCAGCAATGGCAACAGCCAGACCTCGGGTCTGGCTGACGCTGGTGGTCGGCGTCGTAGGCAGTGCGAACGGCGAGGACAAGGTCACCGCTACTGGGTTAGTCGACGGAAAGGGGGCAACAACGATGGGGGATTCGGGGCTGGTGTTGACCATCGGAACAGGGCAGGGAGTAATGGGGTTTCAGGTGTGGTGGCAGCGTCGACAAGAGGGCGACACCTGGGGGTGGTGACGACTGAGGAGGATGGCTGCTGGAGGTGGTCGGAGTGGATGGTTGGGGAAGAGGTAGTGGGTATTTGGAGTTTGGGCGGGAACTCAGACGGGGAGTGAGAAACAGAGAGGAGAGAGAATAGATGGCTTTAGGGTTTCAAAAATGTGCAATTTTAGAATTTGCAATAGAGTTGTATTTATAGGGTACAATTAGGGTGTTGGGTTAGTGGTTTAGGATCCAATAATAGCGGTTTTGGCTTAAGAGCAAATGAAATTGGGTTTTAGGGTTAATAAGAGATAGATCTGAAATAATAAGTTTCAAATAAAAATACCCACAATAAATAGAAGAAAATATGATTAACAAAAATAGCTCAATCACGAAGAACGAAGAATTTCATGAACAAGATTTAATTAAAAATAATCAAGAAATAAAAATAGAGTATTTTATTCAATTACAAATAAAATATTACAAAAAGGAGGGTAAATGAAAACAGTGGGAACGGTAGTTACAATTCTGGTCTAGGATTGTAGATCAAAAGTTAATCAGTCATTCCTATATATTAATTTTAATCCTTTGACTTCTATGTATTAGTTTTAATCATTTGGCTTCTAAATATTATTTTCAATTCAATTGTGAACTTTGTTGTAAAATGGGTAGTAATGAGATGGACCTACTGCAACAAAAATCTAATCAAAGGGATAAATTTCAAGGGCCTATTGTTAAATTTTAATGTTCAATAATCAAGAAATTGGTGTCATTACAACCTTAACCAAGAAATCTCCCACCTACAAACAGAGCCCTTCTCTTAATAAACTCAAGACAAGCTCCCATCTATGTGTATATAAGAACCATTGAGCCCCTTCATTCTCTCGTAGCATTGAAGTCGATCCAAGTGTAAAAAGAAATTAATAAGTATGGCTCCTGGTGCCGCTTCTTCTGGTGTGGGGGCAATAGATAGAATTTGTAGGTTCGTAGGAACTCGAACGGGAAGAATCCTACTTCTTCCTTGTTGACAAGCTGACTCCCTAGTGCTCCCGCGAATCTGCACAAACGTTCGAAACACCGGGATGGATCCCGGCGATGAACCCTCCGACGCTCTTGTCAATACCAGAAAAAGTAAAGGGAAAGAGCTTAAGTGCACAAAGAGTGATCACCTGCGATAGTAGGAGATAGGGGGAATTTATAGTCCCCGTGGGGATCTCTTTCAGGATATGAGTGAATCCCTACTTCCCGGTGAGGTTGGATAGGGGAGGTTATAACCACCTCCTCAAGATAAGGACTAGCCAGGATTTCCTCCAATCTTGTTGAGCTGGACACTAACCGGTTGAGACCCATTCTTGACTGGACGGATCTGTTCATGGGTTGGCGGGTCTAAGAGGAGAGACCCGGTTCCCGATTCGGACCCGTCTGTAGGTGAAATTACCATCTTGCCCCTGCGTCTTTAAGATTCGTTTCCACTTTGAATGGTTCTGATTTGACCCTATTTTTAGCCATATCACGAGCCCCCCACTCCCAAAGACAGTGTTACAGTGTTTGGGGAGTAGCTTTTTTTGTTTCAATGGCGTATAGGGCATTATCAGAGCCTTCAAAGGGTGTTGGAATCCTGTTTAAGGGGTGATGGTGCTTTTCTGAGCTGGTAGTGTACCCAAGTTTGCTTTTAGGCCCCTCTAGATTTTTCGTGATTTTACAAGATTTTTTAGTTATTTTTCGGATCATTTATTCAATTTTGCGAAGTGATGATTTGTTTTTCGGGAGCGTCGATTAACTATTCCAACCAACAATTATTTATCCAGGGGCTCAAAAATATTTCCCCGGATTTATAATTATTTTTTAGAATTGTTCATTAATTTTCTTGAATTTTAAATCATTTTCTGCAATTTTTTAAGTAAATAATTTGAATTAATAATTAAAAAATCATTTTAATCAGCTATTTTCGACGTGGCGAAAACTGTATCGTCCATCAGCCATCAACATGAAATTCTGAGTGATTCGACGGAGAGATGGCGCCGGATGACGTGGACGCATCTGGAGCCTGGATCTGGTTGTAGAGCGAATTTAGGGACGATCTGACGACTCATATGGCTTAGCGGCATTTTCCCCACATGAGCAGCTCAGAATGCTTGTCGCTCGGATTCGGATTTTGAGCGACATGGCGTAATCTGGGGCATCCATCTGGATGCGGCACGAATTTTGAAATGATCTAACGGTAGATCTTGTGCTTGGCCACGTGGCTGAATCAGAGACGTCCATCAGATTGCGGCCCGATCAATCGGCTCGACGACATTTTCTCCATATGAGCAACTCGGAATGCCTTCGCTCGGATTGGGATTCCATGCGACGTGGTGCAATCTGGAACGTCCATTAGGCATCGGTGTGAACATCTTGACGATCCGTCGGTGGATCTTGCACATGGCCACGTGGCCGAATCAGAGACACTCGTCAGGTCGTGGCATGAATTTTGAGATGATTAGACGTTTCTCATGCCTCGGCAGCATTTTCTCCGTATGAGCAGCTCGGAATGCATGTTGCTCAGATTTGGTTTCCGAGCGACGTGGCATGATCTGGGACGTCTGATGAAGATCAGGCACGAATCACGAGGCATGATGGCGTGGATCACGAGAAAACGTGATTTTGGTCGACGCGGTGAGATCTGAGCCGTCTGATTAAGATCAGGCGCGAATCACGAGGAGAAAGTTGTTTTTCTCCAATACGCAGCTCAAAATGTAAGTTTCTCGGATTTGGTTTACGAGTGATGTGGCATGATCTGGGCCGTCTGATGAAGATCAGGCGCAAATCACGAGGCACAACGGTGTGGATCGCGAGAAAACGTGATTTTGGTCAGCACAGCGAGATCTGAGCCATCCGATTAAGATCAGGCGCGAACCTTGAGGAGAAAGTTGTTTTTCTCCAAGATGTAGCTCGGAATGCAAGTTGCTCGGATTTGGTTTCCGAGCGACGTGGCATGATCAAGGCCGTCTAATGAAGATCAAGCACGAATCACGAGGCACGATGGCGTGGATCACGAGAAAATGTGATTTTGGTCGACTCGGCGAGATCTTTGCTGTCTGATTAAGATTAGGCGTGAATCACGAGGAGAAAATTGTTTTTCTCCAATACGCAACATGGAATGCAAGTTGCTCAGATTTGATTTCCGAGCGACGTGGCACGATCTGGGCCGTCTGATGAAGATCAGGCACGAATCACGAGGCACGACAGTGTGGATCACGAGAAAACAAGATTTTGGTCAATGCGGTGAGATCTAAGTCGTCTGATTAAGATCAGGCGCGAATCACGAGGAGAAAGTCGTTTTTCTCCAATACGCAGCTCGGAATGCAAGTTGCTCGGATTTAGTTTCCAAGTGACGTGGCACGATCTGGGCCATCTGATGAAGATTAGGCGCGAATCCTGAGGTAAGAGACGAAGATTACAAGGATTTTGATGTTTAGGCTTTGGTGTTGGCGTTTAAGCTTCTGGTGGACCGTTGTGGGGGCCCAAAGTATTCGAAGGCCCACCCGAACCTGCCTTAACACTTATAAGTTTTCACCGCCTCCCCTTCCTCCCCATTTACTTAAGACATTTTTGCTTTCGATCAGCGTTGTTAGCGTTCGTGGCCAGGCATTTTTAATCTCCAGCGAACTATTCCGACCGTAAACGTCACTTCAAGGTAAATTATTGCAACTTAACTTGAAATGTCTAGAGTGTCATCGGGGAATGAGACCTCCACCTCGGACAAGAGACCAACTGAGCTCTAGTGGTTCCCTCGAACAAGGGGAAGGAAGTGGCGAAGTCAGCCGTCGTCGAGACTATAGTGGAGAAGGTGAGAGGGGCCGGTGCACTGGGTCGGCTACTGTCGACGCTATCGAGCCTCGGAATGGTCAGAAGCTACTCCGGGGATATTTTGTCGAAGGCGGTGCACGGGAGGTCTGCCGCCTACGAGGAGAACAGTCCGAGGGACCCTTCCGAGGTGGATGAGATCCCCTCGGTCATGATCGAGGTGGACCTTCATCGAATCAGGAAGGGGTTCCGCATTCCGAAGGAGTATGCCCTGCTCCTCCCCGGTCCAGGCTTCCTAGCATGCATGGGAACGTCGCCAGACACATGCGTCTTCCCATACGACGCACTCAACGTCGGCCTTCGGCTACCCCTGCTGCCCTTCGTAGTCAATGTGCTGCAGTGGTACGGCTAGAGCCCGGTGCAGTTCATGCCGAACATGTGGTGGCATGTCGTCGCTTTCATCCAGTGCCAAATGGTCAGCGTACAACCTCAGCTCGTCATTCTCCGCAGTCTCTACCGAATATGCCGAATGAGTAAGATAAGTACCGGTACTACCTATCGCCGAGGAAGGGGGTCAAGCTGATCGAGAATCCGGACTCCATCAAACATTGGAAGGAGAAATACTTTTTTATTCGAGGTCCTGAGCTATGGGGCTTCCCAACGGCATGGAAAGAGGATGTTCCAAAGTGGGCCAAGGCCGAGCTGGTGCTCACCAAGGAAGAAGAGGAGGTCGTGTTGAAGATCCTCGGTCTTCCAACCCACGGTTAGAAAGATATCACTGATGAGGTTCTGTTCGGTGGGGGTCTCAGTCCGATCGACCCCAGTACGCTCCGTTTACTTCTTTTTCTTTAGTATATATGTGTTTGCTTTTATCTCGCTAAATCTTTTCTGATTGTCCTTGTTCAGAAGCCCCCGACATGGACTATGGAGCTCTTATGGCGAAGAAGGGTGCGGCAGCGGCGAAGGGTGTGGACAACAAGAAGAGGAAGAGGATGATGATGGGGCCCCCTTCCAGCCGAGCAGTTCAGGCACCCTCGGCTCCTGTGGCTGTCGTCGACTTGGTCAGTGACTCGCCCTCGGCTCCGCAGGCCACGCTCCCCTCGGCCGATGCCCCCGGGTCGAGCGGGGCATTTTAGGCCGGTGCCGCCATGGCGTTGGAGGTGTCGCCGCTTACAACCGAAGCGGAGGCCATCCTGACTGAAGAGCACAAGAAGCTCTTCGTCATTGATTGGAGGGGGATGAAGCTTGACAACTTCCTAGGCGACGCGGCGATGTGCATGCAGGCCGTACGCCACCTGCCGACCCCAAAGGATCGCGCAACACTTAAGGCTGGCACGATCGCGGACGACGCATTGGAGGTCACCCGGTCAACAATGTCGGTAAGTGATCTTACTTTGCTCTCTTATGTTTCGAAGTTAGAGATTTTGGGTTCTCACGTTCTTCTCCTTTTGTTTTCAGACCCTCTGCCACTTCAGCCGTATGCTTAAGCAGTTCGCCGAGCAGAAGAAGGAGATGAAGGCGACGAATGATCGCAAGCGGGCGAATCATGCCAAGGTGGTGAAGTTGTTCGAGGCTGAACAATGGCTCTCGGCATCACGAGCTGCCGAGGTTGGTGCCCTCGAGACTAAACTTGCCGAGGCACTCGAGCGCTCAGTGGCCGAGGCAGCCAAGGTCGAAGCGGTGGAGAAGGAGAAGGCTCGCCTCGAAGAGGAGCTGGCGAAGGCTCTGAAGGCATCGGAGGAGGCGTTGAAGGAGCAGAAGACGAAGGTGGAAGAGGCGAAAAAAGCCATTCAAGATGAAGGAAGCCCACATGATGATGAACATGGAGGAGGCCTATGCTCGGGCGTTGAAGCACATGGCGGCTCGTCTCCCGGACTTCGACAGCTCGAGGTACTACTTCTACGACCCGGTAGAGGGCGAGAAGTTCATTCCGCTAGCTGAGGTCGAGGTCGAAGGGGAAGGCAACGAAGCCGACGGTGATGGCGAGGAGGAGACGAATCCCGAAGGGGCACTCGTCACTTTGCTGAGTGAGGGCGCCTCGGAGCAACACCTCGAGGTGGCTCCCTGACTTAGTCGCTTTTTCTTCTTTTTTTTTTCTTCTCAATGTATCGCCGAACTGCGGACTGACCACCGCTTTAATTTTGAAATGAATAAGAAAATTCTATCTGTTTTTGTCTAAGTGTTGAAAATTTTTTCGAACTCTTTTTGGCTAAGTGTTGGAGAGATCTCCGAGCTCTTTTTTGTCTAAGTGTACGAGTTGTGAGAACCGAATAGCGCCGTGCTCTGGCTCTTTTCAGATTGTCGAAGCGCTACAGATAGCCGAAGTGCCTCGGATAGCCAAAGTTGCTCGTCTAAAGGCTAGTCTAGGGGCGACGAGATTGGGGCTCGCGAGGAACCAAGAGCGGCTTCTTAAGGCGGAGTCGGATCTCCGCAAGGCGGAGTATGAGCTGAATCACCTGAGTTCGACCCTAGTTCGCCGAGACATAGAGAGGAGGCAATTAGAGGAGCGGATCAATGAGAAGACCCCCGAAGGTGATGACGTGGGCTCGTCGGCGGAAGCCAACCTCGGCCTGAAGCTCAAGCGCCTTCGTCACTCTCTATCTAAAGTGACAGCGGAGAGGGACGAGCTGAAGAAGGTGACCCTCGACAAGAGCATGGAGGTTGCTCACCTTCGGCGGACGATCACCGATGGCTCTCAAGGGGTAGGCTCGATGCGACTGCCTCGTCTGAAGATAAAGGTGAAAGACACCTCGCTTAAAGAGCAAATTGTCGAGCTCGAGGCCAAGGTCACTCATCTTTAAGCATGATCAGAGTGGAGCAATGTGAGATCCACTTCTTGCACTCGGGAGGAGCGTGATAGAGGGATAACTTTTCACGAGCTCTCGCATCGCTCGCCCCTATACATCGAAGCCCGGGCGATGCACAAAGTGGGGTGGCCACTTCATCGAGCGGAGCATCTGTTGGGGCCACTATTAGAACGGGCACGGACGGTGCCTCTCGGCTCGCCGGCCTAGAGACGAGTGCTGAGGTGGGGCTTTGGCAGTACAAAATTCGTCACCCCTAGGTGTCTCCCAACCGAAGTATCCCCGCTCCTAAGAGGCATTGAAGTAGCTCCATGTAGTCTTGTACTTTTGGTTTCACAAGTTTTGTATCTCGTTGTAAAGATGAGTAGTTGGTCTTGTAATTAGACTTGTTCCTCAGACTTTAAGGAAATAATACTTGTTTTTTGCACTTGTGCGTTTTGTAAGAATTTGTAGTTGTCAACAGTTGTAGGAGTAATACTAAATGGTGGGACGCTTGGTACCTACTCATTCGCGAGTAGCAAAAGTTGTATCGAACCAAGTGTTGGACTCCGAACTTGTCGTTTAGAGAGTACCAACGGCTGTAGGAGCAATTTCGAATGGTGATCCGCTTCATACTCGCTTTGAAGCAAGTGGTTGAAGGGGAGTCGAACCAAGTGTTGGACTCAAAGCGTGTCATTTAGAAAGTATCAATAGCTGTATGAGCAATTCCGAATGGTGATCCGCTTCGTACTCACTTAGGGGCCAGTAGTTGAAGCGGAGTCGAACCAAGTGTTGGACTCCGAGCACGTCATTTTAATGGGAATTTTTTTGTAAGTAGAGTTAGACTACCCCAAAATAGAGAATTTGCTAGGTACAGTTAGACTACTCAAGAAATGGAAAGCTTGAGAGGTAGAGTTAGACTATTCAAAAGATAGAAAAGTTGTGGGGAAAGATCTCTTTTTATTGAGAACAGCTGGGCGGCCGCTTCTAAGTTGCGAGCTACCTTTATACTTTTATAAAAAGAAAATACAAGTAAGGACTTTGGACATGTCTTCTGAAGCGCTCTTGGGAAAGTTGCTTGGAGCGGTGTCTAGACACCCTCTCGGTACTTCATCAAGTGCTCCGGATTCCATGTCCTTGGTATTCTCCTGCCCCCCAGGTCTTCGAGTTGATATGCGCTTGGGCGAATAAAACTGGAGACCCTATATGGTCCTTCCCAGTTGGGTGCCAACTTGCCTCTTTTGCTTGGATCGGATATCGACAATTTTCTGAGCATTAAGTCTCCTTCTTTTAGGTTGGCTGGTCGTACTCTCTTATTGTAAGCCTGAGTGATCCTACGGTGGTAGGTCTCTTGCCGAATTGCGGCTCTCTCGCGGACCTCGTCAATGAGGTCTAGGCAGTTGCGAAGCTGGTTCGCGTTCTACGCTTCACTGTAAGCTATGAGTGGGGGTGAAGGCAGGCCCACCTCCAAAGGGATGAGAGCTTCGGATCCGTACGTAAGGTTGAAGGGGGACTCTCCCGTTGAAGTTCTTTTGGTGGTGCATGTAACACCTCGAATTTGGAAAATACAAAAAATACCCGTTTTTATATTCCTGGAGTGGTGATAATTTTATTTAGTGTATTTTTATTTTAAATATTGATATTGCTGTCTGGATTCGTGTTCGATTGATATTATTGAAATATTAGAGCTCAAGAGTTGAGATTTATGTGAAGAAATATTGTTTATTTTTATTTTATAATTTTGGTGGATTAATATGAGATAATTTTGATGTATTTTTGTATTGTTCGTAGTATTAAAGAAAAGAGTTGGGGTTTATTTGAAATAGTTTGGAGAGTTGGGAGCTTAATTGTTAATATACCTTTATATATGTATATATTAATATTACTAATTATTATTTTTTTTCAAAAACCCCCTTCTCCCCTCCTCCTTCTTTCCTTTTTCCCTTCTCCTGTGTCTATCCCGACCGAAAGCAAAAGCCCCCGAAACCCAACTTTCGTCCTCCCTCTATCCCGCCCAAATCCACCGATATACTCCATGATTTTTCAATTAATTTGGGGGGATGGCTAATTGAATGGTTCTCTACACCGTGGTAGCGTCAGTTTGTGGAGAGGGCTTCAGGAAGGTATACCCTATTTTATGTTATTGTATAAAATTAGGAGTTGTTAATTTCTGTTGAGTATGAATATTATGGTAGGAAGATTAAGGGATGTTGGGAATGCGAGAGGCGAGAAATTAGCCGATTATTAGAGAGTTTGCAAGTTGTTAGTAAATTAGGATTTTGGGTTTGTAAAAGAGAATGATATATGTAAGTATTAGTTCTCGTATAGTAGTAGAAATTGTAGTTGGACTATTAGAATAATTTGGGAGTGAATTTAGTAATTGTTTGAAAATAAGAATCTTGTCGGAATTCGAATATTACGTGCAATGCACGTGCGCATCCCAGACATTCAATAAATGCTTGTGTGATATTTGGAATAGTGTTATTAGCTCTCGTGAATGGTTTGGATGACTTGAGTCTTAATTGCTTTGAAATTTGATAATAGGATATGTTAGCGACTTTGGATGCAGGATGGCGTGCTGGTGCTTCGAGTCTTCACGGGATACTATGTGAGTATGATCTCTTTTATTTTATGTACATGGTGTGTATGATATGATAGTGCGATGCGATAACTTGATGGAGCGAATGATATGGTGTATGTTTGAGGCGTGTGATAAATTGAAAATTTATGTGATATTTTGATGTAAAAAATTAGCATGATGTGTGTGTGACGTGTGGGTGGAAAACGAGAATTTTATACAATAATCGATGTATGCTTATGAATTTAATGGAGTTATATGCATTCATGTTCTATTATAAAGGTGTATACCGAGATATATTATAAAGGAGTTATATTATAAAGGAGTTATGTTATAAAGGAGATATATTTATAAATGGAGTTATATTATAAAGGAGAAAAATATATATATGGAGAAATATTATAAAGGAGATATATTATAAATGAATTTAAGGAGATATTTTATAAAGGAGTTAAACTGAAAAGGAGAAAAATATATATGTGTATATGTGTATTGAAAGAATATATGTATATGTAAAGATATTGGTGATATGATATCTTACGGAGACTATTTATATTATGGGAGATATGAACATACTACGGGAGATATATATATATGTGTATATATTGGCTTATGGCTATGCTTATGAAGCTATATTGGCAAAATGAATGAACATGAACAGAGGAGAAGGAGAAAGTAAAGAAAGGAGATGAGCAAGTATATAGAGTATGTATGTAAATGAATATGAGAAGTAAAAGAAAATGTGGTTGAGTTATACAAATGAACAAGTAAAGGGGGTATGTGCTAATATAGATAGCATGAAGTAATGATATTATAAGATGTGAATGAGTTAATAAAGTAAAGTATGACTGGAAACAAGTTGGTATGCCTTGGAATTGTGACCAGGAACTACCCGCCTACTATTTCGGAGGAAATAGTGGGAACTACCTGCCTTGGCACAATTTCCATGGTGAGTTGGTGAGTTGTTAATTTGATATTGGTACTATGTAATGGAAATGAAAAGGTGAAGTAGTATGTGCATGAATTATTATGAATTAAGTGGAGAAGATGTGTTATGCGAATGAAACGTACAATAAATTAAAATATGTGTTATAAGATATGGATAAAGATGATATTATGAGATCGAATGAATGCGATAATATGTATCATGGGAGTAAATACATGGGAGGAATTGCGATAAAAAAATGAATGCCTGTAGTAAGATATTATGGAGATGTATGTTATATGATTGATGGTATGAATGTGAGGTACGTAATATGAGAACGAGAAAGAGATTGTATATGTATTAAGATAAGTAGGAAAGAATATAAGCCGTGAGCTTGTAAATGAAAATGGTTAGTAAATGGAGTACGTGATTGACTAAGTCTGAAGAAAATGAGGTAGTTGCATTATGCGATTAAATATGAAAAGTAGAAGAATTATATATGTGCAGTATTCCCCTGTTATGTTGTTGGTTATAAAGTAAAGATTATTGTGAATGTAAAACTATACGAGAAAGTAAAATTATAGGTGATATTAGTAAAATGCTTAAAGTGTTGTGTGTTAAGCGATTAATTTGCGATTGATTTCAAAACTATGATAAGTAGATTGGAAGCATGTGTATATATATATTTGTATAAACAGGTGATGATCTAAAGAGTACTTGATGAAAAGATACATTTATGGTGTTTATATGTTCAGAGTTCAGATGGAATTTTAGTATCTTGGTATTCGTAAGTTTATTTTATTTTATTTATAAAATTTAATCTATTTGCTTAATCATTAAATTATACTCACACCAGAAATAGCTAACCCCTTAGTGTTTGGGGGGTTAGGGGAGTCTCGGGACTACCCTAGATCCCTTACTGTTACAGGTTCTCAGCAGTGCAGAGGTGAGGGGTAGATTTGATGGAGTGGAGCTTTTTATTTTTTTAAATTTTTGTTTAAGTTAATATGATGAATGGTAAATTTATGATTTAAATTGTATTTTAGATGTATAAGCATGTATATGATGATGATGAGTATAGTATGGACTGGTATGGTATGTTTGTGACCCGTACCCATATCGTTGTGGAGTACCGGGCTCTGTGGTATGACTTATAAGTTAATTTCTAAACATTTTACTATGATTTCAAAGAAATTTATGGTTTTTAATTGGTAACTGATATTCTGTTATGAGTTTGGCCCCCAGAGCATGATATATTGATTGTCTGTATGTTTCAGCTCATTTTGGCTTTGGGAGCCCATGCTTATATTGCCTGTGTTGTGAGCTACGAAATTTTGAGCAGAATTTCGTAAGCTATTTGTGTTTCGGGGCAGAAAATTACAAGGGAAACTCTGCCAAATATTCATTTGAAATATTACTACCTTAGTTTATGTTTAAAGAGATATAGAAATTGAAAGAATTGATTTTGGAGTCGAAAAAAATGGGGTGTTACAGTGCGATAGTTCCAAAGCACATTAGGGAGTTGTTCGACCCATAGCCCCTTAGTGGACTTGTCAAGCCTCTTCTTCAATCCAGAGAGGATTTGTCGGTTTGCGTTCTCTGCTTGGCCGTTGGATTGGGGTTGAGCTATCGAAGAGAACCATTGCTGAATGCCGAGGTCAGCACAAAAGCTGCGAATGGTCGCTCCCGTGAATTGAGTCTCGTTGTCAGTTATGAGGATGCGAGGTACCTCAAACCGACAGGCGATGTTCTTCCAAAAGAAATTCTAGACCTTGTGCTCGGTGATTAACGAAAGAGGTTCTGACTCGATCCATTTTAAGAAGTAGTCTATTGCTACCACTAAGATTTTCCATTGGCCCGGTGCTGGAGGAAAAGGTCCGAGCAAATCCATTCCCCACATTGCGAAGTGGATTGGACTCGCCAAGGAAGTGAGTTGCGCTTGAGGCAGGCGACGAATTGGAGCAAATTTCTGGCAGGAGTCGAACTAGCGGACGTACTCCTCGGAGTCACTTAGTAGTGTGGGTCAGAAGTAGCCGTAGTTCAAGAGTTTCCGGGCAAGGGACCTCGCTTCCAAGTGCGTGCCACATAGACCATCATAGGCCTCCTTTAGGGCATTGAGTGCTTCCTCCGGGGAGAGGCACCTCGGATAGGGTCGACCATCGATCTGGGTGTAGGAGAGTTTGTACATGACCCGGTCTAGGGGTGTGTACCGCTCGGCTCGTGTCCTGATCCTCCTTGCCTCTTTTGGGCCTACGGGAAGGACTCCGTCTCGGAGGTACTCGAGGAGGGGCTTCATCTAGTTTTCCCTAAGTGTTAGGGGGTAGGCTTCCATCGACTCTGGGCCGTCTTCATCAATGCTTGGTCTGAGAAGGACCTCTATTAAGACGGTCCATTCTAGACCCTAGAGAGAGGAGGAGGCGAGCTTAGAGAGGGCATCCGCTTGTGCATTTTCCTCTCGGGGGAACCCGCTGGAGTTGAACATCTTCGAATAGGGCTAGAAGCTCCCTTACCTTTCCCAAGTACCTGGCCATACGCCCATCCCTCGCCTCGTATTCCCTCGACACTTAGTTGACGACCAATTGCGAATCACTGAAGACTCTGACCCGCTTGGTCGCGGCTTTGCGAGCCATGCAGAGCCCCGCTATGAGGGCCTCATACTCTGCCTCGTTGTTTGATGCCGGGAAGTTTAAGTGGAGGGAGTATTGAAGGAAAGCATCTGGGCTGGCTAAGATAACACCAGCCCCATTTCCGTCGGCGCAAGAAAACCTATCTACATAGATGGTCCAAATGAAGGGGTCGGCAAACGACTCGCAAGGGTCGGGGATGGTGCTCTCCACAATGAATTCGGCCAAAGCTTGAGCTTTGATTACTATTCTGGGCTAGTAGCTGATGTCGTGTTGGCTCAACTCGATGGACCACTTCATCAGGTGCCCGGAGGTCTCAGGCTTGTGGAGAACTTGCTTGAGGGGCTGGTCGGTTAGGACGACAATCGAATGGGATTAGAAGTAGGGGAAGCTTCCAGGCCGCCGTGACCAAGGCAAGGGTCATCTTCTCTAGCTTCGGGTAACAGAGTTCGGCATCCCAGAGGACCTTACTCACATAATAGATGGGCCTCTGCATTCTGTCCTCTTCTCTTACAAGGACCGCGCTGAGGGTTTGCTCCGAAGCAGCGAGATATAGGTAGAGCACCTCTCCAGTAGTTGGCTTGGTCAAGAGCGGAGGGTTATCTAGGTATGCTTTGAGCTGGTCGAAGGACTTCTGCTGCTGCTCCCCCCATTCGAAACCTTTAGCCCCTCTGAGGGCCTTAAAGAAGGGGAGGCACTTTTCCCCGGACTTGGAGAGGAACTGCCCAATTGCTGCAAAGCGTCCTGTGAGCCTTTGTACCTCTTTGATGTTGGAGGGAGGGGCCATTTTGAGAATGGCCAGGATCTTCTCGGGGTTGGCTTCTATACCCCTCTAGCAGACCATAAACTCGAAGAACTTGCCGGACGAAACTCCAAACACCCATTTGTTTTGATTCAACCTCATATTACGCCTCTTGAGCACCTCGAAGGCTTCTTGAAGGTCAAGGACATGCTCCTGCCTTCGGGTGCTCTTGACCAACATGTCTTCTACGTAGACTTCCATGTTTTGGCCAATTTGGTTTCGGAAGACCATATTCACGAGGCGCTAGTAAGTGGCTCCCGTGTTCTTCAAACCAAACGACATTACCCTGTAGTAGTACAGGCCCTGGTCCGTCACGAAGGAGGTCTTCAGGATGTCAGGAGGGAACATCCGAATCTGATTGTACCTCGAGAAAGCATCCATGAAGCTGAGGAGCTCGTGCCCGGAGGTTGCATCGATTAGGGTGTCGATGCTTGGAAGGGGAAAAGGGTCTTTCGGGCATGCCTTGTTGAGATCGGTGAAGTCGATGCATATCCTCCAGCTCTCGTTGGCTTTCTTGACCATCACCACATTGGATAGCCACTCGGGATAATTCACCTCCTGGATGAATCGGGCGTTAAAGAGCTTCTCGACCTCCTCTTTGATCGCCTGCTGTCGCTCGGGAGCAAACTTCCGCCTCTTCTGTTGGACAGGCTTAACCCCAGGGGCGATGCTTAGGTGATGCATTAAGAGCTCCTTCGAGGTCGCGGTTCAAGCGAAGAGGTCACGGTTCTCCCGTATGCACCGGGAGATGTCTTGCTTAATAGAGGGGGAGAGAGCCTTACTGAGGCAGAACGTCTTAGTGGCATCCTCTTCGGAGAAGGCCACTTCCTCCAATTCGTCCACTGCCTCGGAGATAGTCTGACTACCCTCCTGGGGAAGTTCGAGGGCTTCCAGGGAGAGGACCGGTCACCCCATCGAGGTCATATAGCACTTTCGAGCCGCTTCTTGGCTCCCCCTCACTTCTCCCACTCTTGAGGGCATGGGGAACTTCATCTTCATGTGGTAGGCCGACGGAATAGCTTGGAGCGCGGCCAAACCTGGTCAACCCAGGATTACATTGTAGGCGGCTTGACGTCCACCACCATGAAGTCCATCGGCTCCGTGCGAGTTACCGGGGCCTTTCCAGCCGTTACGTCGAGGGTTATAACTCCCTCGATCGTAACCAGGATCCCAGTCAACCCGTGAAGAGCGTAGCCTGCGGTGTTAAGCTGGTCCCTCGACAGCTGGAGCCCCTTGAAGACCTCCAAGAAAAGGATGTCGACAGAGCTGCCATTGTCCACCAAGACTCGACGAACATCAAAGTTCGCCATTCGAAGTTTGATGATGAGGGCATCGCAGTGGGGCATGCGGACGCCTTCTAAGTCCCTATTAGAGAAAGTCACAGGGACTCCCAGGCCTTTTGGGGGAGGATGGCTCTGCACGGAGTTGACCTCCCTAACGAAGGCATTTAAGGAGGAGTTGGAATCTCCGCCCATTGGGCCTCCGTGTATCAGGTTTAAGATGTCCTCTAGTTTGGCTTCCAGAGTCTCCGTGCGCTGCTCAGTTCGCCTGTTGCCCTCCTAGGCGGTGGAGGCGGATCAGCTCAGTCCCTTCTCACAAACCGAGTGACTTGGCCTCTCTGGATGAGGGCCTCGATCTCATCCTTCAGGGCCCGACAATCATCAATGTCATGCCTGTGGTCCCGGTGGAAACGGCACCACTTGTCCTAATTTCTCTTCTTCCCAGGGGTGTTCATCTTCGAAGGTGGCGGCAGGAGACCTTCATTCCCGATCTCCATTAGGATGGCGGATACACTCACGTTAAGCGGAGTGAATTTCTCGAAACAGGGGATAGGACGTCGCTGACCCCCATTATCCTTCTGGAGCTTCTTAGCTCCTTCTTCTTCTGCGCCCTTCCGCTTATTCCCGGAAGTCGATGCCTCAAAGCTGGGGCGGTGGAGAGCTTCTTCCGCTCATATGTACTTCTCACTCCAGAGTAGGAGCTTTGAGAAGTCCTGAGGGAGCTTCTTGGCGAGGGACGCCCTGAGATCCGCATTGAGGATGTTGGACTGAAAGGCGACCGTGGCCACCGAGGGTTCTAAGGAGGCGATGGATCTGGCATTGGCAGTGAAACGCTTAATGTAGTCCCTCAATCGCTTGCCCTTCTTTTGACTGAGGAACAGTAGGGAGGCGCTTATCTTCTCTGTGCGGCGACTGCTCACGAAAAGCATGAGAAAGAGACCCTCGAACTGTTCGAAGGAGAAGATAGATACCGGTGCATGTCAAGAATCTCGAGCTGGCCCCTTGAGAGTGGCCGGGAAGGTCTTACAGCGGAGGGCATCGGATGCATGATGGATCATCATGAGAGTTTTGAAACTCTCAATGTGATCTGCAGGATCGGTCTCACCGGTGTAGGTCTCGAAGTGTGGAGGTTTGAAGTTGTCTGGGATCGGGGCCTCCATGATGGCACGGAAGAATGGGGGCCTGCTTGGACAGAGGTCCCTCGCCCTTCGTTCTTCCTCTCGGTCGAGCTGGCCGAGGTGCCTCTCCATCTCATGGAGACGGCAGTAGACCGAGTCTTCCCTTCGGTCTTGCCTGGCTGAGTCCCGAGACTTGTCCTCATGATGAGGAGGGTTGGTGGTGTGACGACGATGGCTCTAAGTAAGTGGTGGACTGATAGAATGACGGGGGTGACTGGAGTAGGACGCAGACTTCGGGAGCGGCGGTGGTGATCATGAGAAGGGCGGCGATGGCTCGGAGCCGGCCTAGGACTTCAAAAATGGTGGTGATGGCTCGGAGTCAGCCTGGGACTTTGGGAGCAGCGATGAGGGTGAGGAGCTGGCCAAGGGCTAGAAGCCCAATGGCCGTTGTTGGGGGTGGCATTGAGTGCACAGAGGACCGCCTCCTGGAATTGCTGAAATTTCGCACTTGGGCTGCAGGACGGCCAGCCGGGGAGCGGCTTCGCCTTGGGCGATGCGGGGGCAAATCACTCTGCCTCCAAGGGGAGTTGGATCCCCTGCGGTCTGATCGGTGCGGTGACTGATCCCTCGGGTGCTCCCGGTGAGGGTTCGCCTCGCGGGTCTGCCTCTCCTCTTGATGAGTTCGAAGATCGGGCCCTGGCTCGGTCTACCGATTGTTGAGCATGTCCCACAGATCCTTTGGCGTAGGAGGACTATGGGAGGCCATAGAATCTGTGGAGGCATTATGGATGGACACCCGAACCTGATGTATAGGTTGCTTGTGGCGGCTTCGCCTAGAGGGCTCCTCCACGTATGCCTGGGGCTCTATAGGCTGGAGAATAGACTGGGAAGCATGATGCTCGAGCTGCAGGGTCTGCTGGACGGGTGGAGGGAGATCCTCCGGATGAGGAGGAGGTTGAGAAGAGGTTGTTCTTCGGTTGGAGTTTGTGGGGTTCTTCTTGGAAGGCATGGCTAGGAGTAGCGTTGGCTGAAGGAGGAAGGTGGGGGTTGCTTGTCGAGTGGTTTCCTATAGACGGCGCCAATCTGTTGTCGCTTCTTCTGGTGTGGGGGCAATAGACAGAATTTGTAGGTTCGTAGGAACTCGAACGAGCAGACTCCTATTTCTTTCTTGTTGACAAGCTGATCCTGGTGCTCCCGCGGATCTGCACAAACATTCAAAACACCGGGATGGATCCTGACGATGAACCCTCCGACGCTCTTGTCAATACCAGAAAAAGTAAAGGGAAATAGCTTAAGTGCACAAAGTGTTATCACCTGTGACAGTAGGAGGTAGGGGGGTATTTATAGTCGCTGTGGGGATCTCTTTCAGGATAAGAGTGAATCCCTACTTCCCTGTGAGGTTGGATATGGGTGGTTATAACCACCTCCGCAAGATAAGGACTAGCCAGGATTTTCTCCAATCCTGTTGAGCTGGCCACTAACAGGTTGAGACCCGTTCTTGATTGGACGAATCCGTTCATGGGTTGGCGGGTCTAAGAGGAGAGACCCGATTCCCAATTCGGACCCGTCTGTAGGTGAAATTACCATCTTGCCCCTGCATCTTTAAGGATTCATGCCTACTTTGAACGGTTCTGATTTGAACCCATTTTTAGCCATATCAGCTCCCATTTTTAGTGGATCTTTGTTCATCCTCAGTTGTTCTACATTTCATTATTGTCATTTTCTGTCGAAGCTTCCATTAAGGAGTATCAGTTTGATGTTAGTTGTATCTTTCTACTTTCACCTACGTATTTTGTTTTTGTATACTTCTGTTCGTGTCTTAGTTATTTATACATTTATGTATGATTCCAATGTTATTTCTTCACATGTATATCTTTCTATGATTATAGATTGTGGTGAAGAATGTGTGTAGATTGTGCCATGTTAAACCAATTGTAACTGTCAATGGTTGGTTCATTGGGAAACCATCTATGCCAGAGAAGGAGATCGAGTTATCATCAATGTCACCAACCATGCCCAGTATAACATTTCCATTTATTGGTAAATACGAACTACTATTTGCTATATAATTTAATTCCATGAGAAATATATCAGGTAGCCTTCGAGAAAATTCTTGCTGATTGTTGCAATTATCGATAGGCCATTCCATTGAAGATACACACAATTAAACCTGATATACAGTCTAAGAGTGATTTAGAAACGATATCTCTAAGTCATGTGATTTTCATATCACTTGCTATTTTTATTTGGTTTGTAAATAAAATGTTACAAAAGTACTTACTCTCAATATTTATTTTATTTTACTTTTTAAGGCGAAAGGTGAAGTATTATGTTTCATTAACGAGAATGATCGCTCATTTTTTACTTTATATGATATCTATGGTGTAGACCCATCATCTATGCTTATGTGATTTAATCCCCCCAGCTAAGATTATGGGGTCGAAATGTAAATGTTCTTATTGAATGTCATTAACAATATTTTTTATTATACAGGAAAAAAGTTGTATATATGGATAGGGTTCTGCCGAATATTAAGAATGTTATAGATGTTTTAATATATCTTCTGGTAAAGTCTGTGTAATTTGCACAGGAAGTATACTAGTTTACAATTATTTATTGGAATTTAAACTAAAAATTTCAAAATTTATAATTCTTCTTCGAAAATTTTAAATTAACTTACTGAATTTATAATTATTTTAAGAACTTTTAATTATTATTGTAAATTTTAATTAACTTTCAGACTTTTTAATTATTTTTTTCAAAGGTTCCCGAGGTAGTTCGGCGAGCCAAGGCACGGAACGAAGGTCAGATGACTCATCAAGTGGCTCAGATATCGTGTCGAGGGACGAGGGACGAGCCTGTGAAAAATTTTAGTAGCTTATTCGTGAGTGGCTCGGATACCATACCGAGGGACGAGCCGGGCTAATTTTTAGGAACTTTCAGAGGGTAACTCGGATACCATGCTGAGGGACATGCTGAGGGATGAGGGACGAGCCTATGTAAAAATTAAAAGCTTATTCGCAAGTGGCTCCGATACAATGCCCAAGGACGAGAGACGAGCCAAGCGACTTTTAGAAGCTTTTCCTGAGTGGCTCGGATTGTAACATCCCTAAAATAATTAACAATTATTTTGTATAATAATATTTTATATATGAATATGGTTGCATGTTCTAATGAATATTTGTCTCAATTAATTGTCTGTTATGAAACAATTTGTAATGGCATTGTATGAGACAACTAAATTGTTGGTGTATGTTGTGACCCAACACAATTGAATTGTTGGTTCAGGTTCAACCTAATCTAACCATATAGGCTTGTATGGTTAAGTTAGGAGTGGATTGACTCATTTGTTCATGTGCACATGTGTACACTAGAATAACACATACATTTGTAAACTACACTATACAAAAAATAATAATAAATGGGAGACAAAATGGTGGCTTTGGCTTGGAGGGAAGGGTTTGAATTTGTAAAAAAATCCTAAGGTGGTTTCTTGGCATCATGATGTCCGCAGTACAATTGAGTGGGTTGGAGACACAAAGCCACCCACAGCCCACCCCTTCACTCATGGCCGGCCAAGCTTAAATGGAGCAAGGGATTGATGCCCTAGCTCATTTTTCACTCTTCCATCACTCTCAAACTCTCCCTATCCCATTAGGTGATGTTTTGAAAAGCAAGGAGGCAATGTAACCCCTGTTTTCCTTTTTCTGTATTTTTGGATGTATTTTTCTTTTTGGGCTATTTATTCAGCTTGTATCTCTTTTGGACCGTGTATTAGATCTTCTTTTTCAAATTATTCATCTATTTGAGTTGTCATTTTCTTATTTGATCTTCTTGATTCAATTGTCAGTCTATTATTTTATCTCTGTTTGATCGAACCATTATTTTGATCCTCATTATAAATTGTTCATGTCCCACTTTATTTATTTATTCATTTTGTTCCTATCTCTTTATTGGATCCCCTAATTTCTATTGAATCTCTTTGATTAAACCCACTTATACCCAAACCCTATCTGCTTTTGGATCCATTAATCCTTATAACCATATAAACCCATTTTAATCCCTATTAAAACCTCTTCAGCCAAATCCTGTTGGATACTTATTGGATATATTAATCTCTACCCATTAATAAACCCTAACCTGATCACACCTAACCCACAGCCCGTTATCACTTAACCCTAATTCCCTACCTTATATATATACAACCTACTGTACCCCCTGTTCATCTCATCACCCTAGCCGCCTATATCTTCTAAACCCCCTAGCCGCTGTCTTCAACCTCCCGATCAACCCTACCTTCAAAACCCATCTCTCGACTGTCTTCAACCCAAGCCCGTCCATCCCCTTCTTCTGATTCCCTGTGCGCCACCATGTTTCCCTCGACGACTGCAGCCCAGCACCCTTTCTGCCCTGCCTCCAGCCAGCCACGACTCCACAGCACAGCCCAGTCCCCGTCAGCACCCCCTGGGCCCCTGCCCTGTGCTCCTTTTCTGATGCTACCGCACACAACACCTCTGTGCTGTGTCTCCACGACTCCATAGCACATCCAAGTCCCTGTCAGCACCCCGTGGGCCCCTGCCCTGTGCTCCTTTTCCGATGCTGCCGCACACAACACCTCTGTGCTGTGTCTCCCTCCCATCTGCAATGAGCAGCAGCAACAGCACTGCACTATGCTACCTCCCCTCACCCGCTGTCCCGACATCCTTGTGTTGTCACCATCGACAGCGAGCAGCACTTGCTACCGTTGCCGTTCTCCCGTGCACACCCGGTCTCTTTGTCTCTCTTGTGTGTGAGTATTGCTTTGTTGAGTTATGATCGTGTGCTCGTAGTCGTCGTGCGTTCGTTGCCCAGGATCTGTTCCCATTATTCTTGTTCTTGCTTTTGTTCCGTTCCCGTTGCCGTCTCTCAAGCAAGTAATTTGTATTCTTTTTTTTATGTAATACAAATACTAAATACTGCATGTAGTATAGTTCTGTTCTAGAGACAATTCTTATGCAAAATCTCTGTTATATCTTGTCT
Source organism: Hemerocallis citrina (assembly GCA_017893485.1). Lineage (NCBI taxonomy): Eukaryota > Viridiplantae > Streptophyta > Magnoliopsida > Asparagales > Asphodelaceae > Hemerocallis > Hemerocallis citrina. The sequence goes on along the minus strand of CM030366.1, from coordinate 5,907,677 downwards.
TTATTGTTTGGACCCACCCGTAGTTGCCTCATTACACACATGACATGAAATAACCTAGGGATGACCACTTATTGTTGTATACATGCATGTTGTTCGTATGATATCATATGCTTGGTTGTGTTATTTGTAGAATACTCGTTGTAGACTTGTCAAATACCTTATATCATGTTGCTTGGATATCTAGTATACCCTATTTCACGTTTGGTTATGTTTTGGATAAGTTTCATACGAACTAGTTGGTTTTGTGCATGAAGGATATTTTCTGTTTTGCTGGTTTCTCATTTTTTATCAGTATTTTAATCCCTATTAAGGTCAGTATATGAAAATTATTTGTGAATATGAATTATAAATAATTCTGTCTACTTTCTAGATTTTCTAACAGATCTCAGTTTCGATTTATGAGTTGCAAGTTATGGCAATTTTACTACAGATGTGTTTAAAATTCCAAACTCCATTTCATATGAATTCTGTATGGTTAATTATTTTTCTACTGATGTTAAAGATAATATTTTGATCCAATATTTGCTGATTACAACTATAATTCATTGGGATTAACCCCTAGTTTTTGTGGATTTAATTGATGACTTCTATGAACTATTCTATACTTGCAAAAAACTATTATACATGCAGAATTTTCATGTTGTTCAGTAGAGAAACATAATTTCGACCTGATTCTATTTGCTTTCTATAAAAACTTTGTGAATATGAATTATATCCAACTATATCTATTTTATCACCCTTTTGACGGATCTGGATTTCGATTTATATTTTGTGAGGTATTGTTGTTTTAGTACGGCTGTGTTTATGATTCTAGATTTACAAAACTACTGTATCTCGTTGCTTTCTTATTTTACTTGACTATTCTATCTATATTGGAAAATTATGAAACTTTATTTTCTACTACTAAACATACTAGGGAATATCCCAGATTTTTCTTGAATTTAATCAGTAAGTTTTTCTGCTGTTTTCCTGTTGATGAATACAAACTTCTGATTTCTGGTTGAACACGTTTTCTGGATACAAACGTGTTTTGAGTCCTGTTGTTGTGAGATACCATATGACTTACATATATTTTCTGGATTCGGCCGAGAGTCTATTTTCTAGATTTTCTGATGGATCCAGTTGTACATTTGTAGCAACGGGAATTCTAGATTTAGTGCAGTACTGTCTTGCTGTCCTAAACTAGAATTATCGTTGTTCTATCATTTTATGAGTTGTCTTTCACCTGTACATGTTTATCTTTTAACATGAACTTGTTACTTGTTTATGCCATGTTATTCTTGCTCTGTTTGTGACACATACATGCCTGTTTGATAATAATAACAAATAACCAAGCCGGGGTTAAGGGAAAGATCTAGTAGTGGAAAATATAGAAATGTGTACTTAGAAGGGGGCCCGTGTTTCCCACCTATTACGTGTTCATGAATACATGATACACGATCCTGTTTACCTGACTACCCGACTGAATGCTTCCCTATAGGAAGGTGTACTCGGAAGAGGACCACTAGGTTCTACCTGTACCTGTTTACATGATTACCCAACTGCACGCTTCCCTATAGGAAGGTGTACTCAGAAGAGGACCACTAGGTTCTACCTGTACCTGTTTACCTGATTACCTGACTGCACGCTTCCTTATAAGAAGGTGTACTCAGAAGAGGACCACTAGGTTCTACCTATTCCTGTTCCTTTTTTTCCTGATCCCTGAGTACACGGCCCTATGGACTCCACTACGAAATCTAAACATAACTTGTTTGAATATAGCAACCATGTGGTAAAAGTTTGGGACGCATGAAGTGCTATCTAGATAATAATATCACAATACTTGACATAACATGATACCTGCTATATGATTACCTGTACATGCTACCTGTATACCTGTTTACCTGTTGCTCTGTTACATATTCACCTGTTTGCATGACACTTGATACATGTTACTTATACCTATTAGTAGATCATGTTACTTGATTTTGTTTCTTGATTCATGTTAGTTATCCTGTTCTGTTGACATGCCTATACCATGCAATGTTTGTTTCCGTTGTTATTCTATTCATTTATCCTTTTTCCCTGTACTTGTGCCTGCACTACAAGCGGCCCGTAACTTGCATTGACGGGAGTTTTGTTTTCTTTTCCTCTTTCTGCAATTTATTAAATTGCAGATTTTGGAGATCAGCTGCCAGATAGTGTAGGTGATATGAGATTCTAGATGCTGGAGTTTTTCTATTATCATTTTCCTTCTATTATTATTATTTCATGTTGCTTGTTTTGAACAATTATATCTGATACTTGGATTATTTTGTATTTGGGCAATGTGACCCAAGATTATTGACTTGTTCAGATCTGGTTTATTTGAGATTATTATATTTTGATTTCAAGTAAAGTCCTGTTGGTATCTTGATTTGTTTATGCATGCGTGGTTAACTTTTCTTGCTTCCTACTTTGATTATTCCTGTGTAATGTTGTAAAGATCCTGACAGCTTATGGATGATGGAAATCATTCGCTGGGCTTAGTCGTGTATCCGTATTCCGTATTTTCTTTTTGGGAAGCGGGGCGTGACAGGCAAGGAGGAGCTCATTTTTTCAAGTTAAAGGCTAGGAGGCAAGCTTGGAGCTAGGAGGAGGAGGAGCAAGCTAAGAGAACATTGTAATGCTAGTACTCTTCTTAAGGTGGGTGATCTCTAGAACTTGTATGGGTGTTTCTCATGATGAAATATGATGAATGTGTAATCAAACTCTCACCATGGACTAGCATGATAAACAAATATGGAATTTATTAAAATATAGTTGATATGAGTTGTATATTCTGTTTCCTATAAATTAGGAAATAGATCCCTCAAATCTCTCATCTTCTTAACTTTCTCCTTAATCTATTGTAACAAACTATCCCCTTCTCCAAGAATGTAACAATATATAAAGAGATACACAGAAGAAGGGGAAAAAAAAATGAAAATATGATTTTTCCCAAATCTGATTTCTATATGGTATCAGAGCCTAAAATATCCTAGGCTACGTGAAGAAGAGGAAGAAGAGATGCTGGTCATCAACCGCACTGATCCCCGAAGTCGCCACCTCACGACTCCTAAAACCCCGAAATCGCCATCGCACGACTCCTGAAACCCCGACTCCTGCAGTACCGCTCCCGCTCCGCTGCCTTCCTTAATCCAGATCCACCTCACCGACAACCGTTGGCACTCAACTGTTACCCTCCACTGTCACCACCAAAAATAGCTTCCACTCGCCGCCCTCTCTTGCATGCCTGACTCAAGATCAGCCAGTGCCACATAAGCTAGTGCTCCCCGTCACCACCGAAACTCCAAACTGTCATCGTGGATTGCCGTCGACAATTGCTGCCGCCATCATTGACCACGAACCCAAGATCTTCATTGTTGATTGGGCACTGTTTGTCAGATCCAATATACAGTGAACCTGACCCACAAAGTAGACTCCTCATTGGCACTTTTTATTCGTGTTTGTTGTTTGGGCTTTCGATTGTCTCTGATTTTGTGATTCTGGTTTGGGATCGACTGCCAATTTTCAATACACCTATATTGTCATCCACACCATGGGACAAACTAATGGATCTATGAACACTAAGGATAGTACACCGATTATTGTACAACCCGACAATTCTAGTTTTAATGCTGGGATAACTCTTAATGAAACCAATTAGGATGTTTGGAATTAGTTGATGGAGATGCATATTGCTGGACGTGAAAAGATCAAGAATATTCGGGGAATGAGTAAATTTCGGCTGAAAACGATGCTACATATGACAAATGGTATGCTGATAATCAGAAAGTTAAAGGCCGGTTATTGATGTCCATGAAACCCAAGATTATGAAGATACACATTCGATTACCTACTGCTCATGATGTTTGGGATGCCCTCGCAAAGGCATTCTATGACGGAACTGATGAGGTTCAAGTATTTGTTCAAAACCAGAGAGCCTTCTCGGCAAGGCAAAATGGCAGGTCACTCTCCATTTATGTCACGTCCCACTTCCTAAAAGGAATACGGAATACGAGTATGTGACAAAGCCAACTGAATGATTTTCATCATTCACAAGCTGTAGGATCGACTCAGCATCATAACAAGAAATATATCAAGATATATTCAACCACGCATGCATAAATAATTTATTAATCAATAAAAAATATTTGAAACAAATATAAATATCCCAAATAAATTCAAGACCTGGATCAAAAGTAAAAACTTCGGGACTACAAGCCCGTTACAAGTTTTAAATAGAAATAAGAATTAAATAACTCAAATACAAATAACTGAAGCAAGCTTTCCCAAGTGAAGCCTACAAGGTTTGCTCACCAACTCCAACAGGCAACTTGTCTCCAAAGTCTATATATATATATATATATATATATATATATATATATATATATATATATATAAGGAAAAATAGAGAAACAAAGACAAACGCCCTTAGCGCAACTTCGGGCCGCAAGTAGTACAAGAAAGGGTATGAAAATAAGTGCAAGAAAGTACGAAACAAAGATATGGAATCAAAAATATACAACATGATTTGAGAAGGATGCAACAAATAATGAAGTTTAAGAGACTAGCTAGCAAGTGAAACAAATCAAGTAATAGGATCTGGTAACAAATTCAAGTGGCAGGAACAAGTAACAAGTGAGCATGTAATATGTATCAAGTGTCAAGTAACAATTCTCGAGTAACAAATAACATGTAACATGTAACAAGTAGCAGGAACGGGTAACGAGAATGTGCAAGTGAACATGTTATACTTAAGTCTGTTGTTTAATTCTAACTAGGTAGCACTTCATACATCCCATCTATTAGCCACATGGTTGCTACTTACAAACAAGTTACGTTTAGGCCTAGTGGTGAATTTTATAGGACGGTATATGTAACATCCCGATCTATTATATATATATATTTTCGTATATATTTCATTTTATGAGGATTTGAGACCGTATGTATTTTTGCATACATAATTTCATATGTTTTCTAGAGTCCAATATTTTTCTTCATAGCCTAATAGACTGATTATTCTCTTTGTTTCCTACAAGAGTTATTTTAAAGCCTAAAGAACATCCTAGGCCTAATTCTAGCCCATTATAATTAATTTAAGTATTTCTCCCTGGGCCCATGATTTTTTGGCCAAAATAGTAAACCCATTTAGTTTAATTCTCTTTTAATTATGGTGACTTGTAGTGTAGACTCAATGGTAGACAGTTAATAAATTAGTGCATGAACAACTTAAGAATGGGGACACTAGGGTGGCACGTGCATGCAATATAGCGTGCATTGCACACCCTTTTTAGTAGGCCGGTTTGGGAGAGTTGGAGTTAGTGGTGAGGTAGTTTCTCAAGTCATGGGTAGTTGCTACAACTCCCTAATTCATCCTAGCCATCCAATCCACCCAAAATTATGTATAAATACCCCATAGTTTCTTATCATCTTAGTACATTAGAAAATTTTACTAGAAAGAGAAAAGATTAGAGTGAGAAAAGATTGAGACTTTTGGGAAGGAAAAGATTAAGTTTCTAGTGTGAGTGTTCATCCAAAGAAGGCCGGGAATTACTCGGTTTTTGCTACACCTAGGAGGAGAAGGATCTTCCGTGCATTCTAAAGGATTTTCTAAGAGCTTTCTATTCGTGTATCTTCAAAAAGGTGGGTGTTTCTCATGACTTCTAGAGTAGAAATCATGCTAGGGCTGAAATTGAATTATCATTATGTGTGTGTTAAAGTTAGTTTGATTGAATGATTGTTATAATGAAATCTCTCATGCTATATACATCATGTGAAAATTTGAATGAATGGAAAAGAACTAAAGACATTGAAAAACTAGCTGTACAGTCGACCAATCATGTTGAACAGTCGACTGGTCTGAGAGAATGAAAGATACCATGCAAAGTTTTGTACTAATTATATAAGAATAAACAAGTAAAATCATTGCTCTTTATTAATACTATGATTTTAAATGAAAATGGAACACAAGTGTGATTGCATGAAACGAATGGGTGAACTTAATGAAGTGATACGATTAATGTATGTTATTTTTTATTTTAATCTGGCATACTGAATTGGAATAAATGTTTATCTCGGTAGAAAAATGATGGTTATGGGAAAATACATTTTTCTTTGAAGTCGTAGTCGTGTGGAAAATACTAGTCGTAAGGATCTCTATATTATTTAGTAAACTATGCATGTTGCCAGGGTCATTAAATAAAATTGTATGTTAGTTTCAGGAAATGAACATATGGTAATCTTAAACTAAGATTTTGTGTGAATCGAAGGAAAGAAGAAATGGTTCCTTATTTCAAATTTTAATACTGATCAGTCGACCGAATAGAAGTAGTAGTCAACCGACCTGAGTATTAAAATCCTTCAAGTTAAAACCCTGCAGAACAGCCGACTGGTCTGAGTAACAGTCGACTGCCCCGTACCTTGTACTTTCGAGTTTAAAACCCTGCTGAACAGCAGACTGGTCTGAGTAACAGTCGACTATCCAGACTCTGTATCAACATCTCAGATTTCTAAATTTGCTTTGTGAAATAAATACATGTATATATTGCTTGAAAGATATTTGATAATAGAAAGAATGGAGATTGGATGTGACGGATTAGAAAAGTGAATTTTATTTACCTTTGCACGAAATCGCATTTGAAGTGAAGTGAATTATTTTGCTGAATTTATGAAAGGTTTTACGATTATGAATGCTATGAACATGAAAAGGAAAATTTGATGTAATCATGAAAAAATGAACTCATGAGTTCGAAAGACTCGATTCTTGTGTAATTGTGAATTGAAATTGAGAACTAGAGAGTAGCTAAGCCTCATACCGGCATGGAAAAGAAATGAATTGAAATGAAATTTGAAATGAAAAGATCAAGATTTGGGTCATGTTGAATAAAGAATTAAGACCGGTATAGTGGAAGGGCTAACTCTAGAGAATTAATTTTGTGATTCTAATAAACTAAGGACTAGATACCTAGTGAAGATGTGATGAAAGTAAGAGAAAAACACGAGTATGAGGGCCATCGGATTGGCGGTGTGAGAGTGATCCACAAACTGCCTGCTTGATGCGTCATGACATGGCGTGGGCACTACTTCGGAATTATCGTCCCAGTGGCAACGCTTGTGCGGTATTTTGGTGGCTACGGGTGGTGCCATTGTTCCATGGCGGAAGCTGGATTGTCCATAGTCTGCCTGCTTGATACGACATGTCAGTGCGTGGGATTCCCCTCCAGACTGCCTAGACATGGGCTCGTAGATCATAGAACATCTAGGATACTTATCGTAGTTACCGTAGTAGTTTAATTCGTGGCGAGGGATCGAACCCTAAAAGATGAAGTACGATTAAGGGCTTGCCCTCGGAACTATGTAGTATGGGATGCATAGAATCCAAACAAGTGCGCATTAGTGTCATATAACATAACAACTGCATTAAGGACTAAGTGCACAGCACGACACGACATCAATAGGATAGTCCTTTAGCTTTGTTTTGTGAACAAGTTTGTGATTTTGTTAAGAAATGAGAATCGTTATACTGTTTCCGGCATAGAGAGGATGGCCGTGTATAATTTTCGTCGGTTGAATAAACTGACGTACCCACAGTTTTGTATGCTGGATAAATGGTCTGATAAAGATTAAAGGAGAACTGATGCTTAGAGATTATTCAAATATTGTTGTATTTTTATATAAATGTTGTAAATTGCTTTCACTGTAAAATGTGAAGTGTAAAGATTTCATTGTAACTCTGATGTAAAGTCAAAAGTTTTAAATTCCTTGTAAAATTGTACGAAAGAAGCGTAAAGATCCTGTGGAATCTCGAATTCAGTTGTATTTTGGAATTCGGGGTGTTACAGTATACTCCGGTCATGTAGAAAATACGAACATGTGGTCAAGATCCTGTGGAATCTCGAATTCAGTTGTATTTTGGAATTCGGGGTGTTACAGTATACTCCGGTCATGTAGAAAATACGAACATGTGGTCAAACCATGGGCATTAGAGGTGGCCCCCGCAAGCACTAGAGGTGGCCCCCATCAACCCCTGACATGTCACTCAGTTCTACGTGGCACTTAGTTCCATTTAATTGCAAACACATATCATGTAATCATAAAATGGGCACTGGAGGTAACCCCCGCAGACACTAGAGGTGGCCCCCATCAATCCCTGACGTGACACTTAGTTCCATTTAACTCAATATCATGGAAAACACGAGCCCCCTTCCGAGTTCACTTACCTATATTGTCCACTACTATGGCCTTTTCCTTAACCTCGGCTTGTTATTTATTATTATTATCAACCAAGCATGAAAGTGTGCGAAATAGGGCAAGAATATATGGTCAAGGATAGGGAACAAGTTTAGGCTAGGTAGAATGCATATTCGAGTATCAAACAAATTGAAATTATCATGAACGGCGAGAATTCCAATTCTGGATGGCATGATGTTGCTGCACCAAAACTGAGATTCCCATAACCACATGAATGAAAATCTGGACCCGTCAGAAAACCTAGAAACTAGACTCTCTGCCGGTTCTAGTGCATAAACAAGATACATGAAAGTGGTAGCAACTGGAGTAAAAATAGCAAACTACACAGAATTCGTGTTCAGCCAGAATTTGTAAAATTGTGTTAAAAAGAATGAAACATGTCTGAAACATCATTAATTAATTACAGAAAATTAGGGAATGTTCTCTAGTGTTTCTAGTATCAGCATGCCAAATTTGAAGTTATTATTATACTGGCAGCATGGTTAATTTAATTGTGAAGTAAAGTGGTGCAGGAAATTCATGAATCTAGAATTCTACGACACAGCAGCAGTAATACTGCGATAAATCACAAACCATAACTCAGAATTCAATTCCATCAAAAAGGTAGTAATCTAGACATCTGGGGCTACATTTCATGATTAGAAATAAATTCCAAATTCTGATGTTATCAGGGCCGAAATATCAAGCAAAAACAAGAACTGCAACATAGTTGTTTCGTTTATATAAAAAGTGTCATGATTAGTAACTATTATGAGTCTAAATTAATGTGTGATGCTACTTAGGGTGTAATAGATATCAAATCAGCAAATCACATTTATTTTTCAACTCAAAAGAAAGTAAAATCACCACATACATCATACAACGTACATCTACAAGTCAAGGTGGTTCTTAATTACTTGTGTTCAGATAGTTAGAAGATAAAATGGATCCAACAAATTGTGAAACGAATATCAACGAAATATTGTTACTAATCATGGAGTTGTTAAGGATGGCAACAAGTAAAATGAGATAATCAAATGATAAGCCAAAGGGGAGTCATAACTACAACATACTTGCGGTATTTTTAAATAGAAGCTTGTACTAGAACAACAAATTGTACAAGAAGATACTTGTCTTGATTGGATGAGGGCGTCGATCGACGATCAAGATTGGATGGGTCAGATCGGCGTGGGTCTTGATGGCGATCAAAATCAAGACAATCGGACGGCTTAGATCGCTCTAATCTGATCAAGATGATGGAGATCAGATCAGATCGATGATGTCACGATCGTGATGAGATCGGGTGGCTGAGATTCAAAACAACCCTTCTCTTTTGATCAACAGCAGCAACGACGGGAGCTTCGACTGGCAACACGAGCGGTGGACTTTGGGCGACTTTGGAGGCGAGACGGCAGCGACGTTGTGGCTCGACTGGGTGGCGACGATGATCGGAAGAGGTGCTGTCGACGGCGGGATAGGCTTGATGATGATGCACCCATGAATAGTGCTCGGAGTTCAGCGACTGAATTAATGGCAAAGGTCGGTGGAGCTTCGAGGCTGAGCAGCAGCGGGAGGAGGCTGCAGTGGTGCTCTGGAGGAGCAGCGGCGATGGGTCACTGCAGTAATGGTGGAAGACGAGAAGGGGTGGCGGCTCTAAGCAAGGATGATGAAGACGGTGGTGGCGACTGCGGGATGCAGGCTGTGGTTGCTCTGTTTCGGCAGAAGAACAGAGGTGGTGCTGCGAGGGGGGGTTATTGCGATGCACTTCGGTAGACGGCGACGCGATGGGCTGCAGCTTCGAAGGGAGCTCGACTGGAGGATGAGGGCGAGCGGGAGGCGCTCGGAACGGAGGGGGATGAGGCTAACGGGAATGGTGGCGATGCACAGGGGGGGCTTCAGGAGGTTGAAGGAAGCAGAACAGAGAATCAGGGGGGGGGGGTTGAACAGTAGAACGAAGGGGGGTTTGGTGGCTGCATAAATAGTGGATTAGGGTAGGGTTTAGTAGGGTTAGGGTTAGAGTTGATTAGGGTTATATAGTAGGGTTGTGGGTTTTGGGTTCGGTATGAATAGGATCCAATAAGAGTTATAGGATTTGGGTTTTTGGGTTTAAAATCCAATAGGAGATAATTAAATAGAATAGGCTTTATAAAACACACACACACACACTATATATATATATATATATATATATATATATATATATATATATATATATATAAAGTCAAATAATGAATACATATAAAATAGAGTGTGTTTGGCTTAAAATAAAATAATAATAATAATAATAACAATAAAAATAATGATACTGCAAATAACAACACTAACAAAAATAATACTAGTAATAGTAATAATAATAATATATGTATATCAAAATGCAAATTCAAGTTTAACAGATTTATAAAAATAATCCAAACAATATATAATATAAATAGTCGATCAAATAGAAATAGAAATTAATGTTAAAATATACAATTATTCGAAATAAATAAAATTTCCGATTAAAAAATATTTTAAAAGAGAATCCAAAACGAATTTAACACATGGTAAATTATAATTAATCAAAATACAGAAAATATTTATTTACGGGAACAGGCATTACAAATCCTACCTACCTTTAAAAAAAATTTGTCCTCGAAATTTGCTTAGGCTGTACATAGACAAGGCAAAAGCAAACTTGGGGGATAACAAATTAGAGAATTAAAGGGGAAGGAACAAAGGAGTGGCAACACCAGAATAAGAAGGAAGAAGATAAGAATGATGTCAAATAATGAATTGATGCATGATGGAGGGATGGAATGCAAGAAAAGAAGTAACGGTATTAGAAAGAAAGGAACAACACAATACTTATGGGAAAACGAAGTATGAAGTTAAAGGAGTAGGTAGAACTGAAATTAAAGAGAGAATGGATTGGGAAGAGTTGAATCAAACAATGAGTCAACGGATGAGGACGAATGCAAGCAATGGAAGCAAACAGTACAAAGTAGAAGAAACAACAAGGGAATCTTGGGACCTGTGGGTTATGGGCCTACCACGCTTCCGCCGCGCCACTCTGATCAGGGAAGACTTTGCCAATAGCATCCATTATCTCCAGCAATCTGCTTCGTGGCTCTCCGTATCCTTGACACGTCCAAATGGCATCTCACTTGCATGAAGTTCGAACTCCTGGCAACTTCCGATCCTGAACACTTCCTGAGATTCCTAGGACTCCGCATGCACATCTTGGAGCGAAAGACGACACTTCCTCTCCTGGTGATGTTCCAAGCTGCTGACTTGTCGATGTAGATCACGTGTAGCTAATAGAAGAACCGAGCAAGAATAACAAAATGGCAGCACTAGAATTTGAGGAGGATAAGATGGGAAAGAAACAACTAGTATGATACACAGTATGAATCAACAAACGAAGATGAATGCAAGGCACGAAAAGCAATGAACGACACACGAGCTGAAATAAGGAATCAACGAGGCAAGCAGAAATAAGTATTTGCTTGCACCGGAAAAAGAATATGGGTACGGATGAATGAATTTATACCCAAGAAGAAATCAACAATGTGGGAGAGTGCAAAGACGGAAGAAAATAAGAAATCAAAGAGTTGAATATGAAGGGATAAAAATGAATGGAATAAGACTAGTGTCCATATCGAGTTGATTATCATATTGTTCATGTGATTAAATGGTCCGTTAATAGCTGAGTTAATACTGATCGAGTCAAGCTTGTCTAATGTATTAGTCAAACTAACACATTAGACAAAACTGAGCTCTGATACCACTAAAAACCTATCATGCTCCACTTCCCAAAAGGAATACAGAATACCAGTACGTGACAAAGCCCAACGAATGATTTTCATCATTTATAAGCTGCAGGTTCGACTCAGCATCATTACAAGAATATAGCAAGATATATTCAACCACGCATGCATGAATAATTTATTAATCAACATAAAACATTTTTAAAAAATATAAATATCCCAAATAAATTCAAGATCTGGATCAAAGTAAAAACTTCGGGACTACAAGCCCATTACAAGTTTTAAATAGCAACAAGAATTAAATAACTCAAATACAAATAACTAAAGCAAGCTTTCCCAAGCGAAGCCTACAAGGTTTGTTCACCAACTCCAGTAGGCAACTCGTCTCCAAAGTTTATATATATATATATATATATATATATATATATATATATATATATAAGAAAAAATAGAGAAACAAAGACAAACGCCATTAGTGCAAGTACGGGCCGCAAGTAGTATAAGCAAGGGTATGAAAATATATGCAAGAAAGTAAAAAACAAAGATATGGAATCAAGAATATACAACATGATTTGACAAGGATGCAACAAATAGTGAAGTTCAAGAGACTAACTATCAAGGGAAACAAATCAAGTAACATGATCGGGTAACAAATGCAAATGGCAGGAACAAGTAACAAGTAAGCATGTAATATGTATCAAGTGTCAAGTAACAGTTCTCAAGTACCAAAAAACATGTAACATGTAACAAGTAGCAGGAACGGGTAACGAGAATGTGCAAGTGAACATGTTATACTTAAGTCTGTTGTTTAATTCTATCTAGGTAGCACTTCATGCGTCCCATCTATTTATCACATGGTTGCTACTTACAAACAAGTTACGTTTAGGCCTATTGGTGGAGTTTATAGGGCTGTGTACTTAGGTCATGTAGGAAATACAAACATATGGTCAAACCATGGGCACTAGAGGTAGCCTCCGTAGGCACTAAAGGTGGCCCATGTCAATCCCTGACGTGGCACTTAGTTTCATTTAGTTGTAAACACATACCATGTAATCATATAATGGGCACAAGAGGTAACCCCAGCAGGAAATAGAGGTGGCCCCCGTCAACCCTTGACGTGGCACTTAGTTCCATTTAACTCAAAATCATGGGAAACACGGGCCCCCTTCCGAGTACATTTACCTATATTGTCCATTATTATGGTCTTTTCCTTAACCCCGGCTTGTTATTTATTATTATTATCAACCAAGCATGAAAGTGTGCAAAATATGGAAAGAATACAAGGTCAAGGACAAGGAACAAGTTTAGGCCAGGTAGAATGCATATTCGAGTATTAAACAAATTGAAATTATCAAGAACGACGAGAATTCCAATTCTGGACAGCATAAAGTTGTTGCACCAAAACTGAGATTCCTGCCACCATAGGAATGTAAATCTGGATCCGTCAAAAAATCTAGAAACTAGACTCTCTGCCGGTTCCGGTGCATATAAACAAGATACATGAAAGTGGTAGCAACTGTAGTCAACATAGCGAACTACACAGAATTCGTATTAGCCATAATTTGTAAAATTGTGTTTAAAAGAATGAAACAGGTCTGAAACTTTATTAATTAGATCGATGAAAATTAGAGAATGTTCTCTAGTGTGTCTAGTATCAGCATGCAAAATTTCAAGTCATTTTCTTACTAGTAGCATGGTTAATTTAATTGTAAAGCAAAGTGGTGCAGCAATTCATGAATCTGGAATTCTACGACATAGCAGCAGTAAAACTACGATAAATCACAAACCATAACTCGGAATTCAATTCCGTCAAAAGGGTAGTAACCTAGACATCTGGGGCTACATTTCATGTTTAGAACTCAAGTCCAAATTCTGATATTATGATGGCCGAAACAGTAAGTAAAAACAGGAACCGCAACATAGTTGTTTCTTTTATATAAAAAGTGTCATGATTAGTAACTATTATGAATCTAAATTAATGTGTGATGCTAATTAGGGTGTAATAGATATCAAATCAGCAAGTTACATTTATTTCTCAACTCAAAAGAAATTAAAATCACCACATACATCATATAACGTACATCTACAAGTCAAGTTGGTTCTTAATTACATGTGTTTAAATAATTAGAAGATAAAATGGATCCAACAAATTGTGAAACGAATATATCAATGAAAGATTGTGACTCTTATGACCATAGAGTTGTTAAGGACGGCAACAAGTAAAATGAGATTATCAAATGATAATCCAAAGGAGAGTCACAACTACAACCACAACCTAGTATTATATTTGTCATATAATAGGTTTGCCCATTGACACGTGCCTACGGCACGTCTTCGGAATGGTGCACCTGGTTTGATTATATAAAATTGTTTTGGAGGTCTAGCAAATTAATTGAAATAGCAAACATATTATATGACAAAGCAGTATATCTACCTTTAAGCTCAACCACTGCCTTGTTGATCATTAGCTTGAACATACCTGGAATGCATGTAGTTTGTTACAAACACTGCATAGAGTTTTTTTTAACTTCAACATCACTTTTAGATGCTTGTAATAATTATGCAAGGACAATATCATATAGGTTTTATAGAGCTTACTCTAATTTCATAACCACTATAAGCATGTCCAAATACAATGGTAACGCAAGTGCATGTGTGAAGGTATCTACAATACCAATAATCTAAATATTTGTTTGTGTGAGACTCAGTTTGCAATTGAAATACCTCTTATTATTATTTCAACCAAAATGAAATACATGAAGTTCTCAAAACTTTAATCCAATCTAAGTATTCTTTTATCTCCACTTTGTCTCCCCATTGCACCTGTATAAAAAAAAACAAAATGGATAAATAACAAATTTACTTTAGCTATCTTTCTTGAGTGGGGAGTTTGCACCCTTCACTGGTAAACTCCAGTCATCCCAATCCTATATATCCAAACATACACTAAAAGCTCTTATATGTTATGTTATTCTTGGTTTCTAATAATCAGTGAAGGGAACACTTCACGATAGTATTTTTGCTTGTAGTAAAGAAATTAATGTTGCATATTTATCAAGTTATTTTAGGCTGCTAGTCAGCTTACCTGTCCTGCTATGGTTTGGAAGTCCAAATTAAGGTCACCAAATAATCCATATTTCACTTGCGTACACCTTAAATCAAAACCAATAAAAAAACTGATCAAATAAATCACCAAATAAAAAAAAATTAACCCAAAAATAAAACAATCAAACCTCTCTGAACTTAAATCCCATGAACACATAAAATTCGAGTCAACAAAAAACTAACTAATCCTCTGCACACACAAAATTAAAAATTAGAATGAGAATTCGGTTAATGAGATGAAATTAGAGTCGTCACAATGCATATAGAGGCTCTCGATTCGGTGGAGGAGAGTCACCGATACGGAATCAGCGGCGGAACCGATATCAGCAACAACCTCTTGATTGGGGGTTCGACATTGGACAACAACCTCTTGATTGGGGGTTCGACATTGGATTTGGATGTGGATTTGGATTTGCTTTGAGATTTTTAAATTTTCAAATTTTCAAATTTTCAAATTTTTCAAATTTTCAAAATCTAAAAATTTAAAATTGTTCAAATTTTCAAAATTTTAAAAATTTTATAATTTTTATTTATTTTAAAAATTTTAAAACAATTTTAACTTTTGTTTTAAATTTTCAAAATTTTTAAAATTTCTAAAAGTTCAAAAAGTTTAAAAATTTTATTTATTTTTTAAAATTTTAAATTTTTTTAATATTTAAAACAATTTATTTTTACAAATTTTTTAAACTTTTTTTTTTGTTTAAATTTTTAAATTTTTATTTACTAAATTTTTTGAATAGAAGAGAGAGAGAGAGAGAGAGAGAGAGAGAGAGAGAGAGAGAGAATAATTAAATAAATAAATGAGTTGTTTTGAGTGGGGGGATTTGAATTTGAGTTTTAGGGGGAAACTTTTGGAGGGAAAAATATGTTTTGTGAGGTTAGATCTGGGCCTTTAATTTTGGGGGGATTGAAGGAGAGCCACTTGATAGCTTTCTTTATGTTTTATTATATAGATATACATTAAGTCAAATAATGAATACATATAAAATAGAGTATGTTCGGCTTAAAATAAAATAATAATAATAATAATAATTACAATAAAAATAATGATACTGCAAATAACAATACTAACAAAAGTAATACGATAATAGTAATAATAATAATATATGTATATCAAAATGCAAATTCAAGTTTAACAGATTTATTAAAATAATCCAAACAATATATAATATAAATAGTCGATCAAATAGAAATAGAAATTAACGTTAAAATTTACAATTATTCGAAATACATAAAATTTTTGATTAAAAAATATTTTAATAGAGAATCCAAAACGAATTTAACACAAGGTAAATTATAATTAATCAAAATACAGAAAATAATTATTTACGAGAACGAGGGTTACAATTTATTATGGAGAATTAACTGTGATTTTTCAAGAGCTGGACCACCGTGACAAGGTGATCATGAAGAATCCTGATGATGTTAAAATATATCGGAAACCGATCGAGCGCTTGCGGGTTCATATCTTCTTGGTAGGATTGGATGCTGAGTTTGAACAGGTTCAAAGAGAAATCTTGCGAAAGGATACCAATCTTGATCTTTAGGCATTGTATGCATATGTTCGCCGTGAGGCTCGCCAACAAAGCACCATGAACAATTCCTCAGAATCTTCTGATGTAGCTGCAATGGTGGCCCAGAACCGTTCTTCAAATATCCACCGTGGTCGATTTGGACCAAAACTACCTTTAGAGTCTAGGAAGTGTACTTATTGTGGCAAGATCGGTCACACGAAAGCTCCCTATTCTGAAATTATCGGCTACCCAGAGAATTGTGATCATAGCAAGGATACTTGAAAGAAGAATTACAACCAACCCACTATTGCCACTGCAGTTGCCAATGGAGCTGAGAAGAGTGTTGGACAAGCTTCTGCATTAGTTACAGCTACAGGTAATGATGGTAAGGTCTTTAATGTTTCTACCTCTGTTATGAATAATGCATGGATAATTGATTCGGGTGCTACTGATCATATGACTTTTGATTCTATACATGTTCAAACCTTACAACCAAACATCAAATCCAGAGTGTCCACTGCTAATGGAAATCATGCCACCGTTCCTGGCGAGGGTTCGATATCTCTCATAAAAAACCAAACCTTAGATACTATGCTAGTTATGCCATCCTTGAATTTTAATATGTTATTTGTTGCTCAAATAACTACTGTCTTACATTGTAATATGTTTTTTGTCCCTCTTATTGTGTGTATAACGATATTCGGACTCACAAGACGATTGGTTATGGGTTTAGACACGGGAAGCTCTACTACCTGGATTTGGTATCTAAAAGTTTAAGCAAATTGACTCAAGCTCTATTTGTGGAAGGATCCGAGGGGAAGAAGAAGAAATTAGAGATTTGACTATGGCATCGACGTCTACGGCATGCTTCTTTTGGTTATTTGAATAAATTATTTCCAAGTTTATTTTCGAAGTTGGATGTCTCTAATTTTCGGTGTGATGTGTGTGAACTAGCAAAAAGTCCCCGTGTCACTTTTCCTCCAAATATAAATAAAAGCTCTCTCACATTTATGATTATTCATTCTGATGTTTGTGGTCCATCCAAAAACACTACTTTTGAACCAACAAAATGGTTTGTGACATTTATTGATGAATGTACTCGTATGACTTAGATTTATTTGATGAAGTCTAAACATGAAGTTAGTGGTTTATTTCATAAATTTAACAAGCAGGTTATGACTAGTATATAGTGCAGATTCAAGTTCTTAGGAGCGATAATGGCGGCGAGTACCTGAGTTAGAATCTTAAACAATATTTGGTGGAACCCGAGATTGTTCACCAAACTACATGCCCGTACACACCTCAACATAATGAAGTTGAAAAAAAAAAAACAGACACTTACATGAGGTGGTCCGTGCTTCCTTATTAATGGCAACATGTCACTTATGTATTGGGGAGAAGCTCTCACTTCTGCTTTGTACTTAATCATCCGAGTTTCCTCTAGTATCCTAAATTTCATCATTCAATTTCAGGCATTCACCGAAGCTGTGAATGCATGTAACACCGAATTTTTAAAAAAAATTTAATTATAACTTTTTTTAATTTTTTTTACTATTCCTTATTCAAATGTTTGCTAACTTAATCCGTTACTCATCTACATCATTTCTTACTTAGAAAAATACTCATAGATTTTTATTGAAAATTTTGGCAGAGTTTCCCCTGATATATTAGCCCTTTCGCAGCAATTCCTTATGGAATTCTGCAAACAATTACAAAAATCATGGTACCTGTAATATAATTCAATCATCCTCAAGCCAAATCATTCCACATCACACAGAAAATAAATATAAATGGCTCTAGGGGCAAAAATTTTCATAACAACTAAGCAATGAATTAAAAACAAAAAATTCTTTTGAAAACATATATGATTTTTAGTAAAACTTTAGAAAATTTCAAAAATCAACCACAGAACCCAATATTCCACAACGATCTGGGTATGGTCTTTCATAACTTATCACAGCACTATAAATATATTACCTCTTAGAGTTATACACACAATCTTCCACACTATAAGATAATACATCAATCTACTCCCATTTCTACATATAATACATACATACATATATTCCATTTTACTATGAGCAAATGTATAACTACCAAACTACAACAACTATCTCAACTTGCTGGTATCAAAACCTGCAGGAGAGTTAGGGTCGTCCACCCTTAGGGAGGGACTCCCCTAATCCCCAGAAAATAACAGGGGTTAGCCATGTCTGGTGTGAGTATAATCATCATGAATAAGAGCAATATCAATGAAATTAATAACATGATTTTTTAAATGAGAAACATAAATAAAACATGAAAGTGTAAAAGAAATAAATACAATCAGGTACTTGAACCTCACCGTATACCTAACCATTTGTTACCATCATCAAACACTTAACCATCTACTTCACATCCACGTTACTATACCTTGTCACTAATCCCATATATCAATTCATCACTGTAAATAAACCTCCACCAGCATTTGCTTTACCATCTCTATTACAGTTCTCATTAACACTTCTATTATCCTTAAATGAAATCTTACCTACAGGCATTATCATAATATCACTGATAAACTCATCCCTCTCGCCTCCCGTGGGTTCGTGTCTCGGCAGTTAGTTTCCCTCATTTCAACCGAAATGGGGGCAGTAGTTCCTTGAACCGAAATCCAAGGCAAACAAATTCATACTTATCCATAAATTTACCATCCATACACACTTACCATATATTTGCCATTTCTTCAATATCACATAGTTCATATATACATCATCATATATTTAACTATACACTTGACCATTATCTCTACCATGTAGCGCCCCGATTTTCCAATATGATATCTCAGAAATACGTGGCACAATTCCCAACATCAACTTCAATTATAATAGTAAACATAGCCAAAATACAGATAAATTTTTCTTTCAACTTTTATTACATTAGTTCATTACAAAACACAACGGAAAAACAAACACCTGGAATTACAGTCTTTTCATTACAACACCTTCTGTACAATTTTACATAACCTTTATTATCATTCTATCTCATGCATCCAAACCCCAATGCTATAGGTAATCACCTGTAAAACATGAGGCTAGAGAAAATCCTAACCCCCAAAACTACAGGGGTCAGCCATAACGGTGTGAGTGACATAAAAACAAAAGCAACATAAATAGAAAATGAAACATTGAATCATAAACAACAGGTAATAAAGACATGAATAAATGAATTAAGAAATAACATTGAAACTGGAAATACATCAAGTGTGGCTAGACTAAGTGTCAAGTGTAGAATACAGGAAAACACATGCATAAACCAAATCAAGAAAACATAATACTATATGTTGACTCTCTAATGCGTACTTGTCGGATTCTATGCATCCCACTCTACATAGGTCCGGTGCAAGTCCTTAACGTTCTCCACTTTATAGGGTTTAATCCCCCGCTATGCAACTAATCTTACCAAGATGACTACAACGAAATAAAGATAAACTGTGAATAGTAGCCCATGTCCCTATATGTAACCTCTGTTTTCCTAAAAATGTATTTTTGTATATTTTCTGAATTTAAAACTTTCGCAAATTTTTTTTTTACGGTTTTCAAATTCTTTTGTCAAAATGTATTTTTTTTGGATCTTCTATTTTAAAATCTGTTTTCGATCAAATGAATTTATTTGTAACTATTTTTCGATGATTTTATATTGTAATCAAAATCTCATTATTTTTATTTTTATTATGGTTATTAGTTTTGACTGGTTATTAACGACCTATTTCTATGTACAAATTGTAATTGTAGTATTTTAAATAAATTATATTTTATAATGCAAATTACATTTTATTATGAACAATATTTTTATTTGTATCTTATTGAATTTATAAACCCTATTTTATCCTATTGGACTTTTTTTATAAACCATATTTTAACCCATTACCCTTTAAGCCAACTACTTAAACCCAGCAACCCATTTAACTATCCTATACCCATTAACTTAACCCCAACCACCCAAAACCCATTTCCCTATTTTTATCTAACCCGAACCCACCTAAACACCCTGCCTAACCCTATTCTTCCCCACCCATATATATCTGCAGTGTGCCAATTCATCTTCCTATCTCCTGCGTCGCCCCACCTTCATCCTCTCCCGTTCTCTCAACCCCGTCACTAGCGCCTCTCCCGGCCGCCCTCCACCTGCGTCACGCCGCGTAGTGACGCCGGCTACCGTGACAGCCCCAGCCTCCACCCTGCCTCTTCTTCATCGTCGCCCTGCCCTCCATAGCAGCGACAGCATCGCGCAGCTGCCCCAGTCCCACTGCGGTGCTTTCTCTCTTCTCTTCCCCTGCACTCCATCCACCCCCTCACTGGCGCGCCCCTGCGCAGCCCTGGCCGTCGGTGCCTCCCCACAACGACAATAGCCCGCCGGCACTGTTCTCGCCAACTGTCGCAACCTGCAACAACAGCAACATCATCTCGTTATGCCGCTGTCGTTCGTGAGTGAGTTCGGGTTGTGCCCGTGGGGTTCGTCCATTCGTTCTTGGAGTGTTTGGTTCGTAGTCGTGATCGTGGGTTTGTTGGTGTTTGAGTGTTCATTGGGTTTCGTCCATCATTGTTCGGGCACTGGTCCGTGGTGGTTGTTGCTCATGGATTGTGTGTTGGATCTTGGGTGATTGTGGGGTGTGTTCTCGTTGGTTCATTTGAATTCGTTTGCTCGCTTCGGTTCTTGTGATCCGTTGGTTCGTGATTCTTGTTCATGATCCATCCGTGTGTTGTGTTCGTGCCCCGGGATCCGTCCCACTATTCTTGCTTTTGTGTTGTTTTCGTCGTCTTTCAGGCAAGTAACTTGTACTCCAATTCATTTGTTTGATACAAGTCTCAAAGTTTACCTATAGTGTAGTTGGGTCTAGAGACAACTCGCGTTTGTGTTTTCCTTGATGGGTTTTGTCTCTATTGTGATAATTTAGACATAGATGATTCACGACAAAATTTGGATATGAGATAACCTAGGAATCGCCTGTTCTTGATTTTTAATCGTATATGTGAAAAATTGTGTGAATTTGTGTTTTGATTGAGACTCAAGTGAAACTTGTGGCGTGGACATGTTAATAACCCTAAATCATGATGTTTAGACACTTGGTAGTCTTTATTTCAAGTTTGGAAGTGTTTGGATCAATATTCCTGAATCTATGTTGTTTTTGTTCTTAAGGGTGAAATCTATATTTTCTGGATGTTCTGTTTTGTTTGCTGTTTTCGACTGTGCTACAGTCAGAATCTTGATTTCGGAATAAAAGGTGAGTTTTAAATAATTTGGTCTATTTTCAAACCCCACTGACTTTGCTTAATTTGGATTTCGTATGACTGAGTTATGATTGTTTTAGTACAGTAGCGTCGATCTTTTCCAGATTCAGTTTTTAGGTAATTTTGATAAGAAACTATTTTCAAGTACTATATTATACATAATATTTTGATTTGAAACTTTGGTCAATATTTCTTTCTTGAGTTAGGGATTTTCCAGAATTTTGGTGAATTTTATTGATGAGTTTATGTGGTGTTTTATGCTTGATTCTAAAATCTATACATGCTGTATTTTGCTCGCTGTTCTGTAAAGAACCCTATTTTCACTATGAATCATTTTACTGTATGAAAAATGTTTGTGAAATGTGAAAGTTATTAAATTTTATCTATTTTCATATCCCTTTGGCAGAATTGGATTTCGTTTTACTGGTTACGAGATATCTTAGTTTTCGTACAGCAGTGTTGGGATTTTCAGATTTGCGAAACTATGTTTTCTTGATGCTTTCGTGTTTTTGATGACTGATCTATTCTTACTAGAAAATTCTGAAACTTTATATTTTGATTCTAGATTCATATGGGAATACCCCAGATTTTTTGTGGATTTATTTGATGAGATTTGTTGCTGTTTTCTTGACTGAGAATTCGTTTTCCTGATTTCTGACCGAACATGTTTTCTGTTTTCGAACCTATTTTGAGTTAAGATGTTGTCAAATACTATATGACTTATTTATATCCGTTGGATTCGTGTGGATGTCTATTTTCCATATCCTTCGACGGATCTAGATTTGCATTATTGTACCGACAAGAATCACTGTTTTAGTACTGATCTGTCATGCTGTCCTGATTATAAACATACACTGTTTTGCTCGTTTATGTTAATGTATATCATCCATGCATGTTTATTTATTTCCCTGAACCTAATACTGATTATACCATGTTAGTTTGACACTACTTAGTACACATTCATGTCTGTTTGATAACTATAATAAAAGTAACCAAGCCAGGGTTTAAGGGAAAGATCTAGTAGTGGGAAATTATAAAAATATGTACTTGGAAGGGAGCCCATGTTTCCCATACTGAGCATCTGTTATACTGTTACTGATTAACTGACTGCACACTTCTCTATAGGAAGGTGTACTCGGAGGAGGACCAATAGGTTCTGACTGTCTGATTACTGTTACTGATTACCTGATTGCACACTTCCCTATAGGAGGGTGTAATCGGAGGAGGACCACTAGGTTCTGACTGTTACTGCTACTGTTACTGTTACTGATACCTGAGTACACGGCCCTATATGATCCCCTACGAAATCTACAAGCGAAACTGTTTGTTGTAGCAACCATGTGATAAGATTTTGGGGCACATGAATTGCTACCTAGCTAGTAATACACACAAGACTATAAAAACATAAGACCTGAAACTGTTAGACTGACACTGATAGACTGTTACTATTGGACTGATACTGTTTGACTGATACTGTTATACTGTTATCCTGATTCACTGATATACTGAGTTTACTGTTACTAGAGACTATTAGTTGCCATATGACACTGCATTTGACATAAACAACTGTACTGTTAGTATACCATGCTAGTTAACTGCAATGCTATTAGTTAGTTTACCCATGTGCTTGTATCCTACATTATTTGTGACCCGCAACTTGTAATTGACGGGTACTTGTTTTGCCAGATGGTATTGGCGTTATGATGTATTAGTGCTGGAGTTTCTGCTTTATATTTTTATTATTAATATTTGTTGCTTGAGGTTGAATAAGATTTACTTGATTACTTGGATATTTATCTTGTATTTTTGGGCACTGAGACCCAGGATATTTGTTTTATTCAGATCATGACTATTTGAGATTAATATATTTTAATTATTAATATTTGTTGCTTGAGGTTGAATAAGATTTACTTGATTACTTGGATATTTATCTTGTATTTTTGGGCACTGAGACCCAGGATATTTGTTTTATTCAGATCATGACTATTTGAGATTAATATATTTTATTTCAAGTAATGTTCTGTTGGTATCTTGTTTCAATTATGCATGTTGGTTGATATTTTTCTGGCTCCCGACTCTGATTACTTCTGTGATATATTGTAAAGATTCTTGAACAGCTTATGGATGATGAAAATCATTCGCTAGACTTTTGTTACATATCCGTATTCCGTATTCTTTTTGGGAAGCGAGGCATGACAAAATAATTCCGGAGGTCAATCTCTATACACAGATAATTCCGAAGACTATTTCACTCATACCTAGGAATCTTCGAGAATACCCCACACCGCAAGTTATGGCACCTCATCGCATGAATACCACATGAGTGTCGCCTCGACCCCGATAATTCCGGAGATCAATCCCACACCACAGGTAATTCCAAAGACTATTTCACTCACACCTGGATAATTTTGGGGATTATCTCACACCGCAAGCTATACTGAGGTCCATAACCCATGTTCTCATTCATCATGTCACCACTAGTGCCTGTCCTTATCTTTTTAAGTTAATTAATTTTATTACGAACCTCCTAGAGATGGTGTACCCTACCGGACTTAACTAAGAAACTGATCAACAATGTGCCTCAACAGGCCAAAACACAATATTTCAACTGCCGGTATACTAGGGTCCCACACACCCTCTAAAGACTCACACTTAACCATCCAAACTCAACTTCCATTAATCAAAACTTTAATGAAACAACTTGAAAACATATGTTCTGTAGAAAAATAGTATTTAGAATAGTAAGTTATAGATCCCCAAAACATTTAAAGAATTAATTGTTTAAAGAACAACAGAATAACTCAAGAAACATCAGTAACAGTCGACTGTAAACCGGAGTCGGTCGACTGTCCAGAGCGAAAAACCAGCACTTCAAGAACACAATTCTAAGTAATGGCAGTCGACTGTAAAAAGTCATCGGTCGACTGTCCAGAGCAAAAATCCAACATTTTTAAGAAAAATAATTCTAAGTATTGACGGTCGACTGTCCAGAGCAAAAATTCAACACTTCGAGAAAATATCAAAACAGAGCAGAGACAGTCGACTGGAAAAAATGGGTCAGTCGACTGTTCCGCACAAAATTTCAAGAAAACGAGAAAACACAGCAGCCAGGTAGCAACGGTCGACTGTCGAAACATACCAATCGACTGTTACACTTACAGACTGCAGTTTGGGTTGTGCATATTTTAACCGATATGAAGATTTACTTTATAAAAACGAAATCTATAAAAAGTATATTTCTGATATGATCAAATATGATTTGTAGAGTATATAAGAGTCAACAAAACTAATCAAACCAGTTTGAATTGACAAAACTAGCTTTTTGATGAATTCCATCAAATTGAAACATGAATATGTGCATATATAAAAAATAAAGTTTTTAAGAACCAATCATACTTCGAAAGACCTTCGTATTATATTCCAAACCATATTAATACCAAAATATGTTGAGATATAACCAAAATCTTTAAAAACACTTAAAGATTCAATTCCTTCAAAACAACAAAATAGGATATTCATGTAATAGTGTTCGTGCATGTTTGTGCACCAAAGAAAATTTACGAATCCATCAAATTAGGAATAGAAAAATGTTCAGATTAAACCCTTAATACTTGAGCAATTCAAATCCAAGTAAAAACTTCATGAAATCACGAAATCTCCAATTTAGTCATAAAGCATCAAATCCAAATCTAGTTATCATAACTCCAATCCTCAAGACATGATCTTTTAATTCATTAGTCCTTCTCAAAATTTTCTCAAAATGAACCATATATATTTTCAATAGTTGACTCATAAACATCAACAAATTTAACACTAACATGACAAAGTCGCATTCATCCAACTCACCAATAGTCAAAAATCTCATCTTTATTCTATTTATACATAGCGTTCACCATATCCAATCAAATCAGCAATAATCAAAAGAAATAGCCTACTCATGATTTATATTAGGTTATTTAACAATCTCAAATCATCCTTATGCAAATTCTACTCATAAATAACTTAGGGTTTCATAAAAGATCAATTTTTTAACTCATCCATTCATCCAATCCATCATATATATATTCATACCAAATCCTAGCATGCTTTCTAATAGATGAAACACCACATACAATATTCAAAGAACAAAACGAAACAATTTATATCACTCACCTTGTTGAAAGAATCGAACGAAGACGAATAGAAAGTAAGAAAAGCCCCTCCTCAGCAAGAAATCCAAGATCTTGGCTTTAGAACTCCAAAATAATAAGAAATAAGGAATCCACTATGTTGTGCAGTGAGATGATGGCTGCACTACACCCTAAATAGGCCGGGATTAAAGATTCTAGGTTTTTTGAGTACATTTGCAAAATACTCCCTTTCAAATATACATTTACATAAATAGATTCCCATAGTAGGAAATTAGTTAAAACCAATTTAATTGGGTTCAAAAATCAAAAGATCCTACACTGGCACCAGCCGGCACTGTAGGGAAAACCCAGATAACAATTTTGCAATTTCATCCCTTCAAATAGCGATTTTTTCAAAAAAATCCTCTTTTATCAAAACTCGTAAAATATATCAAATGTGTTGAAACAAAAGGTAAAACTTTTACTCTTGAATTAGCTAGGCATTATTTCCAGTCCAAAAATCCAAAAATCTGGAGTTTCACCCCCATTTGGTAATTTTGCACAAAATTCCTTCTCTTTTGAAATATTTGCAAATGAGTCCAACCATTGTCAGAAAAATCTAGAAAAATCACAAATAATCTCAAATAATCTCAAATAATAAATAATGAGTTTCCCAAAAATACTTTTTGCTTTTGAACTTCCTGAGAAAACATTTGCACATGTATTGCACGTGTAAGAAGATAAATTTTTAGATAAATATTCATTAAATCACCAAAAACCATTTTAACTCATTTAATATTCACAAAACAATATTTTAAAAATATGGGGTACTACATACCACCTCTTTGTCACTCAACTCCTATATTACTCCATATCCGTTTCCTACTTCTCATAATTCAGCATCATATTTTATACCACATTCTGGTACTCTATTATTACTATTAACTCATCCAAATATGATTTTGATACCATCACTTTACACTTAACACATTCATATCATCACTAAAGTCCTTATCAATTGTTAAACCAGTTTTTATCCCACTCCATCGTATTTACCATTACTATAATTCTTATCATTTACATAACCATATCCAAAACTGTTTCTATTAGCATTTCCATTTTCGTATCCATTATCATTTATTTAACGACATACTTAACCATGATCGTTATTATATCTTTACCATCTCACATTTCTATCTTTTATTCTCTATCATATATAATGCCGCACTCCCAAGTTGATAACTTAGGTTACATTATCATACATCACATTATATATATTGCCGCACCTCCAAGCCGGTAACCTGTGTAATAATCACTGCACCCCAAGTAGAACTTGGGTAATATAACATCACATCTCAAGCCGATAGTTCGGTTATTACTTTTCTTTATTTTCATTTTCATCTTACAATTTAATTTACTTTATTTTTCCTCTCATAATCTAATCAACATATCAACAAACCACATCTTCACTGATCATGTAACTCCCGTATCCCATTTTTCTGCATTCTTGTACTGTATTTCTTCTTCTAGTGTATTCCATCTATCTGTACTCTTTTTTTTCCTGAACCGTGTACTTGTTCTTCTTTCTAGTATTTATGTACTCATTTATTTGTTTGATTCTTTTGTGATTCTTTTATCTACCAATCATTTTTTCTCTCTGGATGATTTATTGTTTCCAATTTATTGCATTTCATGGCTAAATTCGCAATTTATCTGAACTCTGTCTTGTTGGATCTGGTTTTCTACCCAGTATACCCTATTGAACCCTCATATCCATCTTATTATATCCTAACCCGCAACCCAGTAACCACTTCTTTTACTAGTCTTCCGCATATTTTCTTCACGTTCCCTAACAAGCAGATCATATCTTCTTCCCCTATTCTCTTGATTCTCCAAATCACATCTTGCCAAAAATCTCTCCTTATTAATACCCAACAAATTTTGTTATTGTCATCTACAATTCCTATCTCCAAACCCTAACCCTAGTATTCTCTTTCATCCCCCATCTCTCTCTCTCTCCCGTATACCCCTTCTCCCGATCCCCCTCCGGCCTACTGCCGCACCCCCCTGACCTCAGATGGATGGCATCCTTACACCACAGCGCCGCCCTCTGATGCCACAACAGTAGCCAGCAATGCCAGCCACTTCCTTCCCTGTCTCCTCCTGAGCGCCAACAGCGACAGCACCCAATAGCTAGAGCGACAGCCCCGTCGTCGATGTCCCATGTTCACGCCGCCACTGTGCCCCTTGGTCGTCGTCGTCCTCCTCTCGCAGTGTACTCCCAGCTACCCTCTCTCTTTTGTGTGTGTTGGATCTAGAGCCGTGTGTTCGTGTCGTTGTTTTTGTGATCTTGTTTGTGGTTGCTCATGATTTGTTCGTGGTATTGTGTTCGTGCCCGGAATCTTGTTCGTGGTTGCTCATGCCTCGGAATCTATTCCCGTTATTCTCTCTTTTCGTCAGATGTGTTGTCAATTTCAAGGCACGTAACTTGTATTTTTTTGTTGTATATACAAGTACTAAATACCGCATGTAGTGTGGCCTTTGTTTCTAGATTCATCCTCATAAAAATCCTTGTTAGATCTTATCTCTATTTGTTGTTCCATCCGTAGTCGTCTTTGTTACACACACGACATGAAAATAATTTAGAATAATCTGGATACTTGATGCATGTATGTATGTTGGTCGTGATTCATAATGTGTTGTACCCTTGTTGCATGCTTGATGTGTTAGTTGTAATCTCTTCTTGTAAATTTTTTAAACACCCATACCATGTTGTCTTGGACATCTATTATATCATGTTTTGTATTTTGTTATAATTGGATTTGTTGCACATGCACTAATTGATTTAATGCATGAGAAAGATTTCTGTTTTTGCTATTGGCTCATTTTGTTTCAGTATTTTAGACCTTGTTGAGGACACTAAATCAATTTAATTTGTGAATATAAATCGTAGACTTCGTTGTCTATTTCCAGAATTTTTGACAGATCTCAGTTTCGATTTGTGAGTTGCGAGTTATTACTGTTTTGCTACAGATGTGTTAGAAATTTCAGATTATGTTTTATACGATTTCTGGGTAATTAATTATTTTAATACCGATGTTAAAGATAAGATTTGGATCTAATATTTTGCTGGCTATGACTAGACTTGATTGGGATTAGCCTCAAATTCTTGTAGATTTATTTGATGAAATTTATAAACTATTCTATGCTTGTGAACAAAGTACTATATCTCCAGTTTTGCATGTTGTTCAGTAAGTAACCATGTTTTCGACTTGATTCTAGTTGCAGTTGGTAAAAACCTTGTAAACATAAAATGTATCCTACTGTATCTATTTTATCACCCTTTCGACAGATTTGAATTTTGAGTTATACTTTGTAATCTATCGCTTTTTTAGTACTGCTGTGTCAAGCATTTCAGATTCACAAAATTGCTACATCTTGCTGTTTCCCAAAATTTTTTGACTACGCTGTCCATGTTGGAATATTATGAAATTGTATTTCCTACTACTATACATACTGGGGAATACTCCAGATTTCTCATGGATTTAATCAGTAAGTTTTTATGCCATTTCCATGCTTGTGAATACAACACTGTGATTTCTGGCTGAATATGATTTTTCTATATAATTCTGTTTTGAGCCATGTTTCTGTGATTATTACGTGACTTATATATATGTGCTGGAATCGGTTGAGAGTCTATTTTCTAGGTTTTTTGACGGATCCATATTTGCATGCTTGTGGAAACGGAAAACTCAGATTTAGTGCAGTACTGCCTTGCTGTCCAGAATTGAAAGTTTCATTATCTTAGACTTTGATGAGTCGTTTGTCATCCTTTGTGTCCTTCCTTCAACTTGTACTTGTCCCTTGTTATCTTACCATGTTTCTTGACTTGTTTGTGCACGTCCATGCTTGCTTTAAGTAATAATAACAAGAAACCAAGCCGGGGTTAAAGGGAAAAGATCGAATAGTGAAAAATACAGAAACATGTACTCGGAAGAGGATCTATAGATCCTACATGAAACTTGACACTTAGAGCTTGATACTTGATACTTGGAGTTTGATACTTGTTCCTGAGTACACTACACTCTATAATCCACTATGAAATCTAAAACGTAAATTGCATGAATGTAGCAACCATGTTGTAAAAATCTGGGACACATGATGTGCTACCTAGATAGGACTAGATACAAGACTTGAGAATAACATGATCACTTGACACTTGTTACTTGCTACTTGTACATGATACTTGACACTTGTTACTCGTTACTCGTTTGCATGCTACTTGACACTTTGTTACCTGCCACTTGCACCCGTTTATCTTGTCATGCTCTTGTTTCTGTTCTTGATTTAGAGTTAGTTGCTCTATTTTGCTTTCACATTCCTTCCATGTTACTTATGTACTTGCTTTCGTTGTTACTCTATTCTTGTCTATTTCTTTTTTCCTGTACTTGTTTCCTTTAATACAAGCGGCCCGTAACTTGCATTGCCAGATGTTTTTTTTCTCATTCCTTTTCCTGCAAACTTGTCTCTTGCAAACTTTCGTGACTAACTTCCGATGGAGTAGGTGATCAAAGATTCTAGTTGGCTAGATTCTTGCTACATTTATTTATTCTTGTTGCTTATCTTGAATAATTTGTAACTTATTACATGGATTATTTTGTATTGGGCATTTTGTCCCAGACTTGTGTTTTGTTCCAGGCTTGATTACTTAAAATTTAGTATTCTTGTTCTTGTTTCAGGTAATCATGTTGACTATATTAATTCAGTTATGCATGTGTGGTTGACTATTCCTCTTGTATATCTCTTATTTATTCTTGTAAATATTGTAAAGATCCTGATAGCTTATCAATGGTGAAAACCATTCACTGGACTTGTGTCGCGTACTCGTATTCTGTATTCCTTTTTGGGAAGCTGAGCGTGACAGGGTTTTTAGTGGTATTAGAGCTCAGGTTTGGCTAATGTATTAGCTTGACTAATATATTATACAAGTTTGGACACGATCAAGGATTGGCTCAACAGTATATAGACCATGCAATAACATGAATAAATTATAATCAACATTGATCTGGATGCTAATTGTTTTTGGTTTGTGCAGGCCATGGCACGCAGAGGTCCCACTTCCCGTCCTCAGGATGAATAGCCTGGATTAGAGGTTGTTACGAATGTCTTGGAGCGATTGATCCAAATGCAGCAGAATCACAGTGATCTGGTGATGGCCACAATGAAGGTTGATCAGAACCCGACTCCCGTTGTGCCTACGCAAGCAGCTATCCCTCATCGTCCGAGTATAGTGGCAGATTTCATGAGGTTGCACGCTGACAAATTTTTCGGCACTGAGACGCTTTTGGAGGCCGAACAGTGGCTGATCAGGATGAAGTAGTTGTTGTTAGCAGCGAGAGTTGCCAATGCTGATCGTGTGGATGTGGTGACCATCTAGTTGGTGGAACTTGCCCACATTGGGGGAAGGACTGAGTCCAAAAGGCTCGCACGGCCCATTTCTTGGACCACGTTCACCAGGAGCTTCTTAGAGAAGTTCTTCCCTAGCAGCACTCGGGTTGAGATGGAGCAGAAGTTCCTGGCCCT
Organism: Hemerocallis citrina; assembly: GCA_017893485.1. Classification (NCBI taxonomy): domain Eukaryota; kingdom Viridiplantae; phylum Streptophyta; class Magnoliopsida; order Asparagales; family Asphodelaceae; genus Hemerocallis; species Hemerocallis citrina. The sequence goes on along the minus strand of CM030366.1, from coordinate 5,876,118 downwards.
GAAACAGGTTGGTCATTGTTCTATTATTAGAATTTATTACATATTGTTCATGCAATGTTGTAACATGACACTCTCTAAAATAGGTTGCCATGTCAGTGAATGAGTAAGCGGCAGAATTCACCAGGCTTAGCCGCTTCATAGCCGTTCTAGTGGCAAACGAACAGGATCAGGCTCGAAGATTTCTTCTGGGATTTTAGCGAGATATTCAGATGCATCTTGTTTCCCTTCGTCTGCGTACTTATGCTGAGGCTCTTGAGGCTCGAGCTCAGGAGCAGGCTCGCAGTAGGTTGGCTCCTCCCCAGCGGACTATTCAGCACTCTACTGTTGTTGCTAGGCCTTCTGGTGGGCCGATTCGGAGGCCTGTCCCAACCCATCCGATCAGGGCAGCTCCTTACTCTTCTGCTGGTCCTCCGAGAGTAGGTTCTTGCGATTTTTGCCGACTTGCTGGGCAGAGCGCAAGGATTGCAGGCGCGCCAATCGCCGTTGTTTTGGCTGTGGTGTTGCTGATCACTCATTGCGAGATTTCCCGCAGCAGAGGATTGCTCTTCTAGCCAGGGATTCGGTTCAACAGGTAGTGCCAACTAGTGGTCCGATTCGACCACCACTTTCCCCTCAGCGCCAGCTAGTGGTCCGGTTCGGCTACCGCTTCCCCCTCAGCGCCTGATTTTTGGTCAGAGGACCGTAATTCTCAGGAGAGGTCAGGCTTTCAACCTGACAGCTGCGGATGCTGAGACGATCGAAGGTGTTGTTGCAGGTATCTTGCTTTTTCTTGCTGTTATTTCCTTTGTTTCTTTCCTTGCTTTACAATATTCTTTCATGTTATCTGCTTTGCATTGCTTTTCCTTATTCTTGATCGTCGTTTCTTTTCCCTTGCTTTTGGCTTTATCTTAGGTGTTATCCTAGTTTGTTTTTTCTCTGCTCATGTTCTCGGACGATCTGGTGATGGCCACATCCGGGGCTACCCATTCCTTCATCTCCTCCCGCTTTGTGACTCGGCACCAGTTGGCATGCAGCATCATGCCTAAGGCGTGGAGCATTATCACAGGTGGTGGTGTTGTTGTTTGTTCTCGGGAATGCAAACAGAGTCCGGTAGTTATTGGTGGTGCGGATTTCAAGGCCGACCTGATCGTCATTGGGAATTTTGGATTCGACGTCATTCTTGATATGGATTGGTTGGGTGAGTCCCATGCCATCATTGATTGCCATGCCAAGAAAGTTGTATTCCGAATCCTAGGTCACGCAGAGTTTGAGTTCCATGCCGAGGAGATGCCCCTAGGCCGAGCTGAGACTACAGTTGATCAGGAGACTTGTGCAATGGAGTTGCACACAGGCTGTGAGGCTGCGCCTCTAGTAGTATGGAATTTTCTAGATGTATTTCCAGAGGAGTTGCCTGGCTCACCCCCTAATAGAGATGTGAAGTTCGGTATTGAAGTTCAGCCTGGTACGACACCGATATTGAAGAGTCCCTACATGATGGCACCAGTTGAGCTAGCAGAGCTGAAGGTGCAGATTCATAGTTTGCTAGATTTGGGATTCATCCGGTCGAGCATTACACCGTGGGGTGCTCCAGTTCTTTTTGTCAGCAAGAAGGACGGTAGCCGTCGACTGTGCATCGATTATCGAAAATCGAACCATGTTACTGTGAAGAATCGGTATCCGCTGCCTAGGATCGATAACTTGTTTGATCAGTTGGGCGGAGCAGCTGTCTTTTCGAAGTTGGATCTTCGCTTAGGTTATCATCAGGTCAAGGCAAAAGCAAGTGATGTGCCAAAGACCGCTTTCAGGACCAGGTATACACATTATAAGTTCCTTGTGATGGCGTTTGGAGTCACGAACGCCCCAGCTTTGTTCATGAGTATGATGAACATGGTCTTTTCTCCGTTCCTGGACAAATTTGTGGTGGTCTTCATCGATGATATTCTGGTGTATTCTTGGAGCCAGAAGGAGCATGCTGAGCATCTTAGGTTGGTCCTTCAGACCTTGAGGGAGAATCAGCTCTATGGGAAACTCAAAAAGTGTCAGTTTTGGCTGGACCGAGTTACCTTCTTGGGGCACATTATTTCGAGCGATGGTATCTCAGTGGATCCGTCCAAGGTTGCAGCTGTGAGAGATTGGCCAGTTCCCAAGTTAGTTTCGGATGTGAGGAGTTTCCTTGGTCTAGCTAGCTATTATAGAAAATTCGTCCAAGCCTTTCGAAGATAGCAGGACCTTTGACGAAGCTGACAGGGAAGGATCAGAAGTTCTGTTGGTCCGAGGCTTGCAGTGAGGCTTTTGCTGAGTTGAAGAACAGGTTGACTTCAATGCCTGTGTTGACTATTCTAGATTGTTCATGCAGATTTTTAGTTCACTGTGACGCTTCTAGCAAGGGTCTTAGTGCAGTTCTGATGCAGAAAGACCGAGTTGTTGCTTATGCATCGAGGCAGTTGAGGCCACATGAGAGGAACTATCCGACTCATGATTTGGAATTAGCGGCAGTGATCTTCACTTTGAAGCTGTGGAGACACTATTTACTTGCAGATTGAGTTAAGATCTTTATCAACCACAAAAGTCTCAAGTAGGTCTTCACCCAAAAGGAATTGAACATGAGGCAGAGACGTTCTTTGGAGCTTATGGCTGAGTATGACATCAGTTTGCAATACCATCCTGGTAGAGTGAACTTGGTGCTAGATGCTTTGAGCAGGAGACCTACAGCTATGTTCTTGACTCAGCAGAGGGATCTGGTGGAACAGATACAGAGGTTGGAGTTGGATGTGTTGATGCCGATTTCTGATCAGAGTTGCATGATGCTCCAGCTTCAGTCATCTCTTGTCGAGCAGATTAAAGAGGCCCAGGCTGGTGATGAAAAGTTGCAAGGATTCAGAGCAGTGTTTGAGGCTGGTTCCAGAACAGACATGGTTATTCATGCTGATGGTTCGCTTCGTTTTGGGTCCAAGTTGTGTGTCCCGAAGGGTGAAGTTCGTCAGAGGTTGCTTAAGGAAGCCCACCAGTCGTCGTATTCTATTCATCCCGGAGGTACTAAGATGTACCGGGACTTGAAGCTTCACTTCTAGTGGCATGGTATGAAGAGGGCTGTGGCTAGGTTTGTGTCTCAGTGTTTGATCTACCAGCAGGTGAAGACAGTGCATCAGAGAACCACCAAACTACTTCAACCACTTCCTATTCTGGAGTGGAAGTGGGACCACATCACTATGGATTTTGTGACCGCTTTGCCAAGGAGTCCCAAGGGTCACTACGCCATTTGGGTGATTGTCGATCGACTGAAGAAGAGTGCTCACTTCATTCCCTTCGGAGTCGGGCAGTCTACTGAGAGCCTAGCTGAGAAGTACATGCAAAGAGATCGTCAGACTTCATGGGATTGCAGTCAGTATTGTATCTGACAGGGATACAAGGTTCAGGCATTAGTTTTGGGAGAGTCTTCATAGTAGTTTGGGGAGTAAATTGAAGTATAGTACAACTTTTCACCCCCAGACAGATGGACAGTCAAAGAGGACCATCCAGACTCTAGAGCACATGTTGAGATCCTGTGTGTTGCAGTTCGGTGGATCATGGGAGGACCATTTGCATCTTTTAGAGTTCTCGTACAATAACAACTTTCAAGCCAGTCTTAAAGTTGCACCATTCGAGGCACTACATGGTCAGAAGTGCAGATCACCATTGTGTTGGGATGACATTGGTGAGAGGAAGTTGTTAGATCCGAAGTTGATTACCAGGACAGTTGATGCTGTGACTCAGGTCAGGAAGCATCTACAGGCAGCACAAGACAGGCAACGGAGATGGGCAGATGTCCATAGGAGAGCATTAGAGTTTGAGGTTGGTGACCATGTTTTCCTCAAGGTATCGCCGTGCCGAGGTGTCATTCGGTTTGGTGGTGGGGGCAAGCTGAGCCCAAGGTTTATCGGACTATTTGATATTATGGAACAAGTAGGCAAGGTGGTCTATCGTCTTGCATTACCACCGACTTTATCAGGAGTGCACGATGTTTTCCATATCTCATAGCTCAAGAATTATATCCGTAATGAGAGCCACGTGATCGACTACTCAGAGTTTACTGTGCATTTGGATCTGTCTTGTGAGATTCCTCCAGTTGCTATCTTGGACCGGCGAGAGAAGGTGCTGAAGAACAAGGTCATCAAGCTGGTTCGAGTTTCTTGGAATCCTCACTCACCAGGTGAGTCGACTTGGGAGTTGGAAGAGGATATCCAGCAGAGGTTTCCTCATTTGTTGTGTAGTGTTGTTTTGTTTTGTTTTCTTGTTGTTGTCCTTTCTTCATCGGAGTTACTATATGTACCTCTTGTTGAATTTCAACAACGAAATTCATCTTGTTAGGTAGGTAGGATTTGTAACTCTTGTATCCCATTTCTCTGCATTCTTGTACTGTATTTCTTCTTCCAGTGTATTCTATCTATTTGTACTCTTTTTTTTCCTGAACCGTGTATTTGTTCTTCTTTCCAGTATTTATATATTCATCAATTTGTTTGATTCTTCTGCGATTCTATTGTATGCCAATTATTTTTTATCTCTGGATGATTTATTTTTTCCAATTTATTGCATTTCATGGCTAAATTCCCTATTTATCTGAACTCTGTCTTGTTGGATCTGGTTTTTTATCCAATATACCATATTAAACCCTCATACCCATCCTATTGGATCCTAACCCGCAACCCAGTACCCACTTCTTTGACCCAGTCTTCCCCATATTTTCTTCACGTTCCCTAACAAGCAGATCATATCTTCTTCCCCTATTCTCTTGATTCTCCAAATCACATCTTGCCAAAAATCTCTCCTTATTAATCCCCAACAAATTTTATTATTGTCATCTACAATTCCTATCTTCAAACCCTAACCCTAGTATTTTCTCTCATCCCTCATCTCTCTCTCTCTCCCATGTACCCCTGCTCCCGATCCCCCTCCAGCCTACTGCCGCACCCCCCCACCTCCGATCATCGGCGCCTCCTTGCACCGCAGCACCGCCCTCTGAAGCCACAACAGCAGCCAACAACGCCAGCCCCCTCCTTCTCTGCCTCCACCCGAGCGCCAGCAGCAACAGCACCAAACAGCCAGAGCGATAGCCCCCGTGGCTGTCCCCTGTTCACGCCGCCGCCGTGCCCCTTGGTCATCGTCGTCCTCCTTTTGCAGTGTACTTCCGGCTGCCCACTCTCTTTTGTGTGCGTGTTGGATCTAGAGCCGTGTGTTCGTGTCGTTGTGTTCGTTATCTTGTTAGTGGTTGCTCGTGATTCGTTCATGGTATTGTGTTTATGCCTCGGAATCTATTCCAGTTATTCTCTCTTTCCGTCAGATCCGTCATCAATTTCAAAGCAAGTAACTTGTATTTTTTTGTTGTGCATACAAGTACTAAATACTGCCTGTAGTGTGGCCTTTGTTTCCAGGTTCATCCTCTTGAAAATCCTTGTTAGATCTTGTCTCTATTTGTTGATCCATCCATAGTCGTCTTTGTTACACACACGACATGAAAATAATTTAGAATAATCTGGATACTTTATGCATGCATATATGTATGTTGTTCGTGATTCACGATGTGTTGTACCCTTGTTGCATGCTTGATGTGTTAGTTGTAATCTCTTCTAGTAGATTTGTTAAACACCCTTACCATGTTGTCTTGGACATCTATTATATCACGTTTTGTATTTTATTATAATTGGATTTGTTGCACATGAACAATTTGATTTAATGCATGAGAAAGATTTCTGTTTTTGCTATTGGCTCGTTTTGTTTCAATATTTTAGACCCTGTTGAGGTCAGTAAATCAATTTAATTTTTGAATATAAATCGTAGACCTTGCTGTCTATTTTCCAGAATTTCTTAAAGATCTCAGTTTTAATTTGTGAGTTGCGAGTTATTGCTATTTTGCTACAGATGTGTTAGAAATTCCAGATTCTGTTTCATGTGATTTCTGTGTAATTAATTATTTTGATACTGATGTTAAAGATAAGAATTTGATCTAATATTTTGCTGGCTATGACTAGACTTGACTGGGATTAGTCCCAAGTTTTTGTAGATTTATTTGATGACATTTATAAACTATTCTATACTTGTGAACCAAGTACTATATCTCCAGTTTTGCACGCTGTTCAGTAAATAACCATGTTTCAACCTAATTCTATTTGCAGTTGGTAAAAACCATCTAAACATAAAATGTAGCCTACTGTATCTATTTTATCTCCCTTTTGACAGATTTGTATTTCGAGTTATACTTTGTAATATATCACTGTTTTAGTACTGCTGTGTCAAGCATTCCATATTCACAAAATTGCTGTATCTTGTTGTTTCCCGAATTTCTTTGACTATGCTATCCTTCTTGGAATATCATGAAATTATATTTCTGGTACTAGACATATTGGGGAATACTCCATATTTTTCTAGGATTCAATCAGTAAGTTTTTATGCCATTTTCATGCTTGTGAATACAACCTTGTGAGTTCTGGCTGAACATGATTTCTGTATATAATTCTGTTTTGCGCCCTATTTCTGTGATTATTATATGACTTATATATATGTGCTGGATTCGGTGAGAGTCTATTTTCTAGATTTTCTGACGGATCCAGAATTTCGTGTTTGGTGCAACGGGAAACTCAGATTTGGTGCAGTACTGTCTTGCTGTCCAGAACTGAAAGTTTCGTTGTCCTGACCTTTGATGAGTCGTTTGTCATCCGTTCGTGTCCTTCCTTCAACTTGTACTTATCCCTTGTTATCTTACCATGTTTCTTGACTTTTTTTTGCACGTTCATGCTTGCTTGAAGTAATAATAACAAGAAACTAAGTCGGGGTTAAAGGGAAAGATCAAATAGTGGAAAATACATAAACGTGTACTCGGAAGAGGATCTATAGATCCTACATTATACTTGACACTTGGAGCTTGATACTTGATACTTGTAGCTTGATACTTGTCCCTGAGTACACTGCCCTCTATGATCCACTATGAAATCTAAAACGTATTTTGGATGAATATAGCAACCATGTGGTAAAAATCTGGGACGTATGAAGTGCTACCTAGATAGGACTAGATACAAGACTTGAGAATAACATGATCACTTGACACTTGTTACTTGCAACTTGTACATGATACTTGAAACTTGTTACTCGTTACTCGTTTGCATGCTACTTGACACTTTGTTACATGCCACTTGCACCCATTTATCTTGCCATGTTATTTGTTGTTGTTCTTGATTTAGAGTTAGTTGCTCTATTTTGCTATCACATTCCTTCCATGTTACTTCTGTACATACTTCCGATGTTACTCTATTCTTGTCTATTTATTTTTCCTGTACTTGTTGCCTGCAATACAAGTGGCCCGTAACTTGCATTGACGGGCTTTTGTTTTCTCTTTCCTTTTCTTGTAAACTTGTTTCTTGTAGACTTCGGTGACCAGCTGCCCGATGGTTAGGTGATCAAAGATTCTAGTTGGCTGGATTCTTACTACATTTATTTATTCTTGTTGCTTATCTTGAATAATTTGTAACTTGTTACATGAATTATTTTGTATTGGGCAGTTTGTCCCAGACTTGTGTTTTATTCCAGACTTGATTATTTAAAATTTAGTATTCTTGCTTCTTGTTTCAAGTAATCTTGTTGACTATATAAATTCAGTTATGCATGCGTGGTTGACTATTCCTCTAGTATATCTCTTGCTTATTCGTGTATATGTTGTAAAGATCCTGACAGCTTATGAATGGTGAAAGCCATTCACTGGACTTGTGTCGCGTACTCGTATTCCGTATTCCTTTTTGGTAAACGGGGCGTGACAGATCATATTTAATCACTTGACATACTTTCTTTTATTTTCCTTCATATTTTCATAGCACCATTTCTTTATTTTAGAAATATAATCACATAACATAATTTCTTCTCTTTTCATTCTCATTCAACAACATATTTCATTCATTATTCATTTACGTACTCCACACATACACTATTTGTTATATGAATTTTTTTCTTTCTCAGTGCCCACAAAACCCATCAAACTAACGCCGATAGCTTAGTATACATGTGGGAAGCTGCTCACAGAGAGTCTGACACCCCCGAGGCTATGTCTTCCTCCGGGCCTATACCAGCGAGGGAAACCTCTCCCAGGTCCATCCTGGGGTATCTACTCTCATCTCAGGCCTATCCTGAGGTATCTGCACTCCCAGGTTTATCCAGGGGTATCAACTCTCATCTCAGGTCTATCCTGAGGTATCTACACTCCCATGTCTATCCTAGCGTATCAACTCTTATCTCAAGTCTATCCTGAGGTATCTGTACTCTCAGGTTTATCCTGGGGTATCAACTCTCATCTCAGGTCTATCCTGAGGTATCTACACTCCCAGGTCTATCCTAGGGTATCAACTCATCCAGGTCCATCCTGGGAAATCTGCTTTCATCCCAGGTCTAGCTTGGGGTATCTATAACTCGTGTTCCCGGTTATATCCCGGGCCTGTGGGGTCTACCCCAAACCCTTGGGAGATTGTGTGGCACTGCAATATTAAATTATCTCATCTATATCACGTATTCACATACACCTGGTTATTTAATTTATAAAACAATTACTTCATATTGGTCTGTATCATAATGTCACGCCCCGCTTTCCACAAAGAATATGAAATATGGATACGCGACTCAACTCAGCGAATGATTTGCATCATCCATCTGTTGTTCAGAATCTTACAACAAATCTCCGAATAATCAGAGTCGAAAGCCAAAAGAATCATTCTCACACAGACATATATATCCCAAAACAAAACAAAGTGCCAACAGAAATTAATTAAAAACCAATAATATAATAGTCTCAAATAAACAGATCCGAACAAGTTATTATCCTGGGTCACATCGCTCATATACAAATAAAATCCAAGTACTCAAGTACATTGTTCAAAAGCAACAAATAATAATAACAACAAAAGAAGTCCAGTACTAATATTTCATTTCTCCAATACCATCGGGCAAACGACTATCCTGATCTGCAATCAATAAATTGCAGGAGAAGGAAAAAAAAACAAGTACTTATCAATGCAAGTTACGGGCCGCTTGTAATGTAGGATACAAGTACATGGAAAACAAACAAATCTAAATAATTGCACAACAGATATAGCATGGAATAACAGAATCAACTAGCATAGTATACTAACATGTGTCAAGTGTCTAAAGTCAAATAGCATGCAGACAGATATACAGATAGTGTCAATTAATGGTGTCAATTGATAGTATCAGACAGATAACAAATAATCAGATAATCAGATAGCCAGATAGTAGATACAGATAACAGATTCAGATTCAGATTCAGATACAGATGTCAGATACAGATTCTTATAAGTCTTGTATTAATTACTAACTAGGTTGCACTTCAAGTGCCATCCTTTTATCACATAGTTGCTACATTCAAAACGGTTATGTTTTTAGATTTCGTAGGGGATCCTATAGGGTCGTGTACTCAGGGTTCAGACAAACATATATCAGATAACAGATCCAGACAGATAGATAAAACCTAGTGGTTCTCTTCTTCCCTACACCTTCCAATAGGAAGTAATGTAGACATGGTACAGAATAACAGATAACAGATAATCATATGGGAAACACGGCCCCCCTTCTAAGTACACATTTCTATGCTTTCCCACTACTAGCTCTTTCCCATAAACCCCCGCTTGATCATTTTATAATTATTATCAGACATATATGTATGTGCATGAAAAAGAGTAAACCTAGCATGATATAACAACCCACAAGTTCAGAATAACAGATAAGCATGTACAGATGGTAAGATGGTCACATAACAGAACAAAATAGAGTACTTCCTAATTCAGGACAGCACGACAGTATAGTACTAAAACAGCAATTCCCGTTTTCACAAATATCGAAACCTGAATCCGTCGGAGAATCTGGAAAATAGACTTCCAACCGAATCCAGCGGATACATATAAGTCATATAGTGTTTTAGAAAAACATAACTCAAAACTAATTTGAAACCAGAAAATACATTCAGCCAGAAATCAGTAAATTGAATTCAAAGTCAGGAAAACAGCAACAAAACACCTCAAATATATCTAGAAAAAATCAGGGGTATTCCCCTATATGTCTAGTATCAGAATGTAAAGTTTCATAATTTTCCAGTAAGATTAGTTTATCCAACAAAAATAAGAAAACATCAAGAAACGATAGTTTGGCAAATCTGAAATTCCCAACACTTATGTACGAAAACTGTAATATCTCACAAACCGTGAAACGAAATCCAAATCCGCCAAAGGGAGAAGAAAGTGGACAAAATATGCTAACTTTTATATTCACAAAGATTTTCCAAATAGCAAAAGGAATTAAGGTGAAAATATAATTCTTTTCACAACAGTAAGCAAAATCCAGCAAGTATTGTCTTTATAAATAAGCATGAAGGTATATAAACCTCATCAATAAAAACCACCAAAATTCTAAGTAATCCCTAAATAGGTATAGAAATACTGTGCAAAATTTCTGATCAAAATAATATGCTTAGCACTTGTATCAAAATAGTTTAGTCATCGAAATCATTAGGAAACGAAATCTGGAATGAAATACACCTCTGTAGTAAAACAATCATATCTCACACATGTGAAAACGAAATCGATCAACGTCAGAAAGTTTGGAAAGAAGACGGATTTCTCTAAAATTCATGTTTAATACTGAGGTTAAGATACTGACATTAATATGGTCTAAAATAGCAATCAAAACTGATCATCGACAAAGTACAGATTTTCCTCTTAACAACAAATCAACATACAACATACGAAACTCATCCCAAACACAACCGAACATGTTATAGAGTCTACTAAGTGTCCAAACATCATGAAATAGGGTATATATAATGTCCACAACAAGTATATCACATGGATCCAAACAAACACACAATTTCTCATAATTATCCCACAAATATAATCACATCAAGAACGGTCAAAACCTAAGTTGTTTCATGTCAAATTTGTGTCGTGAGGCAACTATGGTCAATAGCACTATAGAGACAATACTCATCAAAAATACATTACACACGAGTTGTCTCTAGAACCCAACTACACTACAAGCGGAATTTATGACTTGTATCATACAAACGAATTGAGTACAAGTTACTTACCTTAACCAAAGACGAAACGAACACCAAGAATAACGGGAACGAATCCCGGCAACAAACAAAACCCACGAACGAAGATCACGAACCAAAGCAATCGCACAACCACACGTGCAACCCACGTGCCCGTGCAAACCAAGAGAGGGAGAAAGAGATCGGGAACGGCCGGGAGTGGCGACACTGGCCTTGTGCTGGCGTTGCTGCTCTAGTTGCTGCTGTCGAGGATGCCGGCGGATGAGGGACGGAAGGAGAGAGATGGAGAGGTGGGGAGATGCTCGGGAGATGTTGGTCAGCTAGGGGGATCGGGATGGAGACTAGGGTAGGGCAGTCAGGAAAGGGAGATGCAGGTCGAGGGGTGTACAGGCTGGGGGTGACGGCGCAAAGGACAGAGAGAGGGAGGAGGCCGGGGGTAGTAGGAGGCCGAGGGTAGTAGGGTTACGGTTTTAGGAAGAAAGAGATGATGGTATTTATATAGGGTTGAAATATAGGGTAGTGGGTTGTGGGTATTTGGGTTAATGGGTAGTTTAGGAGGAGTAGTAGGAGATAGGGTTGAATAGGATTTGTATAGGATTTAAAATAGGATTTAGGCTAATTTGGCTTTGGTAGTCAATTAAGGATAAAAAACAATAGGATTAGCAACCAAAACACCACGAGCACCCAAGAACAAAATAAAGAGAACAAGAACCAAAGAAAAGCAATAACAATCAAGAACAAATCAAGGGACGGAAAAATAAATCACAAGAAGATCAAAAATGAACAAAAATGAACATATATTGAAAACAACTCCAATATACGATCCAAAATACAAAGTGTGTACAAATAATTCAGAAAGAGGAAAAAATACACCAAGATTACGAAAAACGAAAAAAAAAGGTTACAGTCCTACCCACCTAACAAAAAGAATTTCGTCCTCGAAATTCAAAAAGAAGATACATAGGGTAACCCTGAGAGAAAAAGAAAAGAAAGAAAACAATGCAAAGCAAAACAAAACAGCCACTACTCAAACAAATGAGAAAACTTCTGCTGAATTTCCTCATCCAGCTCCCAAGTCGACTCACTAGGAGAGTGAGAATTCCAAGCAACACGAACCAGCTTGATGACCTTGTTCTTAAGCACTTTCTCCCGCCGATCCACAATAGCAACTGGAAGGTATCTCACAAGTCAAATCCGGCCACCCGGTCAACTCAAAGTAGTCGATCACATGACTGTCATCGCGGATATATCTCCTAAGTTGTGAGACATAGAAAACATCGTGCACTCCTGATAATGCTGGCGGCAAAGCGAGACGATTGGCCACCCTACCTACTCGCTCCAAAATCTCAAACGGTCCAATAAACCTAGGGCTAAGCTTGCCCCCACCACCGAACCAAATGACACCGCGCCACAGCGATACCTTAAGAAAAACATGGTCACCAAAAACAAACTCCAAAGCCCTCCGATGGACATCAGCCCACCGCCTCTGCCTATCCTGAGCTGCCTGAAGATGCTTTCTGATCTGAGACACAGCATCAACTGTCCTGGTGATCAACTCCGGACCCAACAACTTCCTCTCACCAATGTCATCCCAGCACACTGGTGATCTGCACTTACGCCCATAAAGTGCCTCGAATGGAGCAGCTTTAAGACTAGCCTGAAAGTTGTTATTGTACGAGAACTTTACGAGATGCAAATGGTCCTCCCAAGATCCACCGAACTGCAACTTACAGGACCGCAACATGTTCTCAAGGATCTGAATAGTCCGCTCTGACTGTCCATCAGTCTGGAGATGAAAAGCTGTACTGTACTTCAACTTACTCCCTAAACTAGCCAAAAGACTCTCCCAGAAATGAGATCTAAATTTCGTATCCCTGTCGGATACAATACTGACTGGAATCCCATGAAGCTTAACACTCTCTTGCATGTACCGCTCAGCAAGGCTCTCAGTAGACTGACCGACACAAAAGGGAATGAAGTGATCACTCTTCGTCAAACGGTCGACAATCACCCAAACAGTAATGTGACCCTTAGGACTCCTCGGCAAAGCGGTCACAAAATCTATGGTGATATGTTCCCACTTCCACTCCGGAATAGAAAAGCGGTTGAAGAAGTCTAGCGGTTCTCTGATGCTCTACGTTAACCTACTGACAGATCAAACACTGAGCAACAAACCGAGCTACAGCCCTTTTCATACCATGCCTCCAGAAATGAAGCTTCAAATCTCGATACATCTTAGTACCGCCAGGATGGATAGAATACGGAAACTGATGAGCTTCCTCAAGCAACCTCTGACGAACTTCACCATTAGGGACACACAACCTGGGAACCAAAACGAAGCGAACCATCGGCATGAATAACCATGTTCGTTCTGGACCCAGACTCAACCTCAGCTCGAAAACCCTACAACTGTGCATCACCAGCCTGAGCCTCTTTGATCTGGTGAACAAGAGAAGACTGAAGCTGGAGCGCAAGAAAACACTGACTAGAACTCGGCAACAAAACCTCCAAATCCAACCTGCCACACCTGTTCAATGAGATCACTCTGCTAAGTAAGAAACATAACTGCCGGTCTCCTGCTCAAAGCATCTGACACCAAGTTTACTTTAGCAGGATGGTATTGCACACTGATGTCATAATCGGCCATAAACTCCAACCATTAGGGTTGGCATTCGGGTCGAACGGGCCGGGCCGGGCCGACCCGCCCGGGTTGGAAGGTGACTTGGGCGGGTTTGGGCCGGGTTGGTGGCTTAACCGGGCCGAGCCGAATAGTGGAAATGGCGACCCGCCCAACCCGTGAACCCTATAGGGTCCAACCCGGGTCGGGTCTGGTCGACCCGCGGGTTGGCCCGTTTAGATAGATAGGTTTTTTTTTAAACTTAAAATAATAATAATAATAATAATAATAATAATAATAATAATAATAATAATAATAATAATAAACATTAAAAATCGTAATAATAATAATAAGATTGAAAGAGTGAAATTGGCAAAAAATAGTGAAATATTATTCAAATGATTTTAAGTTATACAAGTTTCACAATTTCTAATGAAATGATTCACAAATATGTTTTATACACTAACATATTTCTTATATACAATTTCAGTTTACTTCAATTTTTCTAATTTGAAATAACAAGCACAGATATAATACAATTTTTTTATCTATTTACAATTGTCTTCAAGTTAATGGCCTTGAATTTGTTGTTGGTCTTGAATTCTTCATTTTGGTTGCTATTGTTGTTGTTGTTGTTGTTGTTCCGGCGAGTTGCTCTCACTTGTGGACGTTGATAATGCTTTCCCTTGTGTCCTATCTTCAGCCTTCAGCCAGTCTTCTGTGCAAACGAGCATCTCTAACGTGTCGGGCTTCAAGCGATTCCTGTAATCAGTTAGAACTCTGCCACTTGAAGAAAATGCACTTTCAGAAGCAACTGTAGAGACAGGAGAAGTTAGTAAATCTTTAGCCATAATTGACAGAATACTATAAGTGTGTTCATGGTCTCTCCACCATTGTAAAATATCTAGTGGAGAAGAAGAAGACTCAGAATCTTGTTGGTTATACCAATTTAATTCATTTAGTTGATTAGTCCTAGGTTTTTTGGATTGAATTTGTGCAAGTAAATTAAATGTTCTATCATCAATCTTACTCTTACCCTTACCTTTAGAAGTAGCAGAAGAAGAACTAACTACAGAAGTTGTACTACTAGAAGCAAAACATCTATCATAATAATCATACAAGTTATTTAATGTAGATTCAAATTGAACTAAAAAAGTAGCGCAATCAATTACTATTTCTATATTTTCCCCAAGTAATGCAAAAAATATTTCAATCAAACTATTCGTACCTTCTAATTTGATACGAGGATCCATACGGTAGCAACACAAATCAACATAGGAGGAGGAAAATAATACTTCAAAAATTTTTTGTATGCGGGTTTTACAATATCACCAACATAAGTATCATTTAACATTTCGTTAAATGTTTGCATCATGCTAACTAATGAAATAAAAATGCTACTAGAAGTAGATTCATATGTTTTTGAAAATTTTAAAGTTGCGATTTTGAAAGGTTCTAAAAATTTCAACAAAGATGCAGCATAAAACCAATCGGCGGGAGTCATTTCAAAAATTTGCATATTTTTTGCGATACAAAAATTATTTACAACTGCTTTATATTCGGTAACAACATGTAGTAAATCAAAAGTAAAGTTCCATCGGTGTTTAACATCCTTTGGAAATCTTCTAAAAGTTTCATTTGAAATCCTATACCAATTTTTCCATTCTTGAAATACGCTGGGACTTAATGCAATGAAATGTACATAATTTCTAATTTTAACTATATATGGATCGGCTATTTTTAATGCATCTTGAACACATAAATTTAAAATATGACATGCACATCTAATAGGAAAAATATTGTCAGATGGAGGGTTTAATACGGATTTTAAAGTAGTAATTGCTGCATTGTTGTTAGATGCATTATCAAAACTAATACACATAATTTTATTGCGAATATGAAAAACATCACAAATTTCTAAAATACGGTTTGCTATTTCAGCGCCACTATGGGGATACGGCAACGCCGCAAGTGATATGATTCTTTTTTGAAGAATCCAACCATTGTCGATCCAATGACAGGTTATTTCCATCGTTGGAATATTGTTGACACCCGTCCAACAATACGAAGTTAAACTAACTCTACAAGTTAAACTCCATAAAATTGCAATCAAAGCGTCCTTCATTTCATTGTACACTTTAAAACTATCCGATTTGCAAGTATTTTTCAGAATTCTCCTAAAATGAGGTTTTAAGGCCGTTTGATTAAAATTTTTCAAGTCCCTACTCTCGAAATAGGAAAATGGTAACTCTTCCTTTATTACTAATCAGGCCATTTCCCGACGAACAAGATCGGGATCATAAGGGTGGCTATCAACTAGACCGGTCCTAGGTTTGATTTTTTGTTGGCCGGGTAGGTCAACAAGAAGGTCTTTATGGTTATTTTGGATGTGTCTACTAATTGTACCGGTGCCTTCACCCCTCTTGAATTTGTATGCCTTAGAACATGTTTTACAAACTTTCAAACCTATACCTGGAGTTTCTTCGTCCGGGATATAATCGTAAAGCTTATGCCAATCACTACTTTCTCCTCTACTTTTCCTACAACTACAGGGTTGTGTGGTTTCGGTTGGTTGTTGTTGTTCTTCTCTCTCTCTCTCTCTCTCTCTCTCTCTCTCTCTCTCTCTCTCTCTCTCTCTCTCTATATATATATATATATATATATATATATATATATATATATATATTTCAGCTCTACAACCTACAACCTCGTCTATATATAATTGTATGTAACCTACAACCTCGTCGTGTGTACCCCATTGTTGGGTAGGAGGATCATGGTACTCTTCGGCGGGCTCACTAATTGGGACAATTGGTGGCGTTCGGGAAGTGTCGGTGGAATCTTGCCCACTTTGGCTACGACCGTTACCGCGTGATCTAGACATAATGTAGTAATGTGTGTAAAAATAAATACACGATGTAGGAGTGATGAGTTATAAAAAAAATCTAGAAAACAAGAGGGTTGAGATAGAGAAGATAAAAAAACCAACAAAAATTATAACTACAACAAAAATTAAATAAGAAAAGATGTATGAAATTTTGATACCGTTCACCGTGGATACGCGTATATAAAAAAAACCGTGAAAATAAGAATAGAAGTAGAAGTAGAAATAAGCGATTCCGGAATTGAAGAGTTGAGGAGAGCTTGATGGAGAGTTGAAGACTTGATCACTTGGAGTTGAACGAGAGTTGAAGAGTTGAAGACGTTGTTGAATTTTGATTTCGATACGATCGGAATTTGATCGTGTATATGTCTTGAAGACTTGCTTGTTGAATACTTTAATTGTTCACAAATTGCTTAGAAATGAGTTATAATAGTAGAGAGAGTAAGAGAGTTTTTTGTGAATTTTTTGATAGGATTTTGGGAGAGTATTTATAGGGTTAAAATAACCAAAAAAAAAAAACCAAAAAAGCCACAAAAACGGTTATAAGAGCCGTTGAGGCTCTCTGTGCTACAGTACCAGGCCAATGGCCATTTTGCGACCCGTTGGACCCGTTCGGGTCAATGGTCAACCCGGGGCGGGACGAACGTTTGACCCGTTCGGGTCAAACGGTTCACAACCCGTGGGTCGACCCGCGGGTTGGCAGGCGGGTTGGGGCATTTTTAACGGGTTCGCGGGCCGAGTTAGACGAGTTCGATTCGGTATTTTGGCGACCCGGGTCGACCCGTTACAGTTCACGGGTTCGACCCGAACCCGCACCGCACTTAAACGGGTCGAGTTAACCGGGCGGGTCGCGAGCGGTGGATGACCCGGCCCACTTGCCATCCTTACCAACCATCGCCTTTGCCTCGTGTTTAATTCCTTCTGGGTGAAAACATACTTGAGACTTTTGTGGTTTGTAAAGATCTCCACTCGGTCTACAAGTAAATAATGTCTCCACAGCTTCAAAGCATAGATCACTGCTGCTAACTCCAAGTCATGAGTAGGATAATTCTTTTCATGCGGCCTCAACTACCTCGATGCATACGCAACTACTCGGCCCTTCTGCATAAGAACTGCCCCAAGACCCTTACCTGAAGAATCACAGTGAATTACAAATCCACCTAAACAATCAAGAATAGTCAACACAGGCGCTGACGTAAATCTGTTCTTCAACTCAATAAAAGCCTCATTACACTCATCAGACCAACCAAACTTCTGATCCTTCCCTTTCAGTTTAGTTAACGGCCCTGCAATCTTCGAAAAATCTTAGACGAATTTTCAATAATAGCCAGCGAGACCAAGAAAACTCCGCACTTAAGAAACCGACTTAGGAATAGACCAATCCTTCATAGCAATAATCTCAGAAGGATCTACAAACACCATCGCCAGAAATGATGTGCCCCAAGAAAGAAACCCTGTCGAGCCAAAACTCGCACTTACTGAGTTTCCCAAAGAGCTGATTCTCTCTCAAAGTCTGCAGAACCACCCAAGATGCTCAGCATGATCTTCATGATTCCGAGAATACACCAAAATATCATCGATGAAGACCACCACAAATCTATCCAAAAACTGAGAGAAAATCCGGATCATAAGACTCATGAATACAACTGCAGCATTAGTGACCCCGAACGGCATCACAAGATACTCATAGTGCCCGTTGGTGATATCCAGAACGAAGATCCAACTTCGAGAAAATAGCAGCCCCACACAACTGGTCAAACAAATCATCGATCCTGGGCAAAGGATACCGGTTCTTCACAGTAACACTGTTCAGTTTCTGATAATCAATGCAACGACGACGACTACCATCCTTCTAGTTGAAAAAAAGGACCGGAGCACCCCAAGGTGAAACACTTGGTCTGATGAAACCCAAATCAAGCAAATCCTAAATCCGCACCTTAAGCTCTGCTAGCTCAACCGGTGCCATCCTGTAGGGACTCTTCGATATCGGCGCAGTACCAGGCTGAACATCAATACCGAACTCCAAATCCCTATCAGGGGGTAAGCCAGGAAACTCATCTGGAAAAACATACAAGAAATCCCAAACTACTAGAGACACAGCCTCACAGCCTGAGTGCAACTCCATCGCACAATCCACCTGTACCACTGCAGTCTTTGCTCGGCTAAGGGAAGACTCCCCGGCATGGAACTCAAATTCTGCTCGATCTGGAATTCTGAAACCAACTTTCCTGGCACGGCATCAATAATGGCATGGGCTTCACCGAACCAATCCATACCCAGAATGACGTCGAATCCTGTATTCCCAATTATAATTAGGTTGGCTTTGAAATCTGCGTCCCAATAACAACGGGACATTGCCTGCACTCACGGGAACAAATGACAACACCACCACCTGTCAAAATGTTCCAAGCCTCAGACATGTTGCTGCGAACCAACTGATGGTGAGACAAAAATTGCAAGGAGACAAAAGAATGGGTTTCCCTAGAATCAAAAAGAACATGGGCGGGAAAAGAACAAACAAGGACGACACCTATGGAAACAAAGACAAGGGGAAAAGAAAAGCGGACAATCAAGGGTGGGGGAAAACAACAATGCAGAAGATAACAGAAAGAAATAAAGCAAGACCAAAAGAAAACAAAGAAAGGAACAAAATGGGAAAGCAACAAAACAACAAAAGCAAAGTATACCTGCCACAACTCCTTCAGCTGTCTCAGCATCCACAGCAGTCAAGTTGAAAGCCTGACCTCTCCTCGGAACAACGGCCCTCTGACCGGAAATCTGTCGTTGAGGAGGAAGCGGTGACCTAACTGGACCACAAGCTGGAGCTGCCTGCTGGATAGGACTCCTGGCTGAAAGAGCCCCAAGCTGCTGCAGGCAATCCCGCACAGAATGATCAGAAGCACCACACCTAAAGCATCGGCGAGAGGCACGGAAACAGTTCTTACGCTCATGCCAAGAGATCTGGCAAAAGTCGCAAAAACCACTCATCGGAAAACCAGTAGAAGGATACGGAGCTGCCCTGACAGGATGGGAAAGCATAGGCTTCCGAACAGGACCAACAGAAGGCCTAGCAGTAGCAGCGAGAACAGTCCGCTGAGAAGAAGTCAAACCACCACGAGCCTGCTCCTGAGCTCGAGCTGCCTCAAGAGCTTCAGCATAAGTATGTAAACGTAGGGAGACAAGATGCCTCTTGATATCCTGCTCAAGCCCATTCGTGAATCTACGAGCCCTATCCTCTTCGGTAGCCACAAGAACGGCAGCGAAGCGGCTAAGTTTAGTAAACTCAGCGGCGTACTCATCTACAGACCTGGAACCCTGTTGTAAGAAGTCTCATGTTGCAACATTATTTGAACAATTATGTAACAAATTCCTAAATAGAATAATGACTTAACCTGTTTAAGGGCCAGGAACTGCTGCTCCATCTCAACTCGAGTACTACTGGGAAAGAATTTCTCCAAGAATCCTCGAGTGAAGGTAGCCCAAGCAATAGGCCTCTCAAGTCGCTCGGACTCGACTATCCACCAGATATGAGCCAGATTCACCAACTGGATGGAAACCACATCCACCCTATCAGCCTCGACAACACGAGCCACTGACAGCAAGCACTCAGTCCGGATCAACCACTGTTCAGCCTCCAAAGGCGTCTCAGTGCCCAAAAAACGATCGGGATGCAACCTCATGAAATCCATAACTATACTTAGACGAGGCGGAAGAGCAACCTGCACAGGCACAGCGGGAATCTGACCCCGAGAAGCTTCCAGAGCAGCCATCACTACATTACTGTGGTTCTGCTATTGATTAATCAGCTGCTCGAGCATAGTAGTGACAGACTCAATCGGATCAGGCTGAGACTGAGAAGAACCCCTACGAGCCATAGTCTGCACAAAAATCTAAACAGTCAGCATTCGGATCCGAGTTGGTAAAAATTTCATTTTGCATATATATATTTGTGTGTGGTTGATGAAATGTTGTGCAGATCCCAGTACGAGCCAAGCTTGTCTAATGTATTAGGCAACTAATACATTAGCCAAACCTAGTGCTCTGATACCACGAAAAGCCTTGTCACGCCCTGCTTTCCACAAAGAATACGGAATACGGATACGCGACTCAACCCAGCGAATGATTTGCATCATCCATAAGCTATTCAGAATCTTACAACAAATCTCAGAATAATCAGAGTCGGAAGCCAAAAGAATCATCCTCACACAGACATATATATCCCAAAACAAAACAAAGTTCCAACAGAAATTAATTGAAAATCAATAATATAATAGTCTCAAATAAACAGATCCGAACAAGTTAATATCCTGGGTCACATCGCACAAATACAAACAAAATCCAAGTACTCAAATACATTGTTCAAAAGCAACAGATAATAATAACAGCAAAAGAAGTCCAGCACTAATATTTCATTTCTCCAATACCATCAGGCAAACGACCATCCTCATCTGCAATCAATAAATTGCACGAGAAGGAAAAAGAAAACAAGTACCCATCAATGCAAGTTACGGGCCGCTTGTAATGCAGGATACAAGTACATGGAAAACATACAAATCTAAATAATTGCAGAACAGATATAACATGGAATAACAGAATCAACTAGCATGGTATACTAACATGTGTCAAGTGTCAAAAGTCAAATAGCATGCAGAAAGATATACAGATAGTGTCAATTAATGGTGTCAAGTGATAGTACCAGATAGATAACAGATAATCAGATAATAAGATAGCCAGATAGCAGATAACAGATTCAGATTCAGATTCAGATAAAGATGTCAGATACATATTCTTATAAGTCTTGTATTAATTACTAACTGGGTAGAACTTCATGTGCAATCTTTTTATCACATGGTTGCTACATTCAATACAGTTACGTTTGTAGATTTCGTTGGGGATCATATAGGGCCGTGTACTCAGGATTTAGACAGACATATATCAGATAACAGATGCAGACAGCCAGATAGAACTTAGAGGTTCTCTTCTTCCCTACACCTTCCTATAGGAAGTAATGTAGACAGGGTACAGAATAACAGATAACAGATAATCATATGGGAAACACGGCCCCCTTCTAAGTACACCTCTATGCTTTCCCACTACCTCTATAACGACCCACAAGTTCAGAATAACAGATAAGCATGTATAGATGGTAAGATAGTCATATAACAGAATAAAATAGAGTACTTCCTAATTAAGGACAGGACGACATTACGGTAGTAAAGTAGCGATTCCCATTTCCACAAATATCGAAACCTGAATCCGTCAAAGAATCTGGAAAATAGACTTCCAACCTAACATAGCGGATACATATAAGTCATATAGTGTTTTAGAAAAACATAACACAAAACTGATTTGAAACCAGAAAATAGGTTCAGCCGGAAATAAGTAAATCTAATTCAGAGTCAGGAAAACAGCATCAAAACACCTCAACTAAATCAAGAAAAAAATCTGGGGTATTCCCCTATATGTCTAGTATTAGAATGTAAAGTTTCATAATTTTCTAGTAAGATTAGTTTTTAGCCAACAAAAATCAGAAAACATCAAGAAATGATAGTTTGGCAAATCAGGAATTCCCAATACAGCTGTCCGAAAACTATAATATCTCGCAAACCGTGAAACGAAATCCAAATCCGCCAAAGGGGGAAGAAAGTAGACAAAATAGGCTAACTTTCATATTCACAAAGATTTCCAAACAGTAAAAGGAATTAAGGTGAAAATATAAATCTTTTCAGAACAGTGAGCAAAATCCAGCAAGTATAGTCTGTATAAATAAGCATGAACGGTATATAAAACTCATCAATAAAATCCACCAAAAATCTGGGTAATCCCTAAATAGGTATAGAAATATTGTGCAAAATTTCAGATCAAAATAATATTCTTAGCACTAGTATCAAAATAGTTTAGTCATCGAAATCATCAGAAAACGAAATCTGGAAATGAATACACCTCTGTAGTAAAACAATCATATCTCACACATGCGAAAATGAAATCGATCAAGGTCCGAAAGTTTGGAAAGAAAACGGATTTCTCTAAAAATCATGTTTAATGCTGAAGTTAAGATACTGACCTTAATATGGTCTAAAATAGCAATCAAAACTGATTATCGACAAAGTACAGATTTTCCTATTAACAACAAATCAACATACAACATACGAAACTCGTCCCAAACACAACCAAACATATTATAGAGTCTACTAAGTGTCCAAACATCATGAAATATGGTATGTAGCATATCCACAACAAGTATATCACATGGATCCAAACAGACACAATTTCTCATAATTATCTCACAAATATAATCACAACAAGAACGGTCAAAACCTAAGTTATTTCATGTCAAATTTCTGTCATGAGGCAATTATGGTCAATAGCTCAATAGAGACAATACTCATCAAAAATACATCACACACGAGTTGTCTCTAGAACCCAACTACACTACAAGCGGAATTTATAACTTGTATCATACAAAGGAATTGAGTACAAGTTACTTGCCTTAACCAAAGACGAAACAAACACCAAGAATAATGGGAACAGATCCTGGCAACGAACAAAACCCACGAACGAAGATCACGAACCAAAGCAATCACACAACCACATGTGCAACCCACGTGCCGTGCAAACCAAGAGAGGGAGAAAGAGATCGGGAAGGCCGGGAGTGGCGGTGCTGGCCTTGTGCTGGCGCTGCTGCTCCGGTTGCGGCTATCGACGACGCCGGCGGATGAAGGACGGAGGGAGAGAGATGGAAAGGTGGGGAGATGCTCGAGAGATGGTGGTCGGCTAAGGGGATCGGGATGGCGACTAGGGTAGGGCAGTCGGGAGAGGGAGGTGCAGGTCGGGGGGTGTACGAGCTGGGGGTGACGGCGCAAAGAACAAAGAGAGGGAGGAGGCGGGGGGAAGTAGGGTTAGGGTTTTAGGGGGAGAGAGATGACGGTATTTATATAGGGTTGAGATATAGGGTAGTGGGTTGTGGGTAATTGAGTTAATAGGTAGTTTAGGTGTAGTAGTAGGAGATTTAGTTGAATAGGATTTGTATAGGATTTAAAATAGGATTTAGGGTAATTTGGCTTTAGTAGTCAATTAGGGATCAAAAGCAATAAGATTAGCAACCAAAACACCACGAGCACCCACGAACAACGTAAAGATAACAAGAACCAAAGAAAAGCGAAATAATAATAACGATCAAGAACAAATCAAGGGACAGAAAAATAAATCACAAAAATATCAAAAAATGAACAAAAATGAATATATATTGAAAACAACTCCAATATACGGTCCAAAATACAAAGAGAGCACAAATACTCCAGAAAGAGGAAAAAATACACCAAGAATACGAAAATGAAAAACAGGGGTTACACATAAACGCACCAAAGTGTTTATTTAATCATATTATAATATCTTATGAACATGCTAAACTAAGTAGATGATTATATCATATTACCACCCATTGGTTTCACTTTAAACACCACTACATTATACATATACTCACTCATTATTTTTCATTGATTATGATATCATAACTCATTATCACCCATATATATATATAAACCTCACCATACATATATTAACATATTCCTTCACCTAATACCAGGACTAAAGCTGATAGTTTAGTCATCACACCAGATTCCCAGTATAACTGGGGGTGAAGTATACTCATATACTGCCAGATTCATAACTAATAGCAATTTAACGCCATCAAACACCTCTAACTACAAAGTAAAGTCATATCAACATCATATACCTTTCATATCTCATACCAGTAAACATATCATTTTATATTTCCTTTCATATCTCATCTAAGTAATTAAATTCATATATCCCTGCCGTATCTTATATCATCATATCAATCTATACCAACAATCAATCTTACCTTTATACGTCATTTCCATTGGGTTATATACCCCAAATTTCCAATTCAAACAATACATGAACTACCATTCATTATATAATTGACATATCACATACGTATAGCCAATATAGAGCATCCACAATATATTCCACCTATTTTAAGTTCTACAATACCTCAATATATCATGAAAACCTATAAATAGGTCATACATTAGTTATCATAGTCATTTAAAGTTATTCACTAGGATATAAGGCTCATATCGCTCTCTAAAAATGCACAACATATACAGGGGTTCCAAAAATCACAAATCACTTATGTAGTCTATTTAAGCATTAAAACATCAAATTATATCATGCTAGCCCAAACACCATGCTCCATGTACTCAAAATAACCGATAAGGGCTTATATGTCCAAAAACATGCACGAGACATGCCCGCATTATAAAAAGTGCATAAACCACATAATCTACAAATTTTTATGCTTTAACACATCACACTAACCTATACTTCATGTTTCATATACTCAAAAATCATTAACTTCCCAAAGTATCACAAAAACCCATTTTCGGCCCTTTCAAAATCCGTACTTTCCGTCAAACTCAAAATTTTCCATAACTTCTACAATATATTGGAAAACCATGAAACTTGACCACAACATAAAGAATATGTAGATGCACCATACTCACTTGATGCAGAAGACACTCCTCGTTCGTCCGGTCGCTAATCAAAATTCACTTGATAATATCTATTCGAAAAATCATATAACTTTTTAGCCAAACGCTCAAAACATAAGCTATATACTTCCAAATTCGAATCCGTCTTCTCCCACACATTATAAATAACCCATGTACGTACGCCAAATTGTCAAATCTCAAATTCGAATCCCAATTCAAAATTATACTTATCCATTGGAAGCATTTTAATAAAAAAGCCACTGATTCTCTATTTTCTTCGATCCAATCACCCTAATTTCTTAATTTAAGAATAAAAAATATTATTGAGGGTAAAGCATATCTCAAATTCCATCAAATTATCACTCATATTTCATTCAGAAATTTCGTCGAACACCGGGCGTGCATACATGTTATACAAGTTTTTTTTTTAGTTTCCTGACGGATTTCTTACTCCATAAAATTGCATTAAAATTCATTCTAAATTGTTCCCCATAATTTACAATGCTTTCTATTACTCATAATTATTAATTTCTCCATTTATTATCCATTAATTCTAAAGCAAACAAACTAATTATTTTCCAATTTAGTTTCTAACTCTTAAATGTCAAATCTATCACTTCTAATATAAAAAGAATTGTCTACTCTCCTTACTACACCATTTCGCATCTAAAAATTCACAAATGATACAAACACATATAGTTTAAATAAAATCCAACTAACCGTAGTGTCGATGATTTCAAAAACCAACCTTGTAGCGTTGAAGAGCACTCTCTGTAATACCCTGACTTTTCATTGATGAAAATTATTATTTTGTATTATTAATTTGTACGTATTGTGCACGTGCAATCTGGCGTTATAAATTTTTATAATTATTTTCATTTCATAAACAAATGAGTATATATATATATATATATATATATATATATATATATATATATATATATATGCCTTTTTCTATTGTTTTATTAAAGCCTATTTTTAAACAAACTTAAGTATTTTTTTATTTTGAGCCCAACTTAATTTATTTTAAATGTAAGCTATTTTGGCCTATTAAATAAAAGCCCATGAGTTTATTGTCTTTTTTATTACAACTTGTAGTGTAAACAATTTTTATAAATTTTTTTATAAAAAATAAAATGTACAACTTTTAAAATAGGGCACTATGTGAGCACGTGCATCACACGTGCACGTGTTTGTGCACCTTTTTGCATGGCCGGATATGGACTAGGAGGAAAAAGAGAGTGGAGTTAGTGGGAGGTAGTTTTTGTGATCATGGTTGGTTACTACAACTTCCCCTTGAATCCTAGCCTTTGTTTCTTAACTCCTAGATCAATCCTTGCCTTCTATTTGTCCCAAATCTTTGTATAAATACCCCCCAGCCTAGTTATTCTTGCACTCTTCATTATCCAAACCTATAGTGAAAGAATACAATTATTAGTAGTAGATTATTAGTAAGAAGTGAGAAAAAAAGAATGAGAGTTTGGGTGTGTGTGCTAGAAGCAAGGAGGTCGGCTACATCACCTGGGAGCTTTCGGTTTGCACATCAAGCAAGGAGGAGACACACTCGTGTGGGCAAGCTCAATCTAGGAGGAGAAGGGCTTTTCGTTTAGGAGTTGTTGTGTGATTTTCTCTAATTTAGATGCCATGCTAGGAGTGATTGACGTAATGATGCATGAAAGAAACTAATAAAAGTACACTTAATTGGAAAAAGGACTTGCTAGTTGATTAGATTAATGCTTGATAGATTGTATGTTAAATTGTCATGAATCTTAATTTTGTGTGCAAATTGCTTGTAGTTAAGGAAATATTGAATTGGGATTGTTGATAATGTCAAAATTGAGTACAAAATGCTAGTAGATGAAATTATTGTTTTATGTGCTAAATGGACTATCGTGATATTGTTTCAAATGAATAAAATTATCCTATGCATTTGGATTTATGAAAGACGGAAAAACAGGGAATTATATTTATAATGTGAATTTTTTTATACCATTTTGTATTTGAGAAATGTCAAATTTGAACTGTGGAGAGAGTAGTATGCAATTTAAATTATTGTATGAGAAATGTGTATTGAATTACTGAAAAAATTGACGTACACACAGTTTTGTATGCAGGATAAATGGCATGATAAAGATTAAAGAAGAACTGATGCTTAGAGATTATTCAAATGTTGTTGTACTTTTATTTATGTAAATGTTATAATTTTGCTTCCACTGTAAAGTGTAAAGATTTCTTGTAACTCCGATGTAAAGTGAAAAGTTTTAAATTTCTTGTAAAATTATACGAAAGAAGTGTAAAGATCCTGTGCAATCTCGAATTCAGTTGTATTTTGGAATTCAGGGTGTTACAGAGTGATATCAGAACCACGCTTCACAATAGTACAAATTTATACGGAACGACACCCTAGAAGTGGACATTAGAGTGTGTGTTGAGTCTAGAGATTTAAATGTAAGTCACTTACATTTGTGTTGCTCTATGATTTATGCTTCTCCCCCTTTTTCTAAGATGGCTGATCACTTCGACCCTACTGGAGACGACAATTGGCATATCATAGAGGAAGAATACTATCCTGGACAAGCAGATTCCGTGGAAGAGTACTACCCAGGGCAAGCAGACTCCGACAGAGAGGAATGGCCTGGATCCCGAGAGATCACTCCACCTCCGGACTCATCTGATGACTCTTCTGACGAAGAAGAAGAACCAGTCTCTGAGTAGTCATGTGATGTCTCTTCAGAGGTAGGTAGAAACTCTGCGGGAGAGAGTCGGACTATTGGAGGCTCAGTTAGCGAAGCCCAAGGATGATTTTGCAGTTCTCAGTCATCGTGTATGGGAACTCGAGAAGAGAAAAAATATGAACGATGTACAGAAGGAGGAAGTTGAAGAACTACGGGGAGAGCTTCGTGAAGCCAAGAGGAACCGTAGGAGTTAGACCGTTGTATCATCCACTGCTTTCATTTTGATGTCAGAAATGTTTTAAATTCGAATGTATAAAGTCTGAAATTCAATGAAATGGAAATGTTGACTTAAAAGTTCATGTTTTATACTTCAAATTTAATGGATCTTTTGCATCAGAACATGGCTGGATGAAAAGCAAGATCTGGTGAAGGTCTGGACTTGGAAATGGAGCTAGCGAGGGTCTAAAAACCCCTAAAATTTATTTGAAAATTGGTGGAGATTTAATGGGTATGAAAAACCCTAGGATTTGGTCATGCTGGGTTTCGGCCAGAATTGGCTTTCAGAAATAAGGAGGAAAATCTGAAGGTGAGGGGGTCTGGACAAAACGAAGGGGTAGAAGAAGAAAATAAATTGGAAAATTAATTGTAGACCCCTCCAAGACCAACCATTTATTATAAGGCCCTCCTATTCATTAGTTTCAGTATATTTCTATAAAAAAATTCACCCACCGTATATCTAAATAATTCCAAGGTATAAAGGTAAATAAAATTTCATATTTATGCATAATAATAACAATAACAATAATATCTAATCAGAATAAAAGAAATACAAACGATTATTTTGAAATTATAAAATAGAGGAGTGTTACATTGCACCAACAGTTTTTCAACTTGTCAGCTCGTGTGCTTGGGTATTTCGCATTTGTTCATCTTCATCAACATGAGCGTAATAATTTATCTTCTCAAGTTGTTCGATGTGTTTTCGTGGGATATGCAACGAATAAGAAAGGGTGTCGTTTTTATCATCCACCAACGCAAATGATGTTTGTGACTATGGATGTTTTATTCCATGACAATGAGATGTATTTTCCCTCTGATGTTGAACTTCAGGAGGAGTATCGAAGTGAAGTTCAGACTCTTTTCTATGACGAAGTGGTTACCATTCAGAGTAAACAATTGGATACAAGGGTTGAAATCTGGATGTAAGTAGTGACGATCAGTCGAATAAAAATTTGGTTGAGGGGGAAGAATATTTGGCTGAGGGAGAAGACCTCCACGAGAAAATGCAATCGGTGTCGAACCTTCTCGAAGATGTGCCATGGGGATCCATGCCAACGCTAGTGTCCTCTCCATCACCAGCACTGTCAGAATCCCAAAACCAATCATCGTCTTTGCCCAAGCTCCAAGAAGGGAACTCCCAAATCATACTACTAGAGGTATCCCAAAACCTACTTATGGGCCTGATCCCACTAGTAATGTCAAGTATCCCATGAGTCATTATGTGTCCACTCACCGATTGTCTGAATCAAATAATTCATTTGTATATCAATTATCTGTTGTATCTAATCCTAACAGTGTGCAGGAAGCCTTACCCGACCCAAGGTCAAAAGCATCTATGGATGAGGAGATGAAGTCCTCGAAGAAGAATAAGACTTGGGAGATAGTCGAACTTCCAAGTGGAAAGAAACCGGTAGGATGCAGATGAATTTATATGGTGAAGTATAAGTCTGATGGTTCAATAGAGCGATACAAGGCAATGTTGGTTGTCAAAGGGTACACCCAAACTTATGGAATTGATTATGATGAAACATTTGCACCTGTGACAAAGTTTAACATAGTTCAAGTTCTACTATCACTTGCTGTAAATCTTGACTGGCCGTTACAACAATTTGATGTGAAGATTGCCTTTTTGAATGGAGAATTGACAGAAGAGATTTATATGGATCTACCACCAGGATCAAACAAACCCTTCCAACATAGTAATAAAGTGTGTCTTCTGAAGAAAGCACTATATGGTCTTAAGCAGTCGCCAAAAGCTTGGTTAAGGAGATTTACAAAATCATTGAGGACTTTTGGATATTGTTAGAGTAATTCAGATCATACTATGTTCCTAAAAACGAAGAAAGGTAAGCTAACTGCTCTTATTATATATGTGGATGATATGATAGTAACTGGAGATGATCCTGAGGAGGGAAAAGCATTATAGAGTTACTTTTCACAAGTGTTCGAAATGAAGGATCATGGCCCTTTGAGGTATTTTCTTGGTATTGAAGTTGCTCGCTCTAAAGAGGGTACTTTTCTGTCTTAAAGAAACTATGCTCTTGATTTATTGAAGGAAGTGGGAATGTCTGCTTGTCAGCCTATTGACACACCTTTAGAAGTGTAACACCCCGCAAAATTTAAATGACAATTTTGCCCTCGGGTGTTACGCACGTGCATTTTGTACTATTACTGATCATATCTATAACGCATTTTGATATGTATTTTGAATTTCAATTATTTATGCAATCCCGTATTCTTAAAATCACATTTGAGACAACTCAAATGCAAAATTTCAATCTTGAAGTTTTTACGTGCTTTTTACGTATTATCGATGCACGTGTCGATTTTGGGTATTCCACCGTTACGTGCAAAGTTTTCAATGGATTTCAATTATTTATCTTTATAAACATGTTTGAATTTGTTTTGTAAACGAAAATTCAATTTTTGACTATCTTTATTAAAATAAATTTTCTACGTGCAATACACGTGTTTTCTGTATGTTTGAGTATATTATCAAATATGTATATTAAATATACTTTCTATTGCATTCTAATTGATTATAAATATTTTTCGGTTCATAAAGTCAATTTTTGTATTTTTGAGATTTTACGGGCGACGCACGTGTTTTGATGCACGTGTTTTAAGCGTATTATTCTTTCAAAATAATTTTCATGAAATGTTTCTTTCCATTTTATTGTGCATGAAAAGTATAATTTTTAAGTTAATTTTACATATTTATTACAAATTTAAATAAGTTGTTTTAAAGGGATTAAATAAATAAATTGTTTTGTACACAAAGCACGTGCACGTGCACACGTGCGATGTGCACACAATTTTTGGGAGACCGGGCTGATTAGAGAGGAGGGAAAATCTGGAGTTTGATTTTGAAAGAAGGAGGGAAAGTAAGTTACAAAATTTATAATGGGTTAGTGGTGTTCATGTGGAGGTAGTTATACTAACTACCCATTAGCTTTCTTATAAAAATGCACTCTTAGCCTCTTTTTCTCTCATCTCTTTTCTCCCTTCTCTCTTGCCAATCCGAGAGCAACCCAAAACAGCATAAGCTCTGTCCATTCCTCCATCTAATCACCATTCCACTTGCCTATATGCATATACTAATGTATATATATGTACATACATAGTATGTGTACATGAAAGAAGATGGGAGTTGTTCTTGATGATTGCCGAATGAAGATGGAGATGCTCATTGATGGATGCTTGCCGAAATGTGGAGCTTGGAGGCTTGCTTTGGTGCACGGATTTCGAGGAGGATTGCAATTGGAGCTTTCTTTAGGAGCTCCTAATTCTAGGAGTTCATTTGGGTAACAAATCTTCATTTTTAGGTGGGTGTTTCTTAAATGCTTTCTAAGTTAGGAATATAATTTGCATGATAGATGATATGTGATTTACTTAGTTGAAATTGAATTGATTGCATGAAATTGATTATGGTAAATGCAAATTGCTATGCTTGTTACGATTGCTAGTTGAATTGCTAGAATTGAAGTGATTGAATGAAATTGATGCATATTGAGACATTATTGGAATAATGCAAAGTGTGGCAAAAAGTATGATTTATAACCTCAAAATGTTATTTATACAAGTATAGAGATTTTTGTAAAGTTCATTTTGATAAAAGAAAGTAGTTTATTGGGAAAATATGTTTTGATGCATTTTTTTGGAAAAAGAGAAACTTGGGAATCGATAATATATATGATAATGTTTTAAAATGAATATATTCTGGAAATAAATTATATTTTGTATATGGAAGTACAATCGATTCAAAAGTCGAAAAGTGTATGTAAAGATGCAAATTGTTGTTTTGACAGTCGACTGTTCGCTTCTACAGTCGACTGGTAAGTATTAAAAATTGGGTTTTGTCAGTAGGACAGTCGACTGACTATTTTTTACAGTCGACTGATGCTGTCATAAATTTGATATTGAGTTTTCAAGATATTTGCGGGACAGTCGACTGATACTGCCACCAGTCGACTGAACCGAACTGTTTATGATTCTTGAGTTGAAATTGATTTTGACAAATGAAAGTTAAATAAGTTTTGAATACAAGATTTTATGATTATTATGATTTGATTGAGTTTTATTGTGAAATGCACACAAGGTTATGGAAGATGAAATTGACAGAGAAATTAAATTGAAGTGGAACACTGCGGAACAGCCGACTGCCGTGTGCAGCAGTCGACTCTCCCGAGTGGTTATGAATAACTGGATTTGACTGGATAAGTCGACTGGTAGAGTTCCCAGTCGACTATCCAGAGTGCTTTTTGATATATCTGAAATCTTGTGAATTGTTTGTGGTAAAGATTGTGAATCTGGATATTGGTAAACTCTATTTGTTGCTGCATAAATTTATATGAAATGAATCATAGTTGAAATTGAGAATTTACATGAAATGAATCATAGATGAGGATTGAGAATTAAATGAATATGAAAGGCTAAGATCATGATGAGAAATTCTGTGAGACTCTAAAATGAATTATGAGCTGAAAGTGCTCAATTGGAAATTGTGAATTTGAAATTGAAATGAAAGAGTAGCTAAGTCTCCCCCGGCAGTGAAATGAAATGATATTGAAAAGAAGACCAAGGTTGGTCGTGTGTAAATGGAATGATAAGTCCGGTTTGGTGGAGAGGCTAACTCTAGAGCTTTGATTTTGTTCATGATTCTAATAAGGCTGTGATGTAAGTAAGAGAAAAACACAAGTATGGGAGCCTCGAGTCTACGATGCGGATGTGATCCACAGAATGCATGCTTGATGAGTCAAGACATGGCGTGGGCAATATACTCCAGAATGATCGGGATCTTGGCGACGCTTGTGGGATGTTTGGTGACGGCAAGAGGATCGTGTACAGGGAGGAGGCTGAACTATCGCAGAATGCATGCTTGATGAGTCAAGACATGGCGCGAGGTTCCCCTCCAGGGTCTTGGACACGTGCTTGTAATCATGGAACGTCTATGACACTTGCCGAAATTACAGATAGATACATAGTGTGGAGGTGATGAAGGTGAGAGAAAAACATGAGTATGAGAGCTAGAGTACGGTGCGGGTATGTGAGCCGCAGAATGCATGCTTGATGAGTCAAGACATGGCGCGGGCACAACTCAGTAATGATCGGACTTTAGTCACGCTTATGGGATGTTTTGGTGACTGCAAGAGGATTGTGTTCAGGGAGGAGGCTGAATTATCGCAGAATGCATGCTTGACGAGTCAAGACATGGCGCGAAATTCTACTCCAGGGGCCAGGATACATGCTTGTACTCATAGAATCATCTAGGATACTCACTGAAATTACAGTAGTAGATTAAGTCATGGCGAGGGATTGAACCCTACAATAATGAAGACGATTAAGAGGCTTGCCCTCGGACCTATGTAGTATGGGATGCATAGAATCCGAACAAGTGTGCATTAGGGTCATATAATATAAACAACTGCATTAAGGACTAAGTGCACCGCACAACACGACATCAACAGGATAGTCCCTTTGTAGCTTTGTTTGTGATCAAGTTTGTGTTTACTAAAGCATTTGAGAATCGTTATACTGTTTCCGGCATAGAGAGGATGGCCGTGTATAATATTTCGTCAGTTGTAAGCAACTGACGCGCCCACAGTTTTATATGCAGGATTTGGAGTTACATGAAGATATAAAGATGATTGATGATGCTGTTGATTATTTAAATGTTAAAGTTGTAACAGTTGTACATTCATTATTGTTGTATTTTATTAATTCCACTGCTTATTGATGTAAAAGACTCTGATGTAATTATTGTTGAAATAAAAGTTTTAAATTCCTTGTAAAATTGTACGAAAGAAGTGAAAAGATCCTGTAGAACTCTCGAATTCAGTTGTATTTGGGATTCGGGGTGTTACAAGAAGAATGGCTGAAACATTGGAATAATCCTGATCAGGTGTCGTGTGATAAAGGGAGATATTAGAGATTGGTAAGATGACTGATGTATCTTATACATACACGGCCGGATTTTTCACATGCCTTAAGTGTGGTGAGTTAGTTTATGCATGCACCTCGTGAACAACATATGAATACGGTGGTGAGAATTATGAGATATATAAAGTTTGTTATAGGAAAAGGGGTCTTGTTTATGAAATATGGTCACTTGAAGGTTGAGGCATATACTAATGCCAATTGGGTTAGATCTGTAGATAATAGGTGCTCCACTTCAGGATACTTTACCTTTGTTTGAGAAAATTTGGTTACATGGAGAAGCAAAAAAACAAAATATCGTTGCACGTTCTAATGCAAAGATTTAGTATCATGGAGTAGCATTAAGTATAACTGAAGTTTTATGGCTCAAACTTTTGTTACATGATTTATTTTGTGGTCCGAATAAGCCTATTAAGGTGAATTGTGACAGTTAAGCTGCATGTGATATTGTTGTCAATCCAGTTGAACATGATATGACGAAACATGTAGAGATAGATAGCATCCTCATTAAGGAGAAATTAGATGAGAAAATTATTGAGTTTTCTAAGGTGAAGTCAGAAGATCAACTCGCAGATATGTAACAGTATACTGAAAAGCAATGCTTTGAGTATAAGTGGGAGATTGTTAGGGTTATATACTGAAAGCATCACTTATGTATTAACTTTATCAACCTTTTAGAATATCAGACACTTGCATTAATATTATAATAAACACAATATGCAAACATATGTCCATATGATTGCATATTGTTAGGGTTATATACTGAAAGCATCACTTTTGTATTAACTTTATTTCCTTATTTTTTTGAATGAAAACATATGGGCATATGTTTGCATATTGTGTTTATTATAATATTAATGCAAGTGTCTGATATTCTATAAGGTTGATAATATGGTGTGAGGTGACACACAGAAGATCATATTATCAGTTCCATATGGAATATATAAATAGTTCACAACCTAGATGGACTTGGACAATCCATTGGAAAGGTTGTAGTGTAATCTGGTATTAGTCTATCTTGACTATAGGTTTACACTAGTACACTTTGTGTGTGTTGAACAGGACCACTTGAGGTTGTTCTCTTTGTACTGACTACAAAAGAGAACAAACACCTCTGTTATTATGGATGCTTATGCTCTTAATCCAGATATAATAACAGACATGTATATGCAGTGTGCATTACTTTGACTCATAAAAGAGTGAGATTCATTATGGATCAACAACCTCTATGAATTGGGTAATAGCATTGTATGTATGATGGGCTATTGATTGTAAAAGGAATCCATGTCCCGATACGTCGGGTTGATGATGTCCCCTTAAGGAGCTCATAAGAATTTGTCATGTAAACTCTGCAGGTGGATTACATCCGACATGACAAATAAAGTTGAGTGGTACTACTTAAGGATAAAAGATGTTGATCAATATAGTTGTCAGTAACTTAATTTGATCGACGGACATTCGATATCTTAACATGGGGAGCTGAACGAGCATATATTAAAAGGAGCCCATAAATATAATTTGGGATTAGGAGGGTAGTGCAATAATAGCTCTTTAGTGGACCGAGCTATTGTTAATGGGCCTGGGTTGTGTGTTCGGGCTGAACACGGGATACCCAGATTCGTTAGGAGACCTAACCCTAATTTCTCCTCATGGTCCCTGTCGTAGCCTTATATATATCCTCTATTCTCTGGCCGTCATTGATCATCTGAGATATAAGATTTTTTCTCTAAATTCGTGATTCACGTAAGGAGAGAAAGAGAGGTCAGCCAAGGAGAAGAAAGGTTGGGAGATCGTCGCCCACACGACGTCCAACCCGAGGAAGGAATACGTGCAGAAGATCTTGGGGTCGCTGACAGCTCGAGGTTGCTAGAAACTATCGTCTTCTTCTCATCGCAGGTATAATTCGTGAACCCTAGATTCCGCTATAAAGGGTTAGATCACGTATTTAATCTGTTAATCTTTTATGATCGATACGCACACCAATCCATAGTCCTGGGAATCATAGAAGTTCCATCAAGATATTCTTACCAAGGCAGTTTCGAATAAGCTCTTCTTGAAATTTGTGGACAAGTTGGGCATGTTCAATATCTATGAGCCAACTTGAGGGGAAGTGTTAAAATATAGTTGGTATGAGCTGTATATTCTGGGTGTGTAGTTCATTCATGTTGTTAGAAATGAAATTAACACTTAAATTAAAGTTTAAACTTATATTCATGCTATAATGGGTTAGATACGTTTATGAATAAATTTGATCTAATATTAAGTGATTTAAGCATGTTTCCACTTCATGAAATCGAAATGAGTAGCTTATGTTACTGTTTTTTGCACATTGCAAATCGTCATCACTTTAGAACATTGTATTAAAAACTGAATTTTTAAGCTTTAGAATCATGTTATGAAATGATGATAAGCTTGCACATCAATAGATTTCAAAATGCATGTGACAAGTCCGGGTTTTTGATCAATAAACTAGTTGTTCTTTACAAAATGAGTTATGTTTGCTTAATGTTTTGAGAATAAAATTAGTTTTGTGTAAACTAGTTGATTGATATGGTTATACTTGTTGTTTAAGGGATGAAAATACCCCCCATTCCATGCTTTATGTTTCTGTACACTGTGTATGAGTTTGGTACATGTTCGGGCTCGAATAGCCCTTGAAACGGTTTGGAAATCCATTAACGGCAGTTTTGCCTAAGTTTGCTTGCTGTTTGAGAATTTTTTTATTTCGTTGTTTGAGGGCATTTCTCACTTCCTTTTACACATTTATCATGAGAACTATGGACCTATAGTGTAGTACTAGTTTAGGGTCACCTAGACATTGATTTGATCGTCAAAATGAGCTCAAAAAGTCAAATTATTCAATGTTTTGGGCTGTCCTTGTAACACCCTGGATTTATAATTATTGTTTTTAAGATTAATAAATGACTTGAAATTTTTTTTTGTGATTTAATAAATATTTTTTCTGAAATTTATCTTCTTACACGTGCAAAACACGTGCAAATATTTTCTTGGGAAATTCAAAGTCAGAAATTATTTTGGGAAAACCTATTATTTATTAGTAGGTATTATTTGTGAATTTTTTGAATTTTTCTGATATTTATTTGACCTATTTGCAAATATTAAAAAAATAAGGGGGCTTTTGTGCAAAATTTCCACTTGGAGTGAAAACTCCAGATTTTCAGATTTTTGGGCTTACCATGATGCCTATCCAACTCAGAGGTAAAAACTTTACTTTTGTTATGATAGATTTTTGGATTTCAGGGATTGTATGGTTATATAATGAACTATGGATGAATGGATGAGTTAAAAAAATTGAATCTTTCATGAAAACAATGCTCTTGATGATTAAATTTCTATATAGATAATTTGAGACTGTTAAAGAACCTAATAGAAATCATGAGTAAAATGTTTTCTTTTATATACTTGCTGATTTCAACATATATAAAGAGTTGTACGATGTGAATTGCATGAAATTGATTAAAAGTGGACATTTGTTGTGTATATATACATATAGGCTCTGTTTGGATTTTTAATGAATAAGAACATGATTAAAAACATGTTGTGATTGCTTTTATTCATGGCTAAACTGATGTGAGTAGTTGCGCATGTGTTTAATGAGGAGATATTGAATCAAAAGATTGAATCTTCAAGTAAAAAGGGGGTGTTAACTTTTGGGTCTGCGTATGATCAGCCGAAAGTAGGGTTTTTATGATTTTGTGGAGTTTTTTATTAAGACTTGAGTTGTTTTAATGCTGAGATGGGGTTGAAATTCATACTACATATATATGATGTTTTTTGGATGTTTTTCGGATGCTTAACTTACCCATATACATCTATATATACTTAAGTTGTTGTTTTGAAGAATTTTTGTGAAAAACTACTCTTTTATGATCTTGATGTGGTTTTGGTTTGTTTTATAAACTCCTATATGTTCAACAATTTGTATTTGAATATCTCAGGGTTTTAGAATTTTAGATTTGAGTTTTCAAAAATTATAATCATGTATCAGTCGAAAAAGTGCACAATTT
Source organism: Hemerocallis citrina (assembly GCA_017893485.1). Taxonomy (NCBI): domain Eukaryota; kingdom Viridiplantae; phylum Streptophyta; class Magnoliopsida; order Asparagales; family Asphodelaceae; genus Hemerocallis; species Hemerocallis citrina. Next base: position 5,838,126 of record CM030366.1, on the reverse strand, counting down.
TGAACCTAGTTGAGTAGAAACTAACGGTCGACCGGTCCCATTTTGAACTAAGATGTGCGGTCGACCGACATTAGAAAGATTGGATTTTCTGGGCTTGTGCAGTTGGCCATTATCTTTTTGACCTGTTTCCGACAGTCGACTTTCACATGCTGTTTTGATGATTTGTTGAGTTTTTTTGATGATTTCTTGAACAATTATTTCTTTGAACTTATAGATTATTGATCTACTATTTTAGATCAGTTTTTTACTACAGATTACAATATTTTACAGAGAGTTATATTTTTATTATAATAGAATTTAAATTGTATTCTTATGGCTTTATAAAGTGACATACATATGGGTTTTTTTGAAGAAATTGATGTTTTGTGATATTCTACGACTTCAAAATATAATTTTCAGTTATTTAATAGATTTGATATTTTATTTCAGTTTTGGAATTTACGAGTACATTAAATGAATTTAGATTTTGTTGACTTATGAAGTTTTCATTGATATGAACATTTTTATGATGGAATTAAGAGTTTTGTTGAAGGTTTTGTTGTTGATATTCATTTTGTGAGTCTCTAGAAGTTGAGTGGGAGTCATGCGAACCAGCAGATGAGATTTTGTGAATAATGACCAGTTGGGTCTTGGGGTTGTTGTTGTGGAATTAAGTCCGACAGGATACACTAACTCTAGAGAGAGAAAATTTGTGTTTTAATAATAATCAACTTAAGGACAGGCACTAATGGATATGTTATGGTACTTGGGAAACATTAGAATAAGCACTTGCAGTGTGGTCCAACGGATGCATTCCAGGATTGTGTGTGTTCTGTCTCGAGAGGACTATTTAGTATGTTCGCGTGTCGAGGGTCTGTAGTGCCTATTCACGGAACATACAGCTACATTCACTTATCGAGGGTCAACGGGCCTATTCATGGGATGTGCCTATGTACTTGCGCATCGAGGGGTGGCGGTGGGGTACACGGCAGGGAGGTGATTCTCACGTTTTTTAGCTATTCTTACAAGATGCTTGCGCGTTGAGGGTTGTGTGATACCTATTCACAGAGTATTCTAGATCTTGTTTCCATCACCATTGTAGGATTAGTCGCATAACGATGGATTTAACCCTATAAAATGGAGAACGATAAGGGCTTGCACCGAACCTATGTAGTATGGAATGCATAGAATTCGACAAGTATGCATTAAAGAGTCATCATATTGCATTTGTGTTTTCTTGACTTGGTTTTATGCATGTTTGTTTTCTGTTTTTCCTACACTTGACACTTAGTCTAGTTTCACTTGATGTTTTCATGTTTTATTTACTGACATTTTATTTTCCATCTGTTACTACTGTTGGTAACTGTTGTTTATAACTTTATTCTTCATTTTTTACTTGCGTTGTATTTCTTTTAATGTCACTCACACCATTATGGTTGACCCCTATAGTTTTGGGGGTTAGGGTTATCTCTAGCCTCATGTTTTACAAGTAGGTACCTATAGCATTAGGATTTGGATGCATGTGGTAGAATAATAATGTGGCTTATGTAAATTGTAAAAGATTGTGTTGTAAAAGAAAGAAATGTAATTCAAGGTGTTTAATTTTCCGCTGTACTTTGTAAAGAATCGTTGTAATAAAAGTTGAAAATTTTATCTGTGTTTTGGCTATGTTTACTATTACATTGAGGTTGATGCTGGGAATTGTGCCACGTATTTCTGAGATATTATATTTGAAATTCGGGGCGCTACAAAGATTGGTATCAAAGCATGCTTCAATAGTAATGATAAACATAGTATAAAAATAAACCTAGGTGTGGATATTAGAGCATGAGTATTTAGGTGTGGACATTAGAGTGTGAGTATGACATAGAATTAGAACAAGATGTTTTGGTTTGGGATATGATTGAGATTTTTTGTAACCCCTGTTTTCGTAAATACGTATTTTCTGTGTATTTTCTGTATTTAAAGTTTTTGTAAAATATTTTTTCGCTTTCAAATTCTTTTGTTAAAATTTGTTTTTGGATCTCCTATTAAAATCTATTTTTTAATCAATAATTTTAATCGTGGCTATTTTTTCAATGATTTTTATATTGAAATACAAACCCTCTTAGTATTGTTGTTATTACTATTCTTCAGTATTATTGTCACGCCCCGCTTCCCAAAAAGGAATACTGAATACAGATACGTGACTAAGCCCAGCGAATGATTTGCATCATCCATAAGCTGGTCAGAATCTTTACAACATCTCACAGGAATAATTAGAGTCGGAAGCAAAAGAATCAACCAAGTATGCACAATCAAATCAAATGTACCAAAAAAAATTTACTTGAAACCAAAATATAATAATCTCAAATAAATCAAGTGTGGACAAGTTAATAATATCCTGGGTCATATTGCCCAAATACAAAAATAAATCCAAGTATCAAATACAATTGTTTAAGCAATAACAGGAAATAATAATAAAAACTCCAGCACTAATATCTCATATCACCTATACCATCTAGTACCTGTTCTCCAAAATGTACAATTTAACAATTGCAGGAATAGGAAAAAGAAAACAAACTCCCGTCAATGCAAGTTACGGGCCGCTTGTAGTGCAGGATACTAGTATATGGGGAAGAATAACAAATATAAAATAACAGCAAGAATAAACTTAGCATAATATAAGCATGTCAACAGAATAGAATATCTAGCATGAATCAGGCAAACAGAATCAAGTAACATAATATACTAACAGGTACAGGTAACATGTGTCAAGTGTCAAGCAAACAGGTAAACATGTAAAAAGGTAATCAGGTAATCAGGTATACAGGTAAACAGGTACAGGTACAAGTACCGGTGATCATGTAATAGGTATCAGGTTATATCAAGTTTTGTATTATTACTATCCAGGTAGCACTTCATGCGCCCCAGTTTTTATCACATGGTTGCGACATTCAAACAAGTTACGTTTAGATTTTGTAGTGGAGTCCATAGGGCAGTGTACTCAGGGATCAGGATAACAGGAATAACAGGAACAGGTAGAACCTAGTGGTTCTCTTCCGAGTACACCTTCCTATAGGAAATTATGCAGTCAGGTACAGGAATAGGCAGAACCTAGTGGTTCCCTTCCGAGTACATCTTTCTATAGGGAAGCATGCAGTCAGGTACAGGTAAATAGGATCGTGAATCATGTATTCATGAACACGTAACAGGCAGGACACAGGTCCTCTTCTCAGTACACATTTCTATATTTTCTACTCCTAGATCTTTCCCTTAACACCAGATTGGTTATTTGGTTATTATTAGCAAACAGGCATTTATGTGTCACAAACATGTCAAGAATAACATGATATAAACATGTTACGGGTTCAGGATGAAGAATAAGCATGTACAGGTGAATGATAACTCATAACAGGATAATACAATGAAAATTTTAGTTTAGGACAGCAAGACAGTACTGCACTAAAACTGAGATTTCCGTTGCTACAAAAATGCAAATCTAAATCCGTCAAAGAATCTGGAAAATAGACTCCCGGCTGAATCTAGTGAATATTTATAAGTCATATAGTATTTCACAAAAACATAAGTCAAAACTAATTTGAATCCAGAAAACGTGTTCAGTCAGAAATCAGAAGTCTGTATTCGATGTCAGAGAAACAACATGAAAACTCATTAATTAAATCCACGAAAAATCTAGGGTATTCCCCTATATGTATAGTAACAGGAAATCAAGTTTCATAATTTTTCAACAAAAATTGAATAGTCAAGTAAAATCAGAAAAAAGCAAGACACGACAGTTTTGTAAATCTGGAATCATAAACACTGCTGTACGAAAACAGTAATATCTCACAAACCATAAATCCAAATCCAAATCCGCTAAAAGGGTAATAAAATAGATACAGTAGTCTAACTTTTATATTCAAAAATATTTTAGAAACATCAAGTAGAATTAGTTCGAAAATCAAATTCTTTACTGAACAGCAAGAAAAATATGCTAGTATAGTAATTGTTTGGAAACATAAAACGGTTTGTAAAACTCATCAAATAAATTCACAAAAATTCAATGTTAATCCCAATCAAGTCTAGAAGTGCTAAGAAAAATTTCAAATCAAAATAATAATCTTAACACCAGAATAAAAATAGATTACTCTTCACAGTTCAAAGAAAACACAGTTTGGAAAATTTTCTACACCACTGTAGTAAAATAGGCATAACTCATAACTTGTAAATAGAAACTGAGATCCGTCAAAAGGGTTGGAAAATAGACAGAATTCTCTTCAAATCATGTTCACAAAATAATTTCAAATCCTGACCTTAATAGGGTTTAAAATAATGATAAACATAAGGGAATCAGAAAAATACAGAATTTTTCTTCACACATGAATCAACATAGATCACACGAAACTCATCCAAATTAACCCAAACATGAATCATGGTGTACTAGATGTTCAAACAACATGGTATAGGGTATTTTACAAGTTTTCGACAAGTATATTACGAATAACACATCAAGCACAGATATCACAAGTAGTATGAATATACACATCAAAAGTGGTCAACCCTATGTTAATTCATGTCATGTATGTCGTGAGGCAACTATAGTCGAATCAACACTATAGAGACAATATCAACAAGGGGTTTTACACACAAATTGTCTCTAGAACCCAACTATACTATAGGCGGTATTTAGTACTTGTATTACACAAAGAAAATAGTACAAGTTACTTGCCTGCGAGACGACAAAACGACGATCCAACAAGCAAGAATATTGAGAACAGATTCCCGTGGCACAAGCACAGTCGAACAGCCATGAACCAAGAACGAGAATCAACGAACCAAGAACAAACGAATGAACAACCAAAATAATCAAAACGACGGCAAGGCAAACGGCGAGAGCAATGGCAATAGCAACGGCAAGAGCAATGGCAATAGCAACGACACTCAGGGACACGGCGAAGGATGATGAAGACGGCGACTGTGCTAGCCTACGGCGGACGCGCAACGGAGAGACAAGGACAGAGCGGGGAACGGAGAGAGGGAGAGTGTAAGGAAAGAGAGAGTGCAGGGAGCTAGGGTGCTCGGGCTGAAGGTTGGGGGTGTTCGGGAGTGGGTTCCGGGGGATTGGGGTGTGAGCAGGGGGTAGCAATGGTGTGTAGCGGCTAGGGGAAAGGCTCTGGATGTAAGGAGGGGGATCGGTGGGGTGGTGTAGGCGCAAGGAAGGGCTTCAGTGAAGTGGAGGCTAGGGTTTTTGGTGGGGGTTGCAATGCACAGTAGATAGGTTTTATAGGTAGAGGATTAGGGTTTGGGGCTTGCGGGTAGGGAAATAGGAGTTGGGTTTCGGGTTTGGGGTCTTGGGGTTAACGAATAGGTAGTAGAAGTTGTATTAGGGGAATGATAAAATAAAGTATTAGGAGTGTTAGGTGGATTTAATTGGACATTTGGTTTAGGTTATAATTTAGGATTTGGGTTTTTAAAATAGGGCATGGCAAAACTCACGAGCACCCAAGGAACAAGAGCCAAATGAAATGGAGCAAGAACGAAAATAAAGAGCAAAAATGACAGTCCACACAAAAAAGAAACAAAAGACAGACAAATGGATATAGAAAAATATATAAAATTTAAATGAATATATTGAAGACAAAAATCCAATATACAGTCCAAGAAAAAGATACAAGAAGAATACAAGAGGGAAATACACCAAAACGAAAAATACACTCAAAAAAATACTCAAAATGGAAAACAGCGGTTACAATTATTATTATTATAATTACAGCTATTTTAATTTTTTTATTATTATTATGATATTGTTATTATTGTTATTATTATTATAACTTTGATTGTCTATTTAAAAATCCATTTATATTGTCAATTGTATTAGTAGTTATTTCAAATTATTTTCATATTGTGGTACAAAATATATTTGTGCTATATAATCCTACCTTTTATTGGTTATTTATTTTTCTATTAGTTTTTAAAAACATGTACAACCAGAAACCCGTTTACCCTCAAACCCAATAACCTATTCTATAAAACCCCACAAAATCCCCTACCCTACCCGTTACCCGCATTCACCCCAAACCCATTAACCCACCCGTCTGCTCTCCTAAACCCTAATTTAACCACCCTATATATATAAACCCATGCTGCATATTCCCCAACCGTATTATTCAGCCGCCTTCTCAACTATCCCCTCTCCCGATCCCTGCATCCCCTACCTCTTGCTTCCCCAACCACCTTCCTCCCAGCCTCTCCTCTCCCTGCTTCCCCTTCTCATCATCCTCATCCCCCGAGCACCGCACACGCAGCAAACCCCCCAGTGCACCTCCCTGTGTGCTCTCTCGCGACGCAACAGCCCCAGCATCCTCAGCGCCCTGGCCTCCTCCTGTCACGATGCCAATTAGACCACAACAGCAAGTCCCTCCGACTGCGCTACCCTCGCAACCCCTGTTCACCCCGACCTCCCCCCTGTGCTCCTCTTCTGCAGCAGCAGCGCACATCAGTCGCTGTCCACCGTCTCCTTCTTGCTCTCTCTTTGTTGCACGTGTTGTTCCACGTGTGAGTTTGTGGTTATTGGCTCGCGATCCATGCATTGTGTTCGTGATTGTATTCGTGATCTCAATCGTCTTCATCTTGTTCACAATCGGTTGTTCATCTTGTTCGTGATCATCTCGTTCGTGATCGTTGGTATTGTGTTCGTGCCCGGAAAACCGTTTTCATTATTCTTGTTCTTGCTACGTTCTTGTCGTCGGCTATAAGGCAAGTAACTTGTATTCTTTTCTTTGTGTAATACAAGTTCTAAATACCGTCTGTAGTGTAGTTGTGTTCTAGAGACAATTCTTGTGCAAAACCCCTGTTATATCTTGTCTCTATTGTGTTGACCCGTCTGTAGTTGCCTCATTACACACATGACATGAAATAACTTAGGGATGACCACTTCTTAATGTATACATGCATGTCGTTCGTATGATGTCGTGTGCTTGCTTCTGATAGTCATAGTATAACTTGTTGTAGACTGGCTAATTACCCTATACCATGTTGCTTGGACATATAATACACCATATTTCACGTTTTTTATGATTTGGATGAGTTTCATATAATCTATGTGGATTTTATGCTTGAAGGAGATTTCAGTTTTTGTGTTACCCCATTTTTGTTCAGTATTTTAGACCTTATTAAGGTCAGTATATGAAAATTATTTGTGAATAAGAATTATAGATAATTCTTTCTATTTTCCAGAATTTCTAGCAGATCTCAGTTTCGATTTATGAGTTGCACGTTATGACTATTTTACTACAGATATGTTTAAAATTCCAGATCCAGTTTTATACGTATTCTGTATGGTAATTTATTTTTCTACTGATGTTAAAGATAATATTTTTGATCCAATATTTTGTTGGTTACAACTAGACTTGATTAGAATTAAACCCTAATTTTTGTGGATTTAATCGCTGACTTTTATAAACTATTCTATACTTGCAAACAACTACTATACATACAGAATTTTCATACTGTTTAGAAAAGATACATAAATTCGACCTGTTTCTTTTTGTTGTCTACAAAAACTTCGTGAATCTGAATTATAGTCTACTATATCTATTTTATCAACCTTTTTATGGATCTAGATTTCGATTTATATTTTGTGAGATATTGTTGTTTTAGTACTGCTATGTTTATAATTTCAGATTTACAAAACTGCTGTATCTTACTGCTTTCTGATTTTCATTGAGTATTCTATCTATGTTGAAAAATTATGAAACTTTATTTTCTGTTACTAAACATAATAGGAAATACTCCAGATTTTTACTGGATTTAATTATTTAGTTTTATGCTGTTTTCCTGTTTATGAATACAACTTTTGATTTCTGACTCAACGTGTTCTTTGGATTCAAATCTGTTTTGAGTCATATTTTTGTGAAATACAATATGACTTATATATACTTGCTAGATTCGATTGGGAGTCTATTTTCTAGATCTTCTAACGGATCTAGATTTGCATATTTTTGGCAACGGAAATCCCAGATTTGATGCAGTACTGTCTTTCTGTCCTGAACTAGAATTCTCGTTGTTCTACCCTTTTATGAGTTGTCTTTCACCCGTACATATTTATCTTTCAATCTGAACATGTTACTTGTTCATGTCATGTTATTCTTGCTTTTTTTTGTGACACGTACATGCCTGTTTAGTAATAATAACAATTAACCAAGTCGGGGTTAAGGGAAAGATCTAGTAGTGGACATTATAGAAAAGTGTACTCGGAAGGGGGATCCGTGTTTCCCTCATTTGGTTATATGATATGATTTGAATTATATTTGGATGATTTGGATTACATTTGGATAATTTGGATTACATTTGGATGATTTGGATTACATTTGGATAATTTGGAATTTGGTTAATATGATTTGGTTAATATGATTTGGATTACTTGATACCTGAGTACACAGCCCTATAGAATCCACTACGAAATCTAAACGTAACTTGTTTGAATGTAGCAACCATGTGGTAAATGGTTGGGACGCATGAAGTGCTACCTAGATAGTAATAAATACAAGAATTGACATGACATAAAATGACACTTGTTACATGCTGACCTATTACATGATACCTGTACATGCTACTTGACATCTGTTATCTGTTTGCCTGCTTGCATGATACTTGACATCTGTTACATGTTACCCGTACCCTGTTAGCACATTATATTACTTGATTCTGTTCATGATTCATGCTAATTGTTCTATATTGTTGACATGCCTATTCCATGCTATGTTGTTTCTGCTGTTACTCTCTGTTTGTTTATCCTTCTTCCTGTATTTGTGCTTGCACTACAAGCGGCCCGTAACTTGCATTGACGAGCATTTTGTTTCTTTTTCCTCTTCCTGCAATTTGTTGAATTGCAGACTTTGGTGACCAGCTGCCCGATGGATTAGGTGATCTAAGATTCTAGCTGGTTAGAGTTCTTGCTACAATTTACTTTCCTGTTTCTTTTGAATAAATATATTGTGACTTGGATTATTTTGTATTGGGCAGTTTGTCCTAGAATACATGCCTTGATCCAGATCTGGTTTATTTGAGATTGATTTATTTTGTTTCAATTAAATTCTGTTGGTATATTGATTTATTCATGCATATGTGGTTGAGTATATTTTGTTATATTTCAAGTCATGATGTTGAGTCGATCCTACAACTTATGAATGATGAAAATCATTCGTTGGGCTTTGTCACATACTTGTATTCCGTATTCCTTTTGGGAAGCGGGACGTGACATTTTTCCATGGGGTATTAATGTGAATATGAATTGTGTTGTGATGCTCTAACTTTTTCCTTATTTTGCAGTATTCAGGATAATGGTAGGACCCAGGACTAGAAATAGTGGAAATGGCAATGGGGCTGAAGGTTCCCATGGGGGTGGACTTGATCTTCAGATTGAGATTGTCGGGGTGTATCAGACCTTGAACACATTCATGGAAGCTAACATGGCACAAAATTAGAATCAGAATTAAGGGGCTGGACTAGTGTTTGTCAATGCTGATCCGATTAAGCAGGTGGATTCTTTCAAGCGGATGAAGTCGCCCATTTTTTAGGAGCAGTCTGATCGAAATGAGGTTGATGATTGGATTAGGCAGATGGAGATGGAATTCGAAGTCTTGAAAACCCCAGCAGTCAATAAGGTGAAATTGGCTACCATGCAGTTAGAGAAGGATGCTGGCATTTGGTGGCAGTCAGTAAAAATGTCTTTTGGGGATCAACAGGTGACTTGAAGGTGTTTCTGGATGAGTTTAGGGTTCGTTTATTTCCTCTAGATATTCAGGAGAGGAAGGCAACAGAATCTTATATCTATAGCAATGCAACATGACAGTGCACGAATATGAGACTAAGTTTGCCCAGCTGTCAAGGTATGCACCGGGGCTGATTGTTGATAAGGCGAAGAAGGCTAAGAAATTTGAGCAGGGCTTGAGGCCGAATTTGATGTCGCAGATGGTACCGTTGGGCATCATAAGGTTTGATAAGCTGGTCAGGAGAGCAGCTATGACAGAAGAAGAAATGGATCTATTCCAGAAGAAGCAGGAGACCTAGAACAGGAACAAAAGGCCAGCAGCCAGTCAGAATGGGAAGAAGTTCCCAGTGAAGCAGGGCAGGTTCAGTAGGCCAGAGCAGAAGGCACCCGCTTTTCAAAGTATAACTTGTTTTAACTGTGGGGAGAAAGGTCACTATCAGTCAGCATGCACCAATCCTCGAAAGGCGCGGGTTTGTTATCAGTGTGGTCGGGAAGGGCATATTAGACCACATTATCAGCAGTTGAAGAAGGAAGGTGCATGCAGAAGTAAATTTCAGAGGCAGGGGTGAGTGTTCGCATTAACTGAAGAGGATGCGGGTAACTCAGAGGATGTGATCCAGGGTATGCAAGAATTTTAAATTTTATTTGATGTATTAAATAAAACTTTGTTTGAGAATAAATTGGAGATTTGAGTATCATTATTCATGTAACAGGATTTGTTTTAGTTAATGGAATAAAAGAAAAATTTTTATTTGATAATGGTTCTTCGCATACATTTGTGTCACCCAATTTTGCTAAAGCGTTAGGTGTGGAACCTAAGGTGTTTCCAGAAAGAGTCTTATCGGTGGCAACACCATCAGGAGAAGAATTGATCATCGATCGATATTACGAGGGCTAAGATATTGAGATTGGCGGGAGGTTATTTGGCATTGATCTCATTGAGCTGCAAGTCTTGGCCGTGTGGGCATTGATTGGATGGCAATATATGATGCCACAATTGAATGTAAGAGGAAAGAGGTGTTAGTAAAAGCACCAGGAGGTCCCGCAGTGACTTTGCAGGGGAAGAAGAAGGACCCGAAAGTGACTGCTATGGTATCTAAGTTGATGATTCCAGATGAAGTCAGAGGCATTCCAGTTGTTCGGGATTCTCCTGCGGTATTCTTGGAAGATTTTCCGGGATTGCCGACGCAGCGAGATGTTGAGTTCTGTATCAATGTTAGACGGGGAGTGCTACGATTTCTAAGGCTCCGTACATGATGGCACATTTAGAGCAAGATGAAGTTAAGAAGCAGATTGAGTAATTGCTCAGAAAGGGTTTTATCAGGCCGAGTTCTTCACCGTGGTGATCACCAGTGTTGTTAGTAATGAAGAATGATGGGTCAATGAGGATGTGCATTGACTATCGGGAGTTGAACAGGGTGACAATTCAGAACAAGTATCCGCTTCCACGAATTGATGATCTGTTTGACAGGCTTCGGGGAGAAGCTGTGTTTTCGAAGATTGATCTGCGATCAGGGTATCATCAGATTCGAGTCAAGGAGGAAGATGTGAGTAAAATAGCTTTCAGGACTCGTCATGGACTCTCTGAGTTTTTGGTAATGCCATTCGGAGTGATGAATGCGCCGGCAGTGTTCATGGATATGATGAAACGGATTTTGTGGCCATTTATTGATTCCTCCGTGGTGGTTTTCATTGATGATATTTTGTTGTATTTGAAGTCGAAGGAAGAGCATTCTATGCACTTGGCAGAGGTATTGGAGAAGGTGCAGGAGCATAACTTGTATGCCAAGTTATCAAAGTGTGAGTTTTGGAAGTTGGAGGTAGCTTTCCTTGGTCAGGTCCTTTCTAAGGAGAGAATGGCCACTGATCCTCAGAAGGTTGAAGTAATGAAGAATTGGCCCGGGCCAACGACAGTGAAGGAAGTCAGAAGTTTATTGGGTTTGGCTGGGTACTATAGGAGATTCATTCAGGGCTAGTAGTTCCTTTGACAGGGTTAACTCGAAAGAATGTGGCATTCACATGGACTGATAAGTGTGAGCCAAGTTTCCTTGATCTAAAGGAGAGGTTGACGACTTTGCCTATCTTAGCTTTGCCACAAGTTGGGAAGGATTATGATATCTCCAGCGATGCATCTTTCAGTGGTTTGGGGTGTGTCTTGATGCAGGAAGGGACGGTTATAGCATATGGTTTGAGGCAGTTGCATCCGCATGAGAAAAACTATTTGATGCATGATCTAGAGTTAGCATCTATTATCTTTGCCTTGAAGCAGTGGAGGCATTATGTATATGGAGTGAAGGTCAACATGTATACCGACCACAAAAGCCTGAAGTACATCTATTAGCAGAAAGATCTAAATCTTCGGCAGAGAAGGTGGTTGGAGGTGTGGGAAGACATTCGTCCGGAGATCAAGTATCATCCAGGCAAGGCGAATGTGGTGGCTGATGGGCTTAGTCGGAAGAGCAGTTCATCAAGTTTGGTCACTACTTGGGGAGGTATCGAGGTGTCAGGTGGTACTGCAGGGTTTAGGAGCAACTTTGGCTCAGTTGAGGCTGCAGCCTTCTTTGAGAATGCATTGTGGAAGGTCAAAAATTAGATGCAGAAATTCAGAGGATGTTGCAGCTGGTTTCCGAAGGCAACTTAGTAGAGTTCCGTGTCCAAAATGGAGTTCTGTGGATGGGTTAAAGGTTGTGTGTCCCGGAGAATGCAGATTTGAGAGAGAGTATCTTGCAGGAGGCACACAGTACTTTGTTTTCAGTACATCCTGAAGGCACAAAGATGCATAAGGACATCAAACAGCACTTTTGGTGGTCTGGCTTGAAGAGGGATGTAGCAGACTTTGTGGCAAGTGTCTGACTTGCCAGCAGATCAAAGCAGAGAACCAGAGGCATGGAGGTTTGTTGCAGCCATTGCCCATTGTAGAATGGAAGTGGGAGAATATCAGCATGGATTTCATCACAGGGTTGTCGAGGAATCCATAGGGCAATGACTCAATTTGGGTTATTGTGTACGGTTTGACTAAGTCAGCTCACTTTCTATCTATGAAGATTACATAGTCGTTGGAGAAATTGGAGAGCTTTACATTGATGAGATTGTGAGACTTCACAAGGTTCCTGTGTCGATTGTTTCTGATAGGGATGCGAGGTTCACTTCGAGGTTTTGGAAGGGTTTGCAAGCAGCCTTGGGTTCCAGAACTGATTTCAGTATTGTTTTCCATCCACAGACCGATGGTCAGACTGAAAAGGTGAATCGGGTGTTGGAGGATATGTTGAGGGCTTATGTTATGGATTTTGGTCGCAATTGGGAGAGGTACTTGGCATTGGTTGAGTTTACTTATAACAGTAGTTACCATGCGAGTATCGGGATGGCTCCGTATGAATCTCTGTACGGGAGGAAGTGCAGGACACCTATTTGTTGGTATGAGGTTGGTGAGAGGCAGATGTTTGGGCCTGAGATTGTGCAGCAGACATCGTAGTAGATCGAGTTGATTCGTAAGAGGTTGGTCGAGGCTCAGAGTCGGCTGCAGACACTCGACGAAGGGACTTGGAGTTTGAGGTTGGGGATGCAGTTTTTCTTAAGGTGTCTCTTACTAAAGGAGTGATCAGGTTCGGAAAAGGAGTCAAGTTGGCGCCAAGGTATATTGGGTTATACAGGATTTTGGGGCGGATTGGTAAGACGACATATAGATTGGAGCTACCGGAGGAATTGGCACAAATGCAAGATGTGTTCCATATGTCGATGTTGAGGAAGTATGTACCAGATCAGAGTCATCGGTTGGTGGAAGTGCCTGAAGGTCAACATGTGAAATTGAGTTACAAGGAGCAGCCTGTAGAGATTGTTGATCGTAGGGAGAAGATGTTGAGGAATAAGGTGATACCCTATGGTCAAGGTATTATGGAGGAACCAGCAGTTCGAGGAGGCTACTTGGGAGCCGGAGGATCGCATGCAGAATGATTTTCCTGAGCTTTTTGTATGATTATATTTCTTTTGTATGATTGTATTCTTTTGATTAAGTTGTATTTCTTTTGGTTCAATTAAATTATCTTCTATGATTGTATTCCTTAAACTATATTTTCATTTATGAGATTGAATTTTCTCTTTGCTCATATCGTTTGGTCCTTATTAGTAGTAGTTCTGAGGACAGAACAATTCTAAGGAGGGCTGTCTTTGTAGCACCCTAGATTTTTAATTTTTTTTTTTAGATTAATAAATGAATTGAAATGAATTTTGGTGATTTAATAAATATTTTTCTGAAATTTATCTTGTTACACGTGCAAAAGCACGTGCAAATATTTTCTTGGAAAGTTCAAAGTCAGAAATTATTTTGGGGGAACCTATTATTTATTATTAGGTATTATTTGTGAATTTTCTGGATTTTTTTGATATTTATTTGACCTATTTACAAATATTACAAAAAGATGGGCTTTGGTGCAAAATTACCACTTGGAGTGAAAACTCCAGATTTTCGGATTTTTGGGCTGAGCATGATGCCTAGCGAACTCAGAGGTAAAAATTTTGCCTTTGTTATGATAGATTTGGTTTATGTGACAAATTTCTTTAAAATGGTCTTTTTGCAAAATTGCCACTTAGAGGCCAAAATTACAAAACTTTACAAAATTATTTTTCTGGGTCTACAAACAGTGCTGACCAGATCTGGAGGAATTGTTTTTTATTTTAAACCTAAATTTAATTGGTTTATCTAATTTCCATGTATACGGATTTATATATAAAGATATATTCAAAGGGATATTTTTGCCACTCTTTTCAAAAACCATAATTACTTGAAATCCAGCCTATTTAAAATAGAGTGCAGCCATCTCTTTCCTGCACTACATAAAGGGTTTTAATTATCATTGATTTCTTGGAGTTTTGAAGCGAGGATCTTGGTTTTCTTGCGAAAGGAATGATTTTTTTATTCTCTTTATTATCTTCAGTTGATTCTTCAATAAGGTGAGTGACATATGTTTGTTTTCTTATTGTTCTATACGTGTAGTATGTGATTATTTGTCTATTAGAAAGTATGTTAGGGTTTTGTATGTTGATAAAATGAACTATGGATGAATGGATGAGTTAAAAAAATTGAATCTTTCATGAAAACAATGCTCTTGATGATTAAAATTCTATATAGATAATTTGAGACTGTTAAAGAACCTAATAGAAATCATGAGTAGAATATTTTCTTTCATATACTTGCTGATTTGAACATATATAAAGAGTTGTATGATGTGAATTGCATGAAATTGATTAAAAGTGGACCTTTGCTGTGTATATATACATATAGGCTCTGTTTGGATTTTTATGAATAAGAACTTGATTAAAAACATGTTGTGATTGCTTTTATTCATGGGTAAACTGATGTGAGTAGTTGCATATTTGTTTAATGGATCGCATGAGGAGATATTGAATCAAAAGATTGAATCTTGAAGTAAAAAGGGGGTTTTAACTGTCGGGTTTGTGTATGATCAGCCGAAAGTAGGGTTTTTATGATTTTGTGGAGTTTTTCTATTAAAACTTGAGTTGTTTTAATACTGAGATGGAATTGAACTTCATACTATTTATATATGATGTTTTCTGGATGTTTTTCTTATGCTTAACTTACCCATATACATTTATATATACTTAAGTTGTTGTTTTGAAGAATTTTTGTGAAAAACTACTCTTTTATTATCTTGATGTGGTTCTGATTTGTTTTATAAACTCCCATATGTTCTACAAGTTGTATTTGATAATCTCAGGGTTTTAGAATTTTAGATTTGAGCTTTTAAAAATTATAATCATGTATCAGTCGAAAAAGTGCACAATTTTGAAACGAGTCTCCTGTAGCAGCTAACGGTCGACCGGTCCCATTTTGAACTAAGATGTGCGATCGACCGACATTTGAAAGATTGGATTTTCTGGGCTTGTGCAGTCGACCGTTATATTTTTGAACTGTTTTCGATAGTCGACTGTCACCTGCTGTTTTGATGATTTGTTAAGTTTTCTTGCTGATTTCTTGAACAATTATTTCTTTAAACTTATGGATTATTGATCTATTGCTTTAGATGATGTTTTTACTACAGATTATAATATTTTACAGAGATTTGTATTTTTTTTATAATATAATTTAAATTGTATTCTTATGGCTTTATAAAGTGACATGCATATGGTTTTTTGAAGAAATTGATGGTTTGTGATATTCTACGACTTCAAAATATAATTTTCAAATATTTATTAGATTTGATATTTTATTTCAATTCTGAAATTTATGAGTACATTAAATGGATTTGGATTTTGTTGACTTAAGAAGTTTTCAATGATATAAACATTTTTGTGATGGAATTAAGAGTTTTGTTGAAGGTTTTGGTGTTGATATTCATTTTGTGGGTCTATTGGAGTTGAGTGGGAGTCCTGTGAACCGGAAGATGAGATTTTGTGAATTATGACCAGTTGAGTCTTGTGGTTGTTGTTGTGGAATTAAGTCCGGCAGGATACACTAACTCTAGAGATGGGGAATTGGTGTTTTAATAATAATCAACTTAAGGACAGACACTAATGGAGATGTGATGAGACTTGGGAAACGTGAGAATATGCTCTTGGGGTCCAGTCCAACGGATGCGTTCCAGGATTGTGTGTAATCTATCTCAAGATGACTATTTAGTATGTTTGCGTGTCGAGGGTCTGCAGTGCCTATTCACAGAACATACAGGTACATTCGCATGTCGAGAGCAACGGGCCTATTCACGGGATGTGCCTGTGTACTTGCACGACGAGGGGTGGCAGTGGGGTACACGGTAGGGAGATGATTCTCCAGTTTTTGAGCTATTCTTAGAAGATGCTTGTCCGTCGAGGGTTGTGTGATACCTATTCGCACAATATTCTAGATCTTGTTTCCATCACCGTAGTAGGATTAGTCGTATAACGAGGATTTTAACCCTATAAAGTGGAGAACAATAAGGGCTTACGTCGGACCTATGTAGTATGGAATGCATAGAATCCGACAAGTATGCATTAGAAAGTCATCATATTGCATTTGTGTTTTCTTGACTTGGTTTTATGCATGTTTGTTTTCTGTTTTTTCTACACTTGATACTTAGAATAATAATGTAGCTTATGTAAATTGTAAAAGTTTGTGTTGTAAAAGAATGAAATGTAATTCAAGGTGTTTAATTTTCCGCTGTGCTTTGTAAAGAATCGTTGTAATAAAAGTTAAACAATTTATCTGTGTTTTAGCTATGTTTACTATTACATTGAGATTGATGCTGGAATTGTGCCCTGTATTTCTACGATATTATATTGGAAATTTGAGATGCTGCAATCGTTGTTGGCTATTTTTTGCTCGCTATTTGAGCATTTGCACACTAGTTTAGCATGGTAATGACACTCTTAGTGACCCTAACTTGTTGTTTAATTATGTAACAATATGTACCCTAGGTCCTAACTTGATAACACTTAAATTTCGGGGTAGAATAGAAGCCCGTATCCCCTAGAACGGGATGGTTGTAGACTATTTTCGCATGCTACTTCTACTTGCTGTCCCAGGAGGTTTTGCTCGCAATTTTGGAGCTACGACTCATTGGAAGTGTAACCCCCGTTCCCGCCAATATGTATTTTCGGTGTATTTTCAGAATTTTGATTCTTTGTAAATTATTTTCCTTTTTTTAAATTTCTTTTTGTTAAAATTTATTGTTGGATCTCATATTAAAGTCTATCCTAATCATTAGTTTTATTTGTAGTTATTTTCAAATAATTTCTATATTGTAATACAAATCCTATTTTGTTAAATCATCTTATTACCATTATGATTATTGTGATTATTATTATTGTTATTTCTTTATAATTATTATTGTTATTATTTTTGTAAAGCGATCTATCCTGCAATTTATATATAGCCATTTCAATTTGTAAGCCACTCTATTTATTTTATTTTATCATGTTGAGTGTTTAATTAATCTAGTGTTTTATTATTTAATTTTCTTATTGAATCTAAACCCTTCTTTCCCCTAACCCATTAACCCGTACCCGTTAACCCGTTAATCCTCACCAACCCTATATATACCCTTTTTAACCCCTTAACCCTAATTAAAACCCGAATCACCCTCCTAATACTCCACAGCCGCCCAATCACCCTATACCCTGTTCATCTTCAACCTCCCGCTCACCTTCATCGTCTTCATCCCCCGCCATCACCCTCGCCAGCCCCCCATCCATGTCTCCATCTCACCCGCCCTCCAGCCACAACCACCACCTGTACCTCATCTTGATCATCCCGTCTTCCTCTCCTTGAAGTCCCTTACCTCTGCCATCGCCTCCTGTCGATTGCCCTCCACAAGCATCGCCCCACCATCCTCATAGTCTTTCCCCGCCAGCCTCCGCTCTCCCTAACCTCCATCACAACCTCTACATCAACTGCCCCACCATTTTCATCTTCCTCTGTCCTGCGTCGAACCCGACCGCAGCACCGCCGCCCTTCGCTCGATAGCCATTGCCGCCTGCAACCCTCATCGAACCCATCATCCTCCAGCATCACATCCCGCTCTCCTTCCCTCATCGCCATATCGCCATGCAGTCTTCCTCTTCTCCATTCCCCTCCTTCGTCCTATGTTTCCTCCCGAAACAGAGCACACCGCTGCTCTTCCGTCGACCGCTTGCTGCCGCAACACTTCGACTGGACCACCACCTCACATATCCCGAGCCCCTCCTTGCCTGTATCACCTCACTGCCTCCCTGCCAGCTACACACCACCATAACCCGCACCCCCTTGCTTGCTGCCTCTCGCTGATGTCATCGTTGTGTGCTGTTATGGAGATTTATGCTGTTTGCTATTGTAGCTGTGCCTATTGCTTTTGCTACGTATTTCGCACCTGTCATCGTGTACGTGCATTACACATGTGTAGCACGTGTTTCGGTGCACGGAGTTGCACGTGTTGCCGCCGGGATGCTCGTCCCGTTATTCTTTCACATTCGAAGTCGCCATCTTATTCAGGCAAGTATCTTTGTACGATTCTTTTGTTTCCCCGTACAAGCATATTTTTTGAAATACCGCAAGTAGATTCTTCATTGTGACACATTCTTCATGTTTTATCCAATGATGATCTTGACCCAACTGTTTGATTTGTTTTTGTTAATTCCGTATTCGTAAAAGATCATAGATATCAAATTGTATATTTCTGCCCTGCTGTCTGTTCTGACATGTAATCGGATTTCAACCCAGTTACATTTTGAATCAGTTAAAACTTCAAAAAATAGGAATTTTAGCCCCGTGAGACTAGTTTTTAGAACTTTTAACGGATCTAAAATTGGATGTGTAGATTGCAAGATATTCTGTATTAGTGCTTTGACGTTTTCAATTCTTGATTACTATATTGAAGTATATGTTCTCGATTAACTAATTTAAATATCATGTTAAAAGTATAATTAAGATCTGATATTTTCCAGTATGTTACTATGCATGCTTAAGAGTTGATTTATGACTTTTATAAGATTTTTCATTGAATTTACTGTTAATTTTTATATACATGAATTTGACCACAACCATATTGTCTGAACATAAAAGCTGTAAAGAATAAGAATTTGAATCCATTTTCTGTGATTTTTAAATATCGTGAGTATATGCGCTGGAACCGAAAGAGAGTCTAGTTTCTAGAACTTCTAACGGATCTAGATTTACTTTTCTGTAGCAATGGGAATTCCAGTTTTGGTGCAGCAATATCCTACTGTCCAAAATTGAAGTTCTTGATATTTATAATTTTGTTTGTGGCACCCGAACATATTTTCTGCCCAGTCTAAACCTGTTTTCTGTCCTGTCATGTTTACATGTCCCTGATTGTGCACATTCATGTTTGTGTTGGTAAAAACAATAAGTAATCAAGCAGATATTAAGGGAAAGATCTAGTAGTGGACAATATAGGAAAGTGTACTCAGAAAGGGGCCCGTGTTTCCCACTTGTTTGCATGAATACATGATTACATGGTTCATGAGCCTGTTTACCTATTTTTCTGTTTACAAATTATATGGAACTAAGTTCCACGTTGAACTAAGTGCCACATCGTAGGATGGTGGGAGCCATCTATAGAATCTACATGGGCCACCTCTAGAATCCATTACCTGATTACATGACATGATATGATTCATGTTTACATGATTCCTGAGTATACGACCCTATAGAATCCACAACGAAATCTAAATGCAACTTGTTTGTTTGCAGCAAGCAGACCCTCAGTGCCCGAGAACTTATCTGGATGGAGCTTCATGAAATCTGCCACATTACCAGATCTCGGCGATAGCAATCCGGGTGCAGGTACAACAGGTTCCCTGTCAGCAGCTTCGAAAGCCACCCTCATCAGTTCATTATGTTCCCACTACATCCGCATCATCAGTTCATTGTGCTCAAATTTCATCTGCATCATCTGTGCAATAGTGGACTCATCAGACTGATCATCCCTAGCTTAGGAAGATGAAGCACTTTTTCAAGCCATGGTTTGCAATAAAAATCAAATGGTTAGCGTCCAGATCATAAGTTGCTTATCAATTATCCATGTGATTCCTGCATTGCACATACTGTTGAGTCAAACCAGTAAAACCCAAATGTAACCCCTATTTTTCATTTTTTGTTTTGGAGTGTATTTTTCATTTGGTTTTCTCTCTTGTATTTTTCTGAACCGTATATTGGAGTTGTTTTCAATATATATTCGTTTTATTTTATTTTGAGCTCCTTGTGTGTGTTTGGTTGTCTCATTTGTTTCGTTCTTCTTTATTTTGTTCTTTCTTCATTTTGGTCTCGTTCTCTTTATTTTTTTATTTTTCTTTGGTGGTTGTGGTGGTGATTGGGTGTCCTATTTTTCCCAATCCTATTATTTTGATCCCTAATAAGATTTCCAAAGCCAAATAAAATTTCCAATCCTATTTGTATTCCTATTTTAATTGACCCAAAATCCAAAACCCATTGGAAAACCTACTACTACTCCTAATTACCCACAACCCAAATACCCATTAACCTAACTCTACTCCTAATTACCCACAACCCAAATACCCATTAACCTAACTTGTTTTTCTAAACCCTAATCCCCATATATATATATATATATATATATATATATATACTCTCTCTCCCATCCCTCTCATTCAACCCTAACCCCCTAACCATAACTTCAAGCATCCCGGCCTCCCCACTACCTCCGGCCTGTGCACACCAGCACACAACCCAGGCCAGCTGACAGCCCCCTACTCCCCCTCTCTGTCGCATACCACCCCGGCAACACCCCAAACCCGATCCCTCATTCCCTTGGCCATCCAACCCTCTCGCACCACCACTTAATCTCTCGTCTCGCTTTCTTGGTGTTCTCTCGTGGCTGCAAGCCACCATCACCGTCATCTTTCGCTTTTGGAGTTTTGTTCGTGTGGAGTCTTTTGCTCTAGTTTGCTTGGATTCGTTGATTCGTGGATTTTCATTCGTGGGTTTTGCTCGTTACTCTTGGTTTTCGTTGTTCTTCATCTCCGATTAAGGCAAGTAACTTGTACTCCAATTCATTTGTTTGATACAAGTCAAAAATACCACCTATAGTGTAATTGGGTCTAGAGACGACTCTTGTTTGTGATATGCTTGATGGGTTTTGAAAATTTGACCATAGATGCCTCACGACACAATATAGACATGAATTAACTTAGGATTTACCCGTTCTTGATTTTGATCGTGCATGTGATACTTTTTGGTGAGAATTCGTGATTTGGTTAAGACCCACGTGAAATACTTGGTGTGGACATGTTAATTATCCTAATTTATGATGTTTAGACACTTCGTAGACTCGAATTCATGTTTGGTTATGTTTTGAACAAGTTTTATATGATATATGCTGAGTTGTTGTTAAAGGAAAAAATTTGTATTTTGTCGCTGATCTATTTTGTTTACTGTTTTGGACTGTTTTAAAGTCAGTATCTTGATTTCGGTATAAAACATGAGTTTTAAAGAATTTCGTCTATTTTCAAACCCCTCTGACCTTGCTTGATTTTGTTTTTGTATGACTGAGTTATGACTATTTTACTACAGAGGTGTCGACCTTTTCCAGATTTTGTTTTTCGGTAATTATGATGACAATTCATTTTAAAGATTTATGCTACATATATTATTTTGATCCAAAACTTTGGTCAGTCTTTCTATATCAAGTTAGGGATTACCCAGAATTTTGGTGAATTTTATTGATGATCTTTATGTGTTGTTTCATGCTCGTTTATGAAATCTATACTTGTTGTATTTTGCTCGCTGTTCTGTAAAGAACCTTATTTTCACTATGATTACTTTTACTGTATGAAAAATATTTGTGAAATATGAAAGCTAGTATATTTTATCTATTTTCATATTCCTTTGGGGGAATTGGATTTCGTTTCACTGGTTGCGAGATATCATAGTTTTCTTACAGCAATGTTGGGAATTCCAGATTTGCCAAACTATGGTTTCTTGATGCTTTCTTATTTTTGATGACTGATATAAATTCACTGAAAAATTCTGAAACTTTATATTTAGATACTGGACATATAGGGAAATACCCCAGATTTTTTGTGGATTTATTTATTGAGTTTTCATGTTGTTTTCCTACTCTTGAATACGTTTTCCTGATTTCTGGCTGAACTTATTTTCTGTATTCAAATTAGTTTTGAGTTATGTTGTTGTGAAATACTATATGACTTATTTATACTCACTGGATTCGGTTGGGAGTCTATTTTTTAAACGTTTCGACGGATTGAGATTTTCATGTTTGTAACACTGGGAATCACTATTTTACTACAGTATGGTCTTGCTTTCCTGAACTTGACATTTGCCTATTTTACTCTTTTATGAGATATCTTGCACTTGTACATGTTTATCTTGCAACTTGAACTTATTACATGATCATTACATGATATACTTGATATGTTTTGCACACCTACATATTTGTTTGGCTTAATAATAAAATAACCAAGCCGTGGTTAAGGGAAAGATCTAGTAGTGGATAGTGCAGAAACGTGTACTCGGAAGAACCTAGTGGTTATTGGAGCTTATTTACATGTGGAGCTTGACACGATATACATGACACGTACACACATGAAACTGGAGCTTGTTTGGGTTTTGGAGCTTATTTACATGATACTTGGAGCTTGTCCCTGACTACACTACCCTGTATGGTCCCCTATGAAATCTAAAGCGAAACTGTTTGTTGTAGCAACCATGTGTTAATGTTTTTGGGGCGCATGAAGTGTTACCTAGATAGTAATCACTACAAGACTTGATACATGACACTTGAACATGATACATGCCTACTTGACACTTGACTACATGATACATGAGATTTGATACTTGATACATGCTACATGATTACTTGATTCTTGATACTGGTTACTTGATGCATGACACTTGTTTACTTGACACTCGACACGTGCTATTATACTTGCTCATCTTGCCATGCTATGATTTATATTCTGTTATCATGATTATACCATGCTAGGTTTGCTACTTAGATTTACCTATTCCATGTACTTGTATCCTACATTATAAGTGGCCCGTAACTTGCAATTGACGGGTACTTGTTTTTCTTCTTCCTTCTCCTGCAAATTTACTAATTGCAGATCAGGATGGTCGGCTGCCAGATGGTATTGGCGAGATGATGTACTAGTGCTGGATTTCATGCTTTATGATTTTATTATTATTATTGTTGCTTGAACTTGAATAAGATGTACTTGATTACTTGGATATTTATCTTGTATTTGGGCGATGTGACCCAGAATATTTGACTTGTTCAGAATTTAATTATTTGAGATTATTATATTTGGTTTCAAGTAATTTCTTTTGGTATCTTGTTTCAATTATGCATGCCTGGTTGTATCTTTTGCTTCCGACTCTGATTATCTTGTGAAATATGGTAAAGATTCCTGAACAGCTTATGGATGATGAAAATCATTCGCTGGGCTTTTGTCTCATATCCGTATTCCGTATTCTTTTTGGGAAGCGAGGCGTGACACCAAATCTGACTGATATATCAGTCACAGCCAAACTCCCATAGGTTAGTCACGTTCGACTAATACATTATCCAAACCCGGGCTCTATACCACTGAAAACCTTGTCACGCCTTGCTTCCCAAAAATACGGAACACAAGCATGTGACATTATCCTAGCGAATGACTTGCATCATCCATACAACGAGCAATGAGCAAGCGAAGCCTTCTCCTCCTAGATCAAGCAACCAAGTTGACTTCTCCTCCTATTGAGCAAGCAAACCTGAGCCTCCCCTATTTTAGTCCGGCCTCCTCTCCTTGGTAGAAGCACACCCACAAACACTCACTCTTACAACTCCTCAATCTTTTGTCTCTCCAAATTGTCTCTCTTTCTTTTCTTTCTATTATTTTCTTTTCAAAATTTTAATTGTGAGAATGAAGAGTGTAGGGAGGGGTATTTATACAAATTTTTAGGGTGAATGTAATGCTAGGATTAGATCAAATGGTTATAGATCAAGGGTCTAGATGCACTAGGGAGTTATAGAAATTACCCATGATTAACAACCACCTCTCCACCACTTCCATCTCTCCCACCCTCCATCCTACAATCCGGCCATGGGTGAAAGGTGTGAAATACATACTCTAATGCATGCATGTGCCAAAATAGTACCCCTTCTTACAAGTTGTTCATGTGAATTAAAAATAATTGTTCATGGAAAGAGTCTACACTACAAGTTAGGCTATTTTAAAATAGGATTAAGTTAAATGGGCTCACTAATGGGCCAATTTTAACCATGGGCTCTCCTATTTAAATTAATTAATTAATTAAGAGTGGGCTTAAAAGAGGAAAATAGGCTTAGAATTTAATTAGGCTCTTAAAATAGTCTTTTGGAAAATAAAGAGAACAAACTACTATATAAGAAATATTTTTATAAAAGAAATTATACGAATGAAATTAAACGTGCAAAACACGTAAAATCACAAATTCTACATAAGTAAAATTTAGGGTGTTACAACACTCCCTCCTTAGAATAGTTCCATCCCCGAAACTTCACAAAAGAGTGAGAAAAACAAGAAATACAACAAAACATAAGAAAAGAAAGGAAAAGAAGATACAAATCACACAAAGAGCTCAGGATGATCTTTCATCCTCTCCTCAGATTCCCAAGTAGCCTCTTCAACCAACTAGTTTCTCCAGACAACTTTGACCATCGGTATCGTCTTGTTCCTTAAGACATTCTCCCGACAATCGACAATCTCTATCGGAATCTCAGCGTAACTCAGATCCAACTGCAAACCCTCCAGTACTTCGGGCAAATGGTGACTCAGATCTGGAATGTACCCTCTCAGCATAGACACATGGAAGACATTGTGCACCTGAGACAACTCTTCCGGTAACTCCAACCGATAAGTAGTTTTCCCAATCTGCTTCAATATCTTGTACGAGCCTATGAACCTCGGGGCTAACTTCTCACCTCAGCCAAAGCGAATCACACCCTTACTAGGTGAAACCTTCAAAAAGAAAAAGTCACCAACCTCAAATTTAAGGTCCCTCCTCCGGTTGTCTGCATAGCTCTTCTGCCTACTCTGAGCATCCACCAACCTCTTCCTGATCAGATCGATCTTTTTAAAGGTCTGCTGCACAATCTCAGGTCCAAACATCTACCGCTCCCCAACTTCGAACCAACAGATAGGTGTTCTGCACTTCTTGCCATACAGAGCTTCGTACGGTGCCATCCCAATACTAGTATGAAAACTGTTGTTGTAAGCAAACTCCACCGGAGCTAAATGCCTTTCCCAACTGCCCCCAAAGTCTAGTACACAGCACCAGAGAATATCCTCAAGAATACGGTTGACTTCTCGGTCTGCTCATCGGTTTGAGGATAAAAAGCAATGCTGAAATCCGTCTTGGTACCCAAAGCTGTCTGAAGACTCCTCCAGAAATGTGAAGTAAACTGTGCATCTCGATCAGACACAATGGTCATTGGGACACCATGAATCCTGAAGATCTCACCAACATACAGCTCGGCTAATTTGTCCATCAACGAAGTGAGTTTCATCCCCAAGAAGTGAGCGGACTTGGTTAGTCGATCGACTATGACCCAAATCTCATCATTACCCTTGGAACTCTTGGGCAAACCCATGATGAAATCCATACTGATGTTATCCCACTTAAATTCTGGAATAGGTAACGGTTGCAATAGACCTCCGGGTTTCTGATTCTCGGTTTTGACCTGCTGACAGATCTCACACCTCGCCACCAACTCGGCCACATCTCATTTCAGACCTGACCACCAGAAATGCTGCTTAATATCCCTATACATCTTTGTACTCCCAGGATGTACAGAAAAAAGAGTAGCATGTGCCTCCTGAAGAATGCTCTCCCACAATTCTGCTTGATCTGGAACACACAGCCTCTCTCCAAATCACAGCACATCGTCCTTGATCTGAAACTCGGGCAACCTGCCAGCACCGACCTTCTCCTTCATCTTCTGAATCTCTGCATCTTCCTTCTGACTTGCAATAATTCTTTCATTCAGCATTGGTTGAAGCCTTAACTGAGCTAAAGATGATCCCAAGCCTTGCAGAACAACTTCAATACCAGCCCGATCCAACTCCTCTGCAAGTTGTCCCTGAGTTGTAATCAAACTAGCCAAACTGCTCTTGCGGCTAAGTGCATCAGCAACAACATTAGCCTTCCCAGGATGGTACTTAATCTCAGGATGAATGTCCTCAAGTACTTCCAGCCATCTCCATTGCCTCAGATTCAGATCTTTCTACTGATAGATGTACTTCAAGCTTTTATGGTCCGTGTACATGTTCAATTTTTCACCATACACGGAATGCCTCCATTGCTTCAAGGCGAAGATAATCGCAGCCAACTCCAGATCATGAGTCGGATAATTTTTCTCATGCGGTCTTAGTTACCTAGACCCATAAGCGATCACTTTCCTGTAGACATCATACTCAACACCTACTCTGGGCAACGCCAGAATGGAAGCAGTAGTCAGCCGCTCTTTCAACTCCTAAAAGCTTGCCTCACACTGCTCAGCCCACTTGAAGTTCACATTCTTCTTGGTCAGACTAGTGAGTGGCACGGCTATCTGAGCATAGCCCTGAATGAACCTCCTATAGTATCCAGTTAGCCCAAGGAAACTCCTGATTTCCTTCACTGTAGTAGACCTTGCCCAATCCTTCACCGCCTCTAGCTTCTGCGGATCTGTTGTCACTCCCTCCTTAGAAAGGATGTGACCCAGGAATGCCACTTCAGATTTCCAAAAATCGTACTTGGACAACTTGGCATACAACTCATGCTCTTGGAGCTTCTTCAAAAATGCTGCCAGATGCTCCGTGTGCTCCTCCTCCGACTTGGAGTACACAAGGATGTCATCGATAAACACCACGACGAAAGAATCAATAAACGGCCTCAGAACACTGTTCATCATATCCATAAAAATGTTAGGTGCATTCGTCACTCCAAACGGCATAACTAAGAATTCGTAATGCCCGTGTCGAGTTCTAAACACATTCTTATGCACATCTTCAGTTTTCTCTCGAACTTGATGATATCCTGATCAAAGATCTATTTTTGAGAAAATAGCTGCTCTTTGTAGACGATCGAACAGGTCGTCAATTCGGGGAATAGGATACTTATTCTGAACAGTGACCTTATTCAGCTCTCGGTAATAGATGCACATTCTCATCGAACCATCCTTCTTCTTTACCAATAGCACCGATGCTCCCCAATGTGACGCACTCGGTTGAATAAAGCCTTTCTCCAATAGTTCCTCAATCTGCCGTTTGATCTCATCGTGCTCCACAGGCGCCATCCTATACGGTGCCTTGGAAATGGGTGCACTCCCTGGCTGAATGGTGATGTTGAACTCCACATCACGATGCGAGGGTAATCCCGAACCACAAGAATTTGCTGCACCTCTACAGGAACATCCCTCTTGTTGATAGTTGCCACCAGACCAGAACATCTCTTCTTCCCTTAGAAAGTGACATCAGGACCACCTGGAGCCTTCATTGTTACTTCTTTGGTCTTGCACTCAATGCTTGCATTGCACACCGACATCCAATCAATGCCAATGATAACATCGAATCCCAAGACATTGAGCTCGATCAGATTAATCCCAAAAATTCTGTCCCCAATCTCGATCTCGCAGTCTGCATAGTATCGATCATTGGTTAAAGTCTCCCCTGATGGAGTAGCTACTGCCAAGACCTTGCCTGGAAAGACATTCGGTTCGACTCCCAAAACTTTAGCAAACTTATGTGATATAAAAGTGTGAGAGGACCCAGTATCGAACAAAACAACAACTTTCTTTCTATTCAAAATAAGTTCTCCTGTTACATAATACACACTCATTACATAACAGTTCACCATATAAAGCGGGAAAAAGAATAACAACAGAAAACACTCCTAAACATCCTCCTTTGTACCAGTGATGACGTGATCCACCTCATCAACGTCAGCTTCAGTCAAGGCAAATACTCGCCGCTGCTGGTACGGCTTCTTCCCAACTTACTACGTTGGTCCACTACAGGTGGCATTCTGCGGCTTGGGGCATTGAGACTGGTAATGCCCCGTCTCACCACAGTTGAAGCAAGTCACCACCGGAGGTCTCACCCAATTGTTTCTGGGTCTCCCAGCTATGTTGACAGCATTCGTTCCCATTGGTTTGAACCTCTGGGCCGGCGGCTATCCCTTGAAATTGCCAAAAAGTACGGGCCTCTTCCTAACGTTCCAGTTGGTCCTCTGATTCTGAACAGCATGGAACCGCTCCATGTTTGCCTCAGTGGATGCAGCTCGTTTGATCTACTTGTCAAACCTCCTGATACCAAGGGGTATCATCCTAGACCTCAGACTAGGCCTCAAACCATGCTCGAAATTTTGAGCCATCTTTTGCCACGTCCATCACCAGTTCGGGCACATACCTAGAGAGCTGAGTGAACCTCATCTCATACTCCGTAACTGACATGCCGCCCTGCTGCAGCGCCAGAAATTTCATGACCTTCTTCTCCTTGATGTCAGATGGAAAATAATGACTGCGGAATTCCTCCAAGAATTCCTCCCAGCCAAGCATAATATCTCCCATCGCCCGCTTCATCGACTGCCACCACACAGCCGTATCCTTCTCGAACTGCAGCGCCGGCAACGTCACCTTACTGCCCTCCGGAGTCCCCAAGACTTCGAAGATAGTCTCTACCTATCGGATCCAGTTGTCAACCGTGTCAGGGTCTGACTTCCCCATAAATACGGGTGGTTTCATTCGCTTGAATGATTCCACAAGTTTGTTGCTTCGGGTACTAGATTCACAGGCACCCTCCCTTGGTTTTGATTCATGGCAACGGCATTGAGTGTCTGATAGACCCTCGCTAGTTCTGTTTCCAAGTCCAGACCTTCTCTGCTTCGAGCTATTCTTTCGGCCATATTTGATGCAAAAGATCTATTAAATTCGAAGTAGAAAACATGAATTTAAATCAACTTTTCATTTCATTGAATTCCAAACTTTATACATTCGAATTTAAAATATTTCTGACATCAAAATGAAAGCAATAAGAAGATACAACAGCTTAGTTCCTACGGTTCCTCTTGGCTTCTCGAAGCTCTTCCCGTAGTTCCGCCACTTCCTCCTTCATTACATCGTACATGTTTTTCCTCTTCTCGAGTTCCCAAACACGATGACTGAGAGTTGCAATACTCTCCTAGCACTTCACACACTGTGCCTGCAGCAGCTCCGCTCTCTCCTTCTGAGTCTCTACCTGCCTCTGAAGAGACACAATAAGACTACTCGAAACTGGTTCTTCCTTGTCGGAGGAATCATCGATGAATCCGGAGGTGGAGTGATCTCTCTGGACACAGGCCATTCCTCTTCGAATTCTTCAGGATCTCCATCTGAATCAGCTTGCCCGGGGTAGTAATCCTCCTCAACTATGTGCCAGTCGTCATCTCCAGCTGGGTCGAGGTGGTCCGCCATCTTAGAGAAAGGAGAAGAAGAAGCATAAATCATAGAGCAACACAAATGTAAGTGACTTACTCATCCTATTCTCAATAGATTTCTGTGTCTGAGGAGGTTGCAGTCCTTCGGTCTAGTCCCGTACTGCAGTCTCTAAAGTGGTGGTCGAGTTTGCCACTTAGTACCCGTGCACGGACCTCACTCAAAAAGCCATGACAAACCTTTCGGTACAAAACCATGTACCCATAACGTCAATAATTCAAACTAAAACCCATGCACATAGGAATATGACGGCCTCGAGGGTCAAATCCCCCTATCCGACATGAGCTCCTCTCCCGTTCCTTACCCCGACTCTTTGGGAATTAACAGATCGAGATACAAGATCTGTGAACTCAAAACCTGAGAACCAAATCTGTATCCCTACAACAGGAAAAGTACAAGACCCGACTATGGTCTGCTAGTACTAATGCAATGTACATACCCCTAATACATCACTCTAATCCAAGACTCACTCCAACCATTCTGGTGACATAAAGGGGTCCTCCCACAATCTTGCCTATCGACTCGCGGCCTCGGTGACACAATGTCCTGCTCGCCACATCTCCTAGCTCGGAATTCGTCCCTCACCATGTCCCACTTTAATCCTTAACTGGCATGAATACAATTCGACGGCACCAACTTGGACGTCCAATGCCTCGGTAGAAGTTCACATCTTAGGGTCGATAGACGTAGGGTATCACCCTATCCTTGTGACTAAATCGAGTCACAACCTCCACAATAGGATTCAAACACCAACAAGACCAGCAATAGACACCATTCATCCCCAAACAATGAGTTATCAACTCTTAGGTATACAAGGGGAAAGGTTCTACCAACACTTAGTCAAAACCGTGACTAAACAAACTAGGGTGTTTTTGCCTGGAACATAAAAGAGTCATAACTCCCACAATACAACTCAGATTTGGGTGTTGAAGCCCAATCTAGAATGTTAAAGACCTAGACTAGTTGATCATCACCTCAGATTCAATCATCTCATTGCTCAAAATAGCCTCACAAATCTCAGCCTATGTACTTCCTGTACACTAGTGGCACCTTACCGATAGCATAAAACTCTACCTGCTCATCGAAATAATAAAAAACTAGGTTCTGTAGAAAGGTGTGAATGTCCTCTATAACTTTCTAGTTGATCACCAATCCCAATTGTTTCATGCGATTACCCTAAAATAGTCATTTTCCTCAGGTATACAGAACCACACATAAAGCATTACTCAAACAGAGCCTTCAGCTCAAAATCTGGTTTCTGTCCAACCTTGGGAAAATCATATCTATTGTTCTACTAAAGGGAAATTCTTTTAATAAGGTTTTTTGGAAAGCTCTAGATGTCTACTACAATTTCCTAGGTGTACACTTTCTCAAATTCTGCACTTACAGAGCCATAAGGGTACCCTCTTTTCAAAGTGTCAATACTGACTAGGTTCTGCATAGTACATGCAAAAATATTCATCATAAATCACATGCTTATCAAATGGTCACCAAATTTGCATTTCCAGAAATTAGACATTATCATGAGTAACATGCAAAAAGATTTACATCCAAATTCCAAGTATTCAAAGAGTTCTACCTGTTATAAATATGCATAAAAGTTCTGCAGTTCTACAGATACTGTCTTGACTACTCTTGTTTAGTTAATTTTGAACATGCATAAATTTCCGTCCAAATATTTTCACGATTTTTCTGTAGAGTTCAGACGCATCCAAGATAACATGAGTCACAATTCAGAAGTATAACATGAGTCAGTTAATTCTAAGAATTCCCACAAGTTCAGTTATCACAATAGACAGACCCAATCTCTACCTTACGATTCAGTCCTCAAAATAGATTTTATTAAAATATCAAATAACATCAGAAAATCCGAAATAAATCATGTATCTTCTAGACATATGTGATATCATTATGTGAAAATTTCAAGATCAAATTTCAAATATTTTGTTCTCTGGAAATTCGGAAATATGACATGCAGATCATGTTTTCTGTTTCCATTTTCGGATTCTAACAATCTACTACTAATCAACCATGCTCATACTATTAATGCTCATTGCATGCAAGAAAGTAAACAAGAATGAACATGAACAAGAACAAGTTCGGAGAACTCCCCACCCTTGGTTGGCTTGAGAAGATGAGATTTGTCTTGGGCTTCCTCCTCCAAATTTTATTCCAAAAGCTTGTGAACACTCTTTTTTGGCTCCATTCACTCTCTCCTTTTCTTTCTTTTTCTTCTCTGAAATTTGAGCTCAAGAGGGTGAGAAGGGGGGGTTTATCAAGAGAGGAGTGAAGGAGAGGGGGGGGGGGGGTTAGGGGTGAGGGGGCATGTGGTTTTTCCCCAAACCATGGTTTCTAGCCCCTTGTTTTTGGACACAAGGATTGGCTGAAATTTTTGGTCTTCATTACGCTTTAGATGAGAGATGAGATGTTAAATTTGAGTGCATGCGAAGAATATCCATTGTAGTACCATACAATTACATATTTGCATGTACACCACACTCAAAACTAGTGTATGTACTAGTATCGGTCCTTCTCATTCTCGTGTGTCATCAAGAACGCAACCACCCACACGAACCGCCCTGCAAACATAAATGCACTGCATTATTCATACATATATAATCAAGCAACACTGCAATATATATATATATATATATATATATATATATATATATATATATATATATATATATATAGGAAAAGGGGTATGAGCAACTTGCTCATTTACTAATTAAGCAATTGATGATGTGGCCTGCATGTGATTGGAAAAATCCTTAAAAGGGTTAGTTGTCCAATGTATCACATGCATGCCACATAATCAATTGCTCATTTACTAAATGAGCAAGTTGCTCACATCCCTTTTACCCTATATATATATATATATGGTTATATATATATATATATATAGGGTAAAAGGGATGTGAGCAACTTGCTCATTTAGTAAATGAGCAATTGATTATGTGGCATGCATGTGATACATTGGACAACTAACCCTTTTAAAGATTGTCCAATCACATGTATGCCACATAATCAATTGCTCATTTACTAAATGAGCAAGTTGCTCATAACCCTTTTACCCATATATATATATATATATATATATATATATATATACAGAATATTATCTTACCCAGGGTATTACACTTCCTCTGACTTCGAGTATACCAGGATGTCATCGATGAACACCACGACGAATGAGTCTATGAATAGCCGTAGAACTCTGTTAGTCATATCCATGAATATTGCTTATTACTAGCGCATTCACCATCCCGAACAGCATCACTAAGAACTCATAATTCCCATGCTGAGTTCGAAAGGCTGTCTTGTGTACATTCTCCTCCTTAACTCGGACCTGATGATAACCAGACCGTAGATCAATCTTTGAAAACACAGCTGCACCATATAGTCGATCAAATATATCATCAATCCGTGGAAGCGGATACTTGTTCTGAATCGTCACCTTGTTCAGTTCTTGATAGTCAATGCACATTCTCATTGACACATCCTTCTTCACTAGAAACACATGCACACCCCAAGGTGAAGCACTTGGTTTGATAAACCCTTTATGCAACAATTCCTCATGTTGTTTCTTTACCTCGTCATGCTCTACTGGTGCCATCCTGTAGGGAGCCTTAGATATCGGAGCACTGCCTGGTTGAATGTTGATGCAAAACACAACATCACACTGCGGCGGTAACCCCGATAGCTCATCTAAGAATACTGTTGGGAAATCTCGGACTACGGAAATTGCCCTAACTTCGTTTGGAATCTTCACCTTAGACATGGCTGCTACCACATTTTTGTAATCATTTCTCCCATGGAAAATCACTGTAGGTCCTCTCAGTGCCTTCACCACCATTACTTTACTCTTACACTTGATAATGACATCATAGATCGCCATCCAATCTATGCCCACGATCACGCCGACCCCCAAAACTCCCAACTCAATAAGATCAATTCCCAAAAGCCTTCCCCCAATCTCAAAATTGCAACCCGCACAATATCGATCGGCAATCAACTCCTCTCCTAACGGCGTTGCTACCAACAAGACTCTGCCTGGAAAAACCCTAGGTACCACACCTAACACTTTTGCAAACTTGGGCGACACAAATGTCTGCAAAGTCCCAGTATCAAACAAAACCTTTGTTTTCATTCCATTGATTAAAACATGTCCTGGTACATGAAAAAATTTAATGTTCAATACTTCATATTATTCTTATACAAAGTTTCAATTAATATACTTCAACCAACAATTAAAATTCCTGCGTACTCGTGATTACATTTTCAGAGTCCTCGGCATCCTCCTCTATCAATGCAAACACTCTCCCCTGCCTCTGTGATTTGTTCACATCAGTGCCACTATGCTTCAGCTGCGGACAGTTCGGCCAAATGTTGCCCTCCTTGCCACATAGAAAGCAAGTCCGAGTCCTCGCTGCTTTAGGACACATTGACCTGATATGGCCTGTCTCACCACAGCCATAACAAGTCACCCCTTGAGCCGACACGCCTCATTTGCTGGGCTTGCTGAATCTGCCCTTCTTCTCTAGGAATTTCCTCCAACTCTGACCACCCGCTGCAGGCCTCTTGTTTCTATTCCAGGACTCCTACTTCTGGTGGAACTGCTCCATGTCAACCTCTATCATGGCCGCTCACCTGACGAGCTTATTGAACATTCTGATCCCTAATGGTATCATCTGGGACCTCAAGTTTGGCCTCAAGCCCTGCTCAAACTTTCGTGACTTCCTCACTTCATCTACTACTAGCTCCGGATCATACCTTGACAACTGCATGAATTTAGTTTCATATTCCCGCACTGACATGCTCCCCTGATGCAGTTTCATGAACTCCATTGCCTTTTTCAACTGTATGTCCAAGGGAAAGTAATGCTTCCTGAACTCTTCTAAGAAAGCCTCCATAGTCACCAGCTCCGCACCAAAGATCCTCTTCACGGACTGCCACCACCTACCCGAGTCTTTCTCTAGTTGCATCGTGGCCAACTTTACTTTGCTAGCCACAGGGGTCTCCAGAACCTTGAAGACAGTCTCCATCTGCCTTATCTAATTGTTAGCCACATTGGAATCGGCTTGTCCCTCAAAAATAGATGGCTTCATCCGCTTAAAAGATTCCACCTGCTAGATTGGATCTGCATTTGGAAATGTCAGCTCTGCTCCATGGTGCCAACCTACTCCATCTGTCATGAAGGCGTTCAGAGTCTTATAGACTCGGGCAATATCGGTTTCCAAAATCGAGCCTGCCTCCATTGGAACTTTCAATTCCATTACCATTGTTTCCATTCCTAGTTCGTGGGCCTGCCATTGCTCTGAGTCAACAAAACACACCATTTTCGTTAGAAGAAACAATCTTGCAAGAATCCACATCAATGCCCAGAATATTAAATTTTATTCACTTGCCAAAAATCCATATATCAAAAATATCGATAAATAAATTAATTTATTAAAAGTAGTTTATACATCTCTAAAAAATGGCTAAAATAGCTTTATTTAAATCTAGAAAACTCAAATAATAACAATCATAACAGCAATCAGCCCTTGCGGCACCTCTTGGTCTATCGGAATTCATTTTGCCATGCATCGAGTTTCATCTCCAGTCTATCGCAACATCGACAGTAACGTTCTCTCCACACTTTGTATATTTGTCTAGTTTGGTGAAATGTTCCTCTGCTGCACATTAACCTTCTTCAAGATCTTTTTTCCTCTCTTCCATAGATGTGATACGTCGCTGGTTCTCCACATGATTCTCCTTCAAGTTAGCTCTCCACTGATAAACATGCATCTCACGTCGAAGCGATGCGATAACTCGATCCTCGGGGTTAGTTCAAGCGATTCATCTAAGGATTCACCCAAAGATTCCCTAAGAGGGGGATTGATCTCCCGTGACACCTTTGGTTCATCTTCTTCCTCCGGCTCTTCTTCAAACTCCTTTTCCGGATCCTCCTCCGGATATTGCTCAGAATCCTCTAAGGGGTCCTCGAGAAAAATAGCTTCTTCAACATTTTCCATAGGATTGTGATAATCGGCCATCCTACACAATACGAAAAAAATATCAGTACAAGTATAGAGTAACACAAATGCAAGTTCAAACAACTACACATTCATGACTCTAAGACTGATACACACTCTAATGTCCACCTGGGTACTCACGCTTTAATGTCCACCTAGGGTTATTCCCCATATCATGTTTAGTGTTACTTATTGAAACGTGCTCTGATACCACTTCTGTAGCGCCCTGGATTTTCATAATAGAAATAAGAGACACAAATTTAGAATCTTTACTTCAAATGTAAACTAAACACTGCACAATTATAGGGAAATTTAAAACTTTCTTACAACAGTCCATAATACAATGCACAACAGAAATTTAAATACACTTTTATTACAACTTGTTCTAAACAGTTAAACTCAAACTTCTCATAAACCCGAGTTTTAACTCTTGTCTAAGCCATTCACTTGCAAATCCTGCAAAACTGACAAAAACTGTGGGTACATCAGTTGAATGCAATTGAAACAATGCTGATAAAAGCAGCGACTCTCCAAAGTCTAATAACCAAACACTTGTTGCAAAAATAAAAACAACAATAAAAGAATCATAAATCAACAATTAATACTGAAACAGAAAGAATAAATGTGTTTCAGGAAAAACAAGCAAAGATACATAAAACAATGTTCAAGAAAACGCAATGCACATAATGCACACTTGTTTGGATTCTATGCCACTCATACAACCTAGGTCTGAGGGCAAGCCCTTAGCATTTACTTGTTTAGGGTTTAATCCCTCACTATGCAATCCAATATTGGTGACAAAAGCAAGATTAGACACTCATCGAATAGGCCCCAATCCCCAGAATACATCAGCTTGACTGTACAAGCGTAAACGCGCAAGCATCCCATAAGCATCATTCTAACTTTGGAGAATCACCTTCCTGCCATACATTCCGCAAATTGACCCCAGTCCTGGAATACAATTCGTCAGACTGTACAAGTGTACCGCACGAACATACCATACAATCTGCAAATAGACCCCAGTCCCGTAATACAATCTGCCAGACTGTACATGTGTACCGCGCGAACATACCAAATCCATCTCACTTCTAGACATTCCGCAAATAGACCCCAGTCTCAGAATACAATCTGCCAGACTGTACAAGTGTACCGCACGAACATACTAGAGAAAAATAAAATCACACAGTCCCGGAATACATCCACCCAACTATTCCGAGCCCATACTTACATTCCAATGTTCCGTTACAATTCCCAATCTAGTGCATGTCCTTAGGTTCTAACATAGCTAACCATAGCCACCAAGAGTTAGCTCACCCTGCCAGACTTAACTCATCAAAATTTGGAACACTAGCCCCTCTAGCTAATTCCCACAATCAAATAACCACAGCCAGTATCCTAGGGGTTTTTCTCATCCTCTAGTGCTCACAACTCATTGCCTCAAGCATCCATATAGGTTTCTCACATTAACCCTAACTTTTAATCAAGAACCTCCACTTGCTTCAGTCATTAAAAAAATATTCTTTATTTGCTCTTTTCTAAAAACAACACTCTTTCCACAACACCACAATTGTAAATCAAAACCTCAAACGGAATACTTCATTCCAAAAATAAGACATTCGTACATCCACAAAATCTCTTCAACATTTTATGTTTTATTTAATAAATCATCGTTACCATAAACGAATTTCTTTTATGGAAACAAAAATCCAATCCACTATAATTCTTTGAATTCAACTTTTAAACTCCTCTTTGCGTATATATAAAATCAACATCAATTTTCTGGAATTCAAATCAATCTAAACTGAAAACAAGCATCTTTATTTTTTGGGATTTCATCCCTAAAATCTGCAATTCTTTAGTTCCAAAATCTGAAGGTTTACCTCTTTAAAAACTGAAACTAAACCCTTTAGAATTCAAAGTTTTCACTGTTCAAAACTAACACATATACCGCCTAAAAACTGAGAATTATATCCATAAAAATACATATTTACACACTCGAAGTCCCAAATCGAACACATGAAAATCTGACACTAGATTTCTATAAAAACCTGAAACTTTGCGACATTCGAAACTTAATTTAACAATCAATAAAACATCATACTATTGCAAAATATATGCACATACATACATACCCATGCATATACTAGGACTCTCAACCCTAGTACACAACCCCATGCCAAAAGAAACCCAACCTGAGCCCCACAGTGCAAGAACAACCGTTGTCTGCACTGTGTAGACCCGAGGTCAAAACAGTGCAACGGCACTGTGCTGACCGCACCGAGACCCCCCTTGGAACTTCAACCCTAACCCTAGGTTTTAGCCACCGAAACCCTAGGTCACACATTTTTGGGTATTTTCAATGATTTTAGTACTCAATTCATGCATAAAATTCTAATATTCAACCCATCAAGATCTCACATCAAAACAATAAATAACTCATAGAGATTTTATCTTTTGATTCTCTTAAACATTGATCTAAACATTATACAATGAGATCTACACTTCTACATCAATATATAGTTTCTTTTAACCAATTTTCAAAGGTAACAATTTGATCTTTTGTGCATGACATCATCTAATCATTAAAGAATAAATTATCATATGTTCTAGGTTAGATTTTCATGCATATCATCCATAAATCTACATCTATTACTCATCTCTATAAATTTTCTCATAAACGACATCACAACATGCTAATATAATCGTAGATTCACAAAGGTCAAATCCTGGCATGCTACTACAATACTCATGAGAAAATAACAAGATAAGAGAGATGGAGGAAATGCCCACCTCTAGTAGATTTCAAAATAGAACTCTAAAAAATCTTCTTCTCCCAGTGCAAAACTCCTTCTCCACTTGCTCCAAATATTAACAAAATCACCTGACAAAGAAGAGACCGAAACGCACTATTCACCCTCTCTTTTATATGGCCAGGGTGAAAACATTAGGGTTTGTGAAGGATTTCTACAATAAAGTCCCCCTCAATTCCCATATTAGCACATTAAGTTATTTATACAATCTTTCCATATCAAAATCTAATCAAATAAGGATTTAATCCTATCCTTAACTACCTTTAGTTTGCCGTCCCCCAAATGCAACCAATTAAAAATTTGAATTCAAATTTAGGCTCTTATCTTGGCCTAATTCGCTTATTATCACAAAAGCCCCTTTTTCCAAAAATAATTTCAAAGGTAATGTTTCTTATTCCAAAAATTTTCAAAATAAAAACATATCAATTAAATAAGATAAATTAATTCATTGACACAAAATTTTATGATTTGCATTTCATAATATTTGCATATGTTTTGCATGTGCAAAACAATAATTTCACAAAACAGTCAAAATAGTCAAATAAATAAAATTAAAATTGTTTATTAATTCAAATTAATACATTTAAATATATGGGGCGTACATTTATAGACTCTAAGAGCGGACATTCTAAACATATATAACCAGGATGAAATTCTGTGGAAACAGAGATCAAGGGTCTAGTGGCTAAAAGAAGGTAATGCGAACACTACATTCTTTCATCAAACTGCAAGCATGAGAAGACGCACTAATTTCATTCACTCCTTGGAGATCGATGGTAGTTTGGAAGTTGATCATGTTTTTCTAAGGGAACACATTGATGGTACTTACAAAAGGAAGTTTAAGGAAGCACAAAAGATGAGGTGTTACGTCTCTAAGGAGTTCTAGGAACAAAACTTGGCCACTGTGCAGTCTGCTTTCGATCAATTAGAAAGGCCATTCTCCTCTGAAGAAGTCACAGTAGTTGTTTGGGAGTTAGGTGAGGATATGGCTTCTTCGCCATATGGATTTCTGATAAAGTTCTACAAACATTTTTGGGAGATAGTCAAGGTGGATCTCATGAGGATCTTAGATGAGTTTAATTTGGGTCAACTCGAAATGAAAAGACTCAATTATGTTAACGTCATTATTATCCCTACGAAGAAGGACGTTGAATCTACCAATAACCTAAGTCCTATAAGTCTTGTTCTTAGTTGTTCGCTAAATATCATATCAAGAATGTTAGCAACAAGACTTAGGGTGGTCATTATGGTTCTCATTGATGATTACCAAACTGGTTCCATTGTTGGGACTCCCTGATGGAATTACAACCACATATCAATGGATATCTCCTTAAGCTAGATTTCAAAAAGGCATATGACAGGGTGGAATGGGAATGCATTATCGAGGTTCTGCAAAAGCTAGGACTTGACGAGAGATCGATCAATCGGATTGAGGCATGGCTACAGAGGATTAGGTTAATAGCCTTTTCAATGGAAAACAGGGATGGAGATTGGATGCAAGCGAGGACTTAGAGAGGGTCATACACTTTTTCAAATTTGTTTACACTTGTGGTAGATGGCCTCAATAGATCACTCTAACACCTGTCTGCAAATGGTCAGATATAATGGCTGGGTGAGAGAAGGGGTGTCACTGCATGTGTAAATCTGCAACACGTGGATGATACACTCATCTTTGGAAAGTCCATATCACCGCAGGTAGTCACGATCAAATGGTTTCTTTAATGTTATGAACTATGGTCAGGATTGAAGGTCAACTACCATAAGAGTTCCATAATTGCTCTAGGTAATATTAATGCCCATTTGGTCAATATCATTGGAATCCTCAATTACCCGATTAAGGAATTCCCTATGAAGTATCTAGGCCACCCAATAAGGACCGGAAAGCT
The DNA here is from genome assembly GCA_017893485.1 of Hemerocallis citrina. NCBI lineage: Eukaryota > Viridiplantae > Streptophyta > Magnoliopsida > Asparagales > Asphodelaceae > Hemerocallis > Hemerocallis citrina. Next base: position 5,797,737 of record CM030366.1, on the reverse strand, counting down.
CAAGAAGCAGGACTGGAACGTTTATTGAAAAAACATTAGCTGAGGCTGGATGACTGGAAAGGGAAGCTGCTTTCGCTGAAGGCAAGAAAAACTCTGCTTAATGCGGTCATTTCGGCTATACCATTGTACTATCTATCTAGCTTTAAAATGCTGGTTTCGGTAAAAAAGAAGATAGGCCAACTCAGAAGAAGGTTCCTTCGAATTGGAAATGTGTCTGAAAAGAAGGGGTACCCCCTGGTCAAATGGGACATAGTTTGCAAGCAGAAAGAATTTGGTGGCATTTTCCAAATAAATGATGAGATAGTGGATCATTTGTTTCTGCAATGCTCATTTGCCTCCATTGTTTGGAGTAACATTCGACATTCTCTTGGGCTTACGAATGACTGCCACAGTCATTCCAAGCTTTGTGGAAAGACTGGAGGTCTTCCAACATTATGAATGGAGACCAAGAGTTATGGGACCATTGTTGTCTCATCGGTCTCTTGGGCAATATGGGGGGAGAGAAACCACAAGATTTTCAATTCTATCTGTGTATGTGCATCAACTTTTACTTCAAATTAAAGATAATACCATCTTCTTATCAGGATTGGCATCACCGATCACCAACAAGAAGGCCAAGGAGAAGCTTGCTGGGATCGATGCTTCTACCTTTGAGGTGGACTCAGTGGAGGTTGATAAGACTCAAGAGGGGAGTAGTGATTCACGTACGAGTCACCACTCTCGTGCGGTTGTGGTGGAAACCCTTTGGTTTGGAGCTTGGCTATGTTTTTTGGGTTTAGCTCCACTCCTTTGGGCGAGTGGTTATCCACTTTACTACTGTATCTTTGCTCTTTGCACTAGTTTTGTATGTCATTTCTTTTGAGGTACGCTTTTTTCACTTTATATTTTGGTGGATGAACATGTAACGCCCCGTCCCAATACTCAGACAATTTTATTATTTTTAGAAGACAAATTAGATACTATGTAGTACAACTGCCCACCACAGGCTGCCTCTCAAAAGGTGGTTAACCAATTAGGTGTCTCTTGAACATAGGTATTTATATTTATATTAAACTATTTTTTGTGTACTCCTGATATGGGATTATTCTAATCAATTCTCATCTCTTTTACTCAATCGCATGTACATATGAAAGCCCGTGGGCCCCCTTCCTGCACATGTCACTATCGAAGACAAGGCAGTGCTCTGCCTTCTTCAAGAGCAGGCGGCCCCACACACGGTTTGCCATGTCACCCGGGTGACGTCACCCATCAAGCATGCTGCTTTCTTAAATCCTTCATGTGTGGGCTCCTCTCAACCCTCCTCTTTCCTCATATATATATATATATATATATATATATATATATATATATATATATATATAGAAATTATGGGGTATTACATACACCCCACCTTTAGAAATCAGCGTCCTGCTGAGTACGGGGCATGCCATCTAGCATAGGATCCTCCTTTCTAGTCGATGTGGCATCATCCTCGATCCCGGAGATCAATCACTCTCAACATCTGCAGATCATACCCCGATCCCGGAGATCAATGACTCTCAACACTGCGGATCATACTGAGGCCCTCTTCCACACTCAATGTCGAAAGTCGGCTCTGATACCATTTGTAATGCCCCCCAATACTCAGACAATTTTATTATTTTTAGAAGACAAATTAGATACTATGTTGTACAACTGCCCACCACAGGCTGCCTCTCAAAAGATGGTTAACCAATTAGGTGACTCTTGATCCTAGGCATTTATATTTATATTAAACTATTTTTTGTGTACTTCCGATATGGGATTATTCTAATCAATTCTCATCTCTTTTGCTCAATCTCGTGTACATATGGAAGCCCGTGGGCCCCCATCCTGCACACGTCACCATCGAAGACAAGGCAGCGCTCTGCCTTCTTCAAGAGTAGGCGGCCCCACACACGGTTTGCCATGTCACCCGGGTGACGTTATCCCATCAAGCATGCTGCTTTCTTAAATCCTTCACACGTGGGCCCCTCTCAACCCCCCTATCTCCTCATATATGTTATATATATCTATATTTTTAATTTTTTTGAAATTACGGGGTATTACAGGACATTATGAATATCATTCGACTTTGGTCGCTTTTGTCGCTTTATTAATTTCTAGTTAATGATGTAATATCCCCAAAATAATTAACAATTATTTTGTACAACAATATTTTGTATATAAATATTGTTGCATTATATATTTTTATTTTATTTTGGCATATGAATGTTGTTGCACATGAATTGTGCACCTTCTTTTGTATGTTTCCATATACACACCAGTTTTGTTCATACACATATACCCATACAATTGTAGCCTATAATTATTGACTTAAATGAGGGTTATGAGTAATTAGTTTGACCTGGGGGGTTATGTCTAAAAGTGGGGACACCTGAGCTAACCCTAGAGGATTCTACACTCTCCCACACTAACCCACACCCTCTTAACCCATTTAGCCGGCCAAACCCTCACTCCCTCTCTATATATATGTGCATGTGTAAGGGTATGAAAAACCCTAGCTTATTTTCCAACATTTTAACTTCATTCACATTTCTAAATTTTCATACCATTTCCAAAAATTCTCAAAACTTTCCCTAGGTGTTATTTTACCTATTTTTTTAGCACAAGCTAGGTGGAGAAGACCCAAAGAAGCAAGGAGGAGATGGAAGCTAGTTGAAACCAAGAGTGTATTGGAGCTTGTAAATCAATGTGGGTATTCTTCAACCCTCATTGTTGTTAGATTGTATGTATCTATCCGAAATCATATCTCTTTGAATAAGAGTAACATAGTGTGGAAATTTTTAAAGAAACTTCTTGTATGTTTCTATAACATCTCCACCAAATTTTATAATTTTTGGATAATATTTTCTATTTTAATAAAATTGGAAACCACGGTTGGTATGAACTGCAATTTGCCTTGTTTACTACTTCTACTTAAATAATTCATCTCTCTCTAACTATGTGGTATTTGAAGTTGAATTCTCTTTATATGTGATACTTGTATGTGTCTATTACATCCTCAAAAAATTTAATAATTTTTGGATAATATTTGATGTTTTAATAATATCTGAAACCACTGTTGGTATGAGCTGCAATTTACCCTGTTTACTACTTCTACTTCAAAAAATCATATCTCTCTAACTATGTGGTATTCCAAGTTGAAATTTTTATATGTGATACCTGTATGTACCTAGAACATTCTCACAAAATGTTATGAATTTTAGAAAATTTTAGTATTTTAAATTAATTTTGAACTCATGACTGGTTAGAAATTTTTAGTTTCTGGAAATTTGTACACCTTTCAGTTTTTAATTATTTTGACCTCCTAAATGAAGTATTTTGAGAAACATCCCAACTAATAACTTGTAGTAAACTCAGAGAATTCTGTAAAGTCTGAGAAATCAAAAATCTAAGTAGCATACGAATTACAGTGATTTTTACAGTAAACAGAAACTGCATGTTAAATTTTTAGCTTACTGTTTTGATGTTATGCACGTTGCCATGAACTTAGGACTTATAAATTGACTTTAAAATGCTTGTTTTTTTATTGTTAATTATTTCATGATGTGTAGATGAGTTTGAGCACCAATAGATGATAAATTATTTGTGGTATAGTTAATTTTCCTAGTCCATTTGAGCAACTAATTGCTATTTGCTCATAGATTAAGAAGTGATGTTTACGATGTATGTTGTATAATTGTTATGGGGTGTTCGATGAGTGCACCTTAGTATAATGCAGCCCTAGTCATAACTTAAACCCATTGTGATAAGGACAGGCACTAGTTGGGCGTGTACTCACCTGTCAAGGGGACATGTGCGGCGTTGTCTCATCTGGGACAATTGCAGCGTTGTCTCGACTGTTAATTTCTGAGATTTAGTGACAATAGAATAATGTAGACATAAGTCACAAGTCCTGTCGGAACTTAGGGGATGGCACTAGTTGGGCGTGTACTCACCTGTCAAGGGGACACATGCGGTGTTGTCTCATCTGGGACACGTGCCGCGTTGTCTCGACTATTAATTTTTGATATTTAGTGATAAGAGCGGAATGCGGACGTAAGTTACAAGTTCTGTTGGAACTTAGGAGATAGACCCTTAATTTTCTGTCTATGTTCTGGGTTATCAATAAGAACAAGAAATAAGAGTTTAACTCTAAGTCATTGGTGGAGTATGGAAAGGCCTACCGGTCCACCTTATGATTGGATAACTTTTGGTATGGTTCGGGTGTGGGGAAAGACCACCGGTTCCGACAAGGTTGAACGATCATCGGCATGTCAGGAAGTGGAGAAAGACCACCGGTTTTGTGCGAAGTGGAGAAAGACCATTGGTCCCAACAGAATGGAGTGATCACCAGACTGCTCGGGAGTAAAGAAAGACCACCGGTCCGCTGCAGTAGCGGATAGACCGCATAAACTACAACTCTATCAGTCAATAGATGAATGTCAGAAGTAGGAAATAGTACAAGAGTAGGTTGCATGGCAAGGAATCGAACCCTATTAACTGGGGGAATGTGAGCTCCATTTTGGGAGTATGTATTATGGGACACATACGTTTCCAAATCAATTTTTCATTAGATTAGGAGCATGGTGTGCATTTTGAATTTGTGCATTAGAATCTAACTCATGGCGTACACTGACACCTGTGATTTGACTTCACATTTTTCTTTTGCATCAATTATTGGTTATTTAGGTTTTGGAGATCGCGGGTTTCATCCGCATTGCATCAGTTGCATTCAACTGACGTGCACACAATTGGTTAGTATGCAGGACTACCTGATTGTGAGAGCATGGGACTCGAGCTGCGGGAGGCATCCAGATAGAGAAAATATTGTTCTGTGTACAATGTAATTATTGGTGTAATTCATGATGTAAATTATATGTAAGACTACATTGTACAATGTAATAATGTAATAAAAGTTTATAATTTCCTGTATTTTTCTCTATTGTGTACTCATTGAAGTAAAGATTTTGGGTATGTATCACGAGTTTTCGGTGTACGAAAATCCGAGCACTACAAATGAAAATTGTAGTGGCTTTTGCATCACTGATTCGATCAAAATTAAATAAATAAATAAATAAATAATAAAAACCTTATCATCACCGCCTTCATCATCGATCCACGATTAGCATCCACACCAATGGACTAGCCATTTGGGTTGCCATTTTTATTTTTTGGTAACCTAAAGATCAACTTTAAAAAAAATGGCAACAGGTTCTACACCAATGGTTGCTATTTGGGTTGCTAAATATATTTATAATAGTGTATAATAGTGTATATATAGATTTATAATAATGTATATAATAATAATAATAATAATAATAATAATAATAATAATAATAATATATATATATATAGCGGATGCAGAAAATCAATCCAAGTTGAAGAGATAGAACGTAAAATAGAAATGAGTTTTATTTATTACATAGTAGTAGCACACACATACACTATTTCTTTTATTTCTTACCATGAACCTTATGCCTTAACACCAACCCATGGCTTCTCCTTATATAGGTGGAGAAAGGCTTAGAATATCATTACGTCATGCATACATAATTATTACAAAATACACAACATACATGAAGTTAATATGTTTCATACTTGAACATATTCTTCATGTCCCTTTCTTCATGAAACTTTCTTAGTAAGCTCCTTCTTAGGAAACTTCTTAAATAAGTTACTAAAAAATAAATATGTCACATCACCATGCTTTTGTTTCATCCTCCCACTCTAGGAGTGATATTCCTGTCACGTCTTTATTTCCTTTGCTTTATCATTTCTTGGAGTTGCTGTTGAAGTAGATGGGTGTCATATCTTAGTTGATCAATGTACTTTACCATTTTATAATTGTCGAGTTTTGGATGTTTGATATCATTTTTTAGTTGACTGATATCCTTAGGTCTATTGTATTCCGATGTTCTTGACTACTATGTTGTTACTGTTGCCCACACTGCTTTTACTATCACTGTCTTTTCTGAGTAGGTGCCGATTAATGTGTTGGCTTCGTCGTGGAATAGCTACTGATTAGACTCTTCAGAATCATCCATTCCCTCAAATTATGGGGTGAAATTTGTGTTGGTTTTATCTGTATTTTATACTGACCATCACAAGAAATTGAGTCATGCTCTTCTAGATTTTCTTCAATCACATTGTATACGTCATAACATCCTAGACAGATGTAATAATCGTCTTCTAGATTAAATGCTAGATTTCTTCGAGTTGCTGCAACTAATCTTCCTGCTATTAGAAGTAGCCAGTTTATTTTGCTGTAAAAATATTTTTTATGCTCATATGAAGCCTTGTACTTTTCCGCTTTGGATATAGCCAAATTTTAAATGTGTTTCTTCTATTGATATATTTGCAGAAATTTTGAAAACACAGTAGATTGAAATATTGCAAAAACTGTTTTAATTTTTTTTTTGAATTTTTTATAGGAACTTTAATAATCATGTTTTCAAAGCTATCAAAATCTTCTTTTGATCAGTGGTATCATGTAGTTTTGAAGAAGAAATTTCTTCTTCTGTATTTTTGTATATAATAGTAATTTTATTTCCTGAAACTATAAATGTTTCTTCTGGAATTTTGGCTTGTTTAGGATTTAAATCATTTATGAATAATTTCATATTATTATTAAAAGTAATATATTTTTGTTCAATTATCTAAGGTTTAATAACCTTTCATGTTCCTACTTCGAATAATTGTATGTAATCTTTAAATGTTTTTGCTTTGAAAGTAACAACTTCATTAAGGGCTATGCAACTCTTCCATCAAATACATAGAATTTTTTATCCGAGTTTCATTTCTATACCTTTAAAATTAATAGATTAAGGACAAATATCAGTAATATTTTATTCCTTTAATGCAGCAGAAAAACTGGGTTATGTATTGAATGCAAATATTTTGCATGCTAAATTTGATTTAGTTCCCCCAATTATAGAATGTAAAGGATCGTTAATCCTTTCATCTCTTACTATCATCAAAATTAGTGTGTCTATTCTAGCACGAAATTGTGCAATAATTTTTATTTGTGTCAATCCTAGATGAAGATAATTCATCTTTGGATATATTTTTGTTTTATTCTTTTTACATTATCATCGCTTATAAGCTTTATTGATGAGAGATCTTGAATTCCTTTTAATTCTATATTTCCATGCATTTTTTTTTCAAAAATGTAAGTACTTTAGAAATAAACCTTGATATAATAGATTTATCAGTTTTATACACATCTTTTTAATCTGAATGATGAATCATTTCTAATAGTTTTGTTAAGTCATCATCGGATATATCATAGATATCTCTGTAACTATTATCGATATCAGTATTGGTGGTATCTTCTCTTAAAACATTCATATTTACTTTGTATTCTGTACTAGATATATGTGTACTAGTACAACCAGTTTATTCTATTTCTCGGACTCTTCCTATCGGAAGTTCTTCGTATTTGAGTATTAATAAATATGCAATAATAACTCCTCGATGTATTTTTATAGCAAAATGATTCAAACTTTTAAAGAATGTCAAAATTCTGTTCCTGTGTTCACAAGTTAATATTCCATTTATAACAAATAGTTGCTTTTTTTATACCGCGGTAGTGTTAACTATTTGCCCATAATATCCCTCGGAGATCATTATTCGTAAGTCCAGTAGGAAATCTAATAGTGAATATCTTTCTATTATGATGCTTTCGGCTGCTCGTAAATTTAGGGTAGGAGAGCATGTATTGTCTCTTGTTGGTAAAAAGACTTTCGAAGAAAGTGTTTCTACCCAGATAGCATTAGCAATTTTATTAATCATTATCATATTTAACTATTCTATTTCTAAAGAAGAATCAGAGTAATAATTGCTTTCATTAACAGATGATAATTCATAAACATAAGTTTCTTCATCTGTAGGAAATTTCTCAACGGTTTGGGTATGAATATCATACTCTTGTAACTTATCTATATAATAAAACACAAAGAAAAGCTATCAAGTGGCTCTTCTTCAACAGTCAGGAAATCAATGGTCCAGATCTAAGCTCCCAAAAGACATTCCCCCCCCCCCCCAAAAAGTTTTTCCCCAAAACTCAAATTCAAATCCCCCCCACAAAAAACAACTCCTTTATTTATTTAATTCTCCCTCTCTCTCTCTCTTTCTCTCTATCTCTTATCTCTCTAGCTCCAATTTCTCTCTCTCACTCTTCCCTAGGGTTTTTAAGCCGCCAACTCCAAATCCCTAAAACCATTTTCTTAAATCTTCGCTTCCATTCCATTGGCGAAGCCTCCATCGTCCGCTCAAGTGTGAATCTCAAAGCAAATCCATATCCAAATCTAGTTTCGAACCCCAATCAAGATGTCGTTGTCGATATCTGATCCACTACTGATTCTGTATCGGCGACTTCCCTCCACCAAATCAAGTGCGGATATTAAGAGACTGCATATCAGCGACTCCTCTCCACCGAATCGAAAGCATCTACATGAGATGCGGCGACTCTGATTTCATATCATTAACCGAATTCTCATTCTAATTTTTAATTTTGTGTGTGCATGGGATAACTGTAACAGAGTAATGACAATTTTGTCCTCGTGTGTTACGCACGTGTATTTTGTACCGTTACGAGTAATATTCGTAACGTATTTTTATATAAATTTCATATTCTGATTATTTATATGTTTTCCGTTTTCTCAAAACTCAATGATTTATTTTAATCCTTGTGTTTTTACGTACATTACACATGTTTTCAACACACGTGTTGATTACGTATATTTTCCGTTACGTGAAATATCTATAACGTTATTAAATATGCATGTTTTCCATTTTGACTGTTTTTCGTTCTCTCAAGTTAATTTTTAAAAATTAGCACGTGCATCGCACATTAATTTTTATGTGCATTTTTTACTTATAAAATTTTCTAAGATGACAAGTATATTTTTACTCTCATTTTATTTGTCACAAATTGTATTATTTATTTTCTAATTAAAAACCCATGGGCCTAAAGATCATCTTAAAGTCCATTAGAAAAATTATTTAAAAGAAAAGCCCATTAGTTAATCTACATTTTTAATAAATATTTTTTATCCTACACTTGTCATGTAACAACATGTACAATCAAATAAATAACAACTAACTAAATGAGAAGTGTGCACATTTGGAAAATCCAAGGGTTGGCCAATTCATGAAGGAAGAAGAAGAGTTAGGAGTTTGCGGTAGTAATGGTGGTGGGTGTTGAATGGGCAATTATATTTTTGGTAATGGGTGTCTCTTCATTCACCCATTTAACCCTATAAATACCACGCCTTTTCTTCATGAAATCTTGTACCAAATATCAAAAGAAAAGAAAAGATAAGAAAGATAAGAAAAGAAAGAGAGGAAAAGAATAAGAGATTTATTTGAGTTCTTGCTTGAAGGAAGGAATGCTTGCTAGGAGAAGAAGGGAGTCCCATTCTTGGAGCTAGGAGTCATCGACTAGGAGTTCATTTTCTTCTTCAATTAAATTGGGTGATTTCTTGAACTTTCTAAAATTTAGTATCATGCATGTGTAGGAAAATTGATATTTAAAATTATTTATACATATGAGTAGTGGTTAATTTGTGATAATGATATTTAAATAAAATGCCTGCTAATTAAGAGATTATCTTGTAGATAAGTTGAAATTATGTTGTTTGGGTGCATGGTAATATATTATGATTGTATTGAATGAATTGGATATAAGTTTGTACTCAGAGATACTAATTCATGCCAAAAAAAGTTACTGTTTTGAGTTTTATTTGCCCATCAAAAAATTGTATCTAATAAAATATTTGGAATCTAGAACAAAAACTTTTTTGGGTGCATTTTGTATGTGTCAGGATCAACCCTTTAAAACTTCATAAGATTTGGAGGTTGTTTACTATTTTAATAAAATCTAAACTCAGAACTGGTTAGTAGTTGATTGGTTGCTGGAAATCTATACACATTTCGGTTTTTGATCAATTCAGCATTGTAAATGAAATAATTTGAAAACAGTCAGAATTAAGAATTTGTAGTAGACTCGTTAACCTTTCTGAAAAGTCTAAGAAATCAAATTTTCACAAAGAATTGAATTTTATATGAATTTTACAAGACTGTACAGTGGCAGTATTACAGTATTTTGACCCTACTGTATATATTTCGAAGAATTCAGGGTTATAGATACAGTATTTTGTGGAAACTTTTAGGGTTTTTAACATGTATGTCCCTAACAAATATGTGAATATCACATTTACCCCTCACAAATGTGTATTGCCACATTTATCCCTAACAATGTGTATCCAACCTCTTAGTTAACCATTAAGTTAAAACTACTTTAAAAACATAAAAACTTATAAAATATACAGCTATGTTTAATAGATTTTATGTAAAATAACTGAAATACTCTTCCTCTACTAGTTAAGCTTATTTTTATTACTTTTTATAAACTAAATCGTCTATAAAACCAATTGAAACAAATCAATCTTTTTCAATTTTTCTTCAATTTTCTTAATAAATGGACAAATTTATAGTACATCTGTATAATTTCATCTTTTTCATCATATTTTCTAGCCAAATTCGCTACTATTCTTATAAGTTTCAATTACACGTAGTTTTAGGCAACTTTTAGGGGTAAATAAGAAATGAGCTCATATTGTTAGGGGCATATATGAAAATACACATTTTTGAAGGGCATATATGATATTAGCATATTTGTTAGGGGCATACATGTTAAAAACCCAAACTTTTAACTAAGAAATTGTAGTAGACTTGTACACCTTTATTTTGATATAAATAACGCAATTTTTTGTGAAGTATATGATTTTCTATGATTTTTACTAATAGCACGAAATGCAGTTTCTGACTTTGAATTTACTGTTTTCCAAATGATACTTAAACGAGGTGATTGAAAATTTATTCTCGCTGTTTCAAGTTATATTTTAGGAAAATAAAGATCATATTCATGCTTAGATGAGAAGTGAACTCAAGAAATATATATATATGGTTAATGATGTTAGGAATTGGTTTAAAATAAATCAAAGGAAAATGATGAGATGAGTTTTCAATGATAAATTTTAAGATATTATATTTTTAATCCTAATTAACTTGTATTGAGAAGGTTTTGATGAATATGATTGTGAAAATGAATAGGTTGAGATTGTACTTATTGATCAATAAATAAGAATGAATGATAGAATTTGAATGAATTATGAATACATGAACATTGAGTTATAAGTGTATGAGTACCCCAAGTTGTTGAACATGGAAAGATGTTGATTCTAGAGACTTGGTGATACCCAGGTACCGGCAAAAGTAATGGAAATCAATAATTGATTTTTGAGAAGTGGCCAATATGGGCTGTCGTTCTCGTTTTTTTGTGTAAGACCGGTAGAAGAGTAAACTAGCTCTAGGTAGTATGATTTATTCATATTCAAACTTAAGAATTAGGCATTAAATGAAGATGTAGTAAACTTGGGCAAATGTGAGTGGAGGGCCTCTATATAGTCGGGCGGTGGATTCCAAGGATGTGGTTGCTTGCGATGGAGGCGAGCCTTACTTAAATCCGAGATTATGATTGATCGGACGGTAGATTCCGGGATCATGATTAGTCGAACAGATAGTAGTCTGTACTCTAGTGTATATGCATATACCGGGGATAGAGGAACACTCGCGTGATGTTTGCATGACAAGAATTCTGTATAGTCGGGCGGTGGATCTCCGGAACTGGAATCCGTACTCGTGAAATATCTAAATTGTTTTTGTTGCCGCTAAATTTGGTGTGGGGGCAAACAGATGAATTTGTGGATTCTTAGGGACACTACAACACATAGGGCTTTCTACAGCGGACTTATTGTAGCATTTAAGTGTTAATGCTATTGAAAGTGATCAATAATAGCATTTTTGAAGAAAATGTTGTCTTTGATTAATTTTGAAATTTACTCTTAGTTATGACAGCGTTTTTAAAACGCTATATTATTTACGACATTTTAGAAACGCTATTATATCTGTAAATAAACAAAATAGATATGGGCAAAAAAAAATTTCTAATCAAAATCCTTTTAACTTCTCCCCCGTTTCCAAAACCCCTCCTTCACCAAAACTCTCCCTAATTTTCCCTCCGCGCCTCCCGAATCCCCGACCCACCGCTGTCAAAAGAAACGCCTCTTCTCCTCCCTGCGCCCCCGTTGCCCTACCCGCCGTCGCCCAACGCCCTCTCCTCCTCCCCGCCCCCCGAACCCATACATGCCGTCGCCCAACATCCTCTTCTCCTCCACGCCTCCGAAGCCCCACCACGTCGTATTTCTTTGTTATCTTGGTCTTCTATGACTCCGTAAAGGGGTTTCTTTCTATTGATAGCTGTTTGTTAATACCAATTTTACTGTTTTCAGGTGGCTCTGATGGTTTATTTGCACAAAAAACTCTTGAAATCACAGATGATATTCTTTCCTCATATAAAAACCAAGGTAACAAAAGATTAGACTAACTATATTATCTCACTAAACTACCATTAATTATCTTTCAAGTTTGTATTCATACTTTCTCTTTCTGCAGGTGGATATGATCTGCTCGGTCGTACACAAGATCAGATCAAAACAACTGAACAAGTTAATGCTGCCATGACAACTTGCCAAACTTTTAAATTAGATGGTCTTGTCATCATAGGAGGTATGTGAAAGTGGACATGTGCAATGTACATTAAATGTTAAAGAAAAGTTATACATTAATAAGCTTTGAACATTAAGGTACTTCTTAATGATTAATGAATAGTATGTTAGGATAATTAAGTAACAGCATGTATTCACCTTCATATTATTTAGTATGAGAAGAAGTATTTTAAAAACGGATAGTAAGTCTGTTTGGTTTGAAGATGCAGATTATGTCAAGCAATATAGGGAATAGGTGAGGCATATAGTGATTTTGCAATTGCCTCTATATGCTCAAGCAGGATTAGAAACACATGTGCTTTGGTTGGCTTCACACATAATATAGGGAACAGGTGAGGCATATAGTGATTTTGCAAGAAGGATTAGAAACACATGTTTTGGATTCACACAGACCTTCTCTAGTTATAATCGTATAATAGAAAAGGTGATTTTGCAATAATGAGTCTGGATTCACACATACCTTCTCTAGTTATAATCGTATAATAGAAAAGGTGATTTCTTTGATCTGTTTTCAAAACAGTGAAGCCAGCTTCTCATCTCCTTTTCTTTTTGGTAATCTTGAGGGGGTCACATCCAACACAGATGCTGCTCAGCTTGCAGAGACTTTTGCTGCATCAGGTTGTTCAACAAAGGTATTTTGACTACAATTGAAGACATGCTTGTTTTTTGATAGTTGATGTTTAATTCTTTAATCATATTGATACCAATTTCTAAGAACAACTAAATATACCTGAGCAGGTGGTTGGTGTTCCTGTTACTTTGAATGGAGACCTCAAGAATCAGTTTGTTGAGGCAAATGTTGGGTTTGATACAATATGCAAGGTATGACCCTAGCAACAAAATTGCGCTCAAACATATACTGGAAATGTTAGTATTGTCTATAGTTAATAACACTATAATTTATAATATTGTGCTAGTACCCATCTGCTTAATGTTATTTCTTATAAATTTTATCTGGACTCGCTTCCCATGTTACATTAAATATTGTCACTACTATCATTTTATTATTATGGCAGAGCAATCACATTTTTGCTTAATCTGATTCAAAAAAGGGTATGTGTAAACTTTTTTTTATTTTGTGAACGTTTTGGTTCAGAGCAAATATTTTGTTTCCTAAATCTATTTTAATATGGCCCTTTTCAGGTAAACTCGTAGCTAATCAGTAATATGTGTGCACAGATACTCTCTCTGCAGAGAAGGTATTGTATTAGATCTTCAGTAATAATTAAATGGTCAATCCGTATTTACTGTAAGAATGTGTTTTTGCTTCTTAAATGCAATTATATTTAAGCATCATAAGCATTTGTACGTTTATATATAACTTCCATTTTATATTTCTTTGTTTCGTTCTTTATGCATATAATCTCTGTGGTGATGCATATAATCTCTACACTTATCTAAATTTGAGCTATCAATCTTATAGTTGTCTTCAACTAAGATACCGTAAGTAGATATGTTTTAGGTAGTCACGACTAACCACTAACTGGACATGTGTCCTGCATCAAATCACTATAAAGTTTTAAATAAAATAGTCTAAAACCGCCAAAACTGACATCAGTCACCCTCAAACAACTTGGACGAGACACAGAAGAGTAGATACACGTGATTCTGAGTCAAATCTAATACTCCGTTCATTTCCCTCATTTTCCATATTGTAGTCTATTCATACACATTTTGATTGTTTAATTAATTTGTGATCTCATTAGAGTAACAACAGTGAGTTCTAAGTATAGCATTGTATCTTCATTTTTGGGCCTCTTTTACATTTAATTAATGTGATGCTAAAACTCAGCATCATCTTTCTCGTTTTGCTGTCGGAACAGTGGGGCTAATCGCTATTATCTTTGATTGATCTGCCTTATTTTCTTTCATTTTATCATCTTATCATACATTACCTGTGCTTGACACAATCTACTTCTTCCTCGGTGACATCAAACTAGTAGATGATTCTTTTGGTTTTTCTAGGTTAAATGGGGTAAACTACTTTAATGCTATATTTTTTCGTACTATATTTGTTTCCCTTCCACGGCATCATTATTCTTCTATATTATACATAGAAATAATTTTATTCCAGAATATCCTTGCCAAGAAGGGTGTGGACTCCTTGCTCTAGGAAAAATGAATTAAAATTATTATGTCATGCTATTCCAGAATATCTATTGATTATACTATGTTAAATAAAAACATAGTATAATCAATAGTTCCAGCCAAGCCTTCAAGAAAAATGAAACTGAAAAGCACAAAAACTAACCTGAGACACAAAAAGTGGAAATTTTGATGCAACAGCACTCTGATATCTGGAAATGTTAGGATTGACAAAGTGTTTTTTAGGTAATTAGCTTATTAAGAACAGCAACATGCATGGTATTAATTTTGAAGAAACAGTAGGAACATATACAAAATCATATACTTACTTCGAGATAGATTTATTCCTTGAGAGGAGCTATAAAAAGATATGTAATAAAATCGCCAGAAAGGAAACAATCAAAAGATATGTAATAAAATCGCCAGAAAGGAAACAATCAGAACACTTTTCAACATATCATACCTCTGTGCTAATTACGCTTTGCAGGCTTTTTTTTTTTTTTTTGGTTATACTGGGTTCCATCCCCCTCTTTGGGTCAGACTAATCCCAGTCCCGTGACAAGGAGCCCCAACCTTTGGTTGGGTTTGTGCGCCAGCCCATCTAGCATAGCGGTCACTGGCCACCCAGAGGTATACTTTGCAGGCTTTTGCCTGCACCCAAAATGA
The DNA here is from genome assembly GCA_017893485.1 of Hemerocallis citrina. NCBI lineage: Eukaryota > Viridiplantae > Streptophyta > Magnoliopsida > Asparagales > Asphodelaceae > Hemerocallis > Hemerocallis citrina. Next base: position 5,782,354 of record CM030366.1, on the reverse strand, counting down.
ATAAAATCTAATATGAGAATAGAAAAACTTGAACAGAGTTTCTAAACTAGAATAAGCATCCATCACCAATATAAAAGAACCAGTGAAATTGAGATACAGAGTAACTAGTTAGCAGTGATCTCATAATGGACAACTAAACACTTATTTTATTGATCTCAGAAATAATAATTACTAAAAACGGCATTCGGGGTATTCCTTTGGTATTACTGTCTTCTATTTTGCTTTTTTGTGTGCAGGTTTTTAGTTCTTCCATGCCAGGTTTACTCCATGTCTCGGTTGGTGTTTTTGGTTGCGGTGTGCAGCTCTCTTTGCCTTTCATGAGAGTGCTCTATGCCAGGTTGGTGTTCCATGCCAGGTTTACTCCATTATCTTATTTTAAGATGTATCTCATTGGATCACTCCTATATATTAAAATGACTTAACAAAATTTTGTGTGATCTGCTCATGTTCTTTCTCTTATAAGCTAATTACTGCCATTATGAATGGTATATGTGTGTGTTCGAATAATGCTCACCAGGGACAATTTATTTGTATCATACATAGTTACTCCTGTATGACTCTGTTATTTGGTGTGCGGGTATGTGCTTGCACTCCCTTGTGTGTAAAATAGTCTTAAAACTTCAGGGCAAATTTACTGTAGTAGATTTTAAGTCACCCATCCTTAATTGTCCATGGGTATGTATGTGGGAGTCAATTTTCTCATGGGGAACAGTGCATAGTGAATAAAATACTGGTACACACAGATCAATATATTGTGGAGATTTTTTTGATCTATTTTTATAAGATCAATACTACCATATAATGTGAGAAGGATGTGTATGTCAGTGTGTCACTGGACTCCTCTGTCCTTTACTTTCTTTATGATTAGCTAAGATTTGTTTTCATTAATGAACAACTTAAAGCTTTTTATCTCCAATACGTTTTATGATATATTTCCATTTTCCATTATGTTTTTGGAGTTGGGAGGAAAATGTAGTCCAACTACATGGTGATATAGAATGCTTTTCTTTTTGTAATTTCTTGCTAGTTGTATAATTTGTATGGCTGCTTTAATGTGGGTATTGCAAGCCTTTATTTTATTTACCACTACTTGCATAGTTGGTATGTCATTGTTTGCCATAGAAGTAGGCTGTTGATGCGCTGAATGTGCTGACAGAATTGTTCATTTACTTTTTTTTCTGGTTTGACATCTAGGGTGTATATATTGTTTCTCATAATGCATGTTGAAGGAAGCATATTTATGTTCAGGGTGATGTATGTTGAAGGTAGCATATTTGTACTTATTCTCCCTTGATGAGGTTAGGTTGTACAAGTATATTTTGTATTGCTACTAAACATATAATACAAATTCAGGAACCTGAACACCTAGTTAGTGGTAATTTTAACCGACAATTCCTTCACATTGTCAAAGACATATGCTAAAGACCATTTCTATTTTATATATACAAAAAAGGAAATGTCTGTAACTTTTCCTTCTTCTCTTTCAAGCTGAATTGTTCAGGATGGTTTCAAATCTGTTCAGGATGCAGTTTTGCAGAGTGCTTGGAGAGAGATGGTTTCAAATCTGTTCAGGATGCAGTTGGCTCAGATTGCAGATAGGTTTAGTAGTGATATCTGGTGATATTTATAACTCAGTGTACAAAAAAGAAAATGTCAGGCTGATAAGGCACGATATATGGCTTAACTTGTGTTGTGTAGGTACTGGATATTGGTTGAAAAGAAGATGAACTGTCTTAATTTTTAGCTTTAGAAAGTAATGACATGTTGATTATTCTTCATTGCCAAGTGAATTTTTAGGTGATGGCTGATATGCTATATTTCGCTTGTATTGAAACATATGAAAGTTTGTAATAGCCGGTCACCCTAAATTTCCGTTTTCGCTGTATGTCTCCTGTATGGTCATCAGTTTTAAGTTTATTGGATGAACACTTTTATAAGTTTATTGTGTAGATATTTCTATGTAGGTATGTTTTTATATATTTGTACACAAATTTGCAAAACTTTTATAGTTTTAATGGTGTATTGATATTTTTAATAAATCGATTTTTATTTGTATCCGTAGATTTTTTTTGTATACAGTTAAAATAAAATAGCGTTCCTAAAATGCTGTAAAGAACCACAAATATCAAAACGATAGCGTTTTAAAAATGTTGTATGTTTGATTCTATTACAGGATTGTTTAACGATAGCGGTTTTACAAAATGCTCTAACACTAATAGCATTGCCGAAACGCTATAAATTTTATAGCGTTTTAACAAAACGCTATAGATTCTATAGAGTTTCGGCAAACGCTATAGATTCTATAGCGTTCGGCAAACGCTATAGTTTCTATAGCGTTTTGTTAAAACGCTATAGAATCTATAGCGTTTCGGAAACGCTATACATTCTATAGCGTTTGGTCAAAACGCTATAGAGTTATTATAGCGGGGCTTTTGATAGCGTTTGTAAAACGCTATCGTAGGTTTACTATAGCATTTTATGAATGCTATCAAATGTCATATTTGTTGTAGTGGGAAACTGAATAGTAAACCTGTATACCTGTTCCTTTGGGCTTCGATCGTCGCTCCCGCCGTACACCTGCAAAAAGTGCGAGACACCGGGGTTGTTCCCGGCAACGCACCCTCCGACGCTCAAGTCAGTAATCTAGGAAGACTATGAATGAGCGCAAAAACTGGTGAAAGATTGATTACCTCTTAATGGAGATGGATGGGGGGTATTTATAGGCGTCTCAGGGAACAGATTAGGAATGTAATCCTCGTGATCTGATAGGGAATATTCCCCTTGCCAACAGATTAGGAATGTAATCTGATAAGGTATATTCCCCGTAATCAGATAAGGAATTTAATCCCTAAATCCCAGTGAAAAGATAGATGTATATAAGGGTCGTTGATCGTGATTAATCAGGGACCTTGATTCTATCTTGTTGGATTGGGTGCGCAGCGGGTTAGAACCCGCACCCTCTTGTTGGTGGATCCATTCGTGGGTTATTGGGTCCCTTGGGGAGGAGATCCAATACCCATTTTGGACCACCTTGTAGGCGAAATTACCGCTTTACCCCCAGGTCTCAAGATTCGTGCCCGATTTGGACGGTTCCGATTAACCCCATTTTTAGCCATATCACGAGCCCCCCACTCCTAAAGGCTAAATTTGATCGGCCTTTGAGGAGTAGTTTAACTATTTTAATGGCTAGCGGAGTCGTATCGGAGTTCAAATGAAGGGTTTTGAATCTTGAAGGGGTAGTGAGGTGATTTTCCAAGTGGATTGAGCTCCGAGTTGCTCATGAGCCTTGACGGTCATGTGGTATTCTCGCGGGGATATCCTTTTTACTTTTGCGAAGCACCAATTCGCTGTTCGGGGGTCTTATACATTTGGATCACGCCTTAGACCCCCCTTAGGGCTCGCTGACTAGGGGGCCGAGGTCCTCATGCAGTTCGGCAGGCTTTTCCGGAGAGGAAAGCGAGTTCGGCATAGCTGCGAGCGCTGGGAGTGAGTCTGGCGATCTGCCGGACTTGATTTTTACCTTATAACAAGGTCGGTGTCACGAACGCTCGGCAGTGAGTGCCGAACTTGACTTTTATCCCGTAACAAGGTCGGTGTCACGAACGCTCGGCAGTGAGTGCCGAACTTGACTTTTACCCCGTAACAAGGTCGGTGTCACGAACGCTCGGCAGTGAGTGCCGAACTTGATTTTTACCCCGTAACAAGGTCGGTGTCACGAACGCTCGGCAGTGAGTGCCGAACTTGACTTTTACCCCGTAACAAGGTCGGTGTCACGAACGCTCGGCAGTGAGTGCCGAACTTGATTTTTACCCCGTAACAAGGTCGGTGTCACGAACATTCGGCAGTGAGTGCCGAACTTGACTTTTACCCCGTAACAAGGTCGGTGTCACGAACGCTCGGCAGTGAGGCACTTGCTCGGTCGCCGATCGAAGGCATGGGGTCTCGGCGGGTCGAGCGACGTGGCACAATCTGTTCCGAGGTGATCCTGTTTCCGAGGGCATTAATGGTGCCTTGGGGTTTGTGCGGCGTTCCGCTTTCCCTAGGCCATTAAGTATGGCTCCTTCAATTAATGCGTGGCGTTTCAACTTCCGAGGGTCATAATGGCAGGATCTTGGAGGAGAACTATAAGTACCCCATTCCCCTTGTCATTTTCAGTCGCAGCAATGTTGAGTTTTAGACCTCTGTGGTGTCTGCCTCTGGCGGATGCCAGTCTTGTGGGGTCTTGACCTCGATAGGTTCGGAGGGGTGGTCACTCTACTGTCTTCTTCTTCTCTCGTTCCTGACGGTCCCAAAGTGGATGTCAGGAGCGGGGGGGGAACGAGGCAGTAGTGGTGACGACCATAGTCCGGATCCGAGGGGTGAGCTACTTCGGAAGGACGGGTGGTCGTTCTCCCACCAAGATCTTTTGCCTACTCTGTTTGCTCCGCAGCGGGTGTCAGGGTCGGCAGAGATCATGGTGGGAGAGGTGGTCATCCATGTCCGAATCCGAGGGATGAGTTTGTCGGAAGGACGAGCGGTCGTTTTTCCGGAAGAAATGAAGGGCGTTCCGGGCAAGTTGTTGGCAACTGTGAAGGTTCTGTTGCTAGAGCAGGTCGAACCTTTACAGTTGCAATCAACTGGCTCGGAATGGTTTGCTTCTCCCGATCTCTGAGTGTTGATCTGCTTTCGACCGAGGCCCGTGGGTCGGCGGAATACCGACCGAGACCCGGGAACTGGGGGGTGCTCACCGGGGGCGGTACCTTAAAACTTTGAATTAAAATTTTTCTTGGTTCTTCTAGACATAGGTCCACCTGCAGTTCGGCAGGCTTTTCCGGAGAGGAAAGCGAGTTCGGCATAGCTGCGAGCGCTGGGAGTGAGTCTGGCGAACTGCCGGACTTGATTTTTACCTTATAACAAGGTCGGTGTCACGAACGCTCGGTAGTGAGTGCCGAACTTGATTTTTACCCCGTAACAAGGTCGGTGTCACGAACGCTCGGCAGTGAGTGCCGAACTTGTTTTTTGCCCCGTAACAAGGTCGGTGTCACGAACGCTCGGCAGTGAGTGACGAACTTGTTTTTTGCCCCGTAACAAGGTCGGTGTCACGAACGCTCGGCAGTGAGTGCCGAACTTGTTTTTTGCCCCGTAACAAGGTCGGTGTCACGAACGCTCACAGTGAGTGCCGAACTTGTTTTTTGCCCCGTAACAAGGTCGGTGTCACGAACGCTCGGCAGTGAGTTCCGAACTAGTTTTTTGCCCCGTAACAAGGTCGGTGTCATGAACGCTCGGCAGTGAGTGCCGAACTTAATTTTTGCCCTGTAACAAGGTCGGTGTCACGAATGCTCGGCAGTGAGTGCCGAACTTGATTTTTACCCCGTAACAAGGTCGGTGTCACGAACGCTCGGCAGTGAGTGCCGAACTTGTTTTTTACCCCGTAACAAGGTCGGTGTCACGAACGCTCGGCAGTGAGTGCCGAACTTGATTTTTACCCAGTAACAAGGTCGGTGTCACGAACGCTCGGCAGTGAGTGCCGAACTTGCTTTTTACCCTGTAACAAGGTCGGTGTCACGAACGCTCGGCAGTGAGTGCCGAACTTCTAGACTTGTCGTTTTTGCCCCGTAACAAGGTCGGTGTCACGAACGCTCGGCAGTGAGTGCCGAACTTGATTTTTACCCCGTAACAAGGTCGGTGTCACGAACGCTCGGCAGTGAGTGCCGAACTTGATTTTTACCCCGTAACAAGGTCGGTGTCACGAACGCTCGGCAGTGAGTGCCGAGCTTGATTTTTGCCCCGTAACAAGGTCGGTGTCACGAACGCTCGGCAGTGAGTGCCGAACTTGATTTTTGCCCCGTAACAAGGTCGGTGTCACGAACGCTCGGTAGTGAGTGCCGAACTTGTTTTTTACCCCGTAACAAGGTCGGTGTCACGAACGCTCGGCAGTGAGTGCCGAACTTGATTTTTACCCCGTAACAAGGTCGGTGTCACGAACGCTCGGCAGTGAGTGCTGAACTTGCTTTTTACCCTGTAACAAGGTCGGTGTCACGAACGCTCGGCAGTGAGTGCCAAACTTCTAGACTTGTCGTTTTTGCCCCGTAACAAGGTCGGTGTCACGAACGCTCGGCAGTGAGTGCCGAACTTGATTTTTACCCCGTAACAAGGTCGGTGTCACGAACGCTCGCAGTGAGTGCCGAACTTGATTTTTACCCCGTAACAAGGTCGGTGTCACGAACGCTCGGCAGTGAGTGCCGAGCTTGATTTTTACCCCGTAACAAGGTCGGTGTCACGAACGCTCGGCAGTGAGTGCCGAACTTAATTTTTGCCCCGTAACAAGGTCGGTGTCACGAACGCTCGGCAGAGAGTGCCGAACTTGATTTTTACCCTGTAACAAGGTCGGTGTCACGAACGCTCGGTAGTGAGTGCCGAACTTCTAGACTTGTCGTTTTTTGGGGGTTTGTTTTTTCTGTGCGCCATTTGAACCTCTGGTGGCTCTGACAGCTCTGACAGTTCTGACAACTCTGACAGATGGGACGTTCATTAATTGCAGTGACCTCTGGGCTTCTATCAGACGGGATGCGCATTAAATTCAACTCATGATTCGTTGCGGTTAGCGAGGTGACGATTGGGATCGCCCCGTCGTTTGGTTTAGATGGGCCGATCGTACGAGCCCATTATCCTCGTTTGGTGTGCCCCCCTCTATAAATCCTCACCCCCTCTCTCATTTCTCATTTCTCCTCTCATTTGCTCAGACGTTTTCTTGTGCTTCAGGCGAGTTTTTCCGGTGGTCGATGCTTGACTCAGGCGAAGTTTTCCGGCGACTAAAGCTTTTTGAGGTAATTTATCATCAATTATGTCTCTAGCTTCTGTATCTGATGAAGTATCCTGGTCCGAGCCCTCCCTTGAAGACGTCGAGGACTCGACCCCGACTCCGACCAAAGGCAAAGTGTTCGGCAAGGATTCAATCGTAGTGGATCCGAAGAGGATGGGGGAGTTCGGACAGCTACCAGGTCCGTTGACGGGGCTTCACAGAGTCAGGCAGTTCCCGGAGGACCAGGCCGAGCGAATTGTCCATGGGAGGGAGAGGTCCTTCGAGGAGAATGAAGCGAGGGAGACGACGGAGGCGGACGATGCGGCGTCGATCCTGCGCGAGGAGGAGCTGGCTGCGATCCGGGATTCTTTTTTCATCCCGAAGGAGTACGAAATCATGCTGCCGGGCCCCGGGGTTAGGGCCAATTCGCCGCTGCCAGTGACCATGTGTTGCTGGCCGGTCGATGCCTTTATCGCCGGTGCTCGGCTACCTCTCCATGCGTTCGCTATTACCGTGGTGAGTTGGTTCGGGGTCAGCCCCATCCAACTGATGTCGAACGCGTGGCGAGTGATTAATGGTTTTGTTCTCCACTGCCGGGCTGCAGGGATCGAGCCGCAGCTGAACGTGCTTCGGGCGTTATACCGGCTCCACCAAGGAAATAGGTCGGAGTACCGGTATTATTTGACTCCGAGGCACGGCGGCAGACTCGTCGTTTGCCCTGACTCCATTAAGCACTGGCGAGAGAAGTGGTTCGTCGTGCGGAGTCGTGAGGATTGGCCGATCCCCTCTGACTGGGTAGAAGGGGTGCCGAAGAGGGCGAAGGCGGTGCCGAAGCTCTCAGTGGAAGAAGAAGAGGCGGTCCGGATCCTCCTTGACCGGCCGAAGTACGACTGGAAGGAGCTGACGGAGGACGTCCTCTACAAGGGAGGGCTCTGCCGCGTAGATCCCATTACACGGCTTTTGTCAAGTTCTTTTATCCGTACCCTTTGCCTTGTTGTTTTCTGTATGCTAATCACTTTTTTACTTTTGATGCAGAATCCATGGACTACGATGCGGTCTTGGCGCTCAGGGCAGGGCTTGCGAGCAAGGCGCCGAAGAAGTGCAAGAGGGTCGCGTTGAAGCTGCCCTCGACCTCGAAGACGCCGAGGATTGCGACCCCTGACGAGGGGGTGGAGATCCTCGACGACCCGGTCGTCACCGTGGCGGGGACTTCGGCTCCCGCACCTGTGGGGGAGTTCCCCATTGCCGCCGCCCTCGCCATGTCGACACCGCCGCTGACCGTGGCAGGCGAGGAGCTCCTGACAGAGGAGCACAAGCGGATCCATATACCGGACTAGCAAGTCCGGAGGCACGACGGGTTCCTCGGGAACTCGTTGGCGAGCATGCAGGCTGTCAAGCATCTCGCCACCCTGAAGGACCGAGCCGCCATGGAGGCGGGGAGACAAGGCGACGACGTGATCGAGATCGCTCGTTCGGCGGTATCGGTAAGCTTCTCCTCATCTGTTGTATTTCTTGAATCAAAAAAAATTTTCTAACTCTTTTAGTTCTTCTTTGCTGCAGATCATCATCCACTTCGGCCATCTCACCGAGAGACTGACAGCTCTGGAAAAAGAGCTGAAGCAGGAGTCCGACCAAGCTCGGAACGAGAAGGCTCGGATATCGAACGAGCTCGACAAGCTCCGAGTCGAGCATGAGGGTCGGTCGGCGAGGATCAAGCATCTCGAGGCCGAGGTGAAGAGGCTGGAGGGCGAGCTTCTTCGGGAGAAGGCGGGGTCGGCCAACCAATTGGTCGAGGCCGAGGCGAAGCAGGCGGCAGCCGTGAAGGCGGCGGAGGACGCGACCATGGAGAAGGCCCAGGGGTTCCTCGCGCAGAACATGGCGAAGGCCTTCGCCGCCGCCCTCGACCGGGTGCGAGAAGCATACCCCGGGGTGGACGTCTCGGGGTGGCGACTCTTCCCCGGACACGTCGAGGGCTTCGACCCCGAGTCCGAAGGGGAAGAAGAGGAGGAGGGTGACGCCGATGCCGACGCCGGGGTTACTGGCGAGGTCCCCAGCACCACGATTACTCCGCTGGCGGCGGCGTCTCCTTCGGCGAAGTCAACCCCTACTCCACCTCGTCGCCCGGGGAAAGAGGTCGGGCCTTGACTCCGCTCCTCGTTTTCTCTTTTTTCTTCTTTTTGTCTGTTTGTTTTTTTGTTTTTCTTTTCAATCATTGTAACGCCTAATAGCGGACTGGCCACCGCTACTTTTTGACATGAATGAAAAGAAAGTTTTTGCAAGTGTCGATGTTCGGAAGTTTTTGTCTTTTGCCCCCTTGTTTGCCGAACATTCCCTTGTTTTTAGAATAAATTTTTCCAAGTGTGTTGCTTCGGCAGTGTTCGACGTTTTTGCTGATTATTCTGATCTCTTTGCAGCTTATGGTGATCGCCCAAGACGTCGAACCTTTGCAATCGGATGAGGAAGCTCGAGCCGAGGTCGGCCTAGGGGCGACGAGGCTGTGTCTGACGAGGTGCCGAGATAGACTCTACGAGGTCGAGCTCGGATTGCGCCGAGCCGAAAGCGAGAGGACCCACCTCCAGCTCATCCTCGGCAGGAGAGATATTGAGATTCGCCGTTTGGAGAGCAGGATCGCCGAGCTTATCCCCGAAGGTGAATATTCGCCAACTGATTTCAGTAATGAGATTCGGGTTCAGTGCATCCGTCATAACTTGTCCAAAATAACAGCGGAGAGAGACGATTTGCTTTCCGAAATACAACATCTTCAGTCCGTAGAGGCGAAGCTTCGGAGTGAGGGCGAGGGGCTGATGGCCGAGGTGGCTAAGTTGACGACCGATCGGGTACAGTTGACTGCTGAAGTCGAAGCGCTTAAGAGAGCGACGGTGGATAAAAGTATCGAGGTCACCCACCTTCGGCGCCTCATCGCCAGCCGATCAGGAGTCCCGGACTCCACGATACCCCCACGTTTCGAAGTCGACGTCAAGGACGACTCGTTGCGGGATCGGATCTCGGAGTTGGAGGCAGAAGTGGCCCGTCTTAAGCCGCATTCAGGGCCGATCAATGTTCGAAGCACGTCATGCACTCGCGCTAAGAGCGAGCGGGGCATTACCTTTTATGAGATGGCGACCCGTCAGCGGATCGGCCAACCTAGTCCGGGGGACGCGCAGAGCTCGGTGGCTATTTCGTCGAGCGGAGCGTCCATCGAAGTGGCCACTAGAAGCGGTGCCGAGGATACGTCTCAGTTCGCAGGCTTGGGGTCGCGCTCCGGAGACAAGCGTCGCCACCCTCGGGTGTCTTTGAAGCGGAACGCCCCGGCTCCAAAAAAGCGCTAAAGTGGTCGACTCCGCGAGTTGTTGTGTATTTTTTGTTTTTTCTAAGTGTAATAAGTCGGCATTGTAACTTTTTCTTTGACGAGTTGTAATCCTGCTGTGTTTGTCTCTGTACCGCATCTGTTTCATCAATAAAAGTGTTGTTGCCGAACTTGTGTGTTTTATTCTTGTGACTGTTGTCTGCTGTGCCGTAGCTTCTAAAGTGTTGGACTCCGAATGGCAAGCTTCTTCCAGTTCGTTTAGGAGCGAGCTCGCGAAGTAGCATCGAACCAAGTGTCGGACTTCGGTGCCCTTGTTTGATTAGGTTAGGGTTGTTGGAGCGTTTCAGAGTGGTGAACTACCCTTAGCTCTCTTAGGAGCGAACTTGCGGAGTAGAGTCGAACCATGCGTCGGACTCTGAACCATTCAACGGCTGTGGGAGCAGTTCCGAATGGCGAGCTACTTCTAGCTCGCTTGGGAGCGAACTTGTGAAGTAGAATCGAGCCAAGTGTTGGACTCCGGAACCATCGTAAGTTTAAGGGTGTGGGAGCAATTCCGAATGGCGAACTACCCCTAGCTCGCTTAGGAGCGAACTTGTGGAGTAGAGTCGAACCAAGTGTTGGACTCTGAACCATTCAACGGCTGTGGGAGCAGTTCCGAATGGCGAGCTACTTCTAGCTCGCTTGGGAGCGAACTTGCGAAGTAGAATCGAGCCAAGTGTTGTACTCTGGAACCATTGTAAGTTTAAGGGTGTGGGAGCAATTCCGAATGGCGAACTACCCCTAGCTCGCTTAGGAGCGAACTTGCGGAGTAGAGTCGAACCAAGTGTTGGACTCCGAACCATTCAACGGCTGTGGGAGCAGTTCCGAATGGCGAGCTACTTCTAGCTCGCTTGGGAGCGAACATGCGAAGTAGAATCGAGCCAAGTGTTGGACTCCGGAACCATTGTAAGTTTAAGGGTGTGGGAGCAATTCCGAATGGCGAACTACCCCTAGCTCGCTTAGGAGCGAACTTGTGGAGTAGAGTCGAACCAAGTGTTGGACTCCGAACCATTGTTAGATTAGAGAGTTAAAAGCAGAGAGATGTAATAGCAATGAAAATATGAAGAAACTTTATTTATTAATATCTAATGATCGTCTTCTTCTAAAGTTGCTAGCCGTTATTACAATGAAAAAATAAAAGGAAAAATCACTACTAGTAAAAGGAGGGGAATGGTGTGACATCTCGAGTTACTTAGAGAGGCATAGTTGCCTTCTCTTGGTATTTCAAAAGATGGTCGGCATTCCAAGTCCTGGGAATTTCTCTGCCTTCGAGATCTTCTAGCTTGTACGCACCGGGGCGGATCACCTTCGAGATCTTGTACGGTCCCTCCCAATTCGGGGCCAGCTTGCTTTTCTGTCCGGGGAACGAGATGGCCAATTTCCGGAGGACTAAATCCCCTTCTTTGAGGTCCGTTGGGCGGACCTTTTTGTTGTATGCTAGCTCGATCCTCCTTCGGTAGGCTTGTTGGCGTATGGCCGCTCTCTCTCGGATTTCGTCTATCAGATCTAGGCTGGCTCTGAGCTCTTTTGCATTCTGCTCTTCTTCAAAGGCCATCAAACGAGGAGAGGGTATCCCAACTTCTAGGGGAATGAGGGCCTCGGACCCATAGGTGAGATTAAACGGGCTCTCGCCTGTTGGGGTCCGCTTGGTGGTGCGGTGATTCCAGAGCACGTTTGGCAGCTGATCGACCCACAGTCCTTTGGAACACTTGTCTAATCTCTTCTTGATGCCCGAGAGAATCTGTCGGTTGGCATTCTCGGCCTGGCCATTCGACTGAGGATGGGAGACGGAGGAGAATCGGTGTTGTATGGAGAGGTCCTCACATAAGGCTCGGAAGGCGGCCCCAGTGAACTGTGTTCCATTATCCGTGACTATGACTCGGGGAACGCCGAACCGGCAAATCACATTTTTCCAGAAGAATTGCACGACCCTATGCTCGGTGATCGTAGCCAGGGGCTCGGCTTCTATCCATTTAGAGAAATAGTCGACTGCCACGACTAGGAACTTTAGCTGTCCGGGAGCTGGTGGAAACAGTCCTAGTAAATCCATCCCCCACATAGCGAAGGGAATCGGACTTGATAGGGAGGTGAGCGGTGCTTGTGGAAGGCGTCGGATGTCTGCATACCTTTGACAGGAGCTGCATTGCCGAACGTGTCGTTCGGCGTCCCGTAGGAGAGTGGGCCAGTAATACCCGTAGTTCAACACTTTGCGCGCTAGAGCCCTGGACCCAGAATGAGCTCCGCCGATGCCCTCGTGGAGCTCTTGCAGAGCGTAGTCGGCTTGCCTGGGGGAAAGACACCTTAGGTAAGGCCGACCGTCCACCTGAGTGAAGGAGCGTTTATATAAGATGCCTTCGATTAAAGTAAAACGCTCGGCTCGGGTCCTGATTCTTCTTGCTTCCCTCGGATCTTCAGGGAGGAGTCCGTCCTTTAAGAATTCGACAATGGGTTTCATCCAGTCGTCTTCGAGGAGGACAGGCAATGTTTCAACGAAGTCTGGTGCTTCGTCCTTTATGCTTGGCTTCAAGAGGACTTCTATCAACACGGTCTGCTCAAGACCTTGAAGGGAAGAGGAGGCTAATTTGGATAGGGCGTCGGCCTGAGCATTTTCTTCTCGGGGGATCCTTTGGATGAGGGCCTCTTCAAACAGCGCCATGAGGCTCTTGACTTTAGCCAAGTATTTAACCATTCTATCATCGCGGGCTTCATACTCACCGAGGACCTGGTTGACAACCAACTGAGAGTCGCTGAAGATCTGTAGCCGCTGTGCCCCTTGCATTTCGGGCCATTCTTAGACCGGCTATTAGCGCCTCGTATTCGGCCTCGTTATTTGAAGCTTTGAAATTTATACGGAGGGAGTATTGGAGGATGAAGTCGTCTGGGCCTGCCAGGATGACTCCTGCCCCGCTTCCCTCATTGCAAGAAGATCCGTCAACATAAATTGACCAAACCGGTGGCCCCTTTACTGTTTGGCAGGGCTCAGGGATTGTACACTCAACTATGAATTCGGCCAGCGCCTGAGCCTTGATTGCGGTCCGAGGCTGATAAGTTATATCATGTTGGCTCAGCTCGATCGACCACTTCATAAGGCGACCGGAAGTCTCAGGCTTGTGAAGGACCTATTTCAGCGGCTGGTCGGTAAGGACGACCACCGAATGGGACTGAAAGTAGGGTCGAAGCTTTCTCGCGGCCATTACCAGGGCATAGGCCATTTTCTCAATCTTCGGGTACCGGAGCTCGGCGTCCCGAAGCACCTTGCTGACATAGTAAATGGGCTTCTGAGCCCTCTCTTCTTCTCTGACTAAGACCGCACTAAGCATCTGTTCGGAAGCTGCCAAGTAGAGGTAGAGTGGTTCGCCAGGTATCGGTTTGCTGAGAAGAGGTGGATTGACGAGGTAGGCTTTAAGCTGGTCGAAGGAGTCTTGTTGCTGCTGCCCCCACTCGAATCCCTTAGCCCCCCTGAGGGCTTTGAAGAACGGGAGGCACTTCTCCCCGGACTTCGACAGAAAGCGCCCTATGGCAGCTAGGCGACCAGTCAATCTCTGAACTTCTTTAACATTTCTGGGAGGGGCCATGTCCAATATGGCCTTGATCTTTTCCGGATTTGCTTCAATTCCTCGTTGGCTAACCATGAAGCCGAGGAACTTTCCTGATGAGACGCCGAACGCACACTTGTTCGGGTTGAGTCTCATATTGTGCTTTCTTAGGACGTCAAAGGCCTCCTGAAGGTCGGCCACATGATCAACACCTCGGATGCTCTTTACAAGCATATCATCGACGTACACTTCCATGTTCCGGCCGATCTGGGCCTGGAAAATCTTGTTGACGAGGCATTGGTATGTTGCACCCGCGTTCTTGAGACCGAACGGCATGACCCTGTAACAATAAAGGCCCTGGTCGGTAACAAACGACGTCTTCGGGATGTCTGGAGGGAACATTCTTATCTGATTGTAACCTGAGAAGGCATCCATGAAGCTGAGGAGCTCATGTCCCGAGGTTGCGTCAATCAGAGTGTCGATGCTCGGCAGAGGGAAAGGATCTTTGGGGCAGGCCTTGTTGAGGTCGGTGAAATCAATGCAAATTCTCCACGTCCCATTGGATTTCTTCACCATTACTACGTTTGACAACCACTCAGGGTAGTTTACCTCCTGTATGAATCGGGCCTTCAACAACTTGTCTACCTCCTCTTTGATAGCGAGCTGACGCTCGGGGGCGAACTTGCGCCTCTTCTGCTGAACCGGTTTGGACCCCGGATCAACGCTCAGGCGGTGGACTAAGAGTTCTTCGGAGATACCGGGCATATCTGCTGCGGACCATGCGAAGAGGTCTTGATTGGTTCGGATGCATTTCACAATATCTGAGTATAGGGCGGACGGGAGGGTCTTGCTTACGAAGAATTTGCGGGTCGGCTCTTGTTCAGAGAAGAGCACCTCCTCCAGTTCGTCCACCGGCTCGGAGGTCGGTCTTGCAGAATCTTGAGGAATCTCCAGAGTCTCTAAGGAGAGGACGGGTCCGAGGGTTGAAGTCATGTAGCACTTCCGGGCCTGCTCCTGATTTCCCCTTACTTCCCCGACCCCGGACCGGGTGGGAAACTTCATCTTATGATGGTATGCTGAGGGGACAGCTTCCAGTGCTGCAAGGCCAGGCCGACCCAAAATGACGTTGTAGGCGGCGGGAACATCCACCACCATGAAGTCCATTGGCTCTGTTCGGGTGGTAGGAGTTTGACCGGCAGTTACATCGAGGGTAATCACCCCTTCAATAGTTACCGGAACCCCCGTGAACCCATGGAGAGTATAACCGGCGGGCTTGAGTCTGTCTCTGGAGAGCTTTAGGCCTTTTAAAGCGGAGAGGAAGAGGATGTTGACGGAGCTGCCGTTGTCTACTAAGATCCTCTCCACTTTGAAATTCGCCATGTGGAGGCTAATGACGAGGGCGTCACAATGTGGGATACGAACTCCCTCGAGATCTTTGTCGGAAAAGGTGACTGGCACTCCGAGGCCTTTGGGAGGAGGGGTGGTCCGGACTGAGTTGACTTCCCTGATAAATGCTTTTCGAGAGGAGTTCGAGGAGCCCCCCATTGGACCCCCATGGATGAGGTGGAGGACTCGCTCTTCCTCAAAGTCTGGCGTCTCTTCTCGTTCCGGACGCTTGTTAGCCCCCCGAGGCGGGGGAGGAAGTTCGGCTCGGTCCTTTCTTACAAACTTCGTTAGTTGCCCCCTCTGGATAAGGGCTTCGATCTCGTTTCTCAGAGCACAGCAGTCGTTGGTATCATGCCCATGGTCCCGGTGATAGCGGCACCATTTCTCTCTATCTTTTCTCTTGGCGGGGGTGTTCATCTTCGGAGCTGGAGGCAAGACCTCTTCTTTTTCGACTTCCATGAAGATGGTGGAGATGTTAGTGGTGAGGGGAGTGAACTTCTCAAATCTAGGGGGAGGTCGGCGCTGGCCGGCATTATCCTTCTGGAGCTTCTTGGCTCCTTCTTCTTCCGCTCCTTTTCTCTTAGACCCGGAGGTAGACCCCTCCCAGTTGGGTTGTTGCTCGGCCTCTTCGGCCCGGATATACTTTTCAGTGCGAAGGAGAAGGTCGGAAAAGTCATGTGGTGGTTTCTTGGCGAGGGAGGAGCGGAGGTTGGAATTGAGGACATTGGATTGAAATGCTACCGTAGCAACCGACTGGTCGAGGGACGCTATGGATCTAGCCTCGGCCGTGAACCTCTTCACGTAGTCTCTCAATTTTTCCCCCTTCTTCCGGTGGAGGTGCAATAGGGAGATGCTCGTCTTCTCGGCCCTTCGGCTGCTTACGAAATGTGTGACGAAGAGGGTTTCGAACTGTTCGAAAGAGAATATCGAGGAGGGGGCGAGACGAGAATACCACTCTCGGGCCGGTCCTTTGAGAGTTGCGGGAAAGGTTTGGCAGAGAAGGGCATCGGAAGCTTGATGTAGGAGCATCAGGGTCTTAAAACTTTCAATGTGATCAACTGGATTGGTTTCCCCGGTGTAAGTCTCAAATTGAGGAGGTTTGAAGCCGAACGGGACAGGTGCATCCACTATGGTTCGGGAGAAAGGGGGTCGGCTAGGACGTAGGGTCCTCCCCCTGAGCTCTTCTTCTCGGTTTATCTGACCCAGGCGTCTCTCTACTTCATGAAGACGGCAGTTCATGGTGTCATCTCTCCGACGGTAATCTGCCGAGCCACAAGACTCGTCTTCGTATGAGGGGGAACGAGGGCTGCGGCGATGGTAACTTCGGGAGCGGCGAGGACTTGGGGTACGCTGGGAGTTGCTAGGAGCAGGATGAGGAGACGGGGACCGTCGGTGAGGGCTTCGGACTGGAGGAGGGGACGGCACCTTCGGCCCATTAGGATTTTGACGAAGGTTGAGAGCCTGCAGGACGATCGCTTGGAACTGCTGGAACTCGGCACGGGTGATTGGTGCCTCATTGTTCCTGGGCTGTTGCCGGCCTGCGGGAGAGTGCCTTCTTTGGTAATGATCGGGGGACTCCTTCCTCCCCCTACGGACGGGCGACCTGTGATACCGGTGGCGAGGAGACCGCTCGCCCGGACAGTGTTGGCGAGAGGCTCCCTCTCGGGCCCGTTTTTCTTCTAGGTGGCGGCGGAGATCATCCTCCTTCTGGCGATTAGTGGCTGTATTGTGGCGACCAGAGGCTCGGGGGTGATGGGAGGCCATAGAGTCAGTGGAGGCATTGCGGATGGAGACCTGTTCTTGATGAAGGGGTTGTTTCTGAGGGTTAGGACCCTTTGGATCAGGAGGGGGAAGGTTCTGTTGGAGCGGGTCTTCCGCCGTAGGAGGAAGCTGTGCTTGTTGTTGAGCAGGATTGTTGGGAACTTCTTGCTGGTCAGGGTTGGGTGCCCGGTTGGACCCCCTCGACCTGACTTTTCGAGGTGGCATGGCTGAAGAAAACCTGTTTTCGGGGAAGATGAGAGGTTCCTATTCGTTAGTTTCCCACAGACGGCGCCAATCTGTTGCCGCTAAATTTGGTGTGGGGGCAAACAGATGAATTTGTGGATTCTTAGGGAAACTGAATAGTAAACCTGTATACCTGTTCCTTTGGGCTTCGATCGTCGCTCCCGCCGTACACCTGCAAAAAGTGCGAGACACCGGGGTTGTTCCCGGCGACGCACCCTCCGACGCTCAAGTCAGTAATCTAGGAAGACTATGAATGAGCGCAAAAACTGGTGAAAGATTGATTACCTCTTAATGGAGATGGATGGGGGGTATTTATAGGCGTCTCAGGGAACAGATTAGGAATGTAATCCTCGTGATCTGATAGGGAATATTCCCCTTGCCAACAGATTAGGAATGTAATCTGATAAGGTATATTCCCTGTAATCAGATAAGGAATTT
This sequence comes from Hemerocallis citrina, assembly GCA_017893485.1. NCBI lineage: Eukaryota > Viridiplantae > Streptophyta > Magnoliopsida > Asparagales > Asphodelaceae > Hemerocallis > Hemerocallis citrina. The sequence goes on along the minus strand of CM030366.1, from coordinate 5,764,863 downwards.
AATTCCCAAATCCCAGTGAAAAGATAGATGTATATCAGGGCCGTTGATCGTGATTAATCTGGGACCTTGATTCTATCTTGTTGGATTGGGTGCGCAGCGGGTTAGAACCTGCACCCTCTTGTTGGTGGATCCATTCGTGGGTTATTGGGTCCCTTGGGGAGGAGATCCAATACCCATTTTGGACCACCTTGTAGGCGAAATTACCGCTTTACCCCCAGGTCTCAAGATTCGTGCCTGATTTGGACGGTTCCGATTAACCCCCATTTTTAGCCATATCAGTTTTATTACTGAATAGTTATCATGGCTAGGGATAAAACCCTTTAATGTGGAGTACGTGGGTGCTTGCCCTCGAACCTATGTAGTATGAGATGCATAGAATCCGAACAAGAATGCATCAGTGTCATTGTAGTATAACATCTGCATTAGGCTTTAAGTCGTATCATGCAGAGATATGTTTAGGATAGTCACTCTTTTATACTTTTATATGCATTCAAGTTTGTGTTTTTGTTAAAGTAAGAGATTTCGCTATAATACAACATAGAAAGGATCGCTGTTTATAACATTGCGTCGGTTGTAAACAACTGACGTGCCCATAGATTTTCAGTACAGGGCTTGATTGGATTGACAAGGACTTAAAGACGGTTGATGATAAAGATTATATTCATGATTAAAGTTGCTGATATTATAGTTGTTTTCATATTGTATTTTTATTTAACTTCCGCTGTGTAACTCTGTAATAAACATTGTTGCGTAATCAAAAAAAAAGTTTTAATTTTCTTGCAAAATTGTACGAATTGAAGTAAATGATCCTATTGTACTACGAATTACATGTAAATGGAATTCGGGGTGTTACAAGTGGTATGAGAGCAAACTTCAACAAGTAGTACAAAATTTCAAGGATAGCACATTAGGGTGGACATTAGAGTGTGAGTTCAGTTTATAGAGATTTAAATGTAAGTAATTTACATTTGTGTTGCTCTATACACTGATATCTTCTCCTCCCTTTCCCTATTAGATGATTGGAGTCATGAATGATGAAGTTATGGAACTTGCATTCATGATACTCTCCTCGTATATATTGATGTATGCGAGCATGTTTTTTCTTGGTATCAGAGTGGCACTGCGGAAGCGTGGTTGATTTGAACCTACCTTCATGATGCCTTACACATGGACACACTTCCCTCTTTAAAATTTTCTTCATGGATTTTCATCGTAATACTTTTTCATTCCAAAAATTAAAATTTTTAAAAAAAAAATCATGGATTTTCCTCGTATAATTTTTCATCTTTAACATTTACTATTTTTCAAATAAATATTTTCTTATACTATTAATTCACTTTGATATTTATTATTCCATCTACATTTTTTTGATGAGATTATTCCATCTACATTAAACTTGATCTTTTAAGATTGACTTACTCGTTTTCTTTCTCGATGTTTCTTTTATGCGCTTTTACATTTTTGCTAGTACTTTTACGTATTATATTATGTTTTCAACTACTACTTATTAAATATTATTCAGACTATCATTATCCTTGTTACTATTTCTATTAGATTTTTGAATTTCAATTTTGTATGTTAAAGAATACTTTGATTTCATGATACTATATTTTTCCATTATTTTAAGATTGTAATGTTTTAAATATGACATATTTCTACACATTATAAATCCTCTTCCTACTATTCTTGTCGTATAGCTTATATTCGATATTTAAAATCTATCATTTTATTTGAATATTTTATTGTAAATTTTCTACTCTTACTATCTCAACTTTTACTTCAATTTTCATATCACCAATTTTTTTTTAAAAAAATGTAACTTCTAATTTCATACTTTATTAAACACTCAATATCCAAGTACATATGGAAGATTACATCTTTCCATCTCTCTCTTTGGTGCAACCATATGTCGAGAAGGTAAATCTGCAACTAGACATTAATGGAGGCAAACTACAAATGGATGTCGGGAAGGCAAAGTCTGCAACCGAATGTCCAGCAGGAAAATTGTAATCAGATGTCGTAGAGGCAATTATGCAACTTAACAAGCCTGCAGTTGGACATCAACGAGACGAACCCACAACAAAAATGGATTTTTCTACTTTAATAACCCTCACATTTGTTTATTTTTAAATCGTATATATAATTATTGTATCTACTTTACAAATTATTTTAGGACATCAACTTGTTATACAAAATTATTTTATATTGTTTATACTTTTAACCAAATTTCATGCTCATACATTTTTCAAACATTTTCTTTTGAATTACTAGTTCAATTTTATCTCGTAATATAAGTCCAGTTTGTGATTTTAATCATTCCCCCGCTTATTACTTTGATAAATTTTGATTACTAAGTCTATTAATAAATTATCCATTAACTATGTTTCTATATATTCTTCCCAATTGCGATGTTTTCCAAATTATTTCACAATTAATGATTTAATTTATATTTTTCCTTTTCATCTAATACTTTACCTAATATTATTTTTATGAAAATTTCTCTCAATCTATCCTATCTTTTATGGTCACATTTATTTTCTTATGCTATTTTTTCTAGTTTTCATGTTCCGTTCTTATAAAATTTTGACACTCATAGTTTTTTATATAAGTTTACATTGTTTTTCCACAATACATATTTTTATGCTTCATTTATTTTCTTAATATTTATAGTTTTCTATATACAATAATGATAATTTTCCTTGGTGTGTACAAAATACAACTTTCACCCAAGTCAGTTTTGAGGACAGAACTGTTCTATGGGGGGGAGTGTAACATCCCGCAAAATTGAGTAATGACAATTTTTCCCTCGTGTGTTACGCACGTGTATTTTGTACCGTTACGAGTAATATCCGCAACGTATTTTTATATAAATGTCATATTCTGCTTATTATATATGTTTTCCATTTTTTCAAAACTCATTTCAATCCTAGCTTTAGCCAACTCAAACATTTATTTTAATCCTTGTGTTTTTTACGTACATTGCACGTGTTTTCAATATACGTGTCGATTACATATATTTTCCGTTACGTGGAATATCCGTAACATTATTAAATATACATGTTTTGTATTTTGACTTCTTTTTGTTCTCTCAAATTAATTTTTAATATTTAGCACGTGCATCGCACGTAAATTTTTATGTGTGTTTTTACTTATAAAATTTTCGAAGATGACAACCGCATTTTTATTCTCATTTTATTTATCACAAATTGTATTATTTATTTTCTATCTTAAAGCCCATTAGAAAAAAATATTTAAAAGAAAAGCTCATTAGATAATCTACATTTTTAATAAACATTTTTTATTCTACACTTGTCACGTAACAACATGTATAATCAAATAAATAACAACTAACTAAATGAGAAGTGTGCACATGTGGAAAATCCAGGGGTTGGCCAATTCATGAAGGAAGAAGAAGAGTTGGGAGTTTGGGCTAGTAATGGTGGTGGGTGTGTAATTTTGATAATGGGCATTTATATTTTGGGAAATGGGTGTCTCTTCATTCACCCATTTAACCCTATAAATATCATTCCTTTTCTTCATGAAATCTTGCACCAAAATAAAATAAAAGAAAAGATAAGAAAGATAAGAAAAGAAAGAGAGGAAAAGAAAAGAAGAGTTATTTGAGTTCTTGCTTGGAAGAAGGAAGGCTTGCAAGGAAAAGAAGAGAGTTCCATTCTTGGAGCTAGGATCCATCTACTAGGAGTTCATTTTCTTCTTCAATTAAGGTGGGTGATTTCTTGAACTTTCTAAAATTTAGTATCATGCAAGTCTAGAAAAATTGAGATTTAAAATTGTTTATACATATGAGTAGTGGTTAACTTGTGATAATGATATTAAATAAAATGCATGCTAATTAAGAGATTATCTTGTAGATAAGTTGAAATGATATTGTTTGGGTGCATGGTAATATATTATGATTATATTGAATGAATTGGATATAAGTTTGTACTCAAAGTTACTAATTCATGCCAAAAAAAGTTATTGTTTTGAGTTTTGTTTGCCCATCAGAAAATTCTATCTAAAAAAATAATTGGAATATAGAACTAAAACGTTTTTGGTTGATATTGTATCTGTAAGGATCATCCCTTTAAAACTTCATAAGATTTGGAGGTCGTTTACTATTTTAATAAAATCTAAACTCAGAACTTGTTAGTAGTTGACTGGTTGCTGGAAATCTGTGCACATTTCAGTTTTTGATCAATTCAGCATTGTAAATGAAATAATTTGAAAACAGTCAGAATTAAGAAGTTGTAGTAAACTCGTTAACCTTTCTGAAAAGTCTAAGAAATCAAATTTTCACAAAGAATTGAATTTTATATGAATTTTACAAGACTGTACAGTGGCAGTATTACAGTATTTCGACCCTACTGTATATATTTCAAAGAATTCAGGGTTATAGATACAGTATTTTGTGGAAACTTTTAACTAAGAAATTGTAGTAGACTTGTACACCTTTATTTTGATATAAATAACACAATTTTTCGTGAAGTATATGATTTTCTATGATTTTTACTAATAGCACGAAATACAGTTTCTGACTTTGAATTTACTGTTTTACAAATGATACTTAAACGAGGTGATTGAAAATATATTCTTGCTATTTTAAGTTATATTTTGGGAAAATAAAGATCATATTCATGCTTAGTTGAGAAGTGAACTCAAGAAATATATATATATATATATATATATATATATATATGGTTAATGATGTTAGGAATTGGTTTAAAATAAATCAAAGGAAAATGATGAGATGCGCTTTCAATGATGAATTTTAAGAGATTATATTTTTAATCCTAATTAACTTGTATTGAGAAGGTTTTGATGAATATGAAAATTGTATTGCGAAAATGAATAGGTTGAGATTGTACTTATTAATGAGTAATTAAGAATGAATGATAGAATTTGACTAAATTATGAATACATGAACATTGAGTTATAAGGGTATGAGTACCCCAAGTTGTTGAACATGGAAAGATGTTTATTATAGAGTATTTGTGATACCCAGGTACCGGCAAAAGTAATGAAAATGAATAATTGATTTTTGAGAAGTGGCCAATATGGGCTGTCGTTCTCGGTATTTTTGTGTAAGACCGGTAGGAAGGTAAACTAGCTCTAGGTAGTATGATTTATTCATGTTCAAACATAAGAATTAGGCACTAAGTGAAGATATAGTAAATTGGAAAAATGTAAGTGGGGGGCCTCTATATAGTCGGGCGGTGGATTTCGGAACTATAGACTCAGTTGGGCGGTGGATTCCGGGGCTGTGGTTGCTTGCGATGGAGGCGAGTCTTAATTAAATCCGAGATTATGATTGATCGGGCGGTGGATTCCGGGATCATGATTAGTCGGGCGGATTATAAGCCGTACTCTAGTGTATATGAGTATACCGGGGCTAGAGTGACACTTGTGGGATGTTCTCACGACGAGGATTCTGTATACTCGGGCGGTGGATCTCCAGGATTAGAATTCGTACTCGTGAAATGTCTAAACTTTATTTTATTACTGGGTAGTTATCAAGGCGAGGGGTAAAACTCTTTAATGTGGAGTACGTAGGTGCTTGCCCTCGGACCAATGTAGTATGGGATGCATAGAATCCGAACAAGTATGCATTAGTGTCATTGTAGTATAGCATCTGCATTAGGCCTTAAGTCATATCATACACTGACATGTTTAGGATAGTCACTCTTTACACTTTCATATGCATTCAAGTTTGTGTTTGTTAAAGTAAGATATTTTGTTATAATACAACATAGAGAGGATCGCTGTTTATAACATTGTGTTGGTTGTAAGCAACTAAAATGCCCACAGATTTTCAGTGCAGGGCTTGATTGGATTGGCAAGGACTTAAAGACGGTTGATGATAAAGATTCTATTCATGATTAAAGCTGCTGATATTAGAGTTGTTTTCATATTGTATTTTTATTTAACTTCCAGTGTGTAACTATGTAATAAACATTGTTATGTAATAAAAGAAAAGTTTTAATTTCCTTATAAAATTATACGAATTGAAGTAAAAGATCCTGTTGTACTACAAATTACATGTAAATGGAATTCGGGGTGTTACAATTACTCAATTTTTTACTGACTCGAATTTGGTGTGTGCACGGGATCTAAGTTCAGAGACTTGTGATTGTTTTATTTTTGGGTTTAAAAAATTTTAATTTGGTAACTTATTTGATGAGTTTTTTACTGGTTTGATTTAAGGTGTACGCAAGTGAGAGATAAATTATTTGGTGGCCTCAATTTGGGCTTCCAAACTATAGCAGGACAGGTAAGCTGATCAGCAACCTAAAATAACTTGGCAAATATGCAACATTAATTTCTTTACTACAAGAAAATATATTGTTGTGAAGTGTTCCCTTCACTGGTTATTAGAAACCATGGATAACATAACATATAAGAACTTTTAGTGTATGTTTGGATATATAGGATTGGGATGACTGGAGTTTACCAGTGAAGGGTGCAAACTCTCCACTCAAGAAAGACAACTAAAGTAAATTTGTTATTGATCCAATTGACTTTTTTATAAAGGTGCAATTGAGAGACAAAGTGGAGATAAAATAAATGATTAGCTTGGATTAGAGTTTTGAGAACTTCATGTATTACATTTTGGTTGAAATAATAATAAGAGGTATTCATTGTAAACTGAGTCTCAGACAAACAAATATTTAGATTATTGGTATTCTAGATACCTTCACACCTGCACTTGGGTTACCATTGTATTTAGACATGCTCATAGTGGATATGGGATTAGAGTAAGCTCAATAAAACATATATGATCATGTCCTTACATAACTATTACAAGCATCTAAAAGTGATGCTGAAGTTAAAAAAACTCTATGCAGTGTTTCTAACAAACTATAAGTATTCCAGATAAGTTCAAGCTAATGATCAAGAAGGCGATGGTTGAGCTTAAAGGTAGATATGATGCTTCCTCATATAATATGTTTCCTACTTCAATTAATTTGTTGGACCTTTAAAACTATTTTATATAATAAAACCAGGAAAACCGTTCCAAAGACTTGTCGTAGGTACGTGTCAACGGGCAAACCTAGTTTATTATAACATTATGAAGTTTTCAGTGCATTCATTTGCATAATGTCCTTCTTTTACACACTTGAAGCATTTGCAATTTAGGAAATTAGTTTCTATAAACCTTTTTTTGATTTAGAATAATTATTCTTTTGCCATTTTTTCTTGAATTATGGCTTCCACCTTTTTCTTGTAATTTTATATTTTTTTGGAAAGCCTATTATAAGATCCATATTAAGGTTCACACACATATTCCAGAATTATATCTGGATCGTATCTGAGACAACATTGCATCCCTAGCTTCGAGTCTTTCACTCTATTTTTTATTTGTTTATGTGCTTTAGTACTTTGACAAAATGCCTTAATAGTTTCTATAAAACTAGTTTTAAATATCTTGTACTAAGGCCCCTGAGTACATCTCCGATGAGGTCAGCAGAATTAACTGTCATCAATCTATTATAATAATTTTTTATCAAGTCTCCTCATGGTTCAGAGATTTATAGAAAAAAAATTCTAACCAAAATATTTTTTTCGGGGTCTTCAAGTTTGAAGATTTGCTTGATATAATCTGTGACAAATGCTTCTACTTCACATATATCATATAATTTCATCATTAATAACTTATTTTCTTCATCTATAACTTTTTGTAGTGTTTCTCCTGTTAAATCACTATAGAATGATGATAACAACCGAAAAATCATTTTATCAGAAGTTTCTTGAGATTCAATATTAGCTTTCTCAACCGCATTTGTAGCTTATAATCTTCTTAGCCAATCGACTGCGTATGCTTGCCATAGGTAACATGTATATTTGAAAAATCTCTATTAGTGTCACGCCCCGCTTCCCAAAAATACGGAATACGAGCACAAGATATTGTTCCAACGAATGACTAACGTTACTCATAAGCTGTTTATCCGATTAACTCAACAATATAATCAATACAGAACAATTGCGCAGGCAATAATAATAATCTCATGAACAATAATACTTGGAATGAAGGAATATGAAATATCCAAATACAATAAACCAATGCCTGGAACAATAACAAAATTCGGGTCATAAGCCCAATACAATAATAATCCAATCACAAATAGATAATAAATCACAATACATTAAGTTCAATAAAATGATAAGCAATTAGAAAGCGTTAAATCTTCAGAAAGTTTGTTCTCCAATTCCAGCAGGAATTCTCCTTCATTACCTGTGTACACTTCATCTAAAAAGAGGTAACTTACATTTAAATCTGGAAATCCCAACACTGTTATATGAAAACTATGATATCTCGCAACCAGTGAAACGAAATCCAATTCTGCCAAAGGGATATGAAAATAGATAAAATATACTAACTTTCATATTTCACAAATATTTTTCATACAGTAAAAGGAATCAGGGTGAAAATACGGTTCTTTACAGAACAGGGAGTAAAATACAGCAAGTATAGTTTTCATAAACGAGCATGAAACGACACATAAAACTCATCAATAAAATCTACCAAAATTCTGGATAATCCCTAACTAGATAAAGAAATACTGACCAAAGTTTTGGATAATCCCTAGCTTGTTTGACATTAATAATAAATAACCAAGCCGGGGTTTAAGGGAAAGATATAATAGTGGATAATTCAGAAACGTGTACTCGGAAGAGGGCCCGTGTTTCCTATTTTGATTCTTGTTGATACATGAATCTATTGCTGCATGGACCTATTGGTTTATGTACCTATTACTTATTGCTGCACGGACCTGTTGGTCGTGTACCTATTGCTGCATGGACCTGTTGGTTCATATACCTGTTACCTGTTGCTACACGGACCTGTTGGTCCTGTACCTGTTGCTTCATGAACCTGTTGCTGCATGAATCGGATGATTCGTGTACATGTTGCTTCATGAACCTGTTCCTGTTTCTGTTCTTGTCCCTGAGTACACTGCCCTCTTTGGTCCACTATGAAATCTAAAGCGAAACTGTTTATTGTACCAACCATGTAGTAAAAGCTGTGAAGCATGAAGTGCTATCTAGATAGTAATCACTACAAGACTTGATACATGATACTTGAACTTGATATATGCTTGCTTGATATATGACACTTTATACATGATTACATGATACTTGACACTTGACACATGTTTACATAATACTTGTTTACTTGACTCTTAATATATGCCACTTGTACTTGTTAACCTTTCCATGCTAGTTGTTTATTTTGACATCATACTTATACCATGCTATTAGTTAGTTTTTTCCCTGTACTTGTATCCTGCATTACAAGCAGCCCGTAACTTGCAATTGACGGGTACTTGTTTTCTCTTTTTCTCTTCCCTGCAATTGTTAAATTGCAAATTTTGGAGAACATGTTCCAGATGGTATTGGTGACATAAAGTATTAGTGTAACACCCTGAATTCCAAAATACAACTGAATTCAAGATTCCACAGGATCTTTACACTTCTTTCGTACAATTTTACAAGGAATTTAAAACTTTTCACTTTACATCAGAATTACAAGAAATCTTTACACTTTACATTTTACAGCGGAAGCAATTTACAACATTTATATACAAGTACAACAACATTTGAATAATCTCTAAGTATCAGTTCTCCTTTAATCTTTATCATGCCATTATCCTGCACACAAAACTGTGGGTACGTCGGTTTATTCAACCGACGAACATTATACACGGCCATCCTTTCTATGCCGGAAACAGTATATTTAATTTTCCGTATTTAACAAACACAAACTTGTTCACATATCAAACTAAGGGGAATACCCTATTGATGTCGTGTTGTGATTGTGCACTTAGTCCTTGATGCAGTTATTTACATTACATGACACTAATGCACACTTGTTCGAATTCTATGCATCCCATACTACATAGGTCCGAGGGCAAGCCTCTTAATCGTTCTTCATCTTGTAGGGTTCAATCCCTCGTCATGACTTAATCTACTACTGTAACTACGGTAAGTATCCTAGATGTCCTATGAGTGCGAACTCATATACAGAAACACTAGAGGGAAATCCCACATCATGTCACGACGCATCGTGAAAACTATCTATGGACAATTCGGCCTCCTTCATGACACACGATCCTCTCGCAGTCACCAAACACCCCACAAACGTCGCCAAGATCCCGATAATTCTAGAGTAGTGCCCACGTCATGTCACAACGCATCATGAAGACAAACTGTGAATCACACCCACATCGTAGACTCGAGGCCCTCATACTTGTGTTTTTCTCTCACTTTCATCACCTCTTCACTATGTATTAATCCTTAATTTAATGAAATCATGAACAAAATCAATCTCTTAGAGTTAGCCCTCTCACTACTACCGGTCTTATTTCTTTCATTTCACAATGACCCAAACTTGGTCTTTTCAATTTCAATAATCATATCTCATCACTTTTCACTTGCCGATGTGAGTTTTGGCTACACCCTAATTTTCAATTTCAATTCACAAATTCACAATCTGAGTTGTCAAACTCAAGAACATTTTTCTTCTTCAATCACATGATTTTTCAATCTTTTCATGAGTCAATAATCATACATGATACTTGAACATAATACATGCCTGCTTGAGACTTGATTACATGATATATGAGACTTGATTACATGAGACTTGAACATGACACTTGCTACATGATTACATGAATATATGATACTCGACACTTGATGCATGTTTACATAATACTTGATTTCTTGACACTTGATTTATGCCATGTACACTTGATCACTTTTACCATGCTAGTTGTTTACCTTGGCATCATACTTATACCATGTGCTAGTTAGTTTGGTACTTGTGTTTTCTCTTTTCCTCTTCCTGCATTCGATGAATTGCAGATTTTGGAGAACAGGTTGCAGATGGTATCGGAGACTTAAAGTATTAGTGCTGCATTTATTATTATTTCTTGTATCGTGCTTGAACAATAATTGTATTTTGAGACTTGAAATTTTTCTTGTATTTGGGCAATGTGACCCAAGACTTGTGTGTTATTCAGATCATGACTATTTGATATTTATGCATTTAGGTTTCAAGTATTCTTGTTGATGTTTTGACTTATTATGTGTATATGGTTGATTAATTCGCTTCCGACTCTAAATGTTTCTTGTACATGTTGTTAAGATTTCTTGAACAGCTTATGGATGATGAAAATCATTCGCTAGGCTTTTGTTACGTATCCGTATTCCGTATTCTATAGGAAGCGGGGCGTGACAGGAGATATGCGGCTTCCTCATATAATATGTTTCCTAGTTCAATTAATTTGCTGGACCTCTTAAACTATTTTATATAATCAAATCAGGTGCACCATTTCGAAGACGTGTCGTAGATACGTGTCAACGGGCAAACCTAGTATATAAAAATTATACAAATATATATATATAGAGAGAGAGAGAGGTAAAAGAGAAAAAGTATGGTGATATGACATATGACATTGTCAGTTGGTTTGCCAAATTTGACCCCAAAAAATGGTCATTTTAAAATTTGACTATCTAAATGAGAGGTTGGTGTTGAGGATTTTTTGCCATTTGGATTGTTAAATATGATAATGATAACTTAAATGAGAGATTGGTGTGGATGCTCTTAAATCAGCGACAACCTCAATTTTGTTTTGACTTTTTTAGTTTGTTCTCACACGCAGGAGGGAAGAATATTGTTGTTTTCCTGTCATCGGTCACTGCTACTTAAATGTTATGTTATTTATTTAATTAACTAAAATCCTTTTGGGGTTTTTTACTCGCTAATCTAAGTTATTTTTGTGATACTAAAGGAAAGTGGAAGAATTCAAGAAAGATTGCTTCAGTGGTGCACTCAAGATTCCGTTGATTATCCTTGAGCCCCACAAGGTAATGAACTATTCAGTATCACTATTGATACTAAATATATATTATAATTTTTAAACACAAACTAAATGTTGACGAACTGAAACTTGCTGAGAGCGTTGAGTTTGTGATCTGATATACATGTTTATTTAAATAGCATTTCATATAAATTTTATTTTAGTTTATACTGATACAATTGAATACTTGCATACAAATACTCCGTTTTGTTTCCAAATTTTACATTATCATTAGATTTATACTGTATTATAAGAGTTTCAATGGAAATCGCTTGGCCATATTTCAGTAATCCAGCAATTTTGAAGGTATCTTTACTTTTCTCAGATTTTTTATTTTTTATTTTTTATGCAGGATCTTGGTGTTGTTCAATGCCATCCTTCTGTCTCTGATGCTAGGTTTCTTTCTCATCACGGTCGGTTAGTATATTTAAATTATCAAGTTCCTAGTTTTTTATGTAATATTTATTTAAATAATGATGAAGCCTAATTAGTGGTTTATGATCTACATATTTGATATGGGTAAAAATAGAACCAAATTTGGACCGTTCAAATTGGACACGAATCTTAAACTCTCAAGATTAAATGGTAATTTTACTAGAAACGGGTCCGTAGACAGGAATTGAGTCTCTTTCAAACCCAACAACCCAAAACAGTCCCTAACTGGGTTGTCCTAATAGCCCAATAAGAATTGGTCCAGAATATTTAAGCATGATTTAAACTCATAATTATCCACATGAGACGATTCAAAACCATATCTGTTATCTTGAGGAGAGTTTAAACTCAATCTCCTTTACCACTCTTATCTCCTCATAAAGAAGAAATAACCGAATTAATCCAGAAACACCGGAAAGTAGAGATAAATCATTATCTTAAAACTGATCAAAGCGACTATAAATATCCTAACTCCACCAGAAACAGGTAATCAATAATTTCTCCACAAAAAGCTCCCTCATAATCTTCTTGATTTCTGACTTGAGCATCGAATGGTTGGAGGGTCTGTCGTCGGAATTAATCCTGGTGTTTCAGACTTTTTGTAGATCAGCGAAGGCGATCATCACCACACGAATCAAATCCAACGGCGCAAGCAAGTCAGATCAAGAAGTCAACTGTAGTCAAAAGTAGTTAACACCATTGAAAGTTAAAGGGTCGGTTCTCTATTGTTGCTCAAAAGAATCTACATCTTGTGTTTGCTTCTGCGCCGAAAAAACCTGCAACAATGTTCTTATCGACTTATAATTTATGGCAATAGCCATACCATATGTATACTCTTTTTTTCAAAATTTTGAATACTGGTCATTAGTTTGTTTGTATTTAACTTGGTTTTGATATATAGGTTTTTTATATCTGGATCTATGTTTTTCTCTTCAACTGCCCGTTCCTCACTTCTGGAGCTGTTATTCAGTGATTGCAAGAGCAAGGTATGAGAGAGTACCACATACTTTCTACCTTTCTCCCCTATCTTTAAATCATGAAGCAAATTCTTCTTTAAAAAAATTTGTAGACCTAGCGGTTCAGGTCAATCCTCTTCTTTTTGTTCGTAATTGTGTAACTGAACTACCACCTGGATGGTGATGATGATGACTTTGCTGGATTAAGTTGTTGATATGGCTAAAAATAGAACCAAATCGGGACCGTTCAAATTCGTCACGAATCTTAAAGCTCTCAAGGATAAAACACTAATTTCACCTATAAACGGGTCTGAAATGGAAATTTGGTCTTTCTTCAAAACCCAATAACCCATGAACGGATCTGTCCTATTGGTTATGAGTAGCAGCCTGTTACAAATCAACCCAGATGGATAAAGAGTAATTCAAATTCATTGTTATCTCTATGAAACGATTTAAACTCTACATCTTATCCAAAAACACCGGGAAGTAGAGATAAATCTTTATCTCGAAATGGATCCCTAAGGCGACTATAAATACCTCTCTCTCCCACCGTAACAAGGTAATCAGTCTTTTTCCACATAAAGCTCTTTCATAATCTTCCTGATTACTGACAAGAGCGTTGGAGGGTTCGTCGCCGAGATCCATCCTGGTGTATCAAATTTTTTTGCAGGTCAAAGATAGCGGCGAGAAACCAGTCAAACGTCGGTGAAGGTCAACAGGTTTGCTTTATTGTTTCCGAAAAGAATCCACAAATTCACCTTTTTGTTCCCACACCTAAATTAGCTGCAACAGATTGGCACCGTCTGTGGGAACCGAAAATGCAATCCAACCTAACTTCATCAGCGAAAGTAGTTTCAAACTATAAATTCGAAAGAGAAGGGGAAGGAAGCGGTCTCCAGCCGAAGAGCCACTCCTCTTCCTCCTCCTCCTCCTCGTCCAGTCCAAGATGTCTTCCTCAATAGCCTCCTCTTCAACATGCCCCTCTAGGATCTCGGGGGGTTGCCCAGCGGGACTCTCGTCGGAGTCGTCCAAAGCAATATCCTCTTCATGACTATGTCTCGGTCCACAATTGTAACGCCCCGGATCTCCGTTACCGGACATCCGTGACGCAACAAGAATCTTTGCCTTCAAATGCATCTCAACACATGTAATAACACGAAAATTTAAAAACTTTTTATTACCAAATAAGGTCATTACATCATTGATTACAACCAATGTCTTATTCTGGAACAAGAATACAAATTACATTAACTCATTACATCTTATTACAAAATATATATAACAACTCCTCTTGTAAAGTTAACAGCTGTCTGCCGGAATGGCAGTCGACGGATCACTGCCGAACTCCGTTGAATAGTCAACCTGCTTCCCTGGAGCTTGCTCCTCAACTTGAGTCTTCTGCTGTGCGACTCTGATATCTCTGCACCGGCTCGAAGGGTAGGACCGGTACCTAAAAGGTGGGGAACGTCACTACTTCGACTGACGCAATGTTGATAATAACAGTGATCTCCAAACTGGCAACCACAAACTATCTCAAATAGAAAAAGAAACGTGCATCCTAATTTCCTAGTGCTCGTGTATGCCATGATCTAACAACTAAATGCACCAATCACAAGCCTATTCGAAAGCAAGCTAGACTTTGGAATTTTCGATCCGCATGCATCCTATACTACATGCGTTCCAGACCCAAGCACAGCCTAATCTAATGCACAAAACAAGAATGCACGCGATGCACCTACTCTAATGCAATTCATTTGGAAACGCATGCATCCCATACTACATACCTTCCCAAAATCAACTTCGATGGAAACGTATGCATCCCATACTACATACTTTCCAAAGAATTCGCCTCTCTTGATTGAAAGGTTCAATCCCTCGCCATGCATCCTACCCTTGTACTCAACCTGTTTTCAATAAATTTTTCGTGTCCTATGAGGTTGCAGTTGATCGGTCTAGTTCCGCCACTGTAGCGCCTAAGTGGTTGACGCGTTTTCCACTCAGTACCCGTGAACGGACCTCACTCACAAAGCCATAGAAAAACCTTTCGGTACAAACCATGTATGACGTCATAATATATATCATAACCACGCGCATAGGGACCCACCGTACTCGAGGGTCAAATCCCCCTACCCGAGAGGAGTGCTCTCCCCGTCCCTTCCACAGCATCCTTGGGAATTGACAGATCGAGATACGAAACCGTTAACTCAACCCTGAGAACCGAAAACGTATCCTTACGACAGGAAAGTACAACACCCGTGTAATACTCCGTATTTCTGAAATATATATATATATATATATATATATATATATATAGTTGGATGATTTGAATATATATAAAAGGATTTAAAATAAATGGGGGCCCACGGTAAGAATGAAAAGCACAAAGTGGTATGTGCTATTGGTTGGTTTGGTCTTTGTGATGATGACGTCATCAATAGTGGGCCTCAGGATAATTTCAGAATGTATATGTGTGAGATTTGAATTGATTTCGGGAGTTATATATGGTCTTTGAAATTTGATGGTGATGTGGCACTTTGAAGTGCTCACGGGATTTGTAAAGGGATTTGTGAATATTAGTCCCATATCGGGAGTATACAAAATTAATTTGAGTATAAATATAATTGCCTATGATCAAGAGTCACCTAATTGGTTAACCACCTTTTGAGACGCAGCCTGTGGTGGGCAGTTGTACTATATAGTATCTAATTTGTCTTCTAAAAATAATAAAATTGTCTAAGTATTGGGGCGGGGCGTTACGATTGGTATCAGAGCATGCTTCAATAGTAATAATAAACATGGCATAAAAATAACCTAGGTGTGGACACTAGAGTGTGAGTACCTAGATGTGGACATTAGAGCGTGAGTATCACATAAAGCTGAAACATGATGTTCGGTTTGGGGTACAGTTGAGGTTTAGCCAAAGGGTATTGATGTGAAAGTGAGTTGTGTTGTGATGCTCTAACTTTTCCCTCATTTTACAGTATTCAGAATGACAGGACCCAGAACCAGAAATAGTAACAATATTGATGGAGTTGGAAGTTCCCATGGAACTGGAATTGATCTCGAGGCCGAATTTGCCAGGGTGTATCAGACTTTGGAGGCACTGATGGCATCTAATTTGGCTCAGAATCAGAACCAGCATCAGAATTATGGAGCTGGACCAGGGTTGGTTAACGCCGATCCCATCAAGTAGATCGAGTCCTTCAAGAGGATGAGGCCGCTAGTTTTTTAGGGGCAATCTGTTACAAATGAAGCTGATGATTGGATTAGGCGGATGGAGACAATCTTCGAGGTATCAGAAACTCTGGCAACCAATAAGGTGAAGTTGGCCACTATGCAATTGGAAAAGGACGCTGGTGTTTGGTGGCAAATGGTGAAGAGGACGTTGGGGAACCAGCAGATGACTTGGGAGGCTTTTCTGGAAGAATTCAGGGATCACTTCTTTCCCCTAGATATTCAGGAGAAGAAGGCAACCGAATTCTTGAATCTACAGTAGGGCAGCATGACCATGTGAGAGTATGAGACCAAGTTCGCTCAGCTGTCGAAATATGCTCCGAAGCTGATAGTTGACGAGGCAAAGAAGGCCAAGAAGTTTGAGCAGGGCTTGAGACCAAACTTGAGGTCGAGAATGATTCTGTTGGGCATAAGGAGGTTCGACAAGCTGGTCAGGAGAGTAGCTATGACAGAGGAAGACATGGACCAGTTCCAGAAGAAGTAAGAAACCTGGAACAGGAACAAGAGGCGAGCATCAGGTCAGAGTGGGAAGGGATTCCCGGTGAAGCAAGTCAAGTTCAGTGGTCCTGTGCAGAAGGCATCTGCAACTCAGGAAGTGACTTGTTATTACTGCAAGGAGGCAGGTCATTACAGGTCAGCGTGTCCTAAGTTGGCGAAGCAGACTTGTTTCCAGTGTGGGCAGGTAGGACATTCTAAGTCTCATTGTCCACAGTTGAGGAAGGATGGTTCAGGTGGAGGCAAATTCCAGAGGCAAAGGCGAGTGTTTGCATTAACCGAGGAGGACACGGGTAACTGGGAAGATGTGATCCAGGGTATGCAAGAGTTTTGATTTTATTTTAATCAATGTAATAAATAAAACCTTTATTTGAGAATAATTGGAGATTGAGTATCACTCTTCATGTAACAGGGATTGTTTTGATTAATGGAATAAAGGCCAAGGTTTTATTTGATACTGGTTCATCGCATACTTTTGTGTCTCCAAATTTTGCAAAGGTCTTAGGTGTGGAGCCTAAGTTGTTTCCAGGCAAGATTTTGCTGGTGGTAACGCCGTCAAGTGAAGAATTGATCGCTGATCGATATTACAAGGGCTGTGATATCGAGATTGACGAGAGATTATTAGGCATCGATCTGATCGAGCTGCAAGTCTTAGGAGTGGATGTGATCGTGGGCATTGATTGGATGGCAATATATGATGCCACAATTGAATGCAAGTAAAAAGATGTGTTAGTGAAAGCACCAGGTGGTCCCGCAGTAACTTTCCAAGGGAAGAAGAAGATTCCGAAGGTGGCTGCAATGGTATCCAAGATGGCGATTCCAGATGAAGTCAAGGGCATTCCGATTTTCAGAAATTTTCCTAAGGTGTTCTTGAAAGATTTTCCAGGATTACCGCCGCAGAGAGATGTGGAGTTTTGCATTAATGTTCAGTCGGGGAGTGCTCCGATTTCTAAGGCTCCGTACAGGATGGCACCTGTAGAGCAAGACGAAATGAAGAAGCAGATTGAGGAGCTGTTGAGCAAGGGGCTTGTTAGGCCGAGTTCCTCACCGTGGGGTGCGCCAGTATTGTTAGTCAGGAAGAAGGATGGGTCAATGAGGATGTGCATTGACTACCGAGAGTTGAATAGGGTGACTATTCAGAACAAGTATCCACTACCACGGATTGATGATTTGTTCGACAGGCTTCGGGGAGCAGCTGTGTTTTCGACGATTGATTTGAGATCAGGGTATTATCAGGTTCGAGTCAAGGAGGAAGATGTAAGTAAGACAGCTTTCAGGACTCGTCATGGACTCTATGAGTTTTTGGTGATGCCATTCGGTTTGACGAATGCGCCAGCAATGTTCATGGATAAGATGAATCGGGTTTTGAGGCCATTTATTGACTCCTTCGTGGTGGTTTTCATCGACGACATTTTGGTGTATTCGAAGTCGGAGGAGGAGCATTCTATGCACTTGACAGCAGTATTACAAAAATTGCAGGAGCAAAGCTTGTATGCCAAGTTGTCGAACTGTGAGTTTTGGAAGTTTGAGGTAGCTTTCCTCGGTCATATCCTTTCTAAGGAGGAAGTGGCCACTGATCCTCAAAAGGTTGAAGTAGTAAAGGTGTAACGCCCCGCCCCAATACTCAGACAATTTTTTATTATTTTTAGAAGACAAATTAGATACTATGTAGTACAACTGCCCACCACAGGCTGCCTCTCAAAAGGTGGTTAACCAATTAGGTGACTCTTGATCATTGGCTAATTATATTTATACTCAAATTAGTTTTCGTAAATTTCCCATGTGGGACTAAGTTTCTCAAATCTATCTCAAATCCGCGCAGACCAGTCGACTGCTCAAACCACCAGTCGACTGTTCGCTACAGATCTGGGGTATTACAAAAGGATTGGCCTAGGCCAACGTCTGTGAAGGAAGTCAAGAATTTCTTGGATTTGGCTGGTTACTACAGGAGATTCATCTAGGTTTATTCTCTAATTGCAGTTCCTTTGACAGGTTTGACCCGGAAAAATGTGACATTTTCATGGACTGATAAGTGTGAGGCGAGTTTCCTTGAGTTAAAGGAGAGGTTGACTACTGCACCTATCTTAGCTTTGCCACAAGCTGGGAAGGATTATGATATCTTCAGTGATGCATCTCTCAGAGGTTTGGGTTGTGTCTTGATGCAAGAAGGCAAGGTTATTGCTTATGGTTCGAGGCAATTGCGTCCGCATGAGAAGAATTATACGACGCATGATTTGGAGCTAGCAGCTATTATTTTTGCCTTGAAGAAGTGGAAGCATTATGTTTATGGTGAGAAGGTCAATATGTACACTGACCATAAGAGTCTGAAGTATATTTATCAATAGAAGGATCTAAATCTTCGGCAGAGAAGGTGGTTGGAAGTATTGGAAGACATTTGTTCTGAGATCAAGTATCATCCGGGCAAGGTGAATGTGGTAGCTGATGGACTTAGCAGGAAGAGTACTTTATCAAGTTTGATCACTACTCGAAGCGAGTTGACAGCAGAGATTGATCAGGCAGGTATCGAGGTGGTGCTGCAGGATTTAGGGGCATCTTTGGCTCAGTTGAGGTTGCAGTCTTCCTTGAGAGAGAGGATTGTAGAAGGTCAGAGATCAGATTCGGAGATTCAGAAGATGTTGCAACAGGTTTCAGAAGGCAAGCTATCAGAGTTTCGTGTCCAAGATGGAGTTCTTTGGATGGGTGAGAGGTTGCGTGTTCCGGATAATGCAGATTTGAGATAGAGTATTGTTGCCGCTAATTTCGGTGTGGGGGCAAGCAGATGAATTTGTGAGTTCGTGAAAAACCTGAATAGCAAACACCTAACCTGTTCCGCCGGAGCTTGACCGTTGACTCCCGCCGTTCACCTGCAAGGAAGTGCGATACACCGGGGTTGATCCCAGCGACGCACCCTCCGACGCTCAAGTCAGTAATCAGAAATGATTAAGAAAGAGCGTTTAACTAGAAAAAGATTGATTACCTCTTAATAGATATGGGTGGGGGGTATTTATAGTCGCTGTTGGGATCAGATAAGGAATGTGATTCCCGTGATCTGATAAGGCATAAAATCCTCGTAATCAGATTAGGAATGTAATCCCTTAATTCCCGGTGAAAAGATAGACGTGAATCAGAGCCGTTGATTTGGATTAATCAGAAACCCTAATTCTATCTTTTCTGGACTGGGTGTGTTTCGGGTTAGGACCCGTACCCAGTTGAGGTGGATCTGTTCGCGGGTTATTGGATCTGTGAGAAGGAGACCCAGTACCCGTTTCAGACCCATTTGTATGTGGAATTACCGTTTTACCCCTGAGCTTTAAGATTCGTGTCCGATGTGAACGGTCCCGATTTAATCCTATTTTTAGCCATATCACGAGCCCCCCACTCCCGAAGACTGAGTTTGATCAGCCTTTGAGGAGCAGTTTTACTGTTTTAATGGCGTACGGGATTTTATCGGTGTTCTTAAGGGAGTTTGGAATCTTGCTCGGGGTGTAACAGTGTTATTATGGGCTTGTAAAATGCCCAAAAATATTCTCAGAATTTTCTGGATTTTTGGTGATTTTTCCAGATTTTTCTGAATTTTTTCTCATTTTTTTGAATTTTTTATTCATTCTCCGAATTAAATAATTAATTATCAAAAATATTAATTAATTATTCTAATTTAATAATTATTTTTTCAGAATTTAAAAATAATTTTTTCTGAATTAATAATTATTTTTAGAATTTTTAATTAATTTTTTCTATTTTTTAATTATTTTTTCGGATTTTTTAAATAAAGAAAACAATTAAATAAATAAATAAATAATTTAAATATTACCTGGACACGTGGCAGATTTCTGGCCGTCCATCATGACCAGATGAGCACGCATCGTGAGGCAGATCACGATCTGGACACGTGGCACGTTTCTGGCCGTCCATCATGATCAGATCTGCGCGCATCGTGAGGCAGATCACGATCGGGACACGTGGTGCGTTCCTGAGCGTCGATCGTGTCGCGACGCGAATTTTGAGACGATCGGACGGATCGTGTTGGTCGGTCCCTTTTTTTCTCAATTTACAGCATCGGTACTTCAGCACTTCGGTTTCGGCACCTCGGATCGGCACCTGAGATGATGCCACGTGGCATGCCACGTGGCTTTTTTTTTTTTTTTTTCTCTCCTTCTCGCTGCTTCTTTTCTTCTTCGTCTTGTTTCTTTCCCCTTCCTCGACTCTTCTCCGAGTGTCCCCTCCCGCCGCCTCCTGCTCTCTCTTTCGTCTCCCTCTCCGGCCTCTTCTCCGTGCACCGTGGAGCTCGACGCTTCAGGGTCGACGCTCGTGAAGGCGGGAGGAGCTATGGAGCTCGATGGAGCTCTTCGGCGAGGAGAGTGGATTGGCACGGCGATGGGACCGAGCTTGGTGAGCGCTCGAGGTCGAAAGGGGGAGTTCGCTCGAGCTGGTGGAAGCTTGGGCTCGGCTTCGGAGTTTTGTAGGGACGAGGTGGTGGCTCGTCGAGGAGGATGACGGAGTGAGTTCGGCCACGGTGGAGCTTCGTTGTCGGAGCTTCGAAGCTCGACGAGTGGAGTTCTTCGTCGGAGGTGGTGGAAGCATGGGCTCGATCGGTTCGTGCCGTGGAGGAGCTCACCACTGGAGTTGGAGCTCCGCAGTGGAGGGCTCGGCGACGGCTGTGCGGGGTTCGAGCTTCGGAAGCAGTTGGACGAGGAGCTTGGTCGGTGCCGAGGGGTTGGGTTCGGAGCTTCGTGAAGGAGCTCGACGTCGTGGCGAAGGTGGCGAAGCTCGAAGCTCGGCCGAGGAGTTAGGTTCGGCCAGTGAGCTCGGCAGCATGGAGCATCGACGTCGGCGTTGCTCGGGAATCGAGCTCGGTGACGGGCGCTCAACGTCGTCGAACGGAGGACGAGGTCGGTGAGGGGAGTTCGTGACGAAGCCGGAGAGCTCGAGCTTGGAGGTGCTGCCGTCGGAAATTGTCGAAGGTGAGGTTGGGTTTTCTTCTTCGGTTGGTTTTGGCGGGAGATTGGAAGAGAAGAACTGAAGAAGAAGTAGGGGAAGTGGTTTATGGGGTTCGGGTTTGGATCCTGAACCCGACCCTATAGCTCTTTTTTTTTCTTTTCTCTCTTTTTCTCCTCTGCTTCTTTGTTGCTCGGCTAATGCATCTGGTTCGGCAGATCCGAGCACGGATTTTGAGGAGAATTTTTCCCACTCTGCTGTTCGGTAGATCGGTAGCTCGGATTTGAGATCCGAGCTACGTGGCTCAATCTGGACGGTTGATCACGATCGTGGCGCGAATCACGAGACAAGAGGCACGAGTTTCGAGAAAACGTTATCTTGTCGTTTTGTGGTGACGTGGCGAGATCTGAGCCGTTCATCATGTTTTAGCGCAAATTTTGAGACGATCCGACGGTGAGATGAGTTCGGTCGAATTTTTCTCCATATACGAGGGTCGGTACCCCGGTACCTCGGATCGGATCGGCACCTCGGATCCTCTCTGGGAGCATCTGGTCTGCTCGGCAAATGAATCTGGTTCGGCAGATCCGAGCACGGATTTTGGGGAGAATTTTTTCCCACTTTGCTGTTCGGTACGTCGGTAGCTCTTCTGAGAAGAAAGAGGAAGGGGAGGAGAGGCCTTTGGGTTCTCTCCTCTGCCTTGTTCTTTCGTACAGTGGAGAAGAGGAGAAGAGGAGAAGAGGAAGGGGAGGAGAGGCGTTTGGGTTCTCTCCTCTGCCTTGTTCTTCCGCACAATGGAGAAGAGGAGAAGAGGAAGGGGAGGAGAGGCAATTGGGTTCTCTCCTCTGCCTTGTTCTTCCGCACAGTGGAGAAGAGGAGAAGAGGAAGGGGAGGAGAGGCAATTGAGTTCTCTCCTCTGCCTTGTTTCGCCGCTCCGCAGTTTGGTAGATTGGCAGATCCAAGCTACGCGGCTCAATCTGGACGGTTAATCACGATCGTGGCGCGAATCACGAGACAAGGGGCACGAGTTTCGAGAAAACGTTATCTTGTCGTTTTGTGGTGACGTGGCACGATCTGATCCGTCCATCACGACGAGCGCGCTTTTTTACAAGATCCAATGGCTGATATGGGTCGGCCAGTTTTTTTGCCATATACGAGGGTCGGTACCCCGGTACCTCGGCTCGGCGCATCAGGGCTGGTGACCGAGGTGCTGAGTTGGCTATTTTCGAGGAAGCGTTTCTTGAAGGTTCCACCCTTCCGTGCCCAGTAGCTCGGCTGCTCGGCTGAGCTGTTCGGTAGCTCGGCTGGGCGAAGCGGTGGCAGGCATCTCGGAAGATACGCGTGGCCGGATCTGGGCCGTTCATCATGGCGCGCATCACGAGGATAGGGTTCAGATCACGAGAAAACGTTATCTTGTCGTTTTGTGGACGTGGCACGATCTGAACCGTCCATCAGATTCTGTCGCGAATTTTAAAGAGATCCGACGGTGACTTCGCCTCGGAGCGATTTTTTGCCATATACGAGGGTCGGTACCCCGGTACCTCGGCTCGGCGCGTCAGGGCTGTTCACCCTCTGCCCGGAGTAGCTCGGAGAAGAGGAGAAGAGGAAGGGGAGGAGAGGCATTTGGGTTCTCCCCTCTGCCTTGTTCTCTCGCATAGTGGAGAAGCGGTGCTGGGAAGATCCTCGTAAGAGCCATGGGAAGACCCATTCTTTGAAGTGAGTGTAAGGAGCAACTCGAGGAGAGAGGTGTGCTCCGATCTCGTCGAGAAGAGCTATTTGAGAGACAAGTTTGAGGAGGAACTCTAGGAGAGAGTTGCGCTCCGATCTCGTCGAGAAGAGCTATTTGAGAGACAAGTTTGAGGAGGAACTCTAGGAGAAAGTTGTGTTCCGAACTTGTGAGAAGAGCCATCCGGAAGAGGAGTTTGAGGAGCAACTCTAGGAGAGAGTTTTAGCTCCGAACTCGTTAAGAAGAGGTCCGCCTCGGAGGTGAGCGGAGTGAAGAGCTCGGCTCTAGGAGCCATCTGGACGAGGAGTTTGAGGAGCAACTCTAGGAGAGAGTTTTTAGCTCTGAACTCGTTGAGAAGAGCTCTGCTTTGGAGGCGAGCGGAGTGAAGAGCTCAATTTGTAGAAGAGCCGTCTGGACGGCTGATCACGATCGTGGCGCGAATCACGAGGCAAGAAGCACGAGTTTCGAGAAAACGTTATCTTGTCGTTTTGCGGTGACGTGGTGCGATCTGATCCGTCCATCACGCTTGAGTGTGAATTTTGAGATGATCCAACGGTTAGATGGGGTCGGCCGAATTTTTCTCCATATACGAGGGTCGGTACCCCGGCACCTCGGATCGGATCGGCTTCTTCCTTGTTTGCTCGGCTCGGTAACTCAGTAGTTCACCTTCTGCCCGAAGTAGCTCGGTGTAGTAGAGCTCGGAGTTCGGACGGCTCGAGCGTGAGGAGAAGCTCGGTGAGTTGATGAAGGGGATGGGTCGATGAAGCTCTACTCCTTGGCTCGGGAGGATGGGTCGGCATATGGGAGAGGTGAGGGGCTCTGAAGCTCTGCCTCTATTCTGTTTGGTTTTAGAGATTTTTGAAGAGGAGCTCCACTCCTAGGAGAAGAGGTGCTAGGAAGAGGCGCTGGGAAGACCCGTTCTCTGAAGTAGCGTTGTGAGCTTCGAACTCGTAGAGAAGAGGTCCGCTTCGGAAGCGATCGGAGTGAAGAGCTCGGCTCTGGAAGAGAGCCATTTGTGAGATGAGTGTGAGGAGCAACTCTAAGGGAGAGCTGTAGCTCCGAACTCGCTGCTTATGTGAGAGAATCAACGGTTGTGGGAGCAATTCCGAATGGCGAATCACTTCTAACCTGCTGAAGAGCAGGTTATTTGAAGAGGAATTGAGCCAAGTGTTGGACTCCGGAACCATCGTTTGAGTTGTTCAACGGCTGTGGGAGCAATTCCGAATGGCGAACCACTTCTAACCCGCTTAAGAGCAAGTTATTCGAAGCAGAGTCGAACCAAGTGTTGGACTCCGGAACCATCGTTTGAGTTGTTCAACGGCTGTGGGAGCAATTCCGAATGGCGAACCACTTCTAACCTGCTTAAGAGCAAGTTATTCGAAGCAGAATCGAACCAAGTGTTGGACTCCGGAACCATCGTTAGAGTTATTCAACGGCTGTGGGAGCAATTCCGAATGGCGAACCACTTCTAACCCGCTTAAGAGCAAGTTATTCGAAGCAGAATCGAACCAAGTGTTGGACTCCGGAACCATCGTTAGAGTTATTCAACGGCTGTGGGAGCAATTCCGAATGGCGAACCACTTCTAACCCGCTTAAGAGCAAGTTATTCGAAGCAGAATCGAACCAAGTGTTGGACTCCGGAACCATCGTTAGAGTTATTCAACGGCTGTGGGAGCAATTCCGAATGGCGAACCACTTCTAACCCGCTTAAGACCAAGTTATTCGAAGCAGAATCGAACCAAGTGTTGGACTCCGGAACCATCGTTAGAGTTTAGTGAGTTGCGGGAGGAGCCATGTAGAAGAAGCTGGACTCTGAACCCACCATTTAAGAGGGTCGCGACTCGGAGAGATAGAGAAGCAAGAGCAATAATTTTCAATGAAAAGATGTAAAGTTTTATTGAAATAGACTAAGTGGCTGCTCCAATAGGGCGAGCCATTATTACATGATGTTGGCCGAGTTACAAGCATCGGCCTTATTGAAAATCAGAATCCTACTTCTACAATAAGGTGAAGACCTCTTGGGAGGAGCTGAGTCTTGAAGCTCGGCGGGCCTTTCTGTTCGTTCGGAAGAGGTGATGATCAGGGGAGGAGCTCGGCCCCCTCTTTTCGGACGAATTTGATCAGGTGCCCCCGCTGTATGAGTTCTTCGATCTCTTCCTTGAGAGCCCGACAATTATCCGTGTCGTGGCCGTGGTCCCTGTGAAAGCGGCACCACTTATCTTTGTCCCTCTTCTTACCAGGGGTATTCATTCTAGGGGGAGCGCGGAGTAGTCCTTCGTTGTCCACCTCCATAAGAACTTCTGATATGTTGGCAATGAGGGGGGTAAACTTCTCAAACCGAGGAGTCGGGCGACGCTGTCCATTGCCGTCCTTCTGGGATTTTTGGGAGCCCTCTTCTTCTTCAGTCAGCTTTCGTTTCGTCCCTGAGGTAGACCCTCCGAAGCTTGGAAGGTAGGCGGCCTCTTCGGCACGAATGTACTTGTCACACCTAAGAAGGAGGTCGGCAAAGTTCTGTGGAGGCTTCTTAGCAAGAGAGGAGTGGAGGCTGGAATTGAAGACGTTGGATTGGAAGGCGGTTGTTGCGACGGATTGGTCGAGGGAGGCCATGGACCTGACCTCCGCAGTGAACCTCTTCACATAGTCTCTTAATTTCTCACCTTTCTCCTGTCTGAGTTGGAGGAGTGAGATGCTGGTCTTCTCCGTGCGTCTGCTGCTCACGAAGTGGGTGATGAAGAGTGTTTCGAACTGCTCGAAGGAGAATATGGAAGACGGTGCGAGGCGGGAGTACCATTCTCGAGCTGGGCCCTTCAGTGTTGCGGGGAAGGTCTTGCAGAGGAGGGCGTCGGAAGCTTGATGGAGGAGCATCAGAGTCTTAAAACTCTCTATGTGATCAACGGGGTCAGTTTCTCCGGTGTAAATCTCGAACTGGGGAGGTTTGAACCCGAACGGCACCGGTGCATCCACTATGGTTCGGGAGAAAGGAGGTCTGCTAGGACGAAGAGTTCTCCCCCTGAGCTCTTCTTCTCGGTTTATCTGACCCAGGCGCCTCTCTACGTCATGAAGACGACGGTACATGGCGTCATCTCTCCGACAGTAATCTACCGAGCCCCTAGACTCGTCTTCGTATGAGGGAGTGAAAGGGCTATGGCGACGGTAACTTCGGGAGCGACGAGGACTTCGAGTATGCCGGGAGTTGCTAGGAGCAGGAGCAGGAGATAGGGACCGTTGGCGAGGGCTTCGGACAGGAGGGGGAGAAGGGTTCTTGGGTGCATTGTTGTTGGGACGAAGATTGATGGCTTGAAGGATGGTCGCTTGGAACTGCTGGAACTCGGCACGGGTGATGGGTGCTTCATTGCTCCTAAGTTGTTGCCGACCTGCGGGGGAGTGCCTTCTTCGGTGATGCTCGGGGGACTCTTTCCTCCCTCTGCGGACGGGGGACCTGTAGTACCGGTGGCGAGGAGACCGCTCGTCCGGATGGTGTTGGCGGGAGGTTCCCTTTCGGGCCCGCTTTTCATCCAGATGGCGGCGGAGGTCGTCCTCTTTCTGGCGATTGGGGGCCGCATTGTGGCGACCAGAGGCTCGGGGATGATGGGAGGCCATAGAGTCAGTGGAGGCATTGTGGATGGAGACGTACTCTTGGTGAAGAGGTTGCTTCATGCGGGAGCCCCCCGCACCGGCGTTCTGTGGACCGGTAGGACCCTTGGGGGGTTGCCGATTCTGAAGAGGAGGCTGATCTTGTTGAAGAGGGTCCTCCACTTGAAGCGGGGGTTGTCCCTGCTGCGGAGCGGGTTGAACGGGGACTACCTCTTGCTGATCAGCGGGGTTGGGCCCACGGTTGGACCCTCTAGATCTGACTTTTCTGGGAGGCATGGCTGGAGAAGAGCTAGTCGACGGGAAGAGGAGAAGGCTATTCGTATTTTTTTCCCACAGACGGCGCCAATCTGTTGCCGCTAATTTTGGTGTGGGGGCAAGCAGATGAATTTGTGAGTTCGTGAAAAACCTGAATAGCAAACACCTAACCTGTTCCGCCGGAGCTTGACCGTTGACTCCCGCCGTTCACCTGCAAGGAAGTGCGATACACCGGGGTTGATCCCGGCGACGCACCCTCCGACGCTCAAGTCAGTAATCAGAAATGATTAAGAAAGAGTGTTTAACTAGAAAAAGATTGATTACCTCTTAATAGAGATGGGTGGGGGGTATTTATAGTCGCCGTTGGGATCAGATAAGGAATGTGATTCTCGTGATCTGATAAGGTATAAAATCCTCGTAATCAGATTAGGAATGTAATCCCTTAATTCCCGGTGAAAAGATAGACGTGAATCAGAGCCGTTGATTTGGATTAATCAGAAACCCTAATTCTATCTTTTCTGGGCTGGGTGTGTTTCGGGTTAGGACCCGTACCCAGTTGAGGTGGATCTGTTCGCGGGTTATTGGACCTGTGAGAAGGAGACCCAGTACCCGTTTCAGACCCATTTGTATGTGGAATTACCGTTTTACCCCTGAGCTTTAAGATTCGTGTCCGATGTGAACGGTCCCGATTTAATCCTATTTTTAGCCATATCAAGTATCTTGCAGGAAGCACACGGTACTTTGTTGTCAGTACATCCTGGAGGCATGAAGATGTACAAGGACATCAAACAGTACTTTTGGTGGTCTGGTATGAAGAGGGATGTGGCCGATTTCGTGGTAAGGTGTCTGACTTGTCAACAGATCAAAGCAGAAAATCAGAGACCTAGAGGTTTGTTACAGCCGTTGCCCATTCCGGAGTGGAAGTGGGAGAATATCAGTATGGATTTCATCACAGGTTTGCCGAGGAGTTCGAAGGGCAATAACTCGATTTGGGTTATCGTGGACCGTTTGACTAAGTCGACTCACTTTCTAGCCATGAAGATTACTTGGTCATTGGAGAAATTGGCTGAGTTGTACATTGGTGAAATTGTGAGGCTTCATGGAGTTCCTGTGTCGATTGTTTCCGACAGGGATGCAAGGTTCACTTCAAGGTTTTGGAAGAGCCTACAAGCAGCTTTAGGCACCAGAACTGATTTCAGTACCACTTTTCATCTACAGACCGATGGTCAGACGGAGAGGGTGAATCGAGTGCTGGAAGATATGTTGAGGGCTTGTGTTATGGATTTCGTGTTAGGGTTATATACTGAAAGCATCACTTTTGTATTAACTTTATTTCCTTTTTTTTTTAATGAGAATCATATGGGCATATGTTTGCATATTGTGTTTATTATAATATTAATGCAAGTATCTGATATTCTATAAGGTTGATAATATGGTGTGAGGAGACACACAGAAGATCATATTATCAGTTCCCTATGGAATATATAAATAGTTCACAACCTAGACGGACTTGGACAATCCATTGGAAAGGTTGTAGTGTAATCTGGTATTAGTCTATCTTGACTATAGGTTTACACTAGTACACTTTGTGTGTATTGAACAGGACCACTTGAGGTTGTTCTCTTTGTACTGACTACAAAAGAGAACAAACACCTCTGTTATTATGGATGCTTATGCTCATAATCCAGATATAATAACAGACTTGTATATGCAGTGTGCATTACTTTGACTCATAAAAGAGTGAGATTCATTATGGATCAACAACCTCTATGAATTGGGTAATAGCATTGTATGTATGATGGGCTGTTGATTGTAAAAGGAATCCATGTCCCGATACGTCGGGTTGATGATGTCCCCTTAAGGAGCTCATAAGGATTGTCATGTAAACCATGCAGGTGGATTACATCCGACATGACAAATAAAGTTGAGTGGTACTACTTAAGGATAAAAGATGTTGATCAATATAGTTGTCAGTAACTTAATTTGATCGACGGACATTCGATATCTTAACATGGGGAGCTGAACGAGCATATAATAAAAGGAGCCCATAAATATAATTTGGGATTAGGAAGGTAGTGCAACAATAGCTCTTTAGTGGACCGAGCTATTGTTAATGGGCCTGGGTTGTGTGTTCGGGCTGAACACGGGATACCCAGATTCGTTAGGAGATCTAACCCTAATTTCTCCTCACGGTCCCTGCCGTAGCCTTATATATATATCCTCTATTCTCTGGCCGTCATATCATTATCAGAGATAAGAAGTTTTCTCTAAATTCGTGATTCGCGTAAGGAGAGAAAGAGAGGTCAGCCAAGGAGAAGAAAGGTTGGTAGACCGTCGCCCACACGACGTCCAACCCAAGGAAGGAATACGTGCAGAAGATCTTGGGGTCGCTGACGGCTCGAGGTTGCTAGAAACTATCGTCTTCTTCTCATCGCAGGTATAATTCGTGAACCCTAGATTCCGCTATAAAGGGTTAGATCACGTATTAAATCTGTTAAGCTTTTATGATCGATACGCACACCAATCCGTGGTCCTGGGAATCATCGCAGTTCCATCATTTCGGTGGTAGTTGGGAAAGATACTTGGCATTGGTTGAGTTTGCTTATAACAACAGTTACCATGCGAGTATCGGGATGGCTCCGTATGAGGCTTTGTACGGGATGAGGAGCAGGACACCTGTTTGTTGGCACGAGGTTGGCGAGAGGCAGATGTTTAGACCTGAGATCGTGCAGCAGACGTCAGAGCAGATTAAGGTGATTCGCAAGAGGTTGGTTGAGGCTCAGAGTCGGCAGAAGAGTTATGCTGATACTCGACGAAGGGACTTGGAGTTTGAGGTTGGTGATGCAGTTTTTCTCAAGGTGTCTCCGACTAAAGGAGTGATCAGGTGTGGTAAGGAAGGCAAGTTGGCACCAAGGTATATTGGGCCATACAGGATCGTGGAGCGGATTGGTAAGACAGCATATAGGTTGAAGCTTCTAGAGGAGTTGGCACAGGTGCATGATGTATTCCATGTGTCATTGTTGAGGAAATGTGTGCCAGATCAGAATCATCAGTTGGTAGAGATTCCTGAAGGTCTACAGGTGAACTTGAGTTACAAAGAACAACCTGTTGAGATCGTTGACCGTAGGGAGAAAGTTTTTAGGAGCAAAGTGATACCTATGGTCAAGGTGTTGTGGAAGAATCAGCAGTTCGAAGAGGCTACTTGGGAGCCAGAGGATCGCATGCAGAAGGATTTTCCTGAGCTTTTTGTATGAATGTACTTTCTTTTATGTGATGGTATTTCTTTGGATGATTGTACTATTGGATTGAGTAGTATTCTTTTGTTTGATATGTCCTTCTATGTGAATATTTCGAAATATGGTTCATTTATGAGATTTCAATTCCTTTGTTCATTCTTATTTTGGACCTCATTAGCAATAGTTCTGAGGACATAACTCTTCTAAGGAGGGAGTGATGTAGTACCCCGTATTTTTAAATAATATTGTTAAAGGCTTATAAATGAATTAAAATGATTTTGGGGATTTAATAAATATTTTCTGGAAATCTATCTTTTACACGTGCAAAACACGTGCAAATATTTTCTTGAGAAGTTCAAAATCCAAAATTTCTTCATGGAAAATCATCATTTATTATCTGGGATTTAATTGTAATTTTTTTAGATTTTTCTGATATTAATTGGATCTATTTGCAAATATTACGAAAAGAATGATCTTTTTGCAAAATTGTCATTTTGAGGGGTGAAAGTGCAAAACTATTTTCTGGACTTTTAAAATAGTGCCGACTGGAAATACGGAGGTTATTTTTCTTTTAAATCTCAATTTAATCGATTTTATCAAGTTTCCAAGTATAGGAATCTATTTATGTAAAGTTATATTTTAAAGGGGTTATTTTGCAAAAGTGTCTAAAAACCCTAAATCCTCTATTTCCGGCCTATTTAAAAGAAACGCAGCCGTCATTCGCTGTACAACACAAAGTTTTATTTTTATTTTTTTTGGAGGAATTAAGAAGAGGATCTTGGATTTTGCATAAGAGAAGTTTTCTTAAGGGATTTCTTCATTCGAGGTGAGTGACATGTTTGTTTTGCTTTGTGTATTTTGCATGTAATTGTTTTGTTGATTTGTTTATGTATGTGATTTGGTACAATTTGGTTGTTTGATCTATGAATGTTTAATGGATATTGGATGTTGAATCTTATTGCTAGAAAGCATGTTTAGGGTTTGAATATGAATATGCACATTATGAATTGGATGAAAAATTGGATCTTGTGAAATCCTAATTGTTTGTAAATAGGATTGTATGTGGGTAGTCGTTCTCTTTTGGGTTAATGTTGGATTGAATGAATATGGTGAATTTTATGCATGAATCTAATAAAGGTGAGACCTTTTATGATTTTGAGTATTTGGTTGAATACAAATTGGACATGGTGATGTTATCAATTAATTATGGTTGTGAGTTGTAGTAGTAATTCAGTTTTGAGGAATTTGAATGGAAAGTTATAAATCAAGAGATCATATCTTGAGAATCAAAATTTGAGAATTTAGTCGAGTTAAGGAATATACCCAAATTGGAGATTCTTCTGAGATTTTGATATTTATATGTTTTGGATCTGAATACAAAGAAATTTCAATGAGTAATTGATTTTTAGAAAACTCTATTTTGATAATATGCACAATTTCATGTTTGATTGAAGGAAATCAACAAAATCTCTAATTTTATAAATTCAAGTGGTTTTGATTTAGTTTCATGGATTATTATAAATCCTACAAGTAGTATTTGATCATACAAGAATAAGCTTTTCGTAGAAATCGTTTTCAAAAAGTAAAACTATGTATCGGTTGAAATGTGCACAACCAAAAGTATGCAGTCTATAGGTCGACAGTCGACTGGTATGACTTCTCAGTCGACCGACACGATCTGGCTGCTATGTTCTCTAGATTTTCTTGAAAATTCGCTCTGGACAGTCGACTTAGGACTTTTACAGTCGACTGGTACCACTTAGAATTATTTTCTCCAAGTTATTGAAATTTTCTCTCTGGACAGTCGACCTATAACCTTTTGAGTCGACTGATATTACTTAGAATTATTTTCCCTAGTTATTGTATTCTTTCGTTCTGGACAATTGACCTATGACCCTTTTCAGTCGACTACTATACTTAGAATATTTTCTTAAAGATTATTGGATTATCTCCCTGGACAATCGACCTATGACCTTTACAAGTCGACTTATAAGACTTAGATTATTTTCTTAAAACCATAGAATTCTCTTTCTAGACAGTCGACTTACGCTTGTTATTAGTCGACTGATACTGATGTACCTTTATATTTTTGAATGTTCTTTCAAATGATTTATTCTCCAAATGCTTTAATCTATAACTTATTATTTTATACCTTATCTTCTATTGAACATATGTTTTCAAGATGTTAAGTTGAGCAATTTATGTTGGAAAGTTGGTTTGGACATTTGAGTGTGAGTCTCTAGAGGGTGTGTGTGATCCTAGTATACCGGCAGTTGAGTTATTTATGTTTGGGCCTGTTGAGGTATTTTAGTTGATCAGTTGTGAGTTAAGTCCCGTAGGGTGCATCAACTCTAGGAGATTCGTTAAGTAATTAAATAACCTAAATGATAAGGACAGGCACTAGTGGTGATATGATGAACGGGAACATGAGTTATGGACCTCAGCATGGCTTGCGGTGTGAGATAATTCCCAGAATTATCCAGGTGTGAGTGAAATAGTCTCCGGAATTACCTGTGGTGTGGGATTAATCTCCGGAATTATCGGGTTCGAGGCGACGCACATGTGGTATTCGTGTGATGAGGTGCCATTGCTTGCGGTGTGGGGTATTCTCGAAGATTCCCAGGTGTGAGTGAAATAGTCTCTTCAATTATCTGTGGATAGAGATTGACCTCCGGAATTATCGGTGCATGGGATAATACTCACAGTTTATCTTTATCTCGTAGTAGTCATCGTGAAAGGATTAGTTGCATAGAGGGGATTGAACCCTATAATGTGGAGACGTTAAGGGCTTGCACCGGACCTATGTAGAGTGGGATGCATAGACTTCGACAAGTACGTATTAGAGAGTCCGCATATAGACTTGTGTTTTCTTGACTTGGTTTTACGCATGTGTTTTCCAGTTTTCTACACTTGACACTTAGTTTAGCTTCACTTGTGGTTTCATGTTTCCTTGCTACGTCACATTTTATGTATTCTTGCTTATTACATGTTGTCTATGAATTTATGCTTAACTTATGTTGTTTGTTTTATGTCACTCACACCTTTATGGCTGACCCCTTTAGTTTTGGGGGTTAGGGTTATCTCTAGCCTCATATTTTACAGGTGATTTCTTAAGGCTCGGATTCGGATGCTTGATGTTCAATTGATGTAGTGACTCATGTAATTTGTAAAATTAAGTGTTTTAAAGAAAAGAGAATTTGTGATTTAAGGTGTATTGTATTCCGCTGTGCTATGTTAACGATTATTGTAATAAAAGTTAAAATTTTTTATTGGTGTTAAGTTGTGTTTAATATTACATTGAAGTTGATGCTAGAAATTGTGCCACGTATTTTCTAAGATATTATATTAGAAATTCGGGGCGCTACAGAGAATGGTATCAGAGCCGACTTTCGACAATGGATGTAGAAGAGGGCCTCAGTATGATCTGTGGTGTGGATAGTCCCCGGAATTATCGAGGTGTGAGTGAAATAGTCTCCAGAATTACCTGCGGTGTGGGACTAGTCTCCGGAATTATCGGGATCGATGACGACGCTACATCGGCTAGAAAGGCGGATCCTACACTAGATGTGTGCCCCGTACTCAGCGAGGACACTGATTTCTATGGTGGGGTGTATGTAATACCCCGTATTTCTGAAATATATATATATATATATATATATATATATATATATATATATATAAAGTTGGATGATTTGAATATATATAAAAGGATTTAAAATAAATGGGGGCCCACGGTAAGAATGAAAATCACAGAGTGGTATGTGCTATTGGTTGGTTTGGTCTTTGTGATGATGACATCATCAATAGTGGGTCTCAGGATAATTTTGGAATGTATATGTGTGAGATTTGAATTGATTTCAGGAGTTATATATGGTCTTTGAAATTTGATGGTGACGTGGCACTTTGAAGTGCTCACGGGATTTGTAAAGGGATTTGTGAATATTAGTCCCATATCGGGAGTATACAAAAATAATTTGAGTATAAATATAATTGCCTATGATCAAGAGTCACCTAATTGGTTAACCACCTTTTGAGAGGCAGCCTGTGGTGGGCAGTTGTACTACATAGTATCTAATTTGTCTTCTAAAAATAATAAAATTGTCTGAGTATTGGGGCGGGGCGTTACAACCCAAATATGGTCTGCTAGTACTAATGCAAGATACAAACCCCTAATACACCACTCTAATCCACGAATCATTCTAATCACTTGGGTAAAATAATATTACTTCCAAAACTTTGCCTATCGACCTCTGGCTCTGGCGACACCAGTTTGGTTCGCCACTTCCCCTAGCTTGGAGTTCGTCCGACATCATGGGCCGCGTTCAGCCTTCCCCGACGTGAATATAACTTGACGGCACCAGCGTGGACGTCCAACGCCTCGGTGAAAATTCATGATCTTTAGGGTCGACAGACATAGGGCATCACCCTACCCTAGTGACTAACTCAAGTCAAAAATCCACCATGGGAGCAAACAAAACCAGCAATAGGCACCACTCTTCCCTAAACAGCAAGTCATCAACTCTTTATGTACACAGGGGGGAGGTCCTCTCAACACTTAGTCAAAACCCAAGATTAAGCAACTACGGTGTTTCTACCCGAAACTTAAAATGATCATAACTCCCACAATACAACTTAGATTTGGGTGTTCAAGCCCAATCTTGAAAGGTAAAGACCTAGTCAACAACTTCCTAGTTGATCATTTTCCTAGATTCTATCATCTAATCCCTCAAATTGGCATCTTAAGCCTCAGCCTGTGTACAACCTGTACACTGGCTGCACCTAACCGGTAGAATAAATCACTACCTACTCATTAGAATGCTACAAACTCATGTTCTATGGAAAGGTGTAGATGCCGTCCATAATTCCTTAATTGATCACAAATCAAAATTATGTCATTTGTTCACCCTAAAACATATATTACTCTCAGGTGTACAGAACTACACACTAAGCTTTACTCAAATAGAGCTCTCAGCTCAAATCCTGGTGTAGCGCCCCGAATTTCTAATATGATAACTTAGAAAATACGTGGCACAATCCCAGCATCAACTTCAATGTAACAATATGCATAGCCCAAAAACACAAATTATTTTATTCCAAACTTTATTACAACAATCTTTTTCAAATGCAGCGGAAATACAAACACCTTGAATTACAACTTTCCTTTACAACACTCCTCTTTACAAAATTACACAAGGCTCTATTATATCACTCATAATTTCTAAAGCTAACCCAAGCATCCAAGCCTCCAACTCTAAGCAACAACCTGCATCATATGAGGCTAGAGTTGAACCCTAACCCCCAAACTAAAGGGGTCAGCCATAAATGGTGTGAGTGATATAAACAACAAACATAAATAAACAATAAACATGATTTCTTAAGCAAAGTGTACTGAACAAAGATACATAAACTAAACATGTACTGTGAAGTAAGAAACGATAGTAAATTACACGCATGAAACCAAGTCGAGAAACAATACCATCGATCAGATACCCTTCTATCAATCACTCTCAAACAAGTACAGCTCAACTGTACTGTACAGTCGACTGTTTAGGGGTCCAGTCGACTGTTCTCTGCCAAATACTCGTTTGTCAGTCACTAACAGGGAACACATGCACAAAACCAAGTTAAGAAAACACAACTCCATATACAACCAATCCCACTACTGTGATGGGCAACAAGATTCCGAATACTCCGTGAATAGGCGTCACCGCCCTCGACGCGCAAGCATCAAGTAAGATAGCTCAAGAACAACAACAACAACAACAACCGGAGAATCATCTCCCTACTGTGTATTCCACGAATAGGCCTTCAAGACCCTCGACGTGCAAATACACCTGATACATTCTGTGAATAGGTCTGCCGACCCTCGACACGCAAATGCACCCTGCATGCTCCGTGAATAGGCCCGTAGACCCTCGACATGCGAACATCTAAATATTATGTACTCCACGAATAGGTTTGCAAGACCCTCGACGTGCAGATACACCCGATACATTCTGTGAATAGGTCTGCGACCCTCGACACGCAAATGCATCCTGCATGCTCCGTGAATAGGCCCGTAGACCCTCGACACGCGAACATCTAAATATTATGTACCCCATGAATAGGTTTGCAAGACCCTCGATGTGCAGATACACCCGATACATTCTGTGAATAGGTCTGCCGACCCTCGACACGCAAATGCATCCTGCATGCTCCGTGAATAGGCCCGTAGACCCTCGACACGCAAACATCTAAATAACTCAAAACGACAACTAACCAAGACCCCTCAGGCCTATTTTAATAAATCTCAAACAGAACCAAAACTCACTAATTCATCGTCAAACGATCAAGGAGAAATCTCTCCACTCAACAAACTCAAGTCTTTAATAGATTCCATAATCCAAGTCCAACCATAATATATATTGAAAGCGTATGTTCTTTAGAAGAATAATATTTATAAGGATAGATTATAGACCCAAAACATTTAAAGAAATAGTTGTTTAAAGAATATCAAAATACTTTAGAAAAGTATCAGTACCAGTCGACTGCAAAAGGTCACCAGTCGACTGTCCAGAGGGGAATTCAGTAATTTTAAGAAAATAAGTTAAGTATTATAAGTTGACTTATAAAAATCATAAGAAGACTTACCAGCAATATAAGATGACTTATAAAAATCATAAGTAGACTTATAAAAACATAAGTTGACTTACCAACACTATAAGATGACTTATAAAAATCATAAGTAGACTTATAAAAACATAAGTTGACTTACCAACACTATAAGATGACTTATAAAAATCATAAGTAGACTTATAAAAACATAAGTCGACTTAAAGGAGACATAAGTCGACTTATAAGAACATAAGTCGACTTACCAGAGAGAAATTCTACGATAACATTGAAAAATAATTTCTAAGTGTACCAGTCGACTGTAAAGGGTCTAAGTCGACTGTCCAGAACGGATTTTCAAGAAAAACTAAAGATACAGCAGCTGGGTCGTACCAGTCGACTGAATAGTAGACCAGTCGACTGTCGGCCTACAGTTCTCATAGATTAGGTCTGAATACAATAATCGATACTGGAGTTTTTCTAAAGGTTCTTATTCATGAAAATAATTCTTAATCATGTGAAATGACAATCTCGAATTATTCTTCCTTACGGGTACATTATTCAATCATTAGATGTCTCAAATCTCAGATCTCATGTTCTATGTTCCAACTTCTTCCATTAGGGTTTCTTAATATTCAATTCTTTCACAAATCAAAACCATGATCTGATTATATACACAAGATCCCAATGTTCATACATCCGATCAAACCATACTTGAATCTTGACATGTTTTCGAGTAATAAAGAATTTGTTAAACAAGATCTACTAATTATTCGTGGATTTCACATGCATAATACGGATAACAAATATTGCATCGATTACATACAAGATACGAAAACATCAAACAAAATAGCACACAATCATATACACAGCAAAACAAAGTTCATATCACTCACCTTTTGAATTGCAAAGATCCACGAAAAGCCTCCCTTTTTGCTAGATCCCAATCTTCCTCTTCAATCACCAATAAAAGATATAATAAAATCTGAGTTGTGCAGCGAATGACGGCTGCAAACTCTCTTATATAGGCCGGAAATATTGTTTTTAGGGTTTAGGAATACATTTGCAAAATAGTCCTTTCAAAACATAATTTTACATATATAGTTCTTATCCTTAGAAATTCAATAAAATTATTTAAATTAGGTTTTAATAGTAAAATATACTCATTAATCTCAATTGGTACATTTCAAAATGTCCAGGAAAATACATTTTGCATTTCAACCCCTAAAATGTCAATTTTGCAAAAAGGTCCTTCTTTTCTCAAAAATTGCAAATAGATCCAATTAATTTCAGAAAAATCCGGAAAAATAATAAATAAATTCCAAATATTAAATAATGATTTTTCATAAAGAAAACATAATTTTTCTAACATCTCAAAAGTCATTTGCACGTGTACAAAAGATAAATCTTTTAGAAAATATTAATTAAATCTCCAAAAATAGATTTAAATAAATTTTCAAATAATTAAAATAATATTTGAAAATACGGGGTTCTACACCTGGTCTCTGTCAAGTCTTATAAAAATCATATTAAATCATCTACTCATAGGAACCACCTCAAATAAGTCTTTTTAGAAGGCTCTAGATGTCTACTACAATTCTCTAAGAGAACATTTCTTTAAAATTTGCTCTTACAGAGGCTCAATTGTATCATCTCATCAAGGTGTCTATTCTGACTGAATTAAGCTCAGTACATGCTACAAAACTCATCATAAATCATATACACATCCAATGGTCACCAAATATATATTAAAGATTCTAGACATAATAATGAACAACATGCAAAAAGATTCATGCTCAAATTCCAAGTATTCACTGAGTTCTATCTGTTTCAAACATGCATAAAGATCATACTGTTCTTTAGTCACAATCTAACTACTGTTGATAGACTAATTTTGAACATGCATGTAACTTCATCCAACTAATTTCATGAATTTTCGGTAGAGTCTAGATACATGTAAGAAAAAATGGTAAAAAATTCAGAATAATATTATGTGCCAATTAATTATAAAAATTCCCTCAATCTCAGGTATCATAGTGAACAGATCCTGCTTCTGCCTTACGGCTCTGTTCCAAAAATGGATTTTATTAAAATACCAAACAACGTCAGAAAATTCCGAAATAATTCATGCATCATCTAGACACGTAAGGGAACAATTTGAGAAAATTTTATCATCAAATTCCAAGTAGTTTGTTCACGAGAAGTTCTAGAAAATGACATGCAGATCAAGATTTCAGATTCGCAGATTACTAACATTTACTCTTAAATCAACCATTCTCATGCTAAAACCATTCATACATGCAAGAAAATCAACAAGGTTGAACAAGACAAGTTTAAAGATACTCCCCACCCTGATTTGGCTTGAGAGATGGTGGTAGTTTTTATCTAAGAATCCTAGCTCCAAGGATTGAGAATTTCTCTCCAAATGCTCCTTTCCTTCTCTTTTTCTTTTAGTGTTCTGAAATTTCAGAACTTGGGAGAGGGGCATGAGGGTTTTTTAATGAGAAATGAGTAAGGAAAAAGGGAGGAAAGGGGGTGGGCCGGATTTGGGGTAGTAGGGGGGTTAGGGTAGGCTATGGTGGTTTCTGCAAAACCATGTCTAGCTCATGGTTTTGAGGGTACAATGTTTGCTGAAACTTTTAGCTCTTAATTGAGTTCTAGATGAGAGATGAGAGGTTTGATTTGATTGTATGCAAAGTATACCCATTGTAGTATCATACAATAATATATTTGCATATGTACTGTACCCAAAACTAGTATATATACTGGTATCGGTCCTCCTCATTCTCGTGCATCATCTAGAATGCAACCACCCTCATGGACCGTCCTGCAACCACAATTAAATGCACCTCACATCTCATACGCTTATAATCAAACAACACTGCAATATATACATACATACAGACAAACAATATATATATATATATATATATATATAAGATTATATTATTCGGGGTATTACATTATTCCCTCCTTAGAATCGTTCTGTCCTCAGAACGACGCTAGGGGCAAAAATAGCAGACAATCATCCTTGATCAAAAGATACTTTCCTTGATCATCTCCAATTCCTCGAGGAACGTTCTCGGCAACTGACTTTTAAAGTGCTCAATACCGGCTTGCAAGCCTCAACCGCTCAACGCATTCTCCCATCCTGGAGATCAATCTCATCATTTGGATCATTTTGGGGCCTGCCTCATCCCGCATCCACCGTACTAGGGGTGAATCACTTGGAGGATGTCGCTATCGTCCTGGACTACTGGAGATCAATCCCTCTCCACCGAACTTTTTGGAGCCTTTTGCGTCCCACGTTCCGGAATACTGAAAAATATCTCTCCATGGATTATTCTGGGGCCCTCACCACACGAACTCCCCATGAGTATTGCTCTCGTCCCGAAATACATGAGATCAATCCCACTCACAGATCATCCTGGGGCCTACTTCATCCCTCGTCTGGAATGCTGGGAAATATCTCACTTTGGGGATCATTCTGAAGCCCTTACTCATCCTTGAATTCCTTCGTGTGTATTACTCTCGTCCTCATAATACTGGAGATCAATCCCACTCCAACGAACACTCTGGGGCCTATTTCATCCCTCGTCTGGAATAATAGGGAATATCTCACAACCTGGATCATTTTGGAGTCAACGTCCCACTAACCTGCTCGTGAATGTTGCCCTCATCCCTGGAATACTGGAGATCAATCCCACTCCACAAAACATTATGGGGCCAATTTCATCCCACGTTCTGGAATACTGGAGAATATCTCGCTCCATGGATCATTCTGGAGCCAATATCATACAATCTTTCCCATGAGCGTTGCTCTCGTCCGTGGAATACTGGCGACCAATTCCTAATCCACAGATCATTCTGGGGCCTATTTCATCCTTCGTCTGGAATGCTGAGGAATGTCTCACTCTATGAATCATTCTGGAGCCAACGTCACACAATCTTTTCCATGAGCGTCGCTCTCGTCCCTGGAATACTGGAGACCAATTCATACTCCATAGATCATTCTAGGGCCTATTTCATCCCTCGTCTGGAATGCTGATGTAACACCTCGGATTTTAAAATACCAAAAAAATATTCGTTTTTACATCTTGTAGGGGTGTGAATTATTTTTAAGTGATATCTTATTTTATTTATTTTCAATATTGATATTGGTATGAATATTTGTGGTAGATTGGTATTATTGTTATATTAGAGTTAAGAGTTGAGATTTTATGTGAGGAAATATAGTTATTTTATTTTATCATTCTGGGAGATTATTATAAGATAATTTTAATGTATTTTGTATTGTTTATAATATATTGAGATTTGAGATTTATTTGAAATGTATTAAGTTTGTGGGGCTTATAGACAATTATCCCTTACTAAATACATTATTTATTTATCTATTATTTATTTATCTACTTTACACACCCCCCCCCACCCTTCTCCCTCTCCTTTCCTTCTTCTTCTTCCCTTCCTGGTTCAATCCCGACCCCAGAGAAAGAAACCCCCGGCTCTTCTCCCCTTCCTCCTACCGTTCACTCCCAGCCGAAGGAAACCCCACCCCCCTTCCATCTCCTCCCATCTCCTTCTTCTTTCTTTCCCTTCCCGCTTCTTTCCCAATCGGAAAGAACCCCCCCACCGAACCCATCACGATTCTTTCCCAATGCTCAAATTCCCTCCCTTTCTCCATGGATTTCAAATTAAATCGAGGGGTAGACTAATAGAGGGGTTCTCTACATCGTGGTAGCGTCGGATTTTTGAAAGGATTTCGGGAAGGTAAACCCTAACTTATTTTATTGTATAAAATTGAGTTGGGTTAATTTCTATTGAGTAGGATTATTATGATAGGAAGATTAGGAGATGTTGGAAGTGGTAGATTTTAAAAAATTAGCAAGTTATTAGAGGGATTGCAAGTTGCTAATAAATTAGGGTATTGGGTTTGTAAAAGATCACTATATCTCTAAGAATTATCTCTTGCATGATAGTAGAAATTCTTGTTAAGTTATTAGAATTATTTGGGGAGTGATTTTAGTAATTGTTTGAAAATAAAAATCTCATAGGAATTCGAATATTACGTGCAATGCACGTGTGCATTCTAGTCATTCAATAAAATACCTGAGTGACAGTAGGATTAGTGTTATCATTTCCTATAGCTGGTTTGGATGTTTGAGCCCTTATTGCCTTGAAATTTGATAATAGGAAATGCTAGCGACTTCGGATGCGAGATGGAGAAGTGATGCTTTGAGTCTTCGCGAGATAGCAGGTGAGTATACTTATACTAGGGATATAGTCTCCTTTGACAAAATTTTATGCGAGTTTGATGTGATCAGTGTGAAATACAACCAAATGGAGGTTTAACCGAAAATACGGAACTTTTTATATGTTGAAATTGCGTTATATGGTGAATTTGTATGGTATTGAATATGTGGTGTTAGGGGTGATATAGTGGATATATATATATATGATAATATGATGTAATTGGTGTTGATGTACATATGATATACAGAAGATAGATAAAGATGATATATATATGTGCGGTATTATGGTGTATGTGTGTCATGTTTGGTGTATGTGTGTGATATATATGGGTGGCAATGAATCGCGGTATCGTAATTGATGAAGGTAACGAGTGAGTGTGTATAATATATAGAGGTGTTAAGTGAAACTAATGGGCGTTAATACGATATAATCATCTACTTAACTGGGTTTATTCTTAATTTTATAATGTGGCAGAATAAATCATTCAATGCATTCTTGATATAAATAATATGGTGTCATAATCTGATTAATTAGTTAACCAGGCATATGCAAACATGTGATAATGAGATAATAAATAATATGGTATACTCATGAGGTGTGAGGTAATCATAAAATAAATGATACAGTACAGTTGTGACATGCAATAAATGATATGATGAATTTATATGTTGAATGACAGGGTGAATGCTTGATGTGGTTTAATGATACGATGATTAATATCGCAGATACTGGATATGCATTAAATGGTAAGATAAAAGATAAGATGGTATGTGTTAATAAAATGTGTTAATAATTCATGTGGTTAAAGTCAAAGACATGACTCGTTGTAAATCAAAAGTGAAATGCTTGTGTTGATAAAGAAAGATGAAATGATTAATGCTAATAACAGATGGTTTTGTTGACCAGTACCTACAGCAATCCTGGGGGTTTGGGCTAGACCTCCTAATACCCAAGGACCGGCTTGGGGAAAGTGGACCCAAACAATGTTTGGGGAAAGTGGGTTTTATCGCCCAAGCTATCGGCTTGAGGCCCGGTTTCCCTCGATGATACCCCAGGATAAACCTGGGAGAGCAGATACCTCCGGATAGACCGGAGAGAGATATGATACCTCAGGTGGGACCTGAGAGAGAGTTGATACCCCAGGATAGACCTGGGAGAGAAGATATCTCCGGATAGACCGGAGAGAGATATGATACCTCATGTGGGACCTGAGAGAGAGTTGAAACCTCAAGATAGACCTAGGAGAGCAGTTATCTCCGGATAGACTGGAAAGAGATATGATACCTCAGGTGGGACCTGAGAGAGAGTTGATACCTCAGTATAGACCTGGGAGAGCAGATACCTCCGGATAGACCGGAGAGTACCCAGTTTATCTGGGGTGTGGTGTTCCCTCGCTAGTTCGGCTAGGATGAAGACGTAGCCTCGGACGAGTAAGACTCTGGGAGAGCATCGGACGGCGTGATTACTGGGCTGTCGGCTTTCAGTATGTTGGGATACTGTGGCTCACTGGTCAACAAACTAATAAAATAAATAAGTGTAAATAAAATGTGAAAGTAAAGAAGGTGAATTTGTGAAAGAAAGTGGTTGTGAATGAAATGAATATAATGGAATACGAGTTATGAGTTTGTGTATGAAAAGAAATGATAAATGCAGTATGTGGTTAATTTAAATGAAAAGTAAAAGAGACGTGTGTTAATATGAACTGTATGAATTAACTCTGTAATGTAAATGATTATTAAAGTAAAATACAGTATGATATAAGTTGGTACACCATGAAATTGTGTCACGGAACTACCTGCCCGCTATTTCTGTGGAAATGGTGGGAACTACCTGCCTTGGCATAATTCGCAGGGTGAGTTGACATGATATTGGTAATAATTAATGGAAATGAAGAATTAAGTAAAGTGAAGATGAAAAGTAATTGAAGTAAATTAATAACCAAGCTATCAGCTTGAGATGTGATG
The DNA here is from genome assembly GCA_017893485.1 of Hemerocallis citrina. Classification (NCBI taxonomy): domain Eukaryota; kingdom Viridiplantae; phylum Streptophyta; class Magnoliopsida; order Asparagales; family Asphodelaceae; genus Hemerocallis; species Hemerocallis citrina. Next base: position 5,720,340 of record CM030366.1, on the reverse strand, counting down.
TGATATTACCCAAACTGTGTGTTTGGGTTGCGGTGATTATTACCCAAGCTATCGGCTTTGGGGTGTGATATGTTGTGGCCCAAATTGTGTCTGGGGGTATGGAGTATAAATTGATGAGAATGAAAGTGAAATTAATGGTAACTTGAGTTACAAGTGAAAATGAAAGTAAGTTTAATTCTCAATTCGATTGAGTAGTAACTAAGTGATATAATGAGATGGGAATGAGCCATGAAACATGCTTTTGATGCAAAGAGAATAAGCTTTCTAATTAGTGAGGTGCAAATGATGTGATGGAGTGTGAGTAATTTGCAATGGGCAATGAGATGTTATATTTGTGTCATAAGATATGAATGAATGTGGTATTATGAGAATATATGCATATGTTTATGATGTGATACTTGATATAATACAATAAAATAAATACCTGTATTTTGAGATTGGTTATGAAAATGGTTATTAAAGAAAGTTTGTTGTGTTAGAAGTGTGTGTACCTTGGAAGTGTGTCGGGGAACTACTCGCCTTGGCACAACCTCCAAGATGAATATGTGAGATGATAATATGATACAAGTAAATGAAGTGCATGGCTAAATAGAGATGAAGAAAAGATTTAATAACATCATGTAGTTATATTCTTATAAATAGTAAAATGCTGGTGTGACGATAATTGTGGAAGGATGAATATTCGTGTTAGGGAGTTTAAATTGAAAAGGAATGGATTTAATGTGAATTCGTATTATGCGAATGTAAAATAAGGATATATATGAGGTTGATGTGAAGTATATAGTGAAATGTGTGAAGTTATGGATAATTATATAATTGGATACAGATTGGAAGAGTATTTAGATATAACATCGTATTGGTGATGTTTTTATGATCCGATTTTAGGTTGCATCATCTTAACCTGATGTTTGTAAGTTTAATTTATTTTCTTTATACTATTTAATTTATTATTAGATTAATAACTATACTCACACCAGAAATGGCTGACCCCTTAGTGTTTAGGGGGTTAGGGAGTCCCTGGACTACCCTAGATCCCCTACTGTTACAGGTCCTCAGCAGCGCAGAGGTGAGGCATAGATTTATAGGGTGGAGTTATTTTTTAAAAATTTTGTATAAAATTAGTTAGGTGAATAGTGAAATTTGTAGTTTAAATTATAATTTGAATGTATAAGCAGGTAGATGATGATGATGAGTATAGTACGAAGTGGTATGGTATGTTTGTGACCCGTACCCACCCCGTTATGGTGTACCGGGCTCTGTGCTAGGTTTTACAAAGGTTTTTCTAAAATTTTTACCTCGTTTTCAAAGAAATTTATGGTTTTTATTTGATATTTGATATTCTAGTATGAGTTTGGCCCCCAGAGCATGATATTATATAGCCTGTGTTATTCTGCTCATTTTGGCCTGGGGAGCCCATGATTATATTGCCTGTGTTGTGAGCTACGAAATTTAGAGCAGAATTCCGTAAGCATTTTGTGTTTCAGGGCAGAAATTTCAGGGGAGACTCTGCCAAAATTTTATTTGAATTATATATATCTTAGTTTATGTTTAAAGTGATATAGAAATTGAAAGAATTGAATTTAGAGGTTTAGTTTTCAAAAAAAAAAAAATTGGGATGTTACAGTTGGTATCAGAGCTTAGGTTAGCTAGGAATTTTTGTTAATCCTAGTGGTCTTGTCATGTGAGTATGGGTTCATTATTGCTTAGTCGGAGATAGAGAATGTATTTTATATGGGTGTTTTGTTAAGTATAGATTATATTATGGAAGGGAGCGATTCTCATTAGTCTTTTTCTGACCTTGAGTCAGCATTACCTTTTATGGCCCTGTATATGGGTTGACCTCTGTAGAAATCTCGGTGTGAATTTGTGTACTATTGGAGTATTCTATTATATTGATTGCTGTGTGCTGTAAGGGGCTATTCCCTAGAGATCTTGTGTAGGTCCTATGGGCATATGTCCTGTGGGTGTATATTTTATTGACTGTGAAGTGATGTGTGGTTATGGTTTTATCCCGTATTTGGGGAGATTGATTGGTTGTAGAGGGTTATGTAGGTCATATGCGTAGTTGGGGTATGATGCAGGGAGAATTTGGGTGAGACAGCCCAATGAAACACAGTACCTGATTGTATGTAATGCCTTGAACGATGAAATTATGCCCGTTGGGTTTGGTGAAAATATCTAAGGCGAAGATTGAGATTGTTGATATGGTTTGCAAAGTTTCTGATATATTCGAAGAGGTTCTTGGTCCCCCACCTTGGCGAACTCTGGAGTTCAAGATCGATTTGATATTTGGTATGACTCCAATTTCTAAATCAGCTTGTGCTATAGCACTTTAGAAATGGGGAGAGATGAAAGAGAATTTGAGGTGATGTTTTTGAAAAAGGTTATCGGTTCAAGTGATACGCCGTAGGGCGAGCCGGTAGTTTTGTAACAAAGAAGGTAGTCCACCGAGAGGGTGTACGGAGTAAGGTGACTATTAGGTATTCGTTGTTGAGAATAGATAATTTGTTGGATTAGTTGCAGGGAGTGCCACTAATCTCCCGGCTAGAGTTGCACACCGAGTACCGTCAGATAATCCTTGAAGAGGGAAGTATCCCAGGGACTGCTTTTTGTACTCGGTATGGATTGTATAAGTTCTCGATAATGCCTTTGGGGCTGACCAATGTCCCCGCATTTTTCCTAGATTTGGTGAATTGGACCATTTTCATCCTTATACCGACGGGTGGTGATTGTATCTGTGAATGATATTTGGTGTATATTTGCTGTATGGTGGAGCACTGATCGATAGGTTGGGGCCAAAAGTGGTATGCTACGTCTGTAAATTGCCAATTATGGGGGCGAGAAGCATGAATTTTGGGACACATTGTGTCTATTGAAAGCGTATTTGTAGATTCGAAGGAAATTACAAAGGGTGAAAAGATGGAGAACAACCCTCGAATGTGGCAAAGATACAGCATTTCTTGGACTTTGCTAGTTAGTATCGAAGGTTCATTCCTCGATTTTCTATTGATTTTTCAGTGATGACACAACTTACCTGGAAGAATGTGTTGTTTGTACAATTAACGATAGCTTGTGTTTTGATTACCCCGAGAAGGGAGTGTCTCTCCGAGTATAGGCAGATGCATGTGATACAGGCAGATGCAGCTTGATGCATGAGGGAAGGCTTATGGCTTATGCATTTAGGCCATTGTGGTTATATATAGCGAGTTATCCTACTTAGCTTTGAAACTGGTGGCAGTAGTGTAAGAAATGAAGATGTGAAGATATTCTTTGTTGGGGAGCGGTTTAGTTTTGAACAGATTAGAATAGTTTGAAGTATTTTTTTTGTAATAGGAGCTTAGCCTGAGACAACAGAGGTGACTCGAGTTCATTAGTAGCTTGGGTGCGAAAATGAAATACCACCGAGGACAGCAATAGGGTGACGGGTGTTTTAAATGGACAAGAGGATTTTGGCTTTTATTACGTCCCAGGAGTGGACAGTGTTAAAAATCGTTGGATCAATTTACTTTTATTTTAGTAGTAGAGGGCAACGCGACCTTATATGTGGGCAGTTTATCAGTACAACATCTATCCTACAGCTGATCAGTCAAACATGAATTCAAAAATTTCTGTTTGTGACCGAGGATGCAAAATCGAATTCTGGATGGGATTAATGAATATAATGCAGATTGGTCAGTAGGCGGAAGGGAAATCCTTGTATTATCGTAGATTTGTTGTTCTTGATGAGGATGGCTTGTGGTAGCGGGTGATGGAGAATGCTCCTTATACTCAGTATATTGTCAATCTCGGTGGCATGACGATGAATCAAGATTTCAGGAGAATATTTTAGTGGTCCGGAACGAGGAAGAATATTAATTATCGGTGAGCATGGATAAGCCTCTTTTGAGGTGTGTAGTCGACAAAAGAAAAGGTGACGCAGATCAGTGGCGAAAGTCTTTAGAAGAATAAAAGTTGAAGGTATTCTTGAAGGTATCCCTTATCCATGGAGTGCGCCGTTATAGGAACTGGGGAAAAGTTAGACTTGAGGTTTGTTGGTCTTTTTAGAGTTATAGAAAGAATTGGAACCGTGGTATATCATTTAACGCTTACCTCTGAGATGCCAAGCATTCTTGAGGTATTTCCTATTTTATGTCGAGAAAACGTGAGAGATCTATCTTTAGTTGTGGAGCCACCACATATTGAAGTCCAGCAGGATGTGGCATTGGATGTGACATGTCTTATGGAACTAGTGGTTATTGTAGATCGATAGTGCAGCTGACCAGACGATAAATTATTTAGCTGCTAAAGGTGCAATGAAGTTCTGATGTCGATAATGTGCTTGGAAATTCTAGGAAATGGTGAGGAGGTCGTATTTTGAATTTGTTCGAGGTGTTATTTTAGCTCCGTAGCTCGGGGACGAACTTCTTTTGAGGTGTGTAGAATGTAACACCTCGGATTTTAAAATACCAAAAAAATATTCGTTTTTACATCTTGTAGGGGTGAGAATTATTTTTAAGTGATATCTTATTTTATTTATTTTCAATATTGATAATGGTATGAATATTTGTGGTAGATTGGTATTATAGTTATATTAGAGTTAAGAGTTGAGATTTTATATGAGGAAATATAGTTATTTTATTTTATCATTCTGGGGGATTATTATAAGATAATTTTAATGTATTTTGTATTGTTTATAATATATTGAGATTTGGGGTTTATTTGAAATGTATTAAGTTTGAGAGGCTTATAGACAATTATCCCTTACTAATGTAACACCCCGCAAAATTTAATTGACAATTTTGCCCTCGGGTGTTACGCACGTGCATTTTGTACTATTATTGATTATATCCATAACGCATTTTGATATTTGTATTTCGAATTCCGATTATTCATGCAATCTCGTATTCTTAAAATCACATTTGAGACAACTCAAAATGCTAAATTTCAATCTTGGAGTTTTTACGTGCTTTTTACGTATTATCGATGCACGTGTCGATTTTGGGTATTCCACCGTTACGTGCAAGTTTTCAATGGATTTCAATTACTTATTTTTATAAACATGTTTAAATTCATTTTATAGATAGAATTCAATTTTTGACAATTTTTAGTTAAAATAAATTTTCTACGTGCAATACACGTGTTTTCTGTACGTTTGAGTATATTATCAAATATGTATATTAAATATACTTTCTATTGTATTCTAATTGATTGTAAATATTTTTCGGTTCATAAAGTTAATTTTTGTATTTTTGAGATTTTACGGGCAACGCACGTGTTTTGGTGCACGTGTTGTAAGCGTATTACTCTTTCAAAATAAATTTCATGAAATTGTTTGTGTCTATTTTTATTGTTCATGAAAAGTATAATTTTTAAGTTGATTTTATATATTTATTACATATATAGATAATTATTTTTAAAAGGATTAAATAAATAAATTGTTTTGTACACAAAGCACGTGCACGTGCACACGTGCGATGTGCACACAATTTTTGGGGACCGGGCTGATTAGAGAGGAGGGAAAATCTGGAGTTCTAATTTTGAAACAAGAGGGAAAGTAAGTTACAAAATTTATAATGGGTTAGTGGGGTTCATGTGGAGGTAGTTATACTAACTACCCATTAGCTTTCTTATAAAAGTGCACCCTAAGTCTCTCTTTCTCTCATCTCCTTTCTCTTTTCTCTCCTGCCCATGCCGGAAGAGACCAACCCCAATCCAGCAAAGCTCTGTCCATTTCCCCAACTAATCATCTATCCCACTTGCCTATATACATATACTAATGTATATATATGTGCACACATAGTATATGTATATGAAAGAAGATGGGAGTTGTTCTTGATGATTGCCGAATGGAGATGGAGATGCTCATTGATGGATGCTTGCCGAAATGTGGAGCTTGGAGGCTTGCTTTGGTGCACGGATTTCGAGGAGGATTGCAATTGGAGCTTTCTTTAGGAGCTCCTAATTCTAGGAGTTCATTTGGGTAACAAATCTTCATTTTTAGGTGGGTGTTTCTTAAATGCTTTCTAATTTAGGAATATAATCTGCATGATAGATGATATGTGATTTACTTGGTTGAAATTGAATTGATTGCATGAAATTGATTATGGTAAATGCAAATTGCTATGCTTGTTACGATTGCTAGTTGAATTGCTAGAATTGAAGTGATTGTATGAAATTGATGCATATTGAGACATTATTGGAATAATGCAAAGTGTGGCAAAAAGTATGATTTATAACCTCAAAATGTTATTTATAAAATATAGAGATTTTTTGTAAAGTGATTTTGATAAAAGAAAACAGTCTATTTTGGAAAATCGATTGAATATGTGTTTTGATGAATTTTGAGGACTTTATTTAAAAAAATAAGAAACTTGAGAATTTGATAGTATATATGATAATGTTTTAAAAGGAATATATTCTGGAAATAAATTATATTTTGTATATGGAAGTATAAATCGATTCAAAGATCGAAAAGTGTAGGCAAAGATGCAAATTGTGGATTTAACAGTCGACTGAATTACTTCCACAGTCGACTGGTAAGTGTTAAAAGTTGATTTTCATCAGCGGGACAGTCGACTGAATACAGTTACAGTCGACTGATGCTTTGATGTTGAGTTTTCAAGATATTTGCGGGACAGTCGACTGATACTTCCACCAGTCGACTGAACCGAACTGTTTATGATTCTTGAGTTTGAAATTGATTTTGACAAATGAAAGTTAAATAAGTTTTGAATACAAGATTTTATGATTATTAAGATTTGATTGAGTTTTATTGTGAAATGTACACAAGGTTATGAAAGATGAAATTGACAAATAAATTAAATTGAAGTGGAACACTGCGGAACAGCCGACTGCCATGTGCAGCAGTCGACTCTCCCGAGTGGTGATGAATAACTGGATTTGACTGGATAAGTCGACTGGTAAAGTTCCCAGTCGACTGTCCAGCGTGCTTTTTGATATATCTGAAATCTTGTGAATTGTTTGTGGTAAAGATTGTGAATCTGGATATTGGTAAACTCTATTTGTTGCTGCATAAATTTACATGAAATGAATCATAGTTGAAATTGAGAATTTACATGAAATGAATCATAGATGAGGATTGAGAATTAAATGAATATGAAAGGCTAAGATCATGATGAGAAAGTCTGTGAGACTCGAAAATGAATTATGAGCTGAAAGTGCTCAATTGGAAATTGTGAATTTGAAATTGAAATGAAAGAGTAGCTAAGTCTCCCCCGGCAGTGAAATGAAATGATATTGAAAAGAAGACCAAGGTTGGTCGTGTGTAACTGAAATGATAAGTCCGGTTTGGTGGAGAGGCTAACTCTAGAGCTTTGATTTTGTTCATGATTCTAATAAGGCTATGATGTAAGTAAGAGAAAAACACAAGTATGGGAGCCTCGAGTCTACGATGCGGACGTGATCCACAGAATGCATGCTTGATGAGTCAAGATATGGCGTGGGCAATATACTCCAGAATGATCGGGATCTTGGCGACGCTTATGGGATGTTTGGTGACGGCAAGAGGATCGTGTTCAGGGAGGAGGCTGAACTATCGTAGAATGCATGCTTGATGAGTCAAGACATGGCGCGAGGTTCCCCTCCAGGGTCTTGGACACGTGCTTGTAATCATGGAACGTCTATGACACTTGCTGAAATTACAGATAGATACATAGTGGAGGTGATGAAGGTGAGAGAAAAACATGAGTATGAGAGCTAGGGTACGGTGCGGGTGTGTGAGCCGCAGAATGCATGCTTGATGAGTCAAGACATGGCGCGGGCACAACTCAGTAATGATCGGACTTTAGTCACGCTTGTGGGATGTTTTGGTGACTGCAAGAGGATCGTGTTCAGGGAGGAGGCTGAATTACCGCAGAATGCATGCTTGATGAGTCAAGACATGGCGCGGGATTCCCCTCCAGGGTCCAGAATACGTGCTTGTACTCACAGACCATCTAGGATACTCACCGTAGTTACAGTAGTAGATTAAGTCATGGCGAGGGATTGAACCCTACAAAAATGAAGAACGATTAAGAGGCTTGCCCTCGGACCTATGTAGTATGGGATGCATAGAATCCGAACAAGTGTGCATTAGTGTCATATAATATAAACAACTGCATTAGGGACTAAGTGCACCGCACAACACGACATCAATAGGATAGTCCCTTGGTAGATTTGTTTGTGATCAAGTTTGTGTTTGCTAAAGCATTTGAGAATCGTTATACTGTTTCCGGCATAGAGAGGATGGCCGTGTATAATATTTCGTCAGTTGTAAGCAACTGACGCGCCCACAGTTTTATATACAGGATGTGGAGTTACATGAAGATATAAAGATGATTGATGCTGTTGATTACTTAAATGTTAAAGTTGTAACAATTGTACATTCAATATTGTTGTATTTTACTGATTCCGCTGCTTATTGATGTAAAAGACTCTGATGTAATTATTGTTGAAATAAAAGTTTTAAATTCCTTGTAAAATTGTACGAAAGAAGTGAAAAGATCCTGTAGAACTCTCGAATTCAGTAGTATTTGGAATTCGGGGTGTTACAACTAAATACATTATTTATTTATCTATTATTTATTTATCTACTTTACACAACCCCCCCCCCCCCCCCACCCTTCTCCTTCTCCTTTCCTTCTTCTTCTTCCCTTCCTGGTTCGATCCCGACCCCAGAGAAAGAAACCCCCGGCTCTTCTCCCCTTCCTCCTCCCGTTCACTCCCAGCCGAAGGAAACCCCTCCCCCCTTCCATTTCCTCCCATCTCCTTCTTCTTTCTTTCCCTTCCTGCTTCTTTCCCGATCGGAAAGAACCCCCCCCCCCCCCCCCCCGCCAAACCCATCGCGATTCTTTCCCCATGCTTAAATCCCCTCCCTTTCTCCATGGATTTCAAATTAAATCGAGGGGTAGACTAATAGAGGGGTTCTCTACATCGTGGTAGCGTCGGATTTTCGAAAGGATTTCGGGAAGGTAAACCGTAACTTATTTTATTGTATAAAATTGAGTTGGGTTAATTTCTATTGAGTAGGATCATTATGATAGGAAGATTAGGAGATGTTGGAAGTGGTAGATGGAAAAAATTAGCAAGTTATTAGAGGGATTGCAAGTTGCTAATAAATTAGGGTATTGGGTTTGTAAAAAATCACTATATGTCTGAGAATTATCTCTTGCATGATAGTAGAAATTCTTGTTAAGTTATTAGAATTATTTGGGGAGTGATTTTAGTAATTGTTTGAAAATAAAAATCTCATAGGAATTCGAATATTACGTGCAACGCACGTGTGCATTCTAGTCATTCAATAAAGTACCTGAGTGACATTAGGATTAGTGTTATCATTTTCTGTAGCTGGTTTGGATGTTTGAGCCCTAATTGCCTTGAAATTTGATAATAGGAAATGCTACCGACTTCGGATGCGAGATGGAGAAGTGATGCTTTGAGTCTTCGCGAGATACATGTGAGTATACTTATACTAGGGCTATAGTCTCCCTTGACAAAATTTTATGCGAGTTTGATGTGATCTGTGGGAAACAACCAAATGGAGGTTTAACCGAAAATACGGAACTTTTTATATGTTGAAATTGCGTTATATGGTGAATTTGTATGGTATTGAATATGTGGTGTTAGGGGTGATATAGTGGATATATATATATATGATAATATGATGTAATTGGTGTTGATGTACATATGATATACAGAAGATAGATAAAGATGATATATATATGTGCGGTATTATGGTGTATGTGTGTCATGTTTGGTGTGTGTGTGTGATATATATGGGTGGCAATGAATCGCGGTATCGTAATTGATGAAGGTAACGAGTGAGTGTGTATAATATATAGAGGTGTTAAGTGAAACTAATGGGCGTTAATACGATATAATCATCTACTTAACTGGGTTTATTCTTAATTTTATAATGTGGCAGAATAAATCATTCAATGCATTCTTGATATAAATAATATGGTGTCATAATCTGATTAATTAGTTAACCAGGCATATGCAAACATGTGATAATGAGATAATAAATAATATGGTATACTCATGAGGTGTGAGGTAATCATAAAATAAATGATACAGTACAGTTGTGACATGCAATAAATGATATGATGAATTTATATGTTGAATGACAGGGTGAATGCTTGATGTGGTTTAATGATACGATGATTAATATCGCGGATACTGGATATGCATTAAATGGTAAGATAAAAGATAAGATGGTATGTGTTAATAAAATGTGTTAATAATTCATGTGGTTAAAGTCAAAGACATGACTCGTTGTAAATCAAAAGTGAAATGCTTGTGTTGATAAAGAAAGATGAAATGATTAATGCTAATAACAGATGGTTTTGTTGACCAGTACCTACAGCAATCCTGGGGGTTTGGGCTAGACCTCCTAATACCCAAGGACCGGCTTGGGGAAAGTGGACCCAAACTATGTTTGGGGAAAGTGGCTTTTGTCGCCCAAGCTATCGGCTTGAGGCCCGGTTTCCCTCGATGATACCCTAGGATAGACCTGGGAGAGCAGATACCTCCGGATAGACCGGAGAGAGATATGATACCTCAGGTGGGACCTGAGAGAGAGTTGATACCCCAGGATAGACCTGGGAGAGCAGATACCTCCGGACAGACCGGAGAGAAATATGATACCTCAGGTGGGACCTAAGAGAGAGTTGATACCCCAGGATAGACCTGGGAGAGCAGATACCTCCGGATAGACCGGAGAGAGATATGATACCTCAGGTGGGACCTGAGAGAGAGTTGATACCCCAGGATAGACCTGGGAGAGCAGATACCTCCGGACAGACCGGAGAGTACCCAGTTTATCTGGGGTATGGTGTTCCCTCGCTAGTTCGGCTAGGAGGAAGACGTAGCCTCGGACGAGTAAGACTCTGGAAGAGCATCGGACCGCGTATTTACTGGGCTATCGGCTTTCAGTATGTTGGGATACTGTGGCTCACTGGTCGACAAACTAATAAAATAAACAAGTGTAAATAAAATGTGAAAGTAAAGAAAGTGAATTTGTTAAAGAAAGTGGTTGTGAATGAAATGAATATAAAGGAATACGAGTTATGAGTTTGTGTATGAAAAGAAATGATAAATGCAGTATGTGGTTAATTTAAATGAAAAGTAAAAGAGACGTGTGTTAATATGAACTTTATGAAGTAACTGTGTAATGTAAATGATTATTAAAGTAAAATACAGTATGATATAAGTTGGTACACCTTGGAATTGTGTCACGGAACTACCTGCCCGCTGTTTCTGTGGAAATGGTGGGAACTACCTGCCTTGGCATAATTCGCAGGGTGAGTTGACATGATATTGGTAATAATTAATGGAAATGAAGAATTAAGTAAAGTGAAGATGAAAAGTAATTGAAGTAAATTAATAACCAAGCTATCGGCTTGAGATGTAATGTGATATTACCCAAACTGTGTGTTTGGGGTGCGGTGATTATTACCCAAGCAATCGGCTTTAGGGTGTGATATGTTGTGGCCAAAATTGTGTCTGGGGGTATGGTTTATAAATTGATGAGAATGAAAGTGAAATTAATGGTAACTTGAGTTATAAGTAAAAATGAAAGTTAGTTTAATTCTCAATTCGATTGAGTAGTAACTAGGTGATATAATGAGATGAGAATGAGCCATAAAACATGCTTTTGATGCAAAGAGAATAAGCTTTCTAATTAGTGAGGTGCGAATGATGTGATGGAGTGTGAGTAATTTGCAATGGGCAATGAGATGTTATATTTGTGTCATAAGATATGAATGAATGTGGTATTATGAGAATATATGCATATGTTTATGATGTGATACTTGATATAATATAATAAAATAAATACCTGTATTATGAGATTGGTTATGAAAATGGTTATTAGAGAAAGTTTGTTGTGTTAGAAGTGTGTGTACCTTGGAAGTGTGTCGGGGAACTACTCGCCTTGGCACAACCTCCAAGATGAATAGGTGAGATGATAATATGATACAATTAAATGAAGTGCATGGCTAAATAGAGATGAAGAAAAGATGTAATAACATCATGTAGTTATATTCTTATAAATAGTAAAATGCTGGTGTGACGATAATTGTGGAAGGATGAATATTCGTGTTAGGGAGTTTAAATTGAAAAGGAATGGATTTAATGTGAATTCGTATTATGCGAATGTAAAATAAGGATATATATGAGGTTGATGTGAAGTATATAGTGAAATGTGTGAAGTTATGGATAATTATATAATTGGATGCAGATTGGAAGAGTATTTAGATATAACATCGTATTGGTGATGTTTTTATGATCCGATTTTAGGTTGCATCATCTTAACCTGATGTTTGTAAGTTTAATTTATTTTCTTTATACTATTTAATTTATTTATTAAATAACTATACTCATACCATAAATGGCTGACCCCTTTTTGGGGGGTTAGGGAGTCCCTGGACTACCCTAGATCCCCTACTGTTACAAGTCCTCAGCAGTGCAGAGGTGAGGCGTAGATTTATAGGGTGGAGTTATTTTAAAAAAAAATTTGTATAAAATTAGTTAGGTGAATAGTGAAATTTGTAGTTTAAATTATAATTTGAATGTATAAGCAGGTAAATGATGATGATGAGTATAGTACGAAGTGGTATGGTATGTTTGTGACCCGTACCCACCTCATTGTGGTGTACCGGGCTTGTGGTAGGTTTTACAAAGGTTTTTCTAAAAATTTTACCTCGTTTTCAAAGAAATTTATGGTTTTTATTTGATATTTGATATTCTAGTATGAGTTTGGCCCCCAGAGCATGATATTATATTGTCTGTGTTATTCTGCTCATTTTGGCCTGGGGAGCCCATGATTATATTGCCTGTGTTGTGAGCTACGAAATTTAGAGCAGAATTCCGTAAGCATTTTGTGTTTCGGGGCAGAAATTTCACGGGAGACTCTACCAAAATTTTATTTGAATTATATATATCTTAGTTTATATTTAAAGTGATATAGAAATTGAAAGAATTGAATTTAAAGGTTTAGTTTTCAAAAAAAAAAAAAATTGGGGTGTTACAGCTGAGGAATGTCTCACTCCATGGATCATTCTGGAGCCAACCTCACAACATGAACTTCCCATGAGTATCGCTCTCGACCCAAAATACTATAGATCAATCCCACTCCACAGAACACTCTGGGGCCTATTTCACCCCTCGTCTGGAATGCTGGGGAATATCTCACTCCGTGGATCATTCTGGCGCCTCCATACTCACAATCGTTCTTGCTTCATCATATCTCCTTCTAGTGCTCGAGTCAAGTTCTCAGCATATCTTCTAGCTCTCGGTTGTACTACTTGAGGGTCGGTGACTACTCCTTAGACGAAAACGAGGCTTACCAAGGAGAATGCGAAAATTTCAGCTTTATGCCTTATCCCAAACACTTAATAAAATAAGCAAAATAAAATAGATGACCAAATGCCCAAGAAAAACTTTCAAGCTTTATATAGAGTCATAATATCTTGCTACAGAACACAGTTCAAGTTTGCCATTTATGGCTAGCAAGAAATGCAACGAACAAAATATATTAATATTCTAGACCATGCACCACTTCACACTTCCTTCCAGTTAAGCTGAAGTTCGTCCCTGACAAACGGGCTTCTTCCCTTTATCGACCACCTTCAGTAACTGGTCATTGGGGGTTCCCCTGCAGTTGTGGACAATTTGATTTCTTGTGCCCGGCTTCTCCGCAGTTATAGCAGGTGTTTTACTGGGTTCTTTTTGGGCATTGACTCTTGAAATGACCTTGTTCCTTACAGAAGTAACACACCACCATCCGACTAGGCTCTTTAAGCATTCTAGACTTCTGAGTTGAGTTTCGCTCGTCATGGTCAGAAGTGAGAATATACTTCTTCCTCTTTTTCTTCATCTCGGCTTCGCCTTGACTCTGTTTCATGTCCATTTCTACCTCCTCCAAGACCACGCTTCACGGACTGCCACCAAACTCCAACATCCTTCTCCAGCAAGATTATGGCCAAATGAATCTTGCTTTCCTCTGGAGTCACCAGTACTTCAAACACCATCTCCACCTAACATATCCAGTCGTCAGCAGTCGTGGGGTCGGCCTGTCCTTCGAAAACTGGCGGTTTCATCCTCTTGAACGATTCCACCATCTCCACTGGACCAGCATTTATAGAAACTCCTGGTGTTCTCTGTGGCGGTGCTTGGTTTCTGCTAGCTTTCATAAATGCTCCCATCATCTAGTATACACGGGTAAACTCTGCTTCAACATTGAAGTTTGTGCTGTTGGTCCTACTGCCTTCGCCCTCAGCCATTCCATGGTGATTGTTTCTGATTCTTCTGGACACCCATCAAGGAAAGAAAACACACAAGGTTAGTTCTGGATGTATAAAAGATCACAAACATAAGTGGGAAAGTGAAACAATCATAGTTTTGACCTTCCTACAATCCAAACTGATCACAGCTATTTGCCATTTTAAGTCAAATTTCCTACTGTGTTAGCCTACAATTTGAAATCAGCTTTGATACCACTTTTGTAACGCCCCGAATCTCCGTTACCGAACATCCGTGACGCAACCAGAATCTTTGACTTCAAATGCATCTCAACACATGTAATAACATGGAAATTTAAAAACTTTTTATTGCCAAATAAGGTCATTACATCATTGATTACAACCAATGTATTGTTCTTGAACAAGAATACCAATTACATTAACTCATTACATATTATTACAAAATATATATAACAACTCCTCTTGTAAAGTTAACAGCTGTCTCTCGGAATGGCAGTCGACGGATCACTGCCGAACTTCGCTGAACGGTCAATCTGCTTCCCTGGGGCTTGCTCCTCGGCTTGAGTCTTCTGCTACGCGACTCTGATATCTCTGCACCTGCTCGAAGGGTAGGACCGGTACATAAAAGGTAGGGTACGTAAGTACTTCGACTGACGCAATGCTATAATAACGCAATCTCCAAACTTGCAACAACAAACCATCTTGAATGAAAAAAGAAACGTTCATCCTGATTTCCTAGTGCTTGTGTATGCCATGATCTAACAACTAAATGCACCAATCACAAGCCTATTCTAAAGCAAGCAGACTTTGGGATTCTGGATCCGCATGCATCCCATACTACATGCGTTCCAGACCCAAGCATTGCCTAATCTAATGCACAAAACAAGAATGCACACGATGCACCTACTCTAATGCAATTTATTTGGGAACGTATGCATCCCATACTACATACCTTCCCAAAATCAACTTCGATGGAAACGTACGCATCCCATACTACATACTTTCTAAAGAATTCGTCTCTCTTGATTATATGGTTCAATCCCTCGCCATGCATCCTACCCTTGTACTCAACCTGTTCCCAATAGATTTTCCGTGTCCTATGAGGTTGCAGTTGATCGGTCTAGTTCCGCCACTACATTGCCTAAGTGGTTGACACGTTTTCACTAGTGCCCGTGAACGGACCTCACTCAGAAAGTCGTAGCAAAACCTTCTGGTACAAACCATGTACCTGTGAGTCATAATACATATCATAACCGCATGCATAGGGACCCGCCGTACTCAAGGTTCAAATCCCCCTACCCGATAAGAGTGCTCTCCCCGTCCCTTCCACGGCATCCTTGGGAATTGACAGATCGAGATATGAGATCGTGAACTCATCCCTGAGAACCGAAAACGTATCCTTACGACAGGAAAGTACAAGACCCGACTATTGTCTGCTAGTACTAATGCAAGCTACAAACCCTAATACACCACTCTAATCCATGGCTCATTCTAATCACATGGGTAAAATAAGGCTGCCTCCAAAACTTTGTCTATCGACCTCTGGCCTTGGCCACACCAGTCTGGTTCGCCACTTCCCCTAGCTTGAAGTTCGTCCGACATCATGGCCTGCGTTCAGCCTTCCTCGACTTGAATATAATTTGACGGCACCAGCGTGGACGTCCAACGCCTCGGCGGAAATTCATAATTTTTAGGGTCGACAGACGTAGGGCATCACCCTACACTAATGACTAACTCGAGTCAAAAATTCACCAACAAAACCAGCAATAGGCACCAATCATCCCCAAACAGCAAGTCATCAACTCTTTATGTACACAGGGGAGGGGTCCTCTCAACACTTAGTCAAAACCCAAGATTAAGCAACTACAGTGTTTCTGTCTGAAACTTAAAAGATCATAACTCCCACAATACAACTCAGATTTGGGTGTTCAAGCCCAATCTCGAAAGGTAAAGACCTAAGATAGAACTTCCTAGTTGATCATTTTCCCATATTCTATCATCTAATCCCTCAAATTGGCCTCTCAAGCCTCATTTTGTGTACTTCCTATACACTGGCTGCACCATACCAGTAGCTTAAATCACTACCTACTCATCAGAATGCTACAAACTCAGTGTCTATAGAAAGGTGTGGACGTCCTCCACAATTCCTTAATTGATCAGAAATCCAAATTATCTCATTTGATCACCGTAAAACATACATTACTCTCAGGTGTACAGAACTACACATTAAGCTTTACTCAAACAAAGCTCTCAGCTCAAATCCTGGTCTCTGTCTAGTCTTGTAAAAATCATATTAAATCATCTACTTACAGGAACCACCTCAAATAAGTCTTGTTAGAAGGCTCTAGATGTCTGCTACAGTTCTCTAAGAGAACACTTCCTTAAAATTTACTCTTACAGGGCCTTATCAAGGTCTCTATTCTGACTGAATTAAGCTCAGTAATGCTACAAAATTCATTATAAATCATATACTCATCCAATGGTCACCAAATATACATTAAAAAAACTAGACATCATAGAAAAACATGCAAAAAGATTCATGCTCAAATTCCAAGTATTCACTGAGTTCTATCTATTTCAAACATGCATAAAAATCTTACTGTTCTTCAGTCACAGTTCTAACTACTATTGATAGACTAATTTTGAACATGCATGTAACTTCATCCAATTAATTTCATGATTTTTTCGTCGAGTCTAAATACATGTAAGAAAACATGGTAAAAATTTCAGAATAAGATCCTGTGCCAATTAATTATAAGAATTTCCTCAATCTCAATTATCACAGTGAACAGATCCTGCTTCTGCCTTACGGCTTTGTTCCAAAAATAGATTTTATTAAAATACCAAACAACTTCAGAAAATTCCGAAATAATTCATGCATCATCTAGACACGTTAGGGGACAATCTGCGAAAATATCATTGTCAAATTTCAAGTAGTTTATTTTCGAGAAATTTTAGAAAATGATATGCAGATCAAGATTTCAAATTCTAGTTTCAGATTGCTAACATCTACTCTTAAATCAACCATTATCATGCTAAAACCATCCATACGTGCAAGAAAATCAACAAGGATGAACAAGACAACTTTAGAGAAACTCCCCACCCTGATTTGGCTTGAGAGATGGTGGTAGTCTTCCTCCAAGAATCCTAGCTCCAAGAATTGAGAATTTCTCTCCAAAATGCTCATTTCCTTCTCTTTTTCTTTTAGTGTTCTGAAATTTTAGAACTTGGGAGAGGAGAATGAGGGTTTTTTAATGAGAAATGAGTAAGGAAAGAGGGAGGAAAGAGGGTGGGCCGGATTTGGGATAGTAGGGGGTAGGCTAGGCTAGGGTGGTTTTTGCAAAACCATGTCTAGCTCATGGTTTTGAGGGTGCAATGTTTGCTGAAATTTTTAGCTCATAATTGAGTTCTAGATGAGAGATGAGAGCTTTGATTTGAGTGTATGCAATGTATACCCATTGTAGTATCATACAATAATATATTTGCATATGTACTGTACCCAAAACTAGTATATATACTAGTATCGGTCCTCCTCATTCTCGTGCATCAGCTAGAATGCAACCACCCTCATGGACCGCCCCACAACCACCATTAAATGCACCTCACATATCATACGCATATAATCAAACAACACTGCAATATATACATACATACAGACAAACAATATATATATATATATATATATATATATATATATATATATATATATATATATAAGTGATATGGCTAAAAATGGGGTTAAATCGGAACCGTCCAAATCGGGCACGAATCTTGAAGCCCAGGGGTAAAACGGTAATTTCACCTACCAATGGGTCTGAAGCGGGTACTGGTTCTCCTCCTCGAAGACCCACTAACCTGCGAACGGATCCACCTCAACTGGGTGCAGGTTTCAACCCGCAGTAAACCCGGTCCGGAAAGGATAGAATTAGGGTTTCTGATTAATCCTAATCAACGGCCCTGATTCATATCTATACTTTCACTGGGGATTAGGGATTACATTCCTTATCTAACCACAAGGATTACATTCCTAATCTGACCCCAGCGGCGCCTATAAATACCCCCCATCCATCTCCATTAAGAGGTAATCAATCTTTTGCCAATTTACGCTCTTTCATAATCACTTCTGGTTACTGACTTGAGCGTCGGAGGGTGCGTCGCCGGGATCAACCCCGGTGTCCCATACTTTTTGCAGGTAAACAGCGGGAGTCAATGGTCAAACTCCGGCGGAACAGGTAACAGGTTTGCTATTCAAAGTTTTCCAAGAATCTACAAATACTATCTGTTTGCCCCCACACCAGATTCAGCGGCAACAGATTGGCGCCGCCTGTGGGAAGCAAACGAATAGCCGCCTCTCCTCTTCCCGTTGGTCAGATCTTCTCCAGCCATGCCTCCTAGGAAAGTAAGATCCAGAGGGTCCAACCGTGGACCCAACCCCGATCAGCAGCAGGAAGTCCCTATCCAACCCGCTCAGTAGCAGGGGCAACTTCCTTCTCAAGTAGAGGACCCTCTCCAACAGGACCAGCCTCCTCTTCAAAATCAACAACCTCCTAAGGGTCCCCCCAGTTCCCAAAATGCCGGAGCAGGGGTCTTGCGTCCCAACCCGCAGAAACAACCTCTCCATCAGGACCACATCTCCATCCACAATGCCTCTTCGGATTCTATGGCCTCCCACAATCCCCGAGCTTCTGACCTTCGCAACACCATCCTCAATCAGCAGAAGGATGAAGATCTTCGCCACCGTCTGGATGAAAAGCAGGCCCGAGAGGGAGCCTCCCGCCAACAACATCCGGATGAGCGATCTCCTCACCGCCGAGACTACAGAAGGTCCCCTACCCGAAGGGGGCGAAGAGAGTCCCCCGTGCATCACAGGAGAAGACCCCATTCCCCTGTCGGTCGGCAACATCCAAGGAACGATGAGGCACCCATCACCCGTGCCGAGTTCCAGCAGTTCCAAGCAACCATCCTACAAGCTCTCAATCTCCGTCCCAACAACACCAATGCTCCAAGGATTCCCACTCCTCCTCCGGTTTGAAGTCCTTGCCGACAGTCCCTAACTCCTCCCCCAGCTCCTAGCAACCCCCGGCACATGCCAAGTCCTCGCCGCTCCAGGAGCTACCGTCGTCGTAGCCCCCGCTCTCCCTCGTACGAAGACGTGTCTAGAGGCTCGGTTGATTACCGTCGAAGGGATGATGCTGTCTACCGCCGTCTCCACGAAATGGAGAGGTGCTTGGGTCAGTTAGACCGAGAAGAAGAGCTTAGAGGAAGGACCCTTCATCCTAGTCGACCTCCTTTCTCCCGAACCATAATGGAGGCGCCCGTACCAATCGGCTTTAAGCCTCCTCAATTTGAGACTTATTCCGGGAAGACTGACCCCGTCGATCACATCGAAAGCTTCAAGACCCTCATGCTCATCCATCAAGCTTCCGATGCTCTGCTCTGCAAAACCTTCCCCGCAACTCTCAAGGGTCCGGCTCGAGAATGGTACTCCCACCTTGCCCCATCCTCAATATTCTCCTTCGAGCAATTCGAGACCCTCTTCGTCACCCACTTCGTAAGTAGCCGCCGAACTGAGAAGACCAGCATTTCGCTACTCTACCTCAACCAGAAGAAGGGTGAGAAGCTGGGAGACTATGTGAAAAGGTTCACAGCAGAAGCCAGGTCCATAGCATCCCTCGACCAGTCGGTCGCTGCAGCAACATTTCAATCCAATGTCCTCAACTCCAGCCTCCGCTCCTCCCTCGCCAAGAAGCCCCCACAGAACTTCTCTGACCTCCTCCTCCGGAGCAAAAAGTATATTCGGGCCGAAGAAGCTGAGCACCGCCTGAACTTGGAGGGGTCTTCCTCCAGGTCTAAGAGAAAAGGGAACAGAAGAGGAAGGGGCCAAGAAGCTCCAGAAGGATAATGGCGGCCAGCGCCGACCTCCTCCCAGATTTAAAAAATTTACTCCCCTTAACGCCAACATCTCCACAATTCTTATGGAAGTTGAGAAGGAGGGGGTGATACCTCCTGCACCAAAAATGAATACCCCTGGCAAGAAGAGGGATAAAGAGAAGTGGTGCCGCTATCACCGGGACCATGGCCATGATACCAATGATTGTCGGGCCTTGAAGAACGAGATAGAAGCCCTCATCCAGAGGGGTTAGCTAAACAGGTTTGTGAGAAAGGACCGAACCGATCCTCCTCCCCCGCCTCGGGGGGCTAACAAGCGTCCTGAACACGATGAAACGCCCGACTTCAAAGAGGAGCGTGTCCTGCACCTCATTCATGGGGGTCCAATGGGGGGCTCCTCCAACTCCTCTTGAAAGGCATTTATTAGGGAAGTTAATTCGGTCCGCGCCACACCTCCTTCAAAAGGCCTTGGAGTGCCCGTCACATTCTCAGATGAAGGCCGTGAGGGTGTCCGAACGCCCCATTGTGACGCACTCGTCATCAGCCTCCATATGGCGAACTTCAAAGTGGAAAGGATCCTAGTGGACAATGGCAGCTCCGTTAACATCCTCTTCCTCGCCGTTTTCAAGGGCCTCAAACTATCCCGAGACAGACTTAAGCCCGCCGGCTACACACTCCATGGGTTCACAGGAGTGCCAGTGACTATTGAAGGGGTGATCACCCTCTATGTAACCGCTGGCAAAACTCCTACTACCCGAACGGAGTCGATGGACTTTATGGTCGTGGATGTCCCTGCAGCTTACAATGTTATTTTGGGTCAGCCCGGCCTAGCTAACCTTGAAACCGTCCCTTCCGCCTATCACCTTAAGATGAAATTCCCCACCCGGGCAGGAGTAGGGGAAGTAAAAGGCAATCAGGAAACGGCCTGCAAGTGCTACATGACCTCTACCCTCGGTCCAGTCCTCTCCCTCGAAACTCTGGAAATCCCCCAAGATGCTGCCCGACTGACGTCCGAGCCGGTGGATGAGTTGGAGAAAGTGCTCTTCTCTGACCAGGATCCAAGCCGGAAGTTCTTTGTTAGCAAGACCCTCCCATCCGCCCTATGCTCCGACATAGTCCAGTGCATCCGAAGGAACTGAGACCTCTTTGCTTGGTCAGCTGCAGACATGCCCGGAATTTCCAAAGAGCTCTTAGTCCACCACCTCAGCGTTGCTCCAGGGTCCAAACCGGTCCAACAGAAGAGGCGGAAGTTCGCCCCCGAGCGCCAGCTAGCTATAAAAGAGGAGGTGGACAAGCTCTTGAAGGCCCAGTTCATACAGGAGGTAAACTATCCCGAATGGCTGTCGAATGTAGTGATGGTGAAGAAGTCCAATGGGACCTGGAGGATTTGTATCGACTTTACCGAACTCAACAAGGCATGCCCCAAAGACCCTTTCCCTCTTCCAAGCATCGATACTTTAATTGACGCCACTTCGGGCCATGAACTCCTCAGCTTCATGGACGCCTTCTCAGGCTACAATCAGATTCGAATGTTTCCCCCGGATATCCCGAAGACCTCCTTCATAACCGATCAGGGCCTCTACTGCTACAGGGTAATGCCCTTCGATTTAAAGAATGCAGGTGCCACCTATCAACGCCTCGTCAACAAGGTTTTTCAAGCACAAATCGGCCGGAATATGGAGGTATATGTTGATGATATGCTTGTAAAGAGCATCCATGGGACTGACCATGTGGTTGATCTGCAGGAGGCGTTCGACGTACTCAGGAAACACAATATGAGGCTCAATCCGAACAAATGTGCGTTCGGAGTCTCGTCGGGGAAATTCCTAGGCTTTATGGTCAGCCAAAGAGGAATCGAGGCCAACCCCGAGAAGATCAAGGCCATATTAGACATGGCTCCTCCGAAGAATGTCAAAGAGATTCAAAGGCTAACGGGTCGACTGGCAGCCATAGGGCGTTTCCTTTCCAAATCAGGGGAGAAGTGCCTTCCCTTCTTCAAGGCTCTCAGGGGGGCTAAAGGCTTCGAGTGGGGTCAGCAGCAACAAGATTCGTTCGACCAGCTCAAGGCTTAACTAGTCAATCCTCCTCTCCTCAGCAAACCAATTCCTGGTGAACCCCTCTACCTCTACCTAGCGGCCTCCGAGCAGACCCTCAGTGCCGTTCTCATGAGGGAAGAAGATAAGACCCAAAAGCCCATCTATTACGTGAGCAAGGTACTTCGGGATGCCGAGCTCCGCTAACCTAAGATAGAGAAGATGGCATATGCCCTAGTGATGGCCGCAAGGAAGCTTCGCCCATATTTTCAGTCCCATTCGGTGGTCGTTCTTACCGACCAACCACTGAAGCAAGTTCTCCACAAGCTAGAGACCTCCGATCGCCTTATGAAGTGGTCTATCGAGCTGAGCCAGCATGATATAACATATCAGCCTCGGACCGCAATTAAGGCTCAAGCCTTAGCAGAATTCATAGTTGAAAGTACCATCCCCGAGTTCAGCCAAGCAATGAAGGGACCACCTGTCTGGTCGGTTTATGTGGATGGATCCTCTTGTAACGAGGGAATCGGAACCGGGGTCATTCTGGCCGGCCCAGATGATTTCATCCTCCAATACTCCCTCCGCATCAACTTCAAGGCCTCGAACAATGAAGCAGAATATGAAGCACTCATAGCCGGCCTCGGAATGGCTCGCAATGCAGGGGCGCAGCACCTTCGGATCTTTAGCGACTCTCAGCTAGTCGTAAATCAAGTCCTGGGCGAGTATGAGGCACGAGATGACCGAATGGTTAAGTACCTAGCCAAGGTCAGGAATCTCATGGCCCTATTTGAAGAAGCCCTAATCCAACGAATCCCCCGAGAAAAGAATTTCCAGGACGATGCCCTCTCCAAGCTAGCCTCCTCCTCCCTCCAAGGTCTCAAGCAGACCATCTTGATTGAGGTACTCCTGAAGCCAAGTATAGAAGACGAAACTTCTGATTCTATGGAGTCTCTACCTGTCCTGCTTCAAGATAATTGGATGAAACCCCTCGTTGAGTTCCTGAGGGATGGGCTCCTCCCTAAAGATCCTAAGGAAGCTCGCCGAGTGAGAACCCGAGCAGAGTGATACACACTTATCGAGGGCATCCTATACAAGCGCTCCTTCACACAAGTAGACGGCAGGCCTTATTTGAGATGCCTCTCCCCGGAACAAGCCGACTACGCCCTGCAAGAACTTCACGAAGGCATCGGCGGGGCACATTCAGGGTCCAGATCCCTAGCCCGCAAAGTGTTGAATTACGGATATTTCCGGCCCACTCTCCTACAAGACGCCGAACAGCACGTTCGGCAATGCAGCTCTTGTCAGAAGTACTCCAACATCCGTTGCCTCCCACAAGCTCCACTCACTTCCCTATCAAGTCCAATCCCTTTCGCAATGTGGGGAATAGATTTACTAGGACCATTCCCACCAGCTCCTGGCCAGTTCAAATTCTTAGTCGTGGCAATCGACTACTTCTCGAAATGGATAGAGGCCGAGCCCTTGGCCACAATCACCGAGAACAAAGTACTTCAGTTCTTCTGGAATAACGTAATCTGCCGATTCGGTGTCCCTCGGGTCCTCATAACAGACAACGGGACCCAGTTGACCGGGGCTGCCTTCCGAGCTCTATGTGAAGACCTCGCCATCCAACAACGTTTCTCCTCCGTCTCCCATCCACAGTCGAATGGCCAAGTGGAGAATGCTAACCGACAGATCCTCTCCGGTATTAAGAAGAGGTTGGATAAATGCTTTAAAGGCTTATGGGTCGATCAGCTCCCCAACGTGCTGTGGAACTACCGCACCCCAAA
This sequence comes from Hemerocallis citrina, assembly GCA_017893485.1. NCBI lineage: Eukaryota > Viridiplantae > Streptophyta > Magnoliopsida > Asparagales > Asphodelaceae > Hemerocallis > Hemerocallis citrina. Next base: position 5,696,391 of record CM030366.1, on the reverse strand, counting down.
ATGGACCCCCACAGGAGAGTCCCCATTCAATCTCACCTATGGGTCCGAAGCTATGATCCCCCTAGAAGTTGGTATACCCTCTCCTCGTCTAATGGCTTATGAAGAAGAACAAAATGCCAGAGAGCTCCGAGCAAATCTAGACTTGATTGATGAGATCCGTGAAAGAGCTGCCATTCGTCAACAAAGCTACCAGAGAAGGATCGAGCTGGCATACAATAAGAGAGTCCGTCCTACCGACCTCAAAGAAGGGGACTTGGTCCTCAGAAAGTTAGCCATCTCTTTTCCTCGGTCAGAAGAGCAAACTAGCTCCAAATTGGGAGGGACCCTACAAGATCGCCAAAGTAGTTCGGCCCGGGACATATCGGCTAGAAGACCTTGAAGGCAGAGAGATCCCCAGGACTTGGAATGCCGACGATCTCTTAAAATACCAGGAGAGAGCATTAACGCCTCTCTAAGTATTCTGGGATGTCAAATCGTTCCTCTCCTTTTACTTGTGTTTTTTCCTTTATTTCTCTCTTGTAATAACGGATCGCAACTTTAGAAGCAGCCAACTATTAGTTATTAATAAAGAAAGTTTTTTCACATTTTACTTGTAAAATTGCTTATATCTCTCTGTTTTTACTCTTCACTCTAACGATGGTTCGGAGTCCAACACTTGGCTCGATTCTACTTCGCAAGCTCGCTCTTCAGCGAGCTAGAAGTAGTTCGCCATTTGGAACTGCTCCCACAACCGTTGAACAACTCTAACGATGGTTCGGAGTCCAACACTTGGCTCGATTCAACTTTGCAAGCTCGCTCTTCAGCGAGCTAAAAGTAGTTCGCCATTCGGAACTGCTCCCACAACCGTTGAATAACTCTAACGATGGTTCGGAGTCCAACACTTGGCTCGATTCTACTTCGCAAGCTCGCTCTTCAGCGAGCTAGAAGTAGTTCGCCATTCGGAACTGCTCCCACAACCGTTGAACAACTCGAACGATGGTTCGGAGTCCAACACTTGGCTCGATTCTACTTCGCAAGCTCGCTCTTCAGCGAGCTAGAAGTAGTTCGCCATTCGGAACTGCTCCCACAACCGTTGAACAACTCTAACGATGGTTCGGAGTCCAACACTTGGCTCGATTCTACTTCGCAAGCTTGCTCTTCAGCGAGCTAGAAGTAGTTCGCCATTCGGAACTGCTCCCACAACCGTTGAACAACTCTAACGATGGTTCGGAGTCCAACACTTGGCTCAATTCTACTTCGCAAGCTCGCTCTTAAGCGAGCTAGAAGTAGTTCGCCATTCGGAACTGCTCCGACAACCGTTGAACAACTCTAACGGCGAGTTCGGAGTCCAACGCTAGGCTCGACTGCACTCCCTCAGTATCCCGAACCGAGCAGACGAGGAACCGACCTCCATATATGGAGAAAAATTTTGCCGAATTAATTTCACCGTTGGATCGTCTCAAAATGCGTACTAGAACATGATGAACGGATCATATCGCACCACGTATCCACAAAATGACAAGATAGCATTTTCTCGAAACTCGAGCCTCCCACCTCGTGATTCGTGCCATGATCGTGATCGACCATCCAGATTGAGCCACGTGGCTCGGGTCTGAAATCCGAGCTACCACACCACCGAAGTGCAAAGTTGCCTCGGTATACTCCTAGCAAGAGCTAAAGTTCTACAGCTAAGGCAAGAGTTCTATGGCTAGAACGCTCGAAGAAGCTAACTATTGGTTCTTATGGTTCATTTCAACAGTAAGGCAACTACTGCACAACAATGAGCAGACGAACTTCAATTTCATTAAAATAACTTGATAAATTTACAAGGCAAGAAGTTACAACAAAAAAGACGATGCAAGAAATCAAAAGCCCAGTACAACTTGTTCAGCGCCTCCTCAGAATGGGGACATTCCGATTCAGACACTCGAGGTTTTCGTCTCTTCATCTCCGAGCTCGACTCTAGGCCGACGAACTGGGACGCCTCTTCGCCACTAACCCTAACAGTGGCTCCGACCGAGGCTCCGCTCGAGCTAACAGCTACGCCGCTTTGGGCATCGGCCGTAGTCCGACCAACGACGAGAGCACGAGTCGCAAGCTCGTGAAAGGAGATCCCTCGCTCTCTCTCTTCGCGAGTGCACGAGGTGCTACGGACGTTAGTCCTCACGGGCTGAGGCTTCAGACGAGCCACTTCCTCCTCGAGCTCAACGATCCTGTTTTTCAAACTGTCGTCCTTAACCAGTATCTTGAATCAAGGGAGTTTCGCTGAACCCGGGTACTCAGCACAATCAGATATAATGCGACGCAAATTGGTCACCTTGATGCTCTTATCGATCGTGACCCTCTGCAGCTGCTCGACCTTCTTCGCGAGCTCGTCTCGCTCGGCCAGCGCCAAGGCCAGCTTAAGAAATTCTCAAAAAGAATGAATGCAAAGCTTACCGACACAAGCGACCGAGCGACTTCGTAGGTGTCATCACCAGTGGTCCCCGCCTTCAGTGCAGCTCGATCCTTTGGGGTCGCTAAATGCTTGACAGCTTGCATGCACATCTGCGAGTCCCCGAGGAAGCCATCATGGTTCTTGACTCGCCAGTCCGGGACGAACAGCTTCTTATGCTGTTCGGTCATGATCTCCTCGGCCTGAGTGGTCAGGGGCGGAGCGTCGAGCAACAGCGCTGCCGAAACGTTGAAGGCCTCACCGGCCGTGGCAGACGCGGCAGGATCCGAGGAGTCGGCGGAGATGACCACCGCTGGCGAGGGGGCCTCAGGAACGGTAGTAGGTGGAGCAACTGCCGAAGGAGCCTTAGAGGGTCGGCCGGACGAAGCCGTCGTGCTCGGCCTCTTCCTCTTCCTGCCGTCGGCAACCTTGCCTCGCTCGTTCATCATCCCCAGAAAATCCATCTTCGGCGCTTTTGTTCCAAACAACAAAACAAACAGCAAGTTAGAGAAACGAGCAAGAAACTTAGAAAAAAAATAATACTACAAGATGTCAGGAGCGTACTCAGGTCGATCGGACTAAGGCCCGACCCGTGTAGCACCTCCTCGGTCATTTCCCTCCAGCTCAACATTGGGAGAGCAATGATCTTCTCCGCCACTTCCGCCTCGGCCACTGTCAGTACCGGGTCGACCCTTGCAAACTTTGGCACCTCTTCTTTCCACCGAGTCGGAATGTTCAGCATCGAGAGCTCCCTCAACAAAAAGAACTTCTCCTTCCAACCTTTTATCGAGTCCGGATTCTCTATGAGCCTAACGCCTTTCCGAGGTGACAGGTAGTAGCGATGCTCGGTCTTGTGCATCCGGTGAATCCGATACATGCTCCGAAGTATCACCATGTCTGGCTCGACCTCGGCGTTGCGGCACTGCAGCACGAAGGCATTCACGTGGCGCTAGGTGTACGGCATAAACTGCGTCGGCACCAGACAGTACCACTGGAGGACCTTTAACACAAAGGAGTGCAGAGGAAAATGCAATCCAGCGTTCAGCGAGTCGTAGTCGAACACACACATATCCGACGACAGATTGGAGTTCGCTCGCATCCCAGGGTCGGGGAGGATCAGCTTGTACTCCGGAGGGATGGCGAACCCTTTTCTGATCCAGAGCAGGTCCTTCTCGGATAATACCGACGCAATCTCGTCCACCTCGGTAGTCTGGACCGGGTTGTTCTCCTCGTACACTACCGACCGACCTACGATCGCCTGCTCCAGAAGTTCACCCTCGTATTGCCTGACTCCGGCATGGCCGAATAGTACACAAGGGTACCGGCCCGACTCAGGGGCTCGCCTCTCGGTCTCCACGATCTCTTCGACTACAGGAGATCGGGCCACTGCCTTCTTCTTCTTCTTCTTCACCTCGGCCGCGGATGGCCCGGCCACCTCCTTCCCCTTTCTTCGGATCTCCATTCGCCTCCTCTCCTCGGCGCCACTATCGCCCGAGGATGAGGCCTCACTCCCCGAGTCTACCCTTGACATCTCTAAAAAAAAGCTAAGGCAAATAAACTGACCTTGATGTGACGTGGCCTTGAAGTGACGTTCACGGTCAGAATTAGTTTGCCGAAAATTGCCTGGCCCACGCGACAGCTAATGCAACCATCTTGGAGCTAAAATCGCCACTAGCAGAGCACACAGAGAGTAAAAGTGAAAACTTGGAGTGAAAAGTGAGAAATGAGCTCTGGGGTGGGGGAGTGAGAATTTATAACCTCAAAGCGACGTTTGGGCTTCCTTGGGCATTTAAAAACCCACTAAGAGAATGCAAAACGCCAAAACGGAGAGTTGCGACGTTTCAAAACAAAAACTCTTCAAATCGCTTAAGTCCATGACTCGGCCACCGGTGTGCCTAGTCGAGCTACCAAACAGCTTGGTTAAACAACCGAGCTACTGGGTCGGAGGATGGCGACAGTTCAAAGCCAGAACTCTTCAAATCGCTTAACTCCATCACCCGGCCACCAGTGTGCATAGCCGAGCTACCAAACAGCTTCGCTAAGCAACCGAGCTACTGGGTCGGAGGATGGCGACGGTTCAAAACCAAGACTCTTCAAAACACCTAACTACATCCCTCGGATATCAACACCTCGACTTGCCACCAAACAACCGTTCTAACCGAACCGAGGTGCCGAGGTACCGACCTCCACATAGGGAGAAAAATTTTGCCGAGGCTGAATCACCGTCGGATAGTTCCAAAATTTGTGTCAAAACTTGATGGACGGTTCAGATAGCGCCACGCCCACAAAACGACAAGATAACGTTTTCTCGTGATCTGAACCCCGTCCTCGTGATTCACGCCGTGATGGATGCTCCAGATCTAGCCACACGTACCTTCCGAGCTGCCAGCCACTGGTGTGCATGGTCGAGCTACCGAATAGCTTGGCTAAGCGACCGAGCTACTGGGTCGGAGGATGGCGACGGTTCAAAACCAGAACTCTTCAAAACACCGAACTCCATTCCTCGGCAAACAACACCTCGACGTGCCACCGAAAAACCGTTCTAACCAAACCGAGGTGCCGAGGTACCGACCTCCACATATGGAGAAAAATTCTGTCGAGGCCGAATCACCGTCGGATCGTTCCAAAATTCGTATCAAAACTTGATGGACGGTTCAGATAGCGACACGCCCACAAAACGAAAAGATAACGTTTTCTCGTGATCTGAATCCTGTCCTCGTGATTCTGCCGTGATGGACACTCAGCATCGCGCCACGTAGCTCGGCAGATCCTGAGGCTCTAGACCGAGCTGCAGAAGGAGCCGAACCGAGGTGCCGAGGAACCGACCCCAACATACGGAGAAAATTTAAGCCGACCCTCCTCAGCAGTTGGATCTTGTCAAAAAATGCGCTCGACGTGATGGAAGGCTCAGATCTTGCCACGTTCACTAAATGACAAGATAGCGTTTTTTGGGGATCCGCGCTGAGATGGACGCTCAGGATCGTGCCACATAGCTCGGAAGATCCCGACGCGCCGAGCCGAGCTACCGAACAGCTGGGCTGGACCACCGAGCCCCCAATACAGTAGACAAGGAATTGAGCCACCAGAGCGCTTAGCCGAGCTAACGAACAGCTTGGTCGAGCCTTCGAGCTACTAGGTCGAACCGAACGTCCTGTCGGAACACTTATTTGGCCTACAACGCCGAGCTGCCGAGCCGAGTGGACGAGGAACCGACCTCCACATATGGAGAAAAAAGAGGCCGACCCTCCTCAGTCGTTGGATCTTGTCAAAAAACGTGCTCAACGTGATGGACAGCCCGGATCTTGCCACGTTCACTAAACGACAAGATAGCATTTTTTTGGGATCCACGCTGAGATGGACGCTCAGGATCGTGCCACGTAGCTCGGCAGATGCCAAGCCGAGGAGCCGAGTTGTCGACCCTCTCATACGAAGAAACTATCTGCCGAGGGACATGGATCATCCGATCGCCCAGAACCACGCTGAAATGGATGCTCAGGATCGTGCCATGTAGCTCGGTAGATTCCAAGCCGAGGAGCCGAGCTGCCGACCCTCTCATACGAAGAAACTATCTGCCGAGGAACATGGATCGTTCGATCGCCCAGAAAATTGCGCTCGACGCTGATGGAGGGCCCAGATCGCGACACGCCATAAATCATTATTAAAAATTAGTTTTTATTTATTTGAATAGTTTTATTTATTTAAAAATTGCAAAAAACTACTAAAAATTCGGAAAAATTAACTAAAAATTCTAGGAAATAATTATAAATTCAGGGGTATATTTTTAAGCCCCTAAACGAATAATTGTTGCCTAGAACGTGTTGTTAAGACCCCCGAACGACCAGTTAACACTTCGCAAAATTAAATAAATAATCCAAAAAAATAGATAAAATCACCAAACATCTAGAAAAGCTCAAGAACAACATAGAGTGCAACCAACTTGAAAAATCACCACACTAACTCCTTCAAAGATTCAAAACCTTATATTTGGACTCCGATACAACTCTGCTAGCCATTAAAACAGTAAAACTACTCCTCAAAGGCTGATCAAACTCAGTCTTCGGGAGTGGGGGGCTCATGATATGGCTAAAAATGGGGCTAAATCGGAACCGTCCAAATCGGGCACGAATCTTGAAGCCCAGGGGTAAAACGGTAATTTCACCTACCAATGGGTCTGAAGCGGGTACTGGTTCTCCTCCTCGAAGATCCACTAACCCGCGAACGGATCTACCTCAACTGGGTGCGGGTTTCAACCCGCAGCAAACCCGGTCCGGAAAGGATAGAATTAGGGTTTCTGATTAATCCTAATCAACGGCCCTGATTCATATCTATCCTTTCACTGGGGATTAGGGATTACATTCCTTATCTAACCACAAGGATTACATTCCTAATCTGTCCCCAGCAGCGCCTATAAATACCCCCCATCCATCTCCATTAAGAGTTAATCAATCTTTTGCCAATTTACGCTCTTTCATAATCACTTCTGGTTACTAACTTGAGCGTCGGAGGGTGCGTTGCCGGGATCAACCCCGGTGTCTCGCACTTTTTGCAGGTAAACGGCGGGAGTCAACGGTCAAACTCCGGCGGAACAAGTAACAGGTTTGCTATTCAATGTTTTCCAAGAATCCACAAATACTATCTGTTTGCCCCCACACCAGATTCTGTGGCAACAATAAGCTATTATTCGGGGTATTACAACAATCCTTCAGTTGACTCTATGACTTCTGAAAGCCTTCCCAAGCAGGATCTCCGTCAAGTAATTGTTAACCACCAGCAGGGGACGACCTCCGAACTCACATGAATGGATGGCGAGCCCTTGAGGGAGTCCATCAACCTGAGCACCCAGGGGCCACGAGAGTCCGGACCCCCCGTAGAGTCTGATGAAGCTCTTCGCTCCGATCTCCTCCCGAGTGGCATTCTTCTCTACGAGTTTGGAGCTCCACTCTCCCCAAGAAGCTCATCTCCCAAACGGCTCTCTCCTACAGTCTGGTGAAGCTCTTCGCTCCGCTCGCCCCCCCGATCGGCCTTCTTCTCGATGAGTTCGGAGCTCAAACTCTCTTAGAGTTGCTCCTTAAACTTGTCTCCCGAACGGCTCTCTCCTAGAGCCCGGTGAAGCTCTTCGCCACCGCTCGCCTCACGAGCGACCATCTTCTCAATGGGCTCGGAGCTCAAACTCTCCCGTGGAGTTGCTCCTCGCACTTGCCTCCAAGAACGGATCTTCCCATGGGTCTTACGAGGATCCTCCTAGATCATCTTCTTAGCCCACAAGAGTGGAGCTCCTCTTCGAAGACTCCGAAGACCAAAGCACTTCTCAACTTCATGAAAACAAAGATGTTGCGGGCTATTGTGACCATGAAGGAGGATAATTCAGTGGGGGGCTCATGATATGGCTAAAAATGGGGCTAAATCGGAACCGTCCAAATCGGGCACGAATCTTGAAGCCCAGGGGTAAAACGGTAATTTCACCTACCAATGGGTCTGAAGCGGGTACTGGTTCTCCTCCTCGAAGATCCACTAACCCGCGAACGGATCTACCTCAACTGGGTGCGGGTTTCAACCCGCAGCAAACCCGGTCCGGAAAGGATAGAATTAGGGTTTCTGATTAATCCTAATCAACGGCCCTGATTCATATCTATCCTTTCACTGGGGATTAGGGATTACATTCCTTATCTAACCACAAGGATTACATTCCTAATCTGTCCCCAGCAGCGCCTATAAATACCCCCCATCCATCTCCATTAAGAGTTAATCAATCTTTTGCCAATTTACGCTCTTTCATAATCACTTCTGGTTACTAACTTGAGCGTCGGAGGGTGCGTTGCCGGGATCAACCCCGGTGTCTCGCACTTTTTGCAGGTAAACGGCGGGAGTCAACGGTCAAACTCCGGCGGAACAAGTAACAGGTTTGCTATTCAATGTTTTCCAAGAATCCACAAATACTATCTGTTTGCCCCCACACCAGATTCTGTGGCAACAATAAGCTATTATTCGGGGTATTACAACAATCCTTCAGTTGACTCTATGACTTCTGAAAGCCTTCCCAAGCAGGATCTCCGTCAAGTAATTGTTAACCACCAGCAGGGACGACCTCCGAACTCACATGAATGGATGGCGAGCCTTGAGGGAGTCCATCAACCTGAGCACCCAGGGGCCACGAGAGTCCGGACCCCCCGTAGAGTCTGATGAAGCTCTTCGCTCCGATCTCCTCCCGAGTGGCATTCTTCTCTACGAGTTTGGAGCTCCACTCTCCCCAAGAAGCTCATCTCCCAAACGGCTCTCTCCTACAGTCTGGTGAAGCTCTTCGCTCCGCTCGCCCCCCCGATCGGCCTTCTTCTCGATGAGTTCGGAGCTCAAACTCTCTTAGAGTTGCTCCTCAAACTTGTCTCCCGAACGGCTCTCTCCTAGAGCCCGGTGAAGCTCTTCGCCACCGCTCGCCTCACGAGCGACCATCTTCTCAATGGGCTCGGAGCTCAAACTCTCCCGTGGAGTTGCTCCTCGCACTTGCCTCCAAGAACGGATCTTCCCATGGGTCTTACGAGGATCCTCCTAGATCATCTTCTTAGCCCACAAGAGTGGAGCTCCTCTTCGAAGACTCCGAAGACCAAAGCACTTCTCAACTTCATGAAAACAAAGATGTTGCGGGGCTATTGTGACCATGAAGGAGGATAATTCTTCAACTGGCCTCCAAAGAGAAGTTGTAGACCTTTGAGTCAACTTCGAAACGAGGGGTCACACGCCCCGATCGGACCTCCGTAGCACCGGAAAAGTTGGTCACAACACAGTTGTACCGAGCTGGGAATTGGCGAAAACTATCGCCTCACAATTCGAGTTAGATCTTCATCAAGAGGCCCGATCATGCCACGTTGCTCGGAATTACGATCCGAGCTACCGAGCTACCGAGCTACGAATTGGCGAAAACTATCGCCTCACGATTCGTGCCAGATCTTCATCAAGAAGCCCAGATCATGCCCCGTAGCTTGGAATTACGATTCGAGCTACCGAGCTGCAAAATGGCAAAAACTATCGCCTCAAAATTCTTGTTCTAACACGATCAATGGATCAGATTTGCCAAACAAATTCTCGAAAAATGGGGGGGAGGGTTTAACGGATCGGGTTCGGACCCGTTACGGACCCAAAAACCCAAAAGAGAAAGGGGAAAGATAAAAAGGGGCTAACGGGTCGGGTTCGGATCCATTACCCACAAACCGACCCGCACAACCCCTTCTGCATCCTCTTCTCCTTCACATTTTCCCGCCAAAAATCAAAAAAAGAAAAAGAAAAACCCAACCTCCGTTTCAAAACTTCAACCTCCGTCACCTTCTTCGAAAACTCATCGACGTCAAGCTCTTTCCCCAAGAGCTCCGCCATGGCCGAGCTTCGAACTCTCCTCCTTTGACCTCAACTCCAACTCACCAAATTCTAATCACCAACGCGAGCTCGACCTCACCCCTTCCTCCATCGTCGAGCTCCTGTCAACGAGCTCCACCGCCATGACCTCGCCAACTTCCATAAACCCAACATCTACCACCGCACAGCTTCAAGCTCCAATAACGAGCTCCATCTCCATCGAGCTCCACGCCGAGCTTCACTACCACCTTAGCCGTGCTTCCTCCTCGTCGAGCTGCAACAGTTGTTATTTTTGTGTAACTTTTGGGGATTTTCAGATGATCAATACCATTTTTGTGGATAAAGTTTGCGTGAGTTTGTTCAAACCTCCCCCCCCCCCCCCCCCCCCCCCCCCGCGCGTAACATAATTTATCTTTCTCATCTTAAAACGATGTATAAGATTCGTCACGGCCCACTTAAGACAAGACAGTAATAATGTAGGATTTGGTTGCTTCTGTAGCTTGGAGATTCTACTTTTTTTTCTTTGATATCCGGGTTGAAGTCGACAATTCTAGGGGGGTGATAGCTCTTGCACCTTAGCTTAATAACAAGGAACTTAAGCTTGAAAGTTGTAAATATTTGCACAAAGCTACAATTCTTATTTTGTTTCCAATTGGTACCTTTAGATATAAATTAGATCTAAGCGCCGGTGGCTTTGACAAGTCTTTGGATTAGGAATTTAATTAATTATTTAATTTGTGAAAATGATATAACCACTGTAACCGTATATTCTTTGTTGGATATTGAATGATGCAGCAATTTACATGATCTCAGCTTAAATTTGCATGTCCACTCAAATAACTTTACAGACACATTAGATCTTTTGGGGTCCGGTAAGATTAAGTTCAAACTTCTTTGTAATGCATTTTATCTAAAAAAAAATTTAAAATGTGTGTTATCTAAATTTTTTTTAATTCAAAAAAATATTGAAACTTGTTTATGACAAAAATTTTGGTTATCAGGGCATTGATGATCTGAAGTATATCATGGGATTCATAGATTCAACTAAATATTATTGCTGTGAATTACATAACTATTTAGTCATACTTGAACTATCATTTGTTTGCCATGATAGGTTTCGCTTCTTTCTTGCATGTCTCTTTTTTAAGATTTGCGAGTTTCATTTAGTTTGGCTCTGTTGCTTGCATGTTTGTATTTTGAGTTCTCTGTCTATTGTTGTTTTGTATGTGGACCATGAAACTGGGTGCTGTTAATTGGAGCTGCTATTTTCTTATTTATTGGTTTGTTAAAGTTATGCTTTAGGAGAATATTGTTGTTCTTTCTTTCGGTTTGTGTTTTTGTTGCTTGTGCTTTCGTTCAATTGTTTTGATGCTCTTTATTTTGTAATTCTTAGATCATGTAGATAGTTCTTTACAATTTTTGTCGTCTTTGTCAGTTGTCATTTCCTCCGGTAGAGTGGTTGTGTTTGTGATTGCCTTCTTATTATGCTGCGTGCATTTTTTGTTTTGCAGAAGGGAGTTACCGAGTTAGTTGTTTGGTTCCGCATTACAGGTGTCATTTTCGATCATTCTGTCACTTAGAGCATCTACTATCGCTGCTGATAAAATATGGATATTTGGCAATAGGTTCTAGCAATGAAAGGAGTATGCCTGCTATCGTTTCAGTCAAATTTGCCAAAAAAAATTAATAAAATAATCAGATGGAAGAACATCCTCCGTCTAGCATTTTTGTATTTTTTTTAATTTAAAAAATTGACAAACGGAAGAACATTCTCCATTTGTCATTTTTTTCGTTTTTAAAAAATAAAAAAATTGTAAGACGGAAGATCTTTTGACAATTTTTTTATAAAAAAATTTATGTAAATGGCATTTCTGTAAATTTTTTGATGGTATTTTGGTATTGAAAAAAAATTGAGTCAAAGTGGCTGGACGGAAGATATTCTTTCGTCCAAGCACCTGTGTATTTTTTTTGTTTTTTGATTTTTTTTATTTCTAAATAGCATTTTGGTAAATATGGGTATGGCCTTTTAGTAATTTTTTGGAAAAAATATATTATAAAGAATTAACATACGGAAGATCTTCTTCCGTCTCTCTTCTTTTTTTAATTTTTTAAATATTCAAAGTTGCGAGATTCTCAACTTTTCTGTATTAAAAGTTGCTTGTCCTATTTTAATATTAAAAATAATTGAGAGACGGAAGATGATCTTCCGTCTTCTATATTTGGCAATTGCTATTTTTCGCTGCTATATATAGCAATCGACTGTTCACAACTTTGCTAAAAAATGGGTATTTGGCAAACGATAGTGGGTGGTTTTTGGCTAAAATTCTCATATTTTAGGTTTTTAGCAAACGATAGTGGATGCTCTCATCATGATATTAGCCATGTAAAAGTATAAAGATAGAAAAAATACTTTTATTGGATACAAATAGTTGAATATATTGCATCCTATATATAGGAAAGTACAAATGCTAATCTGAGTTTATTTCATATATGGGACTAAACTTAAGACTACTTTAACACTCGCACTCAAACTGGTGCGTAGATATTATCGAAGCCAAACATGCTTTAAAAAAATTGAAAAAGCTTAGGAGCTAATGTTTTAGTTAAGATATCAGCGAGTTGCTCACCGGACCGGACATATGAAAATGAGATCACTTTCTTCTCCAACTCATCAGGAATGAAGTGATAATCGACCTCGATGTATTTTGTGCGCTCATGAAATACTGGATTTTTAGAAATATGCATAGCATCTCGGTTATTACAATACAGTAGAACTGGAGATAATACTGGGATCGCCAAGTATCGAAAAAGATATTTGAGTCATAAAACTTCATAAACCAAATGCCCAATAACTCAATATTCAGATTCAACACTTGATTTAGCTAGAACAAGTTGCTTCTTGCTTTTTCAAGATACCAAATTTCCTCCAAAGAACACAAAGTATTCACTATTAGATCTCATATCGTCAACTGACCCTGCCCAGTCAGCATCCGAATATCCTTGTAAAGAAAGAGAATCACCAGGCCAGAAAAGAAATCTTTGCCCTAGGACTTTCTCACGATAGCGAAGACTGTGAACCACCACTTCTCAATGGGTGATGGTCGGTGCATGTAAAAACTGACTGATACGACTAACTGCAAAGGCAATATCTGGCCTACTCACTGATATATATATTGGTTTGCCAAGCACCATGCGATATCATCCTACATTAGTGAACAGTGCATCATTAGAGAATGAGGATAACTTAATATTGGGATCCATAGGTGTAATACTGGGGAAACATCGAACATTCCTATCTCAGTAAGAATATAACCCCCATTTTCGTTTATACATATTTCTGTGTATTTTCTATATTTCGATTTCCTTATAAATTATTTTCCGCTCTTAAAATTCTTTTTGTTTTAAAATTTATTGTTAGACCTCCTATTAAAGTCCTTTTCAATCATCAATTATGTTTGTAGTTTTTTATAAATGATTATATATTTTAGCACAAATCTTATTCTGTTCTATAGGTTTACCTATTTTTTTTATTTGATTAATTAATTATATTTTAGCCCAAACCATGTCTAATCTTATTATTTTGATTAATTATTAAGTGTGAAATAAATATACTCTATTTTGTTCTATTTAATTATTTAATGTTTACTATTAGTCAATAAATAATGTACAAACCCAACTTAACTAATTCTATAATCTTATTATTGGATTATCTAGTAATATATGTTTTAAACTCATTAACATATTTATTATTTTTCTTTGATCCATACCCGCTAACCTGCTAACCTGTTACCCTAATCCAAACCCACATCTTAATCCCCTATAAATACTAATTAATCCCTAAACCCTAATAAAAATAAACCTTATCTATCTCCCAGCCGCTATCCCTTCTCTTCCCCGATCATCCCCGACCTCCCGATCCCATCGCAACCCATCGACCTCGCCACCCAACACCACTACCACCTTCAGCAACCCCCTTCCTCATCGCCTCACCAGCCCTACATCCCGCACCTCCAGCACCGTCGATGCCCCACTCCATCACCACCATCATCTACCGTTGTTCCCGACCACATCACCATCGCCATCTCCTCATCTTCGACACCCCGAACCCATTGCCACCACTGCACCTTGACTGCCCGGGTCTCCACCACCGACCAAACCCACCGCTCGCCGATGCAAACCGTCGCAGCACTTCACTGCTCCACCTACACGCGACTTCGACACCGGCCACCGATTCCCAATAGCCAGCACCGAAGCCCCGAACTACCCCGACATGCTGTCGTCCTTGCTTGTGTTGCCGTTGTCTCTCACTCTCGTTGTTGTTTTTCTTGCTATGTGTTGTTGTTGTCGTTCTTGCTTGCGTTGTCGTCGTCGCCATTGTGTTGTGCCGTTGTTCTTCCTCCAGTCGTTTCTCATCGTACGTGCAAACGTCGTATAAAGGCAAGTTTTCCTTGAACTAGTTTATTATTCTTGTTCAAAAATCATTTGATCTCTACAAGTAGTTCTCATTTCAATCATCGTATTTTATTTGCTTAATACCTCTCAAAGAAACTATTACGGATTCATCGATGAAACCAAATAGTAGATTTCTTTTTGTGCCATTTCCATGACTCAAGCCCAAGCCTTGTTATAAATCGTCATATGCATACACTACATGAACACATAGATTATAAACATGATTATATAGAGGAATGATGATGTGAATGCTTTTTGATTGCATATGATGTTATAACTAGATACGTGAATTTAATGCTATGAAAATTATAGTATAATAATTTGTCTTGTTAATAGTAGAATTTCACCCTTATGATTAAGTATAATTTCCTGTTAATTATTTCCATAAAGTTATATGCTTGTGCATATCGTTTGTTGCTAATTAATAATGATCAACTTGCCGGCCGGCTATTTATTCCATGTTGTGTTGAGTTTTTGACACAGTTTCTGTAATAATTATGTAAAACTTTGTAAACAACATTTTTAGCCCTCAGAATCTAGTTTCTAGAACATTTGACGGATCTAAATTAAGATTAGTTGACTGCAAGTTATCACATTTTTAGTACTGCTACGTTCTTAATTCTAGATTGCTGACTAAGGCACACCGACATGATTTACTATGTAGAATAAAATGTTAACAGCAAAATGAAAACTTGATAATTAACCAGGATGTTTCTAGACATGCTCAGGAATCATTTTATAATTTTTGAAAAATTAATCAGTGAATATATAACCTCGTTATGCATATAAAACATGACCCTAGGTTGCTGCCAGAGTACTAGTTCAGTAAAGAACCAGACTTTTGACCTAGCTATTGATAATATCATTTAGAACTTATTAAATGAGAGTTGTAGCCCTGTGTGTATGGAATCCAGATTATCTGAAAGTTTTGCAATCAACTTACAGGTTGCAAGATATTCAGATTCTCGTGATGTAACGTTTGAATTCCAGAATACAAGCTAAAAATACATTTCCATGTTTAAATAATTGAATAATAGATTAAATTAGGAATTTAGACCTGAGATTAATCGTGTTGTTTCTGAAAACTATTGGAAACTAAATTATTATTTTTATAAAGAATTAAATGAAATTTATAATCAACTTTTATATATAAGAATTTGACCCTAACATGCTGCCTGAACACGAAACCATTGAAGAATGAAATTATACACATAGCTACTGTGATTATAATAGATCATGTGAATATGCGTTGGAACCAGTAGGGAGTTTAATTTCTGGAACTCCTGGCAGAACCTGATCTCTCTCCCGTAGAAGAAGAAAAGTTGGTTTCCGTACAACAACATATTGCTGTCCAGAATTTGTATCTTCATGTATATAAAAATAAATATATCATTAATAAATTGAATTATATATCCTGCATTGCATATCCCTTGATATCTTCTTGATCCTACCCTGTTACCCATTTTCATTCTTGCATGCTCATATTTAATTATTGTAAAAGAATAACAAGCCGAGGTAATTAAGGGAAAACCTAATAGTGGACAATATAGAAGAATGTACTGGGAAAGAGGTCCGTGTTTCTCGACATAGTGGCTCTTGTTAACATGATACTCGATTACAAGTTATATGGAACTATGTGCCACGTCTTGAGACGACGGGGGTCCCCGCTAGAGGTAATTAAGGGAAAACCTAATAGTGGACAATATAGGACAATATAGGTAATTATTGTAAAAGAATAACAAGCCGAGGTAATTAAGGGAAAACCTAATAGTGGACAATATAGGAGAATGTACTCGGAAAGAGGTCCGTGTTTCTCGACATAGTGGCTCTTGTTAACATGATACTCGATTACAAGTTATATGGAACTATGTGCCACATCTTGAGACGACGGGGGTCCCCGCTAGACTCCATTACACGATTACATGATTACACGATTTTCTGTTACACATTCTTGTTTACATGACATGATTCCGGTTAACATCACTAGAAGATCCGAGTACATGACCCTGTAGAATTCACCACTAAAGTTTTAAACGTTCACATGTTTGTATGCACCCGAACCTGTGGTATAAGATGCAGGATTGCGTGCATTGGATAGGATTAATAAAATATTGATAGACTTAAGGCTAACACAGAGCACGTGTATGATTTCTGTTTACAGTTACATGATTCATGTTTACAAGTTACATGATTCAGGTTTACATGTTACATGTTTTATGTTTTTCCATTACCTGCTTACATGTTACACTTGTTACTTGTTCCGTACTTGATCATATGGTTCCTTGTTCCTGTTGATTGTTCCTTATTATGCCATGTTTTATTGTTCACTGTTTGTTGCTAATTGTTGTCCGTAACTTGCTTTAATAGACACTATCCCCCCATCTCTAGTTGATGAGTTTACAGGTATGGGAGGAGATTTGACCGAAGGACTTGTTGAGAAAATCTTCTAGAGAATTGTGCTGAATTATTAGGATGATATAATTATTTCATTCATGTTATTTTCTTTTTATGCATTGTTACTTTTGTCGTAATTTGTTTTCCTGGCTTTTGTGATCCGAAGATTATTTTTCTCCCATATGTTGGATATTATTTTATGGGTTTATTTCATGGACCTTTTTGGAATTTATTCATTATTTATGTGATTATATTTCGCCTGCGTGGTTATGATTATACTTCATGTTGTTGAGTTTAATTGTTACAGCTTATGAATGATGTGTTATATCATTCGCTGGGTCTTAGTTGCGTGCCCATATTTCGTATTTTGGGAAGCAGAGCGTGAAAGGATTTTTAGTTATATCAGAGCCAGGTTAGGCTCAAGCCAGGTTCGAACCATGTTAAGCTCAACGATATGCACACCACATCGATCACATGAAAAATTAATAACCAACTTATAATCTGGATACTAGTCTTATTCGATCCATTTTGATCTTGTCATATTAGATTCTTTCATTTCTTCTTTTCTTCCATCCCTTGCAGTCGCCCTTATTCATTGATTCTTTATTGGGTATACATTCATTTTTTCCTACCTATATTATTTTTGTTCTGGTGCTATCATTCTTTTTATTTCTGGTCGGTTCGTTGATCGGCATCACTTGACCTACAATGATATGTTAGCGGCATGGACCATTGCCATGAGAGGAAGTGTTGTCGTTTGTTCCAAGGTATGCATGCAAAGTCCCATGACCTCTGGCCAGTGTTCGGAATCCCAAATCACCAAGAGTTCGAATTTCATGCTAAAGATATATTATTTGTACGTGTCAAGGATATGGTGACCCACGAGGCAAGTTGCTGAAGATAATGGACGCTGATGGAGAAGTTCATCCGATCAGAGTACCGCAGCAGAAGCGTGGTGGGCCCATAACCCATAGGTCCCATGATTCTCATGTTGCTTCTCCTTTGCATCGTTTACTTCCTTATTCATACATCCCTTTCGTCATTATTCGTCGATTCTTTATTCAGCATCATTCTAGATCACTCCATTCATATCCATGTCCTTTCTTATTCTAGTGTTGTCACCACTTCATTTCTCTCCCTTTAATTCCTAGTTTTGTTATCTCACAAGTTTGCCTTTGCTTTGTCTTACGTTCCGCCTGAATGAATTTCGATGACGAAATTCTTTTTGTAACCCCCATTTTTGCTTATACATTTTTTTTTGTATTTTTTGTATTTCGATTTCCTTTTAAATTATCTTCCGCTCTTAAAATTCTTTTGGTTTTAAAATTTATTGTTTGATCTCCTATTAAAGTCATTTTTAATAATAAATTGTGTTTGTAGACATTTTCAAATGATTATATATTTTAACACAAATCTTATTCTATTCTATAGGTTTACCAATTTTTCTTATTTAATTAACTATTTATATTTTAGCCCAAATCAAGTCTAATCTTATTATTTTGATTAATTATTAAGTTTGAAATCATATACTCTATTTTTTTCTATTTAATTATTTAATGTTTACGATTAGTCATTAAATAATGTACAAGCACAACTTAACTCATTCTATAACTATATTATTGGATTATTTAGTAATATATGTGTTAAACCCATTAATTGATTTATTATTTTTCTTTGGTCCATACCCGCTAACCCTCGTTACCCTAATCCAAATCCACTTCTTAATCCACGATAAATACTAATTAATCCATGAACCCTAATAAAAATTAACCTAATCTATCTCCCAGTCTCTCTCCCTTCGTTTCCCCGCTCATCCCCGACCTCCCGATCCCATCGCAACCCAACGACCTCACCACCCAACGCCACTACCACCTTCAGCAACACCCTTCCTCATCGCCTCGCCAGCCATGCACCCCGCACCTCCAACACCGTCGACGCCGCATTCCATCACCACCATCATCTACCGCTATTTTCGACCACCTCACCATCGCCATCTCCTCATCTTCGTCACCTCGAACCCATTGCCGCCACTGCACCTTGACTGCCCCGGTCTCCACCACCGATCGAACCCACTGCTCGCCCATGCATACCATCACAGCACCTCGCTGCTCCTCCTGCACGTGACTTCGATGCAAACACCGATTCCCAACATCCTGCACCGAAGCCCCGAACTACACCGACACGCTACCGCCTTTCCGCTGTTGTCCTTGCTTGTGTTACTGCTGTCTCTCACTGTCGTTGATGTTGTTCTTGTTGTGTGTTTCCGCTGTCATTCTTGCTTGCATTGTCGTTGTCGCTGTTGTGTTGTGTCGTTGTTCTTCCTCCCATCATTTCTCATCGCACGTGCAAACGTCGTATAAAGGGAAGTTACCCTTGAACCAGTTTATTATTCTTGTTCAAGAATCATTTGATCTGTGCAAGTAGTTCTCGTTTCAATCATCGTATTTTGTTTGCTTGATACCTCTCATAGAAACTATTACGGATTCAACGGCGAAACCAAGTAGTAGATTTCTTTTCGTGCCTCTTTCGTGACTCAAACCCAAGCCTTGTTATACATCGTCATATGCATACACTACACGAACACATAGATTAGAAACATGATTATATAGAGAAATGATGATTTGAATGCTTTTTGATTAGATATGATGTTATAAATTGATACGTGAATTTAATGCTATGGAAATAATAATTTGTCTTGTTAATAGTAGAATTCCACCCTTTTGATTGTGTATAATTTCATGTTAATTATTGCCATAAAGTTATATGTTTGTGCATCTCGTTTGTTGCTAATTAATAATAATCAACTTGCTATCCTGCTTTTTATTCCATGTTGTATTAAGTTTTTGACCCAGTTGCTGTTATAGTTAAGTAGAACTTTGTAAACGACAGTATTAGCCCTCTCAATCTAGTTTCTAGAACATTCGACGGATCTAAATTCTGATTGTAGACAGCAAGTTATCACATTTTTAGTACTGCCAGGTTCTTAATTCCAGATTGCTAACTAGAGGCACACCGACATGATTTACTATGTAGAATAAAATGTTAACAGTAGAATGAAAACCTGATAATAAACCAGGATGTTTATAGACATGCTTCAGAATCATTTTATAATTTTTTAAAGATTAATCAGTGAATTTCTAGCCTCAGTACGCATACAAAACATGACCCTAGGTTGCTTCCAGAGCACTAGTTTAGTAAAGAACCAGACTTTTGACCTAGTTGTAGATAATATCATTTAGAACTTATTGAATGAGAGTTGTAGTCATGTGTGTCTGAAATCCAGATTATCTGACAGTTTTGCAATCTGACTTACAGATTGTAAGATATTCAAATTCTCGTGGTGTAATGTCTGAATTCCAGAATACAAGCTAAAAATACATTTCCATATTTAACTAATTGAAATAATAGATTAAATTAAGAATTTAGATCTGAGATTAATCATTTAATTGTTGAACACTGTTGGGAACTAAATTATAATATTTATAAAAATTTTAAATGATTTTACAATCAACTTTATATATAAGAATTTGACCCTAACATACTGCCTGAATACGAAACCAGTGAAGAATAAAATTATACACTTAGCTACTGTAATTATAATATATCATGTGAATATGTGTTAGAACCGGCAGGGAGTCTAGTTTCTGGAACTCCTGATGAAACCTGATTTGCTCTCCCATAGCCGCAGAAAAGTTGGTTTCCGTACAGCAATGTATTACTGTCCAAATTTTGTATCTTCATGTATATAAAAATAAATGTATTTATTTCTCGCATTAATAAATTGAATTCTTTATCCTGCATTACATATCCCTTGATATCTTCTTGATCCTATCCTGTTACCTGTTCTCATTATTGTATGCTCATGTTTAATTATTATAAAAGAATAACAAGCCGGAGTACTAAAGGAAAGACCTAATAGTGGACAATATAGGAGAGTGTACTCGGAATGAGGTCCGTGTTTCTCGTCATAGTGACTCTTGTTTACTTGATAAATGATTACAAGTTATATAGAACTAAGTGTCACGCCTTGAGACGATGGGACCACCTCTAGACTCCATTACATGATTACATGATTATATGATTACAAAATTTTCTGTTACACATTCTTGTTTACATGACATAATTCTTATCACTGGAAGACCCGAGTACATGACCCTATAGAATTCGCCATTAAAGTCTAGACGTTCACATGTTTGTATGCACCTGAACCTATGGTATGGGACGCAGGATTGCGTGCATTAGATAGGATTAATAAAATATTGACAGACTTAAGGCTAACACGGAGCATGTGTATGATTCCTGTTTACAAGTTACATGATTCATGCTACAAGTTACATGATTCATGTTTACATGTTTACATGTCTTTCCATTACCAGTTTACATGTTACACTTGTTACTTGTTCCATACTTGGTCATATGATTCCTTGTTCCTGTTGATTGTTCCTTGTTATGCCATGTTTTATTGTTCACTGCTTATTGCTACTTGTTGTCCATAACTTGCTCTAACGAACTCTATCCACCTTCCCCCCCCCCCCCCCAAAAAAAAAAAAACTTGCTCTAACGAACACTCTCTGCCCATCTCTAGTTCAAGAGTTTGCAGGTATATGAGGAGATTTGACCGAAGGACTTAGTGAGCAAATCTTCTAGAAAATGGAGCTAAATTACTAAGATGCTATAATTATTTCGTTCATGTTATTTCCTTTTTCCGCATTGTTACTTTTGCCGTACTTTAGTTTCCGGGCTTTTATGTCCCGAAGTTTATTTTTCTCCTAGATGTTGGATATTATTTTATGAATTTATTTCATGGACCTTTTTGGAGTTTATTCATTGTTTATTTGATTATATACCGCCTGTGTGGTTGTGATTATACTTCATGTTGTTGAGTTTAATTGTTACAGCTTATGAATGATGTGTTATATCATTTGCTGAGCCTTAGTTGTGTGCATGTATTGTCGTATTTTGGGAAGCAGAGGGTGACAAAGAATATCAAGGACATAATTTATTTGAGAAAGAAATATATCATCCTTTGTGCATGCAACCTCAATGTCAAGAAAATATTAAAGCAGAACAAGATCTTTTGTTTGAAAGATTTGAGCTAACCGTTGCTTGATGTCTGCAATACCCATCAAATCACTATCTGTGATAATAATATCATCAACATGGACTAACAGAGTAACAATGCATTTTCTTCCTTTCTTTGTGAAAAGAGAATTGTCTGCCTTACTTCTTGAGAACCCATAAGAACCCACAGCCTTGCCGAACTTTTCAAACAAAGCTCATGAAGACTGTTTGACGCCATAAAGAGACTTTTTAGCGAACATACAAGATTCTCCCTCTGTCACTCAAAATTAGGAGGTTGCTACATATACACCACCTCTTTCAAGTCTCCAATGAGAAATGCAATCTTGACGTCAAGCTGATGAAAGGGCCAAGAACAATTTAATGCAAGAGATATAAGAACTTAAACAGAATGAGTTTCGCAACCAGAGAAAAAGTCTATGCATAGTCGACCCCAAATTTCTGTGTATAACCTTTAGCGACAAGACGAGTTGAGTATGTCAACTGTGCCATCAGGATTGTGTTTGACTGTAAATACCCACTTACAACCAACTATTTTACCACCTACAGGGACTCGAACGAACTACCAAGTACCATTCTGCTGAAGATCTTGCATTTTCTCTTTCATGGTTGTGGTCTAACTAGGGTGCTTGAGTGTTTCTTGAACATTTTTTAGGAATAGAGATGGAATTCAAGGAAGAGATAAATGCTCGAAAAGATCTATTCAATTTAGAAGAAGAAACAAACTGGACAATAAGATAGTGAGCACAAGAACGCTTAGTCTTATATTGAGTAAGGTAAATCATCTGTGTTAGGGATATTACAGATAGAAGTGGTTGACACTGGTTGAAAAATAGAGGATATTGCTTGGATGGGCGAGTCTGAACGAGTCTTACGTCTTCTAACATAAACCCGAAGTGGCAGAGGCGGTGGTGGTGGCGATGGTGATGTTGGTGGTGGTAGGGATGGTGGTATTGTTGGTGGTGGTGGTGGCGGTAGATGTGGTGGGAAATCAAGACTCTACAACAGCTCTTGGTAAATTAGGATTATGGGAATGAATTTGTTCAAAAAAGTGTTTATGTTCAAAAAATAAAACATCAGCTAAGGTAAACATTTTTTTCCCGTGAAGAACAATATCAAAAATAACATTTCAAAAAACGTGAATACCCAAAAATACACATTTAATAGAATGCGTGTCAAGTTTATCAGTTCCAAGGTGGAGATTCTGATCAAAACAAGTGCAACCAAAATTACAAGATGGTATTGAAAATAGATTTTTAAATGGAAATATCATTTAGAATGGAGAATGATTTTGAAGAACATGAGTAGGCATACGGTTAATAAGAAAACATGCAATGAGAACCACAAAACACTAATAATAAAACTTGGGAACTTTCATTGCAAACATCAGAGAGCGAGCGGTGCAAAGTAAATGTTGATTTTTACATTCTGCCACTCTATTTTGTTAAGGAGTGTAGGCGCAAGAAATCTGGTATATGATTCCATGTTGAGAAAAAAATTTGTTGAAAATAAGAACTCATGTATTTTTTAAGCATTATCAGAACGAAAATATTTAAGGGTTATGTCAAACTGTGTTCGTATCTCGAAGAAAAATTCTTGAAAAACTTTAAATACTTCATAACGATCTTTAAAAGAAACAATCACGTCATTCGAGAAAAATCATCAATAAACGTAACAAAATTAAATGTGGGAAAAACAATATGACCCCAAACATCAGAATGCACAAAATCAAACAAATGTTCACTACGTTTATTAATGCGTACTGGGTAGGAAACTCTATGATCTTTACCTAACTCACATAACTCACAAGATACCTTAAAAGAAGGCTCACAATATGAAACTAAGTGCTTAAGAGTCGTAGAGGATGGATTCCTAGTCGTCGGTGCCACAATTTAGGATCAGCAGAAGAATTAAAAATCAAGACTAGAGAATCCAAGATGTATAACCCATGTTGTTCACGACCAGTGCCAATCACCTTCCTCGCCATAGTATCCTGAAACACACAATTAGAAGGATAAAAATATCACTGAATAGTTTAAATCTTTGCAAAGTTTAGGAACTGATAATAAACTATTAGAAAAGTTAGGAATACGCAAAATTGGTTTAAGATGGGGGTCCGGAGATAGAGAGATATCTCTCACCACTTCAACAGGGACAAGTGAGCCATCAGCAATACACACATGATAATTTAGAAGTAAAGAATATGAATAAAGCGATAAATGAAATATGTTCAGAAGCACCTGAATCAATTATCCATTGATATAAGGAAACATAACAAGCATTACCCAAGTGAACAGAGTTACCAGAAGCAGGAGACAGCATATTGCGGAAGGCCTAATACTCGTAGTCGAAATGATAGAGTGAGAGGAGGTTGACTCATCCAAAAGAGCAGCAATGGAAGGAGAAGATGCTACAGATAGAGGAGAGGAGCTCAATATAGGAGCAGATCTAGATTAGATCTGAAGGAGAAAACGGGTGAGAAGGATAAATGATTATTGAAGAGGGCATAAAAAACAGCACACATTACAGAACAACGCACATCACGAGATATATCTTTCTTCTTCTTCTTCTTCTACTCTCCCTTTTTTTTTTGATTTTTTCTATTTTTGATTTTTTTCCTGATTGAATTTTTTGGAAAACAGGCAGAGAAAGGGGGGAGGGGGTTCACGAGTTCAGGGTGTGGAGGAGGGTTGGATTTGGAGATAAGAGGAAGGAGTAGAGTTATGTGATGGCGAGCCGATGGTAGAAGAGGAGGAGGGCGGCGGAAGGCGAGCAGGAGGGCGTCGGGAGATCAGGGTTAGGGGTTTGATGATGGTGGGTTTATGGGTTCAGTGGGTAGCAGTTGTCGGGAGTAGATGATGGGGTGCTGGGCTTCGGGACCAGTCGGGAGAGGAGCGGGGGATGACGATGGAGGTGGAGGCTTGTAGGGAGGAGGGCGGCGGGGTTCAGGGAGGGCGGCACCGCTGTGGAGGTTGGGTTTTGAGGGGATTAGGGTTAGGGTTTGGATTGGAGGAGGAAATAGGAGGTAGGGAGGAAGAAAGCGGCTGTCTCTTTTTTTTAAGAGGAAGAAACACTTCAAAGTTGTAGAAAGATTGAGGGAAATTACGCTTGTATTCTAATACGCGCCCTCAGGTCGATAGCTTATTTTTAATGGGCCAAAGAAACGAGATAGATGCCCAACAAATTTTGGACTGAAACCTGGCTGTACGAAGCGGTATTTTTTTAAATTCACATTTAAATTGCGTAGCCGGTGGGATTCGAACTTGGGTTGCTCTGATACCGTGTGAAAGTCCCTACCATTAAGCTAAAACTTCGAAGTTGTAGAAGAGTAGAGGAAAATTGCACTTGTATTCTAACACACCCCCTCAGGTTAAGAGCCCATTGATTTATGGCCAAAGAAACGAGATAAATGCCCAACATATTGTGGGGTGAGACCTAGACTATACGCAAAGGTATTTTTTTTATTTTAATCCGCATTTAAATTGCGTAGCCGGTGGGATTCAAACTTGGGTTGCTCTAATACCATGTGAAAGTATAGAGATAGAAAAGAATACTTTAATTGGATACTAATAACTGAATACACTACCTCCTATATATAGGAGAGTACAAAGACTAATCTGCCTTTATTCAGATGTGAGACTTAGGGGTGGCATTAGCGCCAGGCAAGCCTAGACCGGCCGGCCCAACCCTCTCGGTCCTCGACCTGGCCCGGCACGCCCAAAACCGGGCTGAACTGGGGCCAACTCGTCAAAAATTGAAGGGCCGGTCCAGTTCGACAAAAACCAAAAAAAGCCAGTAATGGGTCCGGCCCGCAACTGGCCTGCCCGGTCAGTCCCGGGACCGGGTTGAACTAGCCCGGGCCGGTCCAGGCCGCCCCGTGGGTCGACCGTTGGATTTTCTATTTTTTCCTCAACTTTTTTAAAATATTATGTTTGTGTAATTACTAAAATACTCCCAAACGGATTTATACTAGCTAGTTTTGGGGGGTATTTTAGAAAATTCAAAAAAAAGCATATTCTATATATACAACCTCATTTCATTCAATTCTCTTCATATATTCACTCAACTCTCTCTACTATCTCTCATCTCTTTCAACAATTCAACAACATTCAACCACTCTCTTCCAAGGATCAATATCAACAACATCAACAACATTCAACAACAATCAACAACATACTGCAAGCTCTCAACTTTCTCTACCTTCATTCTTCAGTCTACATTCTACACTCATACAGTATTTTTGTATTTATTTAATTTTTAGAATTAGTATTGTTGTTTGTTCTCATTTATTTCTCTTAATAATATTGGGTTTTGTTATACTTCTTCTTCTTTTAGATTATTTTTTAACTAGGTATGCACGTGGCACGTGCCTACGGCACGTATTCGGGACTGCATGTAAATTTAGTTAGAGTTATTTGATTGGGTGAACTGCATATAAATTGTTAAAGAGGTACAAAAAAGGTGGGTGTAAACAAATACACCCACCTTTCTAATACAATCAACTACTCTATACAGGCCTCCTCTGAAATTATATTGCTTCCTAATAGTTTTCTAATACGACGTCTTTAAAATGTTTCATATGGCACGTTATCGCGACGTCTTAACTTTCTTTAAAATGTTTAGTAAATATTTCGACAGTATTATTTAAAATTTTACAGGCAGGATTGTAGTAAAAATTTCGATAGAATCTCTCATTAAATATTATTCCTTTGAGAGCAATTCCTTAACATCATAGACAGTCAAATTGAATCCTCCCTAGCCTAATCCAAACCACATTACACAGACATAATATATATTAGGCTCTGGGAAAAAAAAACTTCATATGACTAAAGTTATAAAATAAAAGTCCAAGATATAGTTTGGAATCATAATAGATTTTAGGAAATTTTCTAAAAATTTCGACAGAACCTCCCTTAAAATATTAGCCATTTTACAGCAATTCCTTACGGAATTTTGCTCACAATTAAAATTTTATCATCACAGTCAAGAAATATAAATCCTCCCCAGGCCAATCCAAGCAACATCACACAGACATTATATATATAGGGCTCTGGGAAGAAAAAATCTTCATATGACTAAGATACAAAATAAAAACCAAGATATCGTTTGAAAACATAATAGATTTTAGAAAATTTAGTAAAAATTTTGACAGAACCTCTCCTAAAATATTAGCCCTTTTACTGAAATTCCTTACGGAATTCTGCTAACAATTAAATATATGACATCACAGGCAATAAATATCAATCCTCCCCAGGCGAAACCGAGCAACATCACACAGGCATCATATATATAAGGCTCTGGGGGAAAAAATCAGAATATAATGCAAGATACAAAATAAAAACCAAAAATTCGTTTGAAAATGTAATGAATTTTTTGAAAAACCTTCGAAAAATCTTTAAAAAACCAAACACAGAACCCAATACTCCACAAAATTGCTGGTACGGGTATTAACATAACAATATTAGAATTAGCATTCTTGTTTGTTCTCATTTATTTCTCTTAATTATATTGGGTTTTGTTATACTTCTTCTTCTTTTAGATTATTTTTTAATTTGGTAAAATACACTAGTTCATTCATTTAACAGTTGTTGTTCTATTGAAATATTTCTTCTTTTCTTTTTAGATTTTTTTTATTAACATACACCGGTTTATAGTAGAATTGTATTTAACTTTATTTGTTGTGTAGAACCATTTTCTATAACATACACTAGTTTATCTATCTTTACTTACTTCGTAGAATTAAATTTTAAAACATACACTACAATTAACTTTTAAAACATACACTAGAATTAACTTTTAGAACATACACTAGAATTTTTAGAACATACTTTAGTTTAGATGACATCTCACTGTTCACGCAGTAGACATAGTAGCCAAGTGCCCGAATAGAAATCGCTTGCCATCAAAGGATTTGGAGATGTTAGTATGCGCCGAAGATTGGATAAAAGCGAAAGAGATGATCCAAGATTTACAAGAAACACACAATGGCTCAACAAGTAGCGACGAATAAACATCTAGTACAATGAAGTTTGGTTAATGTATTGTAAATAATTGAAAATTTTAAGGGGATGAGATTCTATATTTAGGTTAAGTATAAGTGCACGATAATAGTCATTTGCCTTCTCTTCAATCTAAATAGAGGTCATCTCGATCCCTAAATACAAATGTTCCACTCGTATTCTAATTTGATAAAATCTGAATGAAATGTTACTAATCTATTTAATTATATATTAAACTTTGTAATTCAAACAATTTAGTTTATGAATTTCTCTTTTATATATATGTTCTTGACAATTCTGAACAATTTTCCTTCTCTTTTGTCTTTGTAAAAAATAAAATAAAAAATAAAAAATAAAAAATTCTATCCCGGCCTGCACCGGCCCGGCTCCCGAGCCAGGGGCAGGGGCCAGGTCCAGGCCGACATTTCTCTGCCAAGGCCCGGCCCAGCCCGCTAGGCCCGAATACCATCCCTAGTGAGACTAAACTTAAGACTACTTTAATAAGTCATTAACTTTTGTCACTTGTAGATATATTTGCATATTGTATGTTGTTGTACTGCCTTTTTTCTGTGGTATGAATTTTCCTTTGCATTGTGAATCTAATGAAATTTTCACTTGATTTGGATCGTGTCGTGCTTGATTCTTGTGTTTCTGAGGTATTAAGACCTACTGCCTCTTCGAGGTGATGGAACTTTCGTCGTTCATGTCCTCCCAGGGCAGATGTTAGATATGGTTTAGATTATTGGGATAGGATGTACCTAAAATTGAAGGATCTACAATAAATAGTGTCTGACTTTAGGTTCTTGAGATATAGGAAGATATAGGTTAGGCACTCATCGCTGTCATGTTTGCACATTTCTTCCTTTCTATTATATCGGATGGACTTCATTTTGGCCTTTCTTGTGTTTTCGCTTGGCGCCTATTATTGTAGTTTGCTCTCTCTTATTCAATTTAATTTTTTTTTTATTTGAAAGGGACAAGAGAATGGAACAATACTTCAACAAAAGTTGTCCAACAGACCATACATATAACATCTTAAACCACATGTAACGATACTTCCCCAAAAACAAAACATTCCTAAATATACTTACTGAGCCAGATATTAGCAGACCACACATATATTGTTGACTCTTGGTTTAGTGTGCACAAAACGTGTATAAATACTAATAAGTTTAAATTGCGTTGTTCAAATTTTCAGAATTAAATAATATCAATAAAAGATCCAAAAGAGATTCAAGAATATTCAAAGAAGAAAAGTAATAAAGAAAGATTGCAAAAGAATGCAAAAGAATAAGATATTCAAAAAGAGCACATGATTGATTAGTGTCCAAGAAAGCTATCAAGACCTGTTGCTATCATTCTATATATCTGAGATTTTATCTGTATTTAATTGATTGGTGATTGATTAGTTTTTGGAAAGAATAAAAAGTGGATTCGTCATGAAACAGCGCGATAACGGTCGACCGCACCTCATGACGGTCGACCACATCACAGTTCACTGCACTTCACAGTTACGTAAGAAGCGTTTGACTTTCATCTCTCGACTTTACGTCAGAGAGATGAACGGTCGACTGCACCGAAAGTGCGGTCGACTGAACTTTGCGCTGTTCACATTTTCGGAATGTATAGTTTCTATTTTTGATCGATACACTTCCCAGTCTATATATTTGGACGAACCCACTGTGTATTCTTCACCTATTACTTCTAAGAAAAATCTTCTTAACTAATGTTTCAACAATCAATCCGAGTGTATGTGATAACTATTTGTATTCTTCCGTCAGGATCATTAAAGATCTTGAGCTTTTTCTTTTTCTTCCACTTCGGTGAGATTGACGGAACTTGTGTCTGAAGTCCGTGGGTGTAATAGGTCTCTCGGCCTGAATCCGACAATTACTGTACAAGGGTTTGAGTATAGTGGAACGCTTGTGGTGGAGAATTACTACAAGTAGGAGGTGTGGACGTAAGCCTGAAGGTCGAACCACGTTATATCGCTGCGTCCTTCATGCTATCTATGTTTCCTCTTCTTATCGCTTTTTATTTACTCTGCACTTTACTTTAATTTTTTTAATTCCGCACAATTACCCTATTCACCCCCCTTAGGGTGATTTACAGCGGTATCAGAGCGTGGTTTTTATCAAAAGCTTAAAAGCTTAAGCAAAAGGTTCAATGGCCGAAATCCCTCCTCCCGAAAACTTGTACTCATCGGAGCCATTCGTCTCTAATGGGACAAGTCTTACACGCTCACCATTTTTTGTTAGAAAATGCTATGATGTTTGGAAAGTTCGTATGTCTCATTTTATACAGATGCTTGGAGAAGAAGTATGGAATGTGTGCATTAATAAAACAAACATTCCGGTTAGCGACGGAAAGACAGCTTTCACAAAAGCAGAGCTAGCGCTCAAGACGGAAAATTCCAAAGCTATGGTGGCTCTCTATGCAGGGTTGAATAACGAAGAACTAATATGATGTGGGCAAAACTGTAAGACAGCATATGAGATCTGGAACAACATACTGAACCGGCATGAGGGAACCGCCTCTGAGGTAAAAGCTAAAGTAAATTTATGCTTTTATAAGTTTGATGTGTTTCATATGTTGCCAGAAGAAAATGTGGATCAAACGCTTGCCCGCTTCGATATCATTGCCCACGAACTTGAGAGCTTAGGTAAGGAGTTGGATGATGATCGAAAGGTCGGAAAACTCATAAGCTATCTCACGCCATAATGGAATGTAAAGGCTGCTGCAATGAGGGAGACCCTTGAAGAAAAGGAATTCGACTACTACACATTCCAAGAAAAGCTGAAGACATACGAGATGGAGATGACGGAAACCAAAAGATATAGACAGAACATTGGGATTGAACCAAAAACCGAAGAGAAGATCATCGCCCTAAAAGCAAAAAAATCCCGACCATCAAAAACGGATTCAGACCGTGAGGAGTCAGATGAGGATATCGTCCTATTGACTAAGCAGTTTCGTAAGTATCTCAAACATAAAAATTATGGCAAGTACCAAGAAAAAAGAGAGAATGATAAGGATGGTGTATGCTATAAGTGCAAGAAGCCTTGACACATCCGTGCAAATTGCTCTGTCTCACAGGACAGGAATAGGGACTACTACCGCTCAAACTCGGTCTGAAAAAGAAGGCATTGAAGGCAACATGGCTTGACTCAGATTCAAGTGAGAAAGAGCAAGGTTACAACGATGTCGGCTTCATGGCTCTTGGGAATGGTGATGTGCAATCACCATCCCAAGAAGAGGTAATCGAAGAACCTACTTATGATAAGCTAGTAGACATGTGCAATGGATTAAAAGACTATGCAAAAAAACTAAGTCGTGAATTATGGCAATATAAAAAAATTCCGAATGAAACACATGACTCTTGTATTGCTAGAAATCAAAAACTAAAAAATAAAAATGCTTTGATCATGGAAAAATTTGAGTCATTTAGAAAAGATCATGATGTATTGCTAGAGGAAAATGAACTTTTAAAACAACAAATCCAAGAATCCTTAGCAACACATGATGAACACTTAGAAGAAATTCATAAGAAATCTGTTTATATTGCAAAACTCACAGATGATTTAAAAGAATGCAAAAGAAAATTTGATCAGCTAGTGGAAGGTTGTAATGAAGCTCTTGAACAAAATAGAATTCTTAATGCTACACTAGACACTCTTCATTGGAACACAGAAGACAATGAGATGATTAGGAAAAAACTTTGTAAAAGAGTAATTGAGTTTGAAAAAATTGTTGAAAAATATGAAGGGTTCAGTTACCTTATTACAAAAAATTTGATATCCTATCATGATAATCAAGGGCTTGGTTAAGAAGAGTCAATACACCATCGAAAAATTTAAATCATCATATCATACACACTTGCACAATCACCAACATAATCACAAACCAACTCAAGACTATGCAAGTGTGCATGACTCAAGACAGTCGTATCACATCTCATTACTGTTGTAGACTAGGACATATTTCGTATAACTGTTCATTAAAAATGAATACTAACTTTGTCTGGATAAGAAAGAATGGTAATGCAGGCTCAAAACCAACTTGGACTCCTACAAAATTTTATGTAGGTGGTTCGATGCTCTCAACTTAGAAGATTGCAGACACCTTGATAGAAGATGCTCGAGGGGCTCATCAAGTTATACTAGCAACCTGCATCTCTATCAAGGAAAAAGGAGAAGGACCTTGGTCTTTCAAATAAGTATAGCACCGGGTAAAATCTATACTTGCTTGAATCTATATTAAATATTAAGATTACTTATCCCCTAAATAAAGTGCATAGCTAAAATCTATACTTGCTTGAATCTATACTAAATATTAAGATTACTTATCCCCTAAATAAAGTGTCTAGCGCATCGGTTATATCATTGAAATACATGAAATGTGTGAATTTTACATCATCTAAACATATCACAACAAGTTCAAAATTTTGAAGAAAATCACTCTGCAAAAACTGAATGATCGGTCGACCGACCGGTCGACTGTACTACTCATTAGTTCTTGATCAGTCGAAAATGAACCGGTCGACCGTACGGTCGATTGTCCACCCCTCTGCCACAAATTAAAACTGCCTTTTTCGTGTAGTGCGGTCGACCGAATCTGTGATTCGGTCGACCGATCTAGTCGGCTGACTTGTTTTTCGTCTTTCAATATAAATATCCCTTCATCCCTTACCTCCTAAACCACACAAAACCCTAGCCCACATTCACAAACTCATCAAATAAACTCCTCATTTCTCAATATTCTCTTTAATTTTTCAAGTGCTCTTTCCCTCTTTGTTTGAATGGCTTCATTTTCTCACAAATCGAAGGGCAAGAAAGCCATTGCCTCATAATCCGTCACTAGAGATGGTATAATCTTTCGAAACTCAAATTGCGCTGATCTTTATTTTTCTTCTCTTTATAATGCCCCTATTGTTGCCAATCGGGTAATTAACTTATCATCTCGGAGGGGGGTCAATTTTCTGTTTTGGTTTGGATCCTTAGAGGCCTTGGATGGGAAAACTATCTTACTACACCTAGCACCCACTCCAAGTCATTGACTCGCCAATTCTATGCCAACCTTGAGGGTCTTCAGGATGATGATCTCACCCTCACCTCTAACATTCTTGGGAGAAGAGTTAGAGTCACTCCTGAATATCTCCGTAGGAGATATGAATTTCCCGAGGGGAAATTTGATGCATATCGTTTAGATTTTAAAAGCCTGAATTATAAACCCGGCCACCACAAGTTTACCGTCAAAACCATGATTATTCAACCGGAATTCTCTCATCTTCCTCGTCCTACTCCCACAAACTTTACTGATACAGCTCGTGTTTTAAATAAAATTGTCAATGCTGATATCTGGCCCAAAAAGAATGACAAGTCAGAAATTCAGGTTGATCAATCATTTATTATTTTTCTTATTTTTGGGGAATACAAGTTCGATCTTGTTACATTCATCATTCGGACGATGAATTATGCAACTTCCACAAATCGTGGTCTCCCTTTCAGCTCTCTCATATACAACCTTGCCATTGACTCCCGAATTGATGTCGGGAATTTTCTCCTACGAAAAAATCCTATGCCCTTTCTTCCTCAACAAATTGGTATCGATGTACCATTCACCCAGTTGGCTCGTCGACGTCAAGCCCAACAACAAGAGCGCCAAGCCGAACAGCCCCACAAGCCTCTTCCTCCTCCTGTCGCAAGAACACCACCCCCTTTTCCTCATCTTCATTTATGACACATGAACAATTTGCTGCTCATCAAATGCAAGTGTATGGCTATTATGTCAACACAATTGAGTACTTGCAAGGAAAGGAAGATTGGAAAATTCTTCCTCCTCCAGATGATGAGAAAAAGATGATGAAGATGATGGAGAAGACGAAGAAGATGGTGAAGAAGATGATGAATAGATTTATTACTGTAATTGCTGGATGTAATATCACCATGAATGCTCTTTATTATCATGTAATATATCTTGTAATTTGCTGTAATTTGCTATAATAACTCAATGCTTGCAAAATGTCACATATATAGTTGATTGTCTATTTTACTATCATGTATCAGTATTTCGGTCGACCGTGCGGTCGACCGGTTTGCTCTTAGGTTAATTTTTGACTTGTATGCTTTATTTGTGTTGTGGTCGACCATGCGGTCGACCAGTTCTTTTTCTTGGTTGCTCGAACTCTCTTTTTATCTTTCCTATACTATAGATTTCTTGATATTCATTATTCACTTCTTCTGTTTTATGCCTCACATCTGTATTGAAAATCTCAAATCTATGATACCATGAAGAGCTCTCCCTGTATATCAAAGAGTTTTGCTATCAACGGTATCATGTAAGTAGATTCTCCTCTGTTTTCAAAATTATCATATTCCTCAAAACTTATCTCATGTTTTTTTTTGTTTCGCTTAATGAATGTTCTTCTCATTCACAAATTGCTTGTGGGAGAGTATGTTCTCCACGTCATCTCTTTTGCCCCCTACTGGTGTGTTCCAAAAAGGCGGAGAATATTTTTATGAATCTTATGAATATTTTCACCGAAAGTAAATATTTTTCTTCTATCTTCTATGGAGTATTGAATTAAGGGGGAGCAAATCTCTCTTAAAAGCTCTTTACCAATGAGAATCTGTGTTACAGGAAGTACTACATTCAGGGGAGTATTTATATGCCTATTGTTTAATTTATACTTTCAATATTCAAAGGCATGTTTTGTTCACACCAAAAGGGAGAGATTGTTGACTCTTTGTTTGGTGTGCACAAAACGTGTCAATAAATACTAATAAGTTTAAATTGAGTTGTTCAGATTTTCAGGATCAAATAATATCAATAAGAGATCCAAGATAGATTCAAGAATATTCAAAGAAGGAAAGTAATAAAGAAAGATTGCAAAATCAAGCAAAAGAAGAAGATATTCAAAAAGAGCACATGATTGATTAGTGTCCAAGAAAGCTATCAAGACCAGTTGCTATCATTCTATATTTGTGAGGTTTTATCTGTATTTAATTTATTGGTGATTGATTAGTTTTTGGAAAGAATATAAAGTGGATTCGTCATGAAACAGCGCGATAACGGTCAACCGCATCACAGTCGACTGCACTTCACAGTTACGTAAGAAGCAGTCGACCCTTCATCTCTCGACTTTATGTCAGAGGGATGAACGGTCGACTACACCGAAAGTGCGGTCGACCGAACTTTGCGCTGTTCACATTTATAGAATGTATCGTTTCTATTTTTGATTGATACACTTCTCAGTATATATATATATATATATATATATATATATATGGACGAACCCACTATGTATTTTTCACATATTACTTCTAAGAAAAATCTTCTGAACTAATATTTCAACAATCAATCCGAATGTGTGTGGTAACTATTTGTATTCTTCAGTCAAGATCATTAAAGATCTTGAGCTTTTCTTTTTCTTCTACTTCGGTGAATTGACAGGACTTGTGTTAGAAGTCTTATGGGTGTAATAGGTCTCTCGGCCTGAATCCGAGAATCACTGTACAAGGGTTTGAGTACAGTGGAACACTTGCGGCGGAGAATTGCTACAAATAGGATGTGTGGACGTAGATCTGAGGGTCGAACCACATTATATCGCTGCGTCACTTGTACTATCTGTGTTTGCTCTTCTTATCTCTTTTTATTTACTCTGAATTTTACTTTAAATTTTTTAATTCTGCACAATCACGCTATTCATTCTCAGGGTGATTTCCAACATCGTATATAAAGAAATGTTGCAAGAAATAGAATGAAAATTCGGCATTGCTCAGTCCCTGCATCAATTTTAATTTTATGGCCAAAAAAAGAAAAAAAACAAATCAAACAGGTAGTACACACATTTTCTTTCCGTTGTGTGCCGCTCATTGGTCACTCATTGTTCTCTTCACTGCATTCACCGGGCTACCAACTATTTTTGAATTGAACATGTACGTCAGCAACTTTTCCAAAGGAATCATTTTTGGATTAACACCTTTCTTCCCCTTCTCCAACTATTAATTTGTTGTTACTTTGTCAACCAATCCAAATCACACGAATATGTCTTGGCATGAAAATCATACGCTCAATTGCTGACCTAGGATATGTTTCTCTCTGCTCGATTTGAACCATTACTGCTTACTAAGAGCATCTCAAATCATTTGCTATTTTGTCATTTTAGCAAAAAAAATTGGCAAAAGAACAGTACAATTGTTTGCTATTTTGTCAAATTTTAGCAAACGAGGAACAATAGGTTCTCATATTTGATAAATGAATTTAGCAATTGCCATAAATAGCAGACGAAACACCATGTTCCGTCTCTATTTTTTTTCTTAACGCGTCTGAAGAAACAACATGTTTCGTCCAATAATTTTTTATTTATTTTTTTTATTATTTTAACGATCGGACGGAACTAACTTGGTTTGACTTGGACTTGACATTTTATGAAAAGAATGGAGGTAATAGGACTTGGATTAAATTTTTCAAAACAAAGAAATGGAAGCACGGAACATGTTGTTCCGTCTGACCACTTCTTTTGTTTTTTTTTCTTATCGAACGGTATAACATGTACCGTCCGACGTTTTTTTTTATTTATTTAAAAAATAATTAGGAGTGTTGCGTCCTAATTATTTTTTTTAAATAAAAAAAAGGTCGGGCGTTACATGTTATACCGTTGGATAAGAAGAAGAAAAAAACAAAAAAAGGACTCAAACGGAATAATATGTTCCATGCTTCCATTTCTTTGTTTGGAAAATTTAATCCAAGTCCTATTACCTCCATTCTTTTCATAAAATATCAAGTACAAGTAAAACCAAGTTTAAAACAAATTACATCAAAGTAAAACAATATGTTCCGTCCGTCCATTTGTTTTTCTCATTGGTCATATTATAACAAACCGATGAGTGCGGTGAAACACTCATTTTTTTATTTCCGATTTTGCCAAATTACTGAAAAATAGCAAAAACAACTGTGGATGCTCTGAGCATCTAAGTTAGAGTATCAAACTTTACTCACGGAATAATATTATTTCCGCGTCGTAAGATTCATAATTAAATCACTAAGGGTCTGTTTGGAAACATTTAAGTTGGGGAATGGAAATGAATGGAATGAAAATGAATGAAGAGGAATAGAAAGAAAGGGAAAGGGGTGAATTAAATTTATATGTTGTGTGTGTTTGGCAACTGATGGAATGGAATTGACTTTTTTTGTTTCTATTCTCTAGTCTTGTTTGGCAAACAATGAAATACTATGGATTACGGCATTTTGAAAAACATTTTTATAACATTTGTACGTGGACATACTTCTGACATTTTGCATTTTGAGTTGAGTAATGAATAAAACTGTTTTCTTGGAGAGAAAAAACATACTTTTGACACTCCCACAACATAAAGTATGGATTATGACAAACATAAAGTATGAAAAAACATACTTTTGACTTTCTGTTGAAGAAACCTGAGGTATGATTCACCCACATGGCCTAAAAGCATCCACCGGGCATTGGTACTAAACTCACCGATGTAGCCGAGACCAACATTAGTCAGCCCAACGGGTCTCGGACAAAGCACAAACCTTCTCAGCTTGGTACATCTGCACAAAAGAGCGCGCACGCCATTGTCAAGAGGCAATTCTGTAATTCTCTTTTCTCTATCAAGACAATCCTAAAATCACAGGTTCTTGGTGTGAGTGCCGATACACTACAGAGCAGAATTCATGACATCTGAAACATATTCGGCTGGATACTCCAGTTCCAAGTAGCCTTGGGCAACAGCTGAGAACCCTCGATGTGAAATTCAAAAAAAGATAAAACACTTCATGTGGAAAAACTAGTCGAAATGTTACAATTGGTTAATACCTCAAGAATTTTTAGATTAGGGCATTGCTGAATCAGTTCACAGTGATCCTCGGTAGTAACATGTGTACTGCAAGTTCAGTTTCTTTAGAGAATCAGCAAATGGATATATGATGTACATCTCATTAGTTCCCATGAAGCTGAAATCTAAGTGGCATAACCTACAAGAGTAACGTATTTTATCCTTTTGTTTGTTTCACCTATGGAATCATCAAACGAGCCCCCACCAAACTCCTCGAGTGATGTAGCTGCACAAAAGAACCCGACAAGGTTGGAGATACCACATTCGGAAATCTTCAAAGAAATCAATGATTTGCAGTTTTTCGCAATTAACTCGAGGTCTTGCCATGAGACACTGAGTTCAGTAATGTTGAAAGATCAAAGTTTCAAAAACTGAATTATTAGTGGCAAGCTCATGGAGCCATCGTCAATCTCAACTCTCTTTCCATTCTTTTACACAGCTTTCCGAGGGGGGTGGAGCTGGAATAGAAATTTGCTGAAATCTTTCTCCAGAGAATGAAATTTAGTTGTTTCCTTTATTTTCTTTTTCAAAACAAACAGGCTGTTGAATAGGATAAGATGGGTCCATCCGCAGTATTCCATTCCTTTTTCTAGTTTTTTGGGTTCCCAAACGCGCCCTAACATTGCAAGATACATACCCAATGCACAGTGTCACTGAGTAACATACGTGACCACACGTCTAACTGTTAATATAAATTGGTATTATGCGCACACTAGAATTATTTGGTAGTTTCTGGTCACCACATAGCACAAGAAATATTTGAATTACTTGCAGCAAAAGTATATCATCAATAAAAATATTTTTTTTTCTTTAAACAACAAACTACAGCCTAAAATCTCACCAACCAAAGTCTCACAACCACATTTATGAATTGTTTCTTTCAGTCATCTATCTGCCTCTATCGCAAAACCATTATGGCCAAAACTGAAAACTATTCAACATTCTCCATACTTTTATGGTTCTAACTCTATTCTTCACTGTAAATTTGTAGGATCGCGACTCCACAGACCAATCCTCGAGCAAGTACTTCCTTTATCAAAGTAGAGCAGTAATCTGGGGGAAAAGGCTTATTTTATCATTTTCTGCTATGTCAGCAACTGATATGCAATTGGGTAATGGCTTACCTCATCATTTTGTCCAACCTTAATGTGCTCTCAATCTTCTCAGAAGCTTGTTGGCTACAAGCTTCGAGTTGTAACCTGCAGGAGGCAAGGACAGCGAAGAAGGTTTGTTGGAAAAGACAGAATGAGGAAAAGAGAACTGTACTTGTTATTATATATCTTTTTAAAACAAACGACTACACTCACATTTTATAGCATCTACTGCTAACAACTCAACTATAAAATCATGCTAACAAACTCCTTAACCGACTCTGGATCTTATTAAAATGGATCTGAACTTTGACAAGTTCTAATCCAAAAATCATGCTAACAAAACTCCTTAAAAGACTCTGGATCCTATTAAGATGGATCTGAAGTTTGACAAGTTCTACTCCTACAACAAAGGATCAAGTCTAGATTATTAACTGATATTCTCCTCCTTAATCTAGATTTGATTAAGGTAGATAACTCCAAGCACCTGCTGCATCTCGGCGAACTTCACTTTGGTGAGAGCCTTCGTGAGAATGTCGGCACGTTGCTTCCCAGTGCACACGAACTCCACCTTTATCTGTCCTCTTTCGACACACTCGTGAATAAAGTGAAAGCGAGTATCAATGTACTTACTGCGCCCATGAAACACTGAGTTCTTCATCAACGCAATTGCAGACTTGTTGTTGACATAGAGCGTGACTGGCTTAGGTTCGCAGCCAGTCACTTCACTAACTAGATTCCTCAGCCACAAAGCTTGACATGCTGCAGCCGTTGCCACCATGAACTCAGCTTCACAGAAGGACAACGCGACAGTGTTCTACTTCTGAGACGCCCAAGTGATCAGGTTCTTGTTGAGGTAGAACGCCATTCCGCTGGTGCTCCTTCTGTCGTCGACATCTCAGGCTAAGTTACTGTTGGTGAATCCGTGCAGTTCATCTTCACCATGTCCTCTTCCATACATGAGTCCATACTCAAGTGTTCCCTTCACATATATAAGGATCTGTTTCACAGCCTGATGATGCATGGTTATTGGCTTCTCAGTGTACCTACTCACCATTCCGACAGCATAACAAATATCTGGGCAAGTATGAGTTAATTACCTGAGACAGCCAATGATACGCCTATATTGCGTCGGATCGACTGGTGTTCCTTCAAGGTTCTTATTGAGTTGCAGTTTTGCTTCCATGGGATACTTGGTCGGATTGCAATCTCCCATTCCAAACTACTGCAATACTCTCTTCGCATATGCTGATTGCTTCAGTGTAATGCGATCACCCTATTGACCTACCTCTATACCAAGGTAGTAGGAGAGTAACCCAAGGTCACTCATCTCAAATTTTTGCATCATCTACTGCTTGTAAGCCTTTACTGCAGTTGCTCTTACGCCTGTGATGATTAAGTCATCAACGTACACTCCGACAATGAGTGCACCCTCTCCAATGCTCCTCGTGTACACAGCATGCTCTTGAGTGCATCTGATGAATCCCAGCTCCTTTAAGCAGCTGTCCAGGCGTGTGTTCCAGGCCCTTGGTGCTTGCCGCAAACCATAGAGAACCTTGGACAGTCTATACACCTTGTGCTCCTGGTTCTTGACGATGCAGCCTTCAGGTTGAGCTACATATACCTCCTCTTTGAGGTCACCATTCAGGAATGCCGATTTAACATCCAAGTGGTGAACCTCCCATCCGTGTTGGGCTGCAAGGGCGATGATCAAGAGAACTGTGTCAAGTCTGGCCACTGGAGCAAACACTTCATCAAAGTCCACTCCATGCTACTGGACGTACCCCTTTGCGACAAGTCTAGCTTTGTGCTTGAGGATCTTGCCTTCACTGTCTCTCTTCACCTTGTATGCCCATTTTAAACCGATGGGTTTGTGCCTAGATGGTAACCCAGTAAGCACCCAAGTCCCATTCTTCTCGATGGATTCCAACTCCTTCTTCATTGCTTCCCGCCATTCATGTTCAAGCGTGGCATCTTGAAAGTTTGCCGGTTCTTCAGCCGACAAATACAGTATCTCTAGATTAAGAGAGGTATCCTCAATTTCAGCATATACGTTAGCAATTGAGCGGTATCTCCTTGGCTCGCTCGAGTCTGCCATCGGTGTGGGTGAGCCACTCAAAGTTGAGGTTGCAACTTGTGGTGTAGTAGGCTCCCTTGATGCCATTATCGCTCCGTGCGTCATAGGTGTTGTCGTGTCTCCCGTGCCCTCTGGCGTGTGCACAACCATGCCCACCACTCTCTGTGGAGTGACCACTGTCTCGACAACAGGATCTTCGACTGAGAGTTCTACCCAGCCTTGTGGTTCGGCACCATCACCATTATTCCAGTCCCATCTCCTTTCTTCCTCGAACACGACATCCCTGCTCACATGGATCTTGTTGCGTTGAGGATTATAGAGACGGTGTGCTTTGCAGCCCTCTTCCACGCCAAGGTACACCAATGGCGTGCTTCGATCATCAAGTTTCTTGTGATGAGGACCTATACTCTTCATGTGTGCGACGCATCCAAATATCCTTAAGTGTTCGAGGTTTGGTTTCTTACTAGTCCAAGCTTCATATGGAGTGAACGCACTGAGAGATTTAGTTGGCAACCAGTTGAGCAGGTACATAGAATGTCTGACCGCCTCGCCCCACATGCTTCCAGGAACATGCATGCTCTTGAGCAAGCTTCTTGTCGTGGCCATCACGGTGCGATTCCGGTGCTCAACTACGTCATTCTGTTGTGGTGTATATGGTGCGGTAAGGTGCCGTTGTATGCCTTCGCCTTCACAAAAGCTTGTGAATTCCTTGGACAGGAACTCACCTCCTCGATCAGTTCTTAATGTCTTTATCTTGCTGTCACATTCATCCTCTACAGCAGACTTGAATTTCTTGAAAGTATTAAAAGCATCACTCTTTTCTTTGAGCATATACACCCACATCATGCGACTGAAGTCATCAACAAGTAGAAGAAAGTACTTGTTACCTGCAAGTGTAGCGGGTGTAATCGGGCCATAAATGTCAGCGTGCAAAAGTTGCAGTTTCTTCTCAGCTCTGAAGCTTGTCCGCAGAGGGAACGGTAGTCGTGCTTGTTTGGCGATGAGGCACCCTTCACAGACCTGGTTTGGGTGAGAAATTTTCGGCAGCCCAGTGGCCATTCCCTTTTCTGCCATCATCTTGAGCGCGAAGAAATTCACGTACCCGAGCCTTGCATGCCACAGCCAGGCTGGGTCTTGTACTTTGGCCATTAGACATATCGGCCTACAAGATTCAAGAGCTATCTTGTACAGGCGGTTTAGGTGATCTCCTTACCTTCATCAGTAGAATGCCATTCCTATCGAACACCCTCAAGTGGGAACCGGCGATCTCCACCTTGCTTCCATCTTCTGTTAATTGACCAAGGCTCAATATATTACTTCTTAAACTTGGAATGAAGTATACCTCCAATAAAAGACGTTGTTCGCCATTCTTGCATTGGAACGGGATTGATCCCTTGCCCTCAATCTGCACGGTTGAGCCGTTGCCGAACTTGACATTGCCGGTGATGTTCTGATCAAGGTCCTTGAACTTTCCTCGGTGGCCTGTCATGTGGTTGCTTGCTTCATTGTCCAAGTACCACAGCTTGGACTCCTCCCAATTATCATTGCTTGTACACAACCTTGAACCACCTTCTCCTCATTTAGGAGAACCATGTTGCGCCCTTCTATGCACTCACGGACAGCAATAAGGCTGGCTCATCGTCTTGACTCAAGTTTGCCTCCTGGTTTTGTTCACGTCGAGGCTTGTGACACTCCGACGCATAATGCCCAAAAATGTCACGGTT
Source organism: Hemerocallis citrina (assembly GCA_017893485.1). Lineage (NCBI taxonomy): Eukaryota > Viridiplantae > Streptophyta > Magnoliopsida > Asparagales > Asphodelaceae > Hemerocallis > Hemerocallis citrina. The sequence continues at coordinate 5,653,961 of CM030366.1, read as the reverse complement.
GTAACATTTTACTTTGCTCTTGTTATGGCCTGCATTGAAGCCACGCCCTCTGCCTCGTCCCCTTCCACGACCACGGCCACGGCCTCCCACTGTAACCGCCTCGAGCCTTTGGATTTAAGGACGAATCTCCCCCACTTCCTTTCTTCGTCTTCGCTAGCCACTCCTCTTGAGTGAGTAGAAGATGACTGTCATTGTTGTCACCATGCCCACGAAGTCTCTCTTCGTGTGCCTTGAGCCGCCCGATGGCCTCTTCCACTGACATCTGTTCTAAGTCCCCAAATTGCTCAATTATTGATGCAATTTGCAAGAACTTTGTTGGAACGGCTTGGAGAAGTTTCTTGACTACATAGGCCTCTTCAATCTTGTCTCCCAAGGCTCGGATGTTGATGACGATGTTGTTCAATCTGATGGCGAAGTCATCAACTGATTCCGTCTCCTTCATGTTCAGAAGTTCAAACTCACTCTTCAAAGTCTGAACTTTTGCATTCTTGACACGATCTGCGCCCATGTACATCGTCTTGAGAGCTTCCCACGCCTCCTTCGCTGACTGCTTCTCTGCAAGAGACAACAACATCCCCTCAGGAATTCCTTGATAAATGGCCGCCATTGCCATTTTATCTTTCCTGACTTCAACTTCAACCTTCAGGTCTGCTGGATCGACTGTGTCCCAGACACCTTGAGCTTGCATGAAGACCTTCATCTTAATGGCCCATGTGGTGTAGTTGTTCTTTGACAGCATCGGGTAGTGAAGAGTGACTTGTCCCTCCTTCATCTTGGATAGGTCCATGACTGTTTCACAAGGCATATACTTGGGCATTAACCAAGCTCTGATACCAGATGTTGGCTACAAGCTTCGAGTTGTAACCTGCAGGAGGCAAGGACAGAGAAGAAGGTCTGTTGGAGAAGATAGAGAATGAGGAAAGAGAACTGTACTTGTTATTATATATTTTTTTAAAACAAACAACTACACTCACATTTTATAGCATCTACTGCTAACAACTCAACTCTAAAATCATGCTAACAAACTCCTCAACAGACTCTGGATCCTATTAAGATGGATCTGAACTTTGACAAGTTCTACTCCTAAAATCATGCTAACAAACTCCTTAAGAGACTCTAGATCCTATTAAGATGGATCTGAACTTTGACAAGTTCTACTCCTACAAGCAAGGATCAAGTCTAGATTATTAACTGATAAAGCTTTGGTGCATTGTTGTAATAATCTTTGTTGATACAAATGTTGCTACAACAACATATCACATATCCATAATTGTCACATTCTTTTACATAATGTGTTTATCTTGGCTCATATCAGTGTATTTCACATATTTACTTTAATTTTCTAAACTGCAGTTATCTGTTTCAATTGCTATACGTTATTATTGACGATATTATACCTTATGCAATAAATTCCGCGAGCAGCATTCTAAAAAGTATTAGATACACAACTAATAAGGTGAAAACTATTGGGTTTGTATGTCTTGCATACACATGTCCAATGAAGAAGACGATGAAGTGTTGAAATGGATCGAAGTGAGGCATTGAAGAAGAAGGAAAACAGTCAGCATAAGCAAACAGGTGAAGTTGCAGTCAACCATACTTGGGGTCGGTCGAGCGCTCTAACTACACAGGGTTCCTGAGAGGGGAACAGTCGACCGACTGTTGTGTACGGTCGACCGACCGTGGCGCTGATGAATTATTTGGGTCGGGTCTTAAAAGTTCGTGAGAAGCCCAACTTCGTCTTCAAGTCAGATCGTACGGCTCCTAATGCAGGGTTATCTCTTTAGTAGTAATCGGATGGTTAATGTATCAAGTGTATCAAACTAGGATTTCTCTAGATCTATAAATATAATGTAAACGGATCCTAGACAATATGAATCTATTGAGTGCCGAATAGAAGAAGAGAGTACTTCATATGAAAGGGCGAGAGAGTTACTCCATTGTAAGCAGCAACCAAGCTCCAGTTAGGCTTGAGAGAGGTTCGTGGTGAGAATTGTAATATTCTTGTATCTTCTATAGTTGAAATAACATCTCAGTTCTTCCTCCCCCCATATTTAGGCGAAAGTCTCAACCGGGACAATTGTTGTGTGCTTTTCGTGATTGGTGCGATTTAGTTTGCTTGGTGGTTTGTGTTGATTGTGTCGAAGACTCAACAAGATCCTCAGTTTTTCTAACAAGTGGTATCAGAGCATTCAGGTTCGTGGGTTTGTTCGAGTTCCTTAGAGGAGATGGCAGATCAAAAGATGAAGATCAAGCGGTTCGACAGTAAGATCAACTTCAATGTATGGAAGATGAACATGTATGATGTTTTGGTTCCGAAGGACTTGCACCTTGTCTTTGAAGAGAAGAAGTCAACCGACATGAAGCAGGAGAAGTGGGATGAGATTTGTTTGAAGGCCTTGAGTTTAACTTAGTTGCAATTGGCAGACAAATTCATTTGTAATATTCTTGAGGAGACAAGTGCAACGAGTCTGTGGGCGAGACTCAAATCTGACTACTTGGGATCGTCGTTGCTAGATCGGATGTATTGGAAGAGGAAGCTATTTAGGTTCTCAATGAAGGAAGGTACCCATCTTCAAGATCATATTATGGGTTCAATAAGGTAATATCTGAACTGAAGGCGATTAACGCTGATGATATTAGCGAAGAGGATAAAGCTTTCAACTTGACTTATTCACTGCCAACTTCTTATGATCACTTGATAACTATCATGTTACATGGGAAATTAGCCAAGGAGACACTTACCGTAGCTAGGGTGATTAAGGATCTGAAGGAAGATGAACTGAGAAAGGTGCCTCATAAAGGATGGTCTATTTCTATAGGGTGCTTTGCCGGTAGATGGTGATACTTCAATTGTTAGGGATGTGACACAAAAGGGTAGATTCGTTGCCACTATTGTAGAGAAGTTGGGCATTACAAGAGAGACTGTTGTAAGTGGTTGAGTCAGAAGAGTGCTACTAAAGAAAGGAAACAAGCCCATATAGTCAACGCAACTGAGTCAGGTAATAATGATGATTATTGTCTTCTTGTTCCAAGTTCTTCAGATGTGGATTCAAGTTGATATCTTGATTCAGGAAGTTCTTCTTATATTTGCTCAGAGAGGGAGATATTTTCTACTTACAAGTTGTCAACATACCGTAGTGTAAGAACGGGGAGTGGTGAGATTTTAAAGTAGTGGGTGAGGGAATAGTTGAATTAGATACGTCAGATAGTAAAGGATTCACACTAGAAGAGGTCATGCATATTCCTTCGATACAGCAGAATCTGATATCCTTGGGGACTCTTGATGCTCGTGGCTGCTGATACACAGCTCGAGATGGAGTTTCGACAATTTGGGATAGTCATTGTAAGGTAATGAAGGGTAAGAGGGGAATTGGTCAGGGTCAACACAACCTCTACCAGCTTTGTGGAAGCAGAAAAACTCAACCGAGTGTATGGAAGCTCGTTGTTTCTAAAGTATTATCTAGTAAGCCGTCACTAGAATTACTGAATCGAAACTGCAACATTCGAATACCGTTGGAAGGTGGAGATAGCCTTGAAGTAGGTGGAGTTCGTGCGAAGGGTGGCACCTCCATGATTACATCTATAGAGGTGTGCCCTTGAGGGCGCATACAGCTGGAGGAAAACAGGTGGAGATTTGTTTAACTAGCAGGAGAAGCCATAGAAACATATTGTTTACAAAGCAGGGAAGAAAGGTTTAGAGGAGTTTTAAATCACACAGGTGTGGATTCATGAGTATGCAATCCAAGATGGAGATTGTTGGGTTTGTATGTCTTGCATACACATGTCATATAAAGAAGACGATGAAGCGTTGAGATTGATCGAAGCGAGGCATCGAAGAAGGAAAACAATCAGCATAAGCAAACAGGTGGAGTTGTGGTCGACCGCACTTGGGGTCGGTCGACCGCTCCGACTGCACAATGTTCTCAAGAAGGGAACGGTCGACCAACTGTTGTGTACGGTCAACCGACCGCAAGGCTGATGGATTATTTGGGTCTGATCGAGATTCGTGAGAAGCCCAACTTTGTCTTCAAGTTAGATCATACGGCTCCCAATACAGGGTTATCTCTTCAGTAGTAATCGGATGGTTAATGTATCAAGTGTATCAAACTAGGATTTCTCTAGATCTATAAATACAATGTACACGGCTCTTAGAATGATATGATTCTGCCCAATAGAAGAGGAGAGTACTTCATATGAAAGGGTGAGAGAGTTTCTCCATTGTAAGAAACAACCAAGTTCCAGTTAGGCTTGAGAGAGGGTCGTGGTGAGAAATGTAATATTCTTGTATCTTCTCTTGTGGAAATAAAATCTCGATTTTTTTCCCCAGATGAAAGCTCCAACCGGGATAATTCTTATGTGCTTCGTGTGATTAGTGCGATCTAGTTTGCTTGGTGGTTTTGTTGATGGTGTCGAAGACTCAACAAGATCCTCAGTTTTCCTAACTAAAATGCCCACGCATAGCATGGGGACCTTGCTTGTTTTCTAGATAATCGTTAAGGGACTCCTTGTTAGCCCTCTTAGCCACCTTCTAAACTCTAAAGCCTGTGTCTGATGGGCCTTGGCTTGGTGCCGTCAGTTGGGATACTGGGTATGTGGAGGGGACAAACTCAGGGGAAATAGTGCGGAAGTCCACATCAAAATCAAAATCCTCTGACTCCACGGATTCTTCCTCAGAATATACAAAATCATCTTCAAGATTTAGCTTGTCCTCATGGTCGTCTTCATCAGAGTGGTGTGCCAACTGAGTAACGGACCCCTCGATGGGCCCAGTACATGTCGTCACTTCCCGCCGATAATTTTGCTCTCCTGTAGTGGACCCCTCGACGGGCCCACTACTCGCCAAGATCCATTGCTCTTTGTGCAATACCGCTTCAATAGGCCCCTCTTTTTCCCCAAATATAATAATCTGCTCAATGGGCCCCTTGCTATTCCCCTCCCTGGGCCTCTCACCGCAGAGGCCCATATTAAAGTCTCCAACTTTCCGAATTCCCTCTAAAACGTTCTTCTTCATGGGCTTGGGCTCATTCCGAGACTCCTACTATTTGATTTCGCACCGAGCCTGTGGAGTACAATAAGCAAAGTTCTGCCTTAGGTGCAGTAGGTCGGCTTCTCTGACCCCTTCGACAGCTGGCTCAATCTGAGTGGCGTGCGCTACGGTTGAGGTCTCAATAACAAGGATTGAGGCTTTGAAAGATACTTTCGATGCAGAAGGCGCTTCACCTACCGATGCTTCTTTGTCTTTTACGCCAAGCTTATTTCTAAACTCATGCTTCCTCTTACCCTGTGAAGCAAGCCCTCTGCTTGTTTCGTTCTCTATTGGGACCTCTTCCCTTCCTACGAGCAGCTGTTTGCTCGTCGTCTTCCCTAAAATAGTACCTGCCCTTTCCTGCTCTTGTCCCAAAGCACTGACTTTATCCCCTTCTGGTGACCTATCATGCTTTGGGTCCAAGTCCCTGGTCAGAAGTGCCGCTTTGCTCTTCATCTTCCCCTTATAGATACTATCCTCTGCCAACTCTTGCTCCAAAGCTAGTACCTTTTTCCCTTTTAGAGAGGTACTTTGCATGCAGAGACAAGGAGGCTTTTTTCCATTTCTAGGGCCTGCATGCTCAGGAATCCCTCTCTGCTCCACTCTTCGCATCTTCTCACCAACTATTAGAGGTTGGTTACCAGTTTGGGAAACCCGTTGCCCCCCTTTTTCCTGTCTTGCCTTTGACCCTTTGAAATTAACCAAATCTGGAAATGGATCTCGCTCTACCCTCCTTCTGCCATCCTGGCTGTTGGATCCCTTGGTCAAGCTTCGTTCTCGATCAACGAAGTCTGGCCCTGAGACTTGGCGATCTGATCCCTCCACCGCAGGCTCCCGGTGACCCTCCATCCCTCTAGCCGCATTGATCAGTTCTCGGTGAGCGCGCTCCACTTCATAGGTCCCGTCTATGGTAAGATCCCACTCCGGTGAGGCAACCTGTTTGTAGGAGTGGCCATCTCAAAGAGAGGGGCGTATGGGGGACGTGATGGGTAGGAGCTCCGACTCCGTTTCTACGCGCTTGTCGAGCACGAACCAGATGAGGTAGGACTCTTCATAGGAGAAAACATTGGCAAAACATGGCATTAAGGAGATATCACCGCTCCTGATCAGTATCCTCGCCGATACGATCTCCGAGCAGCGAATTGTCTTCTCATCAATGTCCTCCACCGAACCAAAGTCGGAGACTATCTCTTACAGAGCTTCCTTCTTCCAGAAATGTAGTGGTACGTTATATATCCATATCCAAAATTTGTCGCCATGTGGCCGCTCTGCACCAAAACTCGGTGACCATGCTCTGAACTCCATCTTGAAGGGCCCAAAGTCCACCGTTGCCAATCCGGTGACCTCAACCATCTTTTCTGGCGAAGGGAACGAAACCAAAAATTGGAGGTGACACATTTTCTTAACAACCCAATCTCTGTGGGCCTTCATAGGCCACTTAGCGTTAAGTGCTTGGAGAAAATGGGTCTCCGAAGGGCATCCCGATCTTACTCGTGCCACTGCGCACCACTGGCATAGCCATTTTTCTTCATTTTTGATAGTGGCAAGGCTGTTTGCTAGTCTGATCGTAGCTGGGTTGTCAAGCGATCTGCTCCTGTACACCTGCCTCTCATCGTCGTTATTGGAGTTGATAACGTTCGTGCAGGTGTAAGACATGTGACCCCACTTCATACATCTCAGGCACTGAACCTCTTTAGTGCAATCTTGCCGGACATGTCCCAAGCATCCACAATTGAAGTACGGGACCGGTTTGCGCCTTTCATTTTTTTGTTTTTTCTGTTATCCTTAAGGGTAGGTGTTGGAGAGTTAGGTTTTCTTTTTTCTTTTCGGGTTACTTATTGCCACCTTTCCAACGAATCCCCAATCGGAGTCTGCGCCTCACCCTCTTTAGACTCATCGTTTGGACCTCCCTGTTGGGCCCATACAACAATAAACTTGATAGGGTCGAGGACCACCTCCTTTGGTGGTGATTGTTGGGGGTTGAGTGAAGAAGAAGCAGATGGAGGCTTGTGGAGTTGATTGTTGGGTTTCAATTTGGGTAAGGTAGAATTTGAAGGACTGTGGTGGTGCGTAGGAGATATCGGTTGTGGAGGAGTGTTTGAGTGGTGTTGGTAGTCATGGCTTTGGTGTCTAGACTGTTGATGGTGATCTCTGTGAAGGTTTGGATGATGAGTTTCACTCCGGTAGGACCTTTCTCTGGTATAGTTTTTGAGTGGGCAATGCTCATGCTCATAGTGGTTGAGTCTGTGATTGTACCTGTATTGTATCGCTAGCTGGTATCGACGTTCATACATTGATCTGTGAGCGTAACGCTGGATCGAAGAGGGGGAGGGGGGGTTCTTTTATGCCCGTGGTGGCTAGTAGGAGGACCCCCTCTATGGGCCCGTCCCCGCGAGATCAGCTCCTCATAATGGCGATGATGATCGTTGCCCCTATCCCCCCACCGATGATGTGCACTCCGGTGTGCCTGCGGAGGGTTGAGGGCAAGTCTGAGCCTAGGGGGTTCTCCCTCAGGGGGGAATTCAGTAGGGTAGGGTTAGAAATGGGGTGGGATGTCGAGAGGGATGGTGTAATCGTTGGGGTGATTGAGGCCTGTGGAAGAGGTGGGGGAGGTGGAGGGGAAGGAAGGGGAGCATCAGAGGTTGTGGGGGGAGGGCGAGGAAGGATTGTAGTGTGGCGGACCCTCTCATTGGGCCTGCACCCACTCAATTCCAACATCAAGAGCATGGGGGAATGGAGCCGGTGGTCCGAAAGGTGGTTGGGTAGTCGTCGCTGGTGTCGCAGCCGGTGCAGAGGGCGAGGAGTTCAGAGCTTCTTCACAGTTGATGTTAGCAGACTAGCGACGGAGGTACGCACTCCTTCTTAGCTTCTATCTTTAATTTCATGACTGATAATGAAATTTTTAGTCTAGCCAATAGTTGTGGTCTTGCGGTTACTAATATTGATAGGAACGCCTTCCTCCTTAACAAAATTAGAGGTTGGGAGACCGATAGGTTCAACCTTCATTTGAACTCGACGCCCAATACGAGTCACGATTCCCCCTACTAGTAGTTAATGGAGGCTCTATTCTGGAATGTTAGAGGCCTCGGTAGGCGGGGCAAATGCGAAATGGTTAAGGAATTCATAGCCAGGTCTAAGGCTACCATTGTCGGCCTCCAAGAGACCAAGCTATCACACATGCATAGACTTAGTAGATTGGGGGGAAATCGAGTATCCGAATGGAAAATGTCCCCATCTATTGGGGCGTCGGGGGGCATCGCTCTGGATTTTAACCCCGACTTCTACTGCTGTCTGGACGAGCTCCACGGACAATTTTCTCTGTCTGTATTGCTCCAGCAAAAATCCGACCAGTGGACTCAATCGATTACGGTGGTCTATGAACCACACACATCTGCCTCTAGAATGGCATTCTAGTGGGAACTTAAGGCAGTCAGAGCACATTGGCCACACCCGTAGATGGTGGGGGGCGACTTCAACATCACTAGATTCGCCTCAGAACACAGAGGCAGAGGTTCCAGTGACCATGACAGAGAAGCGTTTAATGAGGTCATCACGGACCTGGATTTGGTTGATATCCTCATCTCTGATAGGCTTTTTACCTGGTCAAACATGCAAGCGGCGCCTATTCTAGTTAAACTAGATAGGATATTGGTCTCCACGGACTGGGAGACCAAATTCCCTTTGGCCTCGGCTAATCACTCCCCAAACCAACCTCAGATCATGTGCCTATTTTCTTATCCTCCGGGGAAGATCAGCCCAGGAGACCTCCTAAGTTTCGGTTCGAGAAAGCTTGGTTAGAGATCCAAGGCTTCCACCACATGGTCAACAAGAGTTGGTCTTGCCCGACCATGGGCTATGAGGCGACCGCAGTTTGGTGTGGAAAAATTAGAAGACTCAGGGGCAAGCTCAGAAAATGAAACCGAACCAGGTTTGCACTGATTTGGCAAGCAAAGGAGTCCTTCCTTGAAGGTATTGAGGAACTAGAGAAAACTGAAGAATCTAGGGACCTGCTTCAGGAAGAGCGGAATCGATTATTCCAATTCAGACAGGAAATTGACCAACTCTATCAACTAGAGGAAATCAAGTGGCAACAACGGCCCAGAATTTTGTGGCTTAAAGAGGGAGTCGCGAACACTGCATTCTTCCACCTTGCCAGTGCCCGACGTAGGTCCAACCTTATTCATTCAATCCATTCGGATTTTGGTATGGTACAAGGAGATAGGGCTATTAATGTAACGCCCCGAATCCCAAATCACTGAATTCGAGATGTTCTACAGGATCTTTTCACTTTCTTTGAGTACAATTTTACAAGGAAATTAAAACTTCTCATCATAGATCAGAGTTTACATCATATTACATTTACATTTACACAGCGGAAGCAAAATATACAGCATTTACATATATGAACAACAGTATGATAAGATTTTTATGCATCCATTCCTCTTTACATGTAATTTAGCCTGCATACAAAACTGTGGGTACGTCAGTTTATTCAACCGACGATAATTATACATGGCCATCCTCTCTATGCCAGAAACAGTATAACGAATCTCATTTCTTAACAATCACAAACTTGTTCAATATAAGCATATAAATCAAAGGGAACTCTTAAAGATGTCGTGTCGTGATTGTGTACTTAATCCTTAATGCAATTATTTAATTTACGTGACACTAATGCACACTTGTTCGGATTCTATGCATCCCATACTACATAGGTCCGAGGGCAAGCCTCTTAACCGTTCTTCATTTTTGTAGGGTTCAATCCCTCGCCATGACTTACTCTACTTCTGTAATTACGGTGAGTATCTTAGATGATTCTATGAGTACAAGCATGTATCCTGGCCCCTGGAGTAGAATTTTGCGCCATGTCTTGACTCATCAAGCATGCATTCTGCGACAATTCAGCCTCCTCCCTGAACACAATCCTCTTGCAGTCACCAAAACATCCCATGAGCGTGACTAAGGTCCGATCATTCTGAGTTGTGCCCGCGCCATGTCTTGACTCATCAAGCATGCATTCTGCAGCTCACACACCCGCACCGTAAACCCTAGTTCTCATACTTATGTTTTTCTCTCACTTTCATCACCTCTTCACTATGCACTAAATATTAGAATCATGAATATAAATCAAGCTCTAGAGTTAGCCTCTCCACCAAACCGGACTTATCATTTCATTTCGATACATGACCAACCTTGGTCTTTCAATTCCCATTTCATTTCATTCATTTCACTGCCGGGGGAGACTTAGCTACTCTTGGTTTTAATTTACAATTCACAACTTCCAATTGAGCACTTCAGCCCATAATTCATTTTTTTGAGTCTCACAGACTTTCTTATCATGATCTTAGCCTTTCATATTCATTTGATTCTCAATTCCCAATTACGATTCATTTTACATAGTCCGCACAGTCATAAAAAGAGTTCATAGAATTCAATCATAAGGTTTACAACTTCCAACAGCAAATAAAATGAAATTCATACACATCAAAGTTCACTCTATACAGTCGACTTGGAAGAACACCAGTCGACTCATACAGTCAAATACAGGTTTATCATAGTTACTCGGGATAGTCGACTGCTGCACCCAGTCAGTCGGCTGTCCCGCAACCTTTCATGTTCACAGTGTCATCCACATAACAGTCGACCGTTCATCTATCAGTCGTCTGTTCTGGGATTCTCAACAGCATAATTCTAAGTCCAGCTCAGTCGACTGGCTACACGCACTAAGTCGACTGATCAATTCCATAATTCAAATTAAGGGATGATCTAATGGCTTTTATATGTTCTTGCATCATGATATCAATTTACAATACCCATATATTCATGTTTCATAAGCACAGAGTCTCTGATTGTTCAGGAACATCACAAACATGGAATTTCAAGTTACTAATATACTCTTTTCTTTGAAGAAAATACTTTAAACATGCATTCATACTACTCATAGCTTTCTTACGAAGGTGAAGATATAACTCTCAAATCATCATACTAGGTTAACATAATAGGACATCTCGTTACATGGAATTCCCAAATAATCATCATTAAATTGAAGCACCAGTCGGCTGAACACAGTGTCAGTCGACTGCTCCGACAGTTCTTAATTTGTTTAATCATCGCTAGTTCTTTTTCATCCATTTACCTTCCCTCCATCATATGTGTCATAGGGAAATTACAACTCAGTAATCACACCCTTTTGTCTATTTGCATACAGTTTATCACCACATCACAGATCAACGGTCTCGTACCAGTCGACTTATCTACACGACAGTCGACTGTACCGACCCAATTTATCTTATTATCAACAGCATGTTCATGGCAATTCTACTACATTGAATTCATATTTCGCAATATGGTAGCAATCATAACCATCATAGTATATTTCTTAGATTAGAAGTCCTGAGAAACACCCACCTTATATGAAGAAATAATTGAAATCCCGCAAAAGCTCCTTAATAAAGTGAATGCCTCCTTGCTCCTTGCACCTTGCTCCCTTGCTCCACACCGAACCTTCAGAATGCTACTCTTCGGCCTCCACAGCAAAGCACACTCACAACTCACAAATACCTCTCTTAATAAGAACAATCTTAGTGTAAGAGAGATAGGAAAAAGGGAGGGGTATTTATACTAAGAAATAATCGGAATAGAGGGCTAAGATTTATTAGGGAGTTGTAAGATCAAAGGTTAGGATGCATTAGGAGGTTGAGAAACTACCCACACTTCCCAAATAACTACCCATGATCTACCCCACTACCCTACTCATATCCGGCCACAAGGAAGGGTGCTCAATGCACGTGTATGCTAGATGCACGTGCATGCACAACCCACACTAAATAAAACTTGTACAAAGGTAATAAATTTCTCGTATAAAAAGTGTTACACAAAACAAGTGGTAGGAAATAGTAAAAAGTTAAATTTGTGGGCTTAAATCCATTTGGGCCAAAATAAATACTTTAAAAGAAAATAAGCAAATTAACATTGGGCTTTTGGAAAATGTTTTATAGAAAACAATACACTTTATTCATCATGTTGAGAAATAATAGTCAACATGCTACACAAGCATATCATATGTAAATATAAATAATCTTTCATGTATTTGAAAATTAGGGTATTACAATTAAACCGGCTTTTCAGTCCCATTTCAAGCGCCTTTTTGGGCACAAAGCTGAAGTGAGAGTCCCTCTCCAACACGATTTCTGGCAAGACCAGAAGAGGCAACTCCGAGTCTAGGCTGCAGTCCTTCGAAACACCCCTCACTGAGAAGGAGGACTGAGAGGCTGTCCAACAACTGGGAAAGATAAAGCTCCAGGTCCATATGGTTTCCCGATAATTTTTTACCAGATATTCTGGGAAGAGATCAAAGGTGATCTGATGAAGGTGTTCACAGACTTTTACGAGCATAAACTCAAACTAGGGAGATTCAACTCCGCAAATGTTGTGCTGATTCCTAAGAAAGAAGATTTCCGACGAGTCGGGGACTTCCGCCCTATTAGCCTCCTAAACTGCTCTGTAAAGATCATTACCGAGACTCTTGCCAACAGACTGGGAAAGGTAATGGATGGCCTCATTCATCAAGACCAGACGGGATTCATCAAAGGACGATGTATTCAGGATGGTATGGCTACGACCGAGGAAACTATCCATCAATGTCATACATCGAATTCTAAGAGCTACCTCCTGAAGCTGGACTTTGAGAAAGCCTATGACTCCGTTGAATGGGACTGTCTATTGGAAGCGCTTGCTGGGAAAGGTTTTGGGGCGAGATGGATCAGATGGATTCACACATGTCTTACCACTAGAAGAACGACTATATTGGTTAATGGGATGTCAGGACACCCATTCCCTTGCAGACGGGGACTCAGACAAGGTGACCCGCTCTCACCCCTTCTCTTCACCATCGTGGCAGACGTACTTCGATCCATGTTGACCAAGTGTAATAGAGCAGGGTGGATCGCACCAGTGGCCAAGGGCATCAATCGTCAAGGGTGCTCTATACTCCAATATGCAGATGATACTCTACTATTTGGCAATGGAAACCTAGGGGAGACTACTGTCTTCAAAGGCATTCTATGCTGTTTTGAAGCTTGGTCTGGCCTTAGGGTTAACTACCACAAAAGTGCCCTTATTCCCATTGTCCTGTCACCGGAAGAGGCTACTGAGCATGCCACAGTCCTCAACTGCTCCACCGAGAGTTTTCCCATTCAGTACCTAGGATTGCCACTAAGACCCGGGAAGCTCAAAAAGGCTGATTGGCTACCCATTATTGACCGAGTAGAGAAACAGCTAGCAAGCTGGAAAGGCAAAGCACTATCTCTGGGAGGGAGAGTCACACTCATTAATGCTGTCCTTTCAAACCTGCCTACCTATTACCTCTCCTTCTTTGAAATGCCTCGATGGGTTATCCAGAGAATTGACCGGACGCGAAAACGCTTCTTATGGAAAGGGGCAGACCCAGACCGATGAGGTTATCACCTCATCAGATGGGAGAATGCATGCATGAAAAAGATACATGGTTGCCTTGGTATTATCGATCTTCGTGATATGAATCTTGCGCTACTAAGCAAATGGTGGTGAAAAGTGTTCCACCTTAATGGAGAAGGGTAGCAACAATTTGTTCAGAAATACATGCATGGGAATGGAACAAGAAATCTAGGCTTCAGGATAGGCCCCCGGGTTTCCTGGTTCTAGGAAGGCATCACTAAGGCCTATGAACCCTTCGATAGCAGTGTGAAGTCTGTTATCGGTAACGGCAGACTCACCAGATTTTGGTGGGATAAGTGGTGTGCTGATCATACACTCGGATCACAGTTCCCCGACTTATTTGAACTGGCATCACACCCACACTGCACGGTGGCCGCAGCCTGGAAAAGAGGTACCTGGAAGCCACCCTTCAAACATTCGCTTGATCTAGGCTCTCAGCTTAGACTAACGGAACTTCAGACCTATATCACCAATTCAGGAATTGGTTGCTCACAAGGTCCAGATAAAAAATACTGGTGATTGGAGAAGAACGGCAAGTTCACAGTTCACTCCATGTACAACCGCATCCATTTTAGGGGATGTATCCCTAAATGGTCAGCCGTCATTTGGAAACGAAAGCCCCACTAAAGATCAAAGCTTTCCTATGGTTGGTACTGAATGATGCGATCCTGACTAGGAAAAACCTAGTTAAGCGCCAACCGAATGTGGATTCTCAATGCGGGTTCTGCCACGCTACCCTAGAGACCAGAGACCATCTTTTGCTGCAGTGTCCTAGGAGCAAAGCGGTACTCGGAGAGGTACTCAGCGCCCTAGGGACAACTCATTATCCTAGTGTATATGAGGATCTGTGGGTAGGCCCTATGTTTGCGTCAAAGAGGGATTCTATGAGAGAAGCATGGTATATTGCTATCGCTGCAACGACCTGGGTTCTTTGGCTAGACAGAAATAATCTTTACTTTCGTAGAACTTACAATAGTATTTCTAGCAATTTGACTCACATTATGCATTTTATTTCATTTTGGGCTAACGTGGCCACAGCAGGTCCCAAGGGGGGATTGCGAGCATTTTTCAGGTTCAGGAGTTCGATGATGAGGAAATCGGGATCGGTCCGACGATCGATTGATAGCCAGCACTGCCGTCTCTGATCATAGGTACCCACCACCCCAGGGTTTGTTGGGGGGTTTATGGTGTATTTCTTTGCGGCTACTCTAGGTTGCTTTTGTCCCGCCCCCCATGTTTGGGGCGGAGTTTATGTACTTTTTATTTTGTTCGTTTTGTAGTGAGCTCAGTATTCTGAGTTTGTTTTATTAATCACTTATTAATAAAACAGGGTGGCCAGACTCCAACTTTTTTTGAAAAAAAAAACAAACAAACAAACAAACTTGCTTTCAATAACTTCTTCTAAGGCTGAAGCTATTACTACTTTTGCGGCAAGTTCAAAAATGTAGTGTTATATTTCAGGGTCTTTCTTCCAAACTTTTACTGCAAATTTCTACATTGATGAACAAAAGGCTTTTTTTTTAAAAGCTTTTCCACCCTTGTTACACTGCTGTGTGTGATACCGAATCATTATATTACTTTGAAACTAACATGCTACAACAAATATGGACTAAATGCACTGAAAAATTGACACATGCATGTATAGATATGGACGGAAAACACATTCAAATCCACTGCATACATATATTTTACTTTAAGAAAACTCGACTTTAAAGACCCATGCATACCATAACATGTTTTCCGTATAATTACATTCAGAGATATATAATTACATTCCGAGATATATACAGTAAACCCCGATCTATAGTCATAATATTGGGACCAAACTAACTTTATTACTATACGGTGGTTAGGTTATAACTTAATAGAGGTCTACCTAAAAAAAAAATTATTGTTTTGAGTTCCTTAGCGCAAGTGGTATATAGGTAAAGTATACACTACATTAATAATTAATTAATGGAGTTTGTCAAATCTAAAGTATAGACATTGGTGAAAAGAGATGGACATAATTTCAAAAAACAAGTGCATATGTCTATGTCATGTTGAAAATATGCAAAGTCATCTTAAGAGTCTAAAACATTGCTTGAATATTTTCTTTCAACCTAAACCTTTAATATTACATAGCATATAATTTTTACAATATACAAATAATTATTACTTTGAGGAAAGTTTCCTATTCCGGAACCTACAAAATTTATAGTTTACTTCAATGTAGAGTTTATTTTTCTATACTAGATTTGCCTGTGGCCACGTGCCTACGGCACGTCTTCAGAACGATACAGCATATGAAAAGTCTTATAAACAGTAAATCAACAATTATGCAGCTGAAGTTTGAATAGTATGACAGTAATTAGTTGTAAATAAAAGTCCATGTTTCCATTAGTATAGGGTAAACAAATTATAAATTTGTGTATAAAAGTCCATGTTTCCATATATATATATATATATATATATATATATATAGAGAGAAAGAGAGAGAGAGAGAGAGAGAGAGAGAGAGAGAGAGAAATAATTAAATAAATAAATGAGTTGTTTTGGGGGGGACTTGAATTTGTGTTTTGGGGGAAAATTTTTGGGGGGGAAATATGTTTTGTGAGGTTAGATCAGGGCCTTTGATTTTGAGGGGATTGAAGGAGAACCACTTGATAGTATTCTTTGTGTTTTATTATATACATAACTGGCCCAAGTTGAGACGAAAATTGTTATGACTACACAGAAGCTATTTCATTATAGTGATATGGGTAAAAGTCGTAATTGACCCCCACCCTTTCTCGCACGAATCACAAAGCCCTATGGGTCTTAAAGCGCCTGTCAAACAAATGGCCCAAACCAAACCAGCTCCATGGGCCTTCCGCAGGCCCAATCGCATACCTCCAGCCCATCCGGGTCTCTCGCCCGCCGATCATGCCAGTCATCCCATCGGTTACGCCAGAATCAGCCCATCCCCCTCAAATCAGTTATTTGATTAACGCCAGATCCAATATTGACGGGACCCCATGACTGGCCGAGAATCTCTCCATAACGGACTCTCCAAAGACCTATAAATACTACTGCTCTGGCACTGTTACACGGTAATCACTCTTTTGGCTACAGAAACCCTTCCTCTAAATTGTTGTCTTCTGACTTAAGCATCGGAGGGTCTGTCGCCGGGAATACGGCTGGTGTTTCAGGCTTCTTTTTACAGGTCAGAAAGTCGGCTCCTTCCCCAACCAATCCACTCGATTTTCCTTCGGATACAAAATGAATGTCAGGATCACGGTCATTTTCCCAAATACAAGAACTCACATTATCTGTTGCTCTCACACCCATAAAAATAACTACAACAGATTGGCGCCGTCTATGGGAAACAACCGATCCTACTCCCGATTTGAATTCTAATCCGAAGCCATTACTCTCATGGCACCAAAAGCTAAGAAGACCACCGTCGCGGGGCCCAATCTGCGAAGACCAGCTCCGAGCACATCTCGTTCTTTCACGAGGCAGGTCAAGTAACCTGCAGTAGATGACCTCCATAACGTCATCAACAACCGGCCGAACCAGGGCGACCTCTGAAACCAGCTTAGCCGTTCGAGAGGCAAAGCTGGACCGATGAACCTGGCTCCGAGCTGCAGTGTTCATCGGTCCCAAGGCCAAGATCAACGGCACAGCCAATCTCTAAGGGATCCCCGACACCCTGATGGCCAAGGAGAAGAAGGTTACGTTACTCGTGCCGAGTTTCGAGAGTTTCAGGCCGAGGTCCTACAAGCGCTCCAAGGAAGAATTCGGGATGAAGGATGTTCAGGCGAGGAACAAATCGAGGTTTCTGGAGAAGAAGAATCTCACAGGTCGACCAAATTTGGGAACCAGCAGGATGATGTCTGAAAACGTCTCCAAGAGATGGAATACCGCCTTGCTTGGATAGCCGAGAACGGGAGACGATCCAGTCGGGGTCATCAACCATCCCAACTTCCCTTCTCCACCCGAATCCTCGATGCCCATTTTCTGAGAAACTTCAAGCCTCCCCAGTTTGAGACATAAAACGGAGAGACAGATCCTGCAAATCACATAGAGGGGTTCAAAACCCTCATGATGATTCACAACGCCTCGGATCCTCTACTATGTCGTGTGTTCCCAACTACTCTACGTGGCCCTACTTGGGAATGGTATTTGAAGCTCGCCTCCTATTCGATTTTCTCTTTTGATCAGCTTGAACAGAATTTTCAGGACTAGCCACACGGCAGAGAAGACTAGCGCTCCCTTCTGGACCTTAAATAGACGGATGGAGAGTCCCTCCGAGACTTCGTTCGAAGATCCACTACCGAAGACTGGGCTATCTCCTCCCTCGATGTCAGAGTCTCTTCAGCAGCGTTCCAGCACAATGTTCGCAATGACTAGCTAAAGGCCTCACTAGCCAATAAACCTCCCCTCGATTTACCCGACATCCTCCATAGGGTCAAGATATACATCCGAGCCGAAGAAGCTCTGCATCCCGACGGTGGGAAGGAGACCCCGACGAAGGGAAAGAGGAAGGCAGATGAGTCCGAGGCCCCAAAAAAATTGCAAAAGGATCCCGTTGGCCAAAGGTGCCCGCCTCTGGTCCCCCGGTTCGAGAAGTTCATCCCGCTCACTGCGAGCGTCTTGGCCATCCTCATGGAGATTGAGGATAAATGGATAGTCAAGCATCCCCCATCCAACAACAATAGAAGAAGAGATAGAAGATTCTACTGTCAATTCCATCGGGACCACGGCCACGAGACCGACAACTGTCGGGCTCTTAAGGAGGAGATTGAAGCACTTATACAGAGAGGCTACCTTACCGAGTTCACTCAGAATACAAGGCGAGCCTCCCCTCCTCGAATGGTGGACAAGCGTCCGGAAACGGGTCCCGAACCAGAGAGAGCTGATGGGCTAGCCATTCTCCACTACGTCCACGGTGGACCCATGGGAGGAGACTCAAACACCTCCTACAAAGCTTTCATGCAAAAAGTCAACGCGGTCTACCATCAACCACGCCCCAAGGTGCGGGGGCTATCAGTCTTGTTCACCAACAAAGATCTCGAGGGTGTTCGACTCCCACATTGTGATGCCTTCGTCATCAACCTCAGCTTACTACTAGGCAAGCTCCGGCCTCCCGAACTGAAGCCATAGACTTCATGGAGGTAAATGTTCACGCCACCTACAACGCTATTCTCCGGTCAACCCAGCCTGGCATCCCTCCAAGCAGTACCCTCAGCATACCACATGAAGATGAAATTCCCCACCGAACGTGGGGTCGGAGTCGTCCAAGGTAATAGGAGGCCACCCGAACTTGCTACATGGCCACTATAGAGGCGACAGTCCTGCCCCGCGATGCAGTCGAGCTCACCCTTCGAAAGGAGCACGATCGGATCGGAGCCAGTCGATGAGGTCCCCTCTCCGAAGATGACCCATCCAAGTGGTTCCAAGTGAGCTGATCCCTTCCTCAGGACCTAAGGCGAGATATCATCGACTGCGTCCGTCGAAGTCGGGATTTATTCGCATGGGTGCCCTCAGATATGTCTAGGAAACCCCGAGGATCTTATAATGCATAGGTTGAGCGTCCACCCGGACTCCAAACCAATGCAACAGAGGCGACACAAATTTGCCCCTGATTGGCAACATGCGGCTAAGGAAGAAGTACATAAACTCCTCTCTGCCAAGTTCATTCAAGAGGTGACCTACCCAGAGTGGCTGGACAACATTATGATGGTCAAGAAGCCCAACGAGAAGTGGAGGATCTGCATCGATTTCACGGATCTGAACAAGGCCTACCTGAAGGATCCCTTCCCCCTCCCGAGCATTGATGCCTTCATTGATACAACGTCCGGGCATGAGCTTCTCAGTTTCATGGACAGGTTACAACCAAATTAAGATGTACCTTCCAGACATCCCCAAGACAGCTTTCATGACCGACCAAGGGCTATATTGCTAAGGCAGAAGAACACCAGAGCAACTTACCAAGGACTCGTAAAACGGCTCTTCAGAAATCAAATAGGTCAGAACATGGAAGTGTATGTAGACGACATGCCCATCAAAAGCTTCAAAGGTCGGGATCATGTGAAAGATCTTGAAGAAGCATTCGAGGTCCTTCGATCCCATAACATGCGGCTAAACCCTTCGAAGTACGCCTTCAGTGTAACGTTCGGAAAGTTCCCTGGGTTCATGGTCAGCCAACGGGGAATAGAAACCAACCTAGAAAAAATTCAGGCCATACTAAACATGTCCCCTCCAAGAAATGTCAGGGAAGTGGTTAGCAGTTATCAGCCGCTTTCTTTCTAAATCTGGAGAGAAGTCATTGTCGTTCTTCAAAACTCTCAGAGGAGTTAAAATCTTCGAGTGGGGGAGCTCCAACAACAAGCCTTCGACCAGTTGAAGGCATACTTGTCCAATCCCTTGCTCTTCAGTAAACTTGAGCCGAGCGAAGTTCTATCTCTATACCTGGCTGCTTCCGAGTAGGAGCTTATCGTTGTCTTGGTTCGGGAGGAAAGTGGGTCACAGAAGCCAATCTATTATATCAGCAAGATCCTCCGCAACGCCGAGCCCAGGTACTCTAAAGTAGAGAAGATGACTTATGCACTTGTGATGGCGGCGAGAAAGCTTCGCCCATACTTCTAGGCCCATTCCATTCAAGTCCTTACGGACCAACCCCTCATGCAAGTACTCCATAAACCCAGGAGGTCAAGCCGTTTGATCAAATGGTCCATCGAGTTGAGTCAGCACGACATCAGCTATAAGCCCCGAACTGCAATCAAGGGTCAAGCGCTCTCCGAATTCATAATCGAGTGTACCATTCCTGATACATCCGAAGTACAGGAAGACGAGCCATACATTGATGGGTCGTCCTGCGATGGCGGGAGCGGGGTCGGAGTCATACTTAGGGGCAAAGACACCTTCGTTCTCCAATACTCTCTTCGCCTCAACTTCTCGGCCTCCAACAACGAAGCGGAATTTTAGCTCCTCGAATTTCAAAAATAGAAATAAGAGACACAACTCCAGAATCTTTACTTCATTGTAATCCAAACACAGTATAAACACAGGGAAAATTACAACTACGGATCATACTCGAGATTGCCAAGATTGAAACCAGGATACATCTGTCAGATACATTCGACGGCCTGCTTAAACTGCATTCCTCCCCCTCAAAAATCTAATCAGCGACGCCTACAAGTTATAACTACACCTCAGTTAACCGGCGTTCCAGCACCTCCTTCTCGTTCGACAACATCCCAGAGATAGAATGCCCTTTGCCCGGCTCCACCAACTTCCTCTCCAACTCCTTCACCTTCCTTTCCAAGGCTTCAACGCGCCCATGCTCGTTCTGGCACCTCTTCTTGTACCGCTCCACTCTCAGAGTCGCACGGCCAAGCAGACACCCATACTGCCTCTTCATTTCGGCCCCATAGAGGGCAGTCTGCCAGGAAAATTCAGGAAGTTTGCAACAAATCATTCGCGCTTGGAATACAGCGTAATCAACAACTCACCGAGACGACCCACTAAGAAAATCGAAGGAAACACGATTCCACGGTCTCTTGGGCGAGGATCTCCTGATCCTTTGGGGGAGCCAGAGTTTCCACCACTTCCTGGGCCGGCCACAGCTCCATGACGGAGTCAAAATCCTTCACAGACAAGTGAGAGGGCAGAGTTGAAGATTTGGCCAATCCGGTGGCCCTTAACAGCCTCTTGCTCGACTAACCCCTCGGGATCATGGATGAGCGAAGTCTTGGTTCGCTTAGGGAACTGCCTAGAAGTTGATGCCTCGACCTTCCTCTTGCCCTTAAGGTTGACTGTCATCACCCCCAGAGGCTTCGACGCCAAAGCAATCGTCACACTGGCATCTGCAAAAAGAAACAGATGTCAGACAAGGCAACGCGCTAATGTAACAAGACAAGAGAAGGAGAACTTACACGAGCCGGCAGGACTCAAACCTGCCACGACCAACCTCTCCTATGACATTTTGCGACCAGTTGATTTAGGAACCCTTCTCAAAGATCCTCAAAAACTCGATGCTTTCTTCCGAGGTCAGGTCGTGGATTGACGAGAGACCCTTCCTCGGCGGGCCCTTATACAACCCTCTGGTAGGGATATCCCAAGGTTCGATACCGCGAGCCACAAAGTACTTCTATTTCCAACCCTTGATAGAATTAAGATGACTGTGCACCACCTGGCTCCCCCGACTAGGTGAGATATACCAGCGGTGGGGGTGAAGCAACAACACTTCAAAACCCAGACACACCTGAAAATGTTTTAGGCGAAGAGGAACCCCTTTCTCATGTTACACCATGGCGAAACTCATCAGCTGCTTCCACGAACTCGGTGCATACTGCATAAGGCTTAGGCCCGCCCAGTTCAGCACCTCCTTCACAAAAGGATGAAGAGGGAAGCGCAGGCCCGAGTGGAACATATCCACGTTCATCATGCAGAACTCCCCTAGGAGATCGGCATTCAACCGAAGTTTAGTGTTCGGAAGTATCAGCTCAACCTTGGGGGGGGGGAACGCAATATACCCTCCGAAGCGATTCAAGGTTGTTCGAAGCCAGGACGCTTTCATCCCGTCCACATCAGTCACCGACGTACTCGGCAAAGGCAGAACTTCGAGGTGAAATTCGTCCTCCAGGTCATCGGGATACGTTCGGACAGACTCCGAGCGACTGGACGACCGAGGGGGTGCGACCAACAGGGCCTCACCAAGGGCAACCGTCGCCTTCGGGGACAATCCGACATCGATAAGCTCAGCCTCCGGCACCGCCCCTAAGATTTAATCCAAGGTCCACTATTTCTCCACCAGCCGATCCTCGCATTCCTGACCACCTATACCCCCCGACGTCTAGGGCAAACATCGGGTGTCTTCCAAGCTAGGCTTCAGGTTCAAAAGTCCTCTTTCTTGTGGAGGAGAACGACCTGAGGAACTTGTGGCTGATCCATCCAAGGAAGTTCTAATCCCGGATCCACTCCGGTCACCTGAAGAAAACTAGCTGCTAACCTCCACGGTCGACATTCTCAGAGCAGCAATTTTTCGAAAATGAACTCCAAGTGCAAAGAAAACAAACCCTCCAAATCGGCAAGGAGAAGATTTATAGAAGCAGACTTCGTCATGCACAGTCGACACGTGTCGTCCCCTTGAATTTCGTGAAATGCGACCACTTGAATGACTACTGTCACGTGACAACTCTTCGAATCCCACAAAACCTGATAGAGTAAGAGGACACAGGTACAGGAACCTGACGTCACCCACTCCGCTAGCACCTAAGCCTGATAGGCGTCCCCCCGACCAACACGGGAACCGACGCAACGAATGATTCCTTCAGGCTACGATCCACAACAAGGGTCATAATTCAGATTCACAGATCGGAACGATATTCCGGCTCCAAGCCTCGAACACTACCTCAACAGTAGACACCACAACTCGGTGTGGTCGCCGACGCTTTTCCCTAGAGTTATCTACTCCTCGGAAACGATCAACGACTCATCTCCGAGAGTGGGGGGGCTCATGATATGCGTATAAACCATAATTGACCCCCGCCGTGAGATTCTTGCACGAATCACAAAGCCCTCTGGAGCTTAAAGCGCTCGTCAAACAAAGGGCCCAAACTAAACCCGCTCCACAAGCCTTCTGCGGGCCCTATCGCATACCTCCAGCCCATCCGAGTTTCTCGCCCATCGATCATGCCAGTCATCCTGTTGTTTACACCATAATCAACTGGACTCCATGACCGGCGATTTGATTAACACAAGATCCGATATCGACCGGACTCCATGACCGGCGAGAATCTCTCCACAACAAACTCTCCAAAACTCTATAAATACTACTGCTCTGGCACAATTACAGATAATCACTCTTTTTGAAACAGAACTCCTCTAAATTGTTGTCTTCTGACTTAAGCTTCAGAGGGTCCGTCACTGAACATACTACCGGTGTTTTAAGCTTCTTTTTGCAGGTCGGCAAATCAGCTTTCTCCAACCAATCCACTCGATTTTTTCCTCACATACAGAACAAAGGTCAGGATCACAACCGTTTTCCCGAATATAAAAAACTCACATTATCTGTTGCTTCCATACCCATAAAAACAACCACAACATACAGAGAGGAAAGAGGTTTTACTGTATATGAAAACATACCTATATATCCCACAACTCACCTGTATGTGCTAAAAAAAAAAAACATTTCTACAGAATAATTAAAATATTGTACACATGCAATAATAATGTACTCCACCAACTTACCCCCAAACAGAACTGAACAGCAGATGCGTGCACCTAATCAATAACCATTCTCTTCACATGAGCAAGAACATAACAATCATTTCTGTTGATAAACCGGGTGAAAAAATATACAAGCCATCCTCCACACCCCAAAATACAACCATATCAAACAATTATACAGGACTAACTTCAAACCATCCTCCACACCCAAAAATACAACCAGACCAGACTGCCATACCAAATATGGGGTTTCTTAGTTATACCACCAACTACCTTATTCTGAAAAAGCCCTCCAATAAACTTCAGCGCTGAAATTGCAAGTAAAATCAAATGATCCGTCAACTTAACAAAAATACCCTGAAGTGTTTAAACTGACCGGGTAAGGGTATTTAGTTAAAATCTGTTCAGATATTTGATGTAACTTGAAAGAAGTTCTATAGAAGTTATATCACAAAGAAGTTTTCGCTGGATACTTTTATAAAACCCTACAACAATCATAACGCCCATCTGCTATGAAGAGGAGACACTCTGCCCATCCATCGCTATTCGCCAACTCCAAATCAGTACCTTCAACCTGCTACCCTTCTTTCTTGCTATCACAAGTAATATTACTCTTCACTTCTTCACTACTAGTTACTATCGTACTAGCAGCAGCAGCAGCACACTCTTCAAAGCGGTAGCAAGTGATGAGGTGGTCGTTTGTTAGCCCTGCAACCTGCATGAAAGTGTAGATGACGGTGGGGCTCACACTCCGGAATCCGCGTCTGACAAGGTCCTTGCTGATGACATCAGCCTTTGGGGTCTTGGCAGGTACCTGGCGAGGGTAGCGGAACCTGCTCGTGATTGGTTTATGGTTCACAAACGCCCAGCAGTACCTATCGAATGATCCGAACTCGTCTATGATCTAAACAACAAGAAAAGAAACAAAAGATACAATTATATATGATTGTTGAAGAAAGAAATGGAGACAACAAAAAGATGTTGCTATTATTAAAGCATGAATGGATGACAGAAAAAGAATCTCAGGCACCAGGGCTCCTGTAGTGACTTTGGTCATCGGGCAATCAGACTAGCATTCTAGTGTTTATCCCCACTTAGGCATCTTTGGGGAAAATTAAGTTTTTCTTTACATGAAAAATAATTTTAAAATAATTTTAAAAACAAACAGACAGACAAACAAACCAATCTGTTCCTATTTTGAGCACATCACAATGGGAAGGCTTACAATGGAAATAAAAATTATTTTTAGGTTAACAAACTCTCTACTTCCGCAATCGAAGGTAGCGGTTTCACTGAAAGCGCAGTTTAAAATGTTGTTTAAGTGAGAAAGTTCAAAATACACATGTTGGAACTATAACATTTTAGCGCCCCGCAGTTGTATACTCAAATCTTATTTAAGGTATGTCAATTTAATGTTTCTAAAATAGATACAGATTAGGATTATGTCATACTAGTTACTTTGCGCGTGCAAAATTTAACTATTGAGTGATTATTTTAAGTAGATGGTTAATTGTTGCTGCTAATTTTGGTGTGGGAGCAAATAGATGAATTTGTGGATTCTTTTGGAAACAAATAAGACAAACTTGTTGACTTATGGCCGGCATTTGACTGTTTCTCGCTACTTCCGTTAATCTGCAAAAATGTTTGATATACCGGGATGGATCCCAACGACGAACCATATAACGCTCACGTCAGTAATCAGGAACATTATGAAAGAGCGCTTTCGTGGAAAAATATTGATTACCTTTTTTATGGTGGGGGGAGAGGGGTATTTATAGCCGCCTTCAGAGACAGTTTAGAGATAATCATTTATCTCTATGTCCCGGTGTTTTTTAGATAAGCTGTAGAGTTTAAATCGTTTTATGATAAGAGATTTGGTTTAAACCGTCTCTTAGAGATAATCATGAATTTGGATCATTCTTCATATGACCCGGGCTGGTTTGTGACGGGCTGCCACCCATACCCAATAGGACAGATCCGTTTTTGGGTTATTGTGCTTTGAAGAAAGACCCAATTTCCATTTCAGACCCGTTTGTGGTGGAAATTACCGTTTTACCCCTGAGAGCTTTAAGATTCATGCCCGATTTGAACGGTCCCAATTTAGTTCTATTTTTACCCATATCACAAGCCCCCCACTCTTGAAGACTGAGTTTCACAGCCTTTGAGGAGTAGTTCGCCCGTTTTTAATGGCTTATAGAATTTATCGGCGTTCTCGGGGTAGTTTGGATCTTGCTCGAGGTGTAATGGTGTTATTCTGACTTCTGAGCATGTAAAATGCCCAAAATTATTTTTCGTGATTTTTCTGAATTTTTTTCCAATTTTTAATCATTTCTTGAATTTTTTTTATTTAATTTCCGAATTTAAATAATTAATTTTTCTAATTTAACAATTATATGTTCAGAATTTTAAAATTATTTTCTGAATTAATGATTATTTTTTAATTTTTTTAATTAATTTTTTCGACTTTTAATTAATTTTTCGAATTTTTTAAATAACTAATTCAAATTAATAATTAAATAGATAAATTAATATTTACCTGTGCACGTGGCGCAATCATGTGCGTTGATCACGATCAGGCGAGTGCGCATCAGAGGCGGGGTGTTTTCTTGCGTTTTCACACTCGGAACATGGTCTGCTCGGATCCCGCCGAATGTGCTCTGAGAACGAACGAGATGGCACCACGTGGCGATCAACGTTGACCCCCCCCCCCTTTTTTTCTTTTTCTTCTTCCTTCATCTCCGACTTTCCTTTCGAGCGCGATTAATCGTGACGAAACCAGCAGCTTGGAGGTGAAGTCAAGCTCGGCATGGGAGCTCGTCAAGGGGGAGCTCATCAAGGGGAGCCCGATGAGGGTGAGCTTGATAGGAAAGGAGCTCGAGGAGCAGGGCTCGACGCTGAAGGTCGGCGAGGGGAGCTCGACGAAGTTAGGAGCTCAGTATGGGAGCTTGTCAAGGGGAGCTCGATGAGAGAGGAGCTCGACGAGAGTTCGAGGAGTGGGGCTCGACGCTGAACGTCCGCGAGGGCTTCGAACTTGGCAAGAGACCTCGGCGAGGGAAGCGACAGAAGGGGAGCTCTGGCGACGAAGGAGTTCGTCATTGGAGCTCGATGGTTGGCGAAGAAGTGCTCGGCGAGGCTTGGAGTTCGAAGGGGAGCTCGACAAGGAAGGAGAGGGTCACAGTGGAGGTGAGGTCGAGCTTAGCGGATTGGCGAGTTAGCAAAGGAGCGAGCTTAGGTTTTTTGGTGCTCAATTTCGAAGGGGAAGAAGAGGAAGATGGAGTGTTGCGGGTTTTCGGATATGAGACCCGTACCCGCAGACCCGTTAAGTGCCTTAAAGTTTGGATTTTGCTTGCGGGTTTAGATCATAAACCCGACCCGATCCGAAGCTCTTCCTCTTCCCGATCTGAGAGTGTATTTGCTTGGGAAAAAAATTGTTGCGAATCTGAGCTGTTGATCAAAATCAAATACGGATTGGGAGTTTTTCTCCATTTTTTAGTTCGGGGACACGTTTGCTCGGATTTTGGATCCGAGCGACGTGGCAAGGTCTGAACCGTCGATCTGGATTAGGCGCGCGTCCTGAGGCAGAGATTTTCCCCAATTTCATGTTCGGAAACACGTTTGCTCAGATTTTGGCACTGAAGAGCTATGGTTGCTCGATTGTGTGACACGTGTCCTTTGACCATTGATCGTTCTTGCATGATTTCGTGTTCGGTGACGCATTTGCTCGGATCCTGCCACCGAAGCGCTATGGGGGTTCGGCTGATTGACACGTGTCCAATTTGACCATTGACCGTTGACCAGTCAATGATTTATTAGCTCGGTGCAGCTGTGTTGTAGTCCATAAGGGTGGTCGATCATACCGAAATGAGCCAACCGACCGGTTTTCCAACCGAACTAATCGATTCGATACCGAAAAATTCTATTACCAAAAGTATGGTACGGTACAACCGTACCGAGTTCTAAAATCCGGTTCGGTTTTGATATGAATATAGTTCAGTCGGTATTTTACCGTACCGTACCGAATGATGGATTCAGAGAATCAGAGCTCTTCTCTTTCCTTGGCTGTCTCTTTGGAATATTGGCAGCTTCATCTTACCTCTACTTTGCTTCTTTTTTTTCTTCAAGTGAACAGAAAATGATACTGATAATTTTCTTGATTATGGAAACAGTCCATAAACTAAAATGAAATGCTACATGCGCTCTTTTTGATGAAAAGTTCTTCATGTACAGGTCTGCACCACTAAAATGTTGGTCTTTTCTCGAGTTGCTACGAAGGGGGATGGTAACATCAATACTCCCAGTTTGATCAATTTTGAAGATTGAATATAGTCGATGAGACGGTTTAAAAAGCTGCAATCAAACTTTATTTTTGTTTGGCATTCAAATAAAGAAAACTTATGCATTTGTCTGAGTTGCTGCAGCTGCAAAGAAAGTTATTCTGAGCTACAAATGTACATAAATCATCTCAACTTCACAATATTTACATCAGGCAGAATTCCAATGCTTGGTTCTTTATGTACTCTGTGAGTACTTCAGTCATAGAAATTGAGTCCCATAGGGGTATGTTTTTGCAGCAAGCCTGCTGATGGAATTTAGACAACCTAAGGAATGCAACAACTTTGCTTTTACCGTTTTACACCATGCCAAATTATAGAATGCATTTCAGGTTTACTTAACTAAACTGTAAGAACACACAGACAGAGAAATTGTTAACTTGTTATTTTTATTGGTACTGATATTTGCTAAGGTATTTGTTGGGTCATATTTGGTATAACACCAATACCGAACCGTACCAACCGAAGTAGTCGGTATACCGAAGTTTCGGTATACCGAACTTTTTGGTTGGTAGCGGTTTGCATATTTTCAAACCGAACTAGTTTGGTATGGTAATGGTACAATGTCAAAAAGTCTGGTACCGTACCGAGCCCACCCCCAGTAATCCACTTTCCCATTGCTACGGGTGTCCGATCAGGGCGTTTGACCACTCGCTTCAAAGCTGACTCGAGGATCTACAATTTCAATTTAGAAGTCAGTTGAAGAATCATTCTTCTTCATGGTCAAAATAGTCCTGCAACATCTTTGTCTTCATGAAGTTGAGAAGAGCTTTGTATAACTTTTGGAAAGATCCATTCTTGGAGGCGAGTCTAGAGAGCGTCTCTAGACGAGTTAGGCTTCGAACTCTCTTGGAAGAAGGCTGCTCAGGAGGTGAGCGGGAGGAGCATCGCCAAGCTCTAGAGAGAGCCGTTCAGGAGACGAGTTTGAGGAGCAACTCTAGGGGAGAGTTGAGCTCCGAACACGTTAAGAAGAAAGCCGCTCGGGAGGCGAGCGAAGCGAAGAGCATCACCAGGCTCTTGAAGAGAAGCGTTTGGAAGACAAGTTTGAGGAGCAACTCTAGGGGAGAGTTAAGCTCCGAACTTTCTTGTTGCAAAATTTAACCAGTAGTGGGAGTAGTATGAATGTTCATTTTGGGCCCCAAAATCGCATACTTGCAAGCTGTAAGGAAAATTTTGAACCATGATTGTGAACTTCGAACTAGTTGTTACGGAATTATCAACGAGTTGTAAGAGCAATTCCGAATGGTGAGCTGTTCCACACTTGCTTGTTCGCTAGCGGCTAGAGCGGCGTCGAACCAAGTGTTCGACTCCAAACTTGTTGTTTGAGGGGGTTAACGAGTTGTAGGAGCAATTTCGAATGGTGAGCTGCTCCGCACTTGCTTGTTTACAAGCGGCTAAAATGGCGTCGAACCAAGTGTTGGACTCCAAACCCGTCTTTTGAGCTTAGTAAATTGTGGGAGCAGCCTTGTAGGACAAGCTGGACTCCGAACTTACTGTTTAACGAGACGTAGATGTGACTCAAAAAGATAGAAATGAGGCAAATGCAATAATTTTCAATAGAAAAAGCTAAGTTTTATTGAAACAAACTAAGTAGCCGCTTCAATGGGGCGAGCCATTATTACATGCTTTTGACCGTGCTACAAGCATCGGCCTTATTGAAAACTGAAAAGCTACTTCTACTATAGGGTGAAGGCCTTTCGAGAGGAGTTTAATTCTCCCCCCATTGGACCTCCATGGATAAGGTGAAGGACGGCCCCAGGTTCAGAATCTTGGAACTCGGCGGACCTCTCTGTTCGCTTGTAGGCTCCTCGAGGTGGAAGGTCGGCGTCTCTTCGGACGAACTTGGCCAGGTGTCCCCGCTGTAAGAGTTCTTCGATCTCCTCTTTAAGAGCCCGACAATCATCCGTGTCGTGGCCGTGGTCCCTATGAAAGCGGCACCACTTATCCATGTTCATTTTCTTGCCAGAGGTATTCATTGTAGGAGGACCGCAGAGTAACCCTTCCTTGTCCACCTACATAAGAACTGCTAATATACTAGCATTTAGGGGGGTGAACTTCTCAAAACGAGGAGCTGGGGGGGTGAGAGCTTCTTCCGCTCGGATGTACTTCTCACTCCTAAGTAGGAATTCTGAGAAATCCCGAGGCTTCTTGGCAAGGGACGCCTTGAGGTCGACGTTATTGACATTATGCCTGAATGCTGCAGAGGCTACTGATTGGTTGAGGGAGGCAATAGACCAGGCTTTAGCGGTAAAGCGCCGAACGTAATCTCTTAGGCGTTCACCCTTTCTTTGGCTGAGGGCTAGGAAGCACCGATTCAGGTTCGGGGATGCGAGTGTTGGGGATGCAGGTGCGGGAATGCGGCAATTTCTAAAAACAGTGGGATGCGGGTACGGCTGGGATTCGGCTAATATTTAAATAATTAATTTTCATATTATATATTTATATTAATATTTATATTTTCATATAAAAAACCAAAATCATCGTCAATAATCATTCATTAACCAAAAGATTTAAAATGATAATATAGCACAATACATAAATGATAACCGTCAATGTACATCCACTACTCAAAATGTTAACAATACATTAAACAAAAACAACTCAATGACCATTCTCCAAGTGCGATAGCATCATTATCATCATCCCCAACTTCATTCTCTAAAAAGAGCATGGCCTCCATTTCCGGCTCATCAAGAGAAAGGTTTGCAACTTCAAGCTCACCGGCACCATCAAGAGGACCAAAAGCATCTCCACCAACATCCCACATCTTGGTTTGCCCTTTCATATATGCTTCACTCTTTCTTGAAAGGAGACGAAGATTGGTGTGCACAAATACTAAGTCTTCGGTACGTTGTGGTTGAATTCTATTCCTTCTCATTGAGTGAAAGAAGGAATACGTGCTCCAATTACGTTCGCAACAAGAAGAGGAGCAAAGTTGCCCAAGAAGTTTCAATGCTAAATTTTGTAGCAAAGGACAAGAAACACCGTAGCATAACCACCAATTTTTAGGTTGCAATTCCGATCTATCACTCAAAGAGTGAGTATTGCTAAACTCACTAGAAGCTCCAGAAAATTTGGCAAACTCGACAAGTACTTTTTTCGATTTTCATTTTTCGGTCTTCATTGTCTTTAAGCACTTGTTTCTCTCTTCCGAAATCTCCAAATCTCTATGTGGAGGAACACGATTAGGAGCACCATCGAGCCATGATTTACTATAATACCTAAATTAAAATAAATAAACACATTTAACACTTTAATCTTAAAAAAATAAACTTTCAATTTGTTTCTTATAAACATTTTAACTTTAGAATTACCTCGGATTTAGGGAATGCGCCAAACAGTGAAGTGAGCTACTTTTATTCCACCTATCAACTAGTATTTCATGCATAACACCATAGAAGCATGAAAACTCGTTATCGTCCTTGCCGTCATGCCTATATATTGATTTCTTCACATTCTCAATCATTGAATCCCACATATTATATATAAGATGCAAAGCGGGCTTGTCGGTATCGGCAAATCGAAGTATGTCATAAATTGGATTTGTAAATGAAAGAATGTAGTCGATCTTGTCCCACCAAAGATTATTAAGAATGAGCTCCTTCACAAATTGAGCCTTCCTAACATCATCCTCCCTATAAGAAGACCACTTCTCACTAACGACCATTGCTTGGAGACCTTGTTTGATCAATCTAAACCTTTTCAACATAATGATAGTTGAAGCAAATCTTGTCTCCGCCACCAAAAGTAATTTTAAATTTACAAACTCATTGTAGATAGTCAATCTCATGGAATGGTTTGTAATGAAAATCTTTATAGCCAACGCATCTCCGGCTATTTCGGTGATCCAATGACACTCAACTTGATCATTTCTTTCGGTGTTCTTTGCGGCACATATTTTTAAGAGCAAGATTTAGTGTATGCACTACACACGGAGTCCAAAAGATGTGACAGAATTGACTCTCAATAATACTTACCGCCGCTTTACACACCGGTGCATTATCCGTTATCACATGGACAACATTTTTAGGGCCGACTTCATTTATTACATCTTTCAACAAATTTGCAATGTAGAACTTATCCTTATACTCACCCCAATTGATAGCTTTTAAGAATATAGGCCCACTTTCCGACACCGCCATAAAGTTAATAAGAGGCTTTCTTTAAGAATCCGACCATCCATCACTAACAATAGCAACTCCGGTTTCCACCCAAGTATCTTTTATTGGAGCCAACATGTTCTCTCCCTTTGAAATAGAGTAGTACTCAAAGCATTGTAGCCCGGTGGAACAAACCCGAAAATGTTGTTCGCCGAAAAAGAAAATGACTTCACATAATGTGGATTTCTTGCAAGATGAAATGGTAAGCCACCGGAGTAGAACATCCTCGCAATTTCACTTCTTAATTGCTCTCGAGCTTCCATATTGAATGCTCTCTCTAGAGCTCTCCACACCCTTTCTCTTCTTTCCATCAACCCCCGGCATGAAGAGCGAGAAACCCGTTCTTGAACTACCAATTGAAGCCCTTGAAGTAGGTGGGAAAGGAATCTCAACTGGTCTCAACCTCTGTTCATCTTCTTCCATAACTTTTTGCATTTCAGCTATATTTTGGGGAGTTACCACCAAACAAGGTTTTACACCAACGCCACCGAGTTTCAGAAGATGCGCATTTACCCTCGAGTATGATCCAGTAACTTGCTTCCTACAAAATTGCACGACCACCTCCAATTTCCACCCTTGTCCCCAATCTTTGCTTCTTTGGTCACATAACTCCAAAGAGGATAATGATCGTCTTGAGGAGGATTAGATCCGATAGGAGTTGCACCAGTGGAACTCATACTTCCTATATTCAATTAAATGACCTACAAAAGTGCTCAATTTATAGTCTGTTATATTGTTATTCAATAAATTTCAATATTATTCAATTTTTCTTTCTTCTCGTTTTTTTCAGGAATCAAGAATCGAGACTCAAGCAATAAATTTACATTTCACAACAAGCATAGCATTATGGCAAGCAAGAATAGCTTGATATAGCAAGCAAGAATTACATTATAGCAAGCAAGAACAGGAAACAAACAAGAACAAGCAAGCAAACAATTTATACTTAACCACAGTTCCAATAATATCTATACTTAACCACAGTGTAAAACCACAGCAAGAACAAGCAAGCAAACAAGAAAAGTTCCAATAATATCTATACTTAACCACAGTGTTTCTTATTATTTCAATTTTCATCAAAAATAACCATGGGATATACAAATAAAAATAACAAAAAAACATTCTGGAACTGCCGAAATAGCATTGGAACATGGCAACATTCTTCCAATGGAAAGTAGAGCAGCTAATTGGGCATAACGTTGAAATTTTTTGCATATGTTAATTGTTCAGGGTAAGATATTTTTTTATTTGTAAGCAAGTGTACAATGCAAACAATTAGTAACCTAAAAGCAGTTCCCAGGTTACAATGTGCAAAGTTAAAATAGACCTATTCATATGAATATTCAAGAGACAAACTAACAAACACAAGAACAGCAAGAAAACAGCAAGAGGAATTCATACCTAGGGTTTGTATTTTTAAGAGAAATAGATGAAGGTGCCGGCGGCGTAGAGAAGACGACGGTGGCAGAGGAAGAAGTCGACGGCGAAGAGAAGCTTCGATGGCAGTGGAAGAAGTCGACGAACAAGAAAGATGATGACGACGGCGGAGAGAAGCAACGACGACGTCGGAGAGAAGACGATGGTGGCGGAGGAAGAAGTTGACGAATTAGGGTTGAGAGATTTGGGGATTTGAAAGATTTTGGGATTTGAGAAGCCGATTTGGGGGATTTGAACCATGCCCTAGATTTTGGGAAGCAACGACGACGTCGGAGTCTCGGAGAGAAGACGATTTAAGAGATTTAGAGATTTTAGAGATTTAGGGTTGAAAGAGAGGAGAGAGAGAGAGAGGACGGAATTGAGACAGAGCGTGAGGAGGAAATGAGTTATTTTTTTTTTACCGCACCCGACCCACACTAAACCCATTTTTTAAATAAAATATAAGGGGTGCGAATTTTGCCGCACCCCGTACGCATTGCGCTGCACCCTAGCCGCACCCAAGTCCGATTCGGGTGCAGGCTCCCCCGTAAAGAGTGTGCTTCCTAGGTTGACGGCTAGCAAAGATGCACTTGTTTTCTCGGCTCGGCGACTGCTAACAAAATGGGTGAGGAAGAGCTCCTCAAACTGTTCGAACGAAAAGATAAAAGGCTAGGGATAGACAAGAGTACCACTCTCGCACCGGTCCCCTCAACATTGCTGGGAAGGCCTTGCAGATGAGCGCATCCAAGGCTTAATGAATCATCGTGAGTTTTAAAACTCTGGATTTGCTCGGCCGAATCAGTCTCCCCATTGTAGGATTCAAAGCGGGGCAGCCTCGGTGTTCTAAAAATTGGCCTAGGCGCTAGGCGCCCCCCCCCCCCCCCAAACGCCTCGCCTAGGGGCTAGGCAGTTAGATAAATCAGCTAATGCTGCTAAGCAATTATAATCAGTGCTAGGCAGCGATTAATCGGCCGAAGCAGGTCTAGGCGCCTAGACCCGCTTAGGACTCAACTATTAAAAAGCCACTAACCCGACTCGACTATTTCCAACCCGACCCGCATTTACTTTCTATTCTAACCCTAACTCCTTTCATTTCCCTGTACGAACTTTCGCTCTTGTAGTCGCAGGCTCCCTCTCCCTCCTTGTTCCTCGCTGTCACAAGCTCCCTCCTTGCTCCTCGATGTCGAAGTCCAGAGCTCCCTCCTCCCTCCTCGCCGTCGCAGTCACCCTCCTTGCTCCTCGCAGTCGCAGGCTCCTTCCTCGCTCCTCGCAATCTTCTAATTTATATCTAATTTTTCTTGATGTTGATCAAGCTTGTCTGGTTCCTC
Source organism: Hemerocallis citrina (assembly GCA_017893485.1). NCBI lineage: Eukaryota > Viridiplantae > Streptophyta > Magnoliopsida > Asparagales > Asphodelaceae > Hemerocallis > Hemerocallis citrina. The sequence continues at coordinate 5,619,028 of CM030366.1, read as the reverse complement.
TAAGTCTCTAGTTGATTCCTCGTGCAATTTATTTTCCCTTTCCTGAATTATTGTGTTTTTAATGCAATAACTAGGACATCTTGCTGCATCAACTAGGATAATGCAATAACCAAATTTGTCATCATCTGATAATTTAGGTATCTTGATATCAATACAACTTGGGAAATATACTAAGGTATAATTATTTAGTCTTTTAAATAAATATATATTATGCTCCATATGAATTGTTAATTTGAATAACATTGTTATGCTTTGTAGTGGTTTTATGATGTTTACTCCCCTGATATCTCCAGTAAGTGTGGGGATGTTCTTAACCTGCTTCGGAATCATTTGGGTGCAAAGTAAGTCTGTCACATAGTATACATCCAGTCTTTCCTCTTCCCAATTAAAATTATCTTTTATTGTTTTACTTGTAAATAGGTAATATTGTCTCCTGAAAATATACTGATTTCTGATTATTTTTCACTGTTTTGCTTTTTGAAGACTCTAGAGATTATATTGCCAGAGTTGCACAAAATGCAAGTTTCCCATGTTGTTTCTATTGGTTCTGAAACAATGTCTGCCTTCAACCCTTATTGTGAAGATGGGTAAGATGTCAATATTTAGTTGGATGACACATTTATTTCTGTATTTAACTTCAAATTTTTTTTATTGTATCAAATGATTTTGTTAACTACTTTGCTTTGTTTGCAGCTCAAGTTGTTTTTTATTGAATTTATCAGAAACAATTTAATACTTAAAAGTGATTTCCTCCATGTAGGAAGTTTTCTCAAATGACATTTGATACTCAAACTAGCTTGGCTCTTTTTCGATCATTCTCAGCAACTGATTATGTTGCTGCTCAGCGTCTTAGGTGAGCTGCAACACACTTCTGCACCCTGTACCATTTAGTTTGGTACTATCAATCACTAATTATGTTGGACTAATAACTGTAAATACTGGAAGCTGTTCTGTGCCAGACACAGATGCTTCCTATTTCTATACAGTATATTTTTCTGTATGTTCTTCTTATTCTCTGAAAAGTATTGAACTATTCTTGAAGTTGATCATGCTTTGAAGGTTCATGCTGGTTTAAGGAAGTGGCTTGAAAAACATGTGAGATGATCAAGTTGTTGCATCAACTAGGCTCATTTATGGAGGTACACTCATTCTTCTTATTTGCTTTAATTCTTTGTTTTTCAATTGTTCTTGGTCAATTTGCTATCATTGCTATCATGAAAGTTAGAATGTTTGTTTCATGTTGCGTTCTTAATTTGGGAGATAAAAATTCTTACATTTGAACAACTTAGCAAGCAACTGATGGACATTTGTTTGTTTATATATTAATTGAAATTACAAACAATTGCTGTGATATGATAACACCTTTCAAATCATTCTATTAGCCTGTTAAAAAAAACAACGATATCATTCAGTTAGTTTGGTCCTGTTGAATTCTTATGCAAGGAATACAATTTTTGGCTTTACTAAAGAAAAATGCAAAATAATGTAGGCTATGAACATTATTTATTTCTTGATATAAAAATCATATTCCCAAGCAGGCAGTGTTGATGCATTAGTAGTATGGAGAAGAGGAGTCAAATATTTTGTTCTCTTCATGTTCACCGATACAATAATAGACCGATTCGGTTTTATAAAGCTCATCCTGCAATTGCAAGGAAAAATATCAAGAGTAAGAATTGGTAACAACAAAACAAAACAAAATGATAAAATATATATATAAATATATACATAAATAAATAAATGAATATATAATAAATTAAAAAAACTGCCTAGCGCCTAGCCGCTTAAGCTCCGCTAACAAGGCCTAGGCGCTAGACACCCATCGGCCGTCCGACTACCGCCTAGCGACTTTTAGAACATTGAGCGGCCTAAAGGTTTCGGGGACCGGAACTTCCATGATGGCCCTAGAGAAGGGGGGTCTGCTTGGACGGAACTTATTGGTCCGTTGTTCTTCTTCGGGATTGATCTTGTTGAGGCACCTCTCCATCTCGTAAAGACGGCGGTGGACCGAGTCATCCTTCCGGTCGGATCTAGTCGACCCTCGGGACTCTCGTTCATGAGTGGCGATATGGCGAGGACTAGGCGCAAGCTGATCCTGACTCGTGGCAATATTAAGAGCTCGCAGAATATATTCTTTGAAGTTCTGGAGCTCGGCCTGAGTGACTGGTACCCCTCTAGCTTGGCGGTCCTCTGGTGCGGCTCGGCTTATTGGAATGACTTCTCCACCGACGACGTGAAGGGGACTCTCTTCGCCTCCTCAAGAGAGGACATTTTCTGGTCATCGGCCTGCGGGAGGTCCGGACTCTCGTGGCCCCTGGGCGCTCGGGTTGAGGGACTTCCTCAAGGGCTCGTCTTTCATTCAAGCGAGTTCGGAGGTTAACTCCTTGCTGACGGTTAACAATTATTCGACGGAGATCCTGCGCGGGAGGACTTTTGAGAATCCATAAAGTCAGTTCAAGGATTGTGGACCGAGCCATAAAGTCAGTTGCTTTGGTCGCCTTCGACAAGAGCCCCCCGGGGCAGCCCCCCGTGATCCTGGAGGGGCCTGCTGAGGAGGAAGCTGTTGAGAAAGGGGTTGTTCAAGCTACGATCGTTGAACTTGTTGGTCGAGTTGAAAAGTAACATCATGGAGTGGAGGAGGGGGAAGAAGAGGAGTGGCTCTTCGGCTGGAAGCCGTTGCTTTTCCTTTCCCTTTCGGAGGCATGCCTTGGAAACTAACTTCACCGGTGAAGGCTGGATTGTTTTTTCTGTTCCCACAGACGGCACCAATCTGTTGCTGCTAATTTTGGTGTGGGAGCAAACAGATGAATTTGTGGATCCTTTTGGAAACAAATAAGGCAAACATGTTGACTTCTGACCGGTGTTTGACTGTTTCTCGCTGCTGCCGTAAATCTGCAAAAAGTTCGATACACCGGGATGGATCCCGACGACGAACCCTCCGACGCTTTAGTCAGTAATCAGGAAGATTATGAAAAAGCGCTTTTGTGAAAAAAATATTGATTACCTTTTTTATGGTGGGGGGAGGGGTAATTATAGTCGCCTTTAGAGACAGTTTAGAGATAATCATTTATCTCTATGTCCCGATATTTATGGATAAGATGTAGAGTTTAAATCGTTTCATGATAAGAGATTTGGTTTAAACCGTCTCTTAGAGATAATCATGAATTTGGATTACTCTTCAAATGACCTGGGTTGGTTTGTGACGGGCTGCCACCCATACCCAATAGGACATATCCATTTTTGGATTATTGGGCTTTGAAGAAAGACTCAGTTCCCATTTCAGACCCGTTTGTGGTGGAAATTACCGTTTTACCCCTGAGAACTTTAAGATTCGTGCCCGATTTGAATGGTCCCGATTTAGTTCTATTTTTACCCATATCTTTAATATAGCTCCGACTTAAGATTGTGTAATTGAGATTGATTAGTTGATTGCTGTCCACAAGAAACACACAACTCTAAAGCTCTATTTACACTACTAGAGATAAAAATATGCATAATTTAAGAAAAATCTCATCATTCCACATCATACAACTATGGATGAGTATTTATGTTTGCGCCGCATGCTTATTTTTATTTCATATCTATTATTCATTAAACTAGATGCAATGAAGGAATAAAGGACTCTAAATAGCTAAAATTATTGAGGATAATATGTGCATCATACATTCTGGAAAGTTTAATTCAGTTTGGGCCCACATCAACAGAGCAGCGCTGGAACACGTGGGGAGTGTCCACCATTATAAGTTCATTTTAGGATGTTATTCTAATGCTTAGAATGGGAAAAAGAATATCAAAGAAGTAGCATAACAAAATCTCTGAGCCTTGACTATATAAATTTATACTTCGCTATAGAAAGACAAAAAAACACAGCAAAAAGATAATGGTAAGACAAAAAAACACAGCAAAAAGATAATGGTAAAACTAGTCGTTCTACTATGTGTAATTGGATCCCACTTCACACACAAGATATAAACCAATCTAAAAACAAAACTGCTTAAGCGCATCTGCAGTACTAGACCATAAGAACTAGAACAGAAAAGGAAGAAACCAACCTTTCGTAATTGGCGTGCATTTTCGATGATAGCACGCAGTTTTGGCTCTGACAATAAGGAGCTGGCAGTGCCACCAGGAACTATTAGTTTCTTCTCGTTCAATTTAGATACTGGTACAGGATCAAAATCCACAAAGACCTCCCTGTGTAAAGTGATGTTAGAGAGCAAAAAATATCGTAACACGATAATGCTAATAAAATCTTTCCCTAGGGAAGAGGTACCTAAATATGTGCCTCTTACTGAGTATAGTTGGCCATGTAAGCTCAGCTAATGCACCGGATAATACGAGCAACTCAAAAAGTTTCCTGATAAAAAAATTTCAATGTTAGGAACCCACAATTTTGTTTATTAGTTGCCGGAATATATCAAACTTACTTATTTTTGAACAAGCACTTGAACGAGGAAAACAAATTAAATACCTGTCATTGTGAACAGGAACACCCCATTCCTCATCGTGAAAGACAGCATACTGTGGATCTGTAAGAACAAAAAAATTGGGTTTATATATCTTCAATATTGGTTTGAAAAACAAAAAAAGCAAAATTTTTAAATATCGGGTCTTCAAGCAGTAGATATCCTATAATTGGCCATACACCACATAATAAAATATGTACTTCACAAACTCATAAGCATGCAAGAAACAAAACAGTATATTTTTTCCCCTAACCAAAATAGTACATTATGTTGGTGATGTTCATTAGGTACTGACATTTAACCCAGTTCAACAAGGCTCATTGTAATTAAACACATAAAGATTCCAAAATGTGCAGGGAGATGCTTAATGAGACATAAACAACATATTTAGAAGTATAGTGACAATTTTGAATACCCACATGAGAATGAAGCTACTTGTCCCAACTTAAAATAATCAATTGTAAAAAGGACAGTATCTGTTTTTCATGAGAAATATAGATATCAGTAGGAAGCACAAAAACAAACTCATTGCAGAAACCACCCTCCTATCCAGCAAGTGGCCATACTATCAATCCAGACACGCAATCTACTAAACACAGCAGCCAGAATTTACTTAGTATGGTACAGACACACGTATAGGTTTATCATTACCCTTAAATGCTACGCAGATTACATGTACCGACATTTGAGTGCTGAAGATGTAAAGGGTGCAAAACGAATCATATGTTGAGCAGATGTGGGTGTTGCTGTCTTTGAACTAGTCTTCTTCTTGCAAATACAGATCTGAATTCAGATCATGCTCGCATAATTTAACTCAATAGCCATATTTCATAAAAACAGATCAAAATATGAATTGAATATGGTTCCTGATGGGATATTTTAAATAATACTAGTGATGTTTATGAAAACCAAGAAACGTTTACAATTCTGTTCATTTTTACATAAAATATGAAGAATATGTAAGGTAATATTAACTATTTATTATAGTGGTATGGTGTTTACAACATGTTCACTTATGTTACAACGTAAATTTGTTGATGGGGATATCTATTTAGACATTTCATATAGTTCACAAACAATTCTAGTATCCATAATTTAAATTAACGAACACTGGAAATTGATATTCTCTAATGTTCAGATACTAAATTGGATTTGGATCGGATTTCCATATCCGGCGAGTACAACACAATGTCAAAACTGAAGTATCCTAGAACTCAAAATAATAGAATTATCAAACATGGTAATATGCTTCTTGTTCATATCTTCAAACATGTTTTACATGCTTCACATTTAAATCTTCAAAATATGTTTGCCCTTCTAGTAAGGCATAATAAAAAGGAGCGTAGATTTCGTAGGAATATGGTTTCCCAGGATTTTACTAGTGGCGTCGCATATTACAGAACATCATTTTGTTGAAAATGTCAACACACTGGGCTGATCAGTAAATGCATTAACGTGATACGTATTCTTCACCAATATGTTGACTGACTTATGAAGCAGGTAAGTAACAATTTACTCGAGTTATCACTAATAATATAAGCCATAGACAAGAGGAATATGGTAACATGGAATAAGCATGTCACAGTACAAAATATCTCTTTATGCATATTTTTATATACTAAACTAAAGTTACGGTATACTATATAATCATATATCATGGTGTTGATTATATATACCATTTATCACATATACAAGATATGTATGTATTCTCTCCGACTATAGTCTCTTGATATGGGTAAAAGCCGTAATTGACCCCCGCCCTGCGAATCTCGCACGAATCACAGAGCCCTTTGGGGCTTAAAGAGCCCGTCAAACAAAGGGCTCATACCAAACCCGCTCCACGGGCCTTCCGCAGGCCAAATTGCATACCTCCAGTCATCCAAGTCTCTCGCATGCCTATCATGTCAGTCATCCCGTCGATTACACCACAATCAACCCCCCCCCCCCCCAAAAAAAAAAAACTGGGATTTGATTAACACCAGATCTAATATCGACAAGGACCCTATGACCGGCCGAGAATCTCTCCATAACGGACTCTTCAAAGACCAATAAATACTACTGCTCTGGCACTGTTACAAGGTAATCACTCTTTTTGCAACAGAACCCCTTCCCCTGAATTGTTGTCTTCTAACTTAAGCATCAGGGGTCTGTCGCCGAGAATACTCCCAATGTTTAGGCTTCTTTTTGCAGGTCGGCATGTCGGCTCCTTCCCAACCAATCCACTTGATTTCCCCTCAGATACAGAACGAAGGTCAGGATTACGGTCATTGTCCCGAATACAAGAACTCACATTATCTATTGTTCCCGCACCCAAAAAACAACCACAACAGATTGGCGTTGTATTTGGGATACAATCAGTCGATCATACTCCGTTTCGAGTTCTAATCCAAAGTAATTTACTCTCACGACACCTAAAGCCAAGAAGACCGCCGCTGCGGGGGCCAATTCCGAGCACATCTCCTTCTATCGCGAAGCAGGTCAAGCAACCTGCAGTAGATGACCTCCTTACGTCATCAACAACCGGCCGAACCAAGGCGACCTCCGAAACCAGCTTAGTCGTTCGAGACGCAAAGCTAGACCGTCGAACCCGGCTCTGATCCGCAGTGTTCATCGATCCCAAAGCCGAGATCAACGACACAGTCAATCTCCAAGGGACCCCCGACACCCTGACGACCATGGAGGTCACGTTACCCGTGCCGAGTTCTGAGCGTTCCAGGCCGAGGTCCTACGAACGTTCTGAGGAAGAATCCGGGCTGAACGACGTTTAGATTAGGAACAAATCGAGGTTTCTGGAGGAGAAGAATCTCACGGGTCGACCAAATCCGAGAACCAGCAGGATGATGTCCGAAAACGTCTCCAAGAGATGGAAGACCGCCTTGCTCGGATAGCCGAGAACGGGGGACGATCTAGTCGGGGTCGTCAACCATCCCGACCTCTCTTCTCCACCCGAATCCTTCACGCCCCTATTCTGAGAAACTTCAAGCCTCCCCAGTTTGAGACATGCAACGGATAGACAAATCCTGCTGATCACATAGAGAGGTTCAAAATTCTCATGATAATTCATAGCACCTCGGATCCACTCCTATGTCGTGTGTTCCCAGCTACTCTACGTGGCCATGCTCGGAAATGGCATTCGAAACTCGCCGCCGGTACGATTTTCACTTTCGATCAGCTCGAAGAGAATTTCCTTGCTTATTTCGTGACCAACCGCAGGAAAAAGAAGACGAGCGCTTCCCTTCTGGACCTTAAACAGAAGGACGAAGAGTCCCTCCGAGACTTTGTTCGAAGATTCACTGTTGAAGCCCGGGCGATCTCCTCCCTTGATGTCGGAGTCGCCTCAGTAGCGTTCCGGCAAAATGTCCGCCATGACCAGCTGAAGGCCTCACTATCCAAGAAACCTCCCATCGATTTTTCCAACCTCCTCCATAGGGTCGAGAAATACATCCGAGCCGAAAAAGCTTTGCATCCCGACGGTTGGAAAGAGACTCCGGCGAAAGGAAACAGGAAGGCGAACGAGTATGAGGCCACGAAAAAATTGCAAAAGGATCCCAATGGCCAAAGGCGTCCACCTCCGGTCCCCCGGTACGAGAAGTTCACCCCGCTCACTACGAGCATCTCGGCCATCCTCATGGAGATTGAGGACAAAGGGATAATCAAACATCCTCCCCCCCATCCAAAGATTCCACTGTCGGTTTCATTAGGACCACGGCCACGAGACCGACAACTGTCAGGCTCTTAAGGAGGAGATCGAAGCACTCATACAGAAAGGCTACCTTACCGAGTTCACTCATAATACAAGGCGAGCCTCCCCTCCTCGCAGGGTGGACAAGCGTCCGAAAACGTGTCCCTGACCAGAGAGAGCTGATGGGCTAGTCATTCTCCACTGCGTCCACGGTGGACCCATGGCAGGAAACTTGAACACCTCCCACAAAGCTTTCATGCGAGAAGTCAACGCAGTCCACCACCAACCACCCCCTTAGGAGCGGGGGCTACTGGTCTTGTTCTCCATCGAAGATCTCGAGGGAGTCCAACTCCCACATTGAGATGCCCTCGTCATCACCCTCGCTTTAGCCAATCACGAGGTTTGCCGCATCCTTGAGGACAATGAGAGCTCAAAGAACATTCTATTTCTGGCAGCCTTTGAAGCCCTAAAACTACCCAGGGAAAGGCTAAAGCCAGCGGGGTGCACTCTCCAGAGGTTCTCAGGCACCCCCGTCCAGATAGAGGGAATTGACCCTCAACATTACTACCGGGCAGGCTCTGGCCTCCCAAACCGAAGATATGGACTTCATGGTGGTAAATATTCAATCCGCCTACAACGCTACCCTCGGTTGACCCGACCTCGCATCCCTCCAAGCAGTACCCTTAGATACCACATGAAGATGAAATTCCCACCGAACGTGGGGTCGGAGTCGTCTGAGGTAATCAGTAGGCCGCCCGAACCTGCTATATGGCCGCTAGGGGGCAGTAGTCTTGCCCCTCGACGCAGTCGAGCTCCTGAAAGAAGTACGACCGGCTCAAAGCCAATCAATGAACTGGAAGAGGTCCCCATCTCTGAAGACGACTCGTCCAAGTGGTTCCAAATGAGTTGATCCCTTCCTCAGGACCTAAGATGAGATATCATCGACTGCGTCCGTCGAAGTCGGGATTTATTCGCATGGGTGCACTCGGATATGCCTAGAATCTCCGAGGATCTTATAATGCATAGGCTGAGCGTCCACCCGAACTCCAAACCACTGCAACAACGGCATCGCAAATTCGCCCTTGATCGGTAGCAGGCAGCTAAGGAAAAAGTACAGAAACTCCTCCCCACCAAGTTCATTCAAGAGGTGACCTACCCAGAGTGGCTGGGCAACGTTGTGATGGTCAAGAAGCCAACAAAAAGTGGAGGATCTGCATCGCTACATGGATCTCAACAAGGCATGCCCGAATGATCCCTTCCCCCTTCCGAGCATTAATGCCCTCATTGATGCAACATCCGGGTACAAGCTTCTCAGTTTCATGAACGCTTTCTCGGGTTACAACCAAATCAGGTTATACCCTTCAGACATCCCCAAGACAGCTTTCGTGACCGACCAAGGGCTATATAGTTACCGCGTCATACCCTTCGGGCTGAAGAACGCTGGAGCAACTTACCAGACTCGTAAAACCAGGTCTTCAGAAATCAAATAGGTCGGTTCATGCAAGTGTATATAAACGACATGCTCGTCAAAAGCCTCAAAAGTCGGGATCATGTGAAAGATCTTGAAGAAGCATTCGGGGTCCTTCGATCCCACATGTGGCTAAAACCTTCAAAGTGTGCCTTCGGTGTAACGTCTGTAAAGTTACTCGGTTCATGGTCAGCCAACAAGAAATAAAAGCCAATCCTGAAAAAATTCTGGCCATACTAGACATATCCCCTCAAAAAAATGTCGGGAAAATACAACGCCTCACAGGTCGGTTAGCAGCGGCCGCTTTCTTTCGAAATCCAGAGAGAAGTCACTGTCGTTCTTCAAAGTTCTCAGAGGAGTTAAAAACTTCAGAGAGGGGGGGCTCAATAGCAAGCCTTCGACCAGTTAAAGGCATACTTGGCCAATCCCCCGCTCCTCAGTAAACCCGAGCCGAGCGAAGTTCTATCTCTATACCTGGCTGCTTCCGAGCAGGAACTTAGCTTGTCTTGGTTCGGGAGGAAAGCGGATCGCAAAAGCCAATCTATTATGTCAGCAAGATCCTCCGCGACGCCGAGCTCAAGTTCTCGAAAGTAAAGAAGAGGACTAGTGCACTTGTGATGGCGGCAAGAAAGCTTCGCCCATACTTCCAGACCCACTCCATTCAAGTCCTTACGAACCAACCCCTCAAGTAAGTGCTCCATAAACCCGTGACGTCAAGTCGTTTGATCAAATGGCCCTTCGAGTTGAGTCAGCACGACATCAGCTATAAGTCCCGAACTGCAATCAAGGGTCAAGCGCTCACCGAATTTATAATCGAGTGTACCATTTCCGATACATACAAAGTCCGGGAAGACGATCCAGAGTGGGAACTTTATGTTGATGGGTCGTCCTGCAAAGGCGGGAGCGGGCGAAGTCATACTTAGGTGCCTAAAAGTCTTCGTTCTCCAATACTCTCTTCGACTTTCCTGCCTCCAACAACGAGGCGGAATACGAGGCAATGATCCCAAGACTCCTCTTCGCCCCATAAAGCAGAAGCCAAACACGTAATATAGCGACTCCCAGCTGGTCGTCATTCAGATTTTCGAGGAGTACAAGGCTTGTGATGCCCTAATGATCATATACCTGGCACGCGTTCAATTTCCTCTCTCGAATTTTCGGGGAGCAACAGTGACCCGAATCCCTCAAGAACAAAATACCCAGGCGAACGCTCTCTAAATTGGCTTCTTCCTCCTTCAAAGGATTACATCACACTGTCTTGGTGGATATGCTCCTAAAACCCAGCATCGAAGCAGTCGAACTGCCCGAACTCAACTTCATCGACCCACCCGTGCGGGACGACAACATGGACGGACCCAAATTTGAACTTCTTAAGGGTGGGTGAACTAACGCAAGATTCATCCGAAGCCAAAAAGGTTCGGGCCCGTTCAGAGAGGTTCACACTCATAGACGGCACACTATTCAAATGCTCATACAGCAAGGCGGACATGAGACCTTATCTCCGTTGCCTAAATCCTGAGGAGGCCAAATACGCGTTAGAAGAGATGCACGATGGAATCGGCAGCTGCCACATGGGCAGCAAAACACTTGCAAGGAAAATACCAATCACTAGTACTATTAGCCAACCCTCCTCCAAGATGCTCAGGACCTTGTGAGAAAATGCAGCCCTTATCAAAGGTACTCCTCCATTCGACATGCTCCCCAAGCCGAACTGAAATCACTGGTCTGTCTGGTCCTCTTTGCTATGTAGGGGGTGGACCTGGTCGGCCCTTTTTCAAAAGCGACTGGCCAGAGGGGCTTCTTCATCGTCGCCATAGACTATTTTACCAAGTGGGTCGAGGCAGAACCCCTCGCCACCATAACCAAGCATCAATCACACCGATTCTTTCGGAAGAACATCATTTGTCGATTTGGTATCCCTCGGATTCTTTGTCACTGACAATGGCACCCAGTTCGCCGGCAAAAACTTTCACAAATTCTGTGCTGACATAGGGATCCAACAAAGGTTCTCTTCCATCTCGCACCCCTAGTGCAATGGCCAAGCTAAGAACGCCAACAAACAGATCCTGGATGGACTGAAGAAATGCCTAGACAACTCCCGAATGGCCTATGGGTCAAAGAGTTACCGAGCATGCTGTGGTCCCACCGAACCACTAAAAGAATCCCAACAAGTGAGTCCCCATTCAACCTAACTTTCAGAACCGAAGCAGTCATTCCCTTAGCGGGCGGTCTCCCCTCTCCACGCATCATAAGCTTCGCTGAATGTTTCAACACAACAGGCCTAATGGCCAACTCAACCTCCTCGACGAGGTACACGAAAAGTCAGCTATCAGAAGGAACATCTACCAACAAAGAGTTGAGAGCTTCTTTAATCAGAAAGTACGACCGACCAACATAAAAAAGAGCGACCTTGTGCTCTGATGGCTTGCCATCTCCTAACCCACCAAGAAAGCAAAACCCGCTCCAAATTGGAAAGGTCCTTATAAGGTCTCCAAAGTGGTCCATCTAGGGACCTACCGACTCGAAGACTTGGGGGGCAAGGCAGTCAAGAGAACTTGGATACAGAGCACCTGATTAAGTTCTGTGAAAGCCCTTAAAACGAAGCAAATGTAATAAGCGCCAGCTTTCAGTGACCACCGAATAAAGTTGTTTTCAGTTTCGTCAATCAATCTTTGTCTACTTTTTTCAAAACAAAATCTAAACCTCGGAAAGAGTGCCTCGACAGAGCACCTCGACTTTGAGTCCTACACAGTTCTCACTGCTAAGTCTAAACCTCGGAAAGAGTATCTCGACAGAGCACCTCGACTCTGAGTCTTACGCAGTTTTCACTGCTAAGTCTAAATCTCGAAAAGAGTGCCTCGACAAAGCACCTCGACTCTGAGTTTTATGCAGTTCACACAGCTAAGTCTAAACCTCAGAAAGAATGCCTCGACTCCAAGTCTTACGCAGCTCTCACTGCCAAGTCTAAACCTCAAAAAGAATGCGTCGACAAAGCAATTCGACTACGAGTCTTACGCAGTTGTCACTACTAAGTCTAAACCTCGAAAAGGGTGCCATTACAGAGCAGTCTTACGCGGTTCTCACTGTTAAGTTTAAATCTCGAAAAGAGTACCTCGACTCTGAATACTATATGGGGTTTTCTCTGCTACATCTAGAGCCCGGTAATCGCCCCGACCACAAACTTAACGCAGAACTCTCAACTGCCACGAATTCAACATCTCATATCTCAACAAAAACAGGTCTTGGTATAACAAAAATATTTTATCATTTCAAGACGGTTACTGTAACGCCCCGCACTCAACTCGTACGCATACAATTAACTAAATTCTAGCCACGCCCACCACAGGCTGCCTCAAAAAGGTGTCCGGACAGTTGGGTAATCCTTTATCATGGGCTTCCTAATATACACCCTTTTCTTCCCTTTTGTACAACCGATATGGGAGTATTTTTCCCAAGGTCAACCCGGTCAAGCCACACACACACTTCTTCATTCTTTCTTTCTTTCATTTATTCCATCATTAATGCATATGGTCCATAAGCCATCTCATAGGCTACTATCACCATTAATTCTTTGATCATACCCATAGGATCTTCTATAGGCCAACATCTAATACCAACCACATCTTCCTTTCTTTTCCTTCTTCCACGTCACCATCCATCCCACTCTTTCTTTCTTTTTCTTCTAATTCTTATATACTATATATATATACTATACTATATACTTAGTATATATACTCTTCGAGAAATACGGGGTCTCACAGTTACAGTGGGCGGTGTTCAGTCGGCGTTCGGCAAACTATATCACAAAATAAAAAACTAAGGTGAGGGGGGGCTCCTCCTTAGAAGTCGGATGAGTATCGTCACCCCTAAACCAACGAAATGTCGGCTGGATTCGTAGGCTAAACCTCCTTCGAGGGGATACGAGCGTTCTCATCTGCTAAGCCTCCAGAGGCAGACCCCACACCGGTCCCTAGGTCGGAAGGAGTCTCGCCAGAGTTTCGGGGGAAGTAACAAAATACGAAACATACTCGAGAATGCCAAGATCGAAACCAGGATAAATCCGTCAGATACGGTCGACGGCTTGCTAAAAACCGTGCTTCTCCCCTCAAGAATCTGAACCGCAGCGCCTATAAGTTCTGACTGCACCTCGGTTAACCGGCGTTCCTGTAGTACCCCGTATTTTTAAATACTATTTTTGAGATTTGAAAATGAATTAAAATGATTTTCTGAATATTTATCTTTTACACGTGCAAATATTTTTGGTGTAAATATCCAATTTTATATTTTTGATAAATTCTCCTACTTATAATGGAGTACATTCTAAATTTTGGGATTTTTCTGAATAAATAAACTATTTTTATAAATACCTCGAAAGAGATGAGCTTTTATGTAAAAAGCCGTTTGGATCTCAAATAAATAATGAAAATTCATTTTTTACTGATTTTTGGGCTTTCCATGGTCATCTTTGAAATTAAAATATATTTAAATTTTATTTAGAGTCGATTTAGTAAAGATTTAAACAAGTATGGTGTTTTTGCACATACGGAATTTATGTTGGATCTTGTGCAAATGTTTTCCTGAAAAGTAAAAGTTAGATATTTTTATTGAAAAATATAATATGTATTATTAGATATTATTTCTGGATTTTCTGGATTTTTACAAATATTTTATGATGTATTTGCAAATATTACAAAAAAGAACTTTGGTGCAAAATTGCCACCCTGAGTCAAACCCGAATTTTCTTTATTTTCTGGGCTGTTTTGGATTGCTGGAAAACTCAGTGGTAAAAGGATTTGATTGGGTTTTGATTTACTTAACTTATTTTAACTAAGAAAGGTTTATATATGTAAAGTAATAATTGTTAAAGGATTATTTTGCAAATGTGTTTCAAAACCCTAATTCCTCTATTCCGAGTATTTAAAGGAGGTGGAGTGCAGCCGTCTTTCGCTGCATAACAAAAAGGTTTATTTGTTTTATTTTTCTTGGAGATTGAAAGAGAAGGGCTTTGATTATTCTTCATTAATTCGATTAGATTCTTCATTTGAGGTGAGTGACATAATTATTTTGTGTTGTTTTATGGATGTTGTATGTGAGTGACATGTTTGTTTTCTTTTATTTTGTGTATGTTGTATGGGAATGACTTGTTTGTTTCCTTTTGATTTGTGTATGTTGTATGCGAATGATATGAATATTTTGATTGATCTTGGATGTTGAATTCCATATATTAGAAAGCATGCTAGGGTTTGGTATGAATATGTATGTTGAATGGATGAAAATTGGATCTTTGAGAATAACCCTAGATACTTGCATGTGAATGATTTTAGATTGTTGGAGAATCTAATATAAATTGTAAGTAGGCTAATAATGTTGGATTATTGCTGATTTGATCGAGTATGATGGACAATATGCATTAATTAATTAAAGATGAGATTTTTGGACTATTGGTGAGTTGGATGAATACAACTTGGCCATGTTAAGGATGAATTTGTTTTTGTTCATAAATCAACTATAGAGAATAGTTGAGATTGAGTTGAGGAATTTTGAGAATGAATAATGGTTTAGAGGACCATATTTTGAGAATTTGAGTTATGATGATTAAATTTGGGAATTTATACATTTTGGATTTAATTTGGGAATTTGTGATTTTGTGAAAGATGTTGTTCGAATTTGGATTTCTCAAATGCCAAGTCTAAATCTGAATATTTTGGTATTGATATGGTTTGGAATATAAAACAAAGTTATTTGATGTATGATTGATTTATTATTAAAACTCTAGTTTTGATATATGCACACATTCATGTTTCATTTTGAGAGAATTTATCAAAAGCTATTTTTATCAATCCAAGTGATTATGATTGGTTTTTATGGATCTTTGCATATTCTATAAGTTGTATTTGATCATATCAGAAATATACCTTTAGAGATTTCGTTTTGTAAAGTAAATCTTTGTAACGGTTGAATTGTGTACAACCAAAAGTATGCAGTCTGTAGGTCGACAGTCGACTGGTATGACTTCTCAGTCGACTGGCACGACCCGGCTGCTGTTTTCAATAGTATTCTTGAAATTTGATTCTGGACAGTCGACCGATGACTTTTACAGTCGCCTGGTATCACTCAAATTATTTTCTCGAAGTTATTGTATTTTTCACTCTGGACAATCGACCTATACCCTTTACAGTCGACTGCTATACAGACTTATTTTTCCTAAAATTACTGGATTTCTCTCTGGACAGTCGACTGGTGAGTTTTACAGTCGACTGTAAATACCTAGATTTTATTTTCTTAAAGATGTTAGTTTTCACCCTGGACAGTCGACTGAAGACCCTTTGCAGTCGACTGGTTCTGATGCTTTTCCCGAGTTATTCTGATGTTCTTTTAAATGACTAATTCTTTAAATATTTTTGGATCTATAATTTACTATTCCAATATTATTGTTTCTACAGAACATATGTTTTCAAGATATTTTATTATTGGATTTGGATTCTGGAAATTTATAAAGATTTGGATTTTTGTTAATTGGAGAGGTTTCTCCCTTTGATCGTTTTGACGATGGATTAGTGAGTTTTGGTCTTATTGAGATCTCTAGGAGTTGAGTGAGAGTCCTGTGAACCGGCAGTTGAGATTTGTTGAGTTAGACCTGGGGAGGTCTTGGTTTAGTTGATGTTTAGTATTTAAGTCCGGCAGAATACACTAACTCTAGAGATGAGGATTTTTTGTGGGGGACAGGCACTAGTGGAGATGTGATGGAACTTGGGAAACGTAAGTATAGGCTCATGGTTTGTTTAGTCCAACGGATGCGTTCCAGGACTGTTTGTTGTTCTGTCTCGAGAGAGCATTTGTGTGTTCGCGTGTCGAGGGTCTGCAGGCCTATTCATGGAGCATGCAGGGTGCATTCGCGTGTCGAGGGTCGGCAGGCCTACTCACAGAATGTACCTGGTGTATCTGCACGTCGAGGGCCTTGCAAGCCTATTCGTGGGGTACACGGGTTTGGGAGAGGATTCTCCAGTTGTTATTTTTGAGCTATCACATGATGCTTGCGCGTCGAGGGCTGTGGTGCCTATTCGCGGAGTATTCTGGATCTTGTTTCCCATCACCGTAGTAGGATTAGTTGCATAGCGAAGGGTTATCCCTATAAAGTGGAGATCGTTAAGGGCTTGCACCGGACCAATGTACTATGGAATGCATAGAATCCGACAAGTATGCATTAGAGAGTCAGCATATAGATTGTGTTTTCTTGACTTGGTTTTATACTTGTATTTTCCTGTTTTCCTACACTAGACACTTAGTCTAGCTTCACTTGTTGTTTTCATTCCATGATGTTTTTATGCTATACTTGTTATTTCTCATTCATTTATTATTGTTGTTAATACATGTTGTTGATGACTCAGTGTTTATGATTTAATTATGTTGCTTGTTTTTATGTCACTCACACCTTTATGGCTGACCCCTTTAATTTTGGGGGTTAGGGATCATCTCTAGCCTCATGTGTTACAGGTTGTTACTTAGAGCTTGGAGGTTTGGATGTTTGAGATAGTTTTGAGATAAATTGATATAATAGAGCTTTTGTGTAAAATTTGTAAAAAAAATGTTGTAAAAAGAAAGTTTGTAATTCAAGGTGTTTTGTATTCCGCTGTGTTTGTAAATGTTTGTTGTAATAAAAGTTTGAAATAAAAATTATCTGTGTTTTTGGGCTATGTGTACTATTACATTGAAGTTGATGCTGGGAATTGTGCCACGAAATTTTCTAAGATATTATATTAGAAATTCGGGACGCTACAGTTCCAGCACCTCCTTCTCGTTCAGCAACATCCCAGAGATAGAATGCCCTTCGCCCGGCTCTACCAACTTCTCCTCCAACTCCTTCACCTTCCTTTCCAAGGCCTCAACGCGCCCATGCTCGTCCTGGCACCTCTTCTTGTACCGGTCCACTTTCTGAGTCGCACGACCGAGCATGCACCCATACTGGCTCTTCATTTCGGCCTCAAAGAGGGCAGCCTGCCAGAAAAATTTGGGAAGTTAGCAACAAATCATTCGCACTTGGAATACAGCATAATGGACAACTTAACGAGACGACCCCCTGAGAAAATCGAAAGAAATACGATTCCACAGTCTTTTGGGCGAGGATCTCCCGATCCTACGGAGGAGCCAGAGTCTCCACCACTTGGGCCGACCGCGGCTCCATGACAGAGTCAAACTCCTTCACAGACAAGTGAGAGGGCAGAGTCGAAGACCTGCCCAATCCAGTGGCCCTTAATGTCCTCTTGCTCGACTGACCCCTTGGGAACCCCTCAGGATCATGGATCAGCGAAGTCTTGGATCGTGTAAGGAACTGCCCAGAAATTGATGCCCCGACATTTCTCTTGCCCTTAAGGTTGACTGTTGTCACCCCCAGAGGCTTCGACGCCGAAGCAATTGTCACACCGGCATCTGCGAAGAGAAGCATATGACAGACAAGGCAACACGCTAACACAACAAAACAAGAGAGGGAGAACTTACATGAGCCGCCAAGACTACCTGCCGCGTCCAACCTTTCCTCCAACATCTGCATCAGTCGATGCAGGCACCCTTCTCAAAGATCATCAAAAAACTCGACGCTTTCTTCAGGGGTCAAGTCGTGGATTGACGGGAGACCCTTCTTCAGCACGCCCTTATACTACCATTTGGTAGGGATATTCCAAGGTTTGATATTGCGAGCCACAAAGTACTTCTGCTTCCAACCCTTGATAGAATCAGGATGACCATGCACCACTTGGTACCCCCGACTAGGCGAGATGTACCAGCGGTATGGGTGAAGTGGCAGCACTTTAAAACCCAGACACACCTGAAAATACTTCAGGCGGAGGGGAACCCATTTCTCATGGCACACCATTATGAAACTCATCAGTTGCTTCCAAGAATTCGGCGCATACTGCGTAGGGCTCAAGTCTTCCCGGTTCAGCACCACCTTCACAAAAGGATGACGGGGGGAAGCACAAGCCCGAGTGCAACATATCCATGTTGATCATGCAGAACTCCCTAGAGAGATTAGCATTCAACAGAAGATCAGTGTTCGGAAGCATCAGCTCAACCTGGGGAGGGACGCAATAGACCCTCCAAAGCGACTCAAGGTCGTTCGAAGCTAGGGCACTCTTCATCCCGACCACATTAGTCACCGACCTACTCGGCAAAGGTAGTAGAACGTCGGGGCAAAATTTGTCCTCATGGTCATCGGGATACGTTCGGACTGACTCCGAGCGGCTGGACAACCGAGTTGGTGACGAACAAGGCCTCACCATGGGAAACCTTAACCTTCAGGGACAATTCGACATCGATAAGCTCAACCTCTGACACCACCCCTAAGAGTTCATCCAAGGTCCACTTTTTCTCCACGGGCCGATCCTCGCCTTCTTGACCACCGATACCCCCCCCCGACATTCGGGGTAAGCCTCGGGTGTCTTCCAAGCTAGGCTGCAGGTTCAAAAGTCCTCTTTCTTGTGGAGGATAACGACCTGAGGAACTTGTGGTCGATCTATCCAACGAAGATCTAATCCCCGATCCACTCCGGTCACCTGAAGAAGACGAGCTGCTAACCACCACGGTCGACATTCTCAAAGCAGCAATTTTTCGAAATGGAACTCCAGGTGCAAAGAAAACAAACCCCCCCAAATCGGCAAGGAGCAGATGTAAAAATTATTTTTAATATGCACGTGCTTTGCACGAAAAAAACTATGTATTTTATTTTCTAAAGATATGCACATATTTACTCTCATTATCACAATTATATTAATCTTTTAAATAAAAAACCCATAGGCCTAAATCTCTCTAAAAGCCCAATAGAAAATTCATTAATTAAAAGAGAAGCAACTAATTAAAAGAAAAAATCATTAGTTAATCTACATTTTTTAATAAATATTTTTTAATCCTACACATGTCATGTAACAACATGTACAAAATAAATAACAAATAACTAAGGAGAGTGCACATGTGGGAAATCCAAGGGTTGGCCAATTCATGAAGGAATGAGAAGAGGTGGGGGGTTTGTGTAGTAATGGTGAGTGAGTGATTAATTTTGTTAATGGGTATTTATTTTTGGGTATTGGGTGTCTTCATTCACCCATTTAACCCTATAAATATCACCCCTTTCTTCATAAAATCTTGCACCAAAAATCAAAAAAAAAAAAAAAAAAGATAAGAAAAGAAAGAGATAGAGAGAATTCAGTTTTTGTTCAAGGAGGCTAGGCTTGTGGCTTTGCTTAAGAAGAAGGATAGCATCTCGATGGAGCTAGGAGCAACATCCAAGGAGTTTTCTTCCATTCTTCTTTCTTCAACTAAGGTGGGTGACTTCGTGAACTTTCTAAAATATAGTATCATGCATGTGTAGTAAATTGATATATATAAAATTTGATTATACATATGAGTAATGGTTAATTTATGATGATGATGTTTAGAATGGAAATGCATGCTAATTGATAGATTGTCATATAGATAAGTTGAAATGATGTTGTTTGGGTGCATGGTAATATATTATGATTATATTGAATGAATTGGATATGAATTTGTACACAAAGTTTCTAAATCAAGCAAAGAAATTTTCTGTTTTGAATTTTGTTTGCACATCAGAAAATCATGATTAATAAAACAGTTGGAATCTAGAACTAAAATTTTTATGGGAATATCTTGTATATGTGAATAACATCCCTTTAAAATTTCATAAGATTTGGAGGTCGTTTACTATTTTAATAAAATCTAAACCCAGAACTGGTTAGTAGTTGACTGGTGCTGAAAATTTGCACACATTACGGTTTTTTTTAATTTCAGCATTGTAAATAAAATAATTTGAGAAAAGTTAAAACTAAGAACTTGTAGTATACTTGTTAACCTTTCTGTAAAGTCCAAGAAATCAAATTTTCATAAAGAAATGAATTTTATATGAATTTTGCAAGACTGAACAAGTTGCAGTATTTCGATATTTCGACCTTACTGTATATTTCAAAGAATTTAGAGTTATAGATACAGTATTTTGAGAAAATTTATAACTAAGAAATTGTAGTAGACTTATATACCTTTATTTTGATCTAAAGAACGCAAAGTTTCGTAGAGTATATAATTTCTATGATTTTTACAAATAGCATAAAATGCAGTATTCTGACTTTGTATTTACTGTTTTACAAATGATACTTAAACGAAGTGATTGAGAATATTTTTTCATTGTTTTAAGTTATATTTTGGGAAAATAAATATCATATTCATGTTTAGATGAGATGTGAACTCAAGGAAAATATATATATGATTAAAGATGTTAAGATTGGTTCAAAATAAATCAAAGTAAAATGATGAGATGAATTTTTCAAGGATGAATTTTAAAGAGATTATGTTTTAATCTTAATTAACTTGTATTGAGAAAATTTTGATGAATATGAGAAGTGTATTGTGAAAATGAATAGTTTGAGAATTTACTTAATGATGAATAAATAAGAATAAATGAGAATTCGAATGAAATATGAATACATGAACATGAGTTATAAGGGTATGAGTACCTCAAGTTGTTGAATATGAAAAGATGATTCTAGAGGCTTTGTGAGACCCAGGTACCGGCAAGTGTTGAAAATGATTAATTGAGTTTTGAGAAAGGGCCAGTATGGGCTATCATTCTCAGTGTATGGTTTAAGACCGATAGGAGGGTAAACTAGCTCTAGGTAGTATTATTTATTCATGTTTCAAAAATAAGGACAGACACTAGTTGGTGACATGAAGAAATTAGAGCAAACGTGAGTTATGGACTCCAGAATGATCCTTGAAAATAGAGTCCCCAATATTCCGGAACGATGGACATAAGGACTGCAGAATGATGCACGGAGCAGAAATGATCTCCAGTATTCTGGGACGAGAGCGACGCTCATGGAATACTTGTGCAATGAAGGCTCCATGATGACCTGCTGAGTGAGACGATCCCCAGTATTCCGGGACGATGAACGTAAGGACCACAGAATGATCCACGAAGTGGGATTGGTCTCCAGCATTCCAAGGGCGAGAGCCAATACTTGCAAAGTGTCTGAATCTTGTAGTAGTCATAGTAGTAGGATGCATGGTTTAATTTGAAGTACGTAGGTGTTTGCCCTCGGACCTATGTAGGATGGGGTGCATAGAATCCGAACAAGTATGCATTAGTGTCATTTTAGTATAACATCTGCATTAGGCATTAAGTCATATCATCCACTGCCATGTTTAGGATAGTCACTCTTTACACTTTTATATGCATTCAAGTTTGTGAATGTGATATTTCGTTATAATACAGCATAGAGAGGATCGTTGTTTATAACATTCCGTCGGTTGTAAGCAACTAACATGCCCACAGATTTTCAGTGCAGGGCTTGATTGGATTGGCACGGACTTAAAGACGGTTGATGATAAAGATTATATTCATGATTAAAGCTTCTGTTATTAGAGTTGTATTTCATGTTGTATTTTATTTTAATTTCCGCTGTGTAATTCTGTAATAAACATTGTTGTGTAATAAAAAAAAGTTTTAATTTTCTTGTAAAAATGTACGAATTGAAGTAAAGGATCCTATTATACTACGAATTACATGTAAATGGAATTCTGGGTGTTACAGTAGATTTATAAAAGCAGACTTCGTCATTAACTGTCGGCATGTGCAGTCCCTTCGAATTTTGTGAAATGCGACCTCTGGAATGACTACTGTCACGTGACAACTCCTCGAATCCTACAAAACCCGACAGAGTAAAAGGACACAAGTACAAGAACCTAACATCACCCACTTCGCTAGTACCTAAGCCTGATAGGCATCCCCCTGACGAACACGAGAACCGAAGCAACGAAGGATTCCTTCAGGCTACGATCCACAGGGGCCATAATTCAGGTTCACAGGTCGAAACAATACTCCGACTCCAAGCTTCGAAGACTGCCTCAACGGTAGACACCACAACTCGGCGTGGTCGCCGATGCTTTTCCCACGAGTTATCTACTCCTAGGAAACGATCGACAGCTCATCTCCGAGAGTGGGGGACTCATGATATGGATAAAAGCCGTAATTGACCCCCGCTCTACGATTCTCGCACGAATCATAAAACCCTCTGGGGCTTAAATCACCCATCAAACAAAGAGCCCAAACCAAACCCGCCCCATGGGCCTTCCGCAGGCCCAATCGCATACCTCCAGCCCATCCAGGTCTTTCGCCCGCCGATCATGCCAGTCATCCCGTCGATTATGCCACAATCAACCTGATGAGGACATCGGTTCAAGAGGATTCGGACACTTCTATCAGCGCAGATATCGTCTACGATGGCTGTTCTATTAGCCTAGTATTTTTATTTCAGCACTCTTATTTGTTGTTGGCAATTATAGGCATATGTAGTAGTTTTGCGATTTGCACTCTTTACTTTATGCATTAGAATATTTTAGGGATTTGTATTAAGATTTGTTTTGAGCCTATACATAGGCATCTAGATTAACGAAAAAACAATGCTATTATTGATTAAAAAATATTGTGATTTGAGTTTTACTCTTCATCTTTTTGTGTGAGACATTGATATAAAATTTTAGGATTTGTGATAAGCTCTAAAACTATATCTCAAATCCAATACAAATCTCAAACCCTAATTCCCAATTTTCACAGCCTCCATCTCTCTCCTTCCTCTCTCCTTGTTCCCGACCGAAACTTACGCAGCCCTCGCCACAATCATAGCCCTTGCCATTGCATCACCCTCACCACCCCCAAACTCTCCCTTTCCCCTCTCCTCACCGACCACCTGCATCGCCCTTGACATCCTTCAGTCGACCACCACCGCCACCACTTGCGCGACCACCCTCTCTGCCTGCCACACACTTCTGACCACCTCTCTAGCCGCCACCATTAAAGTCGAAACTCCAAATCTCCAAATCAATTCAACCCAAAACCCTAATCCCTAAATCTCCCCAAATTCGAAACCCTAACCCTAAATCGACTCCCGGCACCACCTCAGGCCGTGGCCCTCCTCTTCCCAGCCACTTCCTAACGGTCCCTCCTCGCTGATCACCTCTGCCACCAACTGCAGCAGCCACCGCCGCCTGCCCAACAGCAACGCCTTCCTCCTCGCTGCTTACCACTAGAGCCACTCGAGCACCAGCGCAACTTTCTTCGAACCCGGTAACCTCTTTCCACTCCTCCATTTATTTGTGATACCATCTATCGTCTCTAGATTATTATTTGATTTATCTATCGCCCACAAATATTGAGTGTGTGCTTCTACTTGCTAATTAGAGTACAAATCATTATTGCATATTTTACTGGCTAAGAACGCTTAGATATATAATTATTGATTATTATGATTGAATTTTAATAAAGCTTGTTACACTTATCTCATATCTTGAAAATCCATCGAACCAATTAACTATTTTAATTTCTAACTTAATCTGCATTACTTGTTGGTAAACTTACTATTTTAATATTTTTAAAAATTCTCTAATTAGAGTTGAGTTTACATCACAACCCCCCCCCCACCAAAAAAAATTAGGGATTTGATTAGCGCTAGATCCGATATCGACGGACCCCATGACCGCCCGAAAATCTCTCCATAACGGACTCTCCAAAGACCTATAAATACTACTGCTCTGACACTGTTACAAGGTAATCACTCTTTTTTCTACAGAACTCCTTCCGCTAAATTGTTGTCTTCTGACTTAAGTATCGGAGGGTCCGTCGCCGGGAATACTCTCGGTGTTTCAGGCTTCTTTTTGCAGGTCGGCAGTCGGCTACTTCCCCAACCAATCCACTCGAGTTTTCCTTGGATACAAAACGAAGGCCAGGATCACGGCCGTTTTCACGAATACAAGAACTCATATTATTTGTTGCTCCCGCACCCAAAAAACAACCGCAACATCTCTCATTGAAGGCCTCATACAAGAAAGAGAATTGTCTTCTACCTACAACTGGATTACAAATGCCTCAACTGTTTGATGCTTAGATTTTGGAAATTGTAGAAAATAAATGGATTACAAATTCTTTTAACTCATTGATGCTTTAAGATTTTGGGAAATACATCCAAACTAGAATCTAGTTGCAAAATCATTGATCGTAGGTCTATGTAAAGACTATTAGCATATGTGTGAAATCTAGATTATTTCGCAGAATACAAGCAGAGGGCAAGCAGAAACCAAGGAACTCCTAATTGATTTCTTAATATCTGGTCAAAAGCTGTGCACGTCATATTGAGATTGATCTTAAGGGGTCCTAGGTAGCTACTAATGCAGGAAACATCAGGAGATTCAGGACAGCGCTTGTAACTTGCAAAAAGTATGGTCTAAAAGTTGGACCTCAAGTATGGAAAATAATAATAATGATGTGGTACTTACAATGATTCAAGATTGTCGAAGGACCTAGGGGATATCCCTCTAGGAAAGGAATCAAATTTATTAGGAAGTTTTCGAAAAAATATACCATCAAGTTTAAGTGAACAAAGAAATATTTGTCAATACTTCAATATTAATGTGTAAACATAGCAACGACGCACCAAGGACTACCTCAGACTTAAGCTGTAGACACCCCGGAGGATCTTTCTAATAAACAAAGACCAAAATTAAGTAAAATAATAAGTGCAGGAAAAAGATGATGTATATTGCTTTAAATAACACGATGAAAATAGTATAGTAGTACTTGGCATCAGTATTACATTTTCTGGTTGGCAAACACCACAAGAAAAAGTGGTTTATTTAGTAGTTAGCAAGCGATGCTACCAGAAGAGCAAGGCATGGATGATAACCTTATCATCCTTTATATAACCAGATATGTAACATCAGAGCAAGTATCACCAGGATGTAGAGACAGGAAACCAAAGCGCCAATAAATTATACAATTGAAATAGTGTTCGGTTATGGAGGGAAAGACGCTGGACACTAGTTCAGGTTCAGGATTGTTTTTAAACAATAAAGAAGACGTAAAGTATCAATAGATTATTGTCTCATTATTTAACTACATCTAACTCAAAACATCAGACTAAGTACCAATCAACTATTGTTCAGAGTTCCAACAAAAAATATGGATGCAACAATGAGTGCGAATATCATTAGTTCATTACATGATAGAAGACATCAAATTAAACAACCAAAAAATAATGGAATTTAACAACAAACTCAACTATCAAATGTGAAACAAAAAACAAAAACTAAAATATACCATTAAAAGAGAGCACTAAATCAGCAGAAACACATCAGCTTAATTGGGGGGGGGGGGGGGGGGGGGGGGGGGGGTATCAGATAGCAAAAAAACATTAGCAGGGGGTATATCCCACTTTGCTGCTTCATACGCTCTGCAGCAGTCGGACTCTTTTTCTGGTATAGAGCTGAAAGCAGCAAAGGCCAGTTTATACCAAAGCAGTCTAAATGAATCAGGTCTAGAAGCCTGGAAGCACTTATGCAGCTAGTTTTCACCACATTTTTACATCAATGAAGTCCTTCCCTTTCTCTCCTGCAACCGTTGTATAATAAATCCCTGTAGCCAGTTTAGGTCCTCCATCTTAAACTGTAATTGATGACATTGATGTTGTTATTTACATATAACCTACCTACTAAACATGGGGGAATTTGGTTAAGTTACAACTTATAGTTGAGTTGAAGAACCAAGTCGCTTAAAGTGAAAGTCCAGGGCTATTCAAAGAACTGCTATTAAGTTTATTGTATGTATTTTGAAATTATTAAAAGTATCATTGCTGTTTTAAAGACTGACAATATATTCTTACTTAACACCGAATTCCAGTTAAAGAGAGAGTAACTTGCTATAATCATTAGTGACCCATTTGAATAGTCAAGAATCTCTAGACCTGCACTAATAACCTAGATGGTCAGGAGAGCTAAGATAATAGATTTTCGAGTAATGCTCCAGCCACTACCAATTCCACTACATTTCTCTTCACTATCTTAGATTATACACTCCAATAGGTGGGGGAAGAGAGAGTAGTTGGGGAAATGGGGAAGAGAGAGTAGGGAATTTTTTACCAAACTATCCCACTTTTTGAAAGTATGTACCAAACTATCCATACTTGAAAGTTAAATACCAAAAAGTTCATGACGCTAACTGAGATAGCGCGTCTGGTAAAAATCTGCGTGCTATCTCAGTCAGTGTGTGTTAGGGGCTACTATTTTTCCCTCAAGTAAGAGTGTGCGAAAAAAATCTCAAGTATCTCACTAACTCTGTTAGCGCACCCATTTAACCCAGTCGCGCTAACTGAGATAGCGAGTGTAGATTGGTTTAATATTAAAACACACTTTGGTGAAAAAAAAATGAAGAAAAATCCTAAGTATAGACTCGCTATCTCCGTTAGCGAGTACTCGCTAACGGAGATAGCGAGTGTATTGGTTTGCAGGGAAAAATCATTGGGTTTAGACACGCTATCTCAGTTAGTGAGTGTGTTTATACCACACTCGCTAACTGAGATAGCGCATTTTGGGAGAGAAGAAGTGGGATGAGAGTGCGACATCGAGTGTGATTTATGTGAAATCCAATCAACACTCGCTATCTTAGTTAGCGCGCCTAGTTTGAATGGGCGCGCTAACGGAGATAGTGAATCTATACTTGAGACTTTTCACTCTGACTTGAGGGTGAAAGTAGTGTACCCTAACACACGCTGACTGAGTTAGCGAGAAGATTTTTACCAGGCACGCTATCTGAGTTATCGACAAGAACTTTTTGGTATTTAACTTTCAAACAGGGACAGTTTGGTACATACTTACAAAAAGTGGGATAGTTTGATAAAAAATTCGAGAGTTGGTGGGGAAACTCTCCAATAGGAGTGTGCCACCTAAGAAAGTGAAGAGAATGGTAGTAAATTTGGTAGCGGATGAAGCATTGCTCTAAATTTTCGTATCGAGAGCAAAAAGAGATGAAATGCATTGTGGATGTTAGTTGCCAACACTAACAAACTAAAATAAGCAACTGCCAACTACATATTACATGAGAATATAAACAAACCCGTATTCGGCATGACCCAAGCACATCTCCTCTTCCCCAGCAAAAACTCAGCTGAAAGCGCCGGCGCACCTCTCACCTCTCCATCCTCCGGAACCACCATCGCCTTCTCCAATTTTGCAGCAATCTTCTCGGTTCTCTGCAGTCCCTGCCTCCTCCCAACCCTCCCCGTCAAGCTCCCCCTCCCAATCCTCCCAGTTGACGCCCTACTACAGAACGAGTCAGTGGAAGCATCCGAAGAGCAAGAAGCATTCATCGACAAATTCGAATGCAGCAGCAGCTCCTGCCTCCTCAGCACCGAAGCGGGAGCACTCCGAGTCGACTTCAGAACCGGAGAAGACTCCCGAGCCGAACATACTAACACATCCTTCTTCTTCTCTTCCTCCTTCTTCAACGGTTTCTGAGTCGTAGAAAGCGATCTCGTCTTGTTTCCGGCCGGTCCGAGCACCAGCCAGCGTTCAGGTTCTTGTTCGGAAATGTTCATCGATAGAACCTTTGGAGCGCCTCCCGACATGGACAGAATCTTGCAGATCTCACCGATTAACTAATATAATTTCAAGAAACCCAAACCCTAGCAAAAATGCATCAAATTCCGTGCTCGCCACTTGTTGATCGAAAGAGGGAGGGTTTAGGGCGACAATGACGAAATCGAGTTCGACGAATGTGTATGTTCTGGTTGGGGGGTCGGATCATGTCGGTTCAGCATGATTGGCGGTCGGAAACCCTAGAAATCGAATCTGCGATTAATGAATAGCGGAGAAGTGGGAGAATGTCGGTGATCGAAAACCCAAGGAAGCGGATGATGACGGCGGCGATCTTGGGTTTTTTTTTCAGAGTTTAGCTTAGAGAGAGAAAGTGGGATGTGGGAGAAATGGGTAGAGAGAAAGAGAAGGTAGTGAAGAGGAGGAGGAGAATGAGTTTAAAACAGTGGGAAGTGCGAACCGGAAGGTTCGAGTTGGAGCAGGTGAGATACTGGGCATAGCCGGTAGATTTGTCGGGATACGTGAGCAGAGCATGCTCTTCGCGCCGGCTACATTTTCCTAATAACTATTTTGAAAATATTTCTCAAAAAAGACTTTTTTTAAATTAAAATAAATATTTTTTTTTACACTAAAAAACTAGTGTAGATAATCTCTAATATTATATTATAATGGGAAAGTTGGAATTTTAATGTTGTCAACATACAAATCCGTGCATTGCACATGCAACTCCAACTATCTCATTAATTGCAACAAAAATAAACAAATAAATAAAAATTACCTATTTAAAACGTGCAACGCACGTGCAAAATAATTTTACAATATTTTTTAAACACTAAACATACACATATGTTGCACGTACAACTCAAATTCTACTTATAAATATGTGCATTGCAAGTACAAATTGTAGCTTTTCCTTCAAAATATTTTTACCAATTAGGTGCAACGCACGTCTAACTCCAAAACTATTTATTAACGTAAATCGCACGTGACAATCCTCCAATTCTTATCAAAACGTGCATCGCACGTGAAAAATACAAGTAATAGAAGAAGGCCTTAGTGTCATTTGTCAATCTATCAACGCGTGAAATGCACGTGCATAACTATTATAAAAAAGATCTTAGGTTCAAACTCACACTACGTCTGAATTTTTACTTTTAAAAAACTATATTTATTAATACGTGCATTGCACGTGTAAATTACTAGCAAATATATGTGGAATTGTGATTATATTCAATGCACGTGTTATCTCTTGAGGTACGGTATAACAAATGATTAAGGTTTTCTTTTTCTTTTTCTTTTTTTTAAAACAAGTTTGCAACCAATCATTCAAGCCACATATAAAAATGCAACTTGTTTGAATTTTTTAATATTTTAAGTTGTCGCAAAATAAATAGTTTTGGAATAATATGATAATTGGTAACATGTGATGAATGGGCAAAGAACCTCCAAACGAACTTAATTTTTATAACGATGTGGCTTACGACATAATGAACATGAGGAACGGTTCTATATAGAGTCACACATGTGTTTATACTACTCTATATGAGAAAAAAGTATGAGGCTCCTTTGATTTTGCAAGTACTATTATACTATCCATATTTCCCAAGACCCCAATCTCATTAACCTCTCCTCCACCTCCACCTCCACCTCCACCTCCATCTACCATCATGATGACAATTCCCATAATCCCTATGATACCAACTTCAATTTCCTCATCTCGAAAGACAGCTATTGCAATTCCAAGCATATCCCGCTCCAGGGTTTCAAAGTGAGGGTGGCCAAAAGGCCACATGAGGGGGAATCGTTCGCAAACCTTCTCTAAATGACAGATAGTTGTAACTCAACTAGCTATAACATTAGGGGCTTGATGGGGCTGTTAATTTCATGCATGATAGTGTGGTAATTCAACTAGCTAGAACATTGTGTATTGTGATCGTTTGATGACTAGAAATGCATCCCTTTCCTCTTGAATAAGATTAGATGTTTGGAGATGGAGTGATTGAGTCCAAGGGCATGGCTAGACTGTAATGCTAACTCCCAAGCATGTCCCCAATTAACGGTCTCATTAGGGGTCTAGGAGGTCGCACGAAGAAAGAGATGACTAGGGATGCATTATATCTTCTAAAGTGGACTTTGTTGGTCTTCAAGAAATAAAACATAACTTTGTTCTGTGTTTAAGGAGTGTAGGTGAGAACATAATTAAAGAGTGGAAAATCAAACCAGCGGTTGGCGCTTCCGAGAGCATAATGATTGGCTATAACCTTGAAGTATTAGTGTGCATGGATGAATTCCTTCGGGAATGCTCCTTATTTCCATTTCTATGCAAGACAAATGATAGATGGACTCAACTAGTACTAGTGGTATACAACTTGAACAAATATGCCCAAAGACTACTCTTTGGATGGAGCTCCACTTAATCCAAACAAGGTGGTAGGTCGCGAGATTTATTGGAGATGACTTCAATATTACTATATTTGCATCCAAACAATTAGGACAAAAGGGCAAGCGAATCGGATAGGGAAGAGTTTTAATGGACTGATCTCCTCCCTACAACTAATAGACATTCTCATCTCTGACAGAATCTTCACTTGGTTAAATATGCAGCCATCCTAAGTGCTAGCAAAACTGATTGAGCGCTTGTCTCATTGGACTGGTAAGAAAAGTTTCCCTTGCCGATGTCTAACCATGTACCCATCCTTTTTCCCACCAGAGAAAATACCACCAGGAAACGGAGGAAATTTCGATTAAAAAAGGCTTGGTTAGAGATCAATGGTTTTCACCATGTTGTTGGGGAAGCAAGGCTATTCCTACTAGGGGACAGAAGCATCGGCCATATGGAAGTTGAAGATCCATAGATTCTTCTCAACTAAGTAAATGGAATAGGCAAAGATTCTAGAATATGTAGTGATCAAAAGATGTCCTACTAAAAGAAATTGATGGTTTGGAAAGATTTGAAAGAGAACATGGATCTAATCTATGTAGAGGGTGCTAGACTCCTGGTATTGCGAGACGTTATTGCACGACTGTATATGACTGAGGAAATCAAGTGGCAACAATGCTCTAAAATTACATGGCTTAAGGAAGAGAATGCCAACACCACCTTTTTCCATTGAACCATCCTTATTCATTCTATCGACATGGATGAGGGGATGGTCTTGGAAAAGGAATATGTTTGTTAAACCTTTCAAGACTACTATAAAAACCTCTTTGGACAAAAAAAATAATTTAGGAATCCTTTGCAAGAATATTTATTGACGAGGGGCTCAGGGGAAATTACTATTGCAAATCGCTCCGTTGAAGCTCCCTTCACCTTAGGAGAAGTTAAGGAGGCATTGACATAGATGGGGAGGGGAAAGCCTCTGGCCCAAATGGTTCCCAATTTGATTTTACAAGACCTTATGGAAGGAAATTAAAGATGACCGTATGACTATTCTTGAAGAATTCTTTGATGATCGATTGTAATTGAGACATAAGAACTTTGGGGAGGTAGAACACATTCACAAGATGGAGAAGTCGAGGAAAATGGGAGATTATAGATTGATAAGCCTGTTCAATTTCTTGGTAAAGATTATAACCAAGTTTCTCACTCATAGATTGGATGCCCTGGTGGACAGACTAGTTAGTAAAGAGCAAACAGCCTTTATGCATCCTTTATTGTGTTGCAACTACTGAGGAAAAAATACACCATTGTCACAACTCCAATGTGACCAGTTATCTTCTCAAACTGGACTTGGAAAAAGCATATGACTACATGGAATGGTATAGTTTACTAGAGATAGGGGTTTAGGCGATAGATGAATTAGGTGGATCTGCGAGTGCTTGACAATGAGTAAACCAACATTTAGGTTCAAAGAGGTGGTGGGAAGGCTATTCTTGTTAAAAAGAGAAATGGTAAGGGGACCCCCTTACCACCCCTATTATTCACTGTCGTTGCATACGTTTTGAAAATCAAGTTGGATAACTGCAAAAGAGATGGATTAGATTACCCTAGGGGTCGGAGGAGGGCCGCCCAGGCTGCACCATCCTCCAGTATGTGGATGATACATTCCTTTTAGCAATGGGGATCTTACAAACAACCACCGCCTTTAAAGGAGCAATATATTGCTTTGATCTTACGAGAATGTAAATGTTCACAAAAATAAGCTTATCTTGATTACTATGTCCAAAGAAAACATGGCCAATCATTCAGACATCCTCAGCTACAAATTAAATGACTTCCCTATAAAATACCTGAGCCTCGGCAGATCTGTATTCAAAAGGAAAGGCGGCTTGCCGGAGGTTGGCACATCTCTATCTTGGTTGTTCACGATTATAGATAGTATAGAAGCTAGGCTGGCAGGGTGGAAAGAGAAACCCCTTTTGCTGGGTGGTTGAATGACTCTCATTTACTCAATATTATCCAACCTTTTGACTTGCTACATGTCCTTTTTTGAAATCCCTAAGTCGGTGATTATGAGCATTGATAGGATCAGAAAATGCTTTCTTCAGAAGGGCGTTGATGCATTAAATAGGGGTGCCACCTCATCAGATGGGCAACAACATGCATGCATAAGGGTGTGGGCATTATTGATCTTTAAGACATAAACCTGGACGTACATAGTAAATTGTGGTTGAAGGTATTCCATCTCAACAGGAAAGGGTGAACCCACCTTTTATTTTAATGTTTTGATTCTAATTATGAGTTAAACTTTTGAGTCTTAGAGTCATTTTTGGAGGTTGGATGGAATTGAGATTAAACATCAAATCAATTGGAGGGTGGAAAAGTTTCAAATCTTTTACGGTAAGGTTAGGTTACACTCAAAGCGAGTATGATGGTTGTGTTTACTTCAAGCAGCTAGCTGCAAGAAATTTGTTCCATATATTATTTATGTATAACATGCTACTAGCTGCAAGAAGTATATTAGACGTGAGACGTCTGCAAGCTTAGTTGAGTAGTGAGTTTGATATGATGGATTTAGGGGGTAAATTGCGAAAAAACACCCAGTCAATTCATATGTGATGTAATCCATGTTTTCCATTTTCTATATTTTTGGGTGATTTTTCTTTTTGTGTATTTATTCTCTTTGTATCTCTTTTTGGACCATTTTTTGGATCTTCATTTTCTATTTATCCATTCATTTGATTTGTCGTCTTCTAACTTGAGTTTCTTGATTCTATTGTCTACTATTGTTTCGTCTCTGATTGTTCGAGCTATTATTTTGAGCCCTATTCCAAAATTTGTTCATTTCCTATCTTATTTATTCATTTTGTTTCCACCTCGTTATTTTTTTTATTTGGATCTATTTATGCCCAAAATCCTATCCTATACCCTATTACAACACTGTTGACCCTACCCATTAAGCCTAACTAAACCCAATACCCATTTTTACTCTCAACCAGATACCCTATATGCAAAACCCTAACTGCCTATATATACTACTGTACCCCCTCCCCTGTTCTTAACTCTAGCCACCAACTCCAAAGCCCCTCCAACTCTTTCTCCCGACCTCCCTCTCAGCCCCTTCAGCCCGCACCCTCCTCCCGCGCTGCCTCCCGAAGCAGCGGCAACCACAGCGCGACCCTCTTCCCCGGTGCACCTCCTTACTCCCCTCGATGCCCTGGTCCCCCCAGCGACAGCCGGCGCACCGACCCCCTTGTGCGCTTCCCTGCCTTCTCCCGTAGTCAGAAGCCACGACAGCCGCAGGCAGATCCTTCGTCCACCACCGTGCCGCTGTGCCATCGTCGCGATATCCCTTGGGTCCGACCTTGCGGTACTGACTCTTTCTTCCTCTCTCTTGTGTGCGTGTGTGATCTTGTGAGTTCATGAGTATTGTGTGCGTGTGATCGCGTGTTCGTAGTATGTGATTCGCTCGCTTAAGTTCACTACCAGGGAATCCGTTCTCGTTATTCTTGGTCTTGCTCCGTTCTCGTCATCTGCTTTAAGGCAAGTAGCTTGTATTCTTTTTGTTGTGTAATACAAGTACTAAATACCACATGTAGTGTAGGATTGTTCTAGAGTCAATTCTTGTGCAAAACCCCTGTTATATCTTGTCTCTATTGTGTTGACCGCTCGTAGTTATCTCATTACACACACGACATGAAATAACTTAGAGATAACCACTTCTTGACGTATACATGCATATTGTTCGTATGATGTCGTGTGCTTGCTTGTGTTAGTCATAGTATAACTTATTGTAGACTTGCTAATTACCCTATACCATGTTGCTTGGACATCTAGTATATCATATTTCACGTTTGTTATGATTTGGATGAGTTTCATATGATCTATGTTGATTTTATGCATGAAAAAGATTTCAGTTTTTGTCGTACCCCGTTTTGAACAGTATTTTAGATCCTATTAAGGTCAGTATATAAAAATTATTTGTGAGTATGAATTATAGAGAATTTTGTCTACTTTCCAGATTTTCTGACAGATCTCAGTTTAGATTTATGAGTTGCAAGTTATGGCTATTTTACTATAGATGTGTAGAAAATTTCAGATTTTGTTTTTTATGAATTATGTATGACTATTTATTTTTATACTGATGTTAAAGATAATATTTTGAACCAATATATTGCTGAACCCAACTATACCTTATTGGGATTAACCCCTAATTTTTTTGGATTTATTGAAAACTTTTATGAACTATTCTATGCTTGCAAACAACTACTATACTGGCAGAATTTTCATACTGTTCAGTAAAGAAACATAATTTGAGCTGATTTTATTTGTTGTTTGTAAAAACTTTGTAAATATGAATTGTAGCCTACTGTATCTATTTTATCACCTTTTGACGGATCTGGATTTCGATTTATATTTTGTAAGATATTGCTGTTTTAGTACTGTTGGGTTTATGATTCCAGATTTACAAAAGTGCTGTATCTTGCTGCTTTCTGATTTTAATTGAGTATATTTTGCTATATTTCTTGTTATGATGTTGAGTTGATCCTACAGCTTATGAATGATGAAAATCATTCGTTAGGCTTTGTCACGTACTCGTATTCCGTATTCCTTTTGGGAAGCGGGGCGTGACATGCGAAAATCCTAAAAGTGGGAGTGAAATATCCAAATTGCATCTATTTAAATATGCCCTCATAAACCCACTAATTACTCTCTTCTCTCTTTTAAATCCCTCGCCCGATCCTACTTTCTCTCTCCAGCCAAATCCATGTCTGAACCGCTCTCTCCAACTTTTCTATCTCCCAAATTTGAACCCAGTTGGAGCCCACACTCTCTCCGACCGAATCAGTGTCCGAACCCCTAATTCCTAACCTTAAACCTCCAAATCCCTAACCCTAAACTCCCAAATCGATCACCCTAAACCCCAAATTCAAAATCTAACCTGAACTCTTTAAGCTTGCTCTCTAGTGAAGTCCCCATCTTTTCCCCTTGCCCTATTCTACAAACGGAGGATGCAACACTCATTTTGGCCCAGTTATTTCAAATAGGGTACAATAAGTTTTTAATTTGAACAATTTGTCTCCGTCTGCTTTGGGTCCCACTTAATCCACTTGGAAAGTGGTCTGGAATGGGTATATGGTTGATTTTGTGAAGATTTAAGAAATTGGGGGGGGGGGGGGGGACCATTTCATACTTTTCAATGTGGGCTGTATATTTGCATATACTATATTTTTGCCAAGTTGATATTGTCATCAATGAGGTTTCATTGTTTCTTATTCTGATGTTATTGTCACTATGCGTACACCCACCAGATGTGAGATAATTAGTTGAAGATAATTGCATGTTTTTGATAATGTGAGGCTATTTAGTATTAATGTGTTTACTACTTTTTGACAGCATGATGGTTAATGCACTTGGTGTTCATTATGATGGACATTTTGTGAAAAATCCTAATATTCAATATGTGGGTGGAAAGAAGAGTGGAGATTTGAAGAACATGTTAAGACATTGGAACTACAATGAAGAAGACTATCTTTACTACATATTAGGAGAGGGAGAAATGTGAGGCAATTTAAGGTTGATACATGACAATACCATAATGAAACAGATGTAGGAAGTTCATAACAAAGAACCTGATATTGGATACATTTATTTATACATTGATACAACAAGGGGGTGAATGTAGGAGAACATTGTATGGTTGAAGAGAAGATGCATCATGGTGATTGTCCTGATGTTGTTGACATGGACGTTGATGAATCTGCAGAAGTTGGTAATGGTGGTGAAGAGGAAGGAAAAGTCGATGTTGATGATCAACTGAAAAAAGATAATCAACCTCAAAGGGAAGAAGAAGCTGAAATTGATATATATCGTGAGCATACTGTGAAAGATGGAATTGTGCAAGAACCAAGAAGAAGAAGTAAAGGAAGACTGTAAGTTCTATGAAAGCAAAGGAACTAATTAGCAAGCTAGGGCTAGATTTTGATACTGAAGATGATGACATGTAACGCCCCGAATCCCAAATACACTGAATTCGAGATGTTCTACAGGATCTTTTCACTTTCTTTAGTACAATTTTACAGGGAAATTAAAACTTTTCATCATACATCAGAGATTACATCATAATTACATCTTTCTTTTGCACAGCGGAAGTAAAATACAACAATTAAATACAAGTACAACAGCATGATATAATCTTTAAGCATCCATTCCTCTTTAATCTTTAACATGACATTTACCTGCATATAAGACTGTGGGTACGTCAGTTTATTCAACCGACGAACATTATACACGGCCATCCTCTCTATGCCGGAAATAGTATAACTCAACTTTTCATATTTAACAAACACAAACTTGTCACATTCAAACTAAAGGGACTACCCTATTGATGTCGTGTTGTGATTGTGCACTTAATTCTTAATGCATTTATTTATGTTACATGACACTAATGCGCACTTGTTCGGATTCTATGCATCCCATACTACATAGGTCCGAGGGCAAGCCCTTATTCGTTCTTCAACTTTATAGGGTTCAATCCCCCGTTATGATTTAATCTACTACTGTAATTACGGTAAGTATCCTAGATGTTATCTGACCTACGAACTCATGTTTAGGCACTCTGGAGTAGTATCCTCACCCAGACGCATCATGGGAATTCCTGGGATACGCTCTCACCATAAACATGACACCACCCGTAGTCTTCAAACATCCCACGAGCGTCGCCACTGGGACGGTACTCTGGAACAGTATCCTCACCCAGACTCGTCATGGGAATTCCTGG
This sequence comes from Hemerocallis citrina, assembly GCA_017893485.1. Taxonomy (NCBI): domain Eukaryota; kingdom Viridiplantae; phylum Streptophyta; class Magnoliopsida; order Asparagales; family Asphodelaceae; genus Hemerocallis; species Hemerocallis citrina. The sequence continues at coordinate 5,581,834 of CM030366.1, read as the reverse complement.
GATACGCTCTCGCCGCTACCCAGGACCCTCATACTCAGTGTTTTTCTCTTACTTTCATCACATCTTCACTATGCACTAGTCCTTAGTTTTTATTAAAAACCATGAACAAAATTAATCTCTAGAGTTAGCCTCTCCATCAACCGGACTTATTCATTCATTTCATCATGACCAACCTTGGTCTAATTTCATTTTATTTCATTTCTCGATGCCGGGGAGACTTAGCTACTCTATTTCAAATTTCATTTCACAATCTTCAACTCATAAAATTTTCCATGTCGAGTTCTCAAACTCACATGTACATTCTCTTTCAATCATGATTTCACTTTGTTCACAAGTCCATCATTGCACAAAATAGCATATACTTATCAATTGTCACATCATGATAATTTCTCCTTACCAAATAATATACACACTTCACATATTGTTCCACAAGTGAGGAAATAATTGCATCATGTCACAAACCACATTTCTTTTTGCCAAGTTAATACTTAATGTTCCAATCCACTTATTCTTTCAAATTATAATCTCATAACAATAATCTATATAAACTCGTATGTCAATCTATGCATTTTAACTACAACCATAGTTAAATTCATTCAAAAAAATCCCAAACCATTCTTATAAAATTCCTTACATTTTTCTGAGAATTACCATATTTTTTTCATAATTTTTGGACATCAAAAACTCCCAAAAAATAATTTTTTTCCATCTTGCCGTTAGCAAGAATCGAACCCAAGCACACCACCGACACAGCCTAGAGCACAGACCGCTAGGCCAGTTGCCGAACACAGTATAAAAGCAACTGAGAGCTATAAATACTCTCAGTTCGCTGATTACTTGTTTTGAAAGAATTAAACAAAAAAAAGTGTTGATCCTGGGATTCAAATCGTTCAACCCAGAGAAGCCAACACACACAGTGACCGCCTGAGCTACTAGCTCAGGTTGTTACAGTCCATATAAAAAATCTTTTGAATCAATTAGCCACTGTTTATCAAAAATACTCAATGTTCAATTAAGCTTGGTTTCTCATTGCTTTTATAAAAATTACTGAAAATCTCCAGATTAATCCCCATTCATACAAAGTTCATACCAGTAAGAAAAGAATAATTTTTGTACTAATAAAATATATTTTTCACACACAAATCCATGAGTCATTTATTAAAACTACTATATATTGCATTTTCGACATTTGCCAAATAATTGATCTACTAATCTTTTTATTCAAAGATTTCCTTGTGATAATTTACTGTTATTAACTCTTGATTCAACCAATACATATGTTTGTAATAGTCCATATCCATATCAACATAAAGGTCTATTCATCACAACTCAACTACTAACTTTATGAGTAGTACTTTCATTAATCAATCTATGTCACAATGAAATATACTCACTTATCAATTGCATAAATCACATCTCAACCATACAAGAAATTTATTTTTTTTTTCCAAAATAAAGTGTACTCTTTCTTAATAATTTTCATGTTTCAACTTTACAATTAACAAGCGTTCTTATTCAAGCATCATGTCTCAAATCATACTAACAACATTCTTAAATAAATTTAATCACCATCATAACTTCATACTAATAATCATGGAGCATTCTACACACAATTTAATTTTAATACTAGATCCATATGCAAATTAATCACCACATTTCAATCAATTCATAAACTAACTTCTCAATTAAAGTGGGCTCTTATTAGTAATTTTTCATGCATCTTTTGATAGTTGAAACTAGCATGGATCTATATTAGAAATATGAAATGTTTACCCACCTTGAATGGAGAGAACTAAACAAATTTAGCAACACAAGCCTTGCGAATGAAAGCACCACCTCCTAGCCAAAAGCGCGCACAAGCTCCAAGCCTCCTAGCACAAACCGAATGCTCCCCTTGTGATAGCCGGCCACTCCAAGCAAGCAAAACCCACACAAACTCTCTATCTTTTATAACTCACACTATTACTACAATAATACTATAGCTTGGAAATATAATTTGCATATGAAAATAGCCATGAGAGGGGGGGTATTTATACTAGAGAATAGGTGAAATGGAGGGCCAAGATTGAGTGGTTGGTTGTAGAATGAAGGGCCTAGATCAAAGTAGGAGTTATAAAAACTACCCACATCCCCAAAACTACCTCCATGAACACCATGATCAAAATCAAATCTCCCTCCAAAAAAGAAGCAATCCGGCCTCAAAAGAAGAGTGTGCATTGCACGTGTACGTGTAGTGCACGTGCATGCAACTAGGCCAAAAATTTGTACATTTTAATTTTGTATAAAAATAAATTAGTTAAAAAAAAAAAGTCTTCTACATGACAAGTTTAATTAAAAGAGATTAATTCATGGGCTTTCTTTTTGGGCCAAAATGGTTTATTAAGAATAAAAATAAAATACATTTTTTTGGGCTTTTTAAGAAAAGGCTTTTTCATTAAATTAAAATAAGGCTTTAAAGAAAGGCTTTTTGTACAAAATAATTTGAGAACACATAATTAAATATTTATACACATCATTATAAAAATAATTCAACCCAAAATATTGCATGTGCACACTACGTGCAAAATAAATAATTTTTCATTAATCGAAAAATCAGGGTATTACATGACATGCACAATATTAGTGATCCAGATTGTCCACATGGAGTAAGCAGTGATATTGACAGTAAATATATTGCTTTTGGTGACACGGATGAGGACCATCTCTCTTCTTTTTCAGATGATGAAGTAATGCAGTATGAACTAAGGCTCAGGAGAATGAGTAATGTACAGGCAAACAGAATTATGGATGGGGATGGGGATATGCATTTTGAGGATGTTGCAGGGGTTTATACTACTACAAATGCAATTCCGGAGGGTAACGTTGAAGTGGAAGAGGTTCTGTCAGAGTATGAACCATCAGATGTATTGAGAAGTATAAGTCATTCATCTGATGATAAAGCAAGGGAGGTGAACTAGTTTCCTGTCTACAACACCACAAATAAGCAAGTTGTCTTAAGAATTGGAATGAAGTTTGAAGATACAAGGCAATTTAGAGATGCACTGAGAAAATGGGAGGACATATATGTATGTCAAGAATGAATGCAGGAGAGTGAGATCCAAGTGTCCAGCCCCTGAGTTTCCATGGTTGATACATGCATCATGGGATAGAGATGAGACAACATTCTAAATAAAAATATTGATAAATGAGCATACATGCATCAGATCTTATATAAATTCAAAGTGCAATTCTACATGGTTAGGCAAGTATTATGTTGATATATTCAAAGTGAATCCTAAGATGAGTGATAGTGCCTTCCAAACCTTGGTGAACAAGATAATGGTTTCAACATATCCATTGATCAAGCACACAGACCAAGGAGTTTAGCACTATCGATTGTGCAAGCTAATGATCTTCAACAGTATGGATCTCTCCCATAATATATGTACAACCTTCAACTTAGAAATACAGGGAATAGGGCTGTATTGAGCACGAAAACACAAGAAGACCTAAGACTTGTTTAACTATGGTGAAGGCAGGGTATTTAACAAGTGCTTCATATGCTTAACTGTTCTGATGAAAGGATTTCTAGAGGGGTGTAGGCCCTTAATTGGGTTGGATGTGTGTCACTTGATAGCTGGTGATGGTGGGATTCTTTTAAGTGTTGTGGCTAGAGATGAGAACAACCAAATGTTTTTATTAGCCTATGCAACTATTGCAATTGAATCGATGAAGACTTGTAGTAACAACTCAGATTTTATACACTGGAAATCTTTGACACAACCAGAATCATTTACTTCAATTTAAGTACAAACACAATACAATACACATGGGAAAAAAACTTTAATTACATCACAGCTTTTTACAAAGTTCTATAATGTCTTCATATAAAAATTACATACTATTTATAACAAAGTAATCCAATCTTCCACTCGATACACGACAAGGCTCGAGACCCCACGATTCAATATGCTCTGCAAAACTATCAACTATGGGCACGTCAGTTGAATGCAACTGACACAAGGCTGATGATAACAGCGATCTCCAATTATCTCAACAATCAAAATTTAATACCAAGACAAATGTGAATAATTAAAGTAAATGATATAGGTGTGTTGGTGTATGCTATGACCCTAAAATCTAATGCACAATCATACACACCAAGCTCATTTTCTAATGCATGCTTGTTTGGAAGTCTATGCCACCCAAACAACATAGTTTCCTAATGCAAGCCTCTAAAATTTCTCCTCATTATAGGGTTCAATCCCTTGTTATGCAATCCTATCTCCGTAATGAACATTCAAGATTTGGATATCCTGTGTGTATTGGCTCTTGTATTGGAATACATTAGATCAATCTCTATTCGCGGATCATCCTGGATCTTATTTCATCTCTTGTCCTGGAATTCTGGAGATTATTTCACTCAGCAGATCATCCGAGAGCCCTCATCACATGAACATCCCATGAGTTTCACTCTCATCCCTTAATTCTTGAGATCAATCCCACTCCGCAGATCATTTTAGAGCCTATTTCATCTCTCATTTCAGAATACTGGGAGTATCTTCCTCCACAGATCATCCTGGAGCCCTTCTTCTCCCGTTTGCTCTTGCTTCGTCACATCCACTTTCTAGTGCTTGTCCTTACAATCATCAAAAACACAACTTAGAGCTAACGCCTCTCCACCGAACTTACTCCAACAACATTAGGGTCACTCAAGCCTAGTTCAACCCCCATAGCGAACTTAATCACGAACTAAGCTTTCCAAATTCTTACACCACATGGTTTGACAATCTAGTAAGGTTGTTTTAAAATTCATTTTGGGTTTCTGGTCAATTAAACTCTTTCTACAACACTTCTATCCCAACTCATTCTCAAATGATTGACTAGCTAAGGGATTGGATTATACAACTAACTTATACTTTAGTGGAATCTAACCTACACATCATATGAACTCAGTCAAATCGACTATAACTCAACTCGACCTAATTGGACCACAAAACTCAACCCCCACAACGGCCAAACGTGGCCCTCACACTGGCCCAAACTCAGACTCACATACTGGCCATACCTGGCCATAAATACTAGCCAAAAACTGGCTTAACTATTCTTGATTCCGGCCGAATTTGTGTCCCTTTGAGTCCCAAACTAGAACACTCTCTTAACTCGGTTAATCACCACTTATAAAACCTCTTGAATAATAGATATGTGGTCTCACAATAGAGTTTAAACAACCTACAGACTAGGTCTATAAACCCGAATATTTCCAGCAACACAGACAACCTAAACTGTTGTTCTCGGGCCTTTTTCACGCTCGAAATGAGGTCTGTTTGAGTCATAAAACTCCTAAGTTTATCCTAACATATTAACAAAAGTTGGGGATTCATTTGATTACTCTAACAACCCCTAAAAGATGGAATATATGGTTATAGCAGCCTAACAAATGAAAATTTCGGCAATTTTCGACACCAAAAAAGCTGTCATTTTCAGTTCTGTTCATACCTGAAAAAAGAACTATATGTACTATATCGAAACAAGGTTTTAAACAACACTCTAGTAATAATTTGAGGCTCAAACAAGGGTATTTAATAGCCTTAAATATATCAACTACACGCCTCAAAACAGTGAGTGATTCCTATTCAAAACAGTGAGTGATCACTACTTTATTCATTGTGTTCATAACCTATAATGGGTCTTCAATATACTACCTCTAATCTCTAGTGAAACAATAGGCAAATTGTAGTTCTAACATGCAAAAAATCATTGTCCAACAAGCATACATTCTCATGATTTTATATTAACTCAATTCAACACATGAAATATGTGCTATTCTTTATTATCTGATAGTTTGATTTAGCATGTCATAGAGTTAACATTTAAAGAAAACTAGCAAGAGAACAAATCATTTACATGCTTTTCTATAATCTCTTCATAAGTCAATAATTCAACATTTAAAATAGAACCCTAGCATGCTACTACAAACATATATAAAATAGGAAAGAGCACCCACCTTATTTGACTAGTTCCTTTCCCTCAAGGTCTCCACCAACCCTGCCTCCTTCCACTCAATTTCTCAATATAATAGTATGGATGATTCACACACAAAATGAAGTAAAAGAATGGGTTCTCACTCTATATGTGGTTGACCAAGACTCCAAGGGTTGGGAGGGTTTTGGATGTTCCAAACTTTCATTAATCAACTACCCATAATCCTACCATTAATCACCCACTTTCACAACTTAATGGGTGTCTCTTAAAATGCGCAACTCTTCACCCCACTACTCCAATGGCCGGCCAATCCCTAGGGCTTTTTGTGCACTTTTTTCATAAATTTTATTGTACACAATGACACAAATTAAGTGTCATGTTGGTTGAATTAAACTAGACCCAATTCCAACATGAGACTTAACTCGATTAGGGTCCAAACCATTCAATCTTTAACTAAGCTCAAAGTCACATTGTTTATTTCATTCATATCATGCTAATCTAGCATCTGACCTCATTCATACTAATAGATAAATTACAATTTATATGTGCAATGCTCACACATACATCACACATTCTAACTTGCTGACAAAATAATAACTTATTATTTTGTCGGGTATTACACTTGGAGTTGGTTCTTGTGGAATCTGTTTGAAGCTTTGGAAGTGCCTGAAGATTCCATCGTATTTATTTTTGACAGGCAAAAGGTATGTTCTTCTCAAGCTATTTTGAGTCTTTATTAGTACATTTGCATACATGATCCTCATAGATGAAAAAAGTTTGATGAAAATTTATTTTACACATTGAATGTACACTAATAATGTATCTTTCTTAATCAATCAGGGTTTAGTTCAGGTTTTCAAACAAAACTATCCCAATACACTGTGTGGTAAGCACTATTATTCCAACTTCAAGAAGAAGTTTCCAGCACTAGTATGGAAGAAAAAGATTTGGATGTGGCATGTGCATATATTGTGGAAGAATTTGATTAAAAGAGGGAGAAATTAAAGGTAAAAATGCCTGATGCACATACGTGGTTGATGAAAGAGAAAAAAGTGGGTTGGAGTAAAGCTTTATTTGTTGTTTTTTTCTTTTCAAAGAGTGATCTGCTTTGCAATAACCCCACTGAATATTTCAATAAATGGATTCTACAAGTTAAGGATAAACCTGTTCTACACATGTTGGAAACAATTAGGACTCCGATCATGGCTAGGCTTCAGAAGAAGAGGGAAACAATTGCAAAATATACTGGAAAGTTGTGTCGTAGAATAACAACAAAGGTTGACAAGATTGCTAAATTAGGTAGGAGTTGCATTGTGACTAGTTCAACCAATGCTGTGTTTGAAGTGTATGGGCATGGTAAAATACATGTAGTCAATCTAAGGGAGAGAAAAGGGTATTTGATTTGACAGATATACCATGTGTGCATGCTATTATGGCCATAATCTTCCACAACGACAAGATTGAGAATTATGTACATGAATGTTACCATGTTGACACCTACATTAAGGCTTATAAGGTTGCTTAATATGCCATTCCTGATGAGGCACTTTGAGTGAAAAGACCAGAGGTGTATAGGCCATTACCCCCACCATACAGGAGAGGACTTGGCAGACATAAAATGGCAAGAAACAAAAGCTGGTGATGATGTGAAAAATGTAACCAACCTTAAAAAAGGTAAGGCAAAACTAAGATGTGGATGGTGTCTTCAAAAATGACACAATTCAAGGAGATGTGATAATAAAAATGTAATGCCATCTAAAAGAGGAGGTAGGGGTGGAAGGCCCTAAATCATAAGAATGTATGCTTCACTAGAGGGAGAATGGATTGGGGAAATCAGTGGCTGCATGAGCCACACATATCTTCAGCAGGCAGAGATAGGAATAGTAGGGCACAAGTGGAAGAGATGTGTAACACTAACAATGAATCCACTCCCAAGAGATCAAGGTTACAAAATAGGTTATGTCATGTAAAAAAAAGTTTGAAATGTGTTCAGAGTAATCGAACTGCAAAGCAAATAAAGCTCATGTAAATGTTGTGCAGGAGAATGGGTTCAACATCAGATGCAATGCAACTCAATGTGGATGGACCCTCATCTATGAATACTGAGAACCAATCAGATAACACCCCACTAAGGAAATCCAGGTAAACATACCTCAATATATACTTGAAAGAAATTCTTATGAAATTCTTATCAATTCATTGTGTAGTAGAAGGAGTTTACAGACATATGCATTTCATACCAGTGTGGAGGATGTACCCAATGTAACCATTGATAAACTAGCAAAGAACACCCCAAGAAGAACAAGGTAAAAAAAAAACTATTTCTCTTTGATTCTAACTGTGACCAATGTGAGATGAAATGAAGGAAATGTTGAAGATTAATTAATATTGTCACGCCCCACTTCCCAAAACCGCGGAATGCAAGCATGAGACATGGCCAAGCGAATGACTTGCGTCATCCATGAGCTATTATCGTTTCAACTCAACAATATAAACATGAAGTAATACAACCACACATGCATTAAAAGAGTAATCACATGAATAACAATACTTGGAATTTAAGCATGAAATAACCAACATAATAACAATCCAACATCTGGAATCAACAATAACAATATTCGGGTCAAAAGCCCACAAATACAAGAATTAACAACATTGTTCAATTATTACAGTTCTCAAAATGGAACAATAATTATTAAGCGGCACAACAAAAACAATTCTTTCACCATTGTTGCTCTCCTAGTTTATCAGGAAAATCTCCTTGATTACCTGTAAGCTGTTCATCTAAAAGAGAGAAAAATATGTCCTTAGAGCAAGTCATGGACAGCAAGTAGAGAAACAGAGAAACAATGGCAATAACGGTATAACGATGAATTCAATGAACAATAGAGTCGATGGCAATGAATAGTGACAAAGTGGTAACAATGCAATGTACAATAACGATGATTTATAACGATGACAATAAACGATAACAATAACGGTAAGCAATAACGATAACACTGTTCAATAATGATGGCAAAATTCAATGACAATGCGATGAAGTTTTAAGTCTATTATTCATTTTAATCATAATTAATGCACGTACTACTGCATCCCATACTACAGGTTCGTTGCATACAATCAATTTCGTTTAGACTAAGGTGGTAGATTCTATAGGTCATGTACTCGGCACGATAATAATAACGATAACAATAATAATTTCTTGCACAATAACGATAACAATAGTCGGTACAATAATCTTAAAACAATACACGATTAATTGGGATACTGTGGTCAGTAATCCAACAATAAATCGATAGCACTAGCCGACACAATATTTTGGAAAACAATGCCCACATTCCCAAGTACAGTTGCTATATTATCAACTACCTTAGTCAACCCTTAACCCCGGCTTGATTAACATTCTTTATTCAATTAATATGCAATACTAATAGGGAACAATAGAGATAAAAATATCAATGGAAAATAATAATGCGATTAATAAGGGACACTAGAATGATGATAGCACAATCCTAAGATCATGCAATGTACCCCATACAATTAAATACACCAAATTCAATATTATAGATTCAATTACATATTATTAAACATAGAAATCCAATTCTAGACAGCAATAGGTTACTGTACCAAGATCAGAATTCCTGTTGCTACAGGATAGAAAATGTGGATCTGTTAGAAGGTCTAGAAACTAGACTCTTGCCGGTTCCAACGCATATTTAAAGTCCAAATTTCGACAACAGTATCTCGGTGAATTTCAGTGTTCATTACAGGTTACTATTTCTGGCTGGTTATCAGTATCAACTCGTTTCAGTTGTAACAGCAATAAATATTCATTGTAAAAATTAGTAAAAATAATTTTATTACCCTAAGCATGTCAACCATCAATCTGGAAATTATCATGGTAATATTTGATCATTAGTTCACCTAATTCATCAGCTTAATATGGTATATGCATAAATATGAAAATACAGCGCAACAGTAGTAAAATGGCCATAACTCATGCAATATAAGTTAGAATTTGAAAATTTTGGATGTTTTAGAATCTAGAAACATGGGGCTACATTTCATATTCAGAAAGTTATTGATTTTGATGACATTATTTAGGTCGAAACAACATGGTAATGTTCAGGTTGAAATAAATTTCAGGGTCTCAATATATTTTTCATGAATAAGAAAATTAAAATGTTATGAACGGTGAGTTAGGGGTTAACACTCATAAATCACATCAAGTTACCTCTATGTGAACATGGTATTAAGAGGTATAATGTCCATAATCTTACTAATCACAATCAACTAACACACTAACATCAATCATATAAATAATCACTACTAGTATACAATCTACAATAGTTGTGTAGTGTCATGACATGAAATACAATAGCAATCCCTATTCCTATATTCAATAATTAACTATATGAATGCATATAAGATCTCAATAAGTCGGAGGCAAAAAGACGGCACGAAGTCAAGATTACTACTTGGATTCACTCTTGTAAATCCGTAGCATCCCAACGATAAATAACAATAACAATATACGATAATCAATACGGATCTACTTGCGGGATTCAATAAACAATCTCGAATACGATACAATATAATTCAAGAGTGAGATACTTGCCTTTAGAACGACGTTAGATCCGATATAGGGAATAACGGGATTAGGATCCCGGGCGACAAATCACGAACACAAAGCACTAGCACGTGTGAGCCACGTGCAAAACACACAGCAAAAACTAAGATCCGCATAGCAAGACATCGAACACCATGATCGGTTCCCCTCCAGAAAAAACAACAAACACCAAATGCACCCAATCCCTTCTACTACTGAATAGCAAACAACAACAATTTCTCCCTCCTACCCGAATAGCAAACAACTAAGCTACCCACTCCTGTTCGTCTTCCCCAACCCGAGAGAGAGAGAGAGAGAGAGAGAGAGAGAGAGAGAGAGAGAGAGAGAGAGAGGCAGGAGAGGGGACGGCGATTGCGGCGGTCGGGACTGCGACGCAAGGTGGTCGCGACTAGATGGCGCAACAACGATAGGAGGTCGCTGTAGGAGCGCGCCGGGGTCTGGAGGAAACGGCTGGCAACTGGATGTGTAGTGGTGTAGGGCGGCACCGAGGGAGATCACGGCATGGGTCGCTAGCGTCGCTGCAGATGGGAGAAGCACAGGGGAGAGGTGCGCCGGCTGCTGTGGGTGGCATTGCAGGAGGTGCATGGCGGCACTACTTCTGTCAATCAGGTGCAGCGGGAGGGAAGTCGACCAGGGGGTCACTGATGGGGAGTCTTGTCACGCCCCATGTAACACCTCGGATTTTAAAATACCAAAAATATTCGCTTTTATATTTTGTAGGGGTTTATTTTAAGTGATATCTTATTTTATTTATTTTTAATATCGATACTGGTATTGAATATTTGTGGTAGATTGGTATTATTGTTATATTAGAGTAAAAAGTTGAGATTTTGTGTGAGGAAATATAGTTTATTTTATTTTATCATTATGGGGGATTATTATAAGATAATTTTAATGTGTTTTGTATTGTTTGTATTATTATATAAAAGAGTTGGGGTTTATTTGTAATATATTGGATTTGGAGGGCTTATAGGTAATTATACCTTACTATTATTATTAATATATTATATTTTCAATATAACCCCTCCCCCATTTTAATTCCTTCTTTCATTTTTTTCTTCTCCCTTCCCGTTCACTCCACCCGACCGAAACCCAAAAACCCATTGAACCCAACCTTCGACCTCCCTCACTCCCGCTCAAATCCACTTGGGTTCTTCACCAAATTCAAATTAAATTGGGAACTAGGCTAATTGAAGGGTTCTCTACATCGTGAAAGTGTCGGATTTTCGAAAGGATTTCGAAAAGGTAAACCTAACTATTTTATTGTATGAAATTTAGTTGGGTTAATTTTTATGGAGTAGGATTATTATGGTAGAGAGATTTAGAGATGTTGGCAGTGGTAGATTTGAGGAATTAGTGGATTGTTAGAGAAATTACAAGTTGTTAGTAAATTAGGGTTTTGGGTTTGTAAAATAGAGAGATATATATATAAGAATTATCTCTTGTATGGTAGAGAAAAATTGTAGTGAGCCATTACAATAAAATGGGGAGTAGTGATTTTGGCATAAACTCGAACTATAGGGTTTATGAAAGCAGGTAGAAAACTCGATCCAAATAATTGTAGAAAATGCATATGAGGGTGTAGAGTATTATGAAAGGGTTAATATAAATTTGGGATGATTTTTATAGGCTTAAGCTCAATTAAATTGAGTAAAATAGACTATAGGTGAAAAGTGCACGCCGGGTATTCGGTGAAATGCCCGAACAATATAGAGGTGAGAATTTGATGAATTCGGAGGTGTAATTGGGTTTTATTATTGTTGTTAACCCTAATTTGAGATATTAGGACAAAGGGATTGAAGAAATTAGGAAATAGGAAATTTTCCTATTAGAAAGCCTCCGATCAATAGGTAAGTTCTTGTATTGGGGATCGAATTTGAAATCCGTCGATGTAGCTCGCCTACGTATGTTGTTTGTGACATGTGGGTGAAGACGGATTCAAATTTGGAGGTCCGTAGGTCGAGTTTTGAGCTTTAAACTAATCGATCCTATAATTTCCTATTTAGGTGGAAAAAGTCGAACTTCGACTGGCTACAGGACGGACATGGGACATCGTTTGCTCGATCCGTCAGGTGAGTATGTTGTGTTTATAAATATTTTATATTGTGGCCGAATTTCGTGGCCTTTTGATATGTTTTGTGGGAGTTATGCCAAAAGTGGATTTTTATTGAAAATACGGATTTTTAAGGATCCAAAATGGATTTTTGAGATATGTGGTGAAAGTGACTATTTTAAATATATAAAATCTATAGTATGGGTTATTGTGATGTGTTGAAGTATAAAAACTAATTATATTAGATTATTTATGCACATTTTTATCCAGTGCATGATTTGTGCATGTTTTGGGGCATATAGGCCCTTATAGGTAATTATAATTACATGGAGCATGGTGTATAAGCTAGTATGCTATAATTAGATATTATAAGATTTAATTAGAGGAAATAAGTGGTTTTGGCCCCTTTTTCTGGGAAACCCGCATGTGTGGTGTGTAATTGTGATATATATATAGATGATTATGACGTGTGATGCAATGGTTGATGAAATTAATAATTGGGTACATGTATACATTTTAATTATGTTCGAAGTGAATTAATGGGCAATAGTATGATATTACAATATGATGAATTATCTATTTTGATACTCTTACGATATGGAATAACCTAATGTAGTTCTTTTATTAATATTATAACTTGGTGTATGTTTATATGTGATTCAATGAAGTAGTAAATAGCCTGGTATTCATAATGGGTGATGTTATGGCAAATTAATTAATATGGTGCATTTATGATGTGTAATACTATGACATGGTGTATGTGCATATGTGATACAATGAGATGATAATTAATATCGTGGACGCCGGATGTGCATCAAATGCAAGATAAAAGGTAAGATGGTAAGTGTTAATTAAATGTGTTATCAATATACGTGACTCAAATCAAAGTGGTAGCTATTCTTGAATTAATAAGTGAAGCGCTTGTGTGATAAAGTAAAATGGAAAGATGCAATGATTAATGCTAATAACAGATGGTTTTGTTGACCAGTACCTACAGCAATCCTTGGGGTTTGGGCTAGACCTCCTAACGCCCAAGGACCTGCTTGGGAATAGTGGACCCAAACTATGTTTGGGGTAAGTGGATTTTATCGCCCAAGCTATCGGCTTGAGGCCCGGTTTTCCTCGATGACAGCTGTCGCGAGGAAGCACCCAGTTTACCTGGGACGTGGTTTTTTCCCTCCTGGCTATCGGCTGGGAGGAAGTACCCAGTTTACCTGGGACGTGGTTTTTCCCTCGATGACGGCCGTCGCGAGGAAGCACCTAGTTTACCTGGGACGTGGTTTTTTCCCTCCTGGCTATCGGCTGGGAGGAAGTACCCAGTTTACCTGGGACGTGGTTTTTCCCTCGCTAGTTCGGCTAGGAGGAAGACGTTGCCTTGGCCGAGTAAGACTCTGTGTGAGCATTGGGCCGCGTGTTTACTGGACTGTCGGCTTTCAGTATGTTGGGATACTGTGGCTCACTGGTCGACAAACTAATAAAATAACTAAGTGTTAATAAAAATGTGAAAGTACAGAAAGTAAATTGTGAATTGTGTATGGGAAAGAAAGTGGTTGTGAACGAAGTAAATATAAAGGAACACGAGTTATGAGTTAGTGTATGAAGAGAAGTGATAAATGCAGTACGTGGTAATTTAAAATGATAGAAACAAAAGAGACATGTGTTAATATGAATAGTACGAAGTAATTGTATTATGTAAGTGATTATTAAAGTAACATACAGTGTGATATAAGTTGTTACACCTTGGAATTGTGTCAAGGAACTACCTGCCCGCTATTTCTGTGAAAATTGTGGGAACTACCTACCTTGGCATAATTCGCAGGGTGAGTTGGTATAATAGTGGTAATGATTAATGGAAATGAGAAATAAAGTGAAGTAAAGATGATATTGAAGTGAATTAATAACCAAGCTATCGGCTTGAGATGTGATGTGATATTACCCAAACTGTGTGTTTGAGGTGCAGTGATTATTATCCAAGCCATCGGCTATGGGGTGTGATATGTTGTGGTCCCAAATTGTATTGGGGATTAAGTGAAAATGATAATAAGAAATCTTGCTTATAAGAATGAGAACATACTAAAGTGGTGTAGTAAGATATGAATGAGCTATAAAACATGTTTTGATGCAATAAGAATGTGCATTCGCATAAGTGATACGGTGATGATGTGATGGAATGCAAGTTAATTATAATGTGTAAGGAGAGGTTATGTTTGTGTTATATGACGTGAATGAATATGGCATTATGGGAATGAATGCATATGTTTCTAATGTGATACATGATTTAATGCAATAAAATAAATACTTGTACTATGAAAGTGGTTATGAAAATGGTTAATGCAGAAAGTATGATGTGTTATGAGTTTGTATCCATATAAATGGTTATTAAAGAAAGATGTAATAGCATCATGTAAGTGATATTTATATAAATAGCGAAATGCTGATATGATGATAATTGTGAAGAAATGAATATTCGGGTTAGGGGATTCAAATTGAAAAGGAATGGATTGAATGGAAATTCGTATTGTGCGAATATAAAATAAGGATAAATATGAGGTTGATGTGAAGTATATGGTGGAATGTGTGAATTATGGGCAATTTTATAATTCGATGCAGATTTGAAGTGTATTTTGATATAAAATCGTATTGATGATGTTTTTAAGTTCAGATGTTCAAGGTGTATCTTCTTACTTGATGTTGTAAGTTTAAATTATTTTCTTTATACAATTTTATTCATTTATTAGATTATTGATTATACTCATACCAGAAATGACTAACCCTTGATGTTTTTTGGGGGTTAGGGGGTCCCTCCCTGAGAGTGGACAACCCTAACTCTCCTGCAGGTTGCTAGCAGCATGTCGAGGTAGTTCTAGAGTTAGGAATTATATTTCGTTGAGAGGATAGATTATTTATGTATTTAATATATGTAGAAAGGTGAATATTTGATGTATTATTTTGTATTATGGTAAAAGTATAGGTATATAGTGCTGTGATGAGGTAAGAAAGCCCGTACCCACCTCGTTGTGGAGTATTGGGTTCTGTAATTGGTTTTTGGAAGGTTTTTCTTTAGTTCTCTATTACTTATATAAGTTTTAAAGGAAATTTATGGTTTTTAATTGTTAATTGATATTATGTTATGAGTTTGGCCCCCAGAGCATTATATTATATTGCCTATGTGTTTCTGCTCATTTTGGCCTGGGGAGCCCGTGAAATTATTGCATGTATTGTGAGCTACGGAATTTTGAGCAGACTTCCGTAAGCTATTTGTGTTTCGGGGCAAAATTTACATGGGGAACTCTGCCAAAATTTTCCTTGAAATATAACTTTCTTAGTTTATGTTTAAAGTGATATAGAAATTGAAAGAATTGAATTTGGAGGCTTAGTTTTCAAAAAAAAATTTTTTTTTGGGGCTTTACACCCCACTTTCCAAAATACAGAAAACGAGTACGTGACGTAGGCTCAGCGAATGCTGTAAACATCATCCATAAGCTGTACCAGACTAACTCAACAATATGCAACAACAACACAACCACGCAGGAAGATATAATCACATAAATAAAGATAACTTCAATAAATAATGAAATAATCTAACAATAATAATATCCAACACAAAAAATCCAACATCTGGGAAAACAAACTCCAGGAACATAAGCCCAAAATAAAATACAAAGTCATATCAATGTTCAAAGAAATAAGCTATCAATAAATAAATTAAGCAGCTCAATCTTGGACTCCATCTCTGGAATCGTTGCTGACCAATACCTTCAGGGATTGATCCTTCAGTACCTGTAAAATCTTGATCTAAAAAGAAGAAAAAGAGTGTCCTTAGAGCAAGTCGTGGGCAGCAAGTAGAGAAAAATAGAGGATAAAGAAAAACTTGTATATCAAAGAAAAAGGGACATGATCAAAGTCAAAGAACAAAGCAAAGAGCAGGCAATAATATCATAGGTTTACAATAATCAAGCATGTAATGAGTGATGTCAAGTCAAGTTCAATATAGGATCAAGTATGCAGGTTATTAGTCATTTTGTTAGCCTATCTAGTGCACGTACTACTGCCTCCTACACTACAGGTTCGGTGCAAGCACACAGTGAACGTTTTAGACTGATGGTGAATTCACGGATCGTGTACTCGGCATAAAATGATAACATGATAACGCGATAACATGATAATCTTCTTCCATAACTTTCTCCTCCTTCCATAAAAATATAACGATAAGGCCTTAGTACATTTTCCGATCGTTCACTACCAAGTCTACCCATAATACTCCGGCTTGTTATTAGTTTATTTTCATCCTATGTGAGCATGCAAGAGGGTGTCAATGTAACCCCTATTTCTGCAAATACGTATTTTCATGAGTATTTTTCTGTTTCTCGATATTTATAAATTATTATTGTTAAATCATTTTGGGTTCGTTGTTATTTTTTTCTAAACAATAGTTATAACTATTTCGAATAAACTTTGTTTCCATTCCTACTTGATCAACTATTTGCATTTTAACCCTCAAAGATAGTGTTACTGTTTCGACTATTTCAACAAATCCCTATTTTTATATAATGATATTGCTCTGATAATTTCTATTGTTGTTATTATTATTGATTATTAAAACGAATCATTTCTTATTTCATAATTGTGTTTTTAATCGTTTCAAATAATTTATGTAATGCAAATTATATCAGATATCTTATTTCTTGTATTCGGATTTGTATTGATCAATTATATTCATGTACAATATATTTTCATTTATTGGATTTATACCCAAATACCCAATAACCCAATATCTCTCTTTCTCCCTATAAATACCATAATCTTTTATTAAACCCTAATCCTATTTCCTAACCCTAGCCGTCACTGTTCTACCTACCCTCCCTATACTGTTCATCCCCGTCCATCCCGCTCTCTGTTACTTCGAACCCAATCCCGCCACTTCTCCGACCGCCCAACCCCATCACTCTGTCCACCCTTCGACTCCCCGTCCTCGTCACCATCCCCTCATCGTCTCCTTCACCCCATCGCCCCTCCGATCATCCCTGTGCCATCATTCCTGTCTTCGTCGCTCTCCCGCTCGAACTCCCCCATTGCTGAACCCACTTCGCTGAACCCATCTCCTTGCTGCCGTTCGTCTTCGACCTCCGTGCACCCTCGCATCCACCGAAGAACCCCTTCGGCCTCGCCGTCATCGCCGTCTAAGCCCCGAGGCCCATCGTTGTTCCCTTATTTTCGAGCAAAAACAGAGCTCGCATCGCCGTCGCTCTCACCGTTGCCGTCGCTTCCCGACCGCAACGCTGTTGCCTTGCGTGGTGTCGTAGTCGCCACCGCCGCAGTCATCGAAGTCCTGCCACTCTCTCTCTCTCTGCCGTAGTGAGGAAGGATACGAGCTCCCATTGGTCGGAATCGGTGTTTGCTATTTTGGCACACTGGATCCGATCTTGCTGTTCGGTGTGTTGCAGTGCTGTGGGATCCGCTGTGTGTGTGTGCTTGTGGTGCTGTTTGCTGTTCATTTTGGAGTTCACTGTTTGGTGTTTTGCACGTGTCAGGCTCGTATTCTTGTGGATCATTGCCCGGGATTCTTATCCTGTTATTCTATATTATTTGAATCTGCGATTTAACAGGCAAGTCTCTTCTTGAACTAATATTTTATTTTGTTCAAGTTTATTTGATCTCTGCAAGTAGATCCAGTTCCATTTGTTATCATACTGCTTTTGACAATTCCGTTAAGTTTATCGAGGATTTACATAAGCTAACCCGACATACTCTTAACATCGTGCCGTTCTCTTTGATCTAAAACCTAGTCCCTATTGTTTCATGCATATGCACTTACATGTAATTAACTAGATCCATGCTATAGACTTGTTGATGAATTGTATGCATGTTAGATTGAATTTGATTGATGAATATATACCATGCCTATGAAATTGTATCTTAAACATAGAAATATGCGTGCTGATATCTAGGATAACTTTGATTACCAATTTGCATGTAATATATGGTTGCATGATTTATTTATTGCCCTTTTATGTTAAAACAATTTCTGGACTGCTAGTTGTTTCATTTTGAATCAGATTTTCAACCATGCTACTGTCATAATTTGAATTAACTTTCTGAATATGAAATTTAGCCTATAATGTCTAGTTTACTACCCTTTTTGCGGATTTGAACTCCGATGTGTGGTTTGCTAGATATCATGTTTTTAGTACTGCTGTGTTAGAATTTTCAGATTCACAAATGCATGCGTATCTTGTTGTTTCTTAATTTAATTAACCATGCTAACAGTAAAAGAAAAATCTGAAATAAATCTAGCTGAACCTAGACATGTGTAGGAATGCCTCAGAATTTTTGTAGATTTATTTGATGAGTTCTCTGACCTGAAACAAATAGTTGAATACAACTTACTGCATACTACCTGAACATAAAACCCGAATAGAATAGAATTTTCACCCTAGTTTCTGTATCTTGTATATGCTTTAATTATATTCGCTGGAACCGTGTGGAAGTCTAGCTTAAAGAAATTCTGACGGATTCAGATTTACTATTTCTCAGTGACCGTAATTCATGTTTTAGTACAGCAAGGTCATGCTGTCCTGATTGTGTGAATTGTGCCTATTTGATGTGTTTGCTTCGTGCTTTGTCGGTAACGAATAGAATTAGACATACTTAGTATCTTACAACATTGAAACCTTCTTTCATGCTCACAAAGGATGAAAATAAACTAATAACAAGCCGGGGTATTATGGGTATACTTGGTAGTGAACGATCAAAAAATGTACTCGGTAAGGCCTTATCGTTATATCGTCAAGGAAGGAGTAGATTGTCATGGAAGAAGATTATCATGTTATCACGTTATCATGTTATCATGTTACACCGAGTATACGATCCGTGAATTCACCATCAGTCTAAAACGTTCACTGTGTTCTTGTGCCGAACCTGTAGTGTGGGATGTAGTAGTACGTGCACTAGATATGCTAATAAAATGATTAATAACATGCATACTTGATCCTGTATTAAACTTGACTTGACATCACTCATTACATGCGTAATTATTGTACACCTTTGATATTATTGCATGTTCTTTGTTTTGTTCTTTGACTTTGATCCTGTCCTTTTTCTTTGATATAATGCTTTCCTTTATCCTCTGTTTTCTCTACTTGTTGTCCACGACTTGCTCTAAGGGCACTCTTTTCTTTCTTTTTAGATCAAGAATTAACAGCACCGAAGGAGCAATCCTAGAAGAAATTGGTGAGCAAACTCTTTGAAGATCGGAACTGGACTATTAGACTACTTTGCTATCTTCTGTTATTTGCTTTTTTGTATTGCTTTTATCATACTTTGTATTCATGGGCTTTTATGACCCAAAGTTTGGCCTTATCCCAGATGTTGGATTATTATTTAGTGAATTTATTTCATGATTATTTTGGAGTTTATTCATTGTTTATGTAATTATATTCTTCCGGCGTGGTTGTTTTCTCTTGTATATTGTTGAATTAGATTGGTACAACTTATGGATGATGTATAATCATTCGCTGGGCCTTCATTACGTGCTCGTATTCCCGTATTTTGGTAAGCGGGGCGTGACAATAAATGTTGTATAATACTAAGTGTGACTAGTTCTACGCGTTACAGACAAAGCATGATGCAAACACATCATTTATACACAATGACATAATCAGGACAGCATGACCTAGCTGTACTAAAACATGGATTACAGCCACTACAAAATAGTAAATCTGGATCCGTCGAAATGTCTAGAAAGTAGACTTCCACACGGTTCCAGCAAATATAATTAAGGCATATAAAAAATACAGAAACTAGGGTGAAAGCTCTATTCTATTCAGGTTTTATGTTCAGACAGCATGCAGTAATTTGTGTTCAACTATTTGTTTCAGGTCAGATAACTCATCCAATAAATCTGTAAAAATTCTGGAGCATTCCTACACATGTCTAGGTTCAGCTAGATTTATTTTAGATTTTTATTTTACTGTTAGCATGGTCAATTAAATTAAGAAACAGCAGGATACGCATGCATTTGTGAATCTAAAAGTTCTAATACAGCTGTACTAAAAAGATGATATCTAGCAAACCACACATCGGAATTCAAATCAAAAAAAGGGTAGTAAACTAGACATCAGAGGTTAAATTTCATATTCAGGAAGTTAATTAAAATTATGACAGTAGCATGGTTGAAAATTCGATTCAAAATGAAACAACTAGGAGTCCAGAAATTGTTTTAACATAAAAGGGCAATAAATAAATCATGCAACCATATATTACATGCAAATTGGTAATCAAAGTTATCCTAGATGTTAACATGCATATTTCTATGTTTAAGATACAATTTCACATGCATGGTATATATTCATCAATCAAACCAATCTAACATGCATACAATTCATCAACAAGTCTATACCATGGATCTAGTTAATTACATGTAAGTGCATATGCATGAAACAATAGGGACTAGGTTTTAGATCAAAGAGAATGACACGATGTTAAGAGTATGCCGGGTTAGCTCGTGTAAACCCTCGATAAATTTAACGGAATTGTCAAAAGCAGTATGATAACGAAAGGAACGGGATCTACTTGCAGAGATCAAATAAACTTGAACAAAACAAAATATTAGTTCAAGGAGAGACTTGCCTGTTAAATTGCAGATTCAAATAATAAAGAATAACGAGATCAGAATCCCGGGTGACGATCTACAAGATCACGAGCGAAACACGTATAAAACACCAAACGGCAAAATTAAAAACAGCAAACAGCAACACACACACACACACAGCGGATCCAACAGCAAGAGCAGCTACACTGGATTGGGGGCAAACAGCACACAACAAACCCAGATCCCGTGTGCCAAAACAGCAAACACCGTTCCCGACCAATGGGAGCTCGTCTCCTACCATTGACAGAGAGAGAGAGAGAGAACGGATGGGACTTCTACGACGCTTGGTGGCTGGTGACGAATGTGACACCACGCAAGGCAACAACGACGACATTGCGGTTGGGTAGCGACGACAATGGCAAGAGTGACGACGACGCGAGCTCTGTTTTCCGCTCGAAAACAGGAGACGACGATGACGAGGGCTCGGGGCTAACGGTGACGACTGCGATGCTAGGGGGAACTCCGGTGGGTGTAAGGAGTGCACGGCGAAGGATCACGGCGGCAATGGGCGAGAATGGGAGGTGCGGTAATGGATGCAGTGGGGGTTCAGTGATGGGTTCAATGGCGAAGACGAGGATGGGGAAGACGATCGGAGGGCAATAAGGGAATGGGGAAGACGACAAGGGGATGGTGATGACGGTGGTGGTCGGAGGTGACGAGGTGGCAAGGGGAGAGGGCGATGGGTTTGGGTTTTGGTCTAGGTAAAAATAGAGAGAGAGAGAAGTCGGGGAGAGAGAGAGCTGCAGAGAGAGAGAGAGATAGATAATTAGGGTTTAATTAATAGGTATTTATAAGAGATCAAGATTTTGGGTTTTGGGTTGTGGTTTAGTGGGTTTTGGGTATAGATTTTGGCTCCAAAAAGAGACGAATAAGCATAAAACAAAGAGATGAACATAAAGGGGAACAAATCAAACTCAAAATAGGAAGAACGAAATCTCGCAATGAACCAAAGATAGCAAAATGCAACCAAAAGTGTACAGAACGAAATAGAGGAAATAAAAGAACCCAAGAAAAGCCAAAAATATAATATAATAAAGGAATCCAGATACAATAATCTAAAGAGAACAAAATACAGTAAAATCCAAAATAGGAGTTACAAGTCTGGTGCTGCGCTGCTGCGTCGCGGAGGCATGACAGGAAGGTGGGGGAACTGGGAGGAAGACGAGGGAGAGAGAGATGAGCGGAAGGTGGAGGGAGACGCGGTGGAGACGATGAGGCGGAAGAGGGAAGGTGATGGGGAAGATGAACAGGAGTCGGGAGCGGTTAGGAGGACGGGGAAGACGAAGCGGCTAGGGTAGTAGTAACAGGGTAGAGAATAGGGTTGTAGCGGCTGAGTAATAAGGGGTTAGGGTAAATATAACAGAGGTTATATAGGAGAGTATTAGGGTTAGGGGTTGTAACGGGTATGGGTTTAGAATAAATCGGTTAATGGGTATTAGGGTTATAGGGTAATGAGTTTAATAAAAAAGTGGGTTTGGGTTTTAAAACCAATAAGAGGTAGGAAAAATATATAAATAAAAATAGGATTTTTAATATAAAATCAAAAGGTAATAAAAATAAAAATAATAATACTAATAGTAGTAAAAATAACAATAATAATAATATTAGTAGAAACAATAATAATAATAATAACAAGAATAATATGGTTTGTATTATAATATAAGAATTATTTGAAAATAACAATTAATATAATTAATGAAAGGAACAGATTTTAACAGGAGATACAAAATATTTTTGAAATAAAATGAATTTAAGAAAACGAAATTTTTTATAAAGAACCCAAACCCAGATAATACACGGAAAAAGAAAATACACCCAAAATACAGAAAATGGAAAACAGGGGTTACAAATATACTATTTCAAAATGCATTAGTAGGAGAAGATTGACACTACAAGATGTTGAAGTGGAAGATGTCCAAGCTACAAATGTTGACTTTGATCAGAGTGCACAAGCTCCACCACCTAGGTGTGTTCAATTGTACTATGTATCCATCAATATTTTGGCAATTTCACTTTATATAAGAACTTCATTGCTTAATAACTTGTAGGAAGAGGAAGATTGTTATGCCTAGAAGGGGTAGAGGGTCTACATGGACAACATCATCAAAATTCCATGTTGGATATGATCATTTAGTGGCATGTTAGTACATATAAGACTTCACCATATAATGCACTGTAGTTTATTTGGATCATTGTCACAATTGTATATTACCAAATATTGTACCTATGTTAAACTGATATTCTTATTCTTGACATAGATTCGAGAAGACTGTGAAAGACCCACATGACAACCAGCTGGAAAAGGGACTTCAAGAATTTTATTGGCATAGAAAATTATATCTCACTTGGCAATGGAATAGTTAGAGGCATGGGGCACTATGTATCTCAGGTTTCATCTTTTTTACTTTGTCTTGTGCATGTGTTACCTTATTTACTGTGAGTTTGATGAGTGGGCATTTTTATGTGCAGGTTGGCCAAGTTCTCAGGGCAGGTATCCCATGTACAAATCAGATTTCAAATGGAAGGGAATGAGACAACAAAGTAGTGGGAGTGCATTTAGTTTGTTTTTGACAATATCTGTAATGGTAACAATTTTTTGACCTGGAGTTGTTGTGAAAAGTATAATATGGTGATGGAATGGATGTAAGACAGAAAAACTGGTGATGGAATAGATATAAAACTAAATATTTTGTTGAATTGATTGTATATATAACATAACTCTGAAATTCTATGAGAACTTCAATTGCATTCTCTTCCATTCAAATTCTTACTTGACCCATTTATGTGAATAAATGCTAGTTTAATGTTGTATTCTTTGTAGCTATCATTTGATAGGTCAGGCTACTTTGCTATTAGGGTTTTCATGAATACAAAATTATTGCTTTGTTATATATCAGATGAGAGCTTTTAAATTCTTATGCACTTCATTGTGCACTTCACTGTCTACTATATCAGTTGTGCACAGTGATAGCAAAATTGGACAAATTGTACATACTTTGATACTTATTTCAGCTGTAAGCTTTGAATTTTGTGCATAGCAAAATTGAACAAGTTGTGTAAACTTTGATACATGTATTAGACGAGAGCTTTGAAATGTGTGCAGAGCTATATACGAGTTGTGCACATTGGTAGCAAACCTATACAGGATGTGCACATTTCGTTACATCTAGAAATGAGTATTAGCTGTGATCATTTGGTTACATCTTAGAAATGAGTATCAGCTGTGCACATTGTTTGAATCTTTAAAATATGTATCAGCTGTGCACTCTGATTACATCTTTAAAATGTGTATCAGCTGTGCACTCTGATAATAGCTTTGAAGTGTGTGCACAACATTGATACAACTTATTTACTGTGCACAACTTTCAATCATGGACCAAGTTGTGCACACATTTCAAACCAGTGTCAATAGATCTCACCCCGAAATATGTAGTAACGACAGCTTATTTGATACATATATAAATGTAATTGCAACATCAAAAAGTGAAGAAAATTTATAGCACCAGTAAGATGAAAAATATATTATAATTGAACAAAATTCTGTTGCTCTTATTAAATAGGACATCTATAAAATTCTATATTATGTCTAGATATTACACGATACAATGCAATTACAATAACCTTCACCAAGTATAAGTCACTCACTTGACCGAAGAACATTAAAGCACATAAAGCTATACACAATGAAACAAGTAACCCTAAGTAAACACCTTCAGTGTGTTTCATCTTTTCAATCATTTGCCTTATTCCATAGTTATTCTTGGTTAACTCCTCTATCCTCAAATCATTCATTGCAGATTGAATAGTATTTATCCTCACACACTGTCTTCAACTTCACTTCATCAACATGGTTGCATCAACATGGTTGCACAGCTCTTCAGCCCAACTGAAATACTTGTAATCATCATACCTTCAATAAGGACACCCACAAAGTATCTCCCATTGTTCTTTGCTTTCCTAACCACATGAACAACTGCATCATCCTCATGGCTACAACATATGACACTTGATGATTCAGAGTTCTTAATTTTTTATTTTAAGAGAACATAATTTCAGAGTTTCCTGAAAAATTTCCAAAAAACAACTGAAATAAAATGAAACATAAACTCAATATATGTAGATCAATGAGTAAAAAGCAACTTTAAGAAGACGAATAAACCAGTTCAAGGAGGAGAAATTACATACCAGTCGTGTTGGAGTCCATAACAGTCTTTCTCACTTGTTTGAAAATTGGAGGAGCTGCATTGAGACACATACCGTACTTGGTGTTAGACATATGATCTGGACAACCCCAAATTTGTTTTGGACCCATTTTCAAAATCAATATTCATTGTTGTAAGTAGTTTACACCTCTTTAAATCATTCTAAGAGAGCCTATATAGATGAAACCATATGGACATCAAAGCAGTACCACACTCAACAATTTCAAGTGTTTACACACAATTCCAATAACTTTGTCTTCATTTCCAAATTGTCAAGGCAAGATATAGAACGAGAGGTATTGGAAATGTGTGTGTGAGGAGCTATTATATTGGTGGAGTATTTTCAAACATTTACCTCACAATCCATATCTTAAGGAATTTTTATCTTCTTGACATATATAACTCAAAGTCATGCAATAATTAATGGTAGGACACTCCTTAAGGTATGTCCATTTATATCTTTGTACATATTTTTGGATTTTTGTATAGATCTTGTAGGCATTTATTGAAAGTTGTATCAATGGCATAGAAACACCCCTTACTACTATTGATTAGTCAATAAGTGATAGAGACAAATGAAGCATGCACTGTTTTGTTTGACCAAAATTTTTAACTTGTATCTCCATCAATTTCTATCCAATTTTACATGGCTATATATGGTTGATGAGGGTAAAAATAGCAGACGATCTGCACCGCTCAATCCTGGCACGAATCTCGAGGAGATCTCCCAACTGCTTGTGGACCAACTACAGGCCCATCACCCAAGTCCAACCTCATGTGGACCGGGTTGCATATCCTAACCAGAGGACCCGAGAATATTTCCTACTCAGATTTTCACACCTACAAATACAAACCTACCTCTACAGTAACCAGGTAATCACAATTTCACCACTTAAGCCTTTCTTAATCCTCTGGTTATTGACTTGAGCGTTGGAGGGTATGTCGCCGGAAGTCCTCTTGGTGTCATTGCAGGTGTCCGACGAGGGTCGAACCACCCAGATCCACCAAATCCATCACATTAGCCTCACAGCGAGTCAGATCGGAGGCCGAGATATAAGTTTCCTCTTCCCAAGTGAACTCAAATTATCTGTTGCTCCCACACCCGAACAAGCAGCATCAGTTTGGCACCGTCTATGAGAAACACAGATCCGAGCCTCTTCTTCAGACTCTACACCGTGACTGACGTTCCATATCGCTCCCAAAGCTAAGAAGACTTCACCCAGAGGTCATCAGTCCGAGTCTCCCCTTGCCTCCCGCGCCTGACGCGAAGTTGAGTGGCCATTCAATGGCCCCGACAACCGCATGACCAAGGACCATAGAAACCGGCCCCGAGCCCATTCCGCTCGGTATAACGCGAGGTCACCCATCTGGTGGTGTATGACCTAAGCATTGTCATCAACAACCGAAAGAATGAGGACAACCTCCGAAACTGTCTCAACCGATCCCGGAATGGAGGGGATCCTTCAGACTGGAATCCGAGTCGAAGCCATCACTTCTCCCACGGTCGGGACTGAGAGTGTAGCTACTCCCAGTGGGACCACTGGCCCTCGAAAAACCGCGGGGATGGGGGTCATATTACCCAAGTGGAGTTCCATGAATTCCGGGATGAAATCCTACAGGCCATCCAAGGCGAGCCCTAGAACGAGCAACGTACTAACCGAGTAGGAGAAGCCGAGCACTTGAACGACGAGTCCCATGGGTCAACCCGATCTGAGGGAGGCGAAGACCCAATCCTCAAACGACTACAAGAAATGGAAGGTCGCCTTGCCCAGATCGCCGTAGGTGGGAGGCAGTCTGAACAAAGATACCGGCCAAACAGGCCACCCTTCTCCTCCCACATCCTCGATACTCCCGTCCCGAGGAGCTTCAAGCCTCCAACGTTCGAGACCTATAATGAAAAGGTCCTGCTGATCACAATGAGGGCTTCAAAACCCTCATGATGATTTACAGGGCCTCAGATCGTCTTCTCTGTCATGCGTTCCCGACCACCCAGAGAGGCCCCGCACGAGAATGGTTCACCAAACTTGCCCCTGATTCAATCTACTCCTTCGACTAGCTCGAGGAGAGTTTTCTCGCTCACTTCGTAACGACCCGAAAGGCTGAGAAGACGAGCGCCTCATTGCTGGACCTCAGACAGAAGCACGGGGAATCTCTCCGAAATTTTGTCCAGAGGTTCACTGCCGAAGCACGGTCGATCTCCTCCATCGATGCGGGGGTAGCGGTGGCATCTTTTCAACACATTGTCCGCCATGACTCGTTGAGCATTTATGGCCAAGAAGCCACCTATCAATTTTCCCGACCTTCTCCACAGGAGAAAGAGATTCTGTGTTCGGAGAGGATCCCCTACTAAAGAAAAGAGGAAGGCAGACAACACCGAGCCTTCCAAGAAGGCTCAGAAAGATGCCTCGGGGTAGAGGCGCCCTCTCCTGCATCCCCGGTTCGACAAGTTCACTCCGCTCAACGTGAGCATGTCTGCTATCCTGATGGAAATAGAGGGTGATGACATACTCCAACAGCCTCCTCAATCCAACAATCCCAACAAGAAGAGAAACCGAAGGTTCTACTGCTTTTTCCATAGGGACCATGACCACAACACCGATAACTGCCGAGCTCTGAAGGATAAAATCGAGGCCATCATCCAGAGAGGGTACATTGCCAAATTCACTCGGAATGGCCCGAGAGACTCTCTGCCTCCTGGGGGCACAAATAAACATCCAGAGCCAGAGCCGGAGCATTAGGATACCGATAATATTGCCATCTTCCACTGTGTCCATGGCAGACCCATGGAGGGAGAGTCTAGCTCCTCCCACAAGATCTTCATCCAGGAGGTAAACTCCATTCACAATCGCACCCCTTCTTGATGCCTTGGGTTGGTGGTCTCTTTCTCGGATGAAAACCTCGAAGGTGTCCAGGTCCTGCATTGTGATGCTTTGGTCATAAGTCTTGCGCTCGCCAATCACGAGGTCCGCCGTATCCTCATCGCCAACGGAAGTTTGGTAAACATCTTGTTCCGAGCGGCCTTCGAAGCTTTAAAGCTCTCTCGGGAGAGGCTTAAACTAGCGGGGTACACCCTCCACGACTTCTCCGGTGCCCCAGTCCAGATCGAGGGAATCG
Source organism: Hemerocallis citrina (assembly GCA_017893485.1). NCBI lineage: Eukaryota > Viridiplantae > Streptophyta > Magnoliopsida > Asparagales > Asphodelaceae > Hemerocallis > Hemerocallis citrina. Next base: position 5,553,221 of record CM030366.1, on the reverse strand, counting down.
TTACTCTGGACATCATTACAAGCACAACCTCTCGAACAGAGGTGAAGGACTTCATGGTGGTCAATGTCAAGGCCCCCTATAATGCTATCCTGGGCTAATCTGGCCTTGCTTCCCTCCAGGCGATACCCATAACCTATCACATGCGCAGGAAGTTCCCAACCAAGTCTGAGGCTAGGGTCGTCAAGGGAAATTAGGACGTAGCTCCGGCCTGTTACGCCGCCATGGTGGGGGGCACTGTCCTCCCTCTTAAAGCGGTCGATCTCCCGTCGGACCGAAGCTTGATAGGTTCCGAGCCGGTGGACAAGCCCGAGGAGATCCCGTTCTCTAAGGCCAAGCCTGCCAAATTCTTCAAGATGAGAAAGTTTCTCCCCATGCCCTCAAGGGGGAAATTATCCGTTGTATCTGCCACAATCAAAACCTGTTCACTTGGATGCCCATCGAACATGCTGGAAATATCCGAGGACCTCATCATGCATAGACTAAGCGTCTACCCGAAATCCAAGCCTGTACAACAGAGACGCAGAAAATTTGCCCTTGATAGGCAACAAGCCATGAAGGAAGAAGTCGATAAACTCCTCTCTGCCCGGTTCATCCAAGAGGTCAACTACCTAGAGTGGTTGGTCAACGTCGTGTTGGTCAAAAAGTTTAATGGCAAATGGAGGATGTGCACCAACTTTACCGAACTCAACATGGCCTGCCTGAAAGATCCATAACACCTCCCCAGCATCGACGCCCTGATTGATGCTACATTCGAACACGAGCTATTGAGCTTCATGGATGCCTACCCCGGTTACAACCTGATTCAGATGTACCCCCCGGACATTCCGAACACGGATTTTATCACCGATCGGGGGCTCTACTACTACGGGGTCATGCCCTTCGGATTGAAAAATGCATACACCATTTTTCAGAAGCTCGTTAACTGGATCTTCAAAGAACAGATTGGTCGGAACATGAAGGTCTATGTTGACGACATGCTTGTCAAAAGCCTTTGAGGTAGAAACCATGTGAGTGACCTGAAAAAGGCCTTCGGGATACTGAGAATGCATAACATGAGACTCGACATCACCGCAGAGAAGTTCCTGGGCTTCATGGTCAGCCAGCGAGGTATAGAAGAAAATCCCCCAAAAATTCAGGCCATCCTGGACATGGCCCCTCCAAGGAATGTCAAAGAAGTGCAGCGGCTCACCGGCCGTCTCCCCGCAATTGGACGTTTCCTTTCAAGGTAAGGGGAGAAGTCCCTCCCTTTCTTCAAGGCCCTCCAGGGGCAAAGAACTTCGAATGGTGAGCCTCAACAACGGAATTTTGATTAGCTCAAAGAGTAGCTCTCCAACCCCCCTCTCCTCAGCAAGCCGGAGCCTGGTGAGGTGCTGTACCTTTACTTGGAAGCTTTGGATCAGGCCCTCAGTGCTGTTATGATAAGGGAAGAAGATGGTGCCCAAAAACCCATCTACAACGTCAGCAAAATCCTTCGTCACGCTGAGCTACGATACTCAAAAATGGAAAAAGTCGCCTATGTTTTGGTCATGGCCGCTCGAAAGCTCTGCCCATACTTTTAGGCTCACTCTGTTCAGGTCCTCAAAGACTAGCTACTAAAGCAGATCATCCATAAACCAGAGATCTCGGGCCTCCTAATGAAGTGGTCCATCGAGCTGTGCCAACACGATATTCAGCTACAAGTTGAGGATGGCCATTAAGGGACATGCGCTTGCTGAATTTATAATTGATGCACCATCCCAGAGGTCCCTGAAACTCTGCAAGATGAGCCCGTTTGTGAACTCTACATTGACGGATCGTCCTGCGAATAGGGTAGCGGAGCTAGAGTCATCTTGAGCGATCCAAACGGCTTCATCCTCCAGTACTCCCTGTGCTTCAGCTTCAAGGCATTTAACAATGAGGTGGAGTACGAAGCCCTGGTAGCCGGACTCCTCTTAGCCCGAAAAGCAGGGGAAAAATGGGTCAAAGTCTTCACCGACTCCCAACTCATCGTCAATCAAGTGTACAGAGAATACGAAGCCCACGATGCTCGAATGGTATAATATCTGGCCAAGGTCAAGCTCCTCTTGGCCGACTTTAAAGATGCCTCCATTGTCAGGATCCCTTGTTAAATGATCATCTTGGCAGACGTCCTTTCCAAGTTGGTGTCATCCTCATTCGAGGGACTAGATCTAACAATTCTGATGGAGGTCCTAATTCGTCCAAGCATCGACAAAGAAAATTCCGAAGTCTTCTATATAGACCCGCCCGCCCAGCAACCAACTTGGATGGATCTAATTCTGAATTACCTGAGAAACGGGGAGCTTCCCCAAGATGCCTTCAAGGCTAAAAGGATACAGGTCAGAGCCGAGAGATTCGTGCTTATCGACATCATGCTCTTCAAGTGCACGAACACATAGTTCGACGGCAGACCATGTAGTGCCCCGAATTCCCAAAACCCGGAACTTGAGACACAAGCCAGAATCTTACTTCAAACAAATGCTTAACACAGATAAATAAAGGAAATTTAAAACTTTTATTGCATCCCAAAAGTTACATTGTACAATACAATCTTACATAATTCTTTTACATCATAAATTATGCCAATAAAATGTAAAGTACAAAATTTACTATATCTATTTGTACACTACTCAGGAATCTTTTCAGTAAATTGGATGACATTCCACCACTAATTGCTTCTCGTATCTCGAGTCCCATGGTCCACAGCGATCCTGCAACTAATAATATTTGGGCATGTCAGTTAAATGTAACTGACGCAATGCTGTTAAAACCAGCGACACTCCAAACTCAACAATCAATATTTATGCAAAGAAAAAGTGCAGTCAAATCACAACTGTTAGTGTATGCTATGCCCTAGAGTCTAATGCACAATTCAAACTACACACAATGCACTTACTCTAATGCAATTACTCTAATGCAATTCATTTGGAAATGTATGCATCCCATACTAAATACTTTTCCAAATACAACTTCAATGAAAACGTATGCATCTCATACTACATACTTCCCAAAAAGTTCAGTTTCTCCTGATTATAGGGTTCGATCCCTCGCTATGCATCATACTCTTGTACTTATTCCCGTTCCTGAAATTCATCTAGTGACTTGATGAAATTGTAGATGTTCAGTCCAATTCTGCCTCTGCAGTAGAAAATGGTCATATTATTATGCCATGATGCCGAAATCCAGTGGGCCATTTTCCATCCCAGGACAAAGTCGGTCCCTGTGGGCCATTTCCCACCCCCTAGTCTTAAAATAGTTTGCTCCGTCTGGTCCATGTGGTCCTTTTTCCGCCCCCAGACAATGCTGGTCCCTGCGGGCCGTTTCCACCCCCCGATCTTAAAATAGTTTGCTAAGCCTGGTCAATGTGGTCCTTTTTTCTCCTCCAGACAATGCCGGTCCCTGCGGGCCAATTCTGTTGGTGTATGTTCTTGAGGTCAGTTGTGTATTGACATTACTAGTTTACATTGTATCATGATGTTTATTTCATATATGAGACATTTTATTTATTGTGTTTGTGATTAAATGAGCATAATAAAGTCCTTAGAATAGTAGGTTCAATACCATGGGATATTAAGTGCATGACTTGATTATGTGATCCTATTGGTTGTAATCAGAACACTATTCTTAAATGTCCCTAGTCAAGTATTATTGTGAATTAGGACAACAATAATACATAGAGACTAGTATGTGTGTAGACTGATGACCATATCTCACGGATCATGGATATGAGATATTAAGTCTTCACATGGGTACATATTAGATATTAATTTCTATGATTTTTACAAATAGCATGAAATGCAGTTTTCTGACTTTGTATTTACTGTTTTACAAATGATACTTAAACGAAGTGATTGAGAATATTTTTTCATTGTTTTAAGTTATATTTTGGGAAATAAATATCATATTCATGTTTAGATGAGATGTGAACTCAAGGAAAATATATATATGATTAAAGATGTTAAGATTGGTTCAAAATAAATCAAAGTAAAATGATGAGATGAATTTTTCAAGGATGAATTTTAAAGAGATTATGTTTTAATCTTAATTAACTTGTATTGAGAAAATTTTGATGAATATGAGAAGTGTATTGTGAAAATGAATAGTTTGAGATTTTACTTAATGATGAATAAATAAGAATAAATGAGAATTTGAATGAAATATGAATACATGAATATGAGTTATAAGGGTATGAGTACCTCAAGTTGTTGAATATGAAAAGATGATTCTAGAGGCTTTGTGAGACCCAGGTAACGGCAAGTGTTGAAAATGATTAATTGAGTTTTGAGAAAGGGCCAGTATGGGCTATCATTCTCAGTGTATGGTTTAAGACCGGTAGGAGGGTAAACTAGCTCTAGGTAGTATTATTTATTCATGTTTCAAAAATAAGGACAGACACTAGTTGGTGACATGAAGAAATTAGAGCAAACGTGAGTTATGGACTCTTGAATGATCCTTGAAAATAGAGTCCCCAATATTCCGGAACGATGGACGTAAGGACTGCAGAATGATCCACGGAGCAGAAATGATCTCCAGTATTCCGGGACGAGAGCGACGCTCATGGAATACTTGTGCAATGAGGGCTCCATGATGACCTGCTGAGTGAGACGATCCCCAGTATTCCGGGACGATGAACGTAAGGGCCACAAAATGATCCACGAAGTGGCGGGATTGGTCTCCAGTATTCCAAGGGCGAGAGCCAATACTTGCAAAGTGTCTGAATCTTGTAGTAGTCATAGTAGTAGGATGCATGGTTTAATGTGAAGTACGTAGGTGTTTGCCCTCGGACCTATGTATGATGGGGTGCATAGAATCCGAACAAATATGCATTAGTGTCATTTTAGTATAACATCTGCATTAGGCATTAAGTCATATCATCCATTGCCATGTTTAGGATAGTCACTCTTTACACTTTTATATGCATTCAAGTTTGTGAATGTGATATTTCGTTATAATACAGCATAGAGAGGATCGTTGTTTATAACATTCCGTCGGTTGTAAACAACTAACATGCCCACAGATTTTCAGTGCAGGGCTTGATTGGATTGGCACGGACTTAAAGACGGTTGATGATAAAGATTATATTCATGATTAAAGCTTCTGTTATTAGAGTTGTATTTCATGTTGTATTTTATTTTAATTTCCGCTGTTTAATTCTGTAATAAACATTGTTGTGTAATAAAAAAAAGTTTTAATTTCCTTGTAAAATTGTACGAATTGAAGTAAAGGATCCTATTATACTACGAATTACATGTAAATGGAATTCTGGGTGTTACAGTAGATTTATAAAAGCAGACTTCGTCATGAACTGTCGGCATGTGCAGTCCCTTCGAATTTTGTGAAATGCGACCTCTGGAATGACTACTGTCACGTGACAACTCCTCGAATCCTACAAAACCCGACAGAGTAAAAGGACACAAGTACAAGAACCTAACATCACCCACTTCGCTAGTACCTAAGCCTGATATGCATCCCCCTGACGAACACGAGAACCGACGCAACGAAGGATTCCTTCAGGCTACGATCCACAGGGGCCATAATTCAGGTTCACAGGTCGAAACAATACTCCGGCTCCAAGCTTCGAAGATTGCCTCAACGGTAGACACCACAACTCGGTGTGGTCGCCGATGCTTTTCCTACAAGTTATCTACTCCTAGGAAACGATCGACAGCTCATCTCCGAGAGTGGGGGACTCCTGATATGGGTAAAAGCCGTAATTGACCCCCGCTCTACGATTCTCGCACGAATCACAAAACCCTCTGGGGCTTAAATCACCCATCAAACAAAGAGCCCAAACCAAACCCGCCCCATGGGCCTTCCGCAGGCCCAATCGCATACCTCCAGCCCATCCAGGTCTTTCGCCTGCCGATCATGCCAGTCATCCCGTCGATTATGCCACAATCAACCTGATGAGGACATCAGTTCAAGAGGATTCGGACATTTCTATCAGCGCAGATATCGTCTACGATGGCTGTTCTATTAGCCTAGTATTTTTATTTCTGCACTCTTATTTGTTGTTGGCAATTATAGTCATATGTAGTAGTTTTGCGATTTGCACTCTTTACTTTATGCATTAGAATATTTTAGGGATTTGTATTAAGATTTGTTTTGAGCCTATACATAGGCATCTAGAATAACGAAAAAACAATGCTATTATTGATTAAAAAAATATTGTGATTTGAGTTTTACTCTTCATCTTTTTGTATGAGACATTGATATAAAATTTTAGGATTTGTGATAAGCTCTAAAACTATATCTCAAATCCAATACAAATCTCAAACCCTAATTCCCAATTTGCACAGCCGCCATCTCTCTCCTTCCTCTCTCCTTGTTCCCGACCGAAACTTACGCAGCCCTCGCCACAATCATAGCCCTTGCCATTGCATCACCCTCACCACCCCTAAACTCTCCCTTTCCCCTCTCCTCACCGACCACCTGCATCGCCCTTGACATCCTTCAGTCGACCACCACCGCCACCACTTGCGCGACCACCCTCTGCCTGCCACACACTTCTGACCACCTCTCTAGCCGCCACCATTAAAGTCGAAACTCCAAATCTCCAAATCAATTCAACCCAAAACCCTAATCCCTAAATCTCCCCAAATTCGAAACCCTAACCCTAAATCGACTCCCGGCACCACCTCAGGCCGTGGCCCTCCTCTTCCCGGCCACTTCCTGATGGTCCCTCCTTGCTGATCACCTCTGCCACCAACTGCAGCAGCCACCGCCGCCTGCCCAACAACAACGCCTTCCTCCTCGCTGTTCACCACTACAGCCACTCGAGCACCAGCGCAACTTTCTTCGAACCCGGTAACCTCTTTCCACTCCTCCATTTATTTGTGATACCATCTATCGTCTCTAGATTATTATTTGATTTATCTATCGCCCATAAATATTAAGTGTGTGCTTCTACTTGCTAATTAGAGTACAAATCATTATTGCCTATTTTACTGGCTAAGAACGCTTAGGTATATAATTATTGATTATTATGATTGAATTTTAATAAAGCTTGTTACACTTATCTCATATCTTGAAAATCCATCGAACCAATTAACTATTTTAATTTCTAACTTAATCTGCATTACTTGTTGGTAAACTTACTATTTTAATATTTTTAAAAATTCTCTAATTAGAGTTGAGTTTACATCACAACCCCCCCCCCCCCCCCCCCCAACCCCCAAAAAAAAATAGGGATTTGATTAGCACTAGATCTGATATCGACGGACCCCATGACTGCCCGAAAATCTCGCCATAACGGACTCTCCAAAGACCTATAAATACTACTGCTCTGACACTGTTACAAGGTAATCACTCTTTTTTCTACAGAACTCCTTCCGCTAAATTGTTGTCTTCTGACTTAAGTATCGGAGGGTCTGTCGCCGGGAATACTCTCGGTGTTTCAGGCTTCTTTTTGCAGGTCGGCAGTCGGCTACTTCCCCAACCAATCCACTCGAGTTTTCCTTGGATACAAAACGAAGGCCAGGATCACGGCCATTTTCACGAATATAAGAACTCATATTATTTGCTGCTCCCGCACCCAAAAAACAACCGCAAAATCTCTCATTGAAGGCCTCATACAAGAAAGAGAATTGTCTTCTACCTACAACTGGATTACAAATGCCTCAACTGTTTGATGCTTAGATTTTGGAAATTGTAGAAAATAAATGGATTACAAATTCTTTAACTCATTGATGCTTTAAGATTTTGGGAAATACATCCAAACTAGAATCTAGTTGCAAAATCATTGATCGTAGGTCTATGTAAAGACTATTAGCATATGTGTGAAATCTAGATTATTTCGCAGAATACAAGCAGAGGGCAAGCAGAAACCAAGGAACTCCTAATTGATTTCTTAATGTCTGGTCAAAAGCTGTGCACGTCATATTGAGATTGATCTTAAGGTTCCTAGGTAGCTACTAATGCAGGAAATATCAGGAGATTCAGGACAGCGCTTGTAACTTGCAAAAAGTATGGTCTAAAAGTTGGACCTCAAGTATGGAAAATAATAATAATGATGTGGTACTTACAATGATTCAAGATTGTCGAAGGACCTAGGGGATATCCCTCTAAGAAAGGAATCAAATTTATTAGGAAGTTTTCGAAAAAATATACCATCAAGTTTAAGTGAACAAAGAAATATTTGTCAATACTTCAATATTAATGTGTAAACATAGCAACGACGCACCAAGGACTACCTCAGACTTAAGCTGTAGACACCCCGGAGGATCTTTCTAATAAACAAAGACCAAAATTAAGTAAAATAATAAGTGCAGGAAAAAGATGATGTATATTGCTTTAAATAACACGATGAAAATAGTATAGTAGTACTTGGCATCAGTATTACATTTTCTGGTTGGCAAACACCACAAGAAAAAGTGGTTTATTTAGTAGTTAGCAAGCGATGCTACCAGAAGAGCAAGGCATGGATGATAACCTTATCATCCTTTATATAACCAGATATGTAACATCAGAGCAAGTATCACCAGGATGTAGAGACAGGAAACCAAAGCGCCAATAAATTATGCAATTGAAATAGTGTTCGGTTATGGAGGGAAAGACGCTGGACACTAGTTCAGGTTCAGGATTGTTTATAAACAATAAAGAAGACGTAAAGTATCAATAGATTATTGTCTCATTATTTAACTACATCTAACTCAAAACATCAGACTAAGTACCAATCAACTATTGTTCAGAGTTCCAACAAAAAATATGGATGCAACAATGTGTGCGAATATCATTAGTTCATTACATGATAGAAGACACCAAAAAATAATGGAATTTTAGTATTACTATCAACGTAATGAGAACCTACTACTGCATGACTTATGCTTAGTTAGAAGAAGAAAAAAAATCATACACTAGTTGAAAGTTGTATTAATCATATGCAACATGAGGCGGTCATTTAATGGAGTACCAATGAATTCCTCTCCTACCTACTCCCCCCCTCATCCCCCCAACTCTCCAACTCCGGCCATCTTCCTCAGGATCTCTACCCTACCCATCCCCTGCATCGCCGACCCCTAGCTTCCTCTCCCCCACCCTTTGTCACAGATTGCCCCCCCCCCTTCCTTCCTTTGGTCCTCATCCCCTCTCCTCTATTTTCGGTTCCTGCGTCGAGCTTCAACCATTGCTCTCTACCCTGACTCACTTCCATGGCATCTTACTCGCTGTCTCTCCTTGAACTCAGTGGGTGCGGGCCCAATGAAGGGGTCCGCCACCCACCGATCCCCCCCTCTTCTATTGCCGGCGAGGCTATCCTTACCACTGCAGCACCAAATACAACCACAACCGGCACCCCCGTCCATGCTCAAGCGTCTCTCACTGTGGTGGAGCCCGTGGCAGTGTGCGCTGTGGACCAACGCTCGAAAGATCCTAGACTGGCGACCGAGCCCCTGGTGGAGAGTAGAGATAGTGGGCTCAGGCGTGATCGCTCCCCAATGCGCGCACATCAGAGTGCACGGCATCGCAATGCTGGGAGGACGCACGATCATCATCGCCCATATTCCCATCACCAGCAAGGGGAGTCTGCCGGAGGTAGGGCCCAACGATGGGGTCCTCCTCCAGGCCGTTATAGGCGGAAGAGTTCCCCACCGCGTCAGCATCAGCCACCTCCGCACAGGGGTCACCGCCAGGAGGTTTCAGCAGCATCGACGCACAGACAACCGCACGTACACTTCAAGCATAACAGCTATAACCAAAAACATGTGCTGAGACAACCACCAGGTCCTCCACAAACTCTACAACCAACACAACATTGGCAACGTGAAGTCTACAATCACCAAACAACCCACCCCATGATTCCAAAAACACACAACGCCCACACAAATCACATTCAGACGTCAAGCCCCAAAGCCAAGCGAGACCCGGGGGGGCTGGCGCAGGGCGGAAACTTGATGGAGGCACACTCCGGAGATGAAGAAGGCGGGGGTCAATGGGAAGTTGTGCAGAGTAAGAAGAAAAGAGGAGAGACTTTGGACACTCACCAGATTGATGCGGAAGGGTACCCCAAGAACCATAAAAGACATCGGAAGGGTAAACGGAAACCAGTTCCCTGCTTCAATTGTGGCAACCTCGGCCACTTTAGAAGTGAGTGTACGAAAGAAGTGCGGTGCCTTAAGTGTTTGATGTGGGGACACTTGTCTTACGTTTGCACCAACGTGGTGGAGTCCAAGAGCGACGAAGAACGGCAAGTGACACGGGGGAGATCCCCCGACCACCCCACCATCATTCGTCTGGCCAAGAGCCTGGATATAGTCAAAAATGAAGAAAGATGGTTGAGGAGCTGGTGTGCGATTGCCAAGGTGAAGTCCGGTAGGCCTTCGGAAGCGCACCTACTGCAAGCTCTCAATGATAAATGGCCAGCGGGGGCCGATAGAGATTGGGTGGCCAAAAAGTTGTGTCACATGCAATTCCTTGTGTCGTTCCCCTCACCGGCGAGAGTGGAGACGACGGTTAGCTTGGGGATCATTGAGTTTGGACATTTCCAAGTTGAGTTCACTGCTTGGACCCCAAACTTCGGAGCCGAACCACCGCAAGGAGACCTATTTTGGGTGTGGGTGCACAACGTACCCATGCATTTTTGGAAGAAGGAGGCGCTCCAAGAAATGGTCGCCGACTTTGGGAGTATTGAAGAAATTGATGAGAAAACAGTTAGACGATCGGAATTGGTCTCCGCCAAGATCCTGATCAGGAGCTGCGACATCGAGGCGATGCCGCGATTTGCCAAAGTTCACTCTTTTGAGGAAGCTTACTTGATTAGGTTTGTGCTTGTTAAAAAGATTGAGGCAACGACGACAACGGCGCCTGCTCTCTCCCCCAAAACAACCAACGCCCTGACAGATCACCGGACTTACAAGCAAGTAGTCTCGCCATCTGACAGCCTCACGATTGATGGCTCGCACGAAGTTGAACGAGCCCATCGAGAAATCCTCATGGCTGCGAGAGCCCAAAAATGTCTCGAGCGACTGGAACCTGCCCCAACGCTCAGAGATCCGCCTCGTAGGGAGCGCGCCGCCCAACCCACCGGTCAAAAACCCTGTGGGGCCTTCAACACGGTGGATCGGTCGGTGGAGCCAACGGGTCCCTCATCATGGGTGGGAATCGCAGGTGGTCAGAGGGACGGGACAGAGGCAGGCCCCAAAAGTGGCTGGACCACTGACTGCAGTGCCAGGCAGAAAACGCCAACGGCGAGCGAGGCGACAAAAATGAGGAAGACGACAGAAGGTGGTAAACTTTCGACCAAAGAGTGGGTCGAAAGGCTGTGGCATGCACCAGAAAAAGTAAAAGAACCTTCTGTGGAGTTGCTGCGCCGGGTGCCAGAGCTACCACTGGTGAAAGTGGTGAACCCAGAACGGGCAGAGGATGCTTTGGCGCTCGATTTGAGCAAAGGTGGAGTTGGTAAGAGGAGGATGCTTTTGGAAGGAGGCGATTTGGGGAAATTTGACAGGGGTTTTGAGGAGAAAGGGAGGAGCGCGGGGGATAGGGAAGGTGGGGAAGGTGATACGCCTTTTGCCAGACTTTCATCTGTGAAAGCTTCAACTGCCTCGAAGCAGTCGAAGACAGCTGCATGTGCCGCTACACCAGCTAATGGGGCAGCGACAGATGGCAGTTCAGCGATAGATGGCAGCTCTGGCGCCTCGAAGAAACCGCAGACAACTGTCTGTGCCGCTGCGTTCGCTTATGGGGCAGCGACAGCTGGCAGCATCGACAGCTGCGATTTGACAAGCGGTATGGAGTTCCGCAGGTGCAACAAGATGAGTGGGTCATCTGAGGGGGGTTTGACTCCGGAAGCTTCTTATGGGCTAGAGACAGGATCTATTGGGCCCAATGAGGGGTCCATAGAGACTGTTACTATACTTGGGTCTGATGATAGCGGCGCGTCAAAGTCTTTAGAGGGCAGGCCCAGTGAGGGGTCCACCGGTGGAACTATAGTTATTGAGGGGGGGCAAAAGGCGATGGTTGGGCTTGTAGAGGAGTCCGCATTGTCAGGGCCCACTCTTCATACTCTAACTCAGGTAGCAGTTAGTGATGATGACTCAGAACAGCAGTTGAACCTGGAGGTTGATTTCACTCTTACAGACGAGGACTCTGAGGATCTTGAATTCGTTGCAGACACCCAGGGGAGGCGCTCACCAGAGTTTGTTTTGTCCACACTGCCAGATACAGCCCCCAGAGGACGCTCAGGGGTGTCTCAGAGGACAGTTGGGTGCAGAGTTCTCCGCTCACCAAAGAGGGCTCATGCGGAGTCCTTGGATGATTTTCTGGAGAGAGCGACGAGCGCCAAAGCGGCAAAACACGTCAATGGAGGTACTAAAACTCTTCTTGCTAATATTTTAAATTTCATGTCTGATTCTGAAGTCTTTATATTAGCTGCTACCTGTGGTTTGGAAGTGTGTGATAGAGAACGCAACGCGTTTCTGCTAAACAAAATGCGGGGTTGGGAATCTGAGAGAGCAAAGCCTAGTGTTTGTGAGGTTGTAGGCTCCATTACCTGTGGGAGTACTGGGTCGGCTATCATTCATGAGGATGTAGCCAGCCCCGCACTCTCACCAACGATCCCTTCTGACAATATCCCCCAATGAATACGCTGTTCTGGAATGTTCGGGGGTTGGGGGATAGGGGGAAGAGAGATATGATAAGGGACATCATTAACAACTCCAAGGCGGAAGTTGTTGGGCTGCAGGAGACCAAACTCCAGCACGGGTTCAAACTTAAAAGAGTTGGAGGTAGTAGAATCAAGGAATGGCTGTTACGGCCGTCAGTTGGCGCCTCAGGGGGGATTGCTTTAGGTTTCAATTCGGATATCCTCTCCTGCTTAGAGGTACACGAAGGAACGTTCTCCCTGATGGCACGGTTGAAACGACGCTCTGATGATTGGACTCAGACGATTACTGTTGTCTACGGGCCGAATGTGGCCACGGACCGGGAGGCCTTCTGGCTAGAATTGGTCGACATTCGACGACGGTGGCCGGGGCCCTGGATTGTAGGTGGGGACTTCAACATCACTAGATTTGCTTTTGAGCACAAGGGGAGAGGCGCCAGTGACAGGCACAGAGAGGAGTTCAACAGTTTGATCACAGAACTGGAACTGATCGATATCCCAATCAATGACAGACTTTTCACCTGGTCTAATATGCAGGCGACCCCGATTATGGCCAAGTTGGACAGGATCTTAGTCTCCATGGATTGGGAAGCTAAATTTCCTCTAGTGTCGGCTAGAGTGATCCCTAGACCTACCTCTGATCACACGCCAATCCTCCTCGATGCGGGGATTAGAGGACAACGCAGGCCTAGGAAATTTAGATTTGAAAAGGCTTGGTTGGAAATCCGGGGATTTCATCACTTGGTTATGGAGAACTGGGCGCTCCCTATAGCTGGCAGGGACGCGGCATCTCGCTGGTGTGGAAAAATTCGTAGGTTGAGGAAGCGGCTTGCAAGATGGAACCGTTCTAGGTTCTCTACTATCTGGCAGGCTAAAGAATCCTTTTTGGAAGGTATTGATGAGCTAGAGAGAATTGAAGAGTCCAGGGTCCTCTCCCAGGATGAGCGTAACAGGCTTTTACAGCTCCGTGATAACATAGCCAATCTTTATAGACTAGAAGAGATCAAATGGCAACAAAGGTCCAGGATTTCGTGGCTCAAAGAGGGAGACACGAATACGGCCTACTTCCACCGGGTTGCAAGCGCCAGAAGGAGATCCAATCTTATCCTGTCAATTCAGACAGAGTCTGGCACTGCACAAGATGAAAAGGTCATCTCAGCGACCTTTCAGAGGTTCTATAAGGACCTCTTTGGGAGGAAGAATGAGTATAGGGTACCTCTGAGCGAGAACTACTGGCAGGAATATCAGAATGCATCAGGTCAGAACTTGGCCTCCTTGGAGGCACCTTTCTCAGAGTTAGAAATCAAATCAGCCGTCAATCAGATGGGAGCAGACAAATCGCCGGGTCCAGATGGCTTCCCTATGATGTTCTTCCAGGTGTTCTGGGAAGAAATTAAAGGAGACTTTATGGATCTTATGGAGGAATTTTATCACAACAGTCTGAGACTGGGAATGTTCAACTTTGCAGAAGTGGTGTTGATCCCCAAACGTGAGGATTCCAAATGCGTAGGGGATTTTAGACCTATTAGCCTGATTAACTGCTCGGCGAAAATCATCACTAAGGTACTAGCGATCCGCTTGGGTAATGTGATGGACAGCCTTATTAGTAAGACCCAGACGGGTTTCATTAAGGGCAGATGTATTCTGGATTGTGTGGCCACCGCTGAACAAGTTATCCACCACTGCCACAAGTGCAACTCCAAGAACTTCCTCCTAAAGTTGGATTTTGAGAAAGCATATGACTCCGTGGACTGGGAATGCTTGCTGGAGGCACTTAGAGGCAGAGGTTTCGGAGACAAATGGATTAGATGGATCAAACAGTGTTTGCATTCTAGTAAAATGGCAATCTCGGTGAATGGAAGTTCCGGCCCATCGTTCCCATGCAAGAAGGGACTCCGGCAGGGTGATCCGCTATCCCCGCTATTATTTACTATTGTTGCGGATGTGCTTAGAGGAATGATGGAAAACTGTCACAGAAAAGGGTGGATTACGCCTGTGACCAATAGCCCCACTAAACAAGGATGCTCGATCCTGCAATATGCTGATGACACCCTACTCTTTGGAAATGGCTCTATAGCTGAAACAATCTGCTTTAAAGGGATCCTTTACTGTTTTGAGGCCTGGTCAGGCCTTAGATTAACTTCCACAAGAGCGCATTGATCCCAATCTCCCTATCAGAAGCAGAAGCACGGGAGCATGCCACCATTCTAAACTGCGCGACGGAGGAGTTCCCGGTGAAATACTTAGGGCTCCCGCTCAAGCCAGGGAGACTCTCTAAGGCTGACTGGATGCCCATTATAGACAGGGTGGAAGACAGACTGTCTGGATGGAAGGGCAAAGCGCTCTCTATCGGGGGAAGAGTTGTACTCATCAACTCTGTGCTGTCCAACCTGCCCATCTACTACATGTCGTTTTTTGAACTACCAAAGTGGGTGATCCAAAGGATTGACCGAATTCGAAAAAGATTCCTTTGGAAAGGGGCAGAGTCAAATAAGGGAGGCTACCATCTTATTAAATGGAACATTGCCTGCATGAAGAAGAGGCATGGAGGGCTAGGTATCATTGACCTTAGAGATATGAACCTGGCTCTCCTAGGCAAATGGTGGTGGAAAGTGTTTCACCACTGTGGGGAAGGGTGGCAAGAATTTATTCAACCCTACCTCCGAGGAAAAGGAACGAGAAGTTTAGGCTTCCGAGTGGGTCCCAAGACCTCCCGCTTCTGGAAAGGAATTACAAAAGCCAGTGGACCGTTCAACTCAGCAGTAACCTCTGTCATTGGTAATGGACGGTCCACTAGGTTTTGGTGGGACAAATGGTGTGGCCCACTCGCTCTTAAGGATAGTTTCCCAGAGCTGTATGAAAAAACGAGCCGACCGAATATGTCGGTGGCAGATGCCTGGAAACGAGGGACTTGGAGACCATCGTTCCAGGGTATGCTCTCACCAGAGCTGCGCCAGCAACTGCGAGAACTACAGACGAGAATTACCCAATCTGGGGTGTTGTGTGCACAAGGCCCAGACCAGTTGCGCTGGGGACTTGAGAAGAAGGGAGTGTTCTCGGTTAGATCCCTTTACCACCGAATTCACTATCGGGGATGCAGACCCCCCTGGGCAATGGTGTTATGGAAGGCAAAAGCACCTCTTAAAGTCAAAGTCTTCCTCTGGCTTGTGCTCAACAACGCTATCCTTACCAGAGAGAACCTAGCCAAGAGGCAACCTCACATTGCGACTGACTGTGGATTCTACAACACACATACGGAAGATCTGAACCACCTGTTTATTCACTGCACAAGAAGCAAGGCTGTCATGATAGAAGTTCTTAGAGCCTTAGGTTCAAATGACTACCCAAGAGAGTATGAGGAACTATGGATTGGCCCTAGATTTGCAAAGACACGACACGACATGAAGGAGGCATGGTACATTGCCATTGCGGCTACCACTTGGGTGTTATGGCTAGATAGAAACAATTTTTATTTCCGTGCTTCTTGTAATTCTATTTCTGGTAATCTCACTCTCATCATGCATCTGATTTCCTTTTGGGCTACAGCTGCGGCTTCAGGAGCGAGAGGGAGGATTGCACAGGTCTTCCAGGTGGAAGAATATGACGATGAGGAGATAGAGTTTGGGCCGACTTTGGACTGAGGAGGGCACCAGTCTCACATCCCAGCTGCGTCAATGGCTTTCTCTGTGTCTACTTTTGTTGTCTCTTGCTTTGTGCTTTAATTGAGGATTAGAGGTTGATACCCACCCCCCAGGGCTTTGTTGGGGGTCTATGTTTTATTTCCTGTTGTCTGTGGTTTAGACGATGAAACCCACCCCCCAGGGTCCTGTTGGGGGTTTATGTTTTATTTCCTGCACTGTACTTCTGTTTTCTCCCGGCTCTGCGGGGTTGTTTATTAATTTCTTATTAATGAAACAGGGTGGTGTTATTCCACCTTTTCTCTCAAAAAAAAAAAACCTACAAGGTCGCACACATAGAATGGATCGAAATTGGGATTAAATTCATAAGATGAATTTAATTGGGGATCCAAGTAAGACTTGGACTCCTCATATTGGTTGGACATTTAATTAGATTAAATGGGCTGACTAAAGGTCAAAGGCCCATATACAAATCTGAACCAGGTCGATTGTGAGTCCAACAACCACATTACTCTCTTAGGGTTGATTTTCTGCAGTTATATATATGATACGCATCTGTGAAAAAAATGTCACATGAGAAAACCCTAGCCGTTACCGAAATTGTATAAGAGAGAGATCGTGAGGAACATCCCTTCCTGTAGCTAGCACCGCGACGTGAGGGAAAGCTTGATTTGATCCATTCGTATGAATACCGTAGATGTACCTCAATATTGTAGTGCTGTGATCGGCATATTGTGGAGATAGCAGATCCATCTTCAAGGTATAACTCATAAACACGATTTATAGTTCTTCCGTGGATTCATGGCTAGGTTTTGATATTGCTTTGTAATTTTTTCACTATGTATTTAACCTGAGATTACCATCGAAACCTAACAGTGTTTACCCCCGAACCTCACCAAAACTTGTTACGAACATCAAGGTAGCCCGCAAGCTCACCGAGTGGCGTCGAGACACGTAGCGCCACACTCTAGTTGTAGCGCCCCGAATTTCTAATATGAGAGCTTAGAAAATACGTGGCACATTCCCAGTGATCCACTTCAATATAACAATAAACACAACCAAACACCACTAAAATTTTCAACGTTTATTACAACAAAACTTTTACATATCACAGCGGAAGACTAAACAACTCAAAATTAACTCAACAGGTCTTTACAAATTAACACTAAACACTTAATAGTCCATTTATCCCAACAGCTAACTCAAGCATCCAATCTCCAACTCTAAGCAATAACCTGCAACATGTGAGGCTAGAGTTGAACCCTAACCCCCAAACTAAAGGGGTCAGCCATAAATGGTGTGAGTGGCATAAAAATCAAACAACAACATAAATGAACTTAAATCGTAATGTCCAACAAGTAATAACCAAAATACCAAATAGAACAACAGGTGATACCAAAACCAAGTATCAAAAGTGGAAACAGGAAATCCGAATGCATAAAGATGAGTCAATAAAACACAAATGCTGTATGCTGACAACGATGACTACTAAGAGATGAAGATAAACTATGAGAATTTGCCCATGCTTGATAATCCCGGAAATAGATCCCACATCTCAGGTATTTTCCCTGGATAATTCAGGAGATCAACCCACATCTAAACATAGACTCATCATCACAATAATATCCCAAGAGCGTCGCCTCGACTCTGATCATTCCGTAGGTCAATCCCGCATCTCAAGATAATTACTTGGATAATTCAGGAGATATATCTCACATCTCAGGTTGTCTACCTGGATAATTCAGAAGATAAATCCCACATCTCAAGTTAACCACTTGGATAATTCAGGAGATTAAATCCCACATCTAAAGCCTTACTGAGGTGCATAACTCATGTCCCCTTCGTCATGACACTACTAGTGCAAGTCCTTATTATTTTTGGTTTCTGAACAAATCTCCTAGAGTAGTGTACCCCACCGGACTAAAAATCTGAATAACTGAAAATTCGCCTCAATGGGCCTCAACAAATAACTCAACACCGGTATACTAGGGTCACGTACCTCTAGAGACTCAAAATCAAATATCTAATCAAATTCCCACTAAACAAGTGGTTCAACTGAATATCTCAAAATCACTTTCTTAACTGAATATCTCAAGATCAAACACTGAACAAAATATCTCAAATCAAACATTGAACAAAATATCTCAAAATCAAATACACAGATCCCTCAGTACTAGTCGACTTATGCTGAGGTAAGTCGACTGTCCAGAGGACAATTCTCCAGAATTTCACAAAAATAATCTAAGGCATATCAGTCGACTAGGAAAGTCATCAGTCGACTGCCCCGAGACAAATTCCAATAATTCTCAAGAAAATATTCTAAGTATTTAAGTCGACTGAAAGGTTCATAGGTCGACTGTCCCGAAAGGACTGAACAAATTTTACAATCAGCAGACCAGTCGACTGACAATAACCTAAGTCGACTGTCCCGAACAATTCCCAAAAGACTGAAGATAATCAGTAGAGTCGTACCAGTCGACTGCACAGTAGGCCAGTCGACTGTTGGCCTACAGTTTTCAAAAATAGGTCTGGATACAAAATTAAACTGAAGATTTCTAAAGAATCATTGTTCATTGTTTATCAAACAATAGTTCGTACACAAGCCAATGATAACTCTCAAAATAATCTCCAATACGGATACATTACTCATCAATCAATTCCTCAAATCTCAACTTCTCATGATCTAAATCACTAATCTTCTATTAGGGTTTCTCAACTAAACTTCTTCCTCGACTCATAATCAGATTCTGATTTAAAATCATAAGATCCAGATGTTTATCATCCGATCACAACCTAATCAATTCTTAACATGCTTTCCAACAATACGATCCCATAAATCAATATTTCCTCAACAAATCTTGATATTTTCTCATACATGATCCAAATATCAACAAGTGTTCTCATCATCCATATCAAAATAAAAGATCCATCTTATGCACACAATGAGACTAACAAGACAATATCATAAAAATCCCAAACAAAGCCTAACAAAAGATCTTATGTCATTCATCAATCAAAACAAACAAAACCAAACAAAACCAAACAAAACCAAACCACTCACCTTTGATTTAGAGAAGATCCACGAAAAAGCTCTCTTTCTTGCTAGATCCAAAATTCTCCTTTTTGCTCCTCAAAATAAATCTCCAAAATTCTGTATACTTTACAATGACGGCTGGAGAAAAACTATTTAAACAATCCGGAAAATAGGTTTAGGGTTTTTACCCAATTTGCAAAATAATTCTTTCAAGAACACAACTTTCATATATATCCATTAGTCTTGTAAATTCAATGAAACTCCTTTAAATTAGGATCTAATAGAAAATATACTTCTAAATCTTCATCAATATTGTTCAAAACATCCAGAATGCACATTTTGCACTCTAATCCTTAAAATGTCAATTTTGCAAATAAGTCCTTCTTTTCTCAAAAATTGCAAATAGTATCAATTAATTTCAGAAAAATCCAGAAAAATACTACATAAATCCTAAATAATAAATAATGATTTTTCATAAAGAAATTTTAATTTTTCAAACTTCTTAAAAGTCATTTGCACGTGTACAAAAGATAAATTTCTTAGAAAATATTAATTAAATCTCCAAAAATCATTTAAATTCATTTTCAAATAATTAAAATAATATTTGAAAATATGGGGTTCTACATCACTCCCTCTTAAGAAGAGTTCTGTCCTCAGAACTACTACTAATGAGTTCAAACACATACCAACAAAAGGAAACAGTGTTTCATATATATAGAACATAATCCAAACAATTTCTTATAACATCACAATCAAAAACAAAAGAATACATCATATATCAGTCAATAGTACAATCATCCAAAGAATTCCAATCACATACAAGAAATACACTCATACAAACAATTCAGGAAATTCCTTCTGCATGCGATCCTCTGGCTCCCAAGTAGCCTCTTCGAACTGCTGATTCCTCCACAACACTTTGACCATAGGTATCACCTTGCTCCTAAGGACTTTCTCCCTACGATCAACGATCTCAACAGGCTGTTCCTTGTAGCTCAAGTTCACCTGTAGATCTTCGGGAACCTCTACCAACTGATGATTCTGATCGGCCACATACTTCCTTAATAGCGACACATGAAACACATCATGTACTTGCGCTAACTCCTCTGGAAGTTTCAATCTGTATGCTGTCTTGCCAATCCTCTCCACGATCTTGTACGGTCCGATATACCTCGGCGCCAACTTGCCTCCCTTACCAAATCTGATCACTCCTTTGGTCGGAGAAACCTTGAGGAAAACTGCATCCCCAACTTCAAATTCCAAATCTCTTCGTCGAGTGTCAGCATAACTCTTCTGCCGACTCTGAGCCTCGACCAACCTCTTGCGAATCAGCTCATTCTGCTCTGACGTCTGCTGCACGATCTCAGGACCATACATCTGCCTCTCGCCAACCTCATACCAACAAACAGGTGTCCTGCACCTCCGCCCGTACAAAGCCTCATACGGTGCCATTCCAATACTTGCATGGTAACTGTTGTTATAAGCAAACTCAACCAATGCCAAATATCTCTCCCAACTACCACCGAAGTCCATAACACAAGCTCTCAACATATCTTCCAGCACTCGGTTCACCCTCTCCGTCTGACCATCTGTCTGCGGATGAAATGCTGTACTGAAATCAGTTCTGGTGCCTAAAGCTGCTTGTAAGCTCCTCCAAAACCTCGAAGTAAACCTTGGATCTCTGTCAGAAACAATTGACACAGGAACTCCATGAAGTCTCACAATCTCCCCAATGTACAACTCAGCCAATTTCTCCATTGACCAAGTAATCTTCATGGCTAGAAAATGTGCCGACTTAGTCAATCGGTCCACAACAACCCAAATCGAGTCATTGCCCTTCGAACTCCTCGGCAAACCCGTGATAAAGTCCATACTGATATTCTCCCACTTCCATTCCGGAATGGGTAATGGCTGTAACAAACCTCCAGGTCTCTGATTTTCTGCCTTGATCTGCTGACAAGTCAGACACCTTGCCACAAAATCTGCTACATCCTGCTTCATACCAGACTACTAAAAATGTGGTTTGATGTCCCTGTACATCTTCGTACCTCCTGGATGAACAGACAACAAGGTACTGTGTGCCTCCTGCAAGATACTCTCCCTCAACTCTGCATTATCTGGAACACACAACCTCTCACCCAGCCAAAGAATTCCATCTTGGACACGAAATTCTGATAACTTGCCTTCTGAAACCTGCTGCAACATCTTCTGGATCTCTGAATCTGATCTCTGACCTTCCACAATCTTCTCTATCAAAGACGGCTGCAGCCTCAACTGAGCCAAAGATGCCCCTAAACCTCGCAGTACCACCTCGATACCTGCCTGATCGATCTCTGCTGCCAACTCCCTTCGGGTAGTGATCAATCTCGATAAACTACTCTTCCTGCTAAGTCCATCAGCCACTACATTCGCCTTGCCCGGATGATACTTGATCTCAGGACGAATGTCTTCCAATACCTCCAACCACCTTCTCTGCCGAAGATTCAAATCCCTCTGCTGATAAATATACTTCAGGCTCTTGTGGTCAGTGTACATATTGACCTTCTCACCATAAACATAATGCCTCCATAGCTTCAAGGCATAAATGATAGCTGCTAGCTCCAAATCATGCGTCGGATAATTCTTCTCATGCGGACGCAACTGCCTCGAACCATAAGCAATGGCTTTGCCTTCTTGCATCAAGACACAACCCAAACCTCTGAGAGATGCATCACTGAAGATATCATAATCCTTCCCAGCTTGCGGCAATGCCAATATAGGTGCGGTAGTCAACCTTTCCTTTAACTCAATGAAACTCTCTTCGCACTTATCGGTCCATACAAATGCCACATTCTTCCGGGTCAAACCTGTCATCGGGACTGCAATCTGAGAATACCCCTGAATAAATCTCCTGTAGTACCCAGCTAATCCCAAGAAGCTTCTGACTTCCTTCACTGACGTCGGCCTGGGCCAATCCTTCACTGCTTCCACTTTCTGAGGATCAGTAGCCACCCCCTCCTTAAAAAGAATATGACCATGGAAGGCTACCTCAGACTTCCAAAATTCACACTTCGACAATTTGGCATACAAACTGTGCTCCTGCAACGTCTGTAACACCGCTGTCAAGTGCGTCGAATGATCTTCTTCCGACTTCGAATATACCAAGATATCATCGATGAAGACCACTACGAAGGAATCAATGAACGGTCTCAACACCCGATTCATCATATCCATGAAAACTGCTGGCGCATTCGTCAACCCGAATGGCATCACCAAAAACTCATACAGCCCATGACGAGTCCTGAACGCTGTCTTACTCACGTCTTCCTCCTTGACTCGAACCTGATGATATCCCGATCTCAAATCAATCTTCGAAAACACCGCTGCTCCACGAAGCCTGTCGAACAAATCATCAATCCGCGGCAGTGGATACTTGTTCTGAATAGTCACCCTATTCAACTCCCGATAGTCAATGCACATCCTCATCGACCCATCCTTCTTCTTGACCAACAACACTGGCGCTCCCCACGGAGAAGAACTCGGTCTGATAAGCCCTTTGCTCAAAAGCTCCTCAATCTGCTTCTTCACTTCATCTTGCTCTACAGGTGCCATCCTGTATGGAGCCTTGGAAATCGGCGCACTTCCCGGCTGAACATTGATGCAAAACTCTACATCTCTCTGCGGCGGTAATCCTGGAAAATCATCCAAGAACACCTGAGGAAAATTTCGAACAACCAAAATGCCCTTGACTTCATCCGAAATAACCACCTTAGATACCATTGCAGCCACCTTCGGGATCTTCTTCTTCCCTTGGAAAGTTACTGCAGGTCCACCTGGTGCTTTCACCAACACCTCCTTCTGCTTGCAATCAATTGTGGCATCATATATAGCCATCCAATCGATGCCTACGATGACATCCACTCCCAACACTTGCAGCTCGATCAAGTCGATGCCGAACATCCTTCCACCAATCTCGATATCACAGCCCTTGTAATATCGATCCGCTACCAGCTCTTCACCTGACGGCGTTGCCACCGACAAAACCCTGCCTGGAAATAACTTAGGTTCCACACCTAAGATCCTTGCAAAATTCGGCGATACAAAAGTGTGCGATGAACCAGTGTCAAACAAAACCTTTGCTTTTATTCCATTTATTAAAACAACTCCTGTTACAATAAGAATGATACTCAATCTTAAATTGTTCTCAAATAAAGGTTTTATTCATTACATTGATTCAAAAATGAAAGAAATCAAAATTCCTGCATACCCTGTATTACATCTTCTGAGTTTCCCGCATCCTCCTCGGTCAATGCAAATACTCGCCCTTGCCTCTTCGGGAATTTGCTTCCACCCGAACCATCTTCCTTCAATTGTGGAGAACGGAGCTTGGAATGTCCAGTCTGCCCACACTGGGAATAAATATGCTCTGCCAACTTCGGACATGCTGACCTGTAATGTCCTGCCTCCTTGCAGTAGTAACAGGTCACTCCCTGAGCTGCAGGTGCCTTCTGCACCGATCCACTGAACTTGGCCTGCTTCACGGGGAATCCCTTCCCACTCTGGCCTGATGCTGGCCTCTTATTCCGGTTCCATGTATCCTGCTTCTTCTGAAATAGATCCATATCCTCCTCCGTCATCGCTGCTCTTCTGACCAGCTTATCAAATCTTCTGATACCCAACGGAACCATCCTTGACCTCAAGTTTGGTCTCAAGCCCTGCTCAAACTTTTTGGCCTTCTTTGCTTCGTCCATGACCAACTCTGGTGCATACCTCGAAAGTTGAGCAAACTTGGTCTCATACTCCCGAACAGTCATGCTGCCCTGCTGAAGGTTCATGAACTCGGTCGCCTTATTCTCTTGAACATCCAGAGGAAAGAAGCGATCTCTGAACTCCTCCAGAAAAGCTTTCCATGTCAACTGCTAATCTCCCAAATTCCTCTTCAGTGACTCCCACCAGACACCAGCATCTTTCTCGAGCTGCATCGAAGCTAACTTTACCTTGCTGGCTGCCGGAGTCTCCGACACTTCGAAGATCGTCTGCATCTTCCTAATCCAATCATTTGCTGCGGTTGGATCAGCTTGCCCCTCAAAGACTGGCGGCCTCATCCTCTTAAAGGATTCAATCTGCTTGATTGGGTCGGCATTCACCAATCCATGTCCAGCCCCATGATTTGGCGGCGGATTCTGCTGCTGCTGAGCTTGCTGCTGTTGCGCCACATTGAATGCCATCAACGTATTCAGTGTTTGATACACCTTGGCAAATTTAGCCTCTAGGTCAATCCCCGTTCCTCGAGAACTACCCGATCCATCCTCATTGTTGCCACCATTTCTGCCCCTGGGTGCAACCATTTTGAATACTGCAAAACGAGGGTAAAGTTAGAGTAACACACACAATTCAAACTCATATCAATGCCCTATGGCAAAACCATAACCGTATCTCAAACCATAATTTCAAACCAAACATCATATTTTAACTCTATGTGATACTCACACTCTGATGTCCACACCTAGGTACTCACTCTCTAGTGTCCACACCTAGGTTGGTTTTCTTACTATGTCTATTATTACCATTGAAGCAGAGCTCTGATACCAATCTCTGTAGCGCCCCGAATTTCTAATATGAGAGCTTAGAAATACGTGGCACATTTCCAGTGATCCACTTCAATATAACAATAAACACAACCAAACACCACTAAAATTTTCAACGTTTATTACAACAAAACTTTTACATATCACAGCGGAAGACTAAACAACTCAAAATTAACTCAACAGGTCTTTACAAATTAACACTAAACACTTAATAGTCCATTTATCCCAACAGCTAACTCAAGCATCCAATCTCCAACTCTAAGCAATAACCTGCAACATGTGAGGCTAGAGTTGAACCCTAACCCCCAAACTAAAGGGGTCAGCCATAAATGGTGTGAGTGGCATAAAAATCAAACAACAACATAAATGAACTTAAATCGTAATGTCCAACAAGTAATAACCAAAATACCAAATAGAACAACAGGTGATACCAAAACCAAGTATCAAAAGTGGAAACAGGAAATCCGAATGCATAAAGATGAGTCAATAAAACACAAATGCTGTATGCTGACAACGATGACTACTAAGAGATGAAGATAAACTATGAGAATTTGCCCATGCTTGATAATCCCGGAAATAGATCCCACATCTCAGGTATTTTCCCTGGATAATTCAGGAGATCAACCCACATCTAAACATAGACTCATCATCACAATAATATCCCAAGAGCGTCGCCTCGACTCTGATCATTCCGTAGGTCAATCCCGCATCTCAAGATAATTACTTGGATAATTCAGGAGATATATCTCACATCTCAGGTTGTCTACCTGGATAATTCAGAAGATAAATCCCACATCTCAAGTTAACCACTTGGATAATTCAGGAGATTAAATCCCACATCTAAAGCCTTACTGAGGTGCATAACTCATGTCCCCTTCGTCATGACACTACTAGTGCAAGTCCTTATTATTTTTGGTTTCTGAACAAATCTCCTAGAGTAGTGTACCCCACCGGACTAAAAATCTGAATAACTGAAAATTCGCCTCAATGGGCCTCAACAAATAACTCAACACCGGTATACTAGGGTCACGTACCTCTAGAGACTCAAAATCAAATATCTAATCAAATTCCCACTAAACAAGTGGTTCAACTGAATATCTCAAAATCACTTTCTTAACTGAATATCTCAAGATCAAACACTGAACAAAATATCTCAAATCAAACATTGAACAAAATATCTCAAAATCAAATACACAGATCCCTCAGTACTAGTCGACTTATGCTGAGGTAAGTCGACTGTCCAGAGGACAATTCTCCAGAATTTCACAAAAATAATCTAAGGCATATCAGTCGACTAGGAAAGTCATCAGTCGACTGCCCCGAGACAAATTCCAATAATTCTCAAGAAAATATTCTAAGTATTTAAGTCAACTGAAAGGTTCATAGGTCGACTGTCCCGAAAGGACTGAACAAATTTTACAATCAGCAGACCAGTCGACTGACAATAGCCTAAGTCGACTGTCCCGAACAATTCCCAAAAGACTGAAGATAATCAGTATAGTCGTACCAGTCGACTGCACAGTAGGCCAGTCGACTGTTGGCCTACAGTTTTCAAAAATAGGTCTGGATACAAAATTAAACTGAAGATTTCTAAAGAATCATTGTTCATTGTTTATCAAACAATAGTTCGTACACAAGCCAATGATAACTCTCAAAATAATCTCCAATACGGATACATTACTCATCAATCAATTCCTCAAATCTCAACTTCTCATGATCTAAATCACTAATCTTCTATTAGGGTTTCTCAACTAAACTTCTTCCTCGACTCATAATCAGATTCTGATTTAAAATCATAAGATCCAGATGTTTATCATCCGATCACAACCTAATCAATTCTTAACATGCTTTCCAACAATACGATCCCATAAATCAATATTTCCTCAACAAATCTTGATATTTTCTCATACATGGTCCAAATATCAACAAGTGTTCTCATCATCCATATCAAAGTAAAAGATCCATCTTATGCACACAATGAGACTAACAAGACAATATCATAACAATCCCAAACAAAGCGTAACAAAAGATCTTACGTCATTCATCAATCAAAACAAACAAAACAAAACAAAACCAAACAAAACCAAACCACTCACCTTTGATTTAGAGAAGATCCACGAAAAAGCTCTCTTTCTTGCTAGATCCAAAATTCTCCTTTTTGCTCCTCAAAATAAATCTCCAAAATTCTGTATACTTTACAATGACGGCTGGAGAAAAACTATTTAAACAATCCGGAAAATAGGTTTAGGGTTTTTACCCAATTTGCAAAATAATCCTTTCAAGAACACAACTTTCATATATATCCATTAGTCTTGTAAATTCCATAAAACTCCTTTAAATTAGGATCTAATAGAAAATATACTTCTAAATCTTCATCAATATTGTTCAAAACATCCAGAATGCACATTTTGCACTCTAATCCTTAAAATGTCAATTTTGCAAATAAGTCCTTCTTTTCTCAAAAATTGCAAATAGTATCAATTAATTTCAGAAAAATCCGGAAAAATACTACATAAATCCTAAATAATAAATAATGATTTTTCATAAAGAAATCTTAATTTTTCAAACTTCTTAAAAGTCATTTGCACGTGTTTTGCACGTGTACAAAAGATAAATTTCTTAGAAAATATTAATTAAATCTCCAAAAATCATTTAAATTCATTTTCAAATAATTAAAATAATATTTGAAAATATGGGGTTCTACACTAGTTCTCTGTCCGTACTCAACAACATAGAACTTGACGGATTTTATAGGGTCCATTACCTACATCCGAAAGGAGAACCTCCCATTCTTATCATTAGACCCTAGTAATTAATATACGAGACTACGCTGCCCGTCCTCCAGACGGTGCCGCACATGTCCCCTTGACAGGCGAGTACAACCACCCAACTAGTGCCTATCCTATCAAACATGTTGGTCACTAGCTCTAGAATCCTAGCTTAGAACTTACACTCCGGTATTAGTTATGGCAACTATTTATCTTTTATCTTTTATTAGTGAGATGATCAGTGAAAAATTCAGATGATTGATTTGCTAGTTAATTACCTAGTATTTATTTCAAACTTAACTGTCTTAAGTTAAATCCAACCCAACCTCCAACCCAGGCCAAGGGTTGGCCAACTAGGCCCTAATTGACCTAGCGACGATAGCGATCTGACCTCGTCGATCGCTGTTCATCCTCTTGCTTGGATCTTGACCTCATCTCCGTCCCACGATCAACCTTCCTTGGTTAGTGATCCGCCAGCACACGAAGACTATCCTCATCCAAGGCACAGACTAAAATAGGGCTACTAGCCACCCAACAACATCATTTAACAATACTAGGTCGATAGCAACCTAAGATGAAATACAACAAGTGTACCAAGGAAAAATGAGACAAGGGCTACTCTAATCTTGAAACACCATAGGTGTAACAAGAACCGCTCTAACATGATCAAACCTGACTCAAAAGTAAGAAAAACATCATTTTAAGTCAAGTCACAAGCCCTAGTATGATGCAAGCATAAATTCAATCAAAACAGTAAGCTAGGTATTCAATCCTGCTGCTTATGCTACTTTGGAAAATCACCAAAAATCACATACTCAATGAAATTCCAAGTTCTTTGGCTTTTTGGAAAGTCCTTTGAGTCTAATTTTACTTCTCAATCCGACACTTCCTCAAAATATATCTTGTAAGGGAAGAAAAATGGCAAAAACTGCGAGATATGCAAAACCTTCAGACTAGATAGAATTTCCAACCAGTCATGCAATAAAACTATTAAAAATAACAAATGATCTCAAAAGTCCTTAAAATTTGATAGTAATGTTCCAGACACATAAAGTCACCATATATCCAAAATTTAGCCAAGAATTTCAAGTATATAAGAAGATATGATATTTTGAGTTGGATGTAAAATTCCAGACAACAACAGTTTCTCAACTGCTGCAGCAAGTTGTATTTTCAGAGATAACAATCCTCACTCAAAAATTATGAAACTTGGTAAAAATGTTCAACACTGAGTTAGAATTCTACTGTAAAAATTTCAAGTTCAAATTCCCTTTTATCAAAGGGTTATGATATCCAGGATAATAAACATTCATGCTGAAAAACAGGGCTGTGACAAGTTTCTCCGAGTATAGAAACATGATTTTAATAACTATTAAATAATCTCAAAAAATCAAAAAAATTGTAGGATTGCTGTAGACACATATAAGGATCATGCATAAAAATTTCAGCTTAAAACTCCTTATATTTTGGAGTGGAAGAATTTTGCAACCGAACACAAAATTTGTTAAGAAAATCCTAAAACAGTTCATAATTCTCTTACCCAGTATAGATAACATTTTCTAAAAATATCAAACCTCATCCAAAAATTATGAAAGTTTGGAGAATTGGTATGGACATGCATGAGAACCTACAGTAATAATTTAAACTCCAAATTCATTGTATTCATGGAGTTATGAATTTTGTAAGTCAAACATGTTAATAGCAAACAGAGCAGAAATTTATTTCACACTAGCCACATGTTCGAATTTATTAAAATATCAAATCTCATTAAAAATCTATGAAATTTGGCGGATTTCTTATAGATATGCCTGAGATCATACAGTAAAATTTTCAACTATAAATTCATAGCATTCATGGTGTTATGAATTTTATAAGTCAAGCATGTTGATTCTACCTAGAACAGTAAAATAATTTCAACATCAGTAACAAGATGGATTTATTAAATAATATCAACCATTATACAAAATTTAAGAAATTTGGTGGAGTTATTCTAGACATTATCAAGTCTAACTTCTATCACAATACCAAGATACAATTTTTTCCCTTCTAATTAACATGCTTAAAGTTTAGGAGGGTCACTTACTATGTAGTTTGATTTTCTTCTTCTGGCCTTGCCTTCACCTCCTCCTAGCTCTTCTTCCTTAGCACCTCCTCCTACTCTTGGTGAAGGGAATGGGGGTAGTAGGAATAGGAATGAAGGAATGTTATGAATGAAAAGAAAAGAGATTTGGAGCTTGTATGATGGAATTAGGGTTTGGAAAAATGGAAAAATGAACTTATTTGAGCACTAGGGGTTTTTTTTTTATAATGAGAGGGTTGTGTGTGGCTGGCAATGGGGGTGAAGGAGGGGTGAGTGGAGTGGGGAGGTGACCATACCCTCAAAACCCTGAGTAAATGCCCATAGTAAAATTCTTAATTAACCCATGGTTTTATTTAATTGAGATTAAAGTTAATTAATTTAGTTTAGGGTTTGATTAGGGTTTTTGATCATGAAGAAATTATATATATACATATATATACATGTAGATACAACTCATACATATTCTCAAAAGAAAATATTTGTATGTATATATAAAAATAGTTTATTAATATGAAAACATTATACATTCCGTCCCCAATATAGTTGAGATAAACGTACAATTTAACTGAGAAATTATCCCAACTCCGACTCACAATTTATACCATTGTCGGGTTTGAAACATATTTAATAATATGTCTCAATACTTACTCAATTAAAATCGAGAAAATTTTATTAATACGTGCAATTCTCAATTGTGCATAGAATAATGTACAAAATAGTTATATACTATTTTGCAGGGTCTTACAAACCATACCTCCAATGTCTGTCACCGGAGGAGGCCAAGTATGCCCTCAAGGAAACACATACGGGGATCGGTAGCTGCCACATGGGCAGCAGATCGCTTGCAAGGAAAGTACTCAACCATGGGTACTACTGGCCGACCCTCCTACAAAACGCTCAAGACCTGGTAAAGAAATGCGGCCCATGCCAAAGGTTCTCTTAGGTCCGCCATTTGCCCCGGGCCAATCTCAAGTCGCTCGCCAGTCCAGCCCCCTTTGCCATGTGGGGGATGGACTTGGCCAGACCATTTCCCAAAGCTACATGCCAGAGGTGCTTCCTTATTGTGGCTATCGATTATTTCACAAAATGGGTCAAAGCCAAGCCCTTGGTCACTATCACCGAGCACCAGGTACACAACTTCTTATGGAGACACATCATCTGCCTGTTTGGGATCCCTCAGGTCCTCGTTACTGACAATGGTACTCAGTTCGCAGGAAAAGACTTTTGCAAATTCTGCGAAGATCTAGGCATCCAGCAGAGGTTCTCTTCCATCTTGCACCCATAGTCGAATGGCCAAGCCGAGTATGCCAACCGATAAATCCTCGATGGCCTCAAGAAGTGACTAGACAAATCTCCCAAGGGACCGTGGGTCGACAACTACCCAACGTATTGTGGTCCTACCATACAACCAAGAGGATCTCTACGTGCGAGTCTCCCTTCAACCTGACCTTCGGAACCGAGGCAGTAATCCCTCTAGAAGTTGGGTTGCCATCACCACGGGTTATGAGCTTTGATGAGGTTGTCAACTCAGATGGCTTCAGGGACAACCTAGACCTCCTCTACGAAGTTCGAGAAAGGGCGACCATCAGACAAAACCTTTACCAACAGAGGATAGAATGGTTTTAAAATCAGAAGGTCCGGCCCGCCAACATCAAAGTAGGTGATCTTGTGCTAAGGCGACATGAGATATCCGACCCGAGCAAGAAGGGAAAACTTGTGCCTAACTGGGAGGTCTCGTATAGGGTCTCCAAAGTGGTCCTCCCAGGCACGTTCCGACTTGAAGACTCGGGGGGGGGGGGGGGTAGGGTAGTTAAGAGGACCTGGAATGCAGAATTTCTGATGAAATTCTATGAGGGTCCCTAGGGGTCTGCACTTGTAATGGGGCCTTCAAAAGCCGACGCATGTACTTACCTTTAGAAGTCAATGAATAAAATTCAATTTTGATTTCCATTCCAAATTCAAATTATTTAGTCACTTGCAATAGGCACCCGAGGCCCAGCCTCAACGCTTGGGTGTCCCCTTCAAGGTAGCATCTGACACCGAAGGCTTCCATGCCGTAAATCACTAAGGATATCCCCCTCAGAGCTGGACCTGATACCAAAGGCTTGAACGCCAACATCCTCAAGGATATCCCCTTCGGGGTAGCATCCGATGCCGAAGGCTTTTGCGCCTTAAATAACTAAGGATATCCCTCTCAGGGCGGCACCGGATGTTAAAGGCTTCAACGCCAAAATCCCCATATCCCCCTCGGGGTGGCACTTGATGTCGAAGGCTTCAATGCCAATATCCCAAGGATATCCCCCTTGGGGTGGTATCCGATGCCGAAGGCTTCTTCAAAGGATTTCTTCTTCGACATGACATCTGACGACGAAGGCTTCAACACCAAAAGGTCCTTGAAGGACACCCCTTCGGGATGGCATTCGAGGCCGAAGCATCTAAGCACAAAAATCCTAGATTCCACCTCAGACCCATCTCCGTCGTGATGGCATCCAATGTCGAGGATGTGTATGTCAAAAATGATGTTCAAGTGCGTGCAAACAAAGAGTTGGGGAAAAATGCTTCTCATTAAGATGGAAAACAATTACAAGGGGGCAGTGGTCAGTCCACATTCCGGCAATTACAACAAAACATAAAAACTACCACCTAAACCCTCTTATGGTCATCTCGTACTTCAGCGCCGGCTGAGGACACCCGTCGCGCGCCAAGTGATCACTTCGCACTTCAGCATCGGCTCGTGACCGATGCGCGCCTCGGCTCATTGCCGTCTCCAATGCCTCGAGTGCAGAAGAGGCATCACACATGCCCCAAGCACCGAGGTGGTGCTCACGAGATGGAAAGTGACGATGATGAAGGGTACCTGCCAGACCAAGCAGGGGAACAACCCCATATAGGGGAATAACTCACTGTGCAAAAAAGGCATCATACACGTGCCTGACCTCAATGACGAGCCCTTCATTTTGAGAGAGTTCTTTCTGAGGAAGGGAACTCTCATCCTCGTCTCCGGCTAGGGACATCAGATCCCGGAATTCGGGTTACCTCTGCTGACCCTAAGAAGGAGTGCTCCTCTCCTCTCTGAGCCTCGTTGAAGTAGCAGCATCCGCACGAGGGGTCTTAGTCGGGAAGGCCCCACCAAGTACCAAGGAGAAAGAATAGAGAAATGTCATTGTCTCTCGGGACCCAGTGACAAGTACTTCAGATTTTGAAATCCAGGACAAAGATGGGTTCCTCAACTGAACACCAACTCAGTGGGGTCGGTCCCAGTCCCTCTGGGCATTTTCCCACCGTCCTCAATCCCTAGACAAATCTTTGGGCCACTCAACATAAGCCCTGCTGAACACCAAGACATTGCAAGTTGAAGAGAGTAGTTTGAGAAAGTGTGAGTCTACCACTCAGTGACAGGATCTTATAGACACTATGGAGAAATCCCTAATTTCTCGCATTTATTGTGGACAACGCTACAACTCCGTAGGCGCATTGAATGCATCCACGAGTGACATAATCAAACACGTGCTATATCTCGTGACCAGTGAAGCCCAGATTCTTTCCTCGGTGTGTCGTCCGAGACCGAGCTCTGGTGTCAAGCCTAAAGATCCCCCTCAGTACTACTCTTGAAGTGGTATCTGACCTCGAAAGTCTACTAAATCCCCGAATGCTCGACACGGCGTCCGAGGCTGAGCCTTCAGAGAAGCTCACATGGCCTCAATTCTGCCGTGCTCTCTGCGTGACATCCGAGGCCGACCCTCATTGTAATACCCCGCAAAATTGAGTTATGACAATTTTGCTCCACGTGCGTTATGCACATGTATTCGTACTGTTACGAGTAATAGTCGTAACGTATTTTCCTACGTATTTCTGCATTTCAATTATTTACACTTTTTTCCTCTCCTCAAAACTCATTTTATTCTATTAGAGCCAACTTAAACATTTATTTTTAATCCTTGTGTTTTTACGTACATTGCACGTGTTTTCAATATACGTGTCAATCACATATACTTTACCGTTACGTGAAATATCCATAACATTATTAATATACATGTTCTACGTATTTTGTATTTCGACTGTTTTTCGTTCTTTCAAATTTATTTTGTATTGACACGTGCATTGCATGTAAAATTTTTATGCACATTTTGGTTACTAAAATTCTTTCTTGAGTCATGGGAATTATTTTTTAGTCAAATTTTGTGATTTGTTTTAATTAAATCCAATAGGTCTAAATTCATTTTGTAGCCCACTAAAAATTAATTACAAGTGAAACCCATGATTAATTATACATTTTAAATACACATTTAAAAAGCTAGTACACTTGTCATGTAACACACTTACAGCCAAATTAATTACAATTTATAATAGAATGAGAGTGGTGTGCATATAAGATGCACGTGCACGTGTTTGTGCATGAGAATTAGTTGGCCGGCCATTAGATTAGGAGGGGGAAAAGAATATGTTTTGAAATTGTGTTAAGGGTGTGGGTAGTTATTAGGAGTGAGTGGGGTGGTTATTATTCAATCATGGGTAGTGTGAGCCTTCCCATCATTTTGCCCTTTAAGAAACCTCTCCCGGCAATTCATTAGGGAGAAGAAAAATTTATTTTGGCATTTCAAAAGTGGCTTTACTGTTGGTTTCTTTGAAGCCTTCATTTCATTTTTTTTGTTTACAAATCCTAGGCACTATTTTCATTTTTTTGGAGCTTGGAATTTTGGGGAGGCATGCAGGTGATTTTGGAGTTCTTTTGCTAGGAGTTTCAACCACTAGGAATTCTTCTAATAGGTGGGTTTCTCTTATACTTTCTAAATTATTGTCGTATGCATGTGTAGAAATTATGCTTGAAATTGATAATTGGTATGAGTTTTTCAATTACTTTTGTGATGCATATTGTATTGTTAGCAATTTTAGTAGTATTGAAATATGAGAATTATCGTATGCTAATTGAAAGTTTCATCATAAAGTTGATAGGTTGTCAATTGAAATTCTATTTAAAAGCATGATGTATTGTTGTTAGGCACATAATAATAAGCCATGATTAGATTATATGAATTGTGTATATGTATACATAAAGTTGTTAACTTGTGCATAGAAAATTGTATAAATATTCGGGGGTACTATAAAATCAATGGGGAGGTGAGAATTGCTAAAAGAAAATACATTCACGAAAGCAGTCAATTTTCCTAATTGAAACATATGAGTACTAGATTTCTAAAAGTGACTATTTGAGTTAATTTGTGAATAACTTTATGTTAATATGGGTAAAATTAAGGGAAAAGCATTTCTGGAAGTTTAGAAATGTATTTTTGTAATATTAATTTCAGAGAAAAGAATAGAAATTAAAATAGATGAATACATTAAAGGAAGATAAAAACAGAGAGCCGAATTATAATGTTTTGAACACCTATATGATCAGGAATGGTGCTTGGCTCTTATGGCTAGTGCAGGCACCAGCGTGCCTGGCGTTGCCACGTGGCGCGCTTGGGGTTCTTGGTCACTGGTTCAAACCCGCGATGCTTCTGCCTCTTTTAATTTTTTTTTGGAAATTGAATTAAATGATGTCTCTAGGTTACAAAAAGAACGGAAGAGTCTTTTTATCACGACTATTAGTGGCACAGTGGCTGGGCTTACGGTCTTGGGCACTGTTGGCCCTGGTTCGAGTCCAGTTGCCCTTTTTTGGAGTTCTATTTTATTTTTTGAGATTTTTCAAGTTTTAGAAATTGGGAAACTTCATAGAAATATTATAGAATATTATTAGAACATTTGGAAATTATTTCTTATTTATTCTAAGAGATATTTTAAGAATTTAAAAGTCATATTCATGTATTAGATATGATATGGCTAAAAATAGGATTAAATCGGGACCGTTCAAATCGGGCACGAATCTTAAACCTCTCAGGAGTAAAACGGTAATTTCACCTACAAACGAGTCCGAATTGGGAACTGGGTCTTTCTTCAAAACCTAATAACCTATAAACGGATCTGTCCTATTGGGTATGGGTAGCAGCCCACTACAGACCAGCCCATGGTATTTAAAGAGTAATTCAAATTTATGGTTATCTCTATGAAACGATTTAAACTCAACATCTTATCCAAAAACACCAGGGAGTAAAGATACATCCTTATCTCGAAACGGGTCCCTAAGGCGACTATAAATACCCCTTTCCCCCCACCATAACAAGGTAATCAATCTTTTCTACCTAAAGCTCTTTCTTAATTTTTGAGATTACTGACAAGAGCATCGGAGGGTTCGTCGCCGGGATCCATCCCAGTGTATCGAACTTTGTGCAGGTTCGCGGCAGTGGGAAAAAACAAGTCAACACGTTGGTGAAGGTCAACAGGTCCGCTTTATTGTTTTCCTCAAGAACCCACAAATTCATCTGTTTGTTCCCACACCAGAAATCAGCAGCAACAGATTGGCGCCGTCTGTGGGAAAGAAAAAACAATCGAACCTAACTTCATCAGTGAGAGTAGTTTCAAGCCATGCATCCGAAAGAGAAGGGGAAGGCAGCGGCCTCCAGTCGAAGAGCCACTCCTCTTCCTCCTTCTCCTCCAGTCCAAGATGTTCTTCCTCAACAAACTCCCTCTCAACAGGCCCCTCCACGGTCCCGAGGGGCTGCCCAGGGGGCTCTCGTCGAAATCGTCCAAAGCAACATCCTCTTCATGACCATGTCTCGGTCCACAATCCTTCAGTTGACTTTATGGCTTCTCAAAGCCCTCCTGAGCAGGATCTCCGTCAAGTAATTGTTAACCGCCATCAGGGGGTTGACCTCCAAACTCGCTTGAATGGATGGAGAGCCCTTGAGGGAAGTCCATCAACCCGAGAACCCAGGGGCCTTGAGTGTCTGAACCCCCTGTAGACCAAGGACCAGAAGATCCCCTCCCCCGAGGAGGTGAAGAGAGTCCCCCCCACATCGTCGGTAGAGAAGTCATACTCCAGTAAGTCGAGCCACACCTAGGGACCGCCAAGCTGGAGGGGCACCAGTCACAAGGGAGGAATTCAAGGATTTTCAAGAAGCCGTTCTGTGGGCCCTCAACGTTGCTCCCAACCACGAGCAACGGGCGCCTAGTCCTCAACCTACCCAAGCCATCACCACCGCACTCCCAGTCCCCTTTCGCATGAGAAAGAGTCCCGGGGCTCAGCAAGATATGACCGAAGGGAAGACTCGGTCTGCTGTTGTCTCCACGAGATAGAGAGGCGCTTTGGCCAACTTGATAAAGAAGAGGAACAACGGGCAAGGAATTTCTGCTCGAGCAGGCCTCCGTTCTCCTGGACCATCAAAGAAGACCCAGTCCCGAATAACTTCAAGCCCCCTAACTTTGAGTCATAAAACGGAGAGTCAGACTCCGCCGACCACATCGAGAGTTTTAAAACTCTCATGATGATCCACCAGGCTTCGGATGTGCTCCTTTGCAAAACCTTCCCTGCTACGTTAAAGGGGCCTGCGAGAGAATTGTACTCTCGACTCGCCCTGGCCTCCATCTTCTCTTTCGATCAGTTCGAAGGGCTCTTACTTAAAAATTTCGTGAGTAGCCACCGGGCCGAGAAAACAAGTGCATCTTTGGTGACCTTCAGCCAAAAAAAGGGTGAACGCCTAAGAGATTATGTTCGGGGCTTCATTGCCGAAGCATGGTCTATTGCCTCCTTCAAGCAATAGTAGCCTTGGCGGCATTCAGGCACAACGTCACTAATGCTGACCTCAAGGCATCCTGTAACTCCTATTTCCCCGTATTCGTACTTTTATACTGTATTTTGCTAAATTGTACTCTTTCATCTATTTGAGATCCTGTATTATATTTCAGTTCGAATAAAATCATTATTTTTGTCTCAACTCAAATTTTGGATTCTTTTATCAAATTCAATTGTGTGCCATTTGTATCATTCTTCATGAGAAATGGACCAATTCTTCTCATTTATCTCTTTAATCCTCATTTTTAGTGCATTTTGACCATTTCTCATGTTGGGCTCTTTTTGAAACGGATCCCCAAAACCCACGAACCCGTAAACCCGCAAACCCGCAAACCCTACTATTTAAACCTTACCCTAACCCTAATCCAACCCTAATCACTGTTTTAACCTAAAAACTACCCGCCGCTAATCCCTTCCTCCTTCGTCTCCATCTTTCTCGCCAACCAACCCACCTTCGATCCATTTTCGATCGCCTTGTCACCTCCTACCTCGCCCATCTTCGCCACTCCATCGTCAACACCCTCGCCTCCACCGCCATCATCCACCACCGTACCTAACACTCCCGAACCCATCTCGCCTCGCCATCGCACCCTCCATCACCATTGCCCTTCCCCGCTCGTCTCCAATGCCAGCACCATCACAGCCGCAACTGATTCCCTCGCCGCATCACCCTCATCAACCTCCGTTCGCGCCACCAACGCCCCAAACCCACTCCCTTCGCTCCTCCCCTGTTTTGAACCCAGAGCAGAGCCGCCGCGTGATGAGTGTCCCTCTCGACGTCGTCGTCGCCGCCGCCGCCTACCGTCGTCACCGTCGTAGACTGCTCCCCATTCGAACCCCTACCAAGCTATCGCCGCCTTCAGTCGCCGTCGAACGAACCGGAAGAAAACAAAGAAGAAGAAGGCGGAGGATTGGCGGGATTCGATTTCAGCCGTTGGATCGCGCCAAGATCCGTGCTTGTGATCGCTGTTTCGTGTTCGCCCACAGCAAATCCTGGTTCGGTGTTCCGTGTTTGGGGCAGATCCGGTGCGAGAACGGCTTCTGATTGGCTGTAAACCGCTGTTCCGTGTTCTGGCCATAGCGGATCCCATATCCGCTGCACGCTGTTCTGGCGCTGATCCGCTGCGTGGACGAATTCTGATTGGCTGCCACTGTTGTTCCCTGTTTTGCCGCACCAGATCCTGTTTGCTGTCCGCTGTTCTGGGCTGATCCGGTGTGGGGAAAACTCGATCTACGGTTGATTTTTGCACACGCTTTTTGAGGACTTCTTCCGGGATTTTTCTACCCAACTTTCTTCAACAATCGGATCTACCGTCGTCAATTAAGGCAAGTATCCTTGTACATTTTGTTGTTCTAGTACAAGCACCCTTGAAATACTACAAATAGTTAGATTGTGACTCCTCTTTGAAATATCATTGTAGATCAATCTTGAACCTCCAAATTGACAAATCTAAGAGTCACAAAATTTCCTTGTATTTAATTTATAATCATTGGACTCTTTTAACCTTGGACACATGAAAACATAGACATATGAATTAAGGAGCCCTAAATTTGTAGACACATATATAATTATTATTTTGACGAACTTCCGACTATTATGACTTGAAAAACATTTATTATTTGCTGTTTTGACCTCCATTATCATGTATTTATGCCACATAATGACCTAGACACCAAATAACATTTTTCCATGAAATCTACACTAGCAAGTTAATTTCACGTGTTGCTGTCTGAATATTCTTTTGCGGTTTCGACCCTTTTATCATTTGAATCTGGGCCCGAGCCCTGAATAGAAATTGTAGATCCGGATGTGTAGATATTGATAGACTCCGAAATTTTTGAATTCGGAGTTACGGTCTAGGAGTTATGGCAGTTATACTGCAACTATGTCAGTAGACGCAGATTTGCAAAATTGCTGTATACGTTTACTTTGCAAATTAATTTAGCTGTGTAAACAGCGAGCGTTTGACACGAAATTTTATATGTAGCTACTGGACACCATATAGGACATCCCCAAATTTTCCTAGAATTAAATTACAACATTTAGCATATATATGCTTGCTTGACAAGAGTTAATAAGTGTAACAAGCCGGGGTTAAGGGAAAGACTATAGAGTGGACAATATAGGTAAGTATACTCTGAAGGGGGCCCGTGTTTTCCAGTACTCGGTTCATGAACCTGTTGCACGTGATGTATTCATGGATTCAGTTACTTGGCTCATGAACCTGTTGCACGTGATGTATTCATGGAGTCAGTTACTTGGCTCATGAACCTGTTGTATTCATGGAACCACTGTGTGGTCCTTGAACCTGTTAGTATTCACGAACTTGCTTCGTGAACCTGTTATTTAATTCGTATTCATGAACCGTGCCTGCTTGATTACTTGATACCTGAGTACACCGCCCTATAGACTCCATTACTAGGTCTAAACGCAATTGTTTTGACTGTAGCAACCATGTAGTAAAAAGATGGATGCATGTCGTGCTACCTAGATAGTAATCACACAAGACTTGAACTTAATACCTGATACATGATTATCCTGTTACATGATTATCCTGTTACCTGATTACCTGGTTACCTGATATCTGATAAATGAAACTTGAACATGACACCTGTAACTTGAAATATGAAACTTGATGTGTGAAACCTGACACATGAAACATGATACTTGATGTTAGTTATCCCTACAGGTTCACCTGACATATGTTTTACCATTAGCAGTTGTTAACTAGCCTGTTTACTAGGAAGTCCCCCTTGCTAGCTAGTTCTTGGTTGTTCCCATTACTTGTTATAATTCTGTTACATTCTTCGTTCCAGTTCCTGTTCCCCATACTTGTACTTGTTTTCACTATTTGTGGCCCTAGCTTGCACTAAGGGCATTCTCTCTTGTTTTTCCCCTGGTTTCTCTTTTTATATTTATTAAGCAGACCTTGGGAGACGAGTTATCTGCTGGGATTGGCGAGCAGACATTTTAGACTTCGCTTGGAGCAAGGACCTGTTTAAACAATTGTTTTCCTTAAGGTACTTATTTCTTCTGCTGTTTAAGACTTGTTTCCGAGTTTACACTTGAACCAGACATGAGAACCATTTGAATATTATTACTTGTTTAAATTGTTTTCTGTTGCTTAATAAATTATTCGTACATGCTTGGTTATATATAAATCTTGTTATATTCTTGTTATGATGCTGAGTTGATCCTACAGCTTATGGATGATGTAAAAATCATCCGCTGGGCTTCGTCACGTGCTCGTATTCCATATTTTTGGGAAGCGGGGCGTGACACATCCCTTACCAAGAAGCCTCCTCGGGGCTTCTCAGAACTTCTGCTTAGGAGTGAGAAGTACATCCGAGTGGAAGAGGCTCCAACCCCCCTACTCTTGAGGAATCGTCTTCCGGGAATAAACGGAAGAATACGAGCGAAGAAGGGTCCCAAAAATTCCAGAGGGACGATAATGGCCAGCGCCGCCCAGCTCCTCGTTTTGAGAAGTTCACCCCATCAATGCTAGTATATCAGCAGTTCTTATGGAGGTGGATAAGGAAGGGCTACTCCGCGCTCCCTCTAGAATGAACACCCCTGGCAAGAAAAGAAACAAGGATAAGTGGTGCCACTTTCATAGGGACCACAGCCACAACACGGATGATTGTCGGGCTCTCAAAGAAGATATCGAAGAACTCATAAAGTGGGGATACCTGGCCAAGTTCGTCCGAAAAGACGGGGCCGATCCTCCACCCTGAGGAGCTAACAATCGAACCGAGAGGCCCAACGAGTTCCAAGATTCCGAACCTGGGGCCATCCTCCACCTTATCCATGGAGGTCTAATGGGGGGAGAACCAAACTCCTCTCAAGAGGCCTTCACCCTATTGCAGAAGTAGTTTTCAGTTTTCAATAAGGCTGATACTTCTAACCCGGCCAAAAGCATGTAATAATGGCTCGTCCCATTGAAGCGGCCACTTAGTTTGTTTTAATAAAACTTAGCTTTTTTCTTTTGAAAATTATTGTGTTTGCCTCATTTCTATCTCTCTGTGTCACATCTACGACTCGCTAAATGGTAAGTTCGGAGTCCAGCTTGTCCTACATGGCTGCTCCCACAACTTACTAAGCTCAGGAAATGGGTTCGGTGTCCAACACTTGGTTCGATGCCACTTTAGCTACTTGCAAACGAGCAAGTGCGGAGCAGCTCACCATTCGGAATTGCTCCTACAACTCGTTAACCCCCTCAAACAACAAGTTCGGAGTCCAATGCTTGGTTCGATGCTACTTTAGATACTTGCGAACAAGCTTGTACAAAATGGCTCACCATTCGAAATTACTCCCACAACTGTTGAAACTCTCTTAAACAACAAGTTCGGAGCACAACTCTCCCTTAGAGTTGCTCCTCAAACTTGCCTCCTAAACGGCTCTCTCCTAGAGCCTGGTGATACTCTTCACTCCGCTCGCCTCCCGAGTGGCCTTCTTCTCTATGAGTTCGGAGCTCAACTCTCCCCTATAGTTACTCCTCAAACTTGTCTCCCAAACGGCTCTCTATAGAGCCTGGTGATGCTTTTTGCTCTGCTCGCCTCTTGAGCGGACCTCTTCTCAACGAGTTCGGAGCTCAACTCTCTCCTAGAGTTGCTACTCAAACTTTTCTCCTAAACGACTCTCTCCTAGAGCCTGGTGAAGCCATTCGCTCTGCTCGCCTCCAGAGCGGCCTTCTCCTCAGCAAGTTCAGAGCTAAAACTCTTCTCTAGAGTTGCTCCTCGCACCTGCCTCCAAGAACGGATCTTTCCATGGGTCTTACGAGGATCATCCTAGCTCATCTTCTTAGCCCATAGGAGTGGAGCTCCTTTTCGAGGATTCCGGAGACCGAAGCTCCTCTCAACTTGACAGAAACGAGGACATTGCGGGCATATTTTGACCCTAAATACGGGTGATTCTTCAACTGACCTCCAAAGAGAAATTGTAGATCTTCATGTCATCTTCGAAACGAGGGGTCACATGCCCCAATCGAACCTCCGTAGCACCAGGAAAGTGGGTCACAACACAGCTGCGCTGAACGTGAAAATGGGAAAAATCATTGCCTCAAAATTCTCGCTTGATCCTCATCGACGGCTCTGATCTCGCCCATAGCT
Source organism: Hemerocallis citrina (assembly GCA_017893485.1). NCBI lineage: Eukaryota > Viridiplantae > Streptophyta > Magnoliopsida > Asparagales > Asphodelaceae > Hemerocallis > Hemerocallis citrina. Next base: position 5,510,758 of record CM030366.1, on the reverse strand, counting down.
CGGATCTGAAATCTGAGCTACCGAACTACCGAGTTGTGAATTGGCAAAAACTACCGCCTCACGATTCGTGCCAGATCTTCATCAAGCGGTTCAGATCATGCCACGTACCTCGGATTTACAATCCTAGCTACCGAGCTACCGAGCTGTGAATTGGCAAAAACTACCGCCTCAAGATTCGTGCCTGATTTTGATCAACCGTCCAGATCGTGCCACGTAGCTCGGATCTGTAATCTGAGCTACCGAGCTGCGAATTGGCGAAAACTATCACCTCACGATTCGTGCCAGATCTTCATCAAGAGGCCTTAATCGTGCCACGTAGCTCGGAATTACGATCCGAGCTACCGAGCTACTGATGTAACCCCTGTTTTTTTTTTCATTTTGTGTATTTTTGAGTGTATTTTTTTCTTTTCGTTTTGGTGTATTTTCGCTTTTTGTATCTTTTCTTGGACCGTATTGGACCTTTTGTTTCAATATATTTATTTTATGGTTTTTATCATCTTTTATTTGAATTCTTGATTCAGTTGTCTCCTTTTAATTCGTCTCTATTTGATCGTGCTAGTATTTTTGACCCTCATTGTTAAATTTAATTTTTTTTATTCCCATTTTGTTATTTTAATTCATTCATTTTGACCTATCAAATCTTTGGATCTCTTAAACCCCAAGACTCATTTGTTAGTTATACTCATTCTAATAGCTAATACCCATTATCATATCAGTTATTACCCAATATATCCTATACTCTGTTTTATATCTAACTCAACCCATTATCCACTAACCTACACTAAATACTTATTTATTTAACCATGCTCTATTTTTACTTAACCAAACCCACACACAAAATAATCCTATACCAGTTATCCACCCAACCCATTCACCTAATATTCATTGTCTAATTAACCAAGCCCAACTAGGCCCTGTTAAGCCTATGCACTAACTCACCTATTCTATACCCGTTAACATCAACCCCATGCAACCAAACCCATATGCAGCTGACTTCAACCCATCAAAAACCCTCACCTAATATTCATTGTCTAATTAACCAAGCCCAACTAGGCCCTATTAAACCTATACACTAACTCACCTATTCTAAACCCGTTAACATCAACCCCATGCACCCGAACCCATATGCAGCCGACTTCAACTCGCCAAAAACCCTAACTCCCCTGTATTTAAACCCCGGTGCATGCTCCTATTCACCCTCTACCCCAGCTGCCTTTCCCTGTGTATTTTTCCCCTTCCCGACTGCACCGTTCTCTTTCCCTTAGCCCCGTCTGACCTCTCCCTGGTTCCCCCTTGCCGCAACTCACCCTTGCTCCAGCCGTGCTCTTTGTGCTCATCCCCGTCTCTCCTTCCCCTCCTTGTGGCGACTGCGATCCGTTTCCCCGACAGTGCAGCGAGCACCGCAGCACCCCGCTGCGTTTCCCTAGCCGCTGCCGTTGCCGTGATAGTGCCGTCATCCCCTCTTGCTGTGGTGCGAGTGTGTTTGTGGTTGTGTTGCTCTATTGTTGGGTTGTTGCTTGTAGTTGTGTTCGTGGGTTTGTGATCGTTGCCGTTGGTTGTGTGCTCATGGGCTTTTCTCACTTTTGGAGTTCGTGTGTTTGTTGAGTGCTTTGCCCGGGAATCCGTTCCCGTTATTCTTGCTTGGAGTCGTTTTCGTTGTCGGTTAAGGCAAATAACTTGTATTAAATTCCTTTGCAAATACAAGTACTAAATATCGCTTGTAGTATAGTTGGGTTCTAGAGACAATTTGTTTGGGAAGTCCCTTGTTGATATTGTCTCTATAGTGATGATTTGACCATAGTTACCTCACGACATATACGACATAATTAACCTAGGATTGACCACTTTTGATGTATATGTTCATGCTATCTTGAGATATCTGTGTTTCATGTGTTATTCGTGTTATACTTATCGAATACTTGTGAAATACCCTATATCATGTTGCTTGGACATCTAGTATACTCTGTTTCACGTTTGGATTGATTTGGATGAATTTCGTGTGATCTATGTTAAATTTTGTATGAAGAGCAAATCTGTACTTTCTGTTACCCTAATATTGATTAGTATTTTAGACTCTATTAAGGTCAATATTTGAAAATATTTTGTGAATATGATTTGTAGAGAATTCTGTCTATTTTCCAACCCTTTTGACGGATCTCAGTTTTGATTCACGGTTTGTGAGTTATGCCTATTTTACTACAGTGGTGTTGAAAGATTTCCAGATTTCGATTTCATTTGAATCCCCACATTTACTAATTTGATATTCGTGTTGAAATTTTTCATTCTTGTAGCATCCATGCTTCGTGATATTTCATGTCTAGTTTAGTCGAATCAAATTCTTTTGCCTCTATGATTCGATGCCATCAAAAGCGTGGTTTTGTCGTCCCCGCATTCATTACACAAACACAAAAATTGAAACATATATTTTGAATGTCTACGTATGTAAAAAGGTGATTGAATGAATTAAGATTTGTATGTGATCGAATAGCTGTATTCAAAATTAATATTGTGGAAATATAGCTGAATTGAGATTTTCTTTTAACTTACTTATTTATTTATTTATTTATTTATTTATTATTATTATTATTATTATTATTATTATTATTATTATTATTATTATTATTATTATTATTATTATTATACTTATATTTCAGGACGTACAAGTACATTATCATGGCGAACAATGAGAAAAACAGGGCTTTGAGAGATTATGTTATGCCCTCAATTCATGGAGCAACATTAAGCATAAAGAGGCCTGCAATTGAAGCAAACAAGTTTGAAATTAAACCAGCAATTATTCAAATGATTCAACAGACTGTTCAATTTTGGGGACTATCGCACGAGGATCCTTATGTTCACAATGCAAACTTTCTAAAAATTTTGACACTTTCAAGCACAATAGAGTATCTGATGATGCAATTCGATTGAGACTATTTCTTTTTCACTGAGAGATAAGGTGAAGGCTTGGCTAAATTTTCTACCACCTGGTAGTATTACTACTTGGGAGGGACTTGCACAAAAAATTCTTGCTAAGTATTTTCCGCCGGCGAAGACAACGTAGCTAAGGAATGATATTACCACCTTCATTCAATTTGAGACCGAGTCTTTGTATAATGCATTGGGAGAGGTACAAAGAGTTATTGAGAAAGTCTCCTCATCATGAACTACCAAAATGACTACAAATTCAAATATTCTATAATGGTTTGGGAGTTACAAATCGATCTATGGTTGACACAGCTGCTGAAGGTGCACTAATGAGCAAAACTCACGAAGCAGCCTATGAACTTTTAGAGGAGATGACATCTAATAGTTACCAGTGGTCTTCAGAGAGAACACAAGAAAAGTGGCTGGAGTTTTTGAACTTGATCCTATTACTACTTTAACTGCAAAAATTGATATTTTATCTAAGCAAATAGGTAATATGAATGTTAATGCTATTCAATCTAACATGATTTGTGATCTTTGTGCAGGAAATCACTCAAGTACAGATTGCCAAGTGGGGAACCCTTTTGCTCAATCAAATTTCAATCAAGCAAATCACGTGTCCAATTTCCAACATCAAAACAATCCTTATTCGAACACGTATCATCAAGAATGGAGAAACTACCCCAACTTTTCAGGGAACAACAATCAAGGAGAATTAGACCACCACAAAATTTTCTACAGCAAGAAAAAAAAGCCGACACTTGAAGAGATGTTTATGCAATACATGCAGAAGACAGATTTGGCGATACGAAATAATACGGCTTCAATTCACAATCTTGAGGCTTAAATTGGTCAGCTTTCAAATATTCTTACAGAGAGAACAGCAGGAAACTTACCCCGCAACACCGTGACCAACCCCACGGAGCATGTCAAAGCAATAACACTAAGAAGCGGGAGGACAATTGAGTAACCACAAGAAGAAAATGGAGAACAAAATGTGGTTGAAAAGGAGGAAGAGTACGAACCAATTGTAGAGGAACAAACGCAGCATGAGCAAATAACTTTTGATGTCTTTAAATCCATGAAGTTTCCTACCGGAGAATAGTCATCTTTTCAAGTAAGTGAAACTGATTTAATTGTGGGAAAGAAACATAGTGCTGAAATTGAAAAGTTACCTATAAAAGTGTGTCCAACATATTCAGCAACTCTTGAATCTGAGAAAGAAAAGATTTTGGAATACGTTCAATTGCACCATCTATGAATTTTTCTTCTCAGCTGACATTTGAGGAGGTGGGGATATCAAAGACTTCATCTTCAAGAAAAAACGACTGAAATTCGAGTCGCTACCATCAAGCTTGACGGATGCACAGAAAGAGTCTAATCCACATATAAAGAGAATTATTGGAATAGAGGCTCGTATGTTGTTGGATCTTGGCATCACATAACCATCTCATTATCAAGTCTGGCTGAAGACTTAAAACATAGCGCTTCTTGGGAGGCAACCCATGTTTTTTTTACTGCATTAGATTAGAATTTTGTTTTAGTTTATTTTTAATTTTTAATTTTTGATTTTATTTTGTAGGATTGCATGAGTTTGGAAGTCGCCAGGCGGAGCTGTTTTCTACACTTGAATTGCTGTCTGTTTTTTAGCAGGATGGAGTCAGAATCTGGAAAAGTGTTTCAAAGAGCGATCGTAGCCAATTGTCTTAGCTTTCCAAAACAAAAAGAATCATGCCATTTGGAATCTACCGCTCCAGATATCACTGAAACAATGAACGTCGCGCGTTTAGAATTTTAACACGAATCAGGGAAGAAATTCAGAACTTTTTGCATTCTTTTTGTTTTTGTTTTTCCTTTCCCATTGAGAAAAATGTGTTATTCAAGTTTGGGGGAAGGGGTAAAAATTTATTATTTATTTTATATATATTTGAAAAACAAAACAAAAAGGAATTTCAATTTGGCTCACCATTAAACTTTTGAGTTCTTTATGTGCTAAAACATTGAAATAATTTTTCTTTAAGGATAGACAATATCTTGTAAAGCAAGATTAAGCATACCTATTTACTTTAGAATTATTGAATTTCAAAATTTCTTACACAATTGTAAGAGTCATGTGATTATACATACAAGAAAAATGTGATGCTTTTTCTTGTGATTATCCCCTTTGATCCTGTCCTAAACAGAGTTTAAGTAAATAGAGTGATAATGATCAAATAATTGAATAAACAAAGTCTATCTACTCCAATGTTTTGAGTTGCTTAGTAACTAGGGGTATTCATCACCAATATTTACTTTTACGTCAAACGACAACTTGAAATATGAGTATGCAAAGCAATCTAAGTTTGTGACTTGTTGAATAACCTGGTGAATTCATCACAAATGTTTGCATTCGCGTCCACAGGTAAGTGACAACTTAGAGAAGAGACCAAAAAAAAAACCCTCTAGTTTGCTACTCGGTTTGTTGTAGTAAGAAGGGGTAATCACAGATGGAGCTGTTACATACTATAATTACATTAATTACATGACAAATATGATTGGGTTTGGAATTATGAATGAATAATTGCACTGGAGAAAGTGGGTATGTTTGATTTTACTTTATTTTCTATTGTTTATATTTTTAATTGAAATTTTGATGCTTGCATTATAAGATCTCTTGGTGAGATGAGTTGAACTTAATTATGATTATTATTCTTTGATTCATGGTTTTACTTTTTTACTCGAGGATAAGCAAAATCTTCAGTTTGGGGGTATTTGATAAGTGAAATTTATACATAATTTTTATTACTCTTTTATGTATTGAAATTGCAAGTTCTCATTTATTTCTTTGAAATTCATCTTATTTCTACTTATTTTTTATTTATTTGATTGATTTTGTAGAAATGAGATTTTTAAGGGAAAAAAGATATGCATTTTAGTAAAAATCAAAGAAGAAACAAGAAAAAAGATAAATTAAAAGTTCAAATATATGTTTTTACAAATTGGCTCTTTAAAGAATGAATAAAAAATATATATTATGGTCAACTAGGGAGTGGATTAAAATTGTGGAATAAAATATTAAAAAATTAAATAAATCAACACAGGTAGAATTTGATTATTAAATATAATTAGTAAATGATTAGTTATAATCTAATAGATTATTCTATGATTTAAATTAATTAATTAGTAACTAATCTTAGTTATAATATTATTTAAAAACCTAACCTACTATTACTATCCTATATATACAGGTGCTGTATGTGGCGGCTGAAGGGAGGTAGGTCGGCATAGGTTGGTTGGCGGCGTGACCAGAGGGGAAAAAGTGAATATATATATATATATATATATATATATATATATATATATATATATATAGGCAAATTCTCCATTGAAAACAGGTTTGTTTTCACGGGTTGGAAAACAGCGATCTGAGCCATTGGATCACTCTTGATCGTGATCAGCGGCTCAAATCGCCTCTGCCCATCACCCAATATGACTTAAGTGGCAGAGGGTTATTTTGGGAATTTCGTCCCAAATAACTCTTCGCCTGATTCGCTCTGAAAAAATGATATAACAACGGCCTATGATTCAATTTTTTATAACCTAGGCCGTTGTTCTCAACAACGGCCTAGGTTATATCATTTTTTTAGAATCCGTGAGGCAAAGAGTTATTTGGAACGAAATTTCCAAAATAATCCTCCGCTGGTCAATTGAAACGGGTGATGGGGGGCTCGACTGAGCCGCTGATCACGATCATGAGCGATCCAACGGCTCAGATTGATGTTTTCCAACCCGTGAATACTATTCCCGTTTTCAATGGAGCATTTGCCATATATATATAATAGAAAAACCAGAGACAGTGTCACGCTCCGCTTCCCAAAACTACAGAATGCAAGCATGTGACATGGCCCAGCAAATGACTTGCGTTATCCATGAGCTGTTACCGATTTAACTCAACAATATAAACAGGAAGTAATACAACCACATATGCAATAAAAGAACTAATCACATGAATAACAATACTTGGAATTTAATCATGAAATAACCAACAAAATAAAAATCCAACATCTGGAATCATTAATAACATTATTCGGGTCAAAAGCCCACAAATACAAGAATACAACATTGTTCAATTATTAAAGTTCTCAAAATGAAACAATAATTATTTAAGCGGTGCAGCAAAAACAATACTTTTACCATTGCTGCTCTACTAGTCCGTCGGCAAATCTCCTTGATTACCTGTAAGCTGTTCATCTAAAGGAGAGAATAATATGTCCTTAGAGCAAGTCATGGACATCAAGTAGAGAAACAGAGGAACAATGACAATAACGGTATAACGATGAATTCAATGAACGATGAAATCAATAGAATTGAACAGTGACAAAGCGATAATAGTACAATGTGAAATAACGATAATTTATAACCATAACAGTAAACAATAACAATAACAGTAAGCAATAACGATAACATTGTTCGATAACGACGACAAAATACAATGACAATGCGATGAAGTCTTAAGTCTATTATTCATTTTAATCCTAACTAGTGCACGTACTACTGCATCCCATACTACAGGTTTGATGCATACAATCAATTTCGTTTAGATTAAGGTGGTAGATTCTATAGGTCATGTACTCGGCACAATATAACACTGGCTATTGCAGCAATTTCTTGCATAATAACGATAACACTTGGCTATTTGCAATTTCTTGCACAATAACGATAACACTGGCCATTTGCAATTTCTTGCACAATGACGATAACACTGGCCATTTGCAATTTCTTGCACAATGACGATAACGATATTTTGGGAAGGAGGCCCACATTCTCGAGTACAGTCACTATATTATCAACTACCCTAATCAACCCTTCACCCCGGCTTGATTAACATTCTTTATTCAATTAACATGCAATACTAATAAGGAACAATAGGGACAGAAATATCAATGGAAAATGATAATGCGATTAATAAGGGATACTAGAATGATGAAAACACAACCCTAAGATCTTGCAATTTACTCTATACAATCAATTACACCAAATTCAATATTATAGATTCAATTATATATTATTAAACGTAGAAACCCAATTCTGGATAGTAGTAGGTTGCTGCACCAAAATTGGAATTTTCGTTGCTACAGGATAGCAAATGTGGATCCGTCAGAAGGTCTAGAAACTAGACTCCTGCCCGGTTCCAACGCATATTTAAAGTCCAAATTCCGTCAAGAGTAGCTAGGTGAATTTCAGTGTTCCTTGTAGGTTACTGTTTCTAGCTGGTTATCAGTATTAATTAGTTTCAGTTGTAAAAGTAGTAAATATTCATTGTAAAAATCAGAAAAAATAATTTTTAATACCCTAAGCATGTCAACCATCAATCTGGAAATTATCATGGTAATATTTGATCATTAGTTCACCTAATTCATCCGCTTAACATGGTATGTGCATAAATATGAAAATACAAGTGCAGCAGCAGTAAAAAGGTCATAACTCATGCAATATAAGTCAAAATTCAAAAAATATGGATGTTCTAGAAACTAGAAACATGGGGCTACATTTCATATTCAGGAAGTTATTGATTTTTATGACATTATATAGGTCGAAACAACATGGTAATGTTCAGGTTGACAGTAAATTTTAGGGTCTCAATATATTTTTCATGCATGAAGTGATTAGAATATTATGAACGATGAGTTATGAGTCGACAACATAAATCACAGCAAGTTACATCTGGATGAACATAGTATTAAGATGTATAATGTCCATAACCTTATTAATCACAATCAACTAACACACCATCATCAATCATTTGAACAATCAACACTAGTATACAATCTATAATAGTTGTATAATGTCATGACATGAAATACAATAATAATTCCTATTCTAATATTCAATAATTAACTACATGATGCATGCAAGATCTCTATACATTGGAGGAAAAAGAAGGCACAAAGTCAAGACTACTACTTGGATTCGCTCGTGTATATCCGTAGCATACCAACGATAGATAACAATAACAATATACGATAATCAATATGGATTTACTTGCGGGATTCAATAAAAAAATCTTGAATACGATACAATAAAATTCGAGAGTGAGATGACTTGTCTTTAAGACGACGTTAGATTCGATACAGGGAATAACAAGATTAGGATCCCGGGTGACAAATCACAAACACGAAGCACTAACACGTGCAAGCCACGTGCGAGACCAAAAGACCAAGACACCAACAGATCGGATCCCTTACTCTTCCAAAATAGCAAACACTAAACCTCCAACTCTCCCCCACACAAAACAGCAAACAACAACCGACTAATCCCTCTATTCTAAACACCAAACAACCAAACTATCCAATCCTGATCTTCTTTTCAGACGCAACAGAGAAAGAGAGAGAGTTGGCGGGAGAGGGATCGGCAATCACGGTGGCGGCTGGCGATGCTGCGGCGAGGGTGCTCGGGGCTGATGATGGCGACGCTGCGGTCGGGAAGAGACGCAACGATGGAGAGACGACGGAGCTAGCGGTGCTCTGTTTCTTCACCGAAATAGAGGAATAAGACGAGACTGCAAAGGCGAAGGGAATGGAGATGGCGATGGGTGCTGGCATGGCGGAGGGCGATCAGGGACGAGGATGAAGCGAATGGTGAGGCGTGCGGTAGGCTCGAGGTGGCGAGGCGATGAGCGAGGGCGGAGCTTAGATGGGTTCGATGGAATTCTTCGAAGTTTGGGCGACGGAGGAGATCAGAGGTGAGGCGACCTTGGGTTTCGGCAATGGCGAGGTGGGAGGTGAGCTCAAGGGTGGAGATGAGGTGAGGGATGGTGCTTCGGTGGTTGCGAGAAGCTGATGTGGTGGAGGGGCGATGGTGAACAGTAGGTGGGGTTTAGGTCTGAATAGTATAGGTTAGGAAGTGAACAGTACGGGGGTTATAGTTTTTGGGTAATGGCGGCTGAGTGTTTGGGGTATTAGGTTAGGGTTTATTAAAATAGTAATGGTATAATAATAACAACAATAATGGGGAGGATTGTAGAGCTTTTTGTTAGGAATTCAATTTTGGGGGTTACAGGACGTGGTGATGATTATGAGAGATTTATGGGGATTTGACTGTTAGTGGAGATATGGGGTGGTTTTGGGTTAGTGGGCTTGAAGGTAGGATCCAATAGAGGTGGATATTGGGCTTTGGGTACAATGTGGGTCAAACAGATGGACAATTCACAACCCAACAAGACAGAAGGAAATTTCATGAAATTTAATCTGAATTAGGAATACAAGGAGTAAAAAAAAGAATCAAACAGAGATGAAGGATAATCATGAATAATATTAGAATGGATATTATTCAATACAATAATTGAAACAGAATAAAACGTTATAGAATTACAAAGGAGATTACAATGGGGATAAATGATAAGAAGGGAAAAAATGAAAACGGGAGTTACAATCCTACTCACCTTACAACAAAATTTCGTCCTCGAAAATTGCGTAGGCGGTACATAGGATAAGGCAAAAACAAACTGGGAAATAACAAAACTAGGAATTCAAAGGGTTAGACCAAAAGGTGGCAATACTAGAAGAAGAAAGAACATGGATATGAATGGAGTGATCGAGAATGATATGAATAAAGATTCAATAAATGATGACGAATGCAAATGTATGAAAAAGGGAGTAATCAGTACGGAAGGAAGAAAACTGCTGTAACACCCCGAATTCCAAATAAGACCGAATTCGAAGTTCCACAGGATCTTTCCACTTCTCTTTGTACAATTTATAAGGAATTAAAAAAAAATATTACAACGATGATTACATTTAATACAACAGAAGAAAATTACAACATTATACATGAATTAAATTACAATTTGAACATTTTTTTAAGCAGCAATCAATCTTTAGTCTTGTCATTCACTTTATCCTGCATAGAAACTGTGGGTACGTACAACTGACGGTAGGATATAATACATCAATTTCTCTTACTTGGAAAGCACACACTTGTCACAAAACAAAGCTAAGGGGGACTATCCTATTAATGTCGTGTGTGAATGTGCACTTATTCCTTAATGCAGATATTAATATTTACATGACACTAATGCGCACTTGTTCGGATTCTATGCATCCCATACTACATAGGTCTGAGGGCAAGCCCTTAACCGTTCTTCATCTTGTAGGGTTCAGTCCCTCGCTATGACTTACACTACTACTACTATAGTAACTACGGTAAATATCCTAGGTATTCTATGAGTTACGAGCCCACGTCCAGACATTCTGGAGAGAATCCCACGCACTGACACATGACGCATCATGCAGGCATCCTCAAATACGTGCACCGAAAAAAACGTATATCGCACGTATAAATACCGAAATACAAAATTCGACTTTATCAACGGAAAATTATTAAAATATAATCGAAAACAACATAAAAAAATATATTTATTAATTTTATATATTTCATGACGTAATCACTACGTACATGGAAAACATGTGCATTACAAGTATTTTAATCAAAATAGAAAAAAATGGATTTCCATTTATAAAATAAATTCAAATACGTAAAATAAATAATTGAAACACATAGAAAATAATATCACACGTAGTAGTAGAAAACACGTAATCGATACGTGCATCGATAACACATATAAAGCTCGTAAAAATACAGAGATTGAAATATTATATTTGAGTTGACTCGAAATAAGTTTTGAGAAAACAGAAATGTATGAATAGTTGAAATCCAAAATACGTAGTGAAACATATTACGGATATTACCAGTAACGATACAAAATACACTGCGTAATACACGAGGGCAAAATTGTTATTTCCAATTTTGCGGGGTATTACACTCTCCCCCTTAGAACAGTTATGTCCTCACAACTCATTAGGGTAAAGGTTGTATTTTGTACACACTAAAGAAAAATATCAGTATTGTATATAGGAAACTGCAAACACTAACGAAATAAATGTAGTATAAAAATAGGCAATGTGGAAAAACAAGACAAAATCTATATAAGAAAACTATGAGTATCAAAATTTTATAAGAACGGAACAAGAAAACTAGGAAAATAACATAAGGAAAGAAACATGACAAAAGATAGGATAGATTGAGAGAAATTTTCATACAAAATAATATTAGGTAAAACATTAGATAAAAGGAAAATAAATTAAGTTATTAATTTTGAAATAGTTCGGAAACCAATGCAGTAAAGAAAAACATAGTCAATGGATAACTTATAAATAGGTTTAGCAGTCAAAATTTATCGAAGTAATAAGTGGTAGAAAATCGCAAACTGAATTGGTACTGTATGACAAAAATTAGTAATTTAAAAGAAGACTATTGAATAAGAGTTTGAAAAATAAACGTGAATGAAATTTAGTTGAAAGTATAGACAACATAAAATGATTCTGTATACCAATTAATATCATAAAATAATTTGTAAGGTAACTATAATAATTATACATACGATTTGAAAATTAAAGATATAGAAGGCATATATCGAAATACTTTCGAATTGTCAAGTAGAGCAAGAAAATCAACATGAAAAATTATATACGTACATGGGCAAAAAATTATAGCGTGAGATAGATAATATCATGATACGAAAATTACAAATGATTTGTAGGAGTAAAACACGACATCATAGTAGTAAAATTAATAACATATTATTGAAATAGTGCGAAAATTAATCATATAGAAATAACTTATGAATTGAAGAAAAAATATAAATACAAATTTTATTTTTGTTAGGGGAGTAGACACCAAATCTAGGATAAGTTCATAGCAAAGTAAAATACAATGAAGTGGTATGAAATGCTAACTCATATAAAGATACAAAATAATACGAAGAAAACGGTAAGATAGTTGAGCTTAAGTAGTAAATACACAAGTAGGATAGATATAGAAATCAGTATAAACAATATAATGCTAGGTTGTAAAATATTATAAAATGGTATAAGCTAGTACAAATAGAATAGGGGTAAGTAAATATTATAGAAAACAAAGTAGGGGTTATCAAAGTAGAAAATTTCCTTCTGTTGTAGGTTCGCCTCATTGGTATCCAACTGCAGGATTGCCTCCTCAACCTTAAGTTGCAGAATTGCCTCTACTTCATCCGATTACAGTTTGCCTTCTAGACATTCGGTTGCAAACTTTGCCTCCCCGACGTCCAGTTGCAGTTTGCCTCCATTGACATCTAGTTGCAAATTTGCCAACTCGACATCAGATTGCATCAAAACAGGAGATGGAAAGATATAATTTTCCACATGTACTTGGATATTTGGTGTTTAATAAAATATGATGTTATGTTTTGAAATCAGTGATCTAAAAGTGGATGGAAAAGTTGTAAGGGAAATTACAACGACAAAAATACTAAAATAGACGGACTTTAAATATAGGTTATACAAAATTTGTAGTAATGAAAATGATTTATAACATTAGGACGAAAATAATGTAATGAAAATACAAGTGAAAACAATAATTATGTAGTGTATGTATTATATTGAAGAAACGTAAAACTACAAAATTTATGAATTGCGATTAATAGTAAAAGTGATATAACCAAACAAATTAGCAAATAATATGTAATAACAATAGCATCGAAAGTAGACAATAAAACAAAATGGTAGGTCATATTTACATGAGTAGAATATTTCAATCTTGTTAAAAATACACTGTAATATGTAAGACAATATATGATAATAGAAAAATGTACTGTCACAAAATCAAATCATATAAAATGAATGTACATAAGCAAAATTCATAAGCAAAATTTAAAATATAATAGAAATAATAAATGAAGAAAATAATAGTTGCAATATAAATTTAACAAGCGGTAATTTAAAATACGTAAAGTAATAGCAAATGTAAACGGGTAAACATAACGTGACATGAAAACATGAAGGACAAAATTTTAAGATTGAAAGACAGATGAAACATGTTCAAAAGATCAAGACTAAGGAAGATAGACAAAATAATACATATCCAATTGATTTAATAGTATAAGAAAAATATTTATTTGAAAAATATTGAATGTTGAAAAAGTATCATGATAAAAATTCACGAAGAAAAATTTGAAAGGGAAGTGTGTCTACGTGTAAGGTATCATGAATGTAGGTTCAAACCAACCACGCTTCCACTGTGCCACTCTGATACCCAGGAAAAATGTACTTGCATACGATCTCACATCAATGTATACAAAGAGAGCATCATGAATGAATGTTCCATAACTTCGTCATTCATGACTCCGGCCATCCAAAAGGGAAAGAAGGAGAAGAAAAAATCAGCGTATAGAGCAAAATAAATGTAAATTACTTACATTTAAATCTCTATAGACCGAATTCACACTTCTAATGTCCACCCTAATGTGTTGTCCTTATAAATTTGCACTACTTATTGAAGCCTGGCTCTGATACCATCTGTAACACCCCTGCCCCGAGCTCGAACAATTTAATTTAGAAGACAAATTATTTATAGTATTGTAACTCCTGTTTTTCATTTTGTATATTTTTGGTGTATTTTTCTTTTCTTGGTTATTGTACTCTCTCTTGTATTTTTCAGGATCGTATATTGGAGTTGATTTCAATATATATTCATTTATTTCATTTTTAGCTTCTTGTGTTGGTTTTTGTTCGTCTTTTATTTTGTTCTTCGTCAATTATTGTTTTTCTTTCATTTGGTTCTTGTCTTCTTTATTTTTGTTCTTCGGTGCTTGTGGTGGTGATTGATTGCTCATCCTATTCCCAATCCTATTGTTGATCCCTAATAGATTTACCAAAGTTAAATTAAACCCAATCCTATTTTGAATCCTATGCCATTAATCCATATTAATACCCATTAAACAATCCTATTACTAATCCTAATCTACCCACAACCTAATTACCCAATAACCCAATTCATATTTTAAACCCTAAACCTCTCACATATATATAACCCTCTCTCTCTCTCTCCCTCACCAAAACTCTATCCCCCATCCTAACCCCCGGCCTCCATTGCTTGCGCCACATTCCACCCCGCACAGCCTAACCCGACGCTCCCCTTGGCTGCGCCCAGGCCGAGCCCCACCTCCGGCCAACACCCAACCATCCTCACCCGACCACCATACTCCTTCTCATCCCCTCTCCGATCACTCCTCTCCTCTTGGCTGACCAACTCTCCAAGCCACAAGCCATCGCAAGTTCATATCTCTCTCTTGTGGGTTCTCTCTTCTCTTGCTTTGAGAAGCGTGCCGTGTGTTCGTGCAATTGTTCGTGGGTCCGTTGCTCTGGATTTATGGATCTCTTGTTCGTGGATTTTTGTTTGTTTCTCGGGAATCCGTTCTCGTTATTCTTGGTGTTTGTTCGTCTCGGTTAAGGCAAGTAACTTGTACTCAAATCCTTTGTATGATACAAGTCAAAAATACCACCTATAGTGTAGTTGGGTCTAGAGACGACTCCTGTTTGTGTTATTCTTGATGGGTTTTGTCTCTATAATGCTATTTGACCATAAATGACTCACGACATATAATTTGACATCAAATAACTTAGGTTTTACCCGTTCTTGATTTGATCATGTATGTGAGACTTTTGTGAGAATTCGTGATTTTGTTGAGATCCATGTGATATACTTGGTGTGGAAATGCTAGATACCCCAATTCATGATGTTTAGACACTTGGTAGACTCGATTTCATGTTTGGTTTTGTTTTGAACAAGTTTTGTATGATATATGTTGAGTTGTTGTTAAAGTGGAAAATCTGTATTTTGTCGATGATCTGTTTGTTTGCTGTTTTGGACTGTCTTGAAGTCAGTATCTTAATTTCAGTATAAAACAGGAGTTTTAGAGAATTTCGTCTATTTTCAAACCCCTCTAACTTTGCTTGATTTTGTTTCGTATGTGTGAGATATGACTGTTTTACTACAGAGGTGTCGATCTTTCCAGATTTCGTTTCTTGGTGTTTTTGATGACTAAATCATTTTAATAACTGTGCTACACATATTATTTTGATCCAAAAATTTGGTCAATATTTATTTACCTAGTTAGGGATTACCCAGAATTTTGGTGAATTTTATTGGTAAGTTTTATATGTCGTTTCATGCTTGTTTGTGAAAACTATACTTACTGTATTTTACTCGCTGTTCTGTAAAGAATCGTATTTTCACCCTATTTCCTTCTACTGTATGAAAAATTCTTATGAAATATGAAAGTTAATATATTTTGTCTATTTTCTTCTCCCTTTGGTAGATTTGGATTTCGTTTCACTGGTTGCGAGATATTATAGTTTTCGTACAGCAGTGTTGGAAATTCCAGATTTGCCAAACTATCGTTTATTGATATTTTATGATTTTTGATGACTGATCTAATTTTACTGGAAAATTCTACAACTTTATATTTAGATACGGAACATATAGGGGAATACCTCAGATTTTTCGTGGATTTATTTATTGAGTTTTCATGCTGTTTTTCCGCTATTGAATTCGTTTTCCTGATTTCTGGCTGAACCTATTTTCTGTATTCAAATCAGTTTTGAGCTATGTTTTTGTGAATTAATATATGACTTATTTATACTCGCTGGATTCGGTTGGAAGTCTATTTTCTAGAAGTTTCAACAGATTTAGATTTGCATGCCTGTAATACTGGAACTCATTGTTTTACTACAGTATGGTCTTGCTGTCCTAAACTTGAGATTTGGATATTTTATTTTTTCATGTATTATCTTACACTCGTACATGTTTACCTTGCAACTTAAACTTGCCACATGATCATGCCATGTTATTCATGATATATTTTGCACATATATATGCTTGTTTGACATTAATAATAAATAACCAAGCCGGGGTTTAAGGGACAGATCTAATAGTGGATAATTCAGAAACGTGTACTCGGAAGGGAATCCACTGATCCTACGTGATTACTTAAGACATGATACTTGACATGTGATTACTTGACACTTATACATAAGACACGATACTTGCCACTTGCACAACTTGACATGTGATTACTTGATACATGATACATGATACTTGGAGCTTGGAGCTCGATACTTGACTTATCCCTGAGTACACTGCCCTCTATGGTCCACTATGAAATCTAAAGGGAAACTGTTTGTTGTATCAACCATGTAAGGTGGGCTGCATGAAGTGCTACCTAGATAGTAATCACTACAAGAGTTGAACATGATAATTGAACATGATACATGATTTCTTGACACTTGACTATATGAGACTTGATACATGACACTTGATACTTGACACTTGATGCATGTTTACATGATACTTGAGACTTGAAACTTGATAATTGATACATGATTACATGATACTTGACTCTTGATATATGCTACATGAAACTCGTTCACTTTGCCATGTTAGTTGTTTATTTTGACATCATACTTATACCATATTGCTAGTTAGTTTCCTATGTATTTGTATCCTACATTATAAGTGGTCCGTAATTTGCAATTGACGGGTACTTATTTTCTCTTTTCCTCTTCCCTGCAATTGTTGAATTGCAGATTTTGGAGAACAGGTTCCAGACGGTATTGGTGACATGAAGTATTAGTACTGCATTTTATTATTATTATTTCTTGTAGCTCGCTGGAACAATATTGTATTTTGAGACTTGGATTTATTCTTGTATTTGGGCAATGTGACCCAGGATATTTGTTTTATTAATATCATAACTATTTGAGATTTATATAATTGGTTTCAAGTATTCTTGTTGGTATTTTGGTTCATATGTGCTTGTTGGTTGATACTTTGCTTCCGACTCTGATGTTTCTTGTGAATGTTGTAAAGTTTCTTGAACAGCTTATGGATGATGAAAATCATTCGCTGGGCTTTTGTCTTCTATCCGTATTCTGTATTCTCTTTTGGGAAGCAATCCTCTTATTGCTTCTTCTCCCCTGTATTGTTTGTTTTGTTCCATTCCTTGTATTTGTCCTCATCCGTTGACTCATTGCTTGGTTCATCTCTTCCTTGTCCATCATTTCTTCGATTCCAGCTCTATCTATTTCTTCATCTCTTGGCTTTGTTATCTTGTGATTATGAAAATATACTGTAATATGTAAGACAATATAAGAAAATAGAAAAATGTACTGTCACAAAATCAAATCATATAAAATGAATGTACATAACCAAAATTCAAAATATAATAGAAATAATAAATGAAGAAAATAATAGTTGCAATATAAATTTAACAAGCGGTAATTTAAAATACGTAAAGTAATAGCAAATGTAAACAGGTAAACATAACGTGACATAAAAACATGAAGGACAAAATTTTAAGATTGAAAGATAGATGAAACATGTTCAAAAGATCAAGACTAAAGAAGATAGACAAAATAATACATATCCAATTGATTTAATAGTATAAGAGAAATATTTATTTGAAAAATATTGAATGTTGAAAAAGTATCATGATAAAAATTCACGAAGAAAAATTTGAAAGGGAAGTGTGTCTATGTGTAAGGTATCATGAATGTAGGTTCAAACCAACCACGCTTCCACTGCGCCACTCTGATACCCAGGAAAAATGTACTCACATACGATCTCACATCAATGTATACGAAAAGAGCATCATGAATGAATGTTCCATAACTTCATCATTCATGACTCCAGCCATCCAAAAGGGAAAGAGGGAGAAGAAAACATCAGCGTATAGAGCAAAACAAATGTAAATCACTTATATTTAAATCTCTATAGACCGAACTCACACTTCTAATGTCCACCATAATGTGCCGTCCTTGTAAATTTGTACTACTTATTGAAGCCTGGCTCTGATACCATCTGTAACACCCCTGCCCCGAGCTCGGACAATTTATACAATTTAGAAGACAAATTATTTATAGTATAGTACAACTGCCCACCACAGGCTGCCTCTCAAAAGGTGGTTAACCGAATTGGTGACTCTTGATCATAGGCAATTATATTTATATTATATTATTTTCTTGTAGAAATCCGATATGGGACTAATTCTCTTCACAATCGCTCTCTTACTCCCGTGCGTACATAGAGACCCAAGTGGGTCCCTGTGCCACGTCGGCCTCAGAGAGAAAGCAGGGGCAAGCCCTGCTTCAATAAGTCCCCGGGTGGGCCCCTCCATGAAATGCTGACATCATCAGCATTATATAACAGCCAAAGCTGCTGTTTACAACATCGTGGGCCCCCCACCTCCTATACATTTTCAACAAATTTACATGAAATGCCATCAAGCTCTTTTTCATCAATATATATATATATATATATATATATATATGTTATATAGTTATTTCAAATTACGGGGTGTTACACACACCCCTCCCTCCTTCAAAAATCAGCATCCTCGCTGAGCACGGAGCATGCATAATCTAGTGCAGGATCTCCTTTCTAGCCGATGTGGAATGACGTACCCTGATTTTGCTAGCTGTACAGTACCCCGATTCTGCTAGTTGTAGAGTCCCCTACCTCGGCGACCTGTCCCAACCTCGTTCCCTATCAGACATACTTACCAGTACATCTGCTAGCTCCATCTCAGGCATACCACTCTATACCCACACTCGGTGTCGAAAGTCGGCTCTGAGACCACTCTGTAACCCCCCGAATTCCAAATAACATCGAATTCGAAGTTCCATAGGATCTTTACACTTCTCTTCGTACAATTTTACAAGGAATTAATTTTTTTATTACAATGATGATTACATTTAACACAGTGGAAGCAAATTACAACATTATACATGAATTAAATTACAACTTGAACATTTCTTTAAGAAGCAATCAATTTTTAGTCTTGTCATTCACTTTATCCTGCATAGAAACTGTGGGTACGTCAGTTAAATACAACTGACGCTAGAATATAATACATCAATTTCTCTTACTTGGAAAGCACACACTTGTCACAAAACACAGCTAAGAGGGACTATCCTATTGATGTCGTGTGTGAATGTGCACTTAGTCCTTAATGCAGATATTAATATTTACATGACACTAATACGCACTTGTTCGGATTCTATGCATCCCATACTACATAGGTCCGAGGGCAAGCCCTTAATCGTTCTTCATCTTGTAGGGTTCAAACCCTCTCTAGGACTTACACTACTACAATAACTACGGTAAGTATCCTACGTATTCTATGACTTACAAGCCCACGTCCAGACATCCTGGAGAGAATCTCACGGACTGACACATGACTCATCATGCAGGCATCCTGTGGACAATTCACCTCCGCTGTGGACCATGACACCACCCGCAGTCACCAAATACCCCACAAGCATCGCCACCGGGACGATATCCTCGAGTAGTATCCACGCCCTAATCATGACGCATCATGAGGATATCCTGTAAACACTATCACACCGCCAATCCAATGACCCCCATACTTAAATTTTTCTCTTACTTCCATCACATCTCCACTATGTATCTAAATCCTTAGGTAATTGAATCATGAATAAAAATCAACACTCTAGAATTTAGCGTTACCTCCCCATCGGTCTTAAAATATCAATCATTATCCACGACCCAAACTTGGTCACAATTTATCACATTTCTCTTTTCAAAACTTTTATTCTTGCCGATGTGAAGACTTAGCTAAAATTTTAGTCTAAATTCTCTTTTCATGTTCATTATACTTGTTCACAAATTTCAAAATTCACCATATTTCTTTTCAATCAATTTTCCAAGCACAACTTGCATATTCTTAAACAATCTCACATTAAATTCTACTCAAGATTTATAAGTCAAAATCTCATGTTGAACTCTTCACAATTTTCTATGTTCAACAAAAATGTTCTCATCTTTAATTACAAAAGAATTATATTTTAAAGAAATTTTATTAATCACCTTTCCCAAAGTTTGCTTCTAAACCTCATTATAATAAATCAAAATGTTGAAGAGAATTTTCCATAAAGTCTAGATATTTTTCTGATATTTCTAATAATTTTTTCTCTATTTTTAAAACACTTAAAATCTCAAAAGTATAATGATTTATCCAAAAATATCAAAAATAAAAATTTTGGCCAAAGCTAGGAATCGAACCGAGCACAACAGGCCCGCCCAGCTACAGAAACACTCCTAAGGCACCACCGAAGACCAAAAAGTCCACAGCGCTAGGCTGTTTAAAGGGTGATTCAAATTATACTTAAGTTTCAGTGTTTGGGTTTTGAATAAAATTAGATTTTGAAAAAAAACAATGTTTCTGCCGAGACTCAAACCCAAGACCAATGGCTCTGCTTGCTACAGTAACATTTTTAAAATGCACCCAATAACCAGTAGGTCCGAGTGACTCACCCGTAAAGAAATTTGGTTAAAACAATTATGTTTGTGACTGTACTGTTTCTAGTTTATTTTATAAAACTCGATTTTTCCTTATTCGAATGGTTCTTATAAAAAGTAGATTTTTCCTGAGTATAATTTCTAAAGAAAACAGTAACTTGCATTTTTCATAATTTTCATGGAACTCATTCTTTTTAACATAAAAAATCTTTCTCCCTTAGTTTAATACATAGATCAAAATGAAATCATTTCGAGATAAAAACATTTATTTTTACAAGAATCTTCTTATCAACAATTTTCCTCATTCTCATTGAGTTCAAATACAAATTTTCTTTCTTACTAAAAATTTAATTCATCGATTTAGTCCTACTTCCCAACTACATATTTTTAAAGACAATTAGGGCTAAATAAATCAAGTTATCACAGTACTACTTGTATAAGGCACATAAACTTACTTTTATCTCAATTTCATCTATTTAATATCTCATGCAAATTAATTTGAATTCCATAATCTATCCATGAGCACAATTTCCACATATTATATCTTTCATTTCATGCATAAACAAAGTTTCACAAAAAATCATAATTCACCCATTTTAGCATGCGAATAAACTACCAAGTCATCATACACATATTCACATACACATTCTATTTATTCTACTACTTTTTCT
The DNA here is from genome assembly GCA_017893485.1 of Hemerocallis citrina. Lineage (NCBI taxonomy): Eukaryota > Viridiplantae > Streptophyta > Magnoliopsida > Asparagales > Asphodelaceae > Hemerocallis > Hemerocallis citrina. Next base: position 5,488,991 of record CM030366.1, on the reverse strand, counting down.
TGTAGATTACTTTGGTGTTCTTTTCCTCTTAATCTCCTTAAACAAATGCATGACAATTTCTTTCCTATTCATTTTAGCATTATCACAATTTCAATCATAGCATGGTAACTAAAGTAGAAGCTTTAGACATTACCCACCCAAAATGTGATGTACTCAATTGAACTCCTAAAATGAGAAACTCCTAGAAACTCCGATTTGTCTCCTTGAAATCCGTGCACAAGGAAAAGACCCCCAACTCACTTTGGCAGTAACAGTAAGCACTCCAACTCCATTCTCGGCCAAGCAAGGAAAACAAATCATAAAACACATAAAAGCTATCAAGTGGTTCTCCTTCAATCTCCCCCAAAATCAAAGGCCCAGATCTAATATCACAAAACACATTTTCCCCCCAAAAGTTTCCCCCTAAAACTCAAATTCAAATCCCTCCAAAACAACTCATTTATTTATTTAATTATTTATCCCTATCTCTTTCTCTCTCTCTCTCTCTCTCTCTCTCTCTCTCTCTCTCTCTCTATATATATATATATATATATATATATATATATATATATATATATATATATATATGAAAACATGGACTTTTATACTCCAATTTATAATTATTTTTCACCATATACTAATGGAAACATGGACTTTCATTTACAACTAATTATTGTCATACTATTCAAACTTCAGCTACATAATTGTTGATTTACTATTTACAAGACTTTTCATATGCTGTATCGTTCTGAAGACGTGCCGTAGGCACGTGGCCACGGGCAAATCAAGTATATATATATATATATATATATATATATATATATATATATATATATATATATATATATATATATGATAAGATAAGGTATAGGTGTATTTATGTAAGTGAGTAGGTGGTGGAGTAGTAATGAATGCTGGATTTGGGGGGTATGCTGGAGGTTGATAAGATAAGGTATAGGTGTATTTATGTAAGTGAGTAGGTGGTGGAGTAGTAATGAATGCTGGATTTGGGGGGTATGCTGGAGGTTGATTTCAGCAAGGACAGAGGAAAGGAAGAAAGAGGGGAAAGAGTCGAGTAAGTACTTATATATATATATATATATATATATATATATATATATATACACACACACACACACACACACACACACACACACACACACACACACACACACACACACACCCATTTGTGATGAGATTGATGTGGAGAAGGCAACCGGAAGTGCTGATTTGGTCTGTTTCGGAAATGGCAGAGGAGGAAGGGGTTGCTGATGGTGACTTCGGCAAGGAACAGAGAAGGAGAGATGGAGAGATGAAGAGTAAATGAATGGGTATTAGTAGGAGTTTAATAAAGTGGTTATAGTAACTACTTGTCCACTATACCCATTAACACCACTCACACCAATCCAAATTTTTTTCTTTCCCTCCTATCTAAAAATAGCTGGTCCACCTCTCTTCGTGCATACACACGTGCACGTGCTTGCACTAGCACACACTTCACTCATACACACACACACACACACACATATATATATTTAATTAAAAAACATATGTATATAATATATTGTAAATGTTTAAGTAAAAATTTGTTTAATAAAAAGTTATAGATTTTCATGTACAAATAAAATAAACACACACACTTCAATTTTTTCTTTTTCTTTTGATGATACGGATAGAGTCAACTGACTCCAGCCATGCATTAATCAATCAAAAAAGTTACACCAAGGGTCTTACAAGTAGTAAAACAGGCTAATAACTGGAAAAAATTAATTACAGAGTACATTGATGCAAACAGGATTCGACAATTGGAAAAAAGACACAGCCGCCGAAAGAAGAAGCCATCAATACGGACTGCGGTTGAAGCTGAGCTAACATCCAGCGACACCGTAAAATGTAACGGGAAGAAGGGAGGAAATTCCAATCTCCGGCCTCGAACACCGACGCCACAGGCCACACAGCATCGCCGCCACCTGACTGGCCACAACATCGAGGGGGTGGACGAACTCAGATCCCTAGCAACCAGGGCCGAAGCCAGGAAGGGCAAACAGCGCAGTTGATGATAAGAAAAACAACTCAAAATATGCAATGCATTAGAGCGTCTAAAGGGATATAGACCAGTCGGACCAACCTGATCGATAAGCAAACAGACAATCATCATCATTAACATAAGCAACATCCAGTTGAAATAATCCTCAGCCAAAGACGATCAGAACATTACCACAGAACATGCAAACTATAAAAGAGGTAGAACATACACAGAATTTTACAGCTGAGCAATAAGCCAAGTAGCATTCAAAAAGACCTCCAATTAGAGTCCAACGTTTGATAATTACACAAAGATCAGAGCATCAAAAGGGAAGGAGGATAGATGTTAAGAGACCAGCCCAAAAATGAACATGGTTGGAGGCTGTATACCCTCAAGTCCAAAAGGGCAGCATTACACCTTAGCCAATTGCTGCCAGATCCACCCACAAAACAGGGCAACCCTACTCATCAACCCTGCAATCATACAATATGGATACATACGTCATGCCAACAAGAAACTCAATAACAGTGGAAAAAAGTAGCTGAAGAATACTACAAAAACAGAAACGATATTAATGAACTACAATAGAACGAATACCAATGTGTCCAACAGGGAAAAGTAGGTAACATTAAAGAGCATTGAGGTTAAGAAGACAATGGAAGGCCTTTTCCAATCTCTCATACATGAGGGCTTCTCTGGCTTCAACTTTTAAAGATGAAGACCAAAATTTGAATAGAAACAAAAACTCATCAGTAATCAAACGCGAGGAAGAAGTTAAGTGACAGAAAATTCTGTTATTCCTTTCCCTCCACGTCATCCAAACGATAATCTGAAAGGAAAGGTACCACGATCTATGGAATGTGCCATTCGGGGGACGCCCCGTCCAGCATTCGGCCAGACTGGCCGGAATGGCTGGCGACTCCCAAGCGAGCACAGTGATTTTCCAAAGAGGATGCGAAAATTCACAGTCCACGAACAAATGGTTCACATTCTCAGATACAGAAAAGCAAAGCGGACACAATTGGCCCCATGCTAGATTCCTCTTGTTGAGAATTTCAATGGTCAAAAGTTTATTATTGAGGGCGAGCCACGCGAGTATTTTCACCTTTAAAGGGGCGCAAGATTTCCATACCAGGTCACAGAAAGGAGATAAAATGCCTCTAAAATTAAGAAAACGATAGAAAAAACGAACCGAGAAGGTCCCTGATGAATTCCAATGCCAGAATATCTCCTCTTTATCATTCCAAGCAACATTGTTGAGAGAGTGTAGAAGGTCATTAAATACAGGAATTAGATGAAGGGGTAGATTGGTTGTGAGGGTAATCAACCATTGCCTTTGTATGTAGTTGTTGCTATAATAGTCAGCAACCAAGGCACGAGGATCGGAAGCCAGATGGTAGATAGTTGGGAAAGCGGTGGATAATGAAGTATTACCGATCCATAGGTCGGTCCAGAATCTGGTCATGGATCCATCGGCACAGACGTGGCTTAAGCCGCAATGGAAAGCCGCCGATGCTTTCCACACTCCCTTCCAGAAATGGGAGGCATTACGATGAGTATGATCCGGGAAACTCCACCATTCATCGACCGAAAAGTATCTGTCTTTGATACTAATGATCCAAGGTAAATCCTCTTTTTTGAGAAATCGCTAGAGCCATTTGCCCAGTAATGCTAGATTCTGGTGCCTAAGGTCTAAAACCCCCAATCCTCCAGCTTCCTTAGAAGAACAGATAAGTTTCCAGTTACACATGTGCGAACCGGGATTGTAATGAGGAGACCCAGACCAGAAGAAGTTACTTCTGATCTGATCTATCCTCTTGATAACCCAAGATGGAATGAAGTAGAAGGACATCATGTATAGTGGAATCGAGGATAGAACTGAATTGAGCAGAATCAATCTACCGCCACGGGATAGCTGTCTCCCGGACCAAACAGATAGCCTGGATTCTACCTTATCGATCATGGGGGACCAATCCGATTTTTGTAATTTACCCCATCTCAGCGGGATGCCCAAATACGTGATTGGAAAAGAAGCAATTGGGCAGTTAAAGAATTCGGATATTTCTTCCTGCCTGTTAGGCGATCCTCCCAACCAGAGGACAGAAGATTTATGAAAATTGATCGAGAGCCCTGAGGCTAATTCGAAACAATAAAGCAGGAGTTTCAGGTTTCTCAGAGACTGAGAATTAGGCTTGGCAAAAATGATGGTGTTGTCGGCGTACTGAAGATTCAGCACGCCAATGAAACTGCGAGAGTTTCCAAGACCTTCAATAACCTGGGCTTCCCAGGCATTGCGAAGGAGCTTACTGAACACATTAGCTACTAACGAGAAGAGGAGGAAAGAAAGCGGATCACCTTGCCTGAGACCACATTTGATTTTAAATTTGTGGCCCTCGGTTCCATTAATGAGAATCAATGAGGTGCCGGCGAAAAGGCTAGATTTAATCCAAGCAATCCATTTGGGGCCAAAACCTCTATGAAGCAAAATATCAAAGAGAAAATCCCAACTGACGTTGTCATAAGTTTTTTGAAAGTCAAGTTTAAGCAGAATACCTTCCGATTTAGACTTATGACAAAGAGAAATGATTTCTTGGGCCGAGGCTACACTATCAAGGATAAAACGATCCTTGATGAAACCCGATTGGGCCGGATCGATTAGAGGGGAGATAACATCGCTAAGTCTAGCCGAGAGGACCTTCATGATAATTTTGAATGTGGAATTGATCAGACTAATCGGCCTAAAGTTAGCCACGGAATTCACTCCTAACATTTTAGGGATAAGAACGATATGAGCGTAGTTGATACGGTCGAAAGAGAACGAGCCTAGGTGAAGTTCTGAGAAAAAACGGCAAAGGTCATCTTTCAACCAATTCTAGAATTTTTGGAAAAAGAAGGCGGGGAAACCGTCCGGACCTGGCACTGCGTCGCTTTTTAACGCAAACACCGCCGCTTTGATTTCGTCCATGGAAAACAAATCCTCAAGAGAGGAAAGATCGTGAGAATGCGCACCGTACAGTTGAGTCCAATAGAGACTAATGGCTCTTTGTTTGGAGGATCCAATGAGATTTTTATAGAAAAAGAGGAAAGATTGGTGAATGTCATCGTCAGACGACAGTTCGATCCCATCTCTTACGATCGACGATATACGGTTACACCGTTGTCTATGGGAAGCGAAGTTATGGAAGAACGCTGTATTGCAATCTCCCTCTTTGAGCCATCGAAATTTGGCTCTTTGAGCCCATTTCAGATGGTCTTGAAGAAGGATATCGGAATATTCCCGTTTGCAAGAACGTCGTTCATCGAACAGCGCTTCAGAAATAGGTCCCTGCTCCTCCATCTTATCTATAGATTCTATGGAGGATAGGTAAATTTTTTTAAGGAAATTAGTATTAAATTGCCTTTCATTGCGCCATATTTTGCAGCCGAATTTAATCGCATGAAGTTTCAGAAGAATGGAACCCAGTCCGGAGGATCCTGAAACAGCTGAAAGGCAGTCAACAACCAGGTTGACAAAAACTTGATCTTGCAACCAAAATTTTTTAAATCTGAATTTGTGATGGCGAGGGAAGGGAAAGTTGGAGTGAAGAGCTATGGAAACATGATCAGAAGAAGGATTGGGTAATGCTAGAGCGAAAGAGTTGTGAAATTGATTAATCCACTTATGGGAAACCAAGAAACGATCGAGCTTTGCCATCGTTGGGTGATGACGGAGGTTCGACCAAGTGAAGGATCTGCCCGACAGCGGAATGTCTGTCAACTGTAATGAGCGGATGCAATCGTTGAAATGGAATGAACGATTACCTAGAAAGGAAGAATTTGATCTTTCGGAAGCAAATCTAGTGACATTAAAGTCGCCACAAATGATACAAAGCCCGCTAGTAAAGGGATGAAGAGATAGGAATTCGTTCCAAAACAGCGGTCGATCCTCGGAGGAGGCTGGACCATAAACAGAGATCACCGAAACTTGGGTATCAAGAGGCACCCAATAGAGTTGTACTATGAGGAAGAAATTGAGGTGCTTAATCGCTATAAGTGAGAAGACTGCCTCTTTGAAACCGAGGAGAATGCCTCCCCTAGATCCTATGGCGTCTAGAGAAATCCATTTAGAGATAATGGATCCTCTGATAGCCCTAAGAATCGCGGGAGAGGGAGATTCGAGTTTAGACTCTTGAATGGAAATGAGATCGCAGTGAGATGAAGAGATGAGTTGAAAGATCGCCCTTTGCTTGACAGGGCAATTCAGTCCCCTAATGTTCCAGGTCAAACTAATCATAAAAACCTTTGTGCTTCATGACTCTTAACCGTTCTTTCTCCCTGATGGCGAAAGCCACTGACGAAGGAGAGGAGAATGTCAAAAAACCTATTTCCAAAGATGTGTTAATAAGATCGTGATCAGATAATTTAGCAAATTGGAGATGGAAAATCGAACCTAGAGGCGACGGCACTGACCCAGGCTTAGCGGAGACAATGACCTCGTCCCTGTCCACTGTCGACGGGGTCAGATCCCTGAACAAACGAGATTCAGAAAATCGCGCTGAGGCTTTAGCCAATAACCGAGCGCTAGATCTGATAAGACGGGGAGAGGTTCTAAGACCATAGGGAGAGATATTGTTGTGCAATCTAGACTATCTAAATAAATAGATAAACTAGACACAAATTAAAACCTCGCAAGTGTACGAATCGTTTATAGAAGCGTAGTGAAAAGCAAGGGTCGATCCCACAGAGATTGTAGTACTTAACTCACTAATCAATAAATCAAAGAAAAAATGCAAATCATAAAGTTTTGTTCTAAAAGTCTGATTGGAAGGAAATGAAAGAGATAAAAATCTAAATTAAGTAGAATCACAATTTGAGTCACGAATATCTATTAAAGTAGTTGGGCTTTGATTTCCACATATAGTCAATAATGCTAAGTCGTATACTACTCCAATTACTCATGTTTGTTCCTTTAAGGGCATGGTATCTACTCCTTAAAGTTAATGTTTCCCTAAGCCAAGAATTAAGCATGGTATCTACTCTAATTCGTTTCTTTCCTTAAGTATTTAGCATGGTATCTACTAAGTTGCACTTAAAGAAAGCATATGAACAATGGAAACGAACAAACACTCAAAGTTCTAGAAATTGGTATCAGATCTAGATCCTTCAAGTTGATTAAACCAAGAACCCCCTAAAGATTCCTGTGTTACAAGTTGTGAGCACGAGATACGGGTCGTCTCTATGCTCATATAACAGATTCAGATTTATAATATGCAAACTTGATAATCTCAGGTTCTGCAAGGCAGTCGACTTGCTGTCACTCTCAGTCGACTGCTCTTAGAACTTCTGAACAAGTTTGATATATTATAAATCTATACCAATAATCTCAGGTTTAATCAATAAGTAATAGAGTAGCATTCAGAAGAATATAAGCATTACATGACTACGGCTTCAATCTACCCAACTATGAAATTAGTTGCACATAATACAACCTTTATTGATTAATAAAATAGAATTCATGACTCTACAATAAAAATAAAAGTAAAAGGAAGAACAGAAGAACACTGATTTGTATGATGTTGAAATTGAGCCCAATCAGCAGTCGACTTGTTCTCCTTCTTTGATGCTGGTATCTTGATGCTTGCTGGTCGATCGATTGATTCCCCCTGATGGTAGATGATTCTCCCTTTATTATAGTTTCTCTTGTCCTTGTCTGCAGATATCAAGTTCCTGATTTCTTATCTCTTCACGCATAGGACTGAGTCCATCTTCTGACTTGCCAATCCCGGTCTCTAGCTTTGATTGTTGGAGAAGTTGTTATTCGCAGATAACCTGGGTTTGGATAACTTAATCTTGCTTCGTATTTGGATGAGAATGAATCTTCAACTATCTTATCTTTTAACTCCGCTGAATACCAGTCGACTGGTTTTGGAATCAGTCGACTGTGTCGAGACATCTGTAGATTCGTAATTCATCAGTCAAGTCGACTGTCTTTGGAGTAAGTCGATTGTACCGAGCAGCTTAAACCTTTCTGTCCAGTCGACTGTTGGAAGAACCAGTCGACTTATGATCTGCAGTTTCTGTGTATCATCCTCTCAGTCTGTATTTGCCTTGAATCTGCTTTGTTTAGCTGTTTTTAGGTTGTTTCCTATAAAAAAGAGAAAAGAAGAGTAAAATAACACATATAGAGCATTTAAATGTCTAATTGCATTAAGATTATTGCTCCTAAATGTCGATATTATTGGATTCATCAAATACCCCCAAACTTAGCTTTTGCTTGTCCTCAAGCAAAATAAAACTACAAGCATTCTTGAATATCTTAACCCTCCCAACATTTACCTCAGAGAACTTGCTACTTTAGGTGCCAAGGTTAGAACAAGCATTAAGATAGGTCTAAAAGGTTGTAATTCAAATGTTAATCACTTATTCACACGAATACTCAACTTGAACATCAAATAATAGTGTGGCCAGTGTCTAAGCAACATAATCATGATTAAGTTTAGCAAGCTCAACTATATTTCAACTCCAAATTCTCACCATGGCATACACTCACAAAGAAATATAGCTCTCATTGACATGGGACATTCAAATTAGATCTCGTGACAACTTTCATTACTTTGATGAAACCATATGCTTGATCTTGCTACTACATCTTCACACCATTGATTTGCACACTACTTGGATCAAAAGGTCTTTATATAGGTTGTAATGGGACCATGGGTGAGGGTTTAAACAATTGAAGGGAAAAAGGAATACAAAATTTCTAAAGAATTAGTAGAGCAACTTGCATTGTTCTAAGAGATTTTTTTTTTTTTTTTTTTTTTTGCACATATATTTAAGGCCATATATCACAGGCCTATCTTTATTTCTACCAACACCTTTCCCCCATCCACAACTCAGCAATTTATAACTTTCCATTCATTTTTTTTTATATGACAAATCCTCCAACTTTTCTTTATATTTTCATCCCCTTCATCTTGACATACCACATCTCTTTTACAATTCTTGCTCTACTAACTCAATAGATATAGGTAAGGTACCCTATTCATCTAGGCATGGTTAAGGATGATGTGTTTTACAAATAAAAAGGCTTTTATAGGCTTCAAAAGGGGCAACTAGTGAATAATTGATGTTGGGTAGGCTATTTGTCCTTGGTGATAAAATCTTAGGTGCCTTAATCATTTCTATGTTTTTATGCAAAAACCAAAAATAAGTTTCGAAAAGTAGCAAAAACAAGTTCTAGTTCACCTCAAGAATGCAGTCAACTGAAATCTTCAAGTGTATGATTCTCTCACAAATAAAATAAATAAGGCTCAAAATTCACAATTTGTGTATTTAAGTTTACTCACAGTTGAACTTGCTATTCTCTTTCAAGATTCGTCGAATTGACACGACCATATGAATAAAAGTTTCAAGTATGATCCATATGATAAGTTATTAACATTTTTAAGGATAAAGACCACAATTAATATTTGTTCTCCACTCTCTACCTATAGTAATTGAGCTCAAATCGTTCAATGTTGGAATGGTTAAAATCAAAAGACTCCAAATGTAAATAACTACCCCCAAACTTAGATGGAACATTGTCCTCAATGTTCGCACAAAAACTTAAAATAGGCATGTGTTACCACCCAGTTTGAAGGAAAGAAAATAAAGTAAAGAAATAAAGAAATGATTAAAGAAATAAATAAATAGAGAGTGTAAGTACTCCCCTGAAAAATTGGGTTGCCTCCCAATAAGCGCTGCGTTTCTTGTCTTCAGCTAGACTTGATGAGTTTATGCAATGTAGTGAATGGCTCGCGGCTCACAACTCATCTTATTATAAGGTTTCCCCCTATGCCCATTCACCTTGAACGTTTGATTTTTTCTCCAACGCTCCATGTGGGGAAACCTTTGCAACAATGTACGGACCGTACCATTTTGACATATGCCTATCTACAATGGTCCACCTTAATGCACCCTTGTGTTCTTGCAAGACTCCCTGCAGCTTCTCTCCTTCCTGCTTGTTTAATTTTTCAGCTACTATCACAGGTAACGTCTGGTTTTCCCCCAAATATTCATACTTCAAGTGTTCATGTAGTGGCTTCAGCTCCACATCTGGTGTCCTGGTAAAAGAAGAAGCAAAAGTATTATTAGACACGAGATTTTCAAACATATGTGCAAATTTACCTGCATATGATTTTTCATTTCCAAGGGTATGTATTTTCTCTGTGCTCCTCCAATCATCATATTCCTGTTCAACTTGAGATAGTATTAGAGGGTGTGTAATTGTTGCTTGTAATGGATCAACACCATGTTCCTGAAATGTTTGGTCACAAATTTCCTGAACCACATTAACATTATAACATTCATGATCATCATGTGGTAATTTTGGTGCATCAAACATTTTAAACTCAATATTGTCCTCTAGGGTTGTCACCGATTGGAGCTGTTCTTGTCCTCTAGGGTTTGGTATGGTTTGTGGTGGGAGTTCTCCTGCCTTTCTTTCATTTAACTCCTTAGCAATTTGACCAATTTGAGTCTCCAATTTTTGAATGGCGTGCCCTTGTTGGTTGCTTGTTTGCTGTTGCTGTTGGAGTAATTGAAGAACGGTGGATTCGAAATCCAACTTCTTCTGTTCTTGTACTGGCCGATCAAACCCATTCCCACTCTGGAATTGCTGCGTATGCCCTTGTGCGAATTGATTGCCTTGATGGTTTGACTATTGCTCCATGAGAAATTTGGATGGTTTCGCCACCCTGGGTTATATATGTTTGAAAAAGTGTTGTTCTGGGGTGGGTACATTCCCTGTCCTACGTAGTTTGCGTGCTTCTGATCTGTGAAAGAAGACATGGGACATGTATTAGTTGTATGATTAGAATGAGAACAAATTGCACAAATTTCTTTTGGTTGGTTTTTTACGCCACCCAACGTTGAAACTGCATTAACCAGCATATCAATCTTTTTGTTCATAATTTCCATTTCTAATTGCATGCTATCATTGCTAGAAATTTCGTAAACTCCCTGTTTTGTCGAAAAGCCCCTTCTTGTTGAGAATTGTTGTGAGTTCTCGCTGAGTTCTTCAAATAGTTTGATGGCCTCCTCACCACTTTTCTTCATCAAGATTCCGTTGCAAGCTGAATTTACAATTGCTTTGTTAGTGTCATTTAATCCCTCATAAAATGCTTGTACCTGATCATCCTTGGGTATGTTGTGCGTGAGACACTTGAGAAGCTTGTTCTTAAAGTCCTTCCATGCATCGAAGAATAAATCGCCATCTTTTTGTTGGAAGAGTAGAATTTCCCTTTTTAGTTGTCTGGTTTTCTGAGCTGGAAAGAATTCCTTCAAGAACTTTGTTGCCAATTGCTCCCATGATTGAATTGATCTTGCTTCCAAAGAATTATACCCCAATTTAGCATTAAGTTTTAAAGAAAATGGAAACAAGATTAACCTGATTTGTTCAGGGGTAAGCCCTTGGACGCTTTGTGTTCTGCAAAGATCAAAGAAATCTTGCAGATGGAGGTGCGGATCCTCGTCTATTCTGCCACTGAAGTGGGGAACCATGCTGAGTAATTGAGGTGATAGATGCATATTCCCTGTGACATTAGGTTGATAAGCAATGCAGGAGGGTTGCTCAATATTCTTCGGAGTGAATTTGTCCTGCATTGGTACTCGATTTAATACTTCCTCACCCATTGTTGCTTTTGGAAAAATCCTCTGTACAGTCGACTGATCCTTGGAGACAGTCGACTTATCTGAATCTGCAAAATGTAACCTAAAAGAAAATATAAGAAAAGAAGAAAAAAAGAAAAAAAGAAAAAAATAAAAAGAAAAAGATTTGTATTGATTTTGCAAGTTAAGATACTAAACAATCCCCGGCAACGGCGCCAAAAACTTGTTGTGCAATCTAGACTATCTAAATAAATAGATAAACTAGACACAAATTAAAACCTCGCAAGTGTACGAATCGTTTATAGAAGCGTAGTGAAAAGCAATGGTCGATCCCACAGAGATTGTAGTACTTAACTCACTAATCAATAAATCAAAGAAAAAATGCAAATCATAAAGTTTTGTTCTAAAAGTCTGATTGGAAGGAAATGAAAGAGATAAAAATCTAAATTAAGTAGCATCACAATTTGAGTCACGAACATCTATTAAAGTAGTTGGGCCTTGATTTCCACCTATAGTCAATAATGCTAAGTCGTATACTACTCCAATTGCTCATGTTTGTTCCTTTAAGGGCATGGTATCTACTCCTTAAAGTTAATATTTCTCTAAGCCAAGAATTAGGCATGGTATCTACTCTAATTCGTTTCTTTCCTTAAGTATTTAGCATGGTATCTACTAAGTTGCACTTGAAGAAAGCATATGAATGAACAATGGAAACGAACAAACATTCAAAGTTCTAGAAATTGGTATCAGATCTAGATCCTTCAAGTTGATTAAACCAAGAACCCCCTAAAGATTCCTGTGTTACAAGTTGTGAGCACGAGATACGGGTCGTCTCTATGCTCATATAACAGATTCAGATTTATAATATGCAAACTTGATAATCTCAGGTTCTGCAAGGCAGTCGACTTGCTGTCACTCTCAGTCGACTGCTCTTAGAACTTCTGAACAAGTTTGATATATTATAAATCTATACCAATACTCTCAGGTTTAATCAATAAGTAATAGAGTAACATTCAGAAGAATATAAGCATTACATAACTACGGCTTCAATCTACCCAACTATGAAATTAGTTGCACATAATACAACCTTTATTGATTAATAAAATAGAATTCATGACTCTATAATAAAAATAAAAGAAAAAGGAAGAACAGAAGAACACTGATTTGTATGATGTTGAAATTGAGCCCAATCAGCAGTCGACTTGTTCTCCTTCTTTGATGCTGGTATCTTGATGCTTGCTGGTCGATCGATTGATTCCCCCTGATGGTAGATGATTCTCCCTTTATTATAGTTTCTCTTGTCCTTGTCTGCAGATATCAAGTTCCTGATTTCTTATCTCTTCACACATAGGACTGAGTCCATCTTCTGACTTGCCAATCCCGGTCTCTAGGTTTGATTGTTGGAGAAGTTGTTATTCGCAGATAACCTGGGTTTGGATAACTTAATCTTGCTTCGTATTTGGATGAGGATGAATCTTCAACTATCTCATCTTTTAACTCCGCTGGATACCAGTCGACTGGTTTTGGAATCAGTCGACTGTGTCGAGACATCTGTAGATTCGTAATTCATCAGTCAAGTCGACTGTCTTTGGAGTAAGTCGACTGTACCGAGCAGCTTCAACCTTTCTGTCCAGTCGACTGTTGGAAGAACCAGTTGACTTATGATCTGCAGTTTCTGTGTATCATCCTCTCAGTCTGTATTAGCCTTGAATCTGCTTCGTTTAGCTGTTTTTAGGTTGTTTCCTATGGAAAAGAGAAAAGAAGAGTAAAATAACACATATAGAACATTTAAATGTCTAATTGCATTAAGATTATTGCTCCTAAATGTGGATATTATTGGATTCATCAGATATCCCTGGAATGCCTGCTAACCACATCCACTGGGGCGGGGGACGCAACAATAGAATCGATCATAGGGAAGTGGTCATCGAGAAGAATTATAGAAGACAGTTTGTTTATAGTCGATGGAACCAAGAGTGGTTCCGTGGACGATAACGACCCACCATTGGATGATGAACGAAGATGGGTCGAAGAAATACCCAGAGAAGCCTGCATAGCAAGCTTAAGGTCGGGAGATACTGTTATACGCTCTACCGACACGAGAAAGAAAGAAATATGTAGGTGAGGAGGGCGTTGGATACGGCAGAAAAAATCACAATGATAAACAATCCGCAGATCAAGAGAACTAACCATCGCATAATTGAAAATAGGAAATAAACAATTAGGATTTACCTTAAGGTTAGAGAGGTCCCGCTTCTGGTCCACTTCCTCGTCTTCCAGCAGATCATCTTGTTCGATCCAGCTAACAGGTTTCGAAGGAGAAGAGCTTTTGACCTTAATGGGAGGCAGCTTAGGATCTGCTGCAGTGATCAAGGAGCGGTGAGCCTGATTTTGGAATTGTTGCCAGTCAGATTCGAAATGCGGGTTGATATCCCACTGTGGCCAGTGAGAAGCAGGATCTGATAGCTTGGTGGCCTGAGATGAAGAAGCTGGCAAGAGTTGGACTGGAGAGGGCGAGACCTTGGCCACTTGAGAAGGGCCAGTAGAAGGCAGCGATGGGGGAAGAACATTAGGATCTGAGGATGGTTTGGTCGCGCTCTTACTCGCCTGAAGAGAGGGAAGATCTGGGTTGATCCAAACCAGGTTAGGCGGTTTGGCGGGGGAGATCTTCGCCTTGCTCACAGGAGCTAGAGACTTACTAGGAAGAGGATATTTTTTCTTCGACGGGGCTTTATAAGATGCTTTCCATAGGGGTTTCGAGGATGACGATGAACCTGGGTGGAAAGAAGAAGTGGCAGCAGATGGCTTGGATGCTGCCTTCGGAAGTCGAGAGGGCAATCCAGGTTCCGAACCACCTGAGAGCACCGAATCATGGTACTGAACCGACACTGGGAAAGACACATTGCCATCTTTCAGGACATAAGCTTCAATACGCTCTTGGAGCTCGGGGATATTAAAGATCGCTTCCACTTGCATACATCCCGAAGCAAGCTTAGACGCAGAGGAAATGCTAAAGATATTACCAACACATTTAGACATATCTCCCACACGATGCAGAGAGTCGCAAAATGGAGGTAAACCCAGCAACGTAACTTTAGTGGGCACGGAATTGGGGCAGTTCGTCGGGGGGACGACTTGAACCCATTTGCGGATGGATAGAGAAATCGAACCAATCGCTAAAGATGAGTTCTCAATCAAATCTTGCAGCAGTTTGGGGGAAGGACAATGGATAACAACGTCTCCGTTAGAGCATGAACTGAGGACCCAGTCCCAGTCCTTCACATTACAAGAGATACTAAGGAATGAATTGAGGGTGAAGATTGGAATTGTACCTCCGATGAAAGAAATGGCCCCATAAGTATCGAAATATTTCAAATGGTCAGAAAGTTCCGTGTTAGGGATGAACACTTGCGAAATAATAGGCTTGGAAGGGATCACTGGGGGAGAACCATGAGTGCTAGCGGGCAGGTCGATAGGCTCAGAAATGCGGCTGGTTAAAGGCGGAGTGGGAAGTAGCGGAGATTTGGAGGAAGATTTTTTGAACTTAGGTTTGTCGGTGTTAGCATCGACTAACTTACGATGGACCGCCGGAAAATCGAGCGCCGCTAGAACTTGCTCAGAGATCGGGACTCCAAGCGTAATCCCTAGCAACCTCTGTAAAGCAAAACAACGGGGGCGAGCATGGCCGGACTTGAGGCAAAATAGGCATTTCATGGTGGCTGAACAGAATTTTTTAATGTGGCCCGGCCTCAAACAACGGAAACATGTAATGGGGGATAGAGAGTTAGAGGGAGATGTGTTAGCAGAAGTAGAAGATGAAGTAGGGGAGAATAGGCGGGATACTTGGTGTTGGGAAGTTCTAGGAAGCTTCCTAACCCCGGGCCTGAAAGTCTCAGATGAGCTAAGCCCACCAACCAATAAGTCCCTATTTCTATTCCTTTTTTTACCTTTTTTAACCACTTGGACCCATGATAGATCCATGGGCCTCAATTAGGAAGAGAAGAGGAAAGGCCCAGTAACCGAAAAAAGAGCAGGTAGGAAGAGAATTAATTATCAACACTGTTGAAATAGAAAGTACGACTGAATAAAGTTGCAATGGAGAACAGCAAAGTAGAGGGAGTTGCCAGGCAACGCTGTTCAAGGAGGAGGGGGATAAAGAAATCCGAAGGGGAGAATACGGTAACTCCAGCTAGACTAATAGACAATATTGAATAAGACTGGAAGCGGCAACCACAATAGTGCCCCAAAACAAACTCGAAGCGAAAATTACCGAGTCCGGATCGAAGAAGCGATCCTTCGGTAAATAGAGAACAGTAAAGCGGTCCAGAGGGCGGGGAAACTACGAGAGTGGATGACTAGTCAGAAAATAAGATAACACGGCGACCAGCCAAACACAAATGCCGAACTCCACAGGCGAAGAAAAGATGTAACTGACACCTCACCAACTCCAAAATAAAGAGGGTTAAGGAAAAACTTACAGTGAGGGATGCTGGAGGGACTTACCGACGAACAGTCCACCACTCCACCGCGCACTCCAGGAACGAGTGCTTCGAAACTTGAAATAGTAGATTTGAAACAGCCGAATCCCAGGGCGGACAGGGAGGCACCGTGAACACCGACTAGCCGGAAGGGGAACAGAGAGCTCATGGATGGAGGCTGATGCTGCGCTGAGGGCTACACCAGCCTAGACGACGACTGTAAAAAACGAGAGCACCACCTAGTTCCCGGAGCAAGGGGAAGAGCCTGATAGAGGGAGGAGGCTGGAAGGAACGAAAACAAAAGGACGAGGGGAAGAGACGAAAAGGGTATAGAGATGAAGGATAGGCAAAGGGAATTAAAGAAGGGAGAGGGAGGAGAAGATGAGCATATTAAAATACAAAATTTAAAACATGCCCTTCAAAATTTGAAAACGAATACGCTCAAATACGTGCACTGAAAAAAAACATACGCCGCACGTAAAAATACCGAAATACAAAATTCGACTTTATCAAAGAAAAAATATTAATATATAATCGAAAACAACATAAGAAAATATATTTATTAATTTTATATATTTCATGACGTAATTACTATGTACATGGAAAACACGTGCATTACACGTACAAAAGTATTTTAATCAAAATAGGAGAAAAATAGATTTTCGTTTAGAAAAAAATTTGAATACATAAAATAAATAATTGAAATGCATAGAAAATATCACACGTAGCGGTGAAAAACACGTAATCGATACGTGCATCGATAACATGTGTAAAGCACGTAAAAATACAGAGATTGAAATATTATATTTGAGTTGACTCGAAAATAAGTTTTGAGAATACAGAAATGCATGAATAGTAGAAATACAAAATACGTAGTGAAACACATTACGGATATTACCAGTAACGGTACAAAATACACGTGCGTAACACACGAGGGCAAAATTGTCATTTTCAATTTTTCGGGGTGTTACAACAATACAAGACTTGTGAGATAACGAAATAAAAAGATGAAGGAGTAGGTAGAACTGGAATCGAAGAGAGAATAGACAGGGAAGAATTGAACCAATCAAGGAATCAACAGATGAAGATGAATATAAGGAATAGAGGAAACAACAATGTAGGGAAGAAGAAACAAGAGAATCCTGGGACCTTTGGGTTATGGGCCCACCACGCTTCCGCTGCACAACTCTGATTGGAAAGACTCCATCACGCTTCCACTGCACAACTCTGATTGGAAAAACTCCATCATCAGCATCCAATAACTCCAGCAATCTGCCTTGTGGCTCATCATTTTCTTGACACGTGCTAATGACATCTTTCTAGCATGAAGTTCGAACTCCTGGCAACTTCATATTTTGAACACTTCATGAGGTCCTGGGGCTCTGCATGCACAGCAAAAAACGACTCTTCCTTTCCTGTTGATGATCCAAGCTACTGACATGTCGTTGTAGATTCAGCCATGCCGATCGATGAACCAAGCGGGAAGAAAAGAATGGACAACTCCAGAATCAAAAGGATATGGGTTCGAAAGGAATGAATTTATACCTAATAAGGAATCAATCAAAGTGGGCGATTGCAAGGGATGAAGAAAATATGAAATGAATGAACAGAATCTGAAGGGATGAAAAAGTGGATCAAAAATATTAGAATCCAGATATATGTTGGTTATCAATTATCCATGTGATTCACACGTTGTACATATTGTTGAGTCAAACCAGTTAAACTCAAACTAATCAGGGTCCAATCCCAAATTAGTTAGAGTCAAACCTGGTTCTGATACCACTAAAAACCTTGTCACGCCCTATAACACCCCGAATTCCAAATAAGACTGAATATGAAGTTCCATAAGATCTTTACACTTCATTTCGTACAATTTTACAAGGAATTTAAAACTTTATTTACAACAATGATTACATCAGAGTCTTTTACATCAATACGTAGCGGAATAAATAAAATACAACAATAATAAATGTACAACTGTAACAACTTTAACATTTAAATAATCTTCAGCAACAAATTCATCTTTATATCTTCTTGTAAACTCCAGTCCTGCATATAAAACTATGGGCACGTCAATTGCTT
Source organism: Hemerocallis citrina (assembly GCA_017893485.1). Lineage (NCBI taxonomy): Eukaryota > Viridiplantae > Streptophyta > Magnoliopsida > Asparagales > Asphodelaceae > Hemerocallis > Hemerocallis citrina. The sequence continues at coordinate 5,470,799 of CM030366.1, read as the reverse complement.
ACAACCGACGAAATATTATACATGACCATCCTCACTATGCCGAACAATATAACGATTCTTAAATACTTTAGCAAACACAAACTTGATCACAAACAAAGCTAAAGAGGGACTATCCTGTTGATGTCGTGGGTGCTGTGCACTTAGTCCTTAATGCAGTTATTAATATTAGATGACACTAATGCGCACTTGTTCAGATTCTATGCATCACATACTATATAGGTCTGAGGGCAAGCCCTTAATCGTTCTTCATCTTGTTGATATGGCTAAAAATGGGGTTAAATCGGAACCGTTCAAAGTGGGCACGAATCTTAAAGTCGCAGGGGCAAGATGGTAAATTCACCTACAGACGAGCCCGAATTGGGAACCAGGTCTCTCCTCTTAGACCCGCTGACCCATGAACGGATCTGTTCAGCTGAAAATGGGTCTCAACCCATTAGTGACCAGCTCAACAGGATTGGAGGAAATCCTGGCTCGTCCTTATCTTGAGGAGGTGGTTGTAACCACCCCTATCCAGCCTCACCGGGAAGTAGGGATTCACTCTTATCCTGAAAGAGAATCCTACGACGACTATAAATACCCCCATACCTCCTACTATCAAAGGTGATCACTCTTTGCGCACTTAAGCTCTTTCCCATTGCTTTTTCTGGTATTGATAAGAGCATCAGAGGGTTCGTCGCCGGGATCTATCCCGGTGTTTCGAACGTTCGTGCAGGTACACGGGAGCACCAAGGAGTCAACTTATCAAAGAAGAAGAAGTGAGACCCAGCCTGTTCGAGTTCCTGCGAACCTACAAATTCTGTCTATTGCCCCCACACCAGATCCAGCGGCAACAAATTGGTACCGTCTGTGGGAAACTACTCGACAAGCACCCCCACCTTCCTCCTTCAGCCAAAGCTACTCCTAGCCATGCCTCCCAAAAGGAAGCCCGCAAACTCCAACCGAAGAACAACCTCTTCTCATCCTCTTCCTCCTCCTCCCCCTCGAGAGGATCTCCCTCCACCCGTCCAACAGATCCTGCAGCTCGAGCACCAGGCTCCCTAGTCTATTATGCAGCCTATAGGGCCCTAGGCATATGTGGGGGAGCCCTCTAGGAAAAGCCGTCCCAAGAAACCTATACATCAGGTTCGGGTGTTCATCCACAAAGCCTCTACAGATTCTATGGCCTCCCATAGTCCTATGCCGAAGGATCTACGGGACGTGCTCAACAATCGACAGACTGAGCCAGGGCCCGATCTTCGGAATCATCTAGAGGAGAGGCGGACCCGCGAGGCGAACCCTCGCTGGGAGAACCCGAGGGATTGGTCACCGTGCCGATCAGACCGCAGAGGGTCCAACTCCCTCCGGAGGCAGAGGGATACACCCCCGCATCGCCCAAGGTGAAGTCGCTCCCCAGATGGATGTCCTACAGCTCGAGCCAATCGTGAGCAGGAGGCCCCCGTCACAAGGGCGGAATTTCAGTAATTCCATGAGGCGGTCCTCCGGGCACTCAACGCCTGCCCTCAACAACGGCCCTTGGGCTCCCAGCCCTCGGCCAGCTCCTTGCCCTCATCACCGCTCTCGAAGTCCCAGGACGGCTTCGAGCCATCTCCGCCGTTCCCCAAGTCCTAGGCCGGCTCCGAGCCATCGCCGCCCTTCTCCAGATCACCATCGCCGCTTCTGAAGTCTGCGTCCTACTCTGAGTCACCCACGTCATTCTATCAGTCCACCACCTATTCAGAGCCATCACCGTCGTAGCCCCAACCCTCCTCATCATGAGGATGAGTCTTAGGGCTCAGCCAGGCAAGACCGAAGGGAGGACTCGTTCTACCGCTGTCTCCACGAGATGGAGAAGTGCCTCGGCCAGCTTGACTGAGACGGAGAACAACGGGCAAGGGACCTCTGTCCAAGCAGGACCCCATTCTCCCGTGCCATCATTGAGGCCCCAGTTCCAGACAACTTCAAACCTCCACACTTCGAGACCTACACCGGGGAGACCGACCCTGCAGATCACATTAAGAGTTTCAAATTTCTCATGATGATTCATCATGCATCTGATGCCCTCCTCTGCAAGACCTTCCCGGCCACACTTAAGGGATCGGCTCGGGAGTGGTATTCTCGACTTGCACCGGCATCTATATTCTCTTTCGACCAGTTCGAGGGTCTCTTTCTCATGCATTTCGTGAACAGTCGCCGCACAGAGAAGAAGAGCGCGTTCCTACTATTCCTCAGTCAAAAGAAGGGCGAACGATTAAGGGACTACCTTAAGCGCTTCACTGCCGAGGCCAGATCCATTACCTCCTTGGAACCGTCGGTGGCCACGGTTGCCTTCCATTCCAACGTCCTCAATGTAGATCTCAAGGCGTCCCTCACCAAGAAGCCCTCCCGGGACTTCTCAGAGTTCCTACTCTGAAGTGAGAAGTACATCCGAGTGGAAGAAGCTCTCCACCGCCCCACCTTTGAGGCATCGATTTTCGGGAATAAGCGAAAGGGCACAGAAGAAGGAGGTAAGAAGCTCCAGAAGAATAATGGGGGTCAGCAGCATCCTCTCCCCCGCTTTGAAAAATTCACTCCGCTTAACGCGAGTGTATCCGCCATCCTAATGGAGATCGGGAATGAAGGTTTCCTGCTGCCACCTCCGAAGATGAACACCTCAGGGAAGAAGAGAAATCGGGACAAGTGGTGCCGTTTCCACCGGGACCACGGGCACGACACTGATGATTGTCGAGCCCTGAAGGATGAGATTGAGGCCCTCATCCAGAGAGGGCAGCTCACTCGGTTTGTAAGAAGGGACCGAGCCGATCTGCTTCCACCGCCTAGGGGGGCTAACAAGCGAACTGAGCAGCGCACGAAGACTCCGGAGGCCGAAGTAGAGGGCATCTTGCACCTGATAATGGCGGGAAATTCCAACTCCTCCTAAAAAGCTTTCGTTAGAGAGGTCAACTCCGTGTAGGGCCATCCCCCCCCAAAAGGCTTGGGAGTCCCTGTGACATTCTCGGATAGGGACTTAGAAGGTGTCCGCACACCTCACTGCGACGCCTTCGTCATCAATCTCCGAATGGCGAACTTCGACGTTCGTCGGGTCTTGGTGGACAATGGCAGCTTCGTCAACATCCTTTTCTTGGAGGCCTTTAAGGGCCTCTGGCTGTCGAAGGACCGGCTCAAGCCCACAGGCTACACTCTTCACGGGTTCACTGGGGTCTCAGTTACGATCAAAGGAGTTATAATCGTCGACGTAACGGTTGGAAAGGCCCCGGTAACTCGCACGGAGCTGGTGGACTTCATGGTGGTAGACATCAAGGCCGCCTATAATGTTATCCTGGGTCGACCAGGTTTGGCCGTACTCCAAACTATTCCGTCGGCCTACCACATGAAGATGAAGTTCCCCATGCTCTCAGGAGTGGGAGAAGTGAGGGGGAGCTAAGAAGCAGCTCGGAAAAGCTATAAGACCTCGATGGGGGGTCCGGTCCTCTCCATGGAAGCCCTCGAACTTCCCCAGGAGGGTAGTCAGACTATCTCCGAGCCAGTGGACGAATTGGAGGAAGTGGCCTTCTCCGAAGAAGACGCCACTAAGACGTTCCGCATCAGCAAGGCTCTCTCCCCCTCTATTAAGCAAGACATCTCCCGGTGCATACGGGAGAACCGCGACCTTTTCGCTTGGACCGCGGTAGAAATATCAGGGATTTCGGAGGAGCTCTTAATGCACCACCTATTGTCCCTGGGGTTAAGCCTGTCCAACAGAAGAGGTGGAAGTTCACTCCCGAGCGACAACAGGCGATCAAAAAGGAGGTCGAGAAGCTCCTCAACGCCCAATTCATCCAGGAGGTGAATTATCCCGAGTGGCTATCCAATGTGGTGATGGTCAAGAAAGCCAACGGGAGCTGGAGGATATGCATCGACTTCACCGTTCTTAACAAGACATGCCCGAAGGACCCCTTCCCCTTCCAAGCATCGACGCCCTGATCGATGCAACCTCCGAACACGAGCTCCTCAGCTTCATGGGCACTTTCTCGGGGTACAATTAGATTCGGATGTTCCCTCCCGACATCCCGAAGATCTCCTTCATGACGGACCAGGGCCTGTACTGCTACAGGGTAATGCCGTTCGTTTGAAGAACACAAGAGCTACTTACCAGTGCCTCGTGAATAAGGACTTCTGAGACCATATTGGTTGAAACATGGAAGTCTACATAGACGACATGTTGGTCAAGAGCACCCGAGGGCAGGAGCATGTCCCCGACCTTCAAGATGCCTTCGAGGCTCAAGAGGCACAATATGAGGCTGAATCTGAACAAGTGTGCGTTCGGAGTTTCATCTGGCAAGTTCTTGGGGTTTATGGTCAGCCAGAGGGGCATAGATTCCAACCCCGAGAAGATCCAGGCCATTCTCAAAATGGCCCCTCTGTCCAACGTCAAAGAGGAACATAGGCTCACAGGACGCCTCGCAGCAATTGGTCGGTTCCTCTCTAAGTCCGGGGAAAGTGCCTCCCCTTCTTCAAGGACCTCAGGGGGGGCTAAATGTTTCGAATGGGGGGAGCAGCAGAAGAAGTCCATCGACCAGCTCAAGGCATACCTAGCTAACCCCCGCTCTTGAGCAAGCCAACAACTAGAGAGGTGCTCTACCTATATCTCGCTGCTTCGAAGCAAACCCTCAGCGTGGTCCTTGTAAGAGAAGAGGACAGAACATAGAGGCCCATTTATTATGTGAGTAAGGTCCTCCGGAATGCCAAACTCCGTTACCCAAAGCTGGAGAAGATGGCCCTTGCCTTGGTCATGGCGGCCCGGAAGCTCCGCCCCTACTTCCAATCCCATTCGGTTGTCGTCCTAACCAACCAGCCCCTCAAGCAAGTTCTCCACAAGCCCGAGACCTCCGAGTGCCTGATGAAGTGGTCCATCGAGTTGAGCCAACACGACATCAGCTACCAGCCCAGAACAACAATCAAGGCTCAAGCTCTGGCCGAATTCATTGTGCAGAGCACCATCCGCGACCCTTGCGAGTCATCTTGTAACGCCCCGAATCCCAAATCACTGAATTCGAGATGTTCTACAGGATCTTTTCACTTTCTTTGAGTACAATTTTACAAGGAAATTAAAACTTCTCATCATAGATCAGAGTTTACATCATATTATATTTACATTTACACAGCGGAAGCAAAATATACAGCATTTACATAAATGAACAACAGTATGATAAGATCTTTATGCATCCATTCCTCTTTACATGTAATTTAGCCTGCATACAAAACTGTGGGTACGTCAGTTTATTCAACCGACGATAATTATACATGGCCATCCTCTCTATGCCAGAAACAGTATAACGAATCTCATTTCTTAACAATCACAAACTTGTTCAATATAAGCATATAAATCAAAGGGAACTCTTAAAGATGTCGTGTCGTGATTGTGCACTTAATCCTTAATGCAATTATTTAATTTACGTGACACTAATGCACACTTGTTCGGATTCTATGCATCCCATACTACATAGGTCCGAGGGCAAGCCTCTTAACCGTTCTTCATTTTTGTAGGGTTCAATCCCTCACCATGACTTACTCTACTTCTGTAATTACGGTGAGTATCTTAGATGATTCTATGAGTACAAGCATGTATCCTGGCCCTTGGAGTAGAATTTCGCGCCATGTCTTGACTCATCAAGCATGCATTCTGCGACAATTCAGCCTCCTCCCTGAACACAATCCTCTTGCAGTCACCAAAACATCCCATGAGCGTGACTAAGGTCCGATCATTCTGAGTTGTGCCCGCGCCATGTCTTGACTCATCAAGCATGCATTCTGCGGCTCACACACCCGCACCGTAAACCCTAGTTCTCATACTTATGTTTTTCTCTCACTTTCATCACCTCTTCACTATGCACTAAATATTAGAATCATGAATATAAATCAAGCTCTAGAGTTAGCCTCTCCACCAAACCGGACTTATCATTTCATTTCGATACATGACCAACCTTGGTCTTTCAATTCCCATTTCATTTCATTCATTTCACTGCTGGGGGAGACTTAGCTACTCTTGGTTTCAATTTACAATTCACAACTTCCAATTGAGCACTTCAGCCCATAATTCATTTTTTTGAGTCTCACAGACTTTCTTATCATGATCTTAGCCTTTCATATTCATTTGATTCTCAATTCCCAATTACGATTCATTTTACATAGTCCGCACAGTCATAAAAAGAGTTCATAGAATTCAATCATAAGGTTTACAATTTCCAACAGCAAATAAAATGAAATTCATACACATCAAAGTTCACTCTGTACAGTCGACTTGGAAGAACACCAGTCGACTCATGCAGTCAAATATAGGTTTATCATAGTTACTCGGGATAGTCGACTGCTGCACCCAGTCAGTCGGCTGTCCCGCAACCTTTCATGTTCACAGTGTCATCCACATAACAGTCGACCGTTCATCTATCAGTCGTCTGTTCTGGGATTCTCAACAGCATAATTCTAAGTCCAGCTCAGTCGACTGGCTACACGCACTAAGTCGACTGATCAATTCCATAATTCAAATTAAGGGATGATCTAATGGCTTTTATATGTTCTTGCATCATGATATCAATTTACAATACCCATATATTCATGTTTCATAAGCACAGAGTCTCTGATTGTTCAGGAACATCACAAACATGGAATTTCAAGTTACTAATATACTCTTTTCTTTGAAGAAAATACTTTAAACATGCATTCATACTGCTCATAGCTTTCTTACGAAGGTGAAGATATAACTCTCAAATCATCATACTAGGTCAACATAATAGGACATCTCGTTACATGGAATTCCCAAATAATCATCATTAAATTGAAGCACCAGTCGGTTGAACACAGTGTCAGTCGACTGCTCCGACAGTTCTTAATTTGTTTAATCATCGCTAGTTCTTTTTCATCCATTTACCTTCCCTCCATCATATGTGTCATAGGAAAATTACAACTCAGTAATCACACCCTTTTGTCTATTTGCATACAGTTTATCACCACATCACAGATCAACGGTCTCGTACCAGTCGACTTATCTACACGACAGTCGACTGTACCGACCCAATTTATCTTATTATCAACAGCATGTTCATGTCAATTCTACTACATTGAATTCATATTTCGCAATATGGTAGCAATCATAACCATCATAGTATATTTCCTACATTAGAAGTCCTGAGAAACACCCACCTTATATGAAGAAATAATTGAAATCCCGCAAAAGCTCCTTAATAAAGTGAACGCCTCCTTGCTCCTTGCACCTTGCTCCCTTGCTCCACACCGAACCTTCAGAATGCTACTCTTCGGCCTCCACAGCAAAGCACACTCACAACTCACAAATACCTATCTTAATAAGAACAATCTTAGTGTAAGAGAGATAGGGAAAAGGGAGGGGTATTTATACTAAGAAATAATAGGAATAGTGGGCTAAGATTTATTAGGGAGTTGTAAGATCAAAGGTTAGGATGCATTAGGAGGTTGAGAAACTACCCACACTTCCCAAATAACCACCCATGATCTACCCCACTACCCTACTCATATCCGGCCACAAGGAAGGGTGCTCAATGCACGTGTATGCTAGATGCACGTGCATGCACAACCCACACTAAATAAAACTTGTACAAAGGTAATAAATTTCTTGTATAAAAAGTGTTACACAAAACAAGTGGTAGGAAATAGTAAAAAGTTAAACTTGTGGGCTTAAATCCATTTGGGCCAAAATAAATACTTTAAAAGAAAATAAGCAAATTAACATTGGGCTTTAAGAAAATGTTTTATAGAAAACAATACACTTTATTCATCATGTTGAGAAATAATAGTCAACATGCTACACAAGCATATCATATGTAAATATAAATAATCTTTCATGTATTTGAAAATCAGGGTATTACACATCTGCCGACCCCTTCGTCTGGACCGTTTATGTAGATGGGTCTTCTTGCGCCTACGAAAGTGGGGCTGGTGTTATCTTAGCCGGCCCAGACACTTTCATCCTCCAATACTCCCTTCGCTTAAACTTCCCGACATCAAATAACGAGGTAGAGTATGAGGCCCTCATAGCAGGGATCTGCATGGCTCGCAAAGTTGGGGCCAAGCGGGTTAGAGTCTTCAGTGATTCGCAATTGGTCGTCAACCAAGTATCGGGGGAATATGAGGTGAGGGGCGAGCATATGGTCAGGTACTTGGCAAAGGTGAAGGATCTTGTAGCCCTATTCGAAGATGTCCAACTCCAGCAGGTTCCCCGAGAGGAAAACGCGCAAGTAGATGCTCTCTCAAAGCTCACCTCTTCGTCTCTCCAAGGTCTAGAACGGACCATCTTGATATAGGTCCTTCTCAGGTCATGTATTGATGAAGACGACCCAGAGCCAATGGAAGCATACCCCTTAACACTTGGGGAAAACTGGATGAAGCCCCTCCTCGAATACCTTTGAGACGGAGTCCTTCTCGAAGACCCGAAAGAGGCAAGGAGGATCAGGACACGAGCCGAGTGGTACACACTCCTGGACAGAGTCATGTACAAATGCTCCTAAACCCAGGTCGATGGTCGACCTTATCTGAGGTGCCACTCCCCGGAAGAAGCGTTCTATGCCCTAAAGGAGGCCCACGATGGTCTATGTGGTGCGCACTTGGGAGCGAGATCCCTCGCCAGAAAACCCTTGAACTATGGCTACTTCTGGCCCACACTACTGAGTGACTCCGAGGAGTACGTCCGCCAGTGCAACTCCTGCCAGAAATTCACCCCAATCCGCCGCCTGCCCCAAGCACAAATCACTTCCTTGGTGAGTCCAATTCCCTTCGCAATGTGGGGGATGGATTTGCTCGGACCCTTCCCTCCAGCACCGGGCCAACTGAAGTTCTTAGTGGTAGCAATAGACTACTTCTCAAAATGGATCGAGGTTGAACCTCTTTCGACAATCACTGAGCACACGGTCCAGAAGTTCTTTTGGAAGAACATCGTCTGTCGGTTCGGGGTACCTCGCATCCTCGTAACCGACAATGCGACTCAATTCACGGGAGCGACCTTTCGTAACTTTTGCGCTGACCTCGGCATTCAGAAACGGTTCTTTTCAGTAGATCACCCCCAGTCCAATGGCCAAGCAGAGAACACAAACCGACAAATCCTCTCTGGCTTGAAGAAGAGGCTTGACAAGTCCACTAAGGAGCTATGGGTCGAACAACTCCCTAATGTGCTTTGGAACTATCGCACCACCAAAAGAACTCCAACGGGAGAGTCCCCCTTCAACCTCACGTACGGATCAGAAGCTCTCATCCCTTTGGAGGTGGGCCTGCTTTCACCCGACTCATTGCTTATAGTGAAGCGCAGAATGCGAACCAGCTTCACAACTGCCTAGACCTCATTGACGAGGTCTGCGAGAGAGCCGCGATTTGGCAAGAGACCTACCGTCGCAGGACCACTCAGGATTACAATAAGAGGGTACGACCAGCCAAACTAAAAGAGTGAGACCTGGTACTCAGAAATTTGTCGATCTTCGATCTAAGCAAAAGAGGCAAGTTGGCACCCAATTGGGAAGGACCATATAGGGTCTCCAGATGCGCATGTCAACTCGAAAATCCGGGGGGGGGTAGGAGAATACCGAGGACATGGAATGCAGAGCACTTGATGAAGTACCAAGAGGGTGTTTAGACACCGCTCCAAGCAACTTCCCCAAGAGCGCTCCAGAAGACATGCCCAAAGTCCTTACTTGTATTTTCTTTTTATCAAAGTATAAAGGCGGCTCGCAACTTAGAAGCGGCAGCCCAGTTGTTCTCAATAAAAAGAAATCTTTCCCCACAAGTTTTCTATCTTTTGAGTAGTCTAACTCTACCTCTCAAGTTTTCTATTTCTTGGGTGGTCTAGCTCTACTTAGCAAATTCTCTATTTTGGGGTAGTCTAACTCTACTTACAAAAAATTTCTCATTAAAACGACGTGCTCGGAGTCCAACACTTGGTTCGACTCCACTTCAACTATTTGCTTCTAAGCGAGTACGAAGCGGATCACCATTCGAAATTACTCCTACAACTGTTGATATTTTCAAAACGACATGCTTGGAGTCCAACACTTGATTCGACTCCGCTTTAACAACTAGCTTCTAAGCGAGTAAAAAGCGGATCACCATTGGAAATTGCTCCTACAGCCGTTGGTATTCTCTAAACAACAAGTTCGGAGTCCAACACTTGGTTCGACTCCACTTCAATTACTCACTTCTAAGCGAGTATGAAGCGGATCACCATTCGGAATTGCTCCTACAACTGTTGACAACTACAAATGCTAGCAAAACACATAAGTGCGAAAAACAAGTATTATTTCATTAAAGTTTGAGAAACAAGTCTAATTACAAGACCAACTACTCATCTTTACAACGAGATACAAAACTTGTGAAACCAAAAGTATAAGACTACAAAGAGCTACTTCAACGCCTCTTAGGGGCGGGGATACTTCGGTTGAGAGACACCCAGGGGAGACGAATGTTGTACTGCCGATGCCCCATCTCAGTGCTCGTCTCTAGGCCGGCAAGCCGAGAGGCATCATCCGCACCCATTCTAATGGTGGCCCCAACGGATGCTCTGCTCTACGATGTGGCCACCCCACTTTGTGCTTCGCCCGGGTTTCGATGTATAGGGGGCGAATGACATGCGAGCTCGTGAAAAGTTATCCCTCTATCACGCTCCTCCCGAGTGCAAGAAGTTGGTCTGACATTGCTCTGCTCAGATCGCGCTTGAAGATGAGCGACCTCCGCCTCTAGCTCGACAATTCGCTATTTAAGCGAGGCGTCTTTCACCTTTATCTTCAGACGAGGCAGTCGCATCGAGCTTGCCCCTCGAGAGCCATCGGTGATCGTCCGCCAAAGGTGAGCAATCTCCATGCTCTTATCGAGGGTCACCTTCTTTAGCTCGTCCCTCTCCGCTGTCACCTTAGACAGAGTGTGGCGAAGGCGCTTAAGCTTCAAGCCGAGGTTGGCTTCCGCCGACGAGCCCACATCGTCGCCTTCGGGGGTCTTCTCATTGATCCGCTCCTCTAATTGCCTCCTCTCTATGTCTCAGCAAACTAGGGTCGATCTCAAGTGATTCAGCTCATACTTCACCTTACGGAGATCAGACTCCACTTCAAGAAGCCGCTCTTGATTTCTCGTGAGCCCCAACCTCGTCACCCCTAGACTCGCCTTGAGACGAGCCACTTCGGCTATCCGAGGCACTTTGGCGATCTGTAGCGCTTTGACAATCTGAAAAGAGCCAGAGCACGGAGCTATTGAGATTCTCACTACTAGTACACTTAGATAAAAAAGAGTTCGAAGATTTCTCCAATACTTAGACAAAAAAGAGTTCGAAAATTTCTCCAACACTTAGACAAAAAAAAGAGTTAGAAGGTTTCTCCAACACTTAGACAAAAAAAAGATAGAATTTTTCTTATTCATTTCAAAGTGAAAGCGGTGGCCAGTCCGCAGTTCGGCAATACATGAAAAAGAAATAAAACGAGAAGAAGAGTAAGCAACTAAGTCAGAGAGCCACCTTGAGGTGCTGCTCTGAGGTGTCCTCGTTCAGTAGAGTAACGAGCACCCCTTTGGGGTTCGCCTCCTCCTCGCCATCGCCTCCGGCTTCGTTGCCTTTCCCTTCGTGCTCGACCTCCACAAGCAGAATGAACTCCTCGCCCTCTACTGGGTCGTAGAAGTAGTACCCCGAGTTGTCGAAGTCCGGGAGACGAGCCGCCACATGCTTCAAGGCCCGAGCGTAGGCCTCCTCTATGTTCGTTATCATGTGGGCCTCCACCTCGTCTTGAATGGCTTTTTTTGCCTCTTCCACCTTCGTCTCCTGCTCCTTCAGCGCCTCCTCCACCGCCTTCAGAGCCTTCGCCAGCTCCTCCTCGAGGCAAGCCTTCTCCTTCTCCAACACCTCGACCTTGGCTACCTCGGTCGCTGAGTGCTCGAGCGCCTCAGCAAGTTTAGTCTCGAGGGCACCGACCTCAGCAGCTCGCGATGCTGAGAGCCGTTGTTTGGCCTCGAACAACTTCATCGCCTTGGCACGCTCCGCCCGCTCATGGTCGTTCGTCGTCTTCATCTCCTTCTCCTACTCGGCGAACTACTCGAGCATATGGCTGAAGTGGCAGAGGGTCTGAAAACAAAAGGAAAAGAAAGTGAGAACCCAAAATCACTAACTCCGAAACTTAAGAGAGCAGAGTAAGATCACTTACCGACATCGTTGACCGGGCGACCTCCAATGCGTCGTCGCCGACCGTGCCAGCCTTCAGAGCCCCGCGATCCTTAGCGGTCGGCAGGTGGTGTACGACCTGCATGCACATCATCGGCTCGCCACGAAAGCCGTCAAGCTTCATCACCCTCCAATCAGGGACGAAGAGCTTCTTGTGCTCTTCGGTGAAGATGGCCTCTGCTTCGGCCGTAAGCGGCGGCACCACCAACGCCAGGGGGGGCACTGGCCGAGAACGCCCCGCTAGATGACCCAGGGGTGTCAGTCGAGGGGAGTGTGGCCTGCGGAGCCGAGGGGGAGTCGCTGACCAAGTCAACGACAGCTGCAGGAGCCGAGGGTGCCTGAACTGCTCGACTGGAAGGGGCCCCCGTTGTCGTCCTCTTCCTCTTCTTACTGTTTATGCCCTTCGCCGCTGCCGCACCCCTCTTCACCATAAGAGCTCTGTAGTCCATGTCGGGGGCTTCTATACAAGGAAAATCAGAAAAGCGTTAATGAGATAAAAGCAAACACATATAAACTTAGGAAAAAGAAGTAAACAGAGCGTACTAGAGTCGATCGGATTGAGACCCCCACCGAATAGGACCTCCTCGGTGATATCTTTCCAACCGAGGGTCGAAAGACCGAGGATCTTCGACACGACCTCCTCTTCTTCCTTGGTGTGCACCGGCTCGGCCTTCGCCCACTTCGGAACCTCTTCCTTCCACACAGTCGAAAACCCCCACGGCTCGGGACCTCAGATCAAAAAGTACTTCTCCTTCCAATGTTTGATGGAGTCTGGGGTTCTCGAACAACTTGACCCCCTTCCTCGGCGACAGGTAGTACTGGTATTCCATCTTGCTCATTCGGCAGATCCGGTAGAGACTACGGAGAATGACGAGCTGAGGCTGTACGCCGACCGCCTGACACTAGAGGATGAAAGTGATGACGTGCCACCACATGTTCGGCATGAACTGCACTGGGCTCAAGCCGTACCACTGTAGCACCTCGACTACGAAGGGCGGTAGGGGTAGTCGAAGGACGGCATTGAGTGCGTCGTATGGGAAGACGCACGTATTCGATAACGTCCCCGTGCACGCTCGAAAGCCTGGACTGGGGAGAAGCAGGGCGTACTCCTTCGGGATGCGAAACCCCTTCCTGATTAGATGAAGGTCTGCCTCGGTCATGACCGAGGGGATCTCGTCCACCTCGGAAGGGTCCCTCGGACTATTCTCCTCATAGGCCGCGGACCTCCCGTGCATCGCCTTCGACAAAATATCCCCGGAGTAGCTTCTGACCATTCCGAGGCTCGACAGCGTCGACGGTAGCCGACCCAGTGCACCGGCCCCCTTCACCTTCTCCACTATAGTTTCGATGACGGCTGACTTCGCCCCTTCCTTCCCCTTCCTCGGGGGGACCACTAGAGCTCGGTTGGTCTCTTGGTCCGAGGTGGAGGTCTCATTCCCCGATGACACTCCAGACATTTTGAAATAAGTTTAAGATGATTTACCTCGAAGTGACGTCTACGGCGGAAAGATAGCCGGATAATAGAAACGCCTGGCCACGAACGCTAGCAGTGTCGCTCGAGAGCAAAAATGACTTAAGTAAAAAGTGAAGTAAAGATAAAAGAGTAAGAAATGAGGGGAAAGGGAGGCGGTGAAAACTTATAAGTGTTAAGGCAGATTCGGGTGGGCTTTCAAGTACTTTGGGCCCCTACAACGGCCCACCAGAAGCCTAAATGCCAAAACCCTCGTAATCCCCGTCTCTCACCTCGTGATTCACGCCTAATCTTCATCAGACGGTCCAGATCATGCCACGTCGCTCGGAAACCAAATCCGAGCGACTTGCATTTCGAGCTACGTATTGGAGAAAAACGATTTTCTCCTCGTGATTCGCGCTTGATCTTAATCAGACGGCTCAGATCTCGCCGCGTCGACCAAGATCACGTTTTCTCCTGATCCACGTCGTCATGCCTCGTGATTCGTGCCTTATCTTCATCAGACGGCCCAGATCATGCCACATCGCTCGGAAAGCAAATCCGAGCGACTTGCATTTCGAGCTACGTATTGGAGAAAAACGATTTTCTCCTCGTGATTCGCGCCTGATCTTAATCAGACGGCTCAGATCTCGCCGCGTCGACCAAGATCACGTTTTCTCTTGATCCACGCCGTCATGCCTCGTGATTCGTGCCTTATCTTCATCAGATGGCCCAGATCATGCCACGTCGCTCGGAAATCAAATCCGAGTGACTTGCATTTCGAGTTGCTCATACAGAGAAAATGCTGTCGAGACATGAGAACCGTCTGATCGTCTCAAAATTCATGCTACAACTTGATGAGCATCTCTGATTTGGCCACATGGCCAAGTGCGAGATCCACCGTCGGATCGTCAAGATGTTCGCGCCGAGGCCAGATGGATGTCCCAGATTGTGCCACGTCGCTCGGAATCTCAATCCGAGCGAGTGGCATCCGAGCTGCTCATACGGAGAGAATGTCGCCGAGCTATGAGAGCCATCTGATCGCCTCAAAATTTGTGCCGCAACCTGATGGACGTCCCTGATTTAGCCACGTAGCCAAGTGCAAGATCTACTGTTAGATCATCTCAAAATTCGTGCTGCATCCAGATGGATGCCCCAGATTACGCCACATCGTTCGGAATCCCAATCTGAGCGATAGGAATTCTAACATGTGGGGAAAATGCCGCCAAGCCATATGAGTCGTCAGATCGCTTCTAAACTCGCGCCGCAACCCGATCTAGGCTCCAGATGCATCCACGTCGTTCAGCACCATCCCTCCGTCGGATCATTCAGAATTTTGCGCTAATGGCTGATAGACGATCCAAATTGTGCCACATCATAAATAGGTGATTAAAATTATTTTTTAATTATTAATTTAAAAAATTGCAAAAAATGATTTAAAATTCAAGAAAATTAATTAAAAACTCTAAAAAATAATTATAAATTTGGGGAAATATTTTTGAGCCCATGGATAAATAATTATTGGTTGGAATAGTTAATCGACGCTCCCAAAAAATAAATCATCACTTTGCAAAATTGAATAAATGATCCGAAAAATAACTAAAAAATCTTGTAAAATCTCCAAAAATCCAGAAGGGCCTACAAGCAAACTTGGGTACATTTCTGGCCCAGAAGAGCACCATCACCCCTTAAACAGGATTCAAACACCCTTTGAAGACTCCGATAAAGCCCTATACGCCATTAAAACAACAAAACTACTCCCCAAAGGCCGTAACACACAGTCTTTGGGAGTGGGGGGCTCGTGATATGGCTAAAATGGGGTTAAATCAGAACTGTTCATTGTGGGCACGAATCTTAAAGTCATAGGGGCAAGATGGTAATTTCACCTACAGACGGGCCCGAATTGGGAACCAGGTCTCTCCTCTTAGACCCGTTGACCCCTGAACGGATCTGTTCAGTTGAAAATGGGTCTCAACCCATTAGTGACCAGCTCAACAGGATTGGAGAAAATCCTGGCTCGTCCTTATCTTGAGGAGGTGGTTGTAACCACCCTTATCCAGCCTCACCGGGAAGTAGGGATTCACTCTTATACTGAAAGGGATCCCCACGGCGACTATAAATACCTCCCTACCTCCTACTGTCAAAGGTGATCACTCTTTGTGCACTTAAGCTCTTTCCCATTACTTTTTCTGGTATTGACAAGAGCGTCGGAGGGTTCGTCGCCGGGATCTATCCCGGTGTTTCGAACGTTCGTGCAGGTACACGGAAGCACCAAGGAGTTAACTTGTCAAAGAAGAAGAAGTGAGACCCAGCCTGTTCGAGTTCCTGCGAACCTACAAATTCTGTTTATTGCCCCCACACCAGATCCAATGGCAACAAATCCCTCGCCATGATTTAAACTACTACGGTAACTACGGTAAGTATCCTAGGTATTCTATGAGTTACATCCCCATGTCCAGACATCCTAGAGAGAACCCCACACACTGACACATGATTCATCATGCAGGCATCCTGTGGTCAATTCACCTCTGTCATGGACCATAACACCACCCATAGTCACCAAATACCCCACAAGCGTCGTCATCGGGACGGTACTCTGGAGTAGTATCCATGCCCTAATCATGACGCATCATGAGGACATCCTGTGAACACTCTCACGCCGCCAATCCAATGGCCCTCATACTCGTATTTTTCTCTTATTTTCATCACATATCCACTATAGTGTAGTTCTTACAATTTTGTTTGTTTTAAAAGAAAATGATCACAACCTAGAGCTAGCTTACCCTACCAAACTTAAACCAATACAAAAGAGACAGTCAGTCTACCTGGCTATTTCTCAAGAGATGCTCAACCCACACTGGTTAGCTCTCAAATCATTAATAAAAATTGCCGGTCACTAGGGTCTTGCCTAGCCTCTAGATTTCAATAACTATCACTTTCTAGAGATCACAATATTTCATATTCAATTCAAATTAATCTTTCAATTTCTTTTATTCACAAACTCTTTCTCAAAACATTTCTTTTATAATCTCATAATACAACATAGGTCAATTCAACCTCTTAATCAATTTAATCACTTATAACGTTGTATGCAATATCAATAATCTCAATCACGTATTAATAATCATAAAATCTCATATTTAATCTTACTCAACTTTCACATGTCAGAAATCAAATCCAAACTCAAGAAAATCCATCAGCCAAGACAATGGCAGTTGACTGTTAAAAGTGGCCAGTCGGCTGTTCTGCGAGACCTCAAAACTCAAGAACCAAAAGCCAGTTCAGTCGACTGTGGAAAAATGTCCAGTCGACCGTCCTGCGAAACTTTGAAACTCAAGAACACAGTCAGTTCAGTCGATTGTTGACAAAGGGTCAGTCGACTGTCCTGCGAAACTTCAAAACTAAAGGACCAATAGCCAAGACAGTAACAGTCGACTGTTGAAAAGTAGACAATCGACTGTCTTGCAGGCAAAATACAAAATTTAATACTTGACAGTCGACTGTCGACTCTAGTTCGGTCGACTGTCGATTGCACCTGGTTGCAGTTTAAAGTGGATCATGAATTTATTTTCGACATTGAAATGCAACGATAACTTCTTCACAATTTGGCACTACAATTATCACAAAAGATTGTTTACTTGTTTTCTTTTATTTCTACAACATTTCTAGAACATAATCTCTTTTACCATACTAGTGTCACACTAATTAATATAGCATATAACCAATGTTTCAATTAACCAACATATATTCTACATCTAGCATGGTTCAAAATTCACATTTTCATAGCACAATTATATCAAAATTATGCAATCTACAAATTAACATACCAATCACAATTTAACAACCAAATTATATATTATCTAGCATGCAAATCTATTCCTATATTAGAAAGGATTTTAGAATCACCCACCCAAAGAAATTTAATTCCTAGCAATTGCACTCCTAAAATGAGAGCTCCTAGAAACACAGGACTTTGCTAGTTTGGAGGGGGTTCGGATTAGACAGGAGGAGGAAAGAAAGAATGGGAGAGAAATGTATAGGTATATATATATATATATATATATATATATATATATATATATATATATATATATATATATATATATTCACTCATTTCATGGCGGAGAAAGCAAAAGAGCTGGACATGCTGATTTGGTGGCTAGCTTGGTTTCAGAATTGAAACAGGGAAGGTAGAAGAGATGATGGAGAAATGTGAAAGAGTAGGGGGTGTTTTATAAGGAAAGTAGTAGAGTAGTTATTAAAACCACATCCCATGAACACCACTAACTCCACTCTTACATTCAAATTGTTATCTTTCTCTCCTACTTCCAAAAACAGCCCGGTTTTCCCCCCTCTTCTTTGTCAAACAACACGTGCACGTGCTTGTACTAGCACACACTTCTCAAATTAATTATTTTCAAAACATAAATTATATATATACATAATATGTACGTAAAAAAATGTTTAATAGAGTTATAATATTTCATGCACAAATAAAATAAATATACGCACTCTCCAAAATTTATTTTGAAAATGGATACGCTCAAATACGCGCACCAAAACAAACACGTGCGTCGCACGTAAAATATCAAAAATGCAAAATTTGACTTAATCAACGGAAAACTGTTAAAGATAGTCAAAATACAATATAAGAAAAATATATCTATTAATTTTATATACTCTATAACGTAATCGCTACGTATATGAAAAACACGTGCATTACACGTACAAAATTATTTTAATAAAAAATAGGGGAAAATAAATTTCCGTTTTATAAAATGGATTTGAATACATAAGATAAATAATTGAAACATAGAAATATCACACGTAGAGGTGGAAAAATACGTAATCGATACGTGTATCAAAAACACATAAAAAGCACGTACAAATTCCGAGATTGAAATACTATATTTTAGTCGACTCAAATAAGATAAAAATATATGGAAAATGCATAAATAGTCGGAAATCAAAATACATAGTGAAAACAAGTTATAAATGTTAACAGTAATGGTACAAAATACACGTGTGTAGCACACGAGGGCAAAATTGTCATTTCCAATTTTGCGAGGTGTTACACTCTCCCCCCCTAGAATAGTTCCGTCCCCGGAACTCACTAGGGTAAAGGTTTTATTTTGTACACTAAAGAAAATATCATTATTGTATGTAGAAAACTGTAAATATTAAGGAAACAAATGCAGTATAAAAATAAGCAGTGAGGGAAAATAAGACAAATTCTATATAAGAAAACTATGAGTATCAAAATTTTTTAAGAACGGAACAAGAAAACTAGGAAAATAGTATAAGAAAAGAAATGTGACAAAAGATAGGATAGATTGAAAGAAATTTTCATACAAAAATAATGTTAGGTAAAGCATTAGATAAAAGGGAAAATAAACTTAGTCATTAATTGTGGAATAGCTCGGAAAACAATGCAATAAAGAGAAACATAGTCAATGAATAAAATAGATGTAGTAGTCCAAATTCATCAGAATATTAAGCTGTAGAAAATCACAAACTGAATTGGTATTTTATGACAAAAATTGAATTAGCAATTTAAAAGAAGACTATTGAATAAGAGTTTGAAAAATAAATGAGAATAAAACTTAGTTAAAAGTTTAGACAACATAAAATAATTTTGTATACTAATAAATTAATTTGTAACTATAATAATTACACATACAATTTGAAAATTAAAGATATAGAGGTACATAAATCGAAATACTTTCGAATTGTCAAGTAGAGCAAGAAAAATAATATACAAAATTATATATGTATATAGGCATAAAATTATAGGGTGAAACAATCCATAGCATGATACAAAAATTATGAATGGTTTGTAGGAGTAAAACAAGACATCATAGTAGAAAAAGTTATAACATATTATTGAAAACGATGTGAAAACTAATTATATAGAAATAAATTATGAGTCATAAACAAAAGTATGATAAACAAAAATTTGTTAGGTGAGTAGCCACCAAAATTCTAGATCCCATTCATCATTTGCCCGAAGTGCCGGAGGGTTTACAGTTGGATTTAAGTTACATTGAGCTCCCGGTTGAGATTGTGGATTGTCCGGAGAAAGTCTTGAGGAACAAGGTGATACCGATGGTCAAAGTAGTCTGGAGAAACCAGTTGGTTGAACAGGCTACTTGGGAATCCGAGGAGAGGATGTTGAAGGATCATCCTGAGCTCTTTGGTTGATTTGTATCTTCTTTTCTTTTCTTTTCTTTTTGTTGTGTTATGTTTTCTCACTCTTTAAGCGTAGTTTCGGGGACAGAACTATTCTAAGGAGGGAGTGTTGTAATATCCTAAATTTTTATTTATAATAAATTGAGAAATTGTCAATTTTACGTGTTGTGCACATACAAATTCTGGTACATTTTCCTTATAAATTATCTCTTTTATAACATGAACAAACAATTGTTTTTTTCTTAAATCTTTCTTCTTATTTTCTAAAAGCCTATTTTAAAAAAAGCCTAAGGCTTATTTTGCTAATTTAGCCCATCATAATTAATTAAATATTTTATTAATAATCCATGGGTCTAAAAGCCCATTAATTTGAAGCCCACTAATTAAATTACCTTTTAATTGTCATAACATGTAGTGTAGACATATTTAGTAGACAATAAATTAACTAATCATGTACAACTTATTAATGGGGGTACTAGATGAGACACGTGCATTGCACTAGCACGTGTCTAGTTGTGCATGGGGGTGTGGCCGGATGGAGCAAGGAGAGATGGAGAGAGTGGAGTTGTGGATTGCGGTGGTTATGTGATCATGGTTAGTTGCTACAACTCCCTAACTCATCATAGCCTTTGATCTGTAACCATTTGATATAATCCTAGCCATCTATTCTCACTCTAAAAATGTATAAATACCCCCTAGTTCTTCTCATTTAGTACACTGGAAAATTTATTAAGAAAGAAAAGATTAGAGTGAGAAAAAGATTGAGAACTTTAGTGAGTAAAAGATTGAGTGTTTTTGTGTGTGTGTTCACCCCAAGGAGAGGCCGACCTACATCAAAGCACAAGGAGAGAGAGAGCTCGGGTTCCATACAAGCAAGGAGGAGGAGACGCGTTGGTGGCACAATCTAGGAGGAGAAGGCTACATTCGTGCATTCTAGGAGATTTCTAGGAGCTTTTTATCCATTTTCTCCAATAGGTGGGTGATTTCTCATGCTTCTACTTTAGATATCATGCTAGAGTTTGAATTGTTAAAATTGCTAAGAAAAACTAAGTAGAATTGGTTACATGTTTGTTTAAATCGAGAGAAATTGTAGATAAAGTGAATGCTTGGTAAATTGATTTGCTAGTTGATACAATTGTGATTTCCATGCTAAATTTGATCATGTTACCATGATATGTATATTTGAGCCATGCTAAAATTGAGAAATTTGTGTTTATGAGATGACTAGTTGATTGAATGCACTATGGAAACATCATTGATGAAATTAGTATAATACTAATGTAGAAAGAGAAGTTATGTTCTAAAATTATTGTTTAATAATAACAAGTAAAAATAAAGAGAAAAAGTAATCTTTTGTGGAAACTTTGATTATAAATAATGTGAAAATTGTGATTTTGTTTTCAATGTTAAAAATATATCCATGATCTACTTTAAATTGCAACCTGGTGCAATCGACAGTCGACCGAACTAGAGTCGACAATCGGCTGTCAGGTAATAAATTTCGGATTTTAGTTGCAGAACAGTCGCCGGCTATGTTGTAACAGTCGACTGCCCTGACTATTGGTTTTCGAGTTTTAAATCCTCGCAGAACAGTCGACCGGCTATGTTTTAACAGTCGACTTCTCTGACTATTGGTTTTCGAGTTTTAAATCCTCGCAGAACAGTCGACCGACTATATTTTAATAGTCGACTGCCCTGACTATTGGTTTTTGAGTTTTAAATCTGTGCAGAACAGCCAACTGGCCGATCTCAACATTCGATTATCACGGTTTTCGGCTGATGAAATATTTCAAAAAAAAAAAAGTTTTCAAGTGTTCTAAAAATTGGGAAACAAAATTTTTTAGATTTATTCTAAAAATTCAAATAATGTCTAGACTTCATATAGAATTTTTCATAACCATTGGCTTAGTATAAATGAGAATTTGAGACTATTTGGCAAGAAAAAACTTGTTATAAATTATTAACGTAATTTGTCTTTGGATAAAGAAAAATAAATATTTTGTTTAAAAGAATTTTTGAAATGAGATTGGGTAATGGTAAATTGGAAGTGTGAAATTTTGACTTAAGATTGATAAAATGAGAATAAGAGAATTATGTGGGGAAAATGAATTGTGAATGTGACAAGTTGAAAAATGAATTTATTGTCTTATGCATGAAATTGTACATGAAAGTGAAATAAAATATCATGATGAATATAAATACTCAAATGCTATGAATATGAAATGGAATTAAAAGCTAGAGGGTAACTAAGCCTTATACCAGCATTGAATTAATACTTTTGAGATGAGATATTGAAAGAGAAAAGACCAAATTTGGGTCGTATTGTTGAATTGATAATTAAGACCGGTATAGAGGGAATGCTGACTCTAGGGTATTGATTTTATTCATGATTCAATAACTAAGGATTAGATACATAGTGAAGATGTGGTAAAAGTAAGAGAAAAACACGAGTATGAGGGCCTCGGAGCTACGACGTCAGAGTATTCACAGGTTGTCTACGCGATGCGCGTGTCATGACGTGGATATGTCTCCAGAAGTCCGTACCGCAGGCGATGCTTGTGGGGTGTTTGGTGACTATGGGTGGTGTCATGTCCCATGACGGAGGCTGAATTGTCCATAGGTTTTACACGATGCGTCGTATCATGACGTAGGATTCCCCTCTAGGCTGTCTAGACATGAGCTCGTAACTCATAGAATATCTAGGATACTTACCGTAGTTACCGTAGTTGTTTAAGTCATGGCAAGGGATTGAACCCTACAAGATGAAGAACGATTAAAGGCTTGCCCTCGGACCTATGTAGTATGGGATGCATAGAATCTGAGTGCGCATTAGTGTCATGTAACATAAATAACTGCATTAAGGACTAAGTGCACATTCACACACGATATCAATAGGATAGTTCTCGTAGCTTTGTTTTGTGATAAGTGTGTACTTTCTAAGTAAGAGAAATTGATGTATTATATCCTTGTGTCAGTTGAATGAACTGACGTGTCCACAGTCTTATATGCAGGATAAAGTGAATAAAAAAGACTAAGGAGGAATTGATGCTTAAAGAACTATTCAATTGTTATTTTATTTCATACATGTAATTGTTGTAATTTTGTTTCTGCTATTTCAAAATGTAACTCTGATGTAATAAAGTTTTAAATTCCTTGTAAAATTGTACGAAGAGAAGTGTAAAGATCCTGTGGAACTTCGAATTCGGTCTTGTTTGGAATTCGGGATGTTACACGCCCCGTTTCCCAAAACTACGGAATGCAAGCACGTGACATGACCCAGCAAATGACTTGCGTCATCCATGAGCTGTTATCGATTTAAGTCAACTATATAAACAAGAACTAATACAACCACGCATGCAATAAAAGAAGTAATCACATGAATAACAATACTTGAAATTTAAGCATGAAATAACCAACAAAATAACAATCAAACATCTGGAATCATCAATAACATTATTCGGGTCAAAAGCCCACAAATACAAGAAAACAACGTTGTTCAATTATTAAAGTTCTCAAAATGAAACAATAATTATTTAAGCAGTGCAGAAAAAATAATTTTTTCACCATTGTTGCTCTCCTAGTCCGTCAGGCAAATCTCCTTGATTACCTGTAAGCTGTTCATCTAAAAGAGAGAATAATATGTCCTTAGAGAAAGTCGTGGAAAGCAAGTAGAGAAACAAAGGAACAATGACAATAACGGTATAACGATGAATTCGATGAATGATGAAATCAATAGTATTGAACAATGACAAAGCGATAATAGTATAATGTGCAATAACGATAATTTATAACCATAATAGTAAACAATAACAATAACGGTAAGCAATAACGATAACACTGTTCGATAACGATAACAAAATGCAATGACAATGCGATGAAGTCTTAATTTATTTTAATCCTAACTAATGCACGTACTACTGCATCCCATACTACAGGTTCGATGCATACAATCAATTTCGTTTAGACTAAGGTGGTAGATTCTATAGGTCATGTACTCTGTACAGTATAACACTGGCTATTGCAGCAATTTCTTGCACAATAACGATAATACTGGCCATTTGCAATTTCTTGCACAATGAAGATAACACTGGCCATTTGCAATTTCTTACATAATGACGATAACACTAGCCATTTGCAATTTTTTGCACAATGACGATAACGATATTTTGGGAACGAGACCCACATTCCCGAGTACAGTTACTATATTATCAACTACCATAGTCAACTCTTAACCCTGGCTTGATTAAGGGACACTAGAATGATGACAACACAACCCTAAGATCATGCAATGTACTCTATACAATCAAATACACCAAATTCAACATTATAGATTCAATTATATATTATTAAACGTAGAAACCCAATTCTTGACAGCAGTAGGTTGTTGCACCAAAATCAGAATTTTCGTTGCTACAAGATAGCAAATATGGATCCGTCAAAAGGTCTAGAAACTAGACTCCTGTCCGGTTCCAAAGCATATTTAAAGCACAAATTCTGACAAGAGTAACTAGGTGAATTTCAGTGTTCTTTACAGGTTACTGTTTCTGGCTGGTTATTAGTATTAACTAGTTTCAGATATAAAAGCAGTAAATATTCTTTGTAAAAATCAGAAAAAATAATTTTTATTACACTAAGCATGTCAAACATCAATCTGAAAATTATCATGGTAATATTTGATCATTAGTTCACCTAATTCATCAGCTTAACATGGTATGTGTATAAATCTGAAAATACAATGCAATAGCAGTAAAAATGTCATAACTCATGTAATATATGTCGGAATTCAAAAAATCTGGATGTTCTGGAAACTATAAACGTGGGACTACATTCTATATTCACCAAGTTATTAATTTTGATGACATTATCTAGGTTAAAACAGCATAGTAATGTTCAGGTTGACAGTAAATTTCAGGGTCTCAATATATTTTTCATGCATAAAGTGATTAGAATTTTATGAACGATGAGTTAGGGGTCGACAACATAAATCAAAACAAGTTACATCTAGGTGAACATGGTATTAAGATGTATAATGTCCATAACCCTATTAATCACAATCAACTAACACACCATCATCAATCATTTGAACAATCAACACTAGTATACAATCTACAATAGTTGTATAATGTCATGATATGAAATACAATAATAATTCCTATTCTTATATTCAATAATTAACTACATGAATGCATGCAAGATCTCTATACATTGGAGGCAAAAAACAGCACGAAGTCAAGACTACTACTTGGATTCGCTCGTGTAAATTCGTAGCATCCCAATGATAGATAACAATAACAATATATGATAATCAATATGGATCTACTTGCGGGAATCAATAAAAAAATCTCGAATACACTACAATACAATTCGAGAGTGAGATGACTTGCCTTTAAGACGACGTTAGATCCGATACAGGGAATAACGGGATTAGGATCTCGGGCGACAAATAATGAACACAAAGCACTAACACGTGCGAGCCACGTGCAAGACCAAAAGACCAAGACACCAACAGATCGGATCCCCTACTCTTCCAAAATAGCAAACACTAAAACTCCAACTCTCCTACACACAAAATGTAACACCCCGAATTCCAAAACAGACTGAATTCGAAGTTCCATAGGATCTTTTCACTTCTTTTACAAGGAAATAAAACTTTTTGTTACATCAGAGTTTACACTTTCATTACATATTTACAGTGGAAGCAATTTACAACAAATTACATGAATTGAATTGTACAACACAGGGATCATTCTTTAATCAGTATGCATTCTTTAGTTTTGCTAATCACTTTACCCTGCATAAAAACTGTGGGTGCGTCAGTTGCTTACAATCGACGAAATATTATACACGGCTATCCTCTCTATGCCAAAACAGTATAACGATTCTCAAATGCTTAAACAAAGCACAAGCTTTGATCACAAACAGAACTACAAGGGACTATCCTATTGATGTCGTGTTGTGCGGTGCACTTAGTCCTTAATGCAGTTATTTATATTAGATGACACTAATGCGCACTTGTTCAGATTCTATGCATCCCATACTACATAGGTCTGAGATCAAGACCTTAATTGTTCTTCATCTTGTAGGGTTCAATCCCTCGTCATGTCTTAAACTACTACTGTAACTACGATAAGTATCGTAGATGTTCTATGAATTACGAGCTCATGTCCAGACAGCCTGGAGGAGAATCCCACGTCATGTCACGACGCATCGTGAAGAACCTATGGACAATTCAGCCTCTATCATGGGACATGACACCACCCACAGTCACCAAATACCACACGAGCGTCGCCTGCGGTACGGACTCTTGAAGACATGTCCACATCATGTCACGGCGCATCGTGAAGACAGCCTGTGAATACTCTCACACCGTAGCTCCGAGGCCCTCATACTCGTATTTTTCTCTTATTTTCATCACCTCTTCACTATGAATCTAATCCTTAGTTACTTGAATCATGAACAAAATCAATTCTCTAGAGTTAGCCTTTCCACTATACCGATCTTAATCATCTATTCAACATGACCCAATCTTGGTCTTTTCATCTCAAATTTCATTTCAACATATCTCTTTTCAATGCCGGTATGAGGCTTAACTACACTCTAGTTCTCAATTTCAATTCACAATCACAAAATCGAGTTTTCACAGCCATAAAGTCTTTTTCATGATTAACAATAATTTCCTTTCATGATCATAGCATTTGTTTATTCATGCTCATAAAATCTTTCATAATTCGTCATAACATTCAATTTCACTTTCAAGTACAAACTCATGCATAAACAAAAGAATTCATTTTTTTCTAACTTGTCACATTCATAATTAATTCTTCCCATGAAATTACTGTACCGTCATTTTATCAAAAATTCACACTTTCATTGCCAAAACTCATTTCAAAACTCTTTTAAACAAGGCATGTATTTTTCTTTATTCAAAGATAATTTAAACTAATAAAATAATAAGTTTGCCAAAAATAGCCTCAAATTCTTATTTATACTAGGCCACAGGTTATAGAAAATTATCTCACGAAAATCCAGATATTATTTGAAACTTCAGGGCAGTCGACTGTTAAAACATGGACAATCAGCTGTTCTGCGAGGATTTACGACTCGAAAACCAATAGTCAGGGTAGTCGACTGTTACAGTGTAGTCGGTTGACTGTTCCGCAAAATTTGAACTCGAAAACAAATAATCAGGACGGTCGACTGTTTCAATATAATTAGTCGACTGTTCTACTAGGGTTTTCAAATTCCTAAAATGTTTTTAGTTCTTTTTCTTCTCTTTTTTGAGCCAAAACTCTCCAGATTTTAATGTATATCCAAATACGGTAAACTAGTATTTTTAAATTCATTATTTACCAATAACACATGCATTTTTTGATCTCATTTGGTGTTCTATGTCCATAGTTTCGACATTTAGAACAATTTCATTTTTACAACTTTTACAATATAAATTTCTACAAAAAAATACTTTATTTCTTCATTCTTTCATTATTTAACCATCTACATCAATTTAGAACACAAAATTCTCATCTTTCCTACAATAGAGTTTACTCTAATTTAAACAAACAATTCCACATGAAGCATTCTATTCATCCATTGTCTCATAATCATAAATTTCTTCATCTAGCATAATTCATAGACATCTATCATGGCAATCATGATAGTTTCTAAAACTTCAATTCACAAATAATCAACTAGCAACCATTTTAACAAACATTTTTCTAAATTACCATCTCATCTCTAATTAAGCAAACATGAGTCCAATTCCAACTAGTTGTTCTTTAACAATTTCATCAAATCATTCCTAGGCATGAGAAACACCCACCTATTGGAGAAAACGAAATGAAAGCTCCTAGAATGCAAGAAAGTAAACTTCTCCTCCTAGATCGTATTGCAAATTGCCTTCTCCTCCTTGAGCTTGATGGAACCTGAGCCCTCCTTGTACTCCTTGGATGATTGGCCGACCACCTCTAGGTTGGAACACACACAATTTTTCATACTCTAATCTTTTGCTCACTAATGCCTCTCAATCTTTTGCTCTCTTATCTTTTCTCTCTTAATGAATTGTGTAATGTACTAATGAGAAGAAATATAGGGGTATTTATACACTTTTAGGATGAGAATAGATGGCTAGGATTTAATCAAGGAGTTGGAGATTAAGGACCAAGATGAATTGGAAAGTTGTAGTAACTTCCATGATCACATAACCACCCCTCAACTTCATCCCATTCTCTCCCTCTCTCTCTCCACAATCCGGCCACCCCTAAAAGGGTGTGCAATGCACACTCTAGTGTGTGCACGTGCCCTTTCTAGTACCCCCTATTATTAAGTTCTACCAAAATTAATTAATTAATTGTCTTCTAATTGTATCTACATGACAAGATGTGACAATTAAAAGATTAATAAATTTGTGGGCTTCAAAAATAGTGGGCTTTAGGCTCATGGGTCAAAATAAATTTTTTAATTAATTAGGGTGGACTTAAATTAGAAAAACAATCTTAGGCTTTTAAAATAGGCTTTTAGAAAATAAAGAGAAAGAAAAAAAATGTTTATTTGTTTTATGTTATAAGAGATAATTTTGTAAGAAAATATACATACAAAATTTGTACGTGCACAACACGTAAAAATCAACAATTCTCATTAAGTAAAAATTCAGGGTATTACATAAAACAACAAACAACAACCGACTAATCCTCCTCTTCCAAACACCAAACAGCCAAACTACCCAATCCTGATCTTCTTCTCAGACGCGACAGAGAGAGAGAGAGAGTTGGTGGGAGAGGGATCGGCGATCATGGCGGCGTCTGGCGACGCTGCGGCCAGGGTGCTCAGGGCTGACGATAGAGAGACGGCAGAGCTAGCGGTGCTTTATTTCTTCACCGAAACAGAGAAAGAAGACGAAACGGCGAAGGCGACGTGAATAGAGATGGCGATGGGTGCTGGCGTGACAGAGGGCGATCAGGGAATCAGATGAAGCAAATGGTGAGGCGAGCAGTAGGCTCGAGGTGGCGAGGCGATGAGTGAGGGCAGAGCTTCGATGGGTTCGATGAAATTCTTTGGAGTTTGGGTGACGGAGGAGATCAGAGGTGAGGCGACCTTGGGTTTCGGCAATGGCAAGGTGGGAGGTGAGCTCGTGGGTGGAGATGAGGTGAGGGATGGTGCTTCGGTGGTTGCAAGAAGCTGAGGCGGTGGAGGGACGATGGTGAACGATAGGTGGGGTTTAGGTCTGAACAATATAGGGTAGAAGGTGAACAGTACGGGGGTTCAAGTTTTTGGGTAATAGCGGCTGAGTGTTTGGGGTATGAGGTTAGGGTTTATTAAAATAGTAATGGTATAATAATAGCCACAGTAATGGGGAGGATTGTAGGACTGATTGTTAGGGATTCAATTTTGGGGGGTTACCGGATGTGGTAATGATTAGGAGAGATTTTTGGGGATTTGACTGTTAGTGGAGATATGGGGTGGTTTTGGGTTAGTGGGCTTGAAGGTAGGATCCAATAGAGGTGGATATTGGGCATTGGGTACAATGTGGGTCAAAGAGAAGGACAATTCACAACCCAACGAGACAAAAGGAAATTTCATGAAATTAAATCTGAATTAGGAATATAAGGAGTAAAAAAAAAGAATCAAACTGAGATCAAGGATAATCATGAATAATATTAGAATTGAAATTATTCGATACAATAATTGAAATAGAATAAAATGTTATAGAATTACAAATGAGATTACAAAGGGTATAAATGAGAAAAAGGGGAAAAATGAAAACGAGAGTTACAGACAGAGGTGGGCAGCATGCGAAACGAGGCAAGGAAAACGACAGGAAGAAGGAAAATTGTGTGCTGCGGCGCTTGTTTCGAGGTGGTGACATGGTGTCTTTTGGCAGCTCGTGACTCAACACAACAGAGACAGAGAAAGACAGGGGTTTAACTTTGTAACCCCTGTTTTTCATTTTATGTATTTTGGAGTGTATTTTTCATTTTTGTGTATTTTATCTCTCTTGTATTTTTCTGAACTGTATATTGGATTTGTTTTCAATATATATTAGTTTTATTTCATTTTGAGCTCCTTGTGTTGTTTGATCATCGCTTTTGTTCATTTTCCGTCATTTTGATTCTTTTCCTCATTTTCTTGGCCTCGTTATCTTTATTTTATTTTTCCATGGTGTTGTGATGGAATTTTGGTGGTGATTTCCCAAACCTATGATTTTTAGTCCTAATAAGATGTTTCAGGAGCCAGAAAATTCACTCCTAAATTGTATTCCCATTGGTTATTGACCCAATATCCATTACCCATTGTATACCTATTACTACATACCAATACCCACAACTCATTAGCCCACATTAAACTCCTATATATAAACCCCTAATCCTAAAACCCTAAACCCCAACCCTAATCTCTCTCTCCCTCTCCTAATCCCGGGCCCCCTTTTTACCTTGTGCTCCCGGTTTGCTTCCCAACCCGACACCACCAGCCGGCCACCTCCCCTAGGCCGACCTCCTCCATAGCCGACCTCCACTACCTCTACTCCGGCCACCATCCTACATCCTTCTCCGACAACCATACAACCCGACCCTCTCCCTTGCTTGATTGCCGATCCACACCATCAACAACCACCATCACAACCGTCATCAATCCCTTCTCTTATGGTGTTCTCAAAGTGGGTGCTTCCCACTTTGATCGTTGCTTCAAGGAGATCGTTCGTGGGTGGTTCGTTGGGCTTGGATTCGTTGCTTGTAGCAGATTTCATTAGTGGGTTTTGCTTCTCTTCGCGGTTGCATCGTTCTTCATCCCCTAATTAAGGCAAGTAACTTGTACTCCAATTCATTTATTTGATACAAGTCCCAAAGTTCACCTATAGTGTAGTTGGGTCTAGAGACAACCAAAGATTGTGATTTCCTTGATAGGTTTTGTCACTATTGTGATAGTTTGGCCATAGATGACTCATGACACAAATCTTGATATGTAATAACCTAGGAATTGCCCAATTCTTGATTTTTCGGCATGTATGTGAATAATAGTGTGAATTTGTGTTTGGATTAAGACCCATGTGAAATAATAGGTGTGGACATGTTAATAACCCTAATTCATAATGTTTAGATGCTTGGTAGGTTGTATTTCAAGTTTGGATGTGTTTGGATCAATATTCTTGTAGTTATGATGTTCTTGTTTTGAAGTGTGAAATCTGTATTTCTGTATGTTCTATTTTGTTTGCTGTTTTCGTCTATGCTACAGCCAGTATCTTGATTCCAGTAGAAAACATGAATTTTAGATAATTTTGTCTATTTTCAAATCCCACTAGTTTTGCTTGATTTGGATTTCGTATGACTGAGTTATGACTATTTTAGTACAGAGGTGTCGATCTATTCCAGATTCAGTTTTTGGTTGATTTTGTTAACAAACTATTTTCAAGAACTATTTTATACATATTATCTTGAACCAATATTTTGGTAAGTGTTTCTTTATGAAGTTATGGACTACCCAGAATTTTGATGAATTTTATTGATAAATTTTATGTGGTGTTTCATGCTCGTTTATGCTCGTTTCTAAAATCTACTCATGTTGTATTTTGCTTGCTGTTATGTAAATAACCCTATTTTCACTATGATTCCTTATGCTGTATGAAAAATATTTGTGAAATGTGAAAGTTAGTAAATTTTATCTATTTTCATATCCCTTTGGCGGAATTGGATTTCGATTCACTGATTGCAAGATATCTTAGTTTTCGTACAGTAGTGTTGAGATTTCTAGATTCGTTAAACTATGTTTTCTTGATTCTTTGGTATTTTTGATGACTGATCTATTCTTACTGGAATATTATGAAACTTTATATTTTGATTCTAGATATATAGGAGAATACCGCAGATTTCCACATTTCAATCAATCAATAGATCATTTTTCCCAATTAAATGTGTACACTTATTTAATCTTTTTCATGCATTAATCATTGAAATTCACATCTATCATGCTTCCTAATTAGAAATACGGAAAATTTACCCACCTTATTTGGAGAGAAAATACAACTAGCAACAACTCCTAAACAAATGTCCCTTGCAAACGAACGATTCTCCTCCTAGAAGCGCGCACACGAGCCTCAAGCACACCAATCCGTGAGCTCCTTCCCTTGATGATGCCGGCCTCCCCTTCTTGTTGCAAACACAATTCTCCACACACAAAACTCAATCTTTTACTCACTTGCTAAACTACTAGATAATTGTATTTTAAACTATAGATTTGGAGGAAATAATTAGCACAAGAATACTAGTGGGGGGGGGGGGGGGTATTTATACTGAAAAATTAGGAAAATGGATGGCTAAGATTGAAGTAGTAGTTAGGAACAAATGGCTAAGATTTAAGGAGTTACACTAACCACCTATGATCAAGTAACCACCACCACCATGACTCCACTCAAAATTTTGATTTCCCTCCAAGACTCCAAAACCGGCCATGCTTGAAATGTGCACTTTGCAAAGTAAACCGTGCATCTCGGTCAGACACAATAGTTGACGGAACACCATGAAGCCGGACGATCTCACCAACATACAACTCAGCTAACTTGTCCATCGAAGCAGTGAGTTTCATCGCCAAAAAGTGAGCGGACTTGGTTAGTCGATCGACTATAACCCAAATCGCATCGTTGGATTTAGAACTCTTAGGCAATCCCGTAATGAAATCCATATTGATATTATCCCACTTCATTCTGGAATAGGTAACGGCTGTAATAGACCTCCGGGTCTCTGATTTTCAGCTTTGACTTGCTGACAAACCTCACACTTCGCCACAAATTCAGCCACATCCCGCTTCAAACCTGACCACCAGAAATGCGGTTTGATGTCTTTGTACATCTTAGTACTCCCAGGATGTACCGACAAAAGAGTAGCATGTGCTTCTTGAAGAATACTCTCTTTCAGGTCCGCCTGATTCGGAACACATAGCCTCTCTCCAAACCACAGCACTCCATCCCTGATTTGAAATCCGGGCAACCTGCCAGCACTAACCTGCTCCTTCATCTCCAAGATATCAGCATCAACCTCCTGACTTGCAATGATCCTTGCATTCAAAGTAGGCTGAAGCCTCAACTGAGCTAAAGATGCTCCCAATCCTTGCAAGACAACTTCAATACCTGCTCGATCCAATTCCTCAATCAGATGCTTCTGAGTTGTAATCAAACTGGATAAACTGCTCTTGCGACTAAGTGCATCAGCAACAACATTAGCCTTCCCAGGATGATACTTGATCTCAGGTCGCATGTCCTCAAGCACTTCCAACCATCTTCGCTGCCTCAAATTCAAATCCTTCTACTGATATATGTACTTCATACTCTTGTGGTCCGTGTACATGTTCAATTTCTCACCGTACACGTAGTGTCTCCATTGCTTCGGGGCAAAGATAATTGCAGCCAACTCTAGATCATGAGTCGGGTAATTCTTCTCATGCGGTCGTAGTTGCCTAGACCCATAAGCGATTACTCTTCCTTCTTGCATTAAGACACAACCAAGCCCACGATGTGAAGCATTGCTGTAAACATCATACTCAACACCTGCTCTAGGCAAAGCCATAATAGGTACAGTAGTTAGTTTCTCTTTCAACTCCTGAAAGCTTGCCTCACATTGCTCGGTCCACTTGAAGTTCACATTCTTCTTGGTCAGACCAGTAAGCAGCACGGCTATCTGAGCATAACCTTGAATAAATCTCCTGTAGTATCCAGTCATTCCAAGAAAACTTCTGACTTCCTTCACAGTAGTAGGCCTAGCCCAATCTCTTACTGCCTCTATCTTCTGAGGGTCAGTTGCCACTCCCTCCTTAGAAAGGATGTGACCTAGGAATGCCACTTTAGATTTCCAGAAATCACACTTGGATAGCTTGGCATACAACTTCTGCTCTTCCAGCTTCTTCAAAACTGCTGCCAGATGCTCGGTGTGCTCCTCTTCTGACTTAGAGTACACGAGGATATCGTCTATAAACACCACGATGAAAGAAGCAATGAACGGCCTCAGAACTCTGTTCATCAAATCCATGAAGATTGCGGGTGCATTCGTCACTCCAAATGGCATAACTAAGAATTCGTAATGCCCATGTCGAGTTCTAAATGCAGTTTTGTGCACATCTTCAGCTTTCACTCGAACTTGGCGATATCCTGATCGAAGATCTATTTTGGAGAAAACAGCTGCTCCTTGTAGACGATCGAACAAGTCATCAATTCGAGGAATAGGATACTTATTCTGAACAGTTCTCATCGATCCATCCTTCTTCTTTACCAAAAGCACTGGTGCTCCCCAAGGTGACGCACTAGATTGAATAAAGCCTTTCTCCAACAGTTCCTCAATCTGCCGTTTCACCTCATCCTGTTCCACTGGAGCCATCCTATACGGTTCCTTAGAAATGGGTGCACTTCCCGGTTGAACAGTGATGCTGAACTCTACATCACGATGTGGGGGTAACCCAGGAAAATCATCCAAGAACACAGTCGGATAGTCCCGAACCACAGGAATCTCTTGCACTTCCACAGGAATCTCTTCCTTGCGGATAGCTGCCACCAGCCTAGAACACTTCTTCTTCCCTTGGAAAATGACTTCAGGTCCACCTGGAGCCTTTACTGTTACCATCTTAGTTTTGCACTCGATGCTTGTACTGTACACCGACATCCAATCAATGCCAATGATAACAACGACTCCCAAGATAGTCAGCTCGATCAGATCAATCCCAAAGATTCGATCTCCAATCACGATCTCGCAATCCGCATAATACCGATCAGTGGTTAAAGTTTCCCCTGATGGAGTAGCTACTGCTAAGATCTTGCCTGGAAAAATCTTCGGTTCAACTCCCAACACTTTAGCAAATTTAGGAGACACAAAAGTATGAGAGGATCCAGTATTGAACAACACAACAGCTTTCATTCCATTAAGATAAAGTTCTCCTATTACATAATACACACTCATTACGTAACAGTTCACTAAATAGCGGGAAAAGAAATGACATAAACCTCTAAACATCCGCCCCTGTACCAGTGATGACATGATCAATCTCATCGGCATCAGCTTCCGTCAAGGCAAATACTCGCCCTGGTTGGTACGATCTCTTCCCAGTTTGCTGCATTGGTGCATCGCGATTAACATTCCGTGGCTTGGGGCATTGAGATTTGTAATGTCCCATCTCACCACAGTTGAAGCAAGTCACCGCAGGAGGTCTTACCACATTGTTCCCAAGTCCTCCAGCCACACTAATAGCGTTCGCCCCTGTCGGTTTGAACCTTTGTGCAGATGGTTATCCCTTGAAATTTCCAGAATGTGCGGGCCTCTTTCCAGACTGCCAGTTGTTCCTCCGGTTCTGAACAACATGGAACTGCTCCATATCTGCTTCCGTGGCTGCTGCATGCTTGACCAACTTGTCGAATCTTCTGATACCAAGGGGTATCATTCGGGACCTCAAGCTCGGCCTCAATCCATGCTCGAACTTACGAGCCTTCTTAGCCTCATCCATCACTAATTCCGGAGCATAACTAGAGAGCTGAGTAAATTTGGTCTCGTACTCCCTAACTGACATGCTACCTTGCTGTAGTGACAGAAATTCCATAGCCTTCTTCTCCTGGACGTCGGAGGGAAAATAGTGACTGTAGAATTCTTCCAAAAATTCCTCCCAGCCAAGAACTATGCCTCCCATGGTCCGCTTCATCGGCTGCCACCAAATAGCCGTATCCTTCTTAAGTTGCAGAGTCCCCAACTTCACCTTACTGCCCCCAGGGGTCTCCAGTACTTCAAAGATCGTCTCTACTTGACGAATCCAGTTATCAGCCGCATCAGGGTCTGACTTCCCTTCGAACACAGGTGGTTTCATCCGTTTGAACGATTCCACGAGTTTAATTGCCTCGGGCACCGGATTTGCAGGTCCCCTTCCTTGGTTCTGATTCATGGCCACGGCGTTGAGCATCTGATAGACCCTCGCAAGTTTCGTTTCCAGATCCAGACCTTCACCGTTTTTAGCTCCTCTTCTAGCCATATTCTAATGCAAAAGATCCATTAAATTCGAAGTATAAGACATGAATTTTAAATCAACTTGCATTTCATTGAATTCCAAACTTTATACATTCGAATTGAAAAATATTTCTTGACATCAGAATGAAAACAGTAGAAGCTACAACAGTCTAACTCCTACGATTCCTCTTCGCTTCTCGAAGTTCTCTCCGCAGTTCATCAACTTCTTCATTCAGCACATCGATCTCATTTTTCCTCTTCTCGAGTTCCCATACACGATGACTGAGAACTGCAAAGTCGTCCTTACGCTTTGCCAATTGAGCCTCCAATGATCCGACTCTCTCCTACTGTGTTTCTACCTGCCTCTGAAGAGATATCACAAGACTATTTGGAACTGGTTCTTCTTCGTCAGAAGAGTCATCAGATGAATCCGGAGGTGGGATGATCTCTCGGGATTCAGGCTATTCTTCTCCGTCAGAATCTGCTTGCCCTGGATAGTACTCTTCCTCGGAATCTGCTTGTCCAGGATGGTACTCTTCCTCGATGATATGCCAGTCGTCGTCTCCAGCAGGGTCGAAGTGATTAGCCATCTTTGAAATAGAGAGAAAGAAGCATAAGTCATAGAGCAACACAAATGTAAGTCACTTACATTTAAATCTCTAAACTCAAACACACACTCTAATGTCCACTTCTAGGGTGTCGTCCCTTATAAATTTGTACAAGTGTGAAGCGTGGCTCTGATACCACTCTGTAACGCCCCGAATCTCAAATACAACTGAATTCGAGAGTTCTACAGGATCTTTCCACTTCATTTAGTACAATTTTACAAGAAAATTTGAACTTTTTACTTTACATCAGAGTTTACATGAAACTTTACACTTTACATTGCACAGCGGAAGTAAAATTACAATATTTCAACAAATGTACGACAACATTGAATAATCCTTAAGCATCTGTTCCTCTTTACCATATCATTTATCCTGCATACAAAACAGTGGGTATGTCAGTTTATTCAACCGACGAACATTATACACGGCCATCCTCTCTATGCCGGAAATAGTATAACTAATTTTCCATATTTAACAAACACAAACTTGTCACATATCAAACTAAAGGGAATACCCTAATGATGTCGTGTTGTGATTGTGCACTTAGTCCTTAATGAAGTTGTTTATATTACATGACACTAATGCACACTTGTTCGGATTCTATGCATCCCATACTACATAGGTCCGAGGGCAAGCCCTTAATCGTTCTTCATCTTTGTAGGGTTCAATCCCTCGCCATGACTTAATCTACTACTGTAACTACGGTAAGTATCCTAGATGTTTTCTGACCTACGAACTCATGTCTAGGCGCCCTGGAGGGAATCCGAATGCACTGACACATGACTCATCATACAGGCATCCTGTGGTAATTCAGCTCCTACCGTAGACATGACACCACCCGTAGTCTTCAAACACCCCACGAGCATCGCCACCGGGACGGTACTCTGGAGCAGTATCTACGCTTTATCATGACTCATCATAGGACATCCTAGGATACGCTCTCGCCGCTGATCCAATGGCCCTCATACTCAGTGTTTTTCTCTTACTTTCATCATATCTTCACTATGTAACTAATCCTTAATTCTAATGAAATAGAATCATGAACGAAATCAAAGCACTAGAGTTAGCCTCTCCACTAAACCAGACTTATTCATTTATTCAAACATGACCAACCTTGGTCTTTCATTTCAAATTTCATTTCATTTCTTTCCAATTGCCGGGGGAGACTTAGCTACTATTTTGTTTCAATTCCAATTCACAATTTTCAAAATTGAGCGTTTCCAGCTCATAAGTTCATTTTCATAATCATAACAGATTTCTTTTTCAATAGCTTGATCTCTAAATTTATTCATGAGTCAATAATCATACATGGAATTATATACTTAATCAAATATCAATTTCACATTGAAATCACATCACTAAATGAATATTCACATTTCATATTTTTCACACTACTCTCCAATGAGAGTAATTCACATCCATCTCACAATATGGTTTCTTTCTTTGCTATATTAATTTTCTAACCCTTCATTTCAAGTTCTTTTTGCAAAATATAACTTCCACAAAAATGTAAATGTAGAACCATAGCTCTATTTATACATCTATTCTCAAATCATATTATATTTCATGTAAATAATTCCCAAATTATTTTTCATAAGTCCCACATATTTTTAGAAGAATAATCATATTTTTCCCATAATTTTTCAATCAACAAAACACTAAAAAAAATATTTTTTTCAAACTTGCCGAAGCCAAGGATCGAACCCACAGCCACAGGGAAACCATCCTAAGGCACAAACCACTAGACCGAACGCTGTATGCGTTGGAAAGAGTGGCTGAGAGCATCTAATGCTCTCGGCTGCAATACTTTATTTTTTTTTTTCAAAAATGCAAAAGTATGTTGCTAAGAGGATTCGAACCAGCAACCAGAGAGAACACAGCCGAACCTACTGTAGCGAATAGAGTCATCCCAACCACTTGAGCTATGCACTCGGGTTGTCATAGATACAACTCGAAGTTTATTTAAATCAATTCTCTCTGTTATTTAAAACATTTTGATATTCAACAAGTTCTTATTATTTCATTTTGCTTTTATGAAATTTGCTGTAAATTTCCAGATTGACTAATACCGCCATAAATTATACTCCAGTATATAGAAAATATTTTTTTCACAATTAAAACATATTCTTCATACAATTAATACGAATTATAAACTATCACCACCACATTTCTTCTTTTTCGATATTTCTTAACAATTAACATCACTAATCTCTTTATTAGCAATCTTTATGTTAATTCTCTATTTTTAATCATTTCCCAAACATACAAATCTATATTTTAACTTAATCATTTCAATATAACACAAAGATTCATTTAAACACATAAAGTAGCAATGTCATTCTACTAACTTTGCATATAATTCTTAATGTAGATAAATGAAATTTTCTTAAAGCAATCCATGGCTATATTCAATTCACACAAATTTTAGTCTTTACTAATAGAACCACATACAATTGCACATCCACATTTCAATCAATCAATAGATCATTTTTCCCAATTAAATATGTACTCTTATTTAATCTTTTTCATGCATTAATCATTGAAATTCACATCTAGCATGTTTCCTAATTGGAAATACGGAAAATTTACCCACCTTATTTGGAGAGAAAATACAACTAGCAACACCTCCTAAACAAGTGTCCCTTGCGAACGAACGATCCTCCTCCTAGAAGCGCGCACACGAGCGTCAAGCACACCAATCCGTGAGCTCCTTCCCTTGATGATGCCGGCCTCCCCTTCTTGTTGCAAACACAATTCGCCACACACAAAACTCAATCTTTTACTCACTTGCTAAACTACTAGATAATTGTATTTTAAACTATAGATTTGGAGGAAATAATTAGCACAAGAATACTAGCCGGGGGGGGGGGGGATATTT
Source organism: Hemerocallis citrina (assembly GCA_017893485.1). Lineage (NCBI taxonomy): Eukaryota > Viridiplantae > Streptophyta > Magnoliopsida > Asparagales > Asphodelaceae > Hemerocallis > Hemerocallis citrina. The sequence goes on along the minus strand of CM030366.1, from coordinate 5,431,543 downwards.
ATACTGAAAAATTAGGAAAATGGATGGCTAGGATTGAAGTAGGAGTTAGGAACAAATGGCTAAGATTTAAGGAGGAGTTACACTAACCACTCATGATCAAGTAACCACCACCACCATGACTCCACTCAAAATTTTGATTTCCCTCCAAGACTCCAAAACTGGCCATGCTTGAAATGTGCAATTTGCACGTGTACGTGCAATGCACGTGCATACATTTTGGTCTCCAAAAAATTTGTACATTATATTTTTCATAAAAATAATCTTTAAAATGTAATCTACATTACAAGTAGTATTTAAAAATAAAATAGCTCATGGGCTTTAGTTTCTGGGCCAAAATAATACTTATAAAAATAATAAATTGAATTAATATTTGGGCTTTAAAACGAAAGGCTTTTTATCTCTTTGAAAAAGGGCTTTATATAAAATAATTAAAAGCACATATTTAAATACATATACTCATCATGAAGAAAATAAATCATAAAATTTAATACTACCAAACGTAAAAATATTGCACGTGCACACTACGTGCAAAATGAAATAATTTTCATTAAATGAAAATCGGGGCATTACACTAATTATACCATGTTAGTTTGCCACTATTTTATATACATTCATGCCTGTTTGATGACCATAATAAAAGTAACCAAGCCGAGGTTTAAGGGAAAGATCTAGTAGTGGAAAATATATAAACGTGTACTTGGAAAAGGACCTGTGTCCTACCTGCCTGTTACGTGTTCATGACTACATGATTCACGATCCTGTTACCTGTTCCTGATTGCATGCTTCCCTATAGGAAGATGTAATCGGAAGATAACCACTAGGTTATGCCTGTTTCCTGTACCTGACTGCATACTTCCCTTAGGAAGGTGTACTCGGAAGAGAACCACTAGGTTCTACATGTTCCTGTTTCCTGTACCTAAGTACACTGCCCTATAGAATCCACTATGAAATCTAAAGCGAAATTATTTGTTGTAGCGACCATATAGTAAAAACCGGGATGCATGAAGTGCTACCTAGATAGTAAAATAACAAGACTTGACATGACATAATCTGATACCTGTTTACTTGTTACCTGTTTACTTGTTACCTATTTACCTATTACCTGTGTACCTGTTACCTGTATACCTGTTACCTGATTATCCTATCACATGATTACTTGTTACCTGTTTACCTGATTACCTGATACTTGATATATGTTTACCTGTTTACTTGTTTACTTGACACTTAATACTTAACACTTGAGACATGTTAGTATACCATGCTAGTTGATTCTATCATACCATGCTAGGTCTGTTTCTACTATTAATTAGATCTGTTTAGTTTTTCCCCTATGTGCTTGTATCCTACATTATTTGTGGTCCGCGACTTGCAATTGACGGGTACTTGTTTTCATCTTTTCTCATTCTCCTGCAAATTTACTAATTGTAGATCAGGATGGACGACTGCCAGATGGTATTGGCAAGATGATGTATTAGTGCTGGAGATTCTGCTTTATTATATTTTTATTGTTGCTTGAACATTGAATAAAATGTATTTGATTTCTTGGATATTATTTGTATTTGGGCGATGTGACCCAGGATATTTGTTTTGTCCAGACTCTGATTTATTTGAGAATATTTAGTTATGCATGTTGGTTGATACTTTTGCTTTCGACTCTGATTATTTGTGTGAGATATTGTAAAGATTCTTGAACAGCTTATGGATGATAAAAATGATTCGCTGGGCTTTTATTACGTGCTCGTATTCCGTATTTTTGGGAAGCGGGGCTTGACAAACTTTGTGGCACGCAATTCGAGGCATCTCGATTTGCAATTTTTTTTACAAAAAAGTTCTTCCTGTATCTCTTTTCTCTGTCTAATTTTATTATGCAATCCAAGACTGTATTTATTAGTTGCAAATTTATTATGAACTAAATTTTTTATTTTAGGGCTTCGATGTAGCCTAGTTTTGAGAACACCATTTTAATTCTATTTTATTTTTGTATTTTTCCATGGTTGTGTGTTTGATTTTTGTGTTTAATGCTTACAATTGTTTGGCCAACTTTTGTATGATTTATTGGATCATGGAGAGACCAAGAGGTAATTTGTGATTTAGAACTTTAAATTTAAACACCATTGATTGAGCGAAATTAGAAATTATTTACCGCGATTGATGTGTCTATAAAGAAATCCGTAGAACTTAATGAGTCTTCAATTAATTAAATTTGGATAGAGATATGACAAACTGTTAATTGGAGATATTTTTGGTGTTGTTCGAGAGAAAACATTGAATAATTTGGGGATTTTGGTCTACAACTTGGAAAAGTAATTTTTTTATTCACATGAAATTATAAATTGTGTGGGATTAATTAGGTGAAATCAAAAGCCCTAGAATTAGTTTTGCAAGTAATAAACAATAAAATTTCAGATTCCGCTTCTTTTAATTAATTTAGTTAGTTCTTTAGATTAATTTAATTTAGTTGCTTTCTTTATTATATTTTGATTTTCCAAATAGTAGTTAATCTAGTAAATTTCAGTACTCAATAAAATAATTAGTCCTTGTGGGTTCGATACTCTTTTCACTTATCTATACTACTTGTTGCGATTTTGTACAGTGGCAAATAAATTCACATCAGTCAACTAGGGGGTGGAATAAAATTTGTAACAAAAAATTAAAGAAGGAAGCACGGATTTGAAGATTAAATGGATTTGAATTTGGTTAGTTAATTGATTAGTTTAAAATTTTAAAAGATTAATCAATCTATATATTTTAACTAATAAATTAATTAACTAACTGCAATCATTATCTAATAACCTCATTTAAATCAATCCATAACCCTTTATAAAAAGGTCGGCGGCTACAAGAGAGAGGGGGAGATGGTTTTGGCGGTAGGAACCAGAACGAAAAAAAAAGGGCGGCTCTGATTGAGAAAAGGAGAGAGAGAAAGAAGTGGGCAACATGAGATTCGAGGACGGACAAGGAAGAGAGAGAGATTGCGGGAGAGGCTTGGATTGAGTTTCTTCTCTTCTAATTTTTACTGTTATCATGCAAACAACAACAACAACAAAACCTTTTTCCCAACTAGTTAGGGTCGGCTACATGAATCTGGTATTTCATTCTGCTCGGTTTAGCGCAATATCTTCTGTAAGGTCACAAGCTATCATATCTTTTCTCACTGTTTCCGCCCAAGTTAGTTTAGGTCTTTGTAACCCCCGTTCCCCAAAAACATATTTGTTGATATATACTGTATTTCGATTATTTATGAATTCATTTTTAGTTAATTTCGTTTTTGATCTTCTACCAAGGTATTTTCTAATCAACAATTATATTTATTTCAAAAGTTGGTATACTTTAAATTTATTTTCTATTCCTAATTGATTGACTTCTTATATTATTACTATTTGGATCATTTTAATAAATTTGTTAAACCCAATTCCTATTTGCTATATAATCTTACTATTACTATTATTATTGTTATTATTATTATTATTATTATTATTATTATTACTACTACTACTACTACTACTATCATAACTGTTATTGTTGTCGTCGTCGTTGTCGTCATTCTTTTTTAAATGTTATTTATTAATTTAGAAGACCATTGATCTTAATCTGCCGTGTATTATTATTTATTTTGTTAGCCCAATCCAACTCAAAGCCCAATCTCTTGTTGGATCTCTTTTGGATGTGCAACCCAAAACCCTTTAACCCATCTCCTATTGGATTTTAACCCAGTTCTCCCCCTAATCTGCTTGTTGACAAGATCAACCCTTAATCTTTCTCTAACGTTCCCCACTTATCCTAACTGCCCACTAACCCGTGACTCTCTTTCTTTCTCTCTCTCTCCCTTCTTAATGCAGCATTAACTCCCAAACCCTTCACCCTAACCCCTAATGTTCAAACCCACCTTCTTCCCGTTCGACCCCCCGAACATCCAACTTGTGACTACCGTTTCCACTATTTTAATTTTTTTCCTTTTGTAATATTTTTATTTGCAATTAAATAAAATACCCTGTTTTCTTCTTTCTTGGTTATTTTAATTAAGACTTCGTTCATGAAATTCTTCGTTCTTATTGATTGAGCTATTCTTGTTGTTCCTATTTTCCTCTATTTAATTGTGGGTATTTTATTTGATCCCTATTGATTTGGATATATCTCTTATTAAACCCTACAACCCAATTTCATTTGTTCTTGACCCAAAACTGCTTTTATTGGATCCTAAACCATCAACCAGTACCCTAATTGTACTTATAAATACAACTCTACTACAAACCCTAAAAACACAAATTGCAAATATAGCCGCATAAACTCTCTCCTCTCTCCTCTTTCTCTCTCCTCCCAATTTCTCTCTCCCCGTTTTGAACCCAATCCTGTTCACCTACTTCTTCGGCCAACTCCAGCCTCCCCCATGCTTTAGCTCTGATCAGACCCCCCCTGACAAACCCCGTTTCTCCTCCCTCAGTCAATGCCAGATCCGTTGTATCCCGTCGACCAACATCGGCCAAACCCCGACCCGTGACGCTGCCCAGCGTCAACCTTCACGAGACCACCACCGGCCGCTAGTCGACGACGCCTCCCGCCATCGCTCCTCATCGATGCTGTCGACGTTCCACCGTCGCGCTGCCGTCCTCAGTCAACGTCAGAATCGAAGCTTGGCTGCCATTGTTGCTCTTTGCTGTGTTGCCTTACTCCTCTATTGCACGTAGTTTGCACGTAGATCCGTGTGTTTGTGGGTTCGCTGCTTCGGGATTCTTATCCCGTTATTCTTGGTATTCGTTTTCACCGTTATTAAGGCAAGTCACTATCCTGTTGAATTGTTAATTGTATCAAATTCAAGTTTTGTTGAAACTCTTGTAAGTAGATCTCTTTGTTATTGTATTATACATTGTTCATCTCTTTCGTTGCGTCTATTGAGGGTTTACACGAGCTAACCCCGATATTCTTGACATCGTGCAACTTTTGATTCCAAAGATTGAATATTTCATGTGTACATATAGAATTGATAATAGGGTTGTTCATATAATTGTCACACAAATAAATTATTGTAGAGGAAATTGTTAGGTTGTATGTTGTTTAATCGATTGATGGTTGATTGATGATAAATTGATGTATGAGGGTGTTCTAATTTTATTTATCATGTTTTGACACCCTTCATGCTGATTATAATTTATTGACTAATAGAATTGATACCCATCATGCTTAATTAACTTATTTCATGAAAATACCCTAAATCCTGTATCTTGCTTGTTGGCCTGTATGTTGACTGCTATTTTCGACCCAGTAAATGACCTTAAAATAAACAAATTTCTGAATATGAATTGTAGCCTTATCTTTTTAGTTTCCATAACATCTTGAATTTTTGAATTCCGAGTTGTGTAGAAAAAGTTATGCCTGTTCTACTACAGCTGTATTTTTAATTCCAGATTCCCAGATTATGGTACATTCCATGTTTAAACTGTTAGAAGGCTGATAAAATGATAAAATTTTGCTCTGATAATTTGCAGATTGTTAGTAATCATGCTTAGGAGTCTAGAAAATATTTTTAATGAATTTATTATTTAGTTTTTGCTGTTTCTAAAAATAAAATAACATGATGTCGAAATCCTGCCTGAACATGAAATCTGTAAAGAATATTGTGTTTGACCTAGCTACTGTTGTCGGATTTTGAACTTTAAATATGCGTTGGAACCGTGTGGAAGTCTAGTTTCTAGAACTTTTGTCGGATTCAGTTTTTGAGTTCTGAAACAGTGGAAAACTGCATTTTTGTACATACTACTCTTGCTATCTAGAATTTTATATTTTAGTTTTTAATAGATTAACTATTCTTATATCGTACTATTGCATGAATTAATGTAAGTATGTTGCATTGTATGATCCCAATGAGTTATTGTCATCATTCTAATTATCCCACTTCATGTTATCATCTTATTGTTCCTCTATTGTTATTATTGTTCACCCCATGTCTCAAATTGCATATTGTATTGTTGCATCAATAAAATAATTAACAAGCCGGGATTTAAGGAAATTACTTGAGTAGTGAAAAATATAGTGACTGTGTCGGCCAGTATTTATCGATTGATTGTGGAGCGCTGACTACGGCACCCCAATCTTTCATGTATCGTATCAATAAATCGTATCAATGAATCGTATCAATGTATTGTATTAATGAATCAGTGAATCATCGTAATGTATCGTGCAATAATATTGTATCGTATCAGTGATTATCGTACCGACATATGATCTATAGAAGTCACCACTCGGTTTAAACGAAATTGATTGTATGCATCGAACCTATAGTATGTGATGCAGTAGTACATGCATTAGTTAGGATTAAAATCATTAATAGACATATGGATTGACACAACATCAATATTGCATATTGTACATCATTGTTCCTATTGATACCAAATATTGTTTAAGTGTTATTGATATCATTGAATATTGTTATTGAATATTGAACCATTGTTTATACCAATGCATCGTTTACCATGATATTGTTTATTGATTATTGTCCCATGTTATTGATTTTTATTGATCCATTGAATCATTGTTATACTGTTATTCCATTGTTCCTTGCTTTCTCTACTTGCTGTCCGTGACTTTCTCTAAGGATAATTTTTCTCCTCTTTTTAGATAAAGTGTACACAGATAATGAAGGAGAATTGCCTGCTGGAATTGGAGAATAAAGATTCTGAAGATTTAATGCTTTTTAATTGCTTATTATTTTATTGAACTTAATATATTGAGACTTATTATCTATTTGTGATTGGGTTATTATTGTATTGGGCTTATGTCCCAATTTTATTATTGTTTCCAGACATTGGTTTATTGTATTTGGATATTTCATATTGCTTCATTCCAAGTATTATTATTGTTCATGAGATTATTATTATTGCCTGCGCAATTGTTCTGTATTGATTATATTGTTGAGTTAATCGATTAAACAGCTTATGGGTGACGTTAGTCATTCGCTGGGCCAATATCATATGCTCGTATTCCGTATTTTTGGAAAGCGGGGCATGACACAACCCCTCATCTTCCTCACCCCTGTCATTCCTCAACCTCTCCTCTTGTCCGTCGCCCTGTCATCTCCTCCAACCCGCCACTCGAGCCACCTCCGCACCCCTTCAGCCTCGCCTCTTCGCGAGCACTCCCGCTCGAGCCACCTCCAGGCGATCCTCTGCTACACCCGAGCACTTGTCGCAACTTGAATAGCCGCTCGCTGCCACTCGCTGGCCAAGTCAGTAACTCTGCATCCTCGTCCATTCGCACCCCTGTGCACCACCCGAGCACCCTCGCCTTCCTCCGCCGCTTGACCAGCCCCCTGCTGTCAGTCGAAGCCAGCAACCCCGTTCATCAACATTTAAGCTTGATGCTGCACTTGATCAGGCTTTGATCTTGACCCTTTTCATGTTCTTGATTTTTGAATCTTAGCCATCAATCGCTTTGATCATCTTGATCATCTTGATCGTCTTAATCGACGGTTTAGGTCAAGATCGACCGTTCATATCAGATCGTCGTTCAGCATCGAGATCATCATCATCTTCGGCGTCAATCTCATTGCTATTTTGTTGTCCCGATTGTTGGGATTGGCCGTCGCCATCGGGATTCTCATCCTATTATTTCTTCCATCACGGTAATCGTCATTCAAAGGCAAGTCTACTTGAACTCACTCGTTATTCTAGTTCAAGATTGTTTATCTCCGCAAGTAGTTCTCTTTCAATTATCATATTGTTATATTGTATACCTTTCATTGAGTATATTGAGGGTTTACACGAGCTAACCCGATGTATTCTTGACTTCGTGCCAATATCCTTTGATTCAAACCCAAGCTTATATGCACACACGACATGAATAATTTGACTAGAAACTTGCACATTGGAAGTGTATGGTGATTTGAATGCGTGAGGATCGATTGTGATCTTAAGAATTGAATCTTAACATGGTAATTTAGCTTTGTGTACTTTACAAATTCATCTTAAATTGTTGCATCTAATGTTAGTGCATTCCATGATATAGGAGCATGTTGATTGATCATTATGATGATTGCATATGATTACATTTCATCATTCCCTGCTGCCTGAGCTATGTTATACTGAGATTTCGACCCTGTTATTGTTAAAATCATCTAGAACTATGTAAAAAGAAATTGTAGCTTGATGAATCTAGTTTCCAGAATACTTTACGAATCCATATTCCGTTTCGTGAGCTGTTAGATATCACACTTTTTGTTACTGCTGGCTGTGTATTTCCAGATTTGTTGTTTAATGAAACATCGACACAACTTGAAACACAGTGTTGACAGTAGAATAATGACATGAAATTCTGCAGGGTTCACTTTCTAATTTTTATAGATTTTTGTTTGGAATATATACCTTGATTTTACACGTAGAGATTTGACTCTAGACGGCTGCCAGAACCTTTAATATGTAAAGAATAGGGTAATCCACATAGTTTTAATCAGAATCAATTCAAACTTGCTGAATATAAGTTGTAGCCCCGTGAGAAAGGAAGCTATACCATCTGACAGTTTTGCGATCCGACTCCCGGATTTCATGATATTTAGGTTTTATCACTGCGCTGTCTAGATTCCAGATTCACTGCTTTATGGTACGTTATGATGTTCGATCAATAGAAACATCGAGATAAATTAAGAATCATGGTCTGAGATTTACAAGCATGATAGTAGACAACCCTAGGGAATAGATTATAAGTATTTTAAGATTTTAAATTAGGTTTTTACATTGAATCACACATATAATGCTTTCACCCTGAGCTGATGTCTAAACAGCAGACCTATAATAAATCGACTTGTAGACACACTCACTTTAGTTTTTTTATATTGTGTGTATATACGTTGGAACCGGCAGAGAGTCTAGTTTCTAGAATCCTTGAAGGATCTAGATTTGCCTTCCTGTAGCAGCGGGAAAGTTCGCATTTGTACAGCAATGTCCTGCTGTTCAGAATGTGCGCGTTCGTAGCATGCATGTAACTATTTTAACCTTGCATCTAATAATGAGAACCAAATATTTATCATGCATCGCATCATTTTGCTTCATCCTTATCATCGCCTTGACATTATTATACACTTTGCATGATCATGATTAACATAATAAAATATTAACAAGCCAGGGTAATAAGGGTTGACTTAGTAGTGGACAATCTCAGAAACTATACTCGGTAATGGCCTTATCATTGTGTTGTATTGTCATGGAAGGAGGAGTATCGATTGTAAATTATTGATTGTAAATTTTTGTTATGGATGCCGAGTACACGTTCTATAGATCCCGCCACTATAGTCTAAATGAACACTGGTTGTATGCACCGAACCTGTGGTATGGGACGCAGTACTACATGCATTTGTTAGGCTAAATACTAATAGACTAGATTGACACTTGCATACTTGATCATGACTATTGACATTGGCATTGTTTATCGACAATTGTTATTGAAAATTGGATTGCTAAATCTAGACTTTCCATCAACCATTATTATTTGTTCTTGATTTTTTTCTAGTTTCATATTCCTTGTTGTACCATCTTTCTTTACTCTTTGTTTTAACTACTTGCTGTCCGTACTTTCTGTAACGGATATCCCCCCCCCTTCCCAAACTCTAGATGATCAAACTACAGGTGCACTAGAAGAATTGTGTGAAGGTCTTGGTGAGCAATTCTTCTAGGAATGAAGCTGGAGCATTGCCTACAATAAATTATTTCCTGCATGTTTGTTTCGTACTTGCATTATTACTTTGTTGAACTTTGTAATACCACGCATTGTTGACCCGAATTTTTTTATTTCCAGTTGTTGGTTTTTAATTTGGACTATTGCATGATTTATCCTAGTGTCTTTGTTTATGTGATTATGCCTTTTTCCTACGTGGTTGTGATTGTTCTTTTCCATGTTGTTGAGTTAAGGTTGTTACAACTTATAGATGATGTTAATATCATTCGGCGGGCCTTCGTCACGGGCTCGTATTCGTGTATTTTGGGAAGTGGGGCGTGACAAGTTTTTAGTGGTATCAGAGCCAGGTTAACTCAATAATATACGCACCACGTTGATCACATGAACATGTAATAACCATCCAACAATCTGGTACTAGTCTTATTTTATCCCTTCTGGATATCTTCATACTCAGTTCCTTCATTTCTTATTTTGTTTCGTCCCTTCCATTCATCCTCATTCGTTGATTCCTTATTGGGTATTATTTAATTCTTTTTTTGTACCTAATTCCTTCGATTCTGGTGCTATCCTTTCTTTCTATTTCTGCTCGGTTCGTCAATCGGCATCACTTGATCTGCTACGACATGTCAGCGGCTTGGATCATCACCAGGAGAGGAAGTATCTTCTTTTGCTCCAGATGTGCATACAGAGTCCTAGGATCTCAGGAAGTGTTCAAAATCCCAAGTTGCCAGGAGTTCGAACTTCATGCTAGAGAGATGTCGGTTGGACATGTCAAGGATATGGTGAGCTACGAGGCAGATTGCTAGAGCTAATCGAAGTTGATGGGGGGAGTCCTTCTGATCAGAGTAGCGCAGCGGAAGCGTGGTGGGCCCACAACCCATAGGTCCCAGGACTCTCTTATTGCTTTTTCTTAAGTTTGTTTTTGCCTTATCCTATGTACCGCCTAAGCAAAGTGTGTATGATTGTAACCCCCATTTCCGCAAATACATATTTTCTGAATATACTCTGTATTTCGATTATTTATAAATTTATTTATTTTCTATTCCTAATTGATCGACTACATATATTATTACTATTTGGATCATTTTAATAAATTTGTTAAACCCAATTCCCCAATTCCTATTTGCTATATAATCTTATTATTACTAATATTATTATTGTTAGTGTTATTATTATTATTATTACTATTACAATTATTATTATTTTTATTATTATTGTTACTATTATTATTAATATTATTATTGTTATCGTTATTTTTGAAATGTTATTTATTAATTGAGAAGACCATTGATCTTAATCTGCCTTGTATTATTATTTATTTTGTTAGCCCAATCCAACTTAAAGCCCAATCTCTTGTTGGATCTCTTTTGGATTTGCAACCAAAAACCCTTTAACCCATTTCTTATTGGATTTTAACCCAATTCTCCCCCTAATCTACTTGTTGACCAGATCAACCCTCAATCTTTCTCTCACGTTCCCCACTTATCCTAACTGCCCACTAACCCGTGACTTTCTCTCTCTCTTTCTTTCTCTCTCTCCCTTCTTAATGCAGCATTAACTTTCAAACCCTTCATCTTCCATGTTCAAACCTTGACCTTCACCCCTGCTGTTCAAACCAACCTTCTTTCTGTGCAACCCCCCGAACAACCAACCCCTCATCTTTCTCACCCCTGTCATTCCCCAACCTCTCCTCTTCCCCGTCGCCCTATCATTACCTCTAACCTTCCACTCGAGCCACCTCTGCACCCCTTCAGCCTCGCCTTCTCGCGATCACTCCCGCTCGAGCCACCTCTAGGCGATCCTCTGTTGCACCCAAGCACCTACACAACTTGAACAGCCGCTCGCCGCCACCTGCTGGCCAAGTCAGCTAATCCGCATCCTCGTCCAGTCGCACCTCTGTGCACCACCCGAGCACCCTCGCCTTCCTCCACCGCTCGACCAGCCCCCAGCCATCATTCAAAGCCAGCAACCCCGTTCATCAACATTTGAGCTTGATGCTGCACTTGATCAGGCTTTGATCTTGACCCTTTTCATCTTCTTAATCCTTGAATCTTAGCCATCGATCGCTTTGATCATCTTGATCTTCTTGATCCCAATCATCTTGATCATCTTGATCGACTGTTCAGATCAAGATCGTCCGTTCATATCAGATCGTCGTTCAGCATCGGGATCATCATCATCTTCGGCGTCAATCTCATTGCTATTTTGCTATCCCGATCGTTGGGATTGGCCGTCGCCGTCGGGATTCTCATCCCATTATTCCTTCCATCACTGTAATCGTCATTCAAAGGCAAGTATACTTGAACTCACTCGTTATTCTAGTTCAAGATTGTTGATCTCCGCAAGTAGTTCTCTTTCAATTATCATATTGTTATATTGTATACCTTTCATTGAGTATATTGAGGGTTTACACGAGCTAACCCGATATATTCTTGACTTCGTGCCAATATCCTTTGATTAAAACCCAAGCTTGTATGCGCACACGACATGAATAATTTGACTAGAAACTTGCACATTGGAAATGTATGGTGATTTGAATGCGTGATGATCAATTGTGATCTTAAGAATTGAATCTTAACATGATAATTTAGCTTTGTGTACTTTACAAATTCATCTTAAATTGTTGCATATAATGTTAGTGCATTCCATGATATAGGAGCATGTTGATTGATCATTATGATGATTGCATATGATTACATTTCATCATTCCCTGCTCCCTGAGCTATGTTATACTGAGCATTCGACCCTGTTATTGTTAAAGTCATCTAGAACTATGTAAAAAGAAATTGTAGCTTGATGAATCTAGTTTCCAGAATATTTTACGGATCCAGATTGCGATTCATGAGCTGTTCGATATCACGCTTTTTGTTACTGCTGGCTACGATTTCCAGATTTGTTGTTTAGTGGAACATCGACACAACTTCTATTGAAACACAATATTGAAAGTAGAATAATGACATGAAATTCTGCAGGAAATTAATAGACATGCGTAGGGTTCACTTTCTAATTTTTATAGATTTTTTTATGGAATTTATACCTTGATTTTACACGTAGAGATTTGACTCTAGACGGCTGCCAGAACCTTTAATATGTAAAGAATAGGATAATCGACATAGTTATAATCAGAATCAATTGAAACATGCTGAATATAAGTTGTAGCCCCGTAAGCCTGGAAGCTATACCATCTGACAGTTTTGCAATCAGACTCCCGGATTGCAAGATATTCAGGTTTTATCACTGCACTGTCTAGATTCCAGATTCATTGCTTTATGGGTACGTTATGATGTTCGATCAATAGAAACAACGAGATAAATTAACAATTAAGGTATGAGATTTACAAGCATGATAATAGACAACCCCAGGGAATAGATTATAATTTTTGTAAGATTTTTAATTAGGTTTTTACATTGAATCACAGCTTTCACCATGAGCTGCTGTCTAAACAGCAGACCTATAATAAATCGACTAGTAGACACACTCACTATTGCTTTTATATATTGTGTGTATATACGTTGGAACCGACAGGGAGTCTAGTTTCTATAATCCCTGAAGGATCTAGATTTTCTTTCCTGTAGCAGCGGGAAAGTTCACATTTGTACATCAACGTCATGCTGTTCAGAATGTGCGCTTTCGTAGCATTGCATGCAAATATTTTAACCTTGCATCTAGTGAATGAGAACCAAATATATATCATGCATCGCATCATTTTTCTGCATCCTTATCATTGCCTCGACATTCTTATAAATATTGCATGATCATGACTGACATAATAAAATATTAACAAGCCGGGGTAATAAGGGTTTACTTAGTAGTGGATAATCTCAGAAACTGTATTCGGTAAAGGCCTTATCATTATATTGTATTGACATGGAAGGAGGAGTATCGATTGTAAATTATTCATTGCCAATTATTGATTGTAAATTATTGTTATCAATGCCGAGTACACGCTCTGTAGATCCCACCACTATAGTCTAAACGAACACTGGTTGTATGCACCGAACCTGTGGTTTGGGATGCAGTAGTACGTGCATTAGTTAGGCTAAATACTAATAGACTAGATTGACACTTGCATACTTGATTATGACTATTGACATTAGCATTGTTTATTGACTATTGTTATTAAAATTGCTTTGCTAAATCTAGACTTTCCATCAACCATTATTATTTGTTCTTGATTTTTTTATAGTTTCATATTCCTTGATGTACCATGTTTGTAACCCTTGTTTTTCCAAAATTGTATTTTCTGTATTTAAAATTTTTGCAAATTATTTTTCCAGTTTTTCAAATTCTTTTGTCAAAATGTATTATTGGATCTTCTATTCAAACCTATTTTCGATCTATAGTTTTATTGTAACTATTTTCTATGATTTTATACTGTATTACAATTTTTTTTATTATTGTTATAGTTATAAGTATTATTATTATTATTAAAGTTATTTTTAATACTATTATTATTATTATTGTTATTGTTATTATTATTATTATTAGTATTTCTATAAAATCCTAATTGTATATTTTTATTAGTCATTGTATTTTTCCTAATACCCAAAAACCAATTTTATTTTATTGGATTTCTTTTTTTTTTAAAAACCCATTACACCCTAAGACCCATTCTCTATCCCCAGACCCATTTATTCATAACCTAATTACCCATACCTAATATAAAATCCTATGACCCATTAAAACCCACCTTTACCCTCTACCCGTTAACACAACACCCCAAAACCCGTTACCCTCCCTCAACCCTAACTCATTAACCTATATATACCCTGTCTCCATCTGCCTCTTCATCTTCCTATACCCAACTCAGCCGCCAACCCATTGCACCCCCTTTTGCGGCTGTTCACTTGCTTTCCACCACCAGCCGCTCCCCCTAGCCTCCTGCACTCTGATCCCCATCTTCCCCGAGCATCTCTCCGCACCTATCGTTCCCTGGTTCCCTCCCATGTGTGCACCCCGTCACAACTTCCTGCGTCGCGTCCAGCAGCGCCGAACGCCAACAGCCGTTGCTTAGCCTCCTCGATCTCGGCAGCACCTCCACAGCGATGCCAGCTTCGTCTTCGCTCTCCCTCTGGTCGTGCTGCCTGATTGCAGCCAGGGTGACAGCGATGCGCCGCCCTCCAGCCAGTCCCTCCTAGCGCCTCCCCTTGATAGTCGCGACCTTTCCCATGCACTGTCTTCTTGCCGTGCTCCTCCCGAAAACTGCACCGTCGGTAGCGACACTCCACGTCAGCCAGTGAGCAGCCAAGCTAGTGCACGATTGAGGGTTGCGGTTTGTATCGGTCTTGATCTTGGCTTTGTATGTGAGCCGTCCAATCGCCTTGATCATTGTGATCATCATCATCATGGAGTTTCTTGATTGATTGATTCTTGTCCGTTGGATCTTGATCATCATGCTTAATTGGATGTGGGCCGTTGATCTCCTCTTGATCATCTGATTAGATCCTATCCATCCGATCGCCTTTGATCATCACGATCATGATGATCATCAACCTCCTTTGATCGCAACCGTTCGATCGATTGATCTTGATCTTCATCATTATCTTCATCATTAGGGAAATCTGACCGTCCGATATGATTTGATCATCTTGATCTTGATCTTTGATCTCAGCCATCTGATTGTGTTCATGATCTCGATCATCTTCATCTTGTTCGTGATCGTGTGTTCATGTTCGTTGTCGGAAATCTGTTCCCGTTATTCTTGCTTGGATTCATTTTCGTCTTCGGTTAAGGCAAGTAACTTGTACTCAAATTTCTTTGTATGATACAAGTCAAAAATACCGCTTGTAGTGTAGTTGGGTTCTAGAGACAAATTGTGTGTGAAACCCCATGTTGATTTTGTCTTTATAGTGTTTTGACCATAGTTGCCTCACAACACATATGACATGAATTAACTTAGGTTTGGCCCGTTCTTGATTTGATCATGTATGTGAGATTTTTGTAAGAATTTGGGTATTTGTTGAGATCCATGTGATCGACTTGCTTTGGATATGTTAATTATCCTATTTCATGATGTTTGGACACTTGGTAAACTCGATTTCATGTTTGGTGGTGTTTGGATCAAGTTTCGTTGGATCTATGTTGATTTTGGTTTTTGAAGAAATTCTGTGTTTTGTCGATGATTTGTCGTGATCAGTAATGTAGACCATATTAAGGTCAGAATCTTAATTTCAATATAAAACATGAGTTTTATAGGAATTATTCTTCTTTCCAACCCCTTTGACCTTGCTTAATTTCGTTTTCGTATGTGTGAGATATGACTGTTTTACTACAGAGGTGTAGATCTTTTTCAAATTTCGTTTCTTGGTGATTTTGATGATCAAACCATTTTGATAATTGTGCTACACATATTATTTTGATCTAGAACTTTGGTCTGTTTTTCTATACTTATCTAGGTATTACCCAAAATTTTAGCAGACTTTATTGATGAGTCTTATATGCCGTTTCATGCTTGTTTATAAAGACTGTACCTGCTGTATTTTACTCGCTGTTCGGTAAAGAATCGTATTTTCACCCTGATTCCTTTGACTGTATGAAAAATAATTGTGAAATATGAAAGTTATTTTATATTGTCTATTTTCATCTCCCTTTGGCGGATTTGGATTTCGTTTTACGGTTTGCGAGATATTACAGTTTTCATACAGCTGTATTGGGAATTCCAAATTTGCCAAACTATCGTTTCTTGATGTTTTCTGATTTTTGATGACCGATCTAATTTCACTGAAAAATTATGAAACTTTATATTTTGATACTAGACAGATAGGGGAATACCCCAGATTTTTCGTGGATTTATTTATTGAGTTTTGATGCTATTTTCCTGACTGAGAAATTGATTTACTGATTTCTAGCTGAACCTAATTTCTGAATTCAAATCAGTTTTGAGTTATATTTTTGTGAAATCTATATGACTTATTTATACCCGCTGGATTCGGTTGGGAGTCTATTTTCTAGACATTTCAACGGATTCAGATTTGTATGTTTATAACATTGGGAATTTCAGTTTTGCTACAGTATGGTCTTGCTGTCCTAAACTTGAGATTTGGTTATTTCATTCTTTCGTGTGTTACATATTACCCATACGTGTTTATCTTGCAACTTGAACTTGTCACTTGATCATACCATGATATACTTGCTTTTTTTGTGATGCATACATGCTTATTTGACATTAATAATAAATTAATTAAGCCAGGGTTAAGGGAAAGATCTAGTTGTGGAAAAGATAGAAATATGTACTTAGAAGGGGGCCCGTGTTTCCCATTTTGATTCATGTTGATACATGAACCTGTTGATGCATGGACCTGTTGGTTCATGTACCTGTTACCTGTTGATGCATGAACCTGTTGGTTCATGTACCTGTTACTTGTTGATGCATGGACCTGTTGGTTCATATACCTGTTACTTGTTGATGCACGGACCTGTTGGTCGTGTACCTGTTGATTCATGAACCTGTTGATGCATGAATCAGATGATTCGTGTACCTGTTTGATTCATGAACCTGTTTCCTGTTCCTGTTTTCCTGATCCCTGAGTACACTGCCTTATGAACTCCACTACGAAATCTAAAACGAAACTGTGTTAACTGTGGCAACTATGTAGTAAAAGTATGGATGCATGAAGTGCTACCTAGATAGTAATAACTACAAGACTTGATACATGACAATTGAACATGATACATGCTTACTTGATACTTGACTAAATGATACATGATACTTGATACATGATACTTGACACTTGTGACCTGTACTTGATACTTGTTCGCTTGATACTTGACACTTGTTACTTGTTGATATGATACTTGTTCACTTGACACTTGATACATGCCACTTGCACTAATTCATCTTGCCATGCTAGTATTCTATTTTGTATCATGCATATTCCATGTTATTAGCTAGTTTTTCTCCATGTACTTGTATCCTGCATTACAAGCGGCCCGTAACTTGTAATTGATGGGTACCTTATTTTCTCTTTTTCTCTTTCCTACAATTGTTAAATTGCAGATTTGGAAAACAGGTTCTAGACGGTATTGGTGACATGAAGTATTAGTGCTGGATCTTGTTATTATTATTTTTGTAGTTGTTTGAACAATATTGTATTTTGATACTTGGATTTATTCTTGTATTTGGGCAATGTGACCCAGGATATTTGACTTATTCAGATCATGACTATTTGAGATTTATATAATTGGTTTCAAGTATTCTTGTTGGTATTTTGGTTCATATGTGCATGTTGGTTGATACTTCTGCTTCCGACTCTAATTATATCGTGAGATGTTGTAAAGTTTCTTGAACAGCTTATGGATGATGAAAATCATTCGCTGGGCTTTTGTCGAGTATCCGTATTCCGTATTCTTTTTGGGAAGCGGGGCGTGACAATGTTTCTTTACTCTTTGTTTTCACTACTTGCTGTCCGTACTTGCTCTAACGGACTTTTCCCCACCCCCCCACCCCAACTCTAGATGATCAAATTACAGGTGCCTGAACGTCTTGGTGAGCAATTTCCAGCATGTCTATTTCGTACTTGCATTATTACTTTGTTGAACTTTGTATTTCAGGTTTTGTTGACCCGAAGTTGTTTATTTCCAGCCGTTGGTTATTACTTTGGACTATTGCATGATTTATCCCAGTATCTTGGTTTATGTGATTATGCCTTTTTCTTACGTGGTTGTGTTTATTCTTTTCCATGTTGTTGAGTTAAGACTGTTACAGCGGATGGATGATGTTAATATCATTCGCTGGGCCTTCGTCATGGGCTCGTATTCCTGTATTTTGAGAAGTGGGGCATGACAGTCTTCCTCTAAGCCTAACTCTCCCCTCAGTACTTATCAAATCACTCTTCTTAACGAGTGCACTACTAGGTTTACATGTGACATGTCCAAACCACCTGAGGCGATTCTTTCTTAACTTATCTTGGATTGGAGGTACCTTTAGCATGTTCCAAGTCAGGAATCCGGCCACAAACCAGGTAAGGAGGAGGGTTGCGTTAGGCAGTTGACAGCCAGCATAAAGACTTTGTCAAATCCTATGAACATGAACCCTTATAATCATCATGCAATTCAATAAAATGTTTATTAGTTGCAAATTTATCATGAACTAAATATATTTTTCTAGGGTTTTGATGTAGCCTTGTTTTGAGAACACAATTCTAATTTCAAGTTATTTGATTTGTCTATTTTTTCATTGTTTTGTGTTTAATTTTTGTTCTTAATGCTTACAATTGTTTGGTCAACTATTGTTTAAGTTATTGAATCATAGGAGACCGAGAGGTAACTTGTGCTTTAGAATTTTAGAATTAAACACCATTGATTGAGCGAAATTAGAGATGATTTACCGAGAGTAATGTGACTATACAGAAATCCATAGAACTTAATGAATCTTTAATTAATATAATGTGCAGAGAAATATGACAAATTGTTAGTTGGAGATATGTATGGTGTTGTTCGAGAGAAAATATTAATAAAATGGGAATTTTTGTCTACAACTTGAAAAAGTAAATATTTTAGTTACATGGAATTATGAATTGTGTGGGATTAACTTGGTGACTAATGTGGCTATTGTCTACTCCAAAAGATACTCACAGATTAGGGTCAGAAACCGATGACTAATGTGGCTATTGTCTACTCCAGAGCAGGAGCAGAAGAATATTAGTATCAAATTCATGGTCGATCTATCTCGAAGACTAGAGAGCAACAACTCCACTTGATGGAAGACCAGTTTGTCGAGGGTGTCACTCAAGAAACTGGAGATGGTTTAGGGATATATCTCATCAACAATTTGTGATTGTGTTTTGTTTTCCTCTCGGGTAGCGTCGTTCTGAGGATAGAACGGTTCTAAAGAAGGAGTAATGTAACACCCCGC
Source organism: Hemerocallis citrina (assembly GCA_017893485.1). Taxonomy (NCBI): domain Eukaryota; kingdom Viridiplantae; phylum Streptophyta; class Magnoliopsida; order Asparagales; family Asphodelaceae; genus Hemerocallis; species Hemerocallis citrina. Next base: position 5,412,030 of record CM030366.1, on the reverse strand, counting down.
AAAATAGTATATAACTATTTTGCATTGTAATTCGTGCATGTTTAAGAATTGCACGTGATTATGTATTTTTCTTATAAATATTTTTTTTAATTGAGAAACTTCAGATATATTAGCCATTCTGAACCCGATAAGATAGATTCGAGATGTCTTCTTAATTAAATTACATGTATTAACCCGATTGTTTTAACGACACAATCTATGGGGGAAATAATAATTTTTATAAATATATTTTTATATTCAACAAATAAATATTGTATTTGTTAGCATGAATATATATAGATCTATATATTGTTTGGATCATATATTGGATCATATATGGTATATGTATCTATAATTATTTTGAATGTGAATATGCCCATATATATTCTATGATTTAAATATTTGAATATATATTTCTATGTATAGATATAGAAATAATTATTTCGAATGCTTATGTTTTTATTTAAAGGGTTAGGGTTTTGTTTTGACCTAGGGTTAGAAGCTAGGGTTATGTAACTCTCTCATGTTGATGATCATGGTTGTGATTTGATAAGATTCTAAGGCTTGAGTGTTGCCGTGAAGAAGTGTTCATGAAAGCACTTAGAAAACGCATGAACATTCTAGCAATTTGTTTTGGCACTCACCTAACCATACATTCTCCACTCACCCTCACACTCCGTCCTCACCCTCCATCATCCTCATCCTCATCCACCATAACCGGCCAACCCATCCCCATCTCTCCATTTCCATACAAACAACTCCAACTCCTTCGTTCTCCTCCATTCTTGATCTTTTGCTTAAGCTTCAAAAAAAAAAAAAAAGTGAGTTCGAAAGCAAGAAGAAGGAAAAGAGAGTGTGTTTTAGCCTTCACCATTTACATTTTTTTATAGGTTTTTGTTCAAGAGGAGGCAAGCCAAGGAGGAGAAGCTATCAAACCTAAGCACTTGTTCCCTTCAATTAAATTCAATATAGGGTGGGCGTTCTTCAACTTTAAATTTTTGTTTGGATATGATATTGTGTGTAGAGATGTTAGTAGAAGCTTGACTTCATGCTTGACTAGCTAGAAAATTACAATTTTATGTTTGTATACTTGTGGATATCTCTACCATGCTTTATATTGTTGTATGGTGTTGAGAATTAAAGAATTTCTAACTTGAAAATGGTTTAGAATCTACACTTAATATTTTTATGACATGTTCCAGAATGAGTCTAGAGCATACTCAACTTTTTTCATAATTGTTGGCGTCCATTAAGTAGCTCAATAAAATCTCTTTTTTCCGAAATAGAAAACTGTGAGCAAACTGGGTATGCCTTGTAAAGTTGTGAAGTGTAAAAATTAACATTATGGAATTGGCACGATATCTTAAGCCCAAATTTTTATTAGACGTTCTTGAATATGTTAAAAATATTAGTTTAAAATTTTAATTTTTTTTCGAGTTTATTTGTTATTTTTAAAAATTGTGTTTGGTCGACTGGTTGAGAGTCAAGAATAGGCTTTGTCCTGGGTCAAAACTGAAGTTCAATAATTCATAACTATTTTTTGGTATACAATCTTGCAATTAATTTTTTAATATAGCAACTAATGTGTGTCTAGATTATGTATCTAAAATTTTAGAATTTCTATACAACATTTGATGGGTATGTTAAATTAGTTTGTGGAAGAGATTTTGGCACACTGCCTGAAAACAGAGATGTTATTCTACTGGATTCAAAAAGTCATAACTCCTTGCATATTTTGAATATTGATGCAATTTTTGGATATGCTTGACTTGTGTATGTATTGTCAATTAATCCAAAATTTTATAAATATTGGAGTTGTGGTTGAATTGATATAGAAATTTTAGTAGACCATGTTCAGTTTAAGTTCAGATTTAGCTAGTCTGTGAACTTGAGATTTTCTCGAATTGTGTGTTTAGAATATGAAGAAATGATCAACTAGAGACTTTTAGTAGAGAGTCTTATCGTTCCAAAACATTTAGAATCATGCAATTTAAGTTTATATAATGAAAGATATGATTTTTCTAAGTTCAGGACAGATCCAGTCTAAATAGAAGTTAGTGTTTTTGTTAAATTAGTTAATTTTGCTCTACTCCTAAGTCTTGGATTTGAGATTAGTAGAATTTCTATGCTTTAAATACTTGACCTATCATGTTTTGAATTTGTCTAAATGTGTGTGATGATTTTCTTTTGATTTGAGTTGTTTTGGTGATCGTCTAGGGTAAAGTATTACCTTACGACTATCAACCCAAAAACTAGAATTGAATTCTTCCGCCTCAAGAACTGGATTCTCATTCCTCGTGCGCCGAAGGGTTCTTACCAAATTTGTGATTGATCGTGGGCGGGGATATTGAATGAAGCCAAAGTTAGAGGTGGTGGCGACTGATGGAGATCAGGTCACCAGCATCTTGGATTGCTAGACTTGTCTGATCCACTTACGATGTGGGTATTATTAAATTATTTATTTGATTTATCTAGAATATCTTGCATAGGTTTGTCAACAGTTTGGTGCTGAAGTTTGTATAGGTTTATCTCTATTACCGGGTTTAAGGCATCCATTGGGCACCGTTGTACCGCTCGCTGAGGGTCACAGGCCGGGAATTTGGTCAAGGACCAATAAAGGTGGTGGCGGCCAATGAGTATCGACTCGCCAGGTTATTATTTTTTACAGACCAGTCGGGTTCAATCGTTTGTTAAACACTGTGCATATTTTGAATAAACATCATATTTTGGTAACAACTATTATTTAATTATTTCTTTACCTTTGTCGCTTGAGGAACAAGTTGGTGTTATTGTCCTTCCTATCAAAGGGATACGGGTTGTGTCTTCTCACTAGTTGAGAACACGGGACGCGTATCTCACTCTGTTAATTCCTGAGGTACCTTGAGAAGAATCGGATGTTCCCTTGTTCTATGTTGGTGGACACGAACGGACCATGGGACTGCGGTCTTGTGGAACTTCGGCGCCATAGGTATGCTGCTGTGTATCTGTAAGTTCGGCACGACTTTTGAGTGAGGTCCGGTACGTCGATTATTGGTGGTAACGGGGACACCACTATGTGTTTGCAGTGACGGGACTAGACCGAATAGCTGTAGGCTTCAAGATGTTTGGTGAGATGATCCAGACCCAGATTAGGGGCACTAGTGGCAAACGGGAACACCACGAAATTTTGCAACCTCCTCAATCATGTTGTATCCATTAGGAATAGGTTGAGTACAAAATAGAATGCAATGCATGGTGAGGGTTCGAAACCTTAAAACTAGAGAAGACGACTTGATTTGGAGCGTATGTAGTATGTGATGCATGTGTTTCCAAAGTCTTACTGACATTAGACTAAGTGCATCTGTTTTCTGTACATTGTACTGTGCACTAGACTCCAGTTCATGGCATACACAGACACTAGAAAATTAGGATACACATTTCCTTTTTCATCAAGAATTAAGTATGATTGTTCAAGTTGAAGATCACTGTTTTAATCAGCATTGTGTCAGTATACGTACTGACGTGCCCACTCAATTAGGTGCTGGATGCCGGTTCGCAATTGCAGGAAGACTCAAGGCCAGTGGAGTATCCAATTGTAATAACTAGTATACATCTCCACCAATAAAACAGTAACAGAAGAATCAGAGTAGCGCAGCGGATGACTCGAGCCGCATGATGCATTTCAGGGAAGCAGATTGACCACTCTGTGGAGTTTCAGTAGAGGTCGGTTGACTATCGCTCCAAAGGGCAGGCGATAGTTGTTACTCAGTAGAAATTGTAATAAGTGGTTGTAATTTGTATTCCCTATTTAAAGGACAAGATAATGTTTATAATTATTGATGTAATAACTTTATTGAAAATAAAAAGTTTTAATTTTCCATAGTATTACTGTGTTGAGATACATTCGAAGGAAAAAGTTTTTGTTTGTGTCACGGATTTCCGGTAGTGGGATCTGGGGCGCTTCAATTTTGTATCCTCAGACCAATGGCCAAGCTGAGAATGCCAATAAGTAGATTCTTGATGGCCTTAAAAATGGTAAATGAAGTTCTAAAGGGAATTATGGTCGAAGAACTCCCAAGCGTGCTCTGGTCCTACATGACTACTAAAAGGTTCCCGATAGGAGAATCTCCATTCAACATCACCTTTGGGACTGAATCTCCATTTCTATAGAGGTCGGGCTACCTTTTTCGCATGTCCTCTCTTTAAACAAGGAACTGGACCTGGAATATCTCTGGGGTAACCTTACCTCGCTGAAGAAGTTCATGATAAATCCGTCGTGCAGAGGCAAATCTATTAACAAAGAGTGAAAAAGTTCTACAACAAGACGTTGACTTGAAAATCTGAAAGAGGGTGACCTTGTCCTAAGAACGCTCAAAATCTCTGAGCAACAAAAGAAGGGAAAACTTGTTCCCAACTGCGAAGAACCCTACATTTTCTCCAAAGTCATCCACGAGGAGCTTACCGACTTGAAGACCTGGGTGGGTAAGGAGATATCAAGAACCTTGACCCAGGAGCATTTGATGAAGTTCAACAAGGGTATTAACGCCCTCCACTATACTTGTAATAAGACCAATCTATATATTGGTCAATGCATGTAATCAAAGCTACCCATCAACGCAGCTGCTTAGATTTACTTTTCAATAAATTTCAGCATTCTCATCGTAAATTTGTGTACTACTTCCCACATGCAAACAAAGAGTTCAAAGCTTAGCTAGTCGCTCGAGCTACTCCAACAACTCGTTAAACTCATAACAACGAGTTCAGAGCTCAGATCGCTGCTCGAGCAACTCCACCAACTCGCTAACTTAAAACAACAAGTTCGTAGATCAGCTCATCACTTTAGCTACTCCAACAACTTATTAACTCAAAATAATGAGTTCGGAGCTCAACTCATCGCTCAAACTACTCCAACAACTTGTTAACTAGAAACATCAAGTTCATAGCTCAGATCGTCGCTTGATCTACTTCAACAATTCTTTAACTTAAAACGATGATTTCGGAGCTTAGCTCGTCACTCAAGCTACTTCAACCAATCATTAACTCAAAACAAGACGAAACACAAGGGCAACCTTTATTTCATATCAAAATTCTGGTACAAATGTTGAGAACAAAGTACATCAGATGCAAGATATTTATTTGCAAGTTTCTCTACTCGAATCACCTACAACAGCGAGAAAGAAGGACATTTTAATTAAGCAATATGCCTCGTCCACAATGTCTCCTCAACGCAGAAGTCCCCCCTCGACCACCCAAACCATCGAAAGATCGTAACCCTACTAATTAAGTCTGGATCTCGCTATAGAGGGTCTGTAACGTACTCTTAATAGAACTATGCTTGATGTCCCAATTACTAAACTTTGGGCATCCCTTGGATTCCTTGACGCTGCTTAGAAGTCCGAGGTCACTCTTGGAACTTCCTCCTTATGCCATCATTGTCACGAAGGCGGTAGATACTTTATGTTTGTAGTTTTCCAAAATTCATCATCAACGTGTAGATCTCCAAGTCCTTTTCGATCAGCATACCCTTAAGTCGAGTACCCCAACCGGGATCTTTCCCCAATAAGCACGAGTTCATGCTGAGCAGCCAGGATGAGTCTTCTTCAAGTGGTCGAGCTCCAAGTCCTTCTCGAGTAGCACATCCTGTAGACCTTCATTTTCAGTCCCCTCCTTATTTAACTCGCCACAAAGTCAAGCAATCTCAGCGTATGATTTCTCCATCATCTTTAGGAGATAGGTCATTGCCTCCGCTTCCACCTTGGAACAAACCCGACGCTACTTTCTAAAGGACCTTAATTTCTGGCCCGACCCAGGCCTTGGGCCTTCATCCAGCCCCTAGATTATTACTTTAGATTAATAAATTATTAAAAATAATTGGCTATTAGACATAGAAAATACTTTTTAACGTTTTGATATTCTATACTATTGACATGTTCTTTTTGCTAATTGATGCTGCTTTTTTCGGTGTGGGAGCAACAGATGCTGAATTCTTGTATTTTTGTGGAAAACTTAAATCTCAACCCTCGATCAGATCCAGATGTGAGGTTATTATTTGTCGATATTGGTGGAGGTTATGGTGGTTTCACTGACTGGCGTCCTGCCAGAAACCTTCAAAGGCAGTTTGAAACATCGGGGGTGATCCCAGCGACAGACCCCTTGACGATCAAGTCAGTAATCAGATGTAATAAATTGGATTTAGGCAAAAGATTAATTACCTGGTAAAAGAGGAGGGGTCATATTTATAGGCATGAGAATGAGAAATTAGAGGATGATGCTCTTAAGTGATTTGGAGGATTCCTTTAGTTAAAGGATTTAATCAGTTAATATCTCCCTGTTCTCAGGGATTCAGTTACCATCCTTAATCGGTTGGTCAATCTCCCATGATTGGGCTACTAGTTGTCCGAACTCGTGGGCTGAGCTGGGGTGATAGACCTGCGATCGGCCCCTGTTCAGACTATTGGCATGTAGCTGTCAAGAAATGACCATCTTGCCTTTATAGACTCTGACATTCATGTAAGAATTGTGCGACCCTGATTAGGCACAATTTTTACCTCATCATAAGCCCCTCAATCCTGTAGGTTAGTTTCAGTAGCCTTCGTGGAGTAGGTATCTCGTGGGAAAAAATCAGTTGCCCTCGACTTAGGGGTTTGCCGTCGTATCGGTTTGGGGCCTGATCGTGAGCGGTTAGGGGGTTCAGTTGCTGAGGCCCGAGGGGCGATGCATGAGCCATGGGATCTTCAGAAAGAAGTCTTTGAGTGACTGGAGTACCATGCCAAGGAGCATTGGTGCAAAATTCGCATGCTTAGAGGTGAGGCCCGTGCCAAGTGAATTTGTTTGCGAGAGAAATTCGCAAGTGACCCGGATTAGCATGCCGAGGGGCGGGGCACAAGCCAAGCAAATTTGTGAGAGAAATTTACGAGTGTTACCGAGGGGCGACATCTGAGCCAAGTGAATTTTCTTGTGAGAGAATTCGCAAGTGACCCAGAGTACCATGCTGATGGGAGAGAAACAAGTGAAGCAAATTTGTGAGATAAATTTGTGAGTGACCCGGAGTACCATGCCGAGAGGCGATCTATGAGCCAAGAGAATTTGCAAAATTTGCAAGTGACCTAGAGTACCATACCGAGGGGCGATGCCCGAGCCAAGTGAATTTGTTTGTGAGAGAAATTCGCTAGTGACCTGGAGTACCATGCCGAGGGTGATGTACAAGGCAAGAGAATTTGCATGTGAGAGAAATTCATGAGTGACCCAAAGTACCATGCTGAGGGGCGAGGCACGATTTGTGCAAATTTGGGAGAGAAACTCGTGAGTGACCCAGAGTACCATGCCGAAGGGCGATGCACGAGCTAAGAAAATTTGTGAGTGGCCGAGAGTACCACATCGAGGGGCGAGGCACGAGCCAAGCAAATTTGTGAAATTCACTAGTGAACATGAAGTACTTGTTAGGTTTCAACGTCAATGACAGATTAAATACACAGCGAAAAATTACAAAAAATATCGAAACATAGCCATGGATCCATGCGAAAACCATAAATCGTGTTTATGAGTTATACCTAAAGATTGTTTTGCTGTCTCCACAATATGTCGATCACAGCACTGCAATGTTGCGGTGCCTATATGATATCCACACAAACGGAACGAAAAAAGGCACTCCTTTAGACCACGGTGCTAGCTATAGGAAGGGGATGTTGCCCCTCACGATCTCTCTCTCTCACTTTCTGTGATGGCTAGGGTTTTTTTATGTGTCTTTTCCACAGATACATATTATATATATAGGTACGAAAACCAACCCTAAGAGAGCAATGAGGTTGTTGGGCTCACAATCTGACCTGAGTCAGATTCGTGTGTGGGCCTTTGAACTTTAGTCGGTCCATTTAATTTATTTAAATGTCCAACCAATGTTAGGAGTCCAAGTCTTACTTGGATCCCTAATTAAATTTATCTTATGAATTTGAATCTCAATTTCGATCCATTCTAAGTGTGTGACACAGCAGACTTCCATTACGTTGACAGTAATACTAAAATCATACCATAGTATTACAAACAGTGAGTTGTATCTAGCAATACATTACTACTACTTAAGTAACGGGAATGTCAGTGATTTGAACCTATTCGTGACCAATGTTACCATGCAATCTAGTCCCTTTGTCTAGATATCTTAATTGACCAAAAGGCATAGATCGTGTCACATTTGTTTAGTCCAATCTTTGGTTTCTTGATGTCCGAGTAGACTTACTGAAATAAATAATATCAATATCTCATATCGACTCATTTGAGCACAGCCATGTATTTTGCAGTCTCACTCAATCAAGGAGTACGTAGATATCACTCTTGTTATGTAAAAGGAAAAAATCCTACCTAAGTCACTCACGTCCCTCCGCATAATTTGTAGTATATCCAATAGTTGACTTTATAATCACCTTATTAAAGGCAATATTTGACGGCATTAAAACATATAACTTCTCATGTAGGGAACCGTAGTGACATCAAGTCAAAGGACTACGTACACCATGATCACTATGAGAACCGCTTATGATACTCAAGTAACGATATATGCAGTGTTCTCATGGTGGATTAGTCCAGTACATTATTACTCTAATATATACCCATGTGTAGACTTGATATCTCATATCCATGACCTGTGAGAATGGTCATCAGTCTACACACACACTAGTCTCTATGTATTATTAGTTGTCATAATTCACAATAATACTTGACTAGGGATATTTAAGAACAGTGTTCTGATTTTAGCCAATAGGATCTCATAATCAAGTCATGCACTTGATATCTCATGGCATTGAACTAGCTATTCTAAGGACTTCACTATGTTCATTTAATTCACCAAAAATTACACAATAAATGAAATGCTTAAATATGAAATAAATGTAAACTAGTAATGTTAATACACAACTGGCCTCTAGGGCATACACCAATAGTACTATGCCAAAGGGCGATGCCCGAGCCAAGTGAATTTGTTTGTGAGAGAAATTTTTGAGTGGCCCAAAGTGCCATGCCATGGGGCGAGGCACGAGCTAAGAGAATTTTCTTGTAAGAGAAATTTGCGAGTAACTTGGAGTACCATACCGAGGGGCGAGGCACGAGTCAAGCAAATTTGCTAGAGAAATCCGTGAGTGACCCGGAGTACCATGCCGAGGGGCATGGTAAGAGCCAGACGAATTTTCTTGTGAGAGAAATTTGCGAGTGACCTGGAACACCATGCCAAGCGGCGAGGCATGAGTCACACAAATTGGATGAAGTTGGGCGAGTGGTGTAGAATCATGTCCTCACGTGGCTTCGCAGTTATCGAGGAGTTGTCATGCGACTTTGTGGTTATCGAGGAGCCGTCACGTGACCATGGTCATTGAGAAGTTGTGTTCCGCTCGTCAAATTCTCCTTCCCCTTTTCAATTTTTAGGATTACTTTCTCTTACTTCAGTCAGAGCTTCTCCATTTAGAACGTCCAGGAATTCAACCGGCAGTTTTTTTGGGAAACTCTTTCATAACCCCACAACCAGGTAAAGTGTGAATCTATGTCTAGGGATCAGTATGGTGACTTAGTCTCATCCTCGGGTAGAAGTGAGTCACCCTCGCAGTTTTCACCTCAGTCATCTTCATCGGCGGCAGAGTCCAAGAAGTCATGGAAACCAGAAGGCCAAGCGGGGGAGAGTTCGTGCCCTGTCCACATTCCTTCTGAAGAGGGCTTAAGGAGGAGACAAAAAGGGAAGTTGAAGGAATTCCCTCGGACCTAGAAGGTGAGGAGTCATCCTCTGATAATGTATTGACCATTCCCCCACCTAGGGTACATTGGTCTCCAAGGAAAAAGGATCAATTCATCTATCCCCCACACATGAAGTACGAACCGCTGGATGGCTCAGCTATTTCTGAGCAGATCCATCCAAATGTACCCGCATGATTTTATCGACACAGTTCGCTTTGGAGTGCAGCAATCATCACCGGATCAACCAAAGATAGAGGCGGACACGATGGTGAATACCTTGGTGGCGATCGACCTTCCTACTAACATGATATTTTGACCTTTTCATCCAGAACCCGGGGATTCTTTCGACTAACAACCTCTCGGAGCAGTTCTTCCCCTTGGACGCATTTGTCTCGGGCCTCCGACTCCCCTTGCACCCATCTATCAAGGAGGTTCTGAATTGGGCTGGGGTCTGCCCTATGCAGTATGGGCCCAACTCTTGGAAGAAACTGGCTTGTTTCATCATGTTGTGCAAGAAGAATAGGGTTCCCCTAAAGCTCAAGTATTTTTGCATGTGCTTGGGCCTAAGCACAACTCGGGTGTACCAGGGGAGATGTTTCATCAGCCCTCGCCACAAATATCACTTTGTGCATAACCACCCACACTCAATTAACGATTGGAAGTCAAAGTACTTTATCATTTACAGACTTTTCCACTGATGGGTGTATGACATCTAAAAGGTTAAGGCTTCGAAACCGAAGGACTTCACTTTGGACGGGGAGGTGAAGTTCAAGAAGTTATTCATGGGGACAACATAGACTGGGTCAGGGTGACTGAGATGAGACTAGTAGTGTAACACCCCGCAAAAATAAAATAGCTTTTTTGTCTTATTATTTTTTTCGTACAAATTAGTACGTGCAACACAAGTGCGTTGTAATGTGTTAGTAGCAATTCTATTAATATTTATTAATATTATATTATTTATTTTATTAATATTGATGGAAGGATTTGTTAGTGGGCTATTAATATTAATTAAAATTAGTATTAATAATGAAAGAAGATTGTTTGGGCCCACAAACTAATAAAACCCCAGCCCAACACCAAGAGGCACAAACCCTAACCCTAGGGTTAGGGATTTTGTTGGCAAAATATAAAAAGAAGGGGGGAGAGAGAGCCCCTCTCTCACTTTTGGTTGCTTTTCTTTTGGAGTTGCTTTAGGATTTTGGAGGAGAATGACTTTTGGAGGCTATTGATCAAGAGTCCGACATTAGAAGAGGTGGGCGTTCTTATCTTCTCTTGATTATTATTTTCATTGTTATTTCAATGTTTGTAGCATGCTAGTTGTTGTCATGTAGAGAGCATGCCAGGACTTTTCTAAATAACTTGTTTTAATTATTGAGATGAATATATAGATGTATGTTAGACATTGTTTGTATGTTCTTGATGAGTATTGAATGATTAAAATCAACAAGAAGATCTAGTGCATTTCATTCATTCAAAATACTATATGTATACTGTTAAGATTTCATAACATGCAATAACTCATCTTTCAAGTTCTAAATTTCATGACATGGATGATTGTAGACTTGTGTATTTGATATTGATTGTTAAAAAGAAGATTTAGTGATTGTTGAATGCATTAAATATCGATTTCAAATTGTTAAATCTCAGTTTTTGAGTTATACTTGCTGTTTTAGGGTTTCCAATTGCAGAGAATTAGGATTTTGCCGGGTATGGGTTTGATAGGGGTTTCAGGTCGAGTCTCATTCAGGTGCAGAGCATTGGGTCTGGCTGGCTAGGGAGTTTGGGTTTAGCTAGAGCTCGGGTCGAATCTTAGATGCAGTAGGGGCTCGTGTTTGGGCTTGTATGGATTCGGGTTTTGATCCAAGTGGCTAGGGTTTGGAACCATGAAAGGGCTCGGGCTTTAAGCCAGATGAAGTGCTCGAGTTGGCTGTGATTGGGGTTCGGGTTTAAGTTAAGTTAGGTCAGGTTAGACTTATAGTAGGTTTGTGCTGAGGTGTGATAAGTTTAATCAACTTATAACTAGTTGCTTAGTCTAGCTCGCTTTTATTAATTGTAATAGTTGATAACTATGAGTGATTTATCAAAATAAAATGTAGTAATAATACTCATTGATATTTGGGAAGAGAAAATTGAAATTAGATAAAATGGTTAATAGAGTGTGAGACTGAGAATTGTGCAAGATTTACAAGTTGTGTAATGACTAAATGATAGACTGAAGAGATGTGATTAAATCTAGCTTATATTTGACCTAGAAATTCGGAGTCGTTAATTACTTCTAGCGTTTGGGATTACTTAGCAAGTTAGTGTTATCGTAGAAACCCTAGAGTATGACGTAGTGTCATGTCCTGGTAGTGTGGGTTTCTAGAGGTTGAGCAAGACCCAAGGTACTGGTAGGCTGTGATTCATAGAAAGCATGAATAGGCCGAGTTGGGCTAGTATTCCTAGTGTTGTTGAGTTCGGGCCGGTAGGGTGATGCTAGCTCTAGGCGGTAGTTGTTTATATTTGAATATAAGGACTAGGGTTAGCAAACGGGTCTAACAGGCAGGGTCGGGTCAAACCCGCCCGGGTTGGAATCCAACTTGGGCGGGTTCAGGTCGGGTCCTTGGGTTAACCGGGTCGGGCAGGGCCGGGTCGATAGCGCTAATGCACGACCTGCCCAACCCGTGAACCCTTTCGGGTCCAACCCGGGTCAGGTCGGGTCGGGTCGTAGGTTGGCCCGTCTAAAGTTAATTTTTTTTTACTTCAGCAAAAAATGTAATGTAATTTTAATAATAAACAAAAAATGTAATAATAATAATAAGATTGAAAGAGTGAAATTGCCAAAATTTTATATATATATTATTAATATTGTAATACCCTGATTTTTCATTTATGAAAATTATTATTTATTTATTATTTTTGTACGTATTGTGCACGTGCAATTTTGCAGTATAAAATTTTATAATTATTTTCATTTCATAAACAAATGAGTATATATATATATATATATATATATATATATATATATATATATATATATATATATATATATATATATATATATATAGGTCTCCTCCATTTGTTTTTATTAAAGCCCATTTTTCTTTAATGAACATAAGTTTCTTTTATAGCCCAATTTAATTTATTTTTGTAAACTAATTTGGCCCATTAAATAAAGGCCCATGAATTTATTTTCTCTTTTAAATACAACTTGTAATGTAGACAATTTTTTTTGATTTTTTTTTTTTAAAGAATAAAATGTACAACTTTTAAAATGGGGGACTATTGAATGCACGTGCAATGCACGTACACATGTAGTGTGCACTCCACCTTGGTCGGTTTTGAATGGGAGGGAAAGGAAAAGAGAAGTGGAGTTGTGGAAGGTAGTTTTGGGATCATGGTTGGTTACTACAACTTCCCCTTAAATCATAACCTTTGGTCCTTAACTCCTAGATTAATCCTAGCCCTTTATTTGTCCCAAATGTTAGTATAAATACCCCCCCCCCCCCCCCCCCAGCCTAGTTATTCTTGCACTCTTCATTCTCCAAACCTATAGTAAGAAAATATAATTATTAGTGGTGAGTTATTAGTAGGAAGTGAGAATAAAAGATTGAGAGTTGAGTGTTTGTGCTTTCATTCAAGGAGGCCGGCTACTAGAAAGGCTCGGGTTGCACTTGGTAAGCATCGGTTTGCAGATCAAGGAGGGGGAGGAGCACTCGTTTGGCAAGCTCGAGAAGGACTCTTTCGTTTAGGAGGTGTCGTGAATCTTTCTCTCCAAATAAGGTGGGTTGTTTTTCTATATTTCTAATTAGATACCATGTTAGGGGTGATTGAAATGATAATGCATGAAAGAAACTAATAAGAGTACACTTAATTGGAAAAAGGACTTGCCAGTTGATTAAATTGATTGCTTGATAGATTGCATGTTATCTTGTCATGAATCTTAAGTTGTATGCGAATCGTTTTGTAGTGATGGAATATATGAATTAGAATTGTTATTAATGTCAAGAACTAAGTACAAAATGCTAGTAGATGAAATTGTTGCTTTATGTGCTTAGATGGACCTTCGTGATATTGCTTAGAACGAATAAATTATAATATGCTTTTGGGCTTATGAAAGGGGGAAAAATAGGGAATTGATGTAGGAAATTTTAATACTAAGTTGTGTGAGAAATGTCAAAATGATTTATGAAAATAGTAGTACGCAATTTAAATTAATTATATGAGAAATGTGTGTTTAATTACTAAAAAAAATTATTTTAAAATACTGTAGTGTTAAATTATGTTAGAATAAACATTCTGGAGATTTACAGGAATTTTAGTGAAAGCAAAACTAAAATAAGAGCTTTTGAAACATCGAAATGTTCTAATGAACAGAGAGTTTAATTAAATGAAATTCGAGTTGTAGTTAAGACAACTTGAGCCTATAGCTCAAGTGGTCAGTGAGCCCTTTTGCACTATAGTAGCGCGGGTGTGTGTGTGTTGAGGTCGCTGGTTCGATACCTGTGTCCACCATTCTTTTATGTGCGTTTTAAAAATAAACCAGATCTCGAACAGAAAGTATAAAACTCTCTGTCTTCTCTTTATATCGCTGAGCGCAAGTGGCCAGATGGTTAGCGCGTGCGTCTGTCTTCTCTTGGGTCGTGGGTTCGATTCCTGGTGCGACCAAAATATTATTTTTGTTTAAAAAAATGATTTTTGGGTTTTTCTTGATGTGTAAAAATTTTGAAAAAAAATACTATTATTATTCTAAAATCATGTGTGACTTATGAAAATTTATTGGAAGTTATTAGAATGAAATAAAGTGTATTTTGGAAGTAAAAGTGTAATTGGAACTATAGTTTTTACACTCGTATAATTTCATAAAAATGTGTTTTTACGATGTATTTGAGATAAGTGTTAGAAAATGAAAATTGAAAGGAAGAAAGTATAAATGTGAAGTTTTATATGAATTATTCTTGTTAAAGAATAGTGTGACAATGGTGAGTTTGTGAATATTCACTTTGACTAGATATTTTGTGATATGATTTTAATGTGGAAATACATGTTAGCTATGAAATGCATGATGGATAATTGAACTCCATGTATGATTATTGACTCATGAAAAGATTGGAAAATCATGTGATTGAAAAAGAAAAATGTTCTTGAGTTTGACAACTCAGATTGTGAATTTGTGAATTGAAATTGAAAATTAGGGTGTAGCCAAAACTCACACCGGCAAGTGAAAAGTGATGGGATATGATTATTGAAATTGAAAAGACCAGGTTTGGGTCAGTGTGAAATGAAAGAAATAAGACCGGTAGTAGTGAGAGGGCTAACTCTAAGAGATTGATTTTGTTCATAATTTCATTAAATTAAGAATTAGTACATAGTGAAGAGGTGATGAAAATGAGAGAAAAACACGAGTATGAGGGCCTCGAGTCTACGATGTGGGTGTAATCCACAGTTTGTCTTCACGATGCGTCGTGACATGACGTGGGCACTACTCCAAAATTATTGGGATCTTGGCGACGCTTGTGGGGTGTTTGGTGACTGCGAGAGGATCGTGTGCCATGAAGGAGGCTGAATTGTCCATAGATAGTCTTCACGATGCGTCGTGACATGACGTGAGATTCCCCTCCAGTGTTTCTGTACATGAGCTCGTACTCATAGGACATCTAGGATACTTACCGTAGTTACAGTAGTAGATTAAGTCATGACGAGGGATTGAACCCTACAAGATGAAGAACGATTAAGAGGCTTGCCCTCGGACCTATGTAGTATGGGATGCATAGAATCCGAACAAGTGTGCATTAGTGTCATGTAATGTAAATAACTGCATCAAGGACTAAGTGCACAATCACAACACGATATCAATAGGGTATTCCTCTTAGTTTGATATGTGAACAAGTTTGTGTTTGTTAAATATGGAAAATCAATTATACTGTTTCCGGCATAGAGAGGATGGCCGTGTATAATGTTCGTTGGTTGAATAAACTGACGTACCCACAGTTTTGTATGCAGGATAATGGCATGATAAAGATTAAAGGAGAACTGATGCTTAGAGATTATTCAAATGTTGTTGTACTTGTATATAAATGTTGTAGATTGCTTCCGCTGTAAAATGTAAAGTGTAAAGATTTCTTGTAACTCTAATGTAAATTGAAAAGTTTTAAATTCCTTGTAAAAATGTACGAAAGAAGTGTAAAGATCCTGTGGAATCTCGAATTCAGTTATATTTTGGAATTCGGGGTGTTACAAATATGATTTCAACTTATACAAGTTTCACAATTTGTAATAAGAAATAAAAATTTTCTACAAATTTGTTTTATACAATAACAAATTTCTTAGATACAATTTCAATTTTCTTTAATAACATCCTAATTTTAAATAACAAACAAAGATTTTAAATTTTTTTTATACATTTACAATTGTCTTCAATTTATTGGTCTTCAATTTGTTGTTGTTGTTGGTCTTGAATTCTTCATTTTGGTTGCTATTGTTGTTGTTGTTGTTGTTGTTGTTGTTGTTGTTCTTTTGGCGAGGTGCACCCACTTGTGGACGTGTCGAACGCTTTTCCTTGAGTCCTATCTTCGGCCTTCAGCCAGTCTTCTGTGCAGACGAGCATCTCCAACGATTGGGGCTTCAAGCGATTCCTGTAATCAGTTAGAACCTTGCCACTTGTAGAAAATGCACTTTCTGAAGCAACTGTAGAGACAGGAGGAGTTAGTAGATCTTTAGCCATATATTTAAGAATACTATAAGTTGTGTTCATGGTCTTTTCACCAATGTAAAATATCTAGTGAAGAAGTAAAAGACTCAGAATCTTGTTGATTATACCAATGTAATTTATTTGGTTGATTAGTCATAGGTTTTTTTTATTGAATTTGTGTAAGTAAATAAAATCTGGCATCATCTAATTTACTCTTACCCTTACCTTTAGAAGTAGCAGAAGAAGAACTAACTAAAGAAGTTGTACTACTATATGCAAAACTTCTATCATAATAATCATACAAGTTATTTAATGTCATTCAAATTTAACTAAAAATGTTCCGCAATCAATTTCAGATTCATCTGGCCCAAGTAATGTAAAAAACATTTCAATCAAACTCTTCGTACCTTCTAATTTGATACGAGGATCTATCACAATAGCAACACAATACAACATAGGAGGAGGATTAAAATAATTCAAAAATTTTGTGTATGCAGGTTTCACAATATGACCAATAAAAGCATCATCGATCATTCTTTTGAAAGTTTGCTTCATAGTAACTATTGAAATAAAAATGCTATTAGAAGTAAATTCATAAGATTTTGAAAATTTGAAAGTTGCGGTTTTAAAAGTATCTAAAAATTTCAATAAAGATTCGGCATAAAACCAATGTTGGGGAGTCATTTCAAAATTCGGCATATTTTTTGCAATACAAAAATCATTTATACATGCTTTATATTCAGTAACAACTTATAGCAAATCAAAAGTAGAGTTCCATCAGTATTTAACATCCTTTGCAAATTTTCTAAAATGTACATTTTTAAGCCTACACCAAGCTTTCCATTCTTGAAATATGGTGCCACTTAATGCAATAAAATGTACACAATTCCTAATGTTAACTATATATGGTTCGGCTATTTTTAATGCATCTTGAACACACAAATTTAAAACATGACATGCACATCTAACATGAAAAATATTGTTAGATGGAGACTTTAATGCGGTTTTTAAAATACTAATTGATGCATTGTTGTTAGATGCATTATCAAAACTTATACACATAATTTTATCACGAATATGAAAAACATCACAAATTTCTAAAATATGGTTTGCAATTTCATTACCACTATGGGGATATGGCAACGCGGCAAGTGATATAATCCTTTTTTGAAGAATCCAATCACTGTCGATCCAATGACAGGTTATTCCCATCATTGGAATATTGTTGCAACCCGTCCAACAATCGGAGGTTAAAGAAACTCTACAAGTTAAACTCCATAAAATTGCAATCAAAGCTTCCCTCATTTCATTGTACATTTTACAACAATCCGATTTGCAAGCATTCCTAGGAATTCTCTTAAAATGGGGGTTAAAGGCGGTTTGATTAAAATTTTCTAAGTCCCTACTCTCGGGATAGGAAAATGGTAACTCTTCCTTGATTACTAATCGGGCCATTTCCCGACGAACAAGTTCGGGATCATAAGAATGGCTATCAACTACACCGGTCCTAGGGTGGATTTTTGTTGGCCGGGTAGGTCAACAAGAACTTCTTTATGCATATTTTGGATGTGTCGTCTAATTGTACCCGTGCCCTCACTCCTCTTCTATTTGTATGGCTTCGAACATGTTTTACAAACTTTTGAACCTACACCTGACACATTGTCGTCCAGAATTTAATCATAAAATTTGTGCCAATCACTACTTTCTCCTCTAGTTTTTCTACTACTAACCGGTTGTGTTGTTTCTGTTGCTTGTGTTTGTGGTTCTTCTTCTAATTCTATGTCTTCTACAAACTCATCGTGTGTACCAATGTGTTGGGTCATAGGATTAGGGTACTCTTCGGCGGGCTCATTTTGTAGGACAATTGGAGGCCTATGGGAAGTGCTGGTGGAATCTTGTCCACTTTGGCTACGACCGCTACCTCGTGATCTAGAAATGTTGATATATAGTAGTGTATGTAAAAAATTAAATACAATGTAGGCGCGATAACTTACAAAAAAATTTCTAGAAAATAAGAGGCCTGTGAGAGAGAAGATCAAAAAACCCACAAACAAATATGATACAAAAAATTATAACTACAAAAAAATAAAAATAGAAGAAGAGGGTTGTGAAATATTGATACCGTTCACCGCAGATAGTTGTATATAAAATGAGAGTGAAAATAAAAATAGAAGTAGAAGTAGAAGTCCGGAATTGAAGACTTGAAGAGAGCTTCTTTGTTTGATCACTTGGAGGAGTTGAAGACTTGAAGACGTAGTTTAATATTGAATTCGATACGATTAGAATTTGTCGTTTGATCGTTTATATGTTGCTACCTTCTTTATTCAATTGTTCACAAAAATTGAAATGAGAGTAATAATAGTAGAGAGAGTAAGAGAGTAAGGTGTGAATTTTAAGTTTGGGTTTTAGGGGTATTTATAGGGAAAAAATAAAAAAAACAAAAAAAAACCAAAAAAACAAAAATCAACGGCTAAATGAGCCGTTAATGAACTCTCAGGGAAGAGTTAGTCCCATTGGACCCGCGGGTCGAACGTTTGACCCGTACGGGTCACACGGATCGTAACCCACGGGTCGACCCGCAGGTTGGTGATCGACTCGGGTACTATAGCGCGGATTATCGGATCAGGTTGAGTGGGTTCAATTTGTTTTTTTTAAGACCCGGGTTGACCCGTTTCCATTAACAGATTCGACCCGAAGCCGAACTGGTCACTCACGGGCCAGGTTAGGCGGGCGGGTCTCGGGCGATTCGCGGGTCGACCCGGACCGTTTGCCATCCCTAATAAGGAAAAACATTAGAAAGGAGTTGTGACGAAGCGAGAGAAAAAGTGAGAAGAAGGCTCCAGGGTGATCCGCAGAGTGAGATAATTCGTAGTATTCCGGGACGAGGGATGAAATAGGCCTCAGAATAATCTTCAAAGTTGGACTGATTTCGAGTACTTCGGGATGAGAGCCGCGTTTGTAACAACCTAGAAAATTTAAATATGTTTTTTGAATTAATCAATGATTTATGATGAGTTTTTATGATTTATTAAGTATTTTTCTGAAATTTATCTTTTTGCACGTGCAAAACACGTGCAAATATTTTTTTGGGAAACAGAAAGTCAGAAATTTTATTTTGAAAATCTAATCTTTATTAGTATATAGTAATTCTAAATTTTCTGGACTTTTCTGAATAAATGAAACTACCTTGGTAAATTTTCAAAGAAAAAGGGTTTTTTGTAAAAAATTGTTTGGAGGTGAAATTGGAACAAAAAAAAAATTTATGGACTGCATTTAGGGTTGGAAAATCTGTAGAAGGCTCTAATAAATTAGATTTTATCCATATTTGTTTGATTTTAATTGATTTAATTAAATAAATATGTATTTATGCAGTTTTGGAATTATTGGGGGACTAAATTGCAAAACTGCGATAAAACTCTAGTTGTTCAGTCCCGGCCTATAATAGGCAGCTGTCGTTTCCCTATTTTGGATATATATATATATATATATATATATATATATATATATATATATATATATATATCATCTTCTTTAATAGTATCATCCTTATTATTCTTGGAGTTTTGGAGGCTTGGACCTTTGGATTTTCGCAAGGAGGAGAAGGGCTTTTCTTTCTTGTTATTACTACTCTTCAACTGATCTTCTTTGAGGTGGGTGGTACTTCTCATCTCTTGATTTATTATATGCTTGTAGAATATGATGATGATTGATCAAGTATGATACACATTAAGAGCTTGCATGATTATAAAATTTGATATAGATTTATTAGAGGATAAATCTCAATGAATAAGTAGTCAAATAACTTCTTCATGAATAAAAACTCTAATTGAAGTGTGATTATCACGTATAAATTATTTATTGATGTTAGAGATTAGTGATGCATGAAAGAACTTGTTTTAATTTACAAAAAAAATAAAAAAAATGCTTGTATGATCATGGAGTTTATAATAGTTGATGAGTATTTGTTATGATAACTTATAAACCATTGAATACACGCAAATTGATTGCTTGGTTGATTAAAAAGTTACAATTTTTATAAGAGAATTCGCTATTTTAGTTAGAATTAATTTAATGTCTTAGATTATAGAGTTTTGATGGTTGTATGATGAGGATTTTGTATATTGAATATTGTGTTTTAATATTATGACTTAGAGATTATCATAAACATACAAATGCAAATTTTTTGTTGATAAAGATATAATTTGGGATCTATAAAATTGATTGGATGATCATAGATTTAAATTGTAGATGATGGAGATTTGTAGAGATAATTAGAACTTATTGTATGCTCTAAAATTCATGTTTGATTGATTTTAAAGTTGAGATTTTCCATGTTCATTTGTTGTTTTTAATTTTTAAAAATTCATGTTTAATATTAGGGTTTGAATAATTGTTGAATGGTTGAATTGGAGTATGTTGGGTTTTGGGTTCACTGTTCATGAGGTGAATCATAACCCAAGTTGCTGTGTTAGGGTTTGGAGTTATTGGGTTTCTGGTTTCTACAAGATTTAGGGCCTGTATAGTGTTTGAGTTATACTTATTTTAGCATACAGTTAAGACAAAAGCGGCATTTGGGGAGTTGGCTAGCCCATGGCGTGTGGGCGTTGAGCGCTTGCGCTAGGTCACACGGGTTCGAACCCGGTGAAACCCAATTTGTTTTTGTTTTTTTTTTTTAGCTTTTTTCAGTTTTAGATCTTTCATTTTGTTCCTTCTGTTGAGTTTTTTTAAAAGAAAAAGAAAAGCTTCTGTTTTGTTTTTCTGTTGAGTTTTTTTTTCCTTTCTTTTGTTTTATTTTTTTTCTGTTGATTTTTTTGTTTTTTTTTTGTTTTGAGTTTTAAAGATTTTAAAATAAAAAGGAAAAAAATGTGTTGGGTGAAAAAAATTAATTTAATAAATTTCAATGTTACTGATTATTGACTCTAAGACTTCAGTTTTGAGAATTTAATTTCTAATTTTTTTTGACAAAAGGATTTCAGATTTTGGGGACGAGATCCCACACGACTAAGAATTTTTTTTCAGTTGAATTGAATGAATTTCTAGTAGAACTGATTGAACTTTATGAATGAATGGAAGGGGCAATTAAAAGTTGATTTTAAAGA
Organism: Hemerocallis citrina; assembly: GCA_017893485.1. NCBI lineage: Eukaryota > Viridiplantae > Streptophyta > Magnoliopsida > Asparagales > Asphodelaceae > Hemerocallis > Hemerocallis citrina. The sequence continues at coordinate 5,390,586 of CM030366.1, read as the reverse complement.
ATTTTCGTAAGTTGGATATGTTTCCATATGTAGAGTTTTATGGCAGTATCGGCTGATTTAAAGGAATGTGATTAATAAAGAGTATTTTGTATAATTTAAACCAAGTTGAGTTTTGATTTGAGGCTTAGGGTTATGATGTGGACCCTAGAATGATTGTGTAATGCCCCGATTTTCATTTAATGAAAATTATTTTATTTTGCACGTAGTGTGCACGTGCAATATTTTGGTAATATTAAATGTTATGATTATTTTCTTCATGATGAGTATAGATATTTATATATGTGCTCTTTAATTATTTTTAGATAAAGGCCCTTTTTCAAATAGACCGAAAGCCTTTCTTTATAAAAGCCCAAATTTAATTCAATTTATAATCTTTTTTATAATTATTATTTTGGTCCATAAACTAAAGCCCATGAGCTATTTTGTTTTTTAAATACAACTTGTAATGTAGAATACAATTTAAAGATTTTATATATATATTGTACAAATTTTTAAATGGAGACCAAGTTGCATACACGTGCACTACACGTACACGTGCAATATGCACAATGCTAGGCCAGTTGTGATCTTGGAGGGAAATGAAAATTTCAGTTGGGATCATGGTGGTGGTGGTTACTTGATCATGGGTGGTTAGTGTAACTCCTCCTTAAATCTTAGCCATTGTTCCTGACTCCTACTTCAATCTTGGCCATCCAATCTCCTATTTTTTTAGTATAAATACCCCCCCCCCCCCTTTGGCTAGTATTCTTGTGCTAATTAATTCCTCCAAATCTACAGTTCAAAATACAATTATCTAGTAGTTAGTAAGTGAGTAAAAGATTGAGAGTGTGTGGGAGAATTGTGCTTGCATCAATCAAGAGGAGAGGTTGGTTTTTTTTCATCAAGGGGAGTGCTCGGTTTTTGGTGTGCTTGAGGCTCGGGTGCGCGCTTCTAGGAGGAGGATCGTTCGTTTGCAAGGACATTCGTTTAGGAGGTTTCTAGTTGTATTTCTCTCCAACTAAGGTGGGTAAATTTTCTATATTTCTAATTAGGAAGTATGCTAGATGTGAATTGAAAGAATGATGCATGAAAAAGATTAAGAATGAGTACACATTTAATTGGAAAAATGATCTATTGATTTGTTGAATTGTTGATATGAAATTGTATGTGGTTCCATTAGTAAAGTCTAAATTTTGTGTGAATTGAATATGGCCATGGATTGCTTGCGGAAGATCTCATTATCTACATCAAGAATTATACACAAAAGTTAGTAGATTAACAATACTACTTTATGTGTTTAAATGAATCTTTGTGTTTTATTGAAATGAATGAATTAAAATATAGATTTGTATGTTTGGTAAATGATTAAAAATAGGAAATTAATATGAAGTTTGCTAATAAAGAGATTAGTGATATTAATTGTTAAGAAATGTTGAAAAAAAAGAAATGTGGTAGTGGTTAATTCGAATTAATTGTATGAAAATTATGTGTTAATTATTGAAAAAATTATTTTTATTATACTGGAGTATAAATTATGATGGGAATAGCCAATCTGGAAATTTACAGCAAATTTAGTAAAGGAAAAATTAAATGAGAGCTTGTTGAACATCGAAATGTTTTACTAAACAGAGAGAATTGATTTAATTAAACTACGGGTTGAAATATGACAACATGAGCGCATAGCTCAAGTGGTTGGGATGACCCTAGTTCTCTACAGTGGGTTTTCGGGTCTCAGGTTGCTGGTTCGAATCCCCTGGTCACCATACTTTTGTTTCTTTTTTTAAAAATATAAGAACTACAGCCGAGAGCATTAGATGCTCTCAGCGCCTTCTTCTAACGCGTACAGCGTTCGGCCTAGTGGTCGGTGCCCTTGGTTGTTTTCCCTATGGTTGCGGGTTCGATCCGTGGCTTCGGTTGGTATTTAATTTGGGGGGAAAACATTTTTTTTGGGGATTTTGATGATTTAAAAAATATGAAAAAAAATATGGTTATTATCCTAAAATTTTGTGGGACTTGTGAAAAATAATTTGAGGATTATTTGCATTAAATGAAGTATGTTTTGAAAATAAAATGTATAATTTAGAATTATAGTTATACACTTGTATGTTATGAAAGTTGCACTTTGTAAAAGGACGTGAAATAAATTGATAGGAAAGAAGTGAAATAAAGATAGAGATTATATTATGTGATGTGATGAAAATTATTCTCACTGGAGAATAGTGTGAAAAATATGAAATGTGAATATTCAATAGTGTTGTGATTTTATTGATGAAATACATAAGGAATAATTGAATTCCATGTATGGCTATGGACTTATGAATAAATTAGAGATCATGCTATTGAAAAAGAAAATTTGTTATGATTATGAAAATGAACTTATGAGCTGGAAATACTCAATTTTGGAAATTGTGAATTGGAATTGAAACAAAAGAGTAGCTAAGTCTCCCCCGGCATTTGGAAAGAAATGAAATGAAATTTGTAATGAAAGACCAAGGTTGGTCATGTTTGAATGAATGAGTAAGTCCGGTTTAGTGGAGAGGCTAACTCTAGAGCTTTGATTTTGTTCATGATTCTAATAAAAACTAAGGATTAGTACATAGTGGAGACGTGATGAAAGTGAGAGAAAAACACGAGTATGAGAACTAGAGTTTACGGTGCGGGTGTGAGCCACAGAATGCATGCTTGATGAGTCAAGACATGGCATGGGCACTACTCAGTAATGATCGGACTTTAGCCACGCTTGTCGGATGTTTGGTGACTGCAAGAGGATCGTGTGCCATGAAGGAGGCTGAATTGCCACAGAATGCATGCTTGATGAGTCAAGACATGGCATGGGATTCCCCTCCAGGTTTTCTGTACACGAGTTTGTACTCATAGATCATCTAGAATACTCACCGTAGTTACAGTAGTAGATTAGGACCTGACGAGGGATTAAATCCTACAAAGATGAAGAACGATTAAGAGGCTTGCCCTCAGACCTATGTAGTATGGGATGCATAGAATCCGAACAAGTGTGCATTTGTGTCATATAATATAAATAACTGCATTAAGGACTAAGTGCACAATCACAACACGACATCAATAGGGTAGTCCCTTTAGTTTGATATGTGACAAGTTTGTGTTTGTTAAATATGAAAAATGAGTTATACTATTTCTGGCATAGAGAGGATGGCCGTGTATAATGTTCGTCGGTTGAATAAACTGACGTACCCACAGTTTTGTATGCAGGGTAATGACATGATAAAGATTAAAGAGGAACAGATGCTTAAAGATTATTCAATGTTGTTGTATATTTATTTAAGTGTTGTAAATTTACTTCCGCTGTGCAATGTAAAGAGTAAAGTTTTATGTAAACTCTGATGTAAAGTGAAAAGTTCAAATTTCCTTGTAAAATTGTACTAAATGAAGTGGAAAGATCCTGTAGAACTCTCGAATTCAGTTGTATTTGGGATTCGGGGCGTTACAGAGTGGTATCTGAACCAGGTTTCACACTTGTACAAATTTATAAGGAACGACACCCTAGAAGTGGACATTAGAGTGTGTGTTTGAGTCTAGAAATTTAAATGTAAGTGACTTACATTTGTGTTCCTCTATGACTTATGCTTCTTCCTCTCTATTTCTAAGATGGCTGATCACTTCGACCCTGCTGGAGAAGACGACTGGCATATCATCGAGGAAGAGTACCATCCTGGATAAGCAGATTCTAAGGAAGAATACTACCCAGGGCAAGCAGATTCTGACGGAGAAGAATGGCCTGAATCCCGAGAGATCACCCCACCTCCGGATTCATCAGATGACTCTTCTGATGAAGAAGAAGAACCAGTTCCAAATGGTCTTGTGATATCTCTTCAGAGGCAGGTAGAAACACTGCGGGAGAGAGTCGGATTATTGGAGGCTCAATTGGCAAAGCGTAAGGATGACTTTGCAGTTCTCAGTCATCGGGTATGGGAACTCGAGAAGAGGAAGAATCTGACCGATGTGCTGAAGGAAGAAGTCGATGAACTACGGGGAGAACTTCGAGAAGCGAAGAGGAACCGTAGGAGTTAGACTATTGTAGCTTCTACTATTTTTATTCTGATGTCAAGAAATGTTTTTCAATTCGAATGTATAAAGTTTGGAATTCAATGAAATGCAAGTTGATTTAAAATTCATGTCTTATACTTCGAATTTAATGGATCTTTTGTATCAGAATATGGCTAGAAGATGAGCTAGAAACGGGAAAGGTCTGGATCTGGAAACAGAACTTGCGAGGGTCTATCAGACGCTCAACGCCGTGGCCATGAATCAGAACCAAGGAAGGGTACCTGCGAATCCGTTGCCCGAAGTGATCAAACTAGTGGAATTGTTCAAACGGATGAAACCACCTGTGTTCGAAGGGAAGTCAGACCCTGATGCGGCTGACAACTGGATTCGTCAAGTAGAGACGATCTTTGAAGTGCTGGAGATCCCTGAAGGCAGTGAGGTGAAGTTGGCGACTCTGCAACTGGAGAAGGACGCGGCTGTGTGGTGGAAGTCGATGAAGAGGACCATGGGAGGCATAGTTCTTGGCAGGGAGGAATTTTTGGAAGAATTCTGCAGTCACTATTTTCCTTCCGACGTCCAGGAGAAGATGGCTATGGAGTTTCTATCACTACAGCAAGGTAGCATGTCAGTTAGGGAGTACGAGACCAAGTTTACTCAGCTTTCTAGGTATGCTCCTGAACTAGTGATGGATGAAGTGAAGAAGGCTCGTAAGTTCGAGCATGGGTTGAGGCCGAGCTTGAGGTCCCGGATGACACCTCTTGGTATCAGAAGATTTGACAAGTTGGTCAAGCATGCAACAGCCACTGAAGCAGACATGGAGCAGTTTCATGTTGTTCAGAATCGGAGGAACAACTGGCAGTCTGGAAAGAGGCCCGCAAATTCTGGGAACTTCAAGGGTCAACCATCTGCACAAAGGTTCAAACCGACAGGGGCGAATGCTGTTAGTGTGGCTGGAGGACCTGGGAACAATGTTGTGAGACCTCCTGCGGTAAATTGCTTCAACTGTGGTGAGACGGGACATTACCAATCTCAATGCCCCAAGCCACGGAATGGTAATCGCAATGTACCAATGCAACAGACTGGGAAGAGACCGTACCAACCAGGGCGAGTATTTGCCTTGACGGAAGTTGATGCTGATGAGGTTGATCATGTCATCACTGGTACGAGGGCAGATGTTTAGAGGTTTATGTTATTTCTTTTTCCCGTTATTTAGTGAACTGTTACGTAACGAGTGTGTATTATTTAACAGGAGAACTTTATCTTAATGGAATGAAAGCTGTTGTGTTGTTCGATACTGGATCCTCTCATACATTTGTGTTTCCTAAATTTGCTAATGTGTTGGGAGTTGAACCGAAGATTTTTCCAGGCAAGATCTTAGCAGTAGCTACTCCATCTGGGAAAACTTTAACCACTGATAGGTACTATGCAGATTGTGAGATCGTGATTGGAGATCGAATCTTTGGGATTGATCTGATCGAGCTGACTATCTTGGGGGTCGATGTTATCATTGGCATTGATTGGATGTCGGTGTACAGTGCAAGCATCGAGTGCAAAACCAAGACGGTAATAGTGAAGGCTCCAGGTGGATCTGAAGTCATTTTCCAAGGGAAGAAGAATTGTTCTAGGCTGGTGGCAGCTATCTGCAAGGAAGAGATTCCTGTGGTTCGGGACTATCCGACTGTGTTCTTGGATGATTTTCCTGGGTTACCCCCGCATCGTGATGTAGAGTTCAGCATCACTGTTCAATCGGGAAGTGCACCCATTTCTAAGGCACCGAATAAGATGGCTCCAGTAGAACAGGATGAGGTGAAACGGCAGATTGAGGAACTGTTGGAGAAAGGCTTTATTCAACCTAGTGCGTCACCTTGGGGAGCACCAGTGCTTTTGGTAAAGAAGAAGGATGGATCGATGAGAATGTGTATCGATTACCGAGAGCTGAATAAGGTCACTGTTCAGAATAAGTATCCTATTCTCTGAATTGATGACTTGTTCGATCGTCTACAAGAAGCAGCTGTTTTCTCCAAAATAGATCTTCGATCAGGATATCACCAAGTTCGAGTGAAAGCTAAAGATGTGCACAAAACTGCATTTAGAACTCGACATGGACATTACGAATTCTTAGTTATGCCAGTTGGAGTGACGAATGCACCCGCAATCTTCATGGATTTGATGAATAGAGTTCTGAGGCCGTTCATTGATTCTTTCGTCGTGGTGTTTATCGACGATATCCTCGTGTACTCAAAGTCAGAAGAGGAGCACACCAAGCATCTGGCAGCAGTTTTGAAGAAGCTGGAAGAGCAGGAGTTGTATGCCAAGCTATCCAAGTGTGATTTCTGGAAATCTGAAGTGGCATTCCTAGGTCACATCCTCTCTAAGGAGGGAGTGGCAACTGACCCTCAGAAGATAGAGGCAGTGAGAGATTGGGCTAGGCCTACTACAGTGAAGGAAATCAGAAGTTTTTTTGGAATGACTGGATACTACAGGAGATTCATTCAAGGTTATGCTCTGATAGCCGTGCCGCTTACTGGTCTGACCAAGAAGAATGTGAACTTCAAGTGGACCGAGCAATGTGAGGCAAGCTTTCAGGAGTTGAAAGAGAAGCTGACTACTGCACCTATTTTGGCTTTGCCTAGAGCAGGTGTTGAGTATGATGTTTATAGCGATGCTTCACATCGTAGGCTTGGTTGTGTCTTAATGCAAGAGGGAAGAGTAATCGCTTATGGGTCTAGGCAACTACGACCGCATGAGAAGAATTACCCGACTCATGATCTGGAGTTGGCTGCGATTATCTTTGCCCTAAAGCAATGGAGGCACTATGTGTACGGTGAGAAATTGAACATGTACACGGACCACAAGAGTTTGAAGTACATATATCAGCAGAGGGATCTGAATTTGAGGCAGCGGAGATGGTTGGAAGTGCCTGAGGACATGCAACCTGAGATCAAGTATCATCCTGGGAAAGCTAATGTTGTTGCTGATGCACTTAGTCGCAAGAGCAGTTTATCCAGTTTGATTACAACTCAGAAGCATCTGATTGAGGAATTGGATCGAGCAGGCATTGAAGTTGTCTTGCAAGGATTGGGAGCATCTTTGGCTCAACTGAGGCTTCAGCCTACTTTGAATGCGAGGATCATTACAAGTCAGGAGGTTGATGCTGATATCTTGGAGATGAAGGAGCAAGTTGGTGCTGGCAGGTTGCCCGAATTTCAAATCAGGGATGGAGTGCTGTGGTTCGGAGATAGACTATGTGTCCCAAATCAGGCGGACCTGAAAGAGAGTATTCTTCAGGAGGCGCATGCTACTCTTTTGTCGGAACATCCTGGGAGTACTAAGATGTACAAAGACATCAAACAGCATTTCTGGTGGTCAGGTTTGAAGCGGGATATGGCTGAATTTGTGGCAAAGTGTGAGATTTGTCAGCATGTCAAAGCCGAAAGTCAGAGACCCGGAGGTCTATTACAGCCGTTACCTATTCCGGAATGGAAGTGGGATAACATCAGTATTGATTTCATTATGGGATTGCCTAAGAGTCCTAAAGGCAATGACGTGATTTGGGTTATAGTCGATCGGCTAACCAAGTCCGCTCACTTTTTGGCGATGAAACTCACTGCTTCGATGGACAAGTTAGCTGAGTTGTATGTTGGCGAGAATGTACGGCTTCATGGTGTTCCGTTAACTATTGTGTCTGATTGAGATGTGCGGTTTACTTCGCATTTCTAGAGGGGTCTTCAGACAGCTTTGGGTACCAAGACAGATTTCAGCACTGCTTTTCATCCGCAAACCGATGGGCAGACCGAGAGAGTCAACCGTATTCTTGAGGATATGCTTCGTTGTTGTATACTAGACTTTGGAGGCAGTTGGGAAAGGCATTTACCTTTGGTAGAGTTTGCCTACAACAACAGTTTCAGGCTAGCATCGGGATGGCGCCGTACGAAGCTCTATATGGCAGGAAGTGCAGAACACCTGTTTGTTGGTTTGAAGTTGGGGAGCGTCAGTTGTTTGGTCCTGAGCTTGTACAGTAAACTTCTGAAAAGATTGTTCTGATCAGGAAAAGTTTGGTAGAAGCTCAGAACAAGCAGAAAAGCTATGCAGACAACCGGAGAAGGGACCTTGAGTTTGAGGAAGGTGACTTCGTCTTTCTGAAAGTATCGCCCAGTAAAGGGGTGGTTCGATTTGGCAAAGGCTAGAAGTTAGCCCCGAGGTTTATATGCCCGCATAAGATATTGAAAAGGATCGGAAAAACAGCTTACCGGCTTGAATTACCGGAAGAGTTGTCTCAGGTGCACAATGTCTTCCATGTGTCTATGCTGAGAGATTATATTCCAGATCCGAGTCATCATTTGCCTGAAGTGCTGAAAGGTTTGCAGTTGGATCTGAATTGCATCGAGTCTCCTGTCGAGATTGTTGATCGTCGAGAGAAAGTCTTGAGGAATAAGACGATACCGATGGTCAAGGTAGTCTGGAGAAACCATTTGGTTGAAGAGGCTACTTGGGAGTCTGAGGAGAGGATGTTGAAGGATTATCCTGAGCTTTTTGCTTGATTGTATCTTTGTATCATTTTGTTTTCGTTGTGAGTGTTTATTTTCTCGCTCTTGACTGTAGTTCCGGGGACGGAACTATTCTAAGGAGGGAGTGTTGTAATGCCCCGATTTTCATTTAATGAAAATTATTTTATTTTGCACGTAGTGTGCACGTGCAATATTTTGGTAATATTAAATGTTATGATTATTTTCTTCATGATGAGTATAGATATTTATATATGTGCTCTTTAATTATTTTTATATAAAGGCCCTTTTTCAAATAGACCGAAAGCCTTTATTTTTAAAAGCCCAAATTTAATTCAATTTATTATCTTTTTTATAATTATTATTTTGGCCCATAAACTAAAGCCCATGAGCTATTTTGTTTTTTAAATACAACTTGTAATGTAGAATACAATTTAAAGATTTTTTATATATATTGTACAAATTTTTAAATGGAGACCAAGTTGCATACACGTGCACTACACGTACACGTCCAATATGCACAATGCTAGGCCGGTTGTGATCTTGGAGGGAAATGAAAATGTCAATTGGGATCATGGTGGTGGTGGTTACTTGATCATGGGTGGTTAGTGTAACTCCTCAAATCTTAGCCATTTGTTCCTAACTCCTACTTCAATCTTGGCCATCCATTCTCGTATTTTTTTAGTATAAATACCCCCCCCCCCCCTTGGCTAGTATTCTTTGGGCTATTTAATTCCTCCAAACCTAGAGTTCAAAATACAATTATCTAGTAGTTAGTAAGTGAGTAAAAGATTGGGAGTGTGTGGGAGAATTATGCTTGCATCAATCAAGAGAAGAGACCGGTTTTTTTTTCATCAAGGGGAGTGCTTGGTTTTTGGTGTGCTTGAGGCTCGGGTGCGCTCTTCTAGGAGGAGGATCGTTCGTTTGCAAGGACATTCGTTTAGGAGGTTGCTAGTTGTATTTCTCTCCAACTAAGGTGGGTAAATTTTCTATATTTCTAATTAGGAAGTATGCTAGATGTGAATTGAAAGAATGATGCATGAAAAAGATTAAGAATGAGTACACATTTAATTGGATAAATGATCTATTGATTTGTTGAAATGTTGATATGAAATTGTATGTGGTTCCATTAGTAAAGTCTAAATTTTGTGTGAATTGAATATGGCCATGGATTGCTTGCAGAAGATCTCATTATCTACGTCAAGAATTATACACAAAAGTTAGTAGATTAACAATGCTACTTTATGTGTTTAAATGAATCTTTGTGTTTTATTGAAATGAATGAATTAAAATATAGATTTGTATGTTTGGTAAATGATTAAAAACAGGAAATTAATATGAAGCTTGCTAATAAAGAGATTAGTAATATTAATTGTTAAGAAATGTCGAAAAAAAAGAAATGTGGTAGTGGTTAATTCGAATTAATTGTATGAAAATTATGTGTTAATTATTGAAAAAATTATTTTTATTATACTGGAGTATAAATTATGATGGGAATAGCCAATCTGGAAATTTACAGCAAATTTAGTAAAGGCAAAATTAAATGAGAGCTTGTTGAACATCGAAATGTTTTACTAAACGTAGAGAATTGATTTAATTAGACTACGGGTTGAAATATGACAACATGAGCGCATAGCTCAAGTGGTTGGGATGACCCTAGTTCGCTACTGTGGGTTTTCGGGTCTCAGGTTGCTGGTTCGAATCCCCGGTCACCATACTTTTGTTTCTTTTTTTAAAAATATAAGAACTACAGCCGAGAGAATTAGATGCTCTCAGCGCCTTCTTCTAATGCGTACAGCGTTCGGCCTAGTGGTCGGTGCCCTTGGTTGTTTTCCCTATGGTTGCGGGTTCGATTCGTGGCTTCGGTTGGTATTTAATTTGGGGGGAAAAACATTTTTTTTTGGGGATTTTGATGATTTAAAAAATATGAAAAAAATATGGTTATTATCCTAAAAATTTGTGGGACTTGTGAAAAATAATTTGAGGATTATTTGCATTAAATGAAGTATGTTTTGAAAATAAAATGTATAATTTAGAATTATAGTTATACACTTGTATGTTATGAAAGTTGCACTTTGCAAAAGGACGTGAAATAAATTGATAGGAAAGAAGTGAAATAAAGATAGAGATTATATTATGTGATGTGATGGAAATTATTTCTCATTGGAGAATAGTGTGAAAAATATGAAATGTGAATATTCAATAGTGTTGTGATTTTATTGATGAAATACATAAGGAATAATTGAATTTCATGTATGGCTATGGACTTATGAATAAATTAGAGATCATGCTATTGAAGAAGAAAATCTGTTATGATTATGAAAATGAACTTATGAGCTGGAAATACTCAATTTTGAAAATTGTGAATTGGAATTGAAACAAAAGAGTAGCTAAGTCTCCCCCGGCATTTGGAAAGAAATGAAATGAAATTTGTAATGAAAGACCAAGGTTGGTCATGTTTGAATGAATGAGTAAGTCCGGTTTAGTGGAGAGGCTAACTCTAGAGCTTTGATTTTGTTCATGATTCTAATAAAAACTAAGGATTAGTACATAGTGGAGACGTGATGAAAGTGAGAGAAAAACACGAGTATGAGAACTAGAGTTTACGGTGCGGGTGTGAGCCACAGAATGCATGCTTGATGAGTCAAGACATGGCGTGGGCACTACTCAGTAATGATCGGACTTTAGCCACGCTTGTGGGATGTTTGGTGACTGCAAGAGGATCGTGTGCCATGAAGGAGGCTGAATTTCCACAGAATGCATGCTTGATGAGTCAAGAAATTGCGTGGGATTCCCCTCCAGGTTTTCTGTACACGAGCTTGTACTCATAGATCATCTAGGATACTCACCGTAGTTACAGTAGTAGATTAAGACATGACGAGGGATTAAACCTTACAAAGATGAAGAACGATTAAGAGGCTTGCCCTCGGATCTATGTAGTATGGGATGCATAGATCCGAACAAGTGTGCATTAGTGTCATATAATATAAATAACTGCATTAAGGACTAAGTGCACAATCACAACACGACATCAATAGGGTAGTCCCTTTAGTTTGATATGTGACAAGTTTGTGTTTGTTAAATATGGAAAATGAGTTATACTATTTTCGGCATAGAGAGGATGGCCGTGTATAATGTTCGTCGGTTGAATAAACTGACATACCCACAGTTTTGTATGCAGGGTAATGACATGATAAAGATTAAAGAGGAACAGATGCTTAAAGATTATTCAATGTTGTTGTATATTTATTTAAGTGTTGTAAATTTACTTTCGCTGTGCAATGTAAAGAGTAAAGTTTTATGTAAACTCTGATGTAAAGTGAAAAGTTCAAATTTCCTTGTAAAATTGTACTAAATGAAGTGTAAAGATCCTGTAGAACTCTCGAATTCAGTTGTATTTGGGATTCGGGGCGTTACAGATTGTTGATGATATTTTTGAGTAATGAGACTCTAGAGGTTGAGTGGGACCCTGACATACCGGCAAATGAGATTTTCTGGAATTTGGCTGGTGGGGCTTTTGTTATTGATTCAGTAGAGTTAAGTCCGGTAGGGTACACCAACTTTAGGGGGGCTGTGATTTTATTTAATTAATAATAATAGACATAAGGACACACTAGGTTGAGAGTTCTGACGAAATTTGGGCAACGTAAGTATGAGCTCGGTTGCCGATCGCACGGGTGTATTCTGGGGCTGTACATTGTTGTGTCTCTCTAATATGTTCGTGGGTTGAGGGTCGGCAGGCCTTTTCGCGGAATGTCTAGAAATAAGACGAATGTGGTATGTTCGTGTTTTGAGGGTCGGCAGGCTTATTCACGGAATGTACGGTATGTTCGCGCGTTGAGGGTCGGCAGGCCTATTCGCGGAATGTACGGTGTATCTGCGCGTTGATGGTCGGCATGCCTATTCGCGGGGTACATGGTAGGGAGGTGATTCTCTTGAGTTAGAGCGATGCTTGCGGGGTACTGGTGTGTCTACACTTGTACAGCTTAGCGGGTTGTGTACCGGAGCTAGGGTTCATTCACGGAGTATCTAATCTTGTTTCTGTCACGTAGTAGGTTAGTTTCATAATGTGAATCGAACCCAATAAAGTGGAGAATGTTAAGGGCATGCACTGGACCTATGTAGTATGGGATGCATAGAATCCGACAAGTATGCATTAGAATCATCATAGGCATTTGTGTTTCTTGACTTGCTTTATGTATACTTGCTTTCTATTTTTCATCTCATACACTTGACACCTAGCCTAGCTTCACTTGTTGTTTTATGCATCTTTCACTGTTGTTCTATGTTCTATTTATTATTGTTTATGCATCATTTATTATCATTTTTTATAATATGCATCAAGTTTGTGATTGTGAGATCTAGAAGTATCACTATTATTATAGTTGACATCAGTTGCCTTCAGTTGACATGCCCACTCTTCAGTTTATTTCGCAAGATTTGCTAGTGAGTTGCCCAAGCAAAGTGGAAAGATGATTAAAGTTCAAGTGTTGGGTTGTGTTGTAATAAATGTATTATGTAAGAAAGAACAGTTGTAATAAAAAGTTTTAATTTTCCCTATATTTGATATTGTGTTTATAGTTTCAATTGAAGTTGATACTGAAAATTGTGCCACTTATTTCTAATTTTATTTATTGGAAATTCGGGGCGCTACAGTGTTCATGGGACGTCTGTGTGATGAGGGCTCCAGATGACTTGCAGAGCGAGATATTCTCCATAATTCCGAATGAGAGTTGAAATAGGCTCTAAGATGATTTACGGATGGAGATTGATGTCCAATATTCTGGGGCAAGAGCCAATACTCTCGAGTATTCCAACTCAGCACATGTAATGCCTTTTGTGTCTCATGGGCATCTCAGATAATATTCTCCCTATTTGGCTGTAGTAATGGAATATTTTGCTTCCCAATTAAATATAGTTTGGATCACGAAGTATCCCCCCCCTCAAGCAGGCTCGTCTATCAGTCGATTGACTGGTTGATCGCCTCCCCCTCTCGCAACAACCGGTGAACGGACATCTTATTAAGACAACATGGATTACGTGACAACAACACATGTAACACCCCATATTTAAGAATATATATATATATATATATATATATATATATATATATATATATATATATAGAATTAATTGGAGATGTGTCCTATAGATGAGTTCTATAGGGGGGTTGTATGGAATTTATTGGAATTATATAATTAATGAGATCGGGAATGTGCTTTGGCTGCGGCTGTCACGCAATGATGTGGAGACAACATTGGGGCCCCGTAGGGGGGATTGCTGGCTGTGTCCATGTGCAGTGGTGGGGCCCGGGTTTGGGGCTGATTGTGTGTAGATTAGTGCGCGCGAGTAGGCTGCGGTGTAGGATTGATTAATCCCACACCGGGGGATTCTCTAGTTAATTGTTCATATATATATAATTTCCTAGGATTGAAGGTCACCAATAAGCTATAGTACCTTTTATGAGGTAAGCCTGTGGTGGACAGTTGTTAGAAAAATTGCTGAGTGGGGTCGGGGTGTTACAGCACATGTCCCAAGCCAAACTGTGGCATCCAAGCTTCCTCCTGCTATAAATAGCACTCTATCTCGAAGAGGTGGAGGTTGTGGAGGGTGGAGGAAGTGTCGGCCCGGAGTCGAAGAAGGTGGAGGGTGAATGAGTGGAGGTGGAGGATTTGGGATGCGATTAAAGGGTTCTTGATTTTGGAGATGTCTCGCAAATTGAGCAAATTGATTGCCATGAGCGAGAGAGGATGGAGGTGCAGATGGCATAATGAATGGGGATGCGGGGGATGATCTCATCTACGATGAGGTTATCAAGAAGGAGGTCAATCAAAAACTAGGCTTTGGCATGTCAACCTCCTCCACCTTCTTCTTATTCATCTTCTTTTTGCAATAGCTGGCGACAATCAAGATTTGGGCAGATATGAAATAAATCAGGACATTCAAGTCTTCCTTCAATATGTGCTTCAAAATCCTAACCATACGAGTTTGAATATTGTAATCACTAGATTATCATCTAAATGATGCTTAAGCGATAGATAGATTTTTTGGTGAGAGAGTTTTGTAAGTTTTCAACCTCTCCCAGATTTGGTTTACTTAATCGGGAAAGTCCTATCTTTTGTGTGACTTTATTGCGGGTTGTTTCAATGTGATTGGTTGTCACCTTTCGATTACTTGCCTTGCAACAACCACCGAATTTTCTAAACATCATGGGGGTGGTGGACTTAGCTTTAAAAGATTATTTTCATGATTAAAGCTATTGATTTTAGAGTTATATATTTCATGTTGTATTCTTTCCGCTGTGTATTATGTAACGAACATTGTTGTATAATAAGAAGTTTTTAATTTTTTCGTAAAATTGTACGAAGTTGAAATAAAAGATCCTGTTGTGCTACGAATTACATGTAGGTGTGTAACATTTCTAATGCATATTGTCAGATTCTATGCATCACATTCTACATAGGTCTGGCGCAAGCCCTTATCGTTCTCCACTTTATAAGGTTCAATCCCTCGTTATGCAACCTACTACCATGACTACTAAGAGAATTAGACGTTTTACAAGTATTGGCTCTCGCCTTTGGAATACTGAAGACCAATCCCACTCCGTGGATCATTCTGTGGCCTATTTCATCCATTGTCCCGGAATACTGGGGACTGTCTCACTCCGTAGGTCATTCTGGAGCCCTTATTTCGCAAATATCCCATAAGCGTCGCTTTCGTCCCGGAATACTGGAGATCAATCACACTCTGTGGACCATTCTGTGGTCTATTTCATCCATCATCCCGGAATACTGGGGATTATCTCACTCCATAGATCATTCTGGAGTCCATAACACACGTTTGCTCTTGTTTCATCATATCATCAACTAGTGCCTGTCCTTATGCATACATATAAGTGACCTGAGCCACCTTGAACTAGCCCCACCCTACCAGACTTAAACCCACAAAACTAGGATCACTAGTCCTCCCAGGCCAAATCCCACAATCAAATAATTCACTGCCGATAATTCTAGGTCCTTCTCAACCTCTAGTGCTCACAACACAAAAATCCCCCACTAACTTCCTAGGGTCCACAACATAACCCAAATCTCAAATCAAATCCAAATTGATTCAATAATACAAAATATTCTTCCATATATGGAAAACAAATTCAACTTACGCAAATTCTTTAAACCCAACCTTTTGAATCTCACTTTCCATTCATTCGTAAAGTTCAATTAATTCAACTTTAAATTCATTCAATCTCAACTGAAACAATTCTCTTAAATATATGGGATCTCGTCCCCAAAATCTGAAATTTTATAGTTTCCAAAATCTGAAATTTACCATCTTTAAAACTGTGAATAACTATTAAAATTCCGAAGTAATTATTCTTCAAAACTGAAGCACTTCAAAACTGAAGCATATAACCCTTAAAAACTGAGAATTTCATCTCCAAAAATATAGATTTATTTCCCCTAAAACATTAACTGAATATATCAATAATTGAAACTAGATTTTCACCAAAATCTGAAAGTTACATGATTTTGTTCTTCAAAACAGTACACTCTAAAATCAATATTAAAATTTGGAAAAATTAACTTAAACCCAAAACATATCAAGGAACTCACCATAAAAATCTGGAGTCAAACAAATTAAATTAAAGGGGTTAAATTGAACAATTTCTTAAAACTATCCATTATCCAAAAATCTGAAAGTTATACCTTCTTCTCCTCAAGAACAGTCCATTCAAAAATGAATACAAAAATCTGGAAAATTGAGTTTAAATTTTCTTCATAACATAGATCATGTCACCAAATTTCTGATCCATTCGCACAAATTTTGAAACTCTAAATCGTCAATAAACTAAAACAAGATTTTTGTAAAAATCTGAAATTTAACAATTTAGAAACTCGACCAAAACTCCATCAAATCTCACATAAATAATAGATTAAATACATACATATGCACTTCTATATGTATATTAGTATCCTCAAACCCTAGCACCCCCCCACACGAAACTACTCAAAAATCGAGCCCAAATACCCAACCAGAGAGCCAAAAAAAGACAACCTGGGTTTGCATGGTGCTCGGGTTGGCACTGTGCAACCCCGGCACTGTACTGACCTAAACCCCGAGCAACCCTGGGTTGGGGTTTAACCCCGAAAACCCTAACCCTAGGTTCCCATAATTTCGACATGCATTATATGATGATTTGATTCATATTTGGTGTATAAAAATTCAAATTTTCAACCCATTATAAGTTCACATAAAAACAGCGAATAATTTATCAAAATTTTATCTTTTAATTAGTTAAACATGTTTTTAATCATACATGTAGATCTACACATCTACAATAATATATAGGTTTATTAGATCAAATTCTACAAACAAAATTTGATCTTTCATGCATAGAAGATTTCCACTATTCAAGAGTAACTTATTTTTAATCAACATGAATATTTAAATCGTATGACAACTCTAACCATCCACAGTAATACATGGGTTCAAATAAATTTCCACTAAAATATGATCTTTCAAACATCAAATATTCATCATTCAAAGGGAATCAAATTAAGAGTATCATGCCATCAAGAGTAAATTTTTATCATATTAATAGACAATTTTTATCTAAAAATCCATCTCTACAATCATCTCATCAACAAAACATCATATTATGCAAATAATCATAATCTCACAAAATCTAATTCCTAGCATGATTCTATATTGTTCATGAAAAATAGAAAAGAAACACATCAAGAGAGTTGAAAGATTACTCACCTCAAAGAAGACCAAATGAAAGATGATAATAATAATAAGAAAAGAAACTCCTCCTCCTCCTTGCGAAAATTGAGATATCCAAAGCCCCAAACTCCCAAAAACGATTAAAGAGGAAAATTTTTGTTCACAACAGTGGAGGGTGGCTGTTGCTTTAGCTATTATAGGTCTGGCTGATTTCTGGGATTTTTACGAAGATTTTACAAAAAACACATTAAGAAAAATATATTTTTACATGACTAGGTCTTCCCAAATTAATTAGTTAGGTTAAATAAAATTAATTAGAGTAAAAATATAAACCCCCTAACTCCTCCAATCTGGTTGACCCTCACTGCAGCCGAGAATTTCAATTTTCAAAAATTTGCCTCTGAGTGGCAATTTTACAAAAAACTCATTCACTTTTAAATATTTGCAAATATGCCATAAATTATTCATAAAAAGTACAGAAAATTTAGAATTATTATCTACTAATAAAGAATACATTTTTCAAACAATTTCTGACCAAGAAAAATATTTGCAATAAAGTTCCCAACAATCTCAAAATTTCATAAATATATATATACTCAATGAAATCAAATCAAATCAAATTAGAGTGATAAAATCTCTCCCCCCAATCTCTCTCTGGTCAAAATCGGCCTACCAAAATAGCCCAACCAAAACTTGAATTCGAATTTTCCTCAAAACGACATTTTGCGCAAAATTCCAATTCTTTCAATGTATTACAAAAATAGTTTCTTTATTCAGAAAAATTTCAAAATTTAGAATACTCAATTATAAATAGGAGAATTTATTTAGCAATTCAAAAGTGAAAATTTGCACTTCAAAAATATTTGCACGTGTAAAAATGTCAATTTTAAAAAAATTCAAAATAATTAAATAAATTGATTTAAGAATTATTTATTAATTCAAAATATTGTATTAAAAATCACAAGGTGTTACACAGCGATCGTTTAGACTATAGTTGTAAGAACCCGCTGAATAGTATATATCTATTTTATATTTTTAATCCATGCATGATTAAGAGTTGTACGTATTAATGAAAATTTCTCAATTTTAATTGAGTAAATATTGAAACATATTATTATTTGTTATGTTTTGAACTCAACGAAGACGCAATTGTAGAACTGGAGTTGAGATATCTTCTCAATTAAGTCATATATTAGTCTTAACTATAATATTGAATTATTATTTTGTATGGTGATTATAAGATTTCATGTGTGTTATTACAAACTGTATGTACAAATTGTATTGATATTATTTATGTGTATTTCAATTTCTATTTGATTGAAATTGTGTGTGAGATTGTTGTGGTTTAAATCATCTAATTAAACCGAATATGACTCAACTAGACCCAAACAAACACACTCTAGCTTGAACCCAAGTTGACTCAACCTAACTTAACTTGTTTCGGCATGAACAAAATTTTGTGCACATGCACTAGTTTTGGATAGCCATATGTTGGATGGAAGGGAGAGATGAGTGAAATTGTTTTGGATTTAAATGTCAAGAATTCTAGGGCTTTTAATGGGACTCAAAATACTTGAGTGTTTGAGAAACCCTAAGAGACAATACCACTCTCACACTCCATCTCCCCTCCCCTCCAATGCATGTTGGCCTCACCCTCACACTCTCTCTTTCTACATCAGGCAAAACTCCCCCCCTCTCTATTTATATCGCTCCTCAAAATTCCTAGCTCACTTTCTCATTTTCTACTACATCCAACTATCTCTCATATCCTTAAAATCACTCCTATACACTCCCCTACTTCTCTACATTCTAAAATTGGAGGCAAGAAGGAGCCAAGACGATCCAAGGAGAAGGAGAGTAGGAGCAAGAAGTGCTAGCAAGGAGGAGCAAGAACAAGGAGGTCAAACTTGGAGAGTACATTTCTTCTACAAACAAAAGGTGGTTGTTTCTAAACATTTGTCATGTTTAAATTTCTGTGGTGAAATCTTTATGTGGTCTTGACAACATGAGTGGGTCATGGAATGTGTGATTAAGTGTTAAAATTCGTAGCATGCTAGTTTTATTATTGGAAGACTAGATAAAAACATAGTAAAAAGCTAAACATAAAAGTGTGTTAGGTCTGGAAGCTATAACTCGAAATTTACTTGGAGTTTTGAGTTTGAAATTTTAAATGTCGATTATTATGCATGTTATACACCTTTCTTCCAAATTTCATAATTTTTGGAGTTTATTTACTATTTTAAATAAATACGAACTTGAACACTGATTGTGCAGAAAATTGACATATGTTTTGACTGTGATTTTCCAAAGCTCATAACTCAATAACCACTTGAGATCTATTGCTAAAATTTTAGTATGTGTTTATAATTTGTGTTAAGTGATTGAATATAAAGTTTTATAATTTTTGGACATCTTTTACTATTTTTAAAAAATCCGAAACCGTTGGGTGTTCTGAAAAGAAAAGACAGAATGAAGATGATCTATTCTGTTTTTAGTTAATTTTCAAGAAATCATAACTTGAAAAATACTTGGTATAATCATTTGAAATTTAAATTTTTTATGTTACCATGTATGAAGAACTTACGTTTCAAATTTCATGAACTTTAGAGATCATTTGACATTTTAAAAGTATTTTCATGTTAATAATGGTTAGTTGTTGTTCTGTTCTGGAAATTTTTTCATGCATGTTAAACAATGACACATTTGACCACTTAAACGACCTAATCTGAAGAAGCATGTAATTTTAAAGTTGTAGTAGACACATAGATCTTTCTATAATGTCTAAGAACTCATGATTTAGATCAGTATATGAATTATAATGAATTTTGTAAGTGATAGTAGAAACATACAGATTGTGAAAGTTCACTGTTTTGCATTATGCCTATGAGATTGAGTTTGAACTTGTAGAATTTGAGTTTTAAGTTGCTGTTGTAGGATATAAATTATGTTGTGGATGTGTAAATGAGTTAAGACTTACATTATTCAAAGTATCATGTTATAGTAGCTCATATGTGCTTGTAGACCTACAATTTAGGCATACTTGTTCAATGTTTTGAAGTGGATGTTGTGTTAAGTAATTTTGTGTTGATGTAGACCATTTTGGGATGAGATTCATGCCCAATTGGTGCTTATTCTTGCTGTTTACTTTGAGTAGAAGCATGGGGAGCATCCGATCGCGTTTCTCCAATTAAACGGGACCGGGAACGATTCCATTTTGGCATGAATGCCAATTGTATGCTTACTGTTTGGAAATATAATTTTTTTATTTTTAGAGCATTTTAGCATTCTTTTTTTTGTAGTCATGGTGGAGGGTTATCCCTAGAGAGGTGTACCCATGTTGGGCTACATTGGTTGAGTTTTAGACTATAGAATTAAGTTCTATGGTATATCTAGACGGGTAGAATAGGAACTCCTGTCGCATCGAACGCGTGGGAGGAGACGACTCGTGTGCCGACGCGCTCACCGTTCATGGAAGGATTCTATAGTTGTGTTTGCTGCTACCACTTGTCAAGGATCGTTGAGCATGAGGATAGTGGGAGCAACGTGTTTGGGTCAGGTCGGGGTTGCGATTGAACTCCAAGCATAGATGGCAATTGCGGCGATCGACGGAGTCGGTTCGTTGTTGGTTCGGGCCAAGTGTGGGCCGAGGCGGGCCAACCCTTGGGCCGAGTTTTGTGGACTAGGTCGAGTCCTATTGTGGGATGGGTTAAGTCCTAATAATGAAAATGTAATTAACTAGAAGAGAGTCTACATGTAGAACCTAACAAGTTGTTCATAATAAACAAAGTTGTTTACTTATTTAGGGCTTGCAAATACTTGATAGATCGCCTAACTAAGAGAATTGGTTAAAATGAAATAGATCTAGACATGCCCAATAATTCATACATCTAATGAGATAAAGAAAGAGAATTAGAGAATAACTAGAGTCGTGGAACTTGATAATCAGATGATCCGATAACAAGCTAGTAATCCTATAATTAACCTCATTCAAAATCTTAATCCTAGAGGGAATTAGCAGTATTACCTTGGGTTCGTGATGTTGTAGAATTAGTTCGAGTCGTTTTAAGGACAGGAACTAGTGGGTGTTATGTTTTCCTGTCAGGGGGATGCGTGGCGTCTTCACGCCTGGCCAAATCCTAGGTTCGTTTAATACAGACAGGAGACTTAGGGAGTGCCATGTGAGTAAACTCTTTGGGGCTATATTGTCTTCGGCACGAGTGCCTTTATGTCTGTAACAACCTTTGAAAAGGTTTGGAGTGGTGACGTCATCTCGACTGCATGTTCTAGTCTAGAGTAAGGACGAGTGCAGCGGAGAGTTAGGAAAACCCTAATATCCGTCAGGTCCTATGTTGATTAATGCGGGCAGAGGACTTAGAGACTGCCATGTGAGTGAAATCTTTGGGGCTCTAAAATAACGTTCTCGACGGGGAGCCCAAGTGTCCGTACATCAGCTTTTGGTGAGGTCCGGGGATGCGAAATTACCACGACCTACCATGGGTTCTAGCCGCGACGGAATAAGTCGTGCGACTGCGACCCCGGGCGCAGTGGATAAAACACGAGGAATTAGACACCACAAGCATGGCAGCGACTGGAGTAAACCGGATGACTGCAACCTCATCATCACTAGAGTATCAGAGACAGGAAAGAGCACAAGAGTAGGATGCATAGCGGGGGATTGAACTTCATCAATTGAAGAACGTCATTTGGTTGGGCAATGTGTAGTATGGGATGCATATCTCTCCAATCAAGCGTGCATTAGATTTAGGATCATGTGTGCATAGTGTGTGCATTAGATCTAGGTCATGGCATACACCGACATTTGTTTGACATCACTTTTTTTTCCATCAAATTTTGGTTGTTGAGGTTTGGAATCTCTATATTATGGCATAGCAATGATCGCTGTATTATCGCATTGCGTCAGTTGTACGTGCTTACGGTTTGGTGAGTTTGCATGACTACCTGATCGTGTAGAGCGTGGGAAAACTGAAGCCGTGGGAAGCATCTGAGTGAAAGTTTATTGTCCAATTTTATTATATATTCATGATGTACTAAATTATTGTAATTGTTGTAATCATTGGACATTGTAATAACATTTTTGATGTAATAAAAGTTTTAGTTTCCTGTGATTTTTTTTGTGTTATTGACTCATTTGAAGTAAGATTCTGGCTTGTGTCTCAAGATTCCGGTATAGAAAATTTGGGGCAATACAATAGTGGTGAACTCTACAGATCGCGTACTCGGCAACAATAATCAATAATCCATAACCATAATCAATCGAGCAATAAGGGACCCTTCTCCGAGTACTGTTTCTGACGATGTTCACAACTAAGTCGACCATTATTACCCTGGCTTGTTATTATTTTAATATGTTTAAATGTGGACATGCAATGGGTACAGAAGTATCGAAGCGATGTCAAAATGGTATGAAGGCTATGCAATGCATGGTATAATTAATCCTAATCACTAGATGCAAAATTAAACATGGTTATAGTTAATAACACAAAAACAAACATTCTGGACTGTAAGACGTTGTTGAACAAAAGAAGACTTTTCCGTTGCTACAGGAAGGTAAATCAAGTTCCGTCAGGTGCTCTAGAAACTATACTTCCTGCCGGTTCCAAAGCATATTCACACGATATATTATAATTAAAGTAGCTATGTTTATAGTTTCATTCTTACAGGTTTCATGTTCAGGAAGCATGTTAGGGTCAAATTCTTATATATAAAAGTTGACTGTAAATTCGTTTAAAAATCTTATAAAAACCATAATTTAGTTCTTAACTATGATAAGCAACAACACGCTTAACCTCAGGTCTAAATTCTTAATTTATTCTACTGTTTCAATTAATTAAACATGGTAATGTATTTTCAGATCGTATTCTAAAATCGTCAGTTGGTATGAATTCCAGGCACATAGGGCTACAATTCTCAATTAATAAGTTCTAAATAATATTATTTTTAGCTAGGTCAAAAGTCTGGTTTTTTACTGAACTAATGCTCTGGCAGCAACCTAGGGTCGTGTTCTCATAAATATAATGGGTCTGGAAAATTCATCAATTAATCTTATAAATATTTCAATGTGACTCCTAATCATGTCTAGTAACACCCATGTTAATCTCAAGTCTTCGATAGGCCTCTAGACAGAAATCTGGAATCACAAACCTGGCAGTATTAAAAATATGATAACTTGCAGTCTATAAATCATAATTTGGAACCGTCGAATGTTCTAGGAACTAGATTAAAAGGGATATGACTTTTATTTATAAAGTTTAAATTAATTCTAATAGACACTATGTCAAAAGTTCATTACAAGATGGTATAAACAGCAGGACAGCAGTAAAATGCAATCCTTCTCAACAATCATGATAGTCAATCTACATATACATATAACAAGAAATGAAATAGCGTTTACATTCAATAATTAGGATGGATTCCTACTGTTAATATGAAAAAATTACCATCACTACGGTATTAAATCAAGAATCTAGTTATAACATCACACACAGCTGAAATGCATTCAAATCATTATTTCTTCTATATAGTGTGTTTCTAGTTTCTGTTCGTGTAGTGTATGCATATGATGACGGATAACATGGCTTAGTAATGAGTCTAGGAAACGGCACGAAAAGAAAACTATTACTTGGTTTTGCCGATGAATCCGTAATAGCTTCTTTGAGAGGTATCAAGCAAAATATGATACGGTAACGAAACAAGGACTACTTATGTAGATCAAAATAGTTCTTGAACTAGAGAAACAAGTTGGTTCAAGAGGACCTGCCTTATGTGTTTCTTACGACATGAAGGAGAAGAACGATGACGGAACGAAGGCAATCGGCAAAGGAAGAAAGCCAAAGCAAACAGTAACTCGTAGCAAGGTAGCAAGGTGGCAGCATCGGGCTTCGGGATGCGGTATCCACTATGCGGGCAAGGCAGTAGAGTGCTCTGAGTAAGGGAGATGCAACAACAATGGTGAGGGGCTGCTATGACGGCTGATGAGGCAGTAGCAATGGTGAGGTCCGAAAATAGGAAGCGATGGGGTGGGTCGACGAGGCTGGGGATGAGCGGGGGCTCGGGATAACACTGTGGCGAAGGTTGCATGTGTTGGTGGCTGGTCGGCAGTAGTGGAGTGGAGCATCAGGGTGGGTGTCGTGTTGCGGGTTCGGGATGCAGTAGAAAAAGAAGGAGAAGGAAGAGAAGGGTTTAGCAACTGGGGAGAGGATTAATGAGGGTTAATCAATCTAGGGATTAGGAGATTAATATATTAGCAATTAGATCAGTGCGTTTGGGTTTAAATTTGTATGTTCTTAGGATTTGGGACTGACTTGGGCTTGGATTTAGGTAAAGAGAGAACAAAATCAAATAATACTATATTGTAATATATTAATTAGATATCCAATACACACGAAAATAAAATTGAGTGGACTAGAATTCCAGGGTTCAAAAAGAACCGGATAATGGAATGGCAACAAGTGTGTTTAAAAGAATAGCAAGATTTTATTAGACAACCAGAATTCAAGACTTGAAAAAGAAAGAACACAAATACAAGAAAACCCATACATCCGGAAACAGGGGTTACATTTCTAGTGGTTCGGCTTGAATCCACTTGGAAAAGTAATTAATGGCTACCACGAGGAAGCTTCTTTGCCCGGTTGTTGAGGGAATGGTCCGAAGGGGATTGGGCTCGACATGCAATTGATCTTGGCATGGGGCATTTACTTGATTGATGAGAATCTCTGGCAGGAGGTATAGTGGCGGACGTACTCTTGCGCATCATTGAGGAGTGTAGGCAAAAATATCATGAATTAGAATCTTGTGGGAGAGGGATCTTTCTCCCAAATGGCCGCCATCTATACCTTCATGTACTTCTTTTTGAGCATATTGGGCCTCCTCATGGGAGAGACACCACAGCGTAAGAGCGTTTATACATGACTCCTTCGATGAGTGTGTATCGCTCTGCCTTCACTCGGATTTTTCCGAACTCTTTGGGATCAGGGGCGAGGATTTCCTTGCCGAGGAAGTCATACAAAGGTTTCATCCAACCGTTCTAAAGTACTGGAGGGTGATTACCATGAGCTTGGAGGCTACCTCTTCGATGCAGGGCTTGATCAGGACCTCAATAAGCATAGTGTGGTCAAGCCTTTTGAAAGAGGAGGAGGCTAACTTGTAGATGGCATCTGCTTGCCCATTTTCTTTGCGGGGATGCGAGTGATCCTGGAACACGACTAGGAGTGTCCTGACATATGCTAGATACTTGATCATGCGGTCATCCCTGGCTTCATGAACTCTCTGGACTTTGTTTACTACCAGCTGAGAGTCGCTAAACACTTTTACCTGCTTGGTTCCAGCTTTGCGGGCTAAGAGGAGGTTGATGATTGGTGCTTCATACTCTGCTTCATTATTGGAGGCTCAAAAGTTGAGGAGAAGTAAATACTGGAGGGAGAAATCATCCGGGTCGGTCTTGAAGACTCCAGCCTCGTTTCCCCCGATGGATGAGGAGCCATCGATGTAGAAGCTCCAGAATGGAGAGTCCTCTCCTTCTTCAGGGTAGTTAGGGATGCTTCTATCTACAATGAACTCAATTAAATCTTGGGCTTTGATGGCCGCCCTTGGCCAGTATCTAGTGTCGTGATGGCTTCATTCAACATACCATTTTGTAAGTCGCCTAAATCTATCTAGCTTGTGCATTACCAGCTTGAGGGGTTGGTCAGTGCAGACTACCTCTGAGTATGCTTGCAAGTATGGGTGGAGCTTGCGTGCAGCCATGATCAGGCATATGCCATCTTCTCCATGTATAAGTAATGGAGCTTGGCATCATGGAGGACTTTGCATACATAGTAGATCGGCCTCTGGCTCTTGTTCTCTTCTCTGATCTGAAGTAGCCAGGTAGAGAGCATCTCTCCCGACTCGTTTTGGTTGGCCCATTTAATCTAATTAATTGTTCATCCAATGTTTGGAGTCCAAGTCTTACTTGGATTCCCAGTTAAATTCCCAATTTTGATCCATTCTAAATGTGTGACTATATAGGTTCCTATTACGTTTACAATAATACTAAAATCCTATTTTAGTGTTACAAACAGTGAGAAGTATCTAGCAATATATTACTACAACTCAAGTAACGGGAATGCCAGTGATTTGACTTAACCAATCTGTGATCAATGTTACCATGTAGTCTAGTCCTTTTGTCCAGATCTCTTAATTGACCACAAGGCATGGAGCGTATCAACGTTGTATAGTTCAATCTTCTGTTTCTTGATGTCCTAGTAGACTTATTAAAACAAATGAAAACAATATATCATATTGACTCATTTGAGCACGACCATGCATTTTTCAATCTCAATCAAGGGGCCTGAAGATATCGCTCCTATTATGTAAGAGGGACAAATCCTATTTATGTCACTCACATCCCTCTTCTTGATTCATAGTATGTCCAACAGCCGACTTTATAATCACCTTATCACAGGCGGCATTTGACAGTATTAGAATATATAACTTCTCATGTAGGGAACCGTAGTAACTTCAAGATAAATAACCACATACACCATGTTCACTGTGAGAATCGCTCATGACACTCGCGTAACGATCCATGCAGCATTCTCATGGTGAGTCAGTCCAGTACATTATTACTCTAATATGTACCTGTGTGAAGACTTTATGTCTCATATCCATGACTCGTGAGATATGGTCATCAGTATACGAACATGCTAGTCTTTATGTATTATTGTTGCTCTAATTCACAATAATACTTTACTAGGGACATTTAAGAATAGTGTTCAGATTTTAACCAATAGGATCTCACAATCAAGTCATGCACTTGATGTCCCCTGGTATTGAACCTACTACTCTAAGGACTTTATTATGTTCATTTAATTACAATAAACAACACAATAAATAAATGTCATGATACAATAATATAAGGCTGGCCTCTAGGCCATCCACCAACATCTTTGGGTTGAATTCGATTTCTCTTTAGCTGACCATGAACCCTAAGAATTTGCCCGAGGATACCCCAAATGCACACTTTGAGTGGTTTAGCCTCATATTGTGCTTACGCATGACGTCGAAGGCCTCTTGGAGGTCGACCACATGGTTTCTTTTGCTGAGGCTCTTTACCAGCTTGTCATCTACATGGAATTCCATGTTCTTTCCAAGCTGTTCCTTGAAGACTTTGTTGAATAGGCATTGATAAGTAGCTCTGGCGTTCTTCAGCCCAAAGTCGGTGATGAAAAATGTCTTCACAATGTCGGGAGAGAAAATCTTGATCTGGTTATATCTTGAGAATGCATCCATGAAACTCAAGAGTTTGTGACCGGATGTGGCATCGAGTCGGGCATTGATGCTTGGGATAGGAAATGGGTCCTTTGTGCACGCTTAGTTCAAGTCAGTGAATTTGATGTAGATTCTTCATTTCCATTGGCTTTCTTTACCATCACCACATTCGCCATCCAATCATGCATCTCGGAGGCTAGGAGCTTGTCAACTTCTTCCATGATGGCCAACTGTCTGTCAAAGGCGAACTTGCGGCATTTCTGCTAGATCGGCTTGGCTTCGGGATGGACACTGAGATGGTGCATGATTAATTTTTCCGAGATGTCGGGCATGTCGGCAGTGGCCCAGGCGAATCAGTGTTGGTTCCCTCTTATGCATTCAATAATCTGTTTGTCACGCCCCGCTTCCCAAAATACGAGAACTCTGGCACGCAACTAAGCATCTGAGTGAAAGTTTATTGTCCAATTTTATTATATATTCATGATGTACTAAATTATTGTAATTGTTGTAATCATTGGACATTGTAATAACATTTTTGATGTAATAAAAGTTTTAGTTTCCTGTGATTTTTTTTGTGTTGTTGACTCATTTGAAGTAAGATTCTGGCTTGTGTCTCAAGATTCCGGTATAGAAAATTTGGGGCGATACAATAGTGGTGAACTCTACAGATCGCGTACTCGGCAACAATAATCAATAATCCATAACCATAATCAATCGAGCAATAAGGGACCCTTCTCCGAGTACTGTTTCTGACGATGTTCACAACTAAGTCGACCATTATTATCCTGACTTGTTATTATTTTAATATGTTTAAATGTGGACATGCAATGGGTACAGAAGTATCGAGGCGATGTCAAAATGGTATGAAGGCTATGCAATGCATGGTATAATTAATCCTAATCACTAGATGCAAAATTAAACATGGTTATAGTTAATAACACAAAAACAAACATTCTGGACTGTAAGACGTTGTTGAACAAAAGAAGACTTTTCCGTTGCTACAGGAAGGTAAATCAAGTTCCGTCAGGTGCTCTAGAAACTATACTTCCTGCCGGTTCCAAAGCATATTCACACGATATATTATAATTAAAGTAGCTATGTTTATAGTTTCATTCTTACAGGTTTCATGTTCAGGAAGCATGTTAGGGTCAAATTCTTATATATAAAAGTTGACTGTAAATTCGTTTAAAAATCTTATAAAAACCATAATTTAGTTCTTAACTGTGATAAGCAACAACACGCTTAACCTCAGGTCTAAATTCTTAATTTATTCTACTGTTTCAATTAATTAAACATGGTAATGTATTTTCAGATCGTATTCTAAAATCGTCAGTTGGTATGAATTCCAGGCACATAGGGCTACAATTCTCAATTAATAAGTTCTAAATAATATTATTTTTAGCTAGGTCAAAAGTCTGGTTTTTTACTGAACTAATGCTCTGGCAGCAACCTAGGGTCGTGTTCTCATAAATATAATGGGTCTAGAAAATTCATCAATTAATCTTATAAATATTTCAATGTGACTCCTAATCATGTCTAGTAACACCCATGTTAATCTCAAGTCTTCGATAAGCCTCTAGATAGAAATCTGGAATCACAAACCTGGCAGTATTAAAAATATGATAACTTGCAGTCTATAAATCATAATTTGGAACCGTCGAATGTTATAGGAACTAGATTAAAAGGGATATGACTTTTATTTATAAAGTTTAAATTAATTCTAATAGACACTATGTCAAAAGTTCATTACAAGATGGTATAAACAGCAGGACAGCAGTAAAATGCAATCCTTCACAACAATCATGATAGTCAATCTACATATACATATAACAAGAAATGAAATAGCGTTTACATTCAATAATTAGGATGGATTCCTACTGTTAATATGAAAAAATTACCATCACTACGGTATTAAATCAAGAATCTAGTTATAACATCACACACAGCTGAAATGCATTCAAATCATTATTTCTTCTATATAGTGTGTTTCTAGTTTCTGTTCGTGTAGTGTATGCATATGATGACGGATAACATGGCTTAGTAATGAGTCTAGGAAACGGCACGAAAAGAAAACTATTACTTGGTTTTGCCGATGAATCCGTAATAGCTTCTTTGAGAGGTATCAAGCAAAATATGATACGGTAACGAAACAAGGACTACTTATGGAGATCAAAATAGTTCTTGAACTAGAGAAACAAGTTGGTTCAAGAGGACCTGCCTTATGTGTTTCTTACGACATGAAGGAGAAGAACGATGACGGAACGAAGGCAATCGGCAAAGGAAGAAAGCAAAAGCAAACAGTAACTCGTAGCAAGGTAGCAAGGTGGCAGCATCGGGCTTCGGGATGCGGTATCCACTATGCGGGCAAGGCAGTAGAGTGCTCTGAGTAAGGGAGATGCAACAACAATGGTGAGGGGCTGCTATGACGGCTGATGAGGCAGCAGCAATGGTGAGGTCCGAAAATAAGAAGCGATGGGGTGGGTCGACGAGGCTGGGGATGAGCGGGGGCTCAGGATAACACTGTGGCGAAGGTCGCATGTGTTGGTGGCTGGTCGGCAGTAATGGAGTGGAGCATCAGGGTGGGTGTCGTGTTGCGGGTTCGGGATGCAGTAGAAAAAGAAGGAGAAGGAAGAGAAGGGTTTAGGCAACTGGGGAGAGGATTAATGAGGGTTAATCAATCTAGGGATTAGGAGATTAATATATTAGCAATTAGATCAGTGCGTTTGGGTTTAAATTTGTATGTTCTTAGGATTTGGGACTGACTTGGGCTTGGATTTAGGTAAAGAGAGAACAAAATCAAATAATACTATTTATATATATCTTAAGCTAATAGGCCTATCCCCTCTCTCCTTTCTCCATTTTGAAATGAAGCAAGGAGAGCAAAAGCAGGAAATAACACTTACTTAGCACGTGCAGTCCACTACTTCTAATTACCAAAACAACATAAAAAAAACAAACCAAAAAACAATAAAAAACGTTCAGCTCCCAAATCCTCCCTCCCCCCCCCAAAACCCAATCCTGCTAACCCTAACGCACACCTCTATCTCACCGTACTGCAGCCCACGCCTCCCCCTAGCCGTTGTCGTCACTGTATCGCACCCCGTCCCTTGCCGCCGCCGTCGCCGTGGTCGTCACTGTCCATCTTCTCTCTCTCATTGCTTCCTTCTTCTGCAATAAAAACCTTAATTTCCCCCACGGTCGACTATAACTTCACTCCATCCTTTCCCTTCTTGCTTCTACTTGCAAAAGTTACTTATCAACCCAGTAAGTAATTTTATTCTGGCTGTTAACATTGTGAAATCTTTAATTGGGAATTTTTCATTGTCCACATTTTTAATTGGGAATTTGTCATTGTCAACATTGGGAACATTGTTAAGATTGTGAAATCTTTAATTTTGATTTTCCATTAAATTTGCACTTAATTTTAGTGTGAATTTGGACCATACAAGTCAATAAATTTTGAGACCATAGCCAACTTGAGGAATAGCATCAGCCGCTTCTTTCTTTCCATTCGTAGTTGCTGATTTTTTCCCCTGCAAATCATGTTTCATATGAAAACTTGACATTCTCAAATCTTTAAATATCACAATTAGTTTTCCTTTTTAGGAATTAAAGAATGAATTGATCAGGTGAATTAGGACTATCTTTCACCTTTCTCTAACTGTTGTATGTTTTTTTTTTTTTAGCTAACTTGAAGTTGCAACCTCTCTTATTTTTATCTATGATCCTTACAAATTACAGCTTTGAATCTTAAATCCTTTGGTATTTGTTAATGTGTGGGTCTGTTTATTATATGTATATATATGCATTACACATTAGCCACATTTAATTATTTGGCCTTAGTTGCAAATAGCCACAGACATACAGTAATGCATATACATTATATGCAAGATACCGAGATAAACTCAAGAATTAGAGATATATGTAGTTTTTTTTTGGGTCGAATTGTTGTTTTGCAAATCGTATGTTAAAATATAAGTAGCTAGAAATCGAACAGATACATTATATCCCTCAATTATACCTTATAATTAGAAAAATTGTTAACAGCCCGAATAAGTGTTTTATGTATGTAAGTATATTGTGTGTTATATGTTGCTTCATTCCATCCGAATATAGCTTCACTCCATAGCTGCTATATAATGTAAGAAATTTTATATGAACTGCTATATAATGAAAGGAAAAAAATACCTGATACATGTATTTCAAAATTATAACACACAAAAAATTCTTCGAATTTTAAATGCGTATACACCCACTCTTCTGATTAATGTATGTAATCTTATAGTTTTCATGGAAATGCTTTCTTCAGAATCTTGCTGTTAGCATAAGGTGAAAAGTCTGCATTTTACAGTTCTTGGAACAAGTTAATTATCTTCATTCTGCTTTCAACTTCTTACAAATAAATACATATTTGAATAATTTAAAAAAACATAAAACATAAAACTCTTCTGATGATATCAAGTAATTTTAGAGTGGGTTACTGTGATAAACTTCTTTTTCTTTTGTTAGTAGCAAGAGATATCAAGTTATTCTATTTGTTGTTGTCTATTCTCACATAAAGATCCGGCCTGTGTTTTGTATTCTAAATTTTTCCTACTGAAAATTTTATTTATTTGTTTATTATATTGTTATCATAGAAGATAATTCTTCTATCAGATTCTACATGCATCATATCAAGTTCGATAGAAATTTTTGCCAAAACTTGAATGAAGAAATAGTGTTATGAAAGAACTATTTTGTCATAGATGTCTTACAGAGCAGGAAATAGTTGGTGAAGTAGTATCCCAATTAATTCAGAGACTCTGAGCGTAAACAACCTGTGCAACTGGGTTAACTACTTAACAGAGGGAGTTAGAAGAAGCTTCAGCAACTCAAGAAGCACATGCAAGGAAGAAAATTAAGGGTATATATATATTTCTCTTTCCTGAATTGAGAATGAAGTCTATTTATTGCTCCTTTCTTTTTTATTCAAAACAGGTAGACTCTTCGCACTTTTGAATCTCCTATTGGTTACCTCCCCAAAGTCAGGATCAATCCAGTGATTGGTTTTCTCAGGTGAGTTTTCTGTTCTAATAACTGCTGTGTCTTTGTACAAGATAGGTTTCCAAGGGTCAGGTTGGCTCATGAGGCTTCAAACTTTTTTGTTGGCAATGTCTTCGAAGGAAAGTTGATTTACTGATGGTTGATTGTATTTGTTATAAATATGATTTCATGCACGTAAACCTTAGCACTCCGTCCTTATTGAGTGGTTAGCTTATTGCCTATATGTGTAATGTAATGTTTCATTATATTTATCTCAATATGTAATGTTTCATTATATTTTTATAGATATGCAAATTAGCCAATATTGTTATAGATATGCTCAGGACTGAAGAAGATAGATAAATTGTAGTCTACATTGTTCTAGAGATGCAGAGAACTGAAAAAGAAGCTGCTTTGATGATTAGATTTTTTATTGGGGTTTTTCGGTGTTCTATAGATGCAAATAACTGAAAAAGAAGCTATTTTGATGATTAGATTTTTTATTGGGGTTTTCGGGCATGCGTGGTGTATATATAGAGAGAGATTATATGAGTGATATATGTTTTTTTGTTAAGGTCGACTCCCCAATTTAAAATTAGGCATATTGTACATATGTTTTTGATGATTGGGTGTAAATTATTTATTTATTTATTAGAGATACATACAAGGAAAAGTAATTATATTATACTATATCTTAAGTTAATCGGCCTACAAATCTCACCCTTTTTTTTATACTTCAAAATAGAATTATATTATTTACCAACAAATCTCACCCTTTTTTTATTTTAAAATTTGTATTGTTCATGTACAAGTAATTGCACAACATTGGTTTGTTTTTTTCTATCAGGTATGTTATATATGTTCTTATCTTCTATTATACTTTCTTTTGAGTTAATCCCTATAGTTATTTATCTCAATATGTAATGTTTCATTATATTTTTCTACATGTGTTTTATTGACTTGAAATCAACTTTACTTTGATTCTGCAAAAATACTATATGACTGAGGCATGTGGTTGGGTTCATTTACAAGGTATGTGCTTTGAAATGTCAATACACTAATGTCAATATTTCAGGTTAAGAAGAAATTGAGAATTTTTATTTTAGATATTAAGAGTGTTGATTTCAGGTTATATTTAAAGAATTTTATTAATTTTTGGGATGATAATTTTATTTTTATTATGATATTTTCGATGATCGCTTTATCTAATTCTACAATTTTTCATAATTAATGATCAACTTCTTATTTTAATATGAAATCAACTTTACTTTGATTCTGCAAAAAAAAAAATGCACATGCCTCAAACCTCATTTTACGATCCAGTTTATCTAAACTTTAAATATAAAATTTACTCTACCTACTTATATTTATAGTTGACTTTTATATTTTTGTTAATTTACTCTACCCTTCTTTTCTAAACCACATGCTTATATGAAGATGATAATAAAGATTTCACGTAATTACGATAAGGATGATATTCATAAGTTTCTCTTCCAATTCTCGCACGCTTTTTTGAATTTCTATATAATTTTATGAGTCCCTCAAAACTTTTTTAGGCTGTGCAATTTGCACAGGGTAATACTAGTATTGTAATATATTAATTAGATATCCAATACACACGAAAATAAAATTGAGTGGACTAGAATTCCAGGGTTCAAAAAGAACCGGATAATGGAATGGCAACAAGTGTGTTTAAAAGAATAGCAAGATTTTATTAGACAACCAGAATTCAAGACTTGAAAAAGAAAGAACACAAATACAAGAAAACCCATACATCCGGAAACAGGGGTTACATTTCTAGTGGTTCGGCTTGAATCCACTTGGAAAAGTAATTAATGGCTACCACGAGGAAGCTTCTTTGCCCGGTTGTTGAGGGAATGATCCGAAGGGGATTGAGCTCGACATGCAATTGATCTTGGCATGGGGCATTCACTTGATTGATGAGAATCTCTGGCAGGAGGTATAGTGGCGGACGTACTCTTGCGCATCATTGAGGAGTGTAGGCAAAAATATCATGAATTAGAATCTTGTGGGAGAGGGATCTTTCTCCCAAATGGCCGCCATCTATACCTTCATGTACTTCTTTTTGAGCATATTGGGCCTCCTCATGGGAGAGACACCACAGCGTAAGAGCATTTATACATGACTCCTTCGATGAGTGTGTATCGCTCTGCCTTCACTCGGATTTTTCTGAACTCTTTGGGATCAGGGGGGAGGATTTCCTTGCCGAGGAAGTCATACAAAGGTTTCATCCAACCGTTCTAAAGTACTGGAGGGTGATTACCATGAGCTTGGAGGCTACCTCTTCGATGCAGGGCTTGATCAGGACCTCAATAAGCATAGTGTGGTCAAGCCTTTTGAAAGAGGAGGAGGCTAACTTGTAGATGGCATCTGCTTGCCCATTTTATTTGCGGGGATGCGAGTGATCCTGGAACACGACTAGGAGTGTCCTGACATATGCTAGATACTTGATCATGCGGTCATCCCTGGCTTCATGAACTCTCCGGACTTTGTTTACTACCAGCTGAGAGTCGCTAAACACTTTTACCTGCTTGGTTCCAGCTTTGCGGGCTAAGAGGAGGTTGATGATTGGTGCTTCATACTCTGCTTCATTATTGGAGGCTCAAAAGTTGAGGAGAAGTAAATACTGGAGGGTGAAATCATCCGGGCCGGTCTTGAAGACTCCAGCCTCGTTTCCCCCGATGGATGAGGAGCCATCGATGTAGAAGCTCCAGAATGGAGAGTCCTCTCCTTCTTCAGGGTAGTTAGGGATGCTTCTATCTACAATGAACTCAATTAAATCTTGGGCTTTGATGGCCGCCCTCGGCCAGTATCTAGTGTCGTGATGGCTTCATTCAACAGACCATTTTGTAAGTCGCCTAAATCTATCTAGCTTGTGCATTACCAGCTTGAGGGGTTGGTCAGTGCAGACTACCTCTGAGTATGCTTGCAAGTAGGGGTGGAGCTTGCGTGCAGCCATGATCAGGCATATGCCATCTTCTCCATGTATAAGTAATGGAGCTTGGCATCATGGAGGACTTTGCATACATAGTAGATCGGCCTCTGGCTCTTGTTCTCTTCTCTGATCTGAAGTAGCCAGGTAGAGGTAGAGCATCTCTCCCGACTCGTTTTGGTTGGCCCATTTAATCTAATTAATTGTTCATCCAATGTTTGGAGTCCAAGTCTTACTTGGATTCCCAGTTAAATTCCCAATTTTGATCCATTCTAAATGTGTGACTCTATAGGTTCCTATTACGTTTACAATAATACTAAAATCCTATTTTAGTGTTACAAACAGTGAGAAGTATCTAGCAATATATTACTACAACTCAAGTAACGGGAATGCCAGTGATTTGACTTAACCAATCTGTGATCAATGTTACCATGTAGTCTAGTCCTTTTGTCCAGATCTCTTAATTGACCACAAGGCATGGAGCGTATCAACGTGGTATAGTTCAATCTTCTGTTTCTTGATGTCCTAGTAGACTTATTAAAACAAATGAAAACAATATATCATATTGACTCATTTGAGCACGACCATGCATTTTTCAATCTCAATCAAGGGGCCTGAAGATATCGCTCCTATTATGTAAGAGGGACAAATTCTATTTATGTCACTCACATCCCTCTGCTTGATTCATAGTATGTCCAACAGCCGACTTTATAATCACCTTATCACAGGCGGCATTTGACAGTATTAGAACATATAACTTCTCATGTAGGGAACTGTAGTAACTTCAAGATAAATAACCACATACACCATGTTCACTGTGAGAATCGCTCATGACACTCGTGTAACGATCCATGCAGCATTCTCATGGTGAGTCAGTCCAGTACATTATTACTCTAATATGTACCTGTGTGAAGACTTTATGTCTCATATCCATGACTCGTGAGATATGGTCATCAGTATACGAACATGCTAGTCTTTATGTATTATTGTTGCTCTAATTCACAATAATACTTTACTAAGGACATTTAAGAATAGTGTTCAGATTTTAACCAATAGGATCTCACAATCAAGTCATGCACTTGATGTCCCCTGGTATTGAACCTACTACTCTAAGGACTTTATTATGTTCATTTAATCACAATAAACAACACAATAAATAAATGTCATGATACAATAATATAAGGCTGGCCTCTAGGCCATCCACCAACATCTTTGGGTTGAATTCGATTTCTCTTTAGCTGACCATGAACCCTAAGAATTTGCTCGAGGACACCCCAAATGCACACTTTGAGTGGTTTAGCCTCATATTGTGCTTACGCATGACGTCGAAGGCCTCTTGGAGGTCGACCACATGGTTTCTTTTGCTGAGGCTCTTTACCAGCTTGTCATCTACATGGAATTCCAGTTCTTTCCAAGCTGTTCCTTGAAGACTTTGTTGAATAGGCATTGATAAGTAGCTCTGGCGTTCTTCAGCCCAAAGTCGGTGATGAAAAATGTCTTCACAATGTCGGGAGAGAAAATCTTGATCTGGTTATATCTTGAGAATGCATCCATGAAACTCAAGAGTTTGTGACCGGATGTGGCATCGAGTCGGGCATTGATGCTTGGGATAGGAAATGGGTCCTTTGTGCACGCTTAGTTCAAGTCAGTGAATTTGATGTAGATTCTTCATTTCCATTGGCTTTCTTTACCATCACCACATTCGCCATCCAATCATGCATCTCGGAGGCTAGGAGCTTGTCAACTTCTTCCATGATGGCCAACTGTCTGTCAGAGGCGAACTTGCGGCATTGCTGCTGGATCGGCTTGGCTTCGGGATGGACACTGAGATGGTGCATGATTAATTTTTCCGAGATGTCGGGCATGTCGGCAGCGGCCCAGGCGAATCAGTGTTGGTTCCCTCTTATGCATTCAATAATTTGTTTGTCATGCCCCGCTTCCCAAAATACGAGAACTCTGGCACGCAACTAAGGCCCAGAAAACGACATAATATGTCATTCATAAACTTAACAATTAACTCAACAATACAAATAATAATCACAACCACGCATGCAAAATACAATCACATAAACCATGAATAAACTTCAAATATAACAATCGAAGAAATTCACAAATTAATATCCAACATCTGGAAAAATAAACTTCGGGTCAAAACGCCAGGAATACAATGTGCAAAATGAACAGCAAACAATGGAAGTTTGAAACAAGAAACTAAAATCATGCTAAAGAAAAGAATCCAGCTTCATCATTTAGAATATATGTTCACCAAGCCCTTCAGCTAATTCGTCTCTTGCACATGTGAATTCAACATCTAGAGTGGTGGAGAAATGTCTGTTAGAGCAAGCATCGGACAACAAGTAGCAACAAGCAGGGAACAAGAAAAATAGGCATGATAAGGAACAAGCAACGTGAACAAGAAATCGTGTAATCTAGCATGGAACAAGTAACATGTGTAGCATGTAACGAGTAACAAGTGTAGCATGTAACTTGTAACAAGAAGCATTTAAACAAGTAACAGGGTTCAAATAACTTGCAACAGGTATCATGTAACTTATGAACAGGGACATTGCACATGCTTAGTGTAAATCTTATGTCTAGCATTCTTTTATAAGTCCTAACTAATGCACGCAATCCTGCGCCCCATATCATAGGTCGGGTGCATACAAACACGTTAACGTTTAGGCTCTAATAGTGAATTTTATAGGGTCATGTACTCGGGTCTTCTAGTGATACTAACAAGAATCATAACGTGTAACCAAGCATAATGTCATATAATCAAGAATCGTGTCATGTCATGTAATCGTGTAATGGATACTAGAGGTGGCCCCCGTCGGCTCTAGACGTGGCACTTAGTTCCATATAACTTGTAATCGAGTAACATGTAAACAAGAGTCATGTCATGTAATTATGGATCACTATTACGAGAAACACGGGCCTCCTTCTGAGTACACTCTCCTATATTATTCATTACTAGATTCTTTCCCTTATTACCCCGGCTTGTTATTCTTTTCATAATAATTAAACATGAACATGCATCAATGAGGATGAGTATCAAGATAGAATCAAGAGGATATTAGGAGACATGTAATGCAGGATGTAGGATACACCTTATAAAATGCGAGAATCAATATTTATACTTGTATGCATGAAAACACGAATTCTGGGCAGCAGGACATTGCTGTACTAAAATAGTTTTTCCCGCTACTACAGGCAAGCAAATCAAGATCCGTTAGGAGTTCTAGAAACTAGACACCCTGCCGGTTCCAACGTATATACACACGACATATCATAAATACATAAACTATGTGTAAATTTATAATCTTTACTGATTTCATGTTCAGGCAGCATGGTTGTAGTTAAATTCTTACATATGAAAGTTGATCATAACTCCCTTAAAATATTCTAAAAAATCATAATCAAATTCCTAATAGTGATCAACGACAACAAAACAAATCACATGTCTTAGATATTAGTTTAATTTGCTGTTTCTACTAATTAAACATGATAATGCGATTTTCATCCTGTAATCTGGAATGCCGACTTTATAGCACAAAAATCTGAATATCTTGCAATCTGTAAATCGAATTACAAAACTATTAGATGATTTGAATTCCAGACATAGTGAGCTACAATTCTCATTCAATAAGTTTTAATCAATGACAAATAAAATCAGGTAAAAATGTGTTTCTTTACTGAAGTAGCATGTAGGCAGCAATCTAGAATCATATTTGCTTAAATATATTAAGTCATAAAAATTATCTAATAATTCTAAACAAAATTAGGGTTACTCCTAATCATGTCTAGTCATATCTAGATTAGTATCATGTCTAAATTTTACCATTAACATTTATTTTAATCAATAATTCATGCTAATGTTCTTGTAGATGTTGATTTGGAAATCTGTGACCCAACAATATAAAAAGTATGATATCTTACAAGCTATAAACCTGATTCTAGATCCGTTAAAAGTCTTCGAAAGTAGATCCATGGGGCTACAGAAGCTGTTCACAAGGTTTTATCAAATTCATATAGCAAGTGATTCAAAACTTCAATGCAATATCAAATAGGCAGCAGATCAGCAGGCAAATTGATGTTAATTGTCAACTATTTAAATATACAAGTATACAATTCTATGGCAATTAATTTTGTAACCCATGTTTTCCATTTTGTGTATTTTTGGGTGTATTTTTCTTTTTGGTATATTTATCTCTTTGTATCTCTTTTTGGACTGTATATTGGATTTTATTTTCAATATATTCATTTTATTATTTTGTCATCCATTTATTTGATTTTCTTGATCCAATTGTCTCATTGTTCATCTTCGTTGGATCGATCTATTAAATTTTTTTTTTTGATCTCCTTGATTCAATTGTTCGTGCCTATTTTATTTTTTCATTTTCTGTGTCGTCTCATTTTTGTATCACCCTATTTTTCCTTGTGGATTTGTCCTATTTCCTGAATCCATTGTTTAAACCTAGTAATACCCAAATCCCTATCCATTATTATACCCAAACCCATTAACTGATTCACCTAATACCCATTTACCAAAAATTACCCATACCCTGTTCATTAACCCAACTATAAAAAAATCTTATATACTAAATCCCCTACACCCCAACCCGTTAAGACTAGACCCGATACCCTATTACCCCCCCTATGCTGCCGTCATCAATCCTAACCCTAACTCCTGCTATACCTATTTAAACCCATTGTTTTCTTTTTACCCATGCACCATCCGCCGCTACTCTCATCCCCTCGTATTTCCCTCACCCTCTGCTTCCCGAGCCCCTACCTTCCCTCTCGCAATCCAGTGCTCCTTCGTCCCGGTGTCATCTCGCTGCAGTCGGGACAGCAGCACAGCAATGTGCGATGTGTCCTCTCGCAACAGTCTGCCACAGCGACAGTGCTGCTACCCCGTGTCTCTGCTGCCATCTCGCCGTCGTGCTCGCTGTCCATCCCCTCCCCTCTCGCGGTGATCATCTTCTGCCGTTGCCTTGGTCTTTTAGTTGTGTTCATGGGTTTTGTTCATCGTTGAGTTCGTGGTTCCCGTTCGTTGTTCGTGTGTTCGGTTGGAGTTCGTGGTTCCCATTCGTTGTTCGTGTGTTCGGTTGGAGTTCGTTGTGTTCGGTTGGAGTTCGTTCCCATTATTCTTCTTCATTGTCATTTTCGTCGTCGGTTAAGATAAGTAATTTGTATTCTTTTCTTTGTGTAATACAAGTACAAAATACCTCCTGTAGTGTAGTTGTGTTCTAGAGACAATTTGTGTGTGAAACCCCTTGTTGATATTGTCTCGATTGTGTTGATCGACCATAGTTGCCTCACGACATACATGACATGAATTAACCTAGGGTTCACCACTTTTGATGTATATGTTCATGCTATTTTGAGATTAATGTGCTTGATGTGTTATTCGTGATATACTTGTCGAATACTTGTAAAATACCTTATACCGTGTGGTTTGGACATCTAGTACACTATATTTCATGTTTGGGTTGATTTGGATGAGTTTTATATGAACTAGACGATTTTATGGTTCAAAGGATAATTCTGATATTTCTGTTACTTTACTCTTGATAATTATGTTAGATCCTATTAAGGTCAGTATTTGAAAATATTTTGTGAACATGAACTGCAGAAAATTCTGTCTATTTTCTAACACTTTGGACAGATCTCTGTTTCTATTTACGAGTTGTGAGTTATGTCTATTTTATTACTGAGGTGCAGAAAAATTTTCAGATTGTGATTTCTATGAATTCTGAGCAGTAATCTATTTTTATCAAGCTGTAAAAAAGTATTATTTTGATCCAATATTTTACATAGTATAACTAGACCTGATTGGGATTAACACTGAACTTTTGTGAATTTATTTGGTGAGTTTTACAAGCCGTTTTATGTTTCCAAAAAATTACTATACTAGCAGATTTTTCATACTGTTCAGCAAAGAACTTGATTTTTGACCTAATTATACTTGTTGTTTGTAAACTATTTCTGAATATGAAAGTTAGCCTAATGTGTCTATTTTATCACCCTTTTGACGGATTTGGATTTGGATTTATGGTTTGTGAGATATTTCTATTTTCGTACTGCAGTGTTTGTGATTTCAGATTTACAAAACTACTCCATCTTGATGTTTTCTGATTTTACTTGACTACTCTATTTTTGTTGAAAAATTATGAAACTTGATTTTCTGCTACTATACATATAGCGGAATACCCTAGATTTTTCGTGGATTTAATTAATGAGTTTTTATACTGTTTTCCTGACTTTGAATACAAACTTCTGATTTATGGCTGAACGCATTTTCTGAATATAAATCTGTTTTGAGACTTGTTTTTGTGAAATACTATATGACTTACATATGTTCGATGGATTTTTTTGGGAGTCTATTTTCCAGATTCTTTGACGGATTCAAATTTTTATTTTTTTAGCAACGGGAATCCCAGTTTTAGTGCAGCACTGTCTTGCTGTCCTGAACTAGAATTTTCGTTGTATTATCCTGTTATGAGTTATCTTTCACCTGTACATGTTTGTCTTTCAACCTGAACCTATTACATGATCATGCCATGTTATTCTTGTCCTGTTTTTTGTGACACATACATGTCTGTTTGCTAATAATAACAAAATAACCAAGCTGGGGTTAAGGGAAATATCTAGTAGTGGAAAATATAGAAATGTGTACTGAGAAGAGGACCTGTGTCCTACCTGTTACGGGTTCATGACTACATGATTCAAGATCCTGTTAACTGATTACCTGACTGCATACTTTCCTATAGGAAGTTGTACTCGGGAGAGAACCACTAGGTTATGCCTGTTCCTGTACCTGACTTGTAACCCCTGTTTTTCGTTTTTCGTATTTTTGATGTATTTTTCTTCTTCTTGAGTATTTTTACTGTCTTGTATTTTTCTTGAACCGTATATTGGAGTTGTTTCAATATATGTTCATTTTTGTTTCATTTTGAGCTCTTTGTGTTGATTTTTTCATCTTTTGTTTCGTTCTTCATCAATTGTTGTTCTTTTCTCTTTATTGGATTGTTGTTCTCTTTATTTTGCTCTTGGGTGTTCATGGTATTTTGGTTGTTTACTCTATCTCTAATCCTATTTGTTTGATCCCTAATTGATTTCCAAAGCCAAATTAACCACAATCCTATTTTGAGTCCTATACAAATTTATCCTAATCAAATCCTAATTAAACCAATCCTATTTCTACTCCTAAACTACTTGCAACCCAACAACCCAAATACCCACATACCCAAACCCTAAACTAAAATTTTATATATATATACAACTATCTTTCTCCATAAACCCTAACCGTAACTCTCTCATCCCGGCCTCCCTTTCTCTTTTTCCTGTGTGCGCTGACACACCCCAGCCCGACCTGCATCACCCCGACATCCTCCATCCCGAACAGTCCAACCCCCAACCCTCCTTTGCCGATGCCTTAACCGATCACCCAACACCAGAGCACTCCACCATCTCATCTCTCTCTCCCCGTCCTCCGCCGTCCGACGTGCAGCAGTGACGTAGGAGCAGTGACAGCCAGCAAGCCAGCCGCTGCCACTCTCGATGTTCCGACGCTCTCCTGTTCTCTCTTGCTTTATGGGTTGCATGTGCGTGAGTTTGC
This sequence comes from Hemerocallis citrina, assembly GCA_017893485.1. Classification (NCBI taxonomy): domain Eukaryota; kingdom Viridiplantae; phylum Streptophyta; class Magnoliopsida; order Asparagales; family Asphodelaceae; genus Hemerocallis; species Hemerocallis citrina. The sequence goes on along the minus strand of CM030366.1, from coordinate 5,347,493 downwards.
ACGTGTGGATCGTTGTTTGGTTCGTGATTCTTGTTCGTGGGTTTGTTCATTGTAGGGATCCTTTCCCATTATTCTTGGTGTTCTTCGTTTTCGTCTTCGGTTAAGGTAAGTAACTTGTACTCAAATTTTTTTGTATGATACAAGTAAAAAAATACCGCTTATAGTGTAGTTGGGTTCTAGAGACAACTCATGTGTGTATTATCTTTGATGGATTTTGTCTCTATTGTGTTATTTGACCATAGTTGCCTCACGACATAAAAATTGACATGAAAACAACTAGGTTTGACCGTTCTTGATCTATTCATATATATGAGATAATTAGATGCAATTATGTGTTTGATGAGATCAATGTGATATGATGGTTGTGAATATGTTATATACTCTATTTCATGATGTTTGGACACTTAGTATACTCTATACCATGTTTGATTGTGATTGGAACGAGTTTCGTGTGGTTTATGTTGGTTTTGTTTTCAAGAGACAATCTGTATTTGTCGATGATCAGTTTTTATTTGTATTTTAGACCCTATTAAGGTCAGAATTTTTAATTTTTGTATTAGAAATAGATTATAGATAAATCTGTCTTCTTTCCAAAATCTCTAACCTTGATCGATTTCGTTTTCGTATGAGTGAGTTATGGCTATTTTACTACAGAGGTGTATTCTATTTTCAGATTTCGTTTCTTGATGATTTTGATGATTAAACTATTTTGATACTAGTCCTAAATATATTATTTTGATCTTAATCTTTGCACAGTATTTCTATACTTATCTAGGGATTACACAGAATTTTGGTGAATTTTATTGATGAGTTTTATACGCCATTTCATGCTTGTTTATGAAAGCTATGCTTGCTGTATTTTGCTCGCTATTCTGTAAAGATTTGTATTTCCACCCTATTCCTTTTACTGTATGAAAAATATTTGTGAAATATGAAAATTATCTTATTTTGTCTATTTTGATCTCCCTTTGGCGGATTTGGATTTCGTTTTACGGTTTGCAATATATTACAGTTTTCGTACAACAGTGTTGGGAATTTCAAATTTGCCAAACTATCGTTTCTTGATGTTTTCTGATTTTTATTGACTGAACTAATCTTACTGCAATATTATGAAACATTGCATTTTGATACTAGACATATAGGGGATTACCCCGGACTTTTCCTGAATTTATTTGAGGAGTTTTAATGCTGTTTTCCTATCATTAAATCCGATTTACTAATTTCTGGCTGAACGTGTTTTCTGGATTCAAATCAGTTTCGAGTTATGATTTTGTGAAATACTTGATGTTGAATTTTTGCAAGTGTACAAAATCGCACAATTAATATAGATAGGTGAGTAGAGTGTCGAACCCACATGGACTAGATATTTTACTGAGTATCGATATCGCTAGATTAATCACTATTTGGAAGATCGAATTTAATAAATAATAAAACAACTAAATTACTTTAATCTAATTAAATCTAACTAAATTGGTGAAGAGGGAGAGGGCTGTGAAACTATGAAGCTCTTGTACGTTGTTTAATGGTAAAATTAGTTCTAGGGCTCTTGGTTCACCTCGTTTATCACACACACAAATTATAATTCCTTATAAATAAAAAAATTATCTTTCCCAAATTGTCGACCAAAATCCTAAAGATATTAACCACTCTATCAACGTAGTCTAAAAATTATTATCAACTAATTCTTCGCCTATCCATCAAATTATTAATTGAGAAATTGGATTTCTTAACGGTCACGTCCTCCAATATATAGTGTTAATTTTTATTAATCACAAATAACCTGTTCAGTCTCTTTATGATTTGAAAAATCATACAAATGTCTATCCACCCTGTTGTACGCATAAATAATAAAAATTAAAACACAACTAGGAAAAATAGGGTAATAATAAGGATTTAAAATTTGTGTTCTACAAAACTTGGCTACACCTTAGTCTCTAGAACAATAAATTCAGTTCATATTTGTTTGGGATTGCATCAAAAAATATAGAGAAGAAAAGATACAAAAGAATACAAAATTTAATTCAAACCTTTTTTCTGTCTCAAAAGTCGGAGCCAAAAGTGTTACTGTCATGCGCCGTCACATCAACGCATCAGTCTGTCACACTGCCATTGTCGGGCCACGTGTCCCAAAACCAGAGGCGCCACGTCAGCTGCACCTTGATCCCAGCGCGCCAGGTCAGCGAAGTCTGTCACCTTGGGATTCCGCGCCTGCTGCTTCTCTGTCGTTTTGTCCAGGCCAGAATTCAAAGAAGAAGGAGAAAGAGCAGCCACTGGTGTTGTCGCCGTCAATGCACAGGAGCCAGGTCCACTCGGGATGGGGAGCCTGTCAATGCACGCCACGTCACCGTCTGGTCCACACTACCGTGGCTGATCTCTCTTATCTCTTTTTTTTTTAATTTTTTTATTTTATTGATTTATATTCGAAGTCAGCCGTCACCTCTTACTTTGTACTCTCTCCTTTGGTTTGTATTTATAGAGAACGGGGAGGAGTTTAGGGTTTGCACTTTTTGCATAAAAGTCCTTCTTCCTTTGTTTATTTTCTTCCTTATTTGATCTGAAATTTATTTCTTTCTCTTTTCCCCTTTATTTCCTTTTCTGCCAACCACGTGCTTCTGCGTACACAAAATAATACCAGAAATTAGGATTTTTAAATAAAATAAAATTAATTAGTTTAAAATGAATTAAACTAACTATAAATCATATTAGCGTATAAAAGTCCTTTTAAAAATTATTTGTCGCACTTTTTACTCAACAAAACAATAAAAATTGATAAATCCATTATTTTACTTTGTTTGTTGATTTTTTCCACAAATCTTTACTTTTTGCATCAAAAATATTATTTCTTCAAAAATAATTAATTAAATGAAATCCTATAGAAATAAGATGAATTATAGACAATATCAACGAAAACAAACCATTTTAATAGGTAAATGAGTACAAATATTTGTATGTAAATTAGACACATCAAATACCCCCAAACTTAAGATTTTGCTTGTCCTCGAGCAAAAAGTAGAATCATGAACAAGGGAATAATAATAGTAGACTCAACCCATCACACTAAGAGATCTCATCATGTAAGCATCAAAATTTCAATTAAAAATTATAAACGATTGCAAATAAAGTAAAACTAAGCATACACACTTTCTCCAGTGCAATTATTTATTCATTATTCCAAACCCAATCATATTTGTCATGCAATTAATGTAATTATATTATGCAACAACTCAATCTGTGATTATCCCTTCTCTCTACTACAAACCGAGTAGCAAACTAGAGTTTTTTTGTTTTTTTTTTCCGTCTCTTCTCTAAGTTGTCACTTGCCTTTTGACGTGAATGCAAAATATTTGTGATGAATTCACCCGGTTACTGAACAAGTCACAAACTTAAAGTGCTTTGCATACTCATATTTCAAGTTGCTGTTTTACGTAAGTGTAAACATTTGTGATGAATACCCCTAGTTACTAAGCAACTCAAAACATTGGAGTAGATTGACTTTATTCATATATATATATTTTTTCATTATTACTCTATTTACTTAAACTCTGTTTAGGACTAGATCGAAGGGGATAATCACAAGAAAAAGCATCACATTTGTCTTTAATGTATAATAGCATGACCCACACAATTTTGTAAGGAATTTTGAAACTTAATAATTCTAAAGTAAATAAGTATGCTTACTCTTGCTTTATAAGCAATTGTCTATCCCAAAAAAAATTATTTCAATGCTCATCTCAATGAAGAACTCAAAAGTGTAATAGTGAGCTTAATTGAAATCCTTCTAAAATTTTGTTTTCTTTTCTAAAAATAAATAATAAATTTATAAACCTTCCCCCCAAACTTGAATATCACATTGTCCTCAATGGGAAAGAAAAAGAAAAACAAAAAGAATGCAAAAAGTTTAGAATTTCTCCCCTGATTCGTCTTTAAATTTCTGCACGCGCAGCGTTCAGTATTTTGGCGATATCTGGAGCTGTAGATGTCCAAATGGGCTGAATTTTTTTTTTGCTGGAAAGCTAAGAAGATAGGCTACAACTTCGCTTTGAATCACTTTTCCAGAAATTGACTCCAAACTGCTCAAAAACAGTCATCAATGCATGTGTTCAAAACAGCTTCGCCCGGCGACTTCCAAAATTTATGCAATCCTACAAGATAAAATCAAAAATTAAAATAAAATAAACTAAATGATCAATCAAAACTAAATGCAATAAAATTAAACATGGTTTGCCTCCCAAGAAGTGCTAAGTTTTAAGTCTTCAGCCAGACATGGGGGTGAGATGGTTATGTAACGCCAAGATCCAACAACATTAAAGCATCCTTTCTAATTTTTCTCTTCTTGTGTGGATCAGGTTCAAGCTCTAATTTGAGGCGTTTTCGTCTTGATGATGATGTCTTTGATTCCCCCACCTCTTTAAATTTATGCTGCAAAAATGAATAAATAGAAGGTTCAGCATCCAAATACATGACATGTTCAAAAATATTTTCTTTCTGAGTTTCAAAATTTGTTGAATTTGTTGGACATACTTCAATTGGTGATTTTTCATTTTCAGCCTTATGTTTCTCGCCCACAATTAAATCAGTTCCACTTACTTGAATAGATGACTGTTCTTCAGGAGGAAAATTTATGGAATTAAAAACATCATACATTACTTGCTCATGCTGAATTTGTTCCTCCACAATTTGTTCAATCTCACTTTGCTTTTCAACCACACTCTGTTCGCCATTTTCTTCTTGTGGTTGTTCAATTGTCCCCCCGCTTCCTAGTGTTATAGTCTCGACATGCTCCTTGGGATTGACAACTGTGTTGATTTGCAATGTTCCTGCAGTGTTTTCATTAAAAATATTTGAAATTTGACTAATTTGTACCTCAAGTTTGTGAATGGAAGCCGAAGTTGAATTTGTAACATTGCCAAATCTGTCTTTTGTATGTATTGTTCTGCCCTTTGCATGTAGTGCATAAACATGTCTTCAAGTGTCGGCTTCTTTTCTTGCTGTGGAAAGTTTTGAGGTGGTATAACTGCTTCTTGATTGTTGTTCCATAGATAATTAGGGGTGTTTCTCCATTCTTGATTGTATGTGTTTGCATAATGATTGTTTTGCATTTGAAAGTTTGACACAAAATTTTCATGTTCGGCATTTGATGGAGCAAAAGGGTTCCCCACTTGACAACTTGCACTTGAATGATTTCCTGCACAAAGATCACAAATCATATTAGAATGAATAGAATTGAAAATTCATATTTTCTACTTGTTTAGATAAAATATTATTTTTTGCATTTAAAGTAGAAAAATGATCAAGTTCAAATGTTCTAGCCACTTTTCTTGGCATTGCTCTCTCTGAAGACCACTGGTAATGATTTGATGCCATTTCCTCTAAAAGATCATAGGCTGCTGTGTAAGTTTTGCTCATAAGTGCACCACCAGCTGCTGCGTCAACCATAGATCTATGTGTAACTCCCAAACCATTATAGAATGTTTGCATTTGCAGCCATTTCGGTAGTTCATGATTATGACACTTTCTCAATAACTCTTTAAACCTTTCACATGTATCATACAAAGACTCGGTCTCAAATTGAGTAAATGTGCAAATATCATTTCTTAGCCTTGCGGTCTTTGCTGGTGGAAAATACTTGGCTAGAAACTTTTGTGCAAGTCCCTCCCAAGTAGTAATACTACCGGGTGGTAGATAATGTAGCCAAGCCTTCGCCTTATCTCGTAGGAAAAAAGAAAAGAGTCTCAGTCTAATTGCATCAACTGATACACCGTTGTGCTTGAAAGTGTCACAAATTTCTAAAAAATCTGCAATGTGAGCGTAAGGATCCTCGTGTGGTAGTCCCCAAAATTGAACAGTCTGTTGAATCATTAGAATCATCGCCGGTTTAATTTCAAAATCGTTAGCTTCAATAACCGGCTTCTTTATGCTTGACTCATAAATTGAGGGCATAGCATAGTCTCTCAAAGGACTGTTCTCATCATTCGCCATGATAATGTACGTGTATGTCCTGAAATGTAAGTGTTGAAAAAAAGAAAGACAAAAAATAGAAAAACAAAAAAAATAAAATAAAATAAGAAAAAATAAATAAATAAAAGTTAAAAGTTAGTCAAGAGAAAATAAAGATGTAAAATAATAATAAAATAAAAATAATTACAAAAAATGCAAACTAGCAATAATCTAGAAATTTTCAATATCAATAAAAGAATAACTAGTCCCCGGCAACGGTGCCAAAAACTTGGTGTTGAATTTTTGTAAGTGTACAAAATCGCACAAGTAATATAGACAGGTGAGTAGAGTGTCGAACCCACAGGGACTAGATATTTTACTGAGTACCGATATCGCTAGATTAATCACTATTTGGAAGATCGAATTTAATAAATAATAAAACAACTAAATTACTTTAATCTAATTAAATCTAACTAAATTGGTGAAGAGGGAGAGGGCTGTGAAACTATGAAGCTCTTGTACTTTGTTTAATGGTAAAATTAGTTTTAGGGCTCTTGGTTCACCTCGTTTATCACACACACAAATTATAATTCCTTATAAATAAAAATATTATCTTTCCCAAATTGTCGGCCAAAATCCGAAAGATATTAACCACTCTATCAACGTAGTCTAAAAATTATTCTCAACTAATTCTTCGCCTATCCATCAAATTATTAATTGAGAAATTGGATTTCTTAACGGTCACGTCCTCCAATATACGGTGTTAATTTTTATTAATCACAAATAACCTGTTCGATCTCTTTATGATTTGAAAAATCATACAAATATCTATCCACCATGTTGTACGCATAAATAAAAAAAATTAAAACACAACAAGGAAAAATAGGGTGATAATAATGATTTAAAATTTGTGTTCTACAAAACTTGGCTACACCTTAGCCTCTAGAACAATAAATTCAATTCATATTTGTTTGGGATTGCATCAAAAAATACAGAGAAGAAAAGATACAAAAGAATACAAAATTTAATTCAAACCCTTTTTCTGTCTCAAAAGTCGGAGCCAAAAGTGTTACTGTCACGCGCCGTCACATCAACGCATCAGTCTGTCACACTGCCGTTGTCGGGCCGTGTGTCCCAAAACCAGAGGCGCCACATCAGCTACGCCTCGATCCCAGCGCGCCAGGTCAGCGAAGTCTGTCACCTTGGGATTCCGCGCCCGCTGCTTCTCCGTCGTTTTGTCCAGGCCAGAATTCAAAGAAGAAGGAGAAAGAGCAGCCACTGGTGCTGTCGCCGTCAACGCACAAGAGCCAGGTCCACTCGGGATGGGGAGCCTGTCAATGCACGCCACGTCACCGTCTGGTCCACATTGCCGTGGCCGGTCTCTCTTATCTCTCTCTTTTTTTTAATTTTATTTTATTGATTTATATTCGAAGTCAGCCGTCACCTCTTACTTTGTACTCTCTCCTTTGGTTTGTATTTATAGAGAACGGGGAGGAATTTAGGGTTTGCACTTTTTGCATAAAAGTCCTTCTTCCTTTGTTTATTTCCTTCCTTATTTGATTTGAAATTTATTTCTTTATCTTTTCCCTTTTATTTCCTTTTCTGCCAACCACGTGCTTCTGCGTACACAAAATAATACCAGAAATTAGGATTTTTAAATAAAATAAAATTAATTAGTTTAAAATGAATTAAACTAACTATAAATCATATTAGCGTATAAAAGTCCTTTTAAAAATTATTTGTTGCACTTTTAACTCAACAAAACAATAAAAATTGATAAATCCATTATTTTACTTTGTTTGTTGATTTTTTCCACAAATCTTTACTTTTTGCATCAAAAATATTATTTCTTCAAAAATAATTAATTAAATGAAATCCTATAGAAATAAGATGAATTATAGACAATATCAACGAAAACAAGCCATTTTAATATGTAAATGAGTACAAATATTTGTATATAAATTAGACACATCAATACTATATGGATTATATATAATCGCTAGATTTGTGTGGGATCCTATTTTTCAGATTTTTCGCAGATTCAGATTTGGATTTCTGTAGTAACCGGAATCACTGTTTTAGTACTGTACTGTCATGTTGTCCTGAATATGAACATACATTGTTTTGCTCGTTTATGTGACTGTATATCATCTATGGATGTTTATTGTTTCCCTGAATCAAATACTGATTATACTATGTTAGTTTGACACTATTTCATGCACTATCATGACTGTTGATAACCATAACAAATGTGATCAAGCCGGGGTTTCTTAAGGAAAGATCGAGTAGTGAAAAATATGGAAACGTGTACTTGGAAGGGAACTAGTCTTCCATACTGTTACTATTACTGTTACTGTTACTTTTACTGCTGCTATTACTATTTTTTTTGTTGCTACTGCTACTGTTACTGATACCTGAGTCACTACCCCATTATGGTCCACTATGAAATCTAAAAGCGGAACTGTTTGTTGTAGCAACCATGTGTTATATTTTGGGGCGCATGAAGTGCTACCAAGCTAGTAATACACACAAGACTGTAAGAATATAAGACTGATACTGTTAGACTGATACTATTGGACTAATACTGTTATATTGTTACACCGGTATACTGAGCTTACTGTTACTGGACACTGTTAGTTGACATATGATACTATACTTGACACATTCATTTGTACTATTTGTATACCATGCTAGTTGACTTTGTTTTACTGATTCATGCTAGTTATTACTGTTGATGCATTATTCTAAGCTATTTGTTTACCTTTCCCATGTACTTGTATCCTACATTATAAGTGGCCCGTAACTTGCATTGACGGGTACTTGTTTTCTCTTTCCTTATCCTGCAATTATCAATTGCAGATCAGGATGGTCAACTGCCCGACAGCATTGGCGAAATGAGTTATTAGTGCTAGATTTCTTGCTTATTAGTATTGATATTATTGTTGCTTTGAATAATGTATTTTGAGTACTTAGATGATTACATTGTTTTTGGGCGATGTGACCCAAGATTTTGTCTTGTCCAGTTCTGATTTATTTGAGATTAATACATTTTGTTTCAAGAAAATTATGTTGGTTTATTAATTCAATTATGCATGTGTGGTTGACTGTTTTGCTTCCGACTCTGATTATTTTGTGAGATGTTGTAAAGATTGCTGAACATCTTATGGATGATGCAAATCATTTGCTCGGTTGAGTTGTGTATCCGTATTCCGTATTCTTTTTGGGAAGCGGGGCGTTACATGACTGCATACTTCCCTAAAGGAAGGTGTACTCGGAAGAGAACCACCAGGTTCTACCTGTTCCTTTTATTCTTGTTATCCTGATCCCTTAGTACACTGTCCTATGGACTCCGCTACGAAATCTAAAATGAAATTGTTTGAATGTAGCAACCATGTAAAAATTGGGATGCATGAAGTTCTACCTAGATAGTAATAATACAAGACTTGATATAACCTGATACCTGATACATGATTACCTGTACCTGTACCTGTTCACCTGTTTACCTGTTATATGTTTACCTGTTTAATTGCTTGCTTGACACCTGATACATGTTACCTGTACCCTGTTAGTATATCATGTTACTTGATTTTGTTTCTTGATTCATACTAGATACTTTATTATGTTGACATACTTATTCCATGCTATATTAGTTCCTGCTGTTATTCTATATTTGTTGTTCTTTTCCATGTACTTGTATCCTGCACTATAAGCGGCCCGTAACTTGCATTGACTGGAGTTTGTTTTCTCTTTTCCTTTTTTCTAATATTTATTAATTGCAGATCAGGATGACCAGTTGCCAGATGGAGTTGGTGACATGAGATATTAGTACTGGAGTTTTTGCATTTATTATTTATTTCCTGTTGATGCTTGAACAATTGTATTTGTTACTTGATTTATTTTTGTATTTGGGCAATGTGACCCAGGATATTATTTACTTGTCCAGACTTGATTTATTTGAGAATATTATATTTTGATTTCAAGTAAATTTCTGTTGGTATATTTGATTCGATTATGCATGCTTGGTTGATTTTTTTGCTTCCGACTCTGATTATTTCTGTGAGATATTGTAAAGATTCTGATCTACTTATGGATGATGCAAATCATTCGCTGGGCTTAGTCACGTATCCGTATTACGTATTCTCTTTTGGGAAACAGGGTGTGACAAATTTACAGAAGTTCTAATTAATTAATAGGATGAATTTCCTACTATTAACAGGACCATATTATCTCATTCATAGTTTTTAGTTCCACGAACCAACTCGAACCCAAACAAAAGCATCCAATCAACCTACTATATATAACATGATTTTTATATTGTTCGTGTAGTGTATGCACATTATGAAATGCAACGGTACTTGGGTTTGAGTCAAGGAGACAGACACAAAAGGAGGACTACTACTTGGTTTCGCCGATGAATCCGTAGTAGTCTCTTTGACGGGTAACAAGCAGATAAAACATGACGAATAATAATTGAGCTACTTGCGAAAAACAAAAATTATTTCTTGAACTAGAAACAACAAGAGGGTTCAAGAGAGCTTGCCTTAATGACGCTTAATCCGAATGCTGAATGAAAATGAATGAAGAGATCCAACGGCGGCAACAATACACGCGCAGCAACAGTAGCACATGCACACCAAAGCACGTGCAAAGCTCGTACACACGTGCACAAAGAGAACAACGGCAATGGCAGCAGCGATGAGGGGCAGTAAGAGGCTTGCAGGCATCGTCGATGGCGGTAGCAACGGCGAAGGGGCTCGACGGTGGTAGTCGGTGGCACGGTGGTTATATGCGTCGGCGATGCACAGGGATGCAGTGGAAGATGCAGGGGATTGCAGTGTAATTGCTCGAAGAGGGGTCGCGGAATGCAGGGGCTTCGGTGGTGGAGGATTGCGATGATGATGGTGGTCGATGGGCACGCAGGGTGGTCGACGATGAGGCAATAGGGAAGAAGACGGAGGGGTTGGGTTTCGGTGTAGGTGATGGGTTACGGCCATGGTGGGTGGAGATTAAGGCAGTGAGGGGGAATGGTGGTGAACAGGGGATGAAGACCGGTCAATGAAGGTGATGGGTCTTGGAGACTGGCTCGAGGAAGAAGACGGTGAACAGGATCGGGGGGGGGGGGTAGGGGGGTTAAGGAGGTTTGTATAGGAGATTAATATAGGTTATTGGGTAATGAGTTAACGGGTCTTGGATGCAGGTTAATGGGTTTGGTTAGATTAGGAGTAGAATTATAAGGAATCACTAGATAAAAAGAGTAATAAATATGTAGAAATGAGAATAGGATGCAGGAAAAATTTTTAGAGTTCAATGAAAGATAAAATTGACTGAAATAATGAATTGTATAGAAGACGAATATCAAAATTTTATTATCCAATAGCAAAAGTTACAAAATTTCAGAAAGAAAGGATAAAGAAAATAAAGAGAAAAAAAAGCAATGACAATCCGAAAAATCAGAAACTGGGCTTACACTGTTCTTTGACATGGTAAGGGGGAGCCTTAGTTCATCTCTTGGTTAGGTCTTTTTTAGAGAAGAGGATCTCCTCGAGTACCTCAACCGGCTTGGAAATGGCTTGACCGCTTCCTTGGGGAGTTCTGATGCTTCGAGTGGGAGAACTGAGCCCCCCATTGTAGTTGTGTAGCACCTTCAAGCTTTCTCTTGGTGCCCTTTGGCTTCTCCAACCCTTGTGGGCATGGGGAACTTCATCATCATGTGGAAAGATGAGGGTACAACATGAAGTGTTACTAGGCTAAGTTGGTCAAGGCGTTGTAAGCGGTCTTCACGTCGACGACCATAAAATGCGTTGCCTCATTTAGGGTTGTTGGGGCCTTCTCTTATGGTCGTATCAAGAGTGACTATTCTTTCGATTAGGATGGGGACAAAGGAGAACCTATGGAGAGTATACCCAGCGGGCTTGAGACGGTCCCGAGAGAACTTGAGGCCTTCGAAGGCTTCAAAAAAGAGAATGTTGATAGATTTACCGTTGTCGAAAAGGATGCGATGTACCTCATGGGGTATTGAATACCTTTTAGCTCCTTATCTGAAAATGTCACTGGAACTCCCACTCTTTTGGTAGGGGGAAGTTCTGCACTGAATTCACTTCTCGGATGAAGGCTTTTCGGGAGGAGTTTGATTCTCCCCCCATAGGTTCTTCGTGGCTGGAGTGGAGAACCCCTCCTGACTCCGAGTCCTTTGACTCGGAGGGCTTCTAACCCACTTGTTAGCTCCTCGGGGTGATGGAGGATCGGAGGGCTTCTTGCCTACTTGTTAGCTCCTTGTGGTGGTGGAGGATCGGGTCTGTCCTTCTGAATGAAATTGGATAGGTTCCATTTCTCTGAGCCTTCCCTAAGGTTACATCAAGGGTTACAATTCTTTTGAACATCACAGGGGCCCCAGAGAATCCATGGAGGGTGTACCCGATAGGCTTGAGGCCCTCGAACACATTCAGGATGAGGATGTTGATTGGGCGGCCATTATCGACTAGAACTCCGTGCACTTCATGGTTTACCATACACATTCTAATTATGAGTGCGTCACAGTGAGGCATTTGGACACCTTCCATGTCTCGATTCGAGAATGTGATGCTAGCACCTGGGCTTTTTGGAAGCGGGATGTTGTGTACTGAATTTACCTCCCGATCAAAAGCTTTTCTCAAGGAGCTGGAGTCTCCCCCCATAGGTTCTCTGTGGATATAATGAAATATCTCCATCCGTCCTGTTCCCTGGGACTCAGTTGGCCTCTCTGCTCGCTTGTTGGTTCCCCTTTGAGGAGGGGGTTCGGTGTCATTTACTTGGGCAAATTTGGAGCATTTCTTCTACCTCATCCTTAAGGGCTCGGCAATCATCTGTGAAGTGACCATGATCTTTGTGGATGGCACACCACTTGATTTTATCCCGTCTCTTGCTAGGGGTATTCAACTTTGGAGTGAGGTCTAAGGCTCCCGTCCTTGTCAACCTCCATAAGGATGGCAGATATGCTTGCATTTAGGAGGGTGTATGTAATACCTCATATTTAAGAGTATATATAGAGTATTATATGAAAAGATATAATAATAATAATAATAATAATAATAATAATAATAATAATAATATATATATATATATATATATATAGGGAAAGCTTCGGTTGTGCACTCCTCTATGCCTTCGGGCATTCATATCGATGATCAGAACCGTTCACATTGATCTATACATCTAAATTAGTCTAAATACGTAAAATCAAATCATTTGAAATTCATTTCCCATCCATCATGTGACTATAAAAAATAATGATTTTCAGCCATACAATTTTGTAACACTTGAATGGATGGGCAAATGAATTTCAAATGATTTGATTTTATATATTTAGACTAATTTAGATGTGCAGATCAATGTGAACGGTACGGATCGTTGATATGAACGCCCGAAGGCCTAGTGCACACGCCGTGTGCACTAGAGGTAGTGCACAGCCGAAGCTTTCCATATATATATATATATATATATATATATATATATATATATATATATATATATATAATAATAATAATAATAATAATAATAATAATAATAATAATAATAATAATAAAACACAAAGAAAGCTATCAAGTGGCTCTCCTTCAATCCCCCAAAAATCAAAGGCCCAGATGTAACCTCACAAAACGCATTTCCCCCCCTAAAAATTTCAAACCCCAAATTTGGAATACCCCCCCCTCTCTTCCCGAAGTCCCCCCTTCTCTCTCTCTATTTCTCTCTTTGTCTCCCTCTTCCCGCTCTCTCTATCTCTCCCTCTTTCACTCGCTCTCTCTCTCTTCCTGCACCCCCCCTCCTCTCTCTCTCTTCACCTCCCCCCTCCCCGTGCCATCGCCTCTCCTTCTTCAAACCCTCCCTCCGGCGCCACTCCCGCTGCCCTCCCCCCTCCACCCTCCTCCACTTCTCAACCTCCACCAAACCCAGCCGCCTCTCCTTTAGGGCCTCCGCCTTCTCCACCCCCTTCGTGGGTCCCACTACCAACAATTTATCCTAGAAATCTGTGACTCTCGGTGATGGCGGTGGTAGCGGCGGCTGCGTCGGAGGTGCGTTTCTTGAACGGCGAATGCTCCTCAAGGTCATCATCCTCTGCGACAACGGGTAATTCCCTATCGATTAGAGATATAGGGTTTAATTATTATTATTATTATTTTTAATTGTTGATTTGTTGTTGTTTAATAGGGTTGGGAAAATGTTGTTGATGAACCAGTAAGTGAAATCCCCAAATTTGTTGATTCGTGATTTAGTATTTTTTGCTCTATACGTGGTTGTTTGACTTTGGAATTTTGTGGTTAGATATGTGAATAGGAAATTTAGTAATCAATATAAAGTGACGATCGGAGCTTATTTTTGACGAAGGAAGTCCAGTTTAAAGACGGGCTCTTTACATTGCAAGTGAAAATTTTGAACTTTTATAAGAATTGAAGTATGTTGATTGCTCGATTGTGATTAGTGCTGATGCGGTTACTTGATACATTAGTTCTGACATCAGATTTGGTTTTTTTTTCTTTGAAGTATGTTTCTCTTTGCATGGAAATGGGAGTTTGTTAGGTGGTAGATTCTTTGTTAAGAATGTAGGTGTTTATGGTGGAATAGATATAAATGGTTGCCCATCAAGTTTTAATGTTTGTTAGATATTTCACGTGGCACTCTGATCTTTAGTGTTGGAGGTTCCTAGATTGGACGACTAGAAGTGGTATTAGGGGAGTAGATGGAACTTAATTGAGTTTACCTTGGATTATAACCAATAACTTCGGTGTTGAAGTGGTGTGTGTAGGGCATCTGTATGACATTAGTGATGTTACATAACAGTCATAACACACGTCGACAATTTGAATGACTTTGATACGTGCAAACATGTTACCTATATTTGGTTTAAATTATTGGTCCTTACATATGTTGTTCTTAATTTACGTCTTCGATGACTCCTTTGATACTTGCAAACATGTTACCTATATTTGGTTTAAATTATTGGTCCATACATATGTTTTCTTACTTTACGTCTTCGATGACTCCGGTGATGAAGAAGGAGTTTGGAGTGTATGGTACGGTCATGCTGGAGAAGTCAAAGCTGGATTTATCATTGAAGACCACCTGAATTTAGTGCCGAGGTATGAATTTCGCGGAATTGTCTTTGGTTTCATAGTAATTTGGTTAATTTGCTTCAGTAATGAGTTTTTGTTTTGTGAACTGTGAAATGATTTAGGATTTAGGTATTATTAAATTAATGTTGTTTTGACTAGAAACTACTTGATTGTGAGATTATGGATACATAACTTATGAGAATTGATATAGGGTATAGCTCATTTACTGATTCGTAATTTTTGCATAGTTGAGTTAAGATGGTTTGTTCATTTGTTAAGAATTATACATTTCCTATTTCATTTTGCTGTTAGAATTTTTAGCCCCAATTTGGAACAAATTTAAGATAATCAAAATTATCTTTACTTTGGAGGTAAAAGGTATGCAAATTTTGATCATTCTGCCTTCACCTCCAATTTTAAGTTAGCTTTAATATACACTTTTCCAAAGAAGAACATATTGTTCTTTACTTCCTATACTTCTAATTTTATAATTTTACTTCAAGTATTCACTTGACACATTAGTAATGCAATATTGAACCTACTCTTCTTTTCTTTTCTTTTCTTTTGTGCTATATTTCAATTTTCATTTATATTTAAACATCTATATAATAAACCAATACATCAATGTCACTCCATAATCCTACTTTTTAGTACATCAATACATCAACGTCTACTAGCAAAAAAAATCTATATAAATCATCCCTTACTGTGTACATGATTTTTCATATGTTGCATTATTCCAAAGACGTGCCCTAGGCATGTGCCCACAGGCATACCTAGTATGTAGTGCCCCGAATTTCCAATATAATATCTTAGAAATACGTGGCACAATTCCCAGCATCAACTTCAATGTAATATTAAACACAGTCCAAAAACACAGATAATTTTTTATTTCAACTTTTGTTACAACAATCATTTACAACACAGCGGAATACAAAAGACCTTGAATTACAAACTTTCTTTGTACAACACTTATTTAACAAAATTTTCACAAAAGCTCTATTACATCAATTTATCTCAAGCATCCCAACCCCAAGCTCTAAGCAACAACAACCTGTAAAACATGAGGCTAGATATGATCCCTAACCCCCAAAACTAAAGGGGTCAGCCATAACGTTGTGAGTGACATAAAAACAAAGCAACATAATTAATCATAAAACACTGAGTCATCAACAACATGTATTAACAGCAAGAATAAATGAAATGAGAAATAACAAATAAGTAAAGCATGAAAACATCAAGGAATATAACATAGTAAATAGTAATTCATGAAAACGTCAAGTGATTCTAGACTAAGTGTCAAGTATAGGAAAAACAGGAAAACACAAGCATAAAACCAAGTCAAGAAAACACAAGCTCTATATGCTGACTCTCTAATGCGTACTTGTCGGATTCTATGCATTCCATAGTACATAGGTCCGGTGCAAGCCCTTAACGATCTCCACTTTATAGGGATAACCCCTCACTATGCAACTAATCCTACTACGGTGATGGAAAACAAGATCCAGAATACTCCGCGAATAGGCGCCACAGCCCTCGACGCGCAAGCATCATGTAAGATAGCTAAAAAACAACCGGAGAATCATCCCCCAACCGCGTGTACCCCACGAATAGGCTTGCAAGGCCCTTGACGCGCAGATACACCAGGTACATTCCATGAATAGGCCTGCCGACCCTCGACACGCGAACGCACTCTGCATGCTCCGTGAATAGGCCTGCAGACCCTCGACACGCGAACACACAAATGTCCTCTCGAGACAAAACAACAAACAGTCCTGGAACGCATCCGTTGGACTAACAAAACCATGAGCCTATACTTACGTTTCCCAAGTTCCATCACATCCCACTAGTGCCTATCCTTAAGTTGATTATTATTAAACCACCAAAAATCCTCATCTCTAGAGTTAGTGTATCCTGCCGGACTTAAATACTCAACAACAACCAAACCAAGACCCCCCAGGTCTAACTCAACAAATCTCAACTCCCGGTACCAGGACTCCCACTCAACTCCTAGAGAACTCAACAAGACCAAAACTCACTAATCCATCATCAAAACGATCAAAGGGAGAAACCTCTCCAATAAACAAAATCCAAAACTTTATAAAATTTCAAAATCCAAATTCAATAATAGAATATCTTGAAAATATATGTTATGTAGAAAGAATAATATTTAGAATAGTAAGTTATAAATCCAAAACTTTTAAAGAATCAACCATTTAAAGAACACCTGGAGAACTCAAGAAAGCGTCAGTATAAGTCGACTGTAAAAGGCATCAGTCGACTGTCCAGAGTGAAAAAAAAACATCTTTAAGAAAATAAATTCTAAGTATTGACGGCCGACTGTAAAAGTCACCAGTCGACTGTCCAGAAAGAGAATTCCATGATTTTAAGAAAATAAATAAGTGTTATAAGTCGACTATCTAGGGTCATAGGTCGACTGTCCAGAGAGAAATCCAATAATCCTTTAAGAAAATAATTCTAAGTATAGCAGTCGACTGCAAAGGGTATAGGTCGAATGTCCAGAGAGAAAAATTACAATAACTTCGAGAAAATAATTCTAGGTGGTACCAATCGACTGTAAAAGTCATCAGTCGACTGTCCCGAATGAACTTTCAGGGAAAACTAGAGAATATAGTAGCCGGGTCGTGTCGGTCGACTGAGAAGTCATGCCAGTCGACTGTCGACCTACAGACTGCATACTTTTGGTTGTGCACATTTCAACCGATACGTAGTTTTACTTTATGAAAACGATTTCTACAAAAACATATTTCTGGTATGATCAAATACAACTTGTAGGATATATATAATAGTCCATAAAACTAAATCAAATTACTTGAATTTATAAAAGTGGTGATTTGTAAATCTCTTTCAAATAAAACATAAATTGTGTATATAATCAAAATAGAGTTTCTTAAAAATTCAATTACTTATTGAAATTGCTTCGTATTCAGATCCAAACCACATCAATACCAAATCTCAAAATAAAATCTCCAAATTAAATCAAAAATGTATCAATCTCAAATTTTAGTCATCATAACTCAAATCCTCAAGACGTGGTCTTTTAATCCATTACTCATTCTCAAAATTCCTCAAACTCAATCTCAACTATCCTCAATAGTTGAATCATAAATAAATTTATCATTTACATGGCCAAGTTGTATTCATCCAACTCACCAATAGTCCAAAAATCTCATCTTTAATTAATTAATGCATAACATCCATCATACTCAATCAAATCAGCAATACTCCAAAAGAAATAGCCTACTCACAATTTATATTAGGTTTTCCAACAATCTAAAATCATCCGCATGCAATTCTACTCACAAATAACTAGGGTTCTTCTCAAGGATCCAATTTTATCATCCATCCAACATACATATTCATACCAAACCCTAGCATGCTTTCTAATAGATAAAATTCAATATCCAAGATCAATCAAAACATTCATATCATTCGCATACAACATACACAAATCAAAAGAAAACAAACAAGTCACTCACAAACAATATGTACAAAACAAAATAAAATAAACAAGTCACTCACCTCAAATGAAGAAATCTAATCGAATTAATGGAGAATAAGCAAAACCCTTCTTTTGCGAAATCCAAGATCTTCTCTTTCAATCTCCAAGAAAAATAAAACAATAAAAATTTTGTGTTGTGCAGCGAAAGACGGCTGCACTCCATCTTTTAAATAGGTTGGAAATGAAGAATTAGGGTTTTAAACACATTTACAAAATAATCCTTTAACAAATTATTACTTTACATATATAAACCTTTCTTTATAAAGTAGTTAAAATAAGTTAAATAAATTAAAACCAAATCAAATCCTTGTACTACTGAGTTGTCCAGTAATCCAGCACAGCCCAGAAATAAAGAAAATTCGGATTTGTACTCAGGGTGGCAATTTTGCACAAAAGTCCTTCTTTTTGTAATATTTGCAAATACATCATAAAATATTCGTAAAAAATCCAGAAAATTCAGAAATAATATCTTATAATACATATTATATTTTTCAACTAAAATATCTGACTTTTACTTTCCAGAAAAATATTTGCACAAGATCCACATAAATTCCATATTTGCGAAAACACCATATTTGTTTAAATCTTTACCAAATCGACTCTAAATAAAATTTAAATATATTTTGATTTCAATGATGACCATGGAAAGCCAAAAAATCAGTAAAAACGAATTTTCATTATTTATTTGAGATCCAAACGGCTTTTTACATATAAGCCCCTCTCTTTCAAGGTATTTATAAAAATAGTTTCTTTATTCTGAAAAATCCCAAAATTTAGAATATACTCTATTATAAGTAGGAGAATTCATTAAAAATATAAAATTAGATATTTACACCAAAATATTTGCACGTGTTTTGCACGTGCGAAAAGATAAATCTTTAGAAAAATATTTATTAAATTTCCAGAAAATCATTTTAATTCATTTATAAATCTTTAAAATTATATTTTAAAATACGGGTTACTACATAGTATATATATATATATATATATATATATAATTAGAAGTGGGCCTATAGAATAAGTTACGGGCGTGTGTGTATGGGTTATTCTTTGGGCCATGAAGTATAATGAAGAAGGGGCTGCATTGGTTTGACTAGGCCCGGTTGTATGCATGCCTTCCATGCTACACGTGAAGAATTGACTGTTTCATGCAGGAGGGTGGTGCTCACGTGAGGTGATGGTGAAATTGGTCCCACATCGGAAGTGAGAAGGAGATTGAGTGTGTATAGATTTGCCTAAGATTAAGAGGTACTCAATAGCTATAACACTTTTCGTAAGGCAAGCCTGTGGTGGGGCATTGTTAGGATCTATTTTTCACGTTTGCGTGCATGCGTAGCCACGTGCGCAGCTGAGCCGGGCTTGGAGTATTACAAATGGTATCAAATCTGACTTTCAACACCGATCATGGGTAGGAGTGGGTTAGAGGTACGCCTGAGATGGAACTAGAACAGTACGCTGGTAGAGAGACCAGTGGTAGTATGCTAGCAGAATTAGGGTACTCCACTCCACGTCAGCTAGAAAGGTGATCCTGGATCAGGTTGCATGTCCCGAGCTCAGCGAGGACGCTGAGTTCTTAAGGGGGGGGGGGGGGGGGTTGTATGTAATACCCTATACTAAATAGTATATCTATATAATAAAACACAAAGAAAGCTATCAAGTGGCTCTCCTTCAATCCCCCAAAAATCAAACGCCCAGATCTAACCTCACAAAACACATTTTCTCCCCCAAAATTTTCCCCTCCAAAACTCAAATTCAAATCTCCCCACCCAAACAACTCCTTTATTTATTTAATTATTTCTCTCTCTCTCCTATTCAAAAAATTAAAAAAACAAAAATTAAAAAATTAAAAAAAAAATTAAAAAACTTTAAAACTTTAAAAGCTGAAAATTTAAAAATTTTAAAACTTTGAAAACTTAAAAAATAATTCAAAAAAAATCAAAAACTTAAAAAAAAAATGAAAAATTAAAAATTAAAAATTTAAAAATTTAAAAATAAAAAAAAATTATAAAAATTTTAAAAATTAAAAAAATTACAACTTTAAAAACTTTTAAAATAATTCAAAAAAATCAAAAACTTATAAAAAATTACAAAGAGTTATAAAAAAATTTAAAAAATTGAAAAATTTAATAAAACAAAAAAAAAGTTAAAAAAAATTGAAAAAAATAATTTTTTTAATTGTTAATTTTTTAAAAAATAAAAAAGAAAATTAAATTAAAAAAATTTAATTTTTTTTTTAAAAAAATTAAAAATTTTTTTAAAAAAACTTTAAAATTTTAAAAATTTTAATAAATAAAATTTAAATTTAAATTTTAAATTTTAAATTAAAAAATTTAAATTTTAAAATTTAAAATTTTAAAATTTTGAAATTTTGAAAAATTTGAAAATCTCATAGCAAATCGAAATCAAAATCCATTGTCGAACACCAATCAAGTGGTCGTCGTCGATATATGATCCGCTGCTGATTCCGTATCGGTGACTCCCCTCCACCAAATCGAGCGCGAATATCAAGTGACTCCGTACCGGCGACTCCCCTCCACAGAATCGAGAGCCTCGATATGCGATGCGACGACTCTAATTGCATCTCATTAACCGAATTCTCATTCTAATTTTTAATTTTGTGTGTGCAGGGGATTACTTAGTTTTTTACTGACTCGAATTTTGTGTGTGCATGGTATCTAAGTTCAGAGAGGTATTATTGTTTTATTTTTGGATTTAGAAAATTTTAATTTGGTGATTTATTTGATAAGTTTTTTATTGGTTTTGATTTAAGGTGTACGCAAGTGAGAGATGGATTATTTGGTGGCCTCAATTTGGTCTTCCAAACCATATCAGGATAGGTAAGCTGACCAGCAACCTAAAATAACTTGGCAAATATGCAACATTAATTTCTTTATTACAACAAAAAATACTATCGTGAATTATTCCCTTCACCGGTTATTAGAAACCATGGATAACATAACACATAAGATTTTTTAGTGTATGTTTGGATATATAGGATTGGGATGACTGGAGTTTACCACTGAATGGTGCAAACTTTTCACTCAAGAAAGTGGAGAGTTTCTTGAGTAAGTTTGTTATTTATCCATTTTGATTTTTTTTATAAAGGTGCAATGGGGAGACAAAGTGGAGATCAAAGAAATTATTAGCTTGGTTTAGAGTTTTCAGAACTCCATGTATTTCATTTTGGTTGAAATAATAATAAGAGGTATTTCAATTGCAAACTGAGTCTCAGACAGACAAATATTTAGATTATTGGTATTGTAGATAGCTTCACACCTGCAATTGTGTTACAATTGTATTTAGACATGCTCATAGTGGATATGGGATTAGAATAAGATCTATAAAACCTATATGATAATGTCCTTGCATAACTATTACAAGCATCTAAAAGTGATGCTGAAGTTAAAAAAAACTTTATGTAGTGTTTCTAACAAACTATATGCATTCCAGGTGAGTTCAAAGTAATGATTAAGAAGGCGATGGTTGAGCTTAAAGGTAGATATACTGCTTCCGCATATAATATGTTTGCTATTTCAATTAATTTGCTGGATCTCCTAAACTATTTTATATAATCAAACCAGGTGCACCATTCTGAAGACGTGCCGTAGACACGTGTCAACGGGCAAACCTAGTATATAAAATTATATATATATATATATATATATATATATATATATATATATATATATATATATATATATATATATATATATAATTAGAAGTGGGCCTATAGAATTGGTTATGGGCTTGTATGTATTGGTTATTCTTTGGGCCATGAAGTAAAATGAAGAAGTGGTTATATTGGTTGAGTGGGCCCGGTTGTGTGCATGCCTTGCATGCTACACGTGAAGAAGTTGGCTGTTGCTTTAAGGGGGAGGTGCTCACGTGAGGTGATGGTGAAATTGATCCCACATCAGAAGTGAGAAGGAGATTGAGTGTGTATATATAGATTTGCTTAAGATCAAGGGGTACCAAATAGCTATAACACCTTTTGTGGGGCAAGTATATGGTGGGAGGTTGTTAACATCTATTTTTTGTGTGCACGCACGCGCAGCTGCATGCGCAGCTGAGCCAGGCTCGGGGCGGTACAGTGTACTTCTCAAATCGAGGCATTGGAGGCGGTCGGCACTGACCCGTGGCATCCTTCTGGGATTTTCAAGGTTCAACTTCGTTAGTGCATTTCCGTTTGTTCCCGAACGAAGACATCTTTTGCACTTGGGGCAAATTGCCTCTTCGATTAGGATATACTTCTCGACTCTTTGAAGGAGGTCAAAGAAGTCCCGATGAGGTCTTTTGACGAGGGAAGCTTTGCGGTCATCATGTTTGACATTATAACTTAACGCGACCGTTGCCACCATGGAAACGAGTGAGGGGATGGATCTAGACTCAGTCGTGAATTGCTGGACACAGCTCTTGAGGGACTCCCCATCCCTATGCTTCAGATCTAACAAGGAAGCAAGCTGGTCGATGAAAAATATGGAGCCCAGAGAAAGGCGAGAGAATCATTCTCGTGCAGAGCCCTTCATGGTTGCTGGAAAAGTTTTGCACAAGAGGGAGTTGAATGCTTGGTGGAACATCATGAGAGTTTTAGAACTCTCGAGGTGGTCTACTAGGTCGGTCTCTCCGTTGTACGGCTCAAATGTCGGGACCTTGAAGTTAATAGGAACATGAGCCTCAATAGCCTTCTTGGAGAAGGGAGGTCTGACGGGACGATATCTTCCTTCTTTTTTTACTTCTTCCTTCTTCAGTGATGCTTGACGGTCTTCCATCTTTCAGATATGTCGGAGGACGGCATCCTCCTACTGATCAGATTTGGTGGACCTGTGGAACTCTTCGCAACGCAGAGGAGTAGAGCGGTGAGGAATGGGTTGCCGGGTATTGGAAGGAATTATCCTGAGGAACTGAAGGATTTCATCATTGAGCTCTAGGAGCTTGGCTCTAGTGACGGGTACTTCCTCATCCCTTCCCGTCCTAGGGGCTATCCTGCCGTTTGGAGTTGGATGCCTCATCTTTCAAGGCAGAGTTCTTCTGCGGTCTGTTGGGGAATGGCGGTCCCTTCGCCCCCTAGGAGAGGGAGATCTCCTTCGTCTTCTGGGAGAGGGAGTTCTTTCACGCCCCCTTGGAGAGGGTGATCTCCTGGATATTGGTCTATGAGGAGGTCTTCTCCTGCTCCCCTGCTACTCCATATGGGAGGCTTTCTCACGAGCTCTCCTCTCATTGGGAAGGGTTCGGAGGTCAGACCCCTGCTGGCGACTGATGATGACCTGACGAAGGTCGGGTGGTGGTTGAGGAGTGAGAAAAGGATAGAGGTGTAAACTGATCTGCTATTTTCAATGAAGTGCCTTGCATATGGTTCAGGATGACTCCAACGGAAGCCCCCGACGCAGCTTCTCTATGTGGATGGTGGACCTGTTGAATGAGGGGCTCTTCTTACTAAGGTTGCATTTGTTGAAAGGCGGGAGGAAGGTCCTCAAGAGGAGGAGGATGAGGAGGAGGGTTGGCTCGTCGTCTTAAGGCCTCCGCCTTCTCTTTTCCCTTAGAAGGCATGTTGGAAACTTGTTTTCACCGATGAAGTTTGGTCAGATTTTCTTTGCAGTTCCCACTGGCTATGTCAATCTGTTGCTATTTTTTTATATAAGGGAGCAATCAGATGATACAGATTCTTTGGAAGATCAATCCAGAACTTGACCTTGTGACTTTTAATGGTGTTGATTGCCTTTGATTGCGATTGACATGATGATCTGACTCTTTTGCGAAGTATGATTCGATTCATGTGGTGACGTTCGGCTCTGCTGACCTAAAAAAATGTCTGAGACACCGGGGTTGATCTCGGCGACAGACCCTCCGATGCTCAACTTAGAATTCAAGAAGACTTTGAAAGAGATTTTGTGGAGAAATCAAGAAGACATTGAAATACTGATTACCTGTTTCTTGATGAGGTAGGGGGTATTTATAGTCGCTTTGGTAAGTTTCAAGATAATGATTTATCTTTACTTCCCATTGTTTTTTTATTGAATTAGATATCTTTTCTTCATGAAGAGATAAGAGTGGTTGAGGAAAGTTTAAACTTCCTTCAAGATTAGAGATGGTTTTTGAACCACCCCTTATGGATAATCACGAGTTTAAATCATATTTAAACAACCAGGACCCATTCTGATTGGGCTGGTAAGATAACCCAGTTAAACAAACTTGTTTTAGGATGTTGGGTTTGAAAGATACCCAATTCCCATTTTACGGACCCGTGAATAGTAAAATTACCGTTTTACCCTTAAGAGCCTAAAGATTCGTACCCAATTTGAACGGTCCCGATTAGGTTCTATTTTTAACCAAATCACAAGTTGCCACGTGTTGCTGCTAATTTTGGTGTGGGAGCAAACAGATGATGTGTGAATTCTTTTGGAACTTGTAAAAGGTAACCTTTTCACTTGCCGATGCTGACCATTCTCAACGTTGTTGCTGACCTGCAAAAAGTTCGAAACACTGGGATTGATCCTGGCGTGAACCCTCTGATGCTTAAGTTAGTATCTGAAAGATTATGAAAGATCTTTTGGTAGAAAAATACTGATTACCTATTTATGGTGGGGTAGGGGGTATTTTAGTCGCCTCTGGAAGCAATTTTAGATATATTCATTTATCTCTAATCCCATGTGTTTTTGGATAAAAAAATAGAGTTTAAATTCCTTCATGATAAACCGTCTCTTATGGATAATCATGAATTCAAATAACTCTTAAACTGATATGGGTTTATTTATAATGGGCTGACACCCTAACCCAGTAAGCAAACCTGTTTTTGGGTTATTGGGCTTGGTACAGACCCAGTACCCAAATTTTGGACTTGTTTGCCATGTAAATTACCATTTTACCCCTGAGACCTTCGAGATCGTGCCCAATTCGAACAGTTCTGATTTATTTCTACTTTTAGCCATATCACCACATTTATCTTACTTTTAGTTTAAAGAGATAAATTTAAAAAGTTGGACTCCAAACCTGCTGCTTGAACCCTGCAAGCTTGGGGTGTCAATCTTGAGGTGGAAATTGACCTCCAATCATGCTGTTTGAACCCAGCAAGCTTGTAGAGGTAACTTGAGGAGTGAGCTTGATGTCATATCCGATGCTTGAAGGTGAACTGGTTGTAGGAGGAGCTCTTCGGACGAGCTGGTCTCCAGCACCATCGTATGGAGTTAGGGAGTTGCTTGTGTGGCTCAGAAGAGGAGCTGGGCACGAAGCTCATTGATGAGGGTTGTCGAGCCGAGGGAGTAGCTCCAGGGGCGAGCTAGGCCTTAGATTCAGTATGTTTGAGTCAAATTGTGGAGATAGCCCTGGAAAAGATCTGGCCTTTGAACTTAGTTGTTGCAAAATTTAACTTGTATTGGGAGTTTTTTGAATGGTCATTTCAAGCCCCGAAACCACATACTTGCAAGCTGTGAAGGCAATTTCGAACCATGATTGTGAACTTTGACCCAGTTGTTTCAGTGTTATCAACGAGTTATAGGAGCAATTTTGAATGGTGAGCCACTTCGCACTTGCTTGTTTGCAAGTGGCTAAAGTAGTGTCGAACCAAGTGTTGGAATCCAAACTTGTTGTTTGAAAGTTTCAACGAGTTGTAGGAGCTATTCCGAACGGTGAGCTGCTCCGCACTTGCTTGTTTGCAAGCGGCTATGCAGCGTCGAACCAAGTGTTGGACTCCAAACTTATTGTTTGAAAGTTTCAACGAGTTGTAGGAGCAATTTGAAATGGTGAGCTGTTCAAGACTTACTTGTTTGGAAGCAGCTAATGCGGCGTCGAACCAAGTGTTGGACTCCAAACTCGTCTTTTGAGCCTAGCAAGTTGTGGGAGTAGCCGTGGAGGACAAGCTGGACTCCGAACATACCGTTTAACGAGTCGTAGATGTGACTCAGGAAAATAGACATGAGGCCAATGTAATGAGATTTATAAGAAAAAAACATAATTTTTAGTGAAACAAACTAAGTGGCTGCGTTAAGGGGGACAAGCCGTTATTACATGCTTTGGCTGTAGCAAGTGGCGGCCTTATTAAAAACTAAAAACCTACTTCTACGAGAGGGTTTTAGGTACCCTCATTGTAGAACGCCATATTTTCTAATATTATTTTAAATATTAGAAAATGAATTAAAATGATTTTCTGGAAGATTTAATAAATATTTTTTTTAAAGAGGTATCTTTTACACGTGCAAAATACGTGCAAATAGTTCTTGAGAAGTTCAAAGTCAAATTTTCTTTATGGAAAATCATTATTTAATATTTGGAATTTATTTATTATTTTTCCAGATTTTTCTGAAATTAATTGGATCTATTTGCAAATTTTGAGAAAAGGACCTTTTTGCAAATTGGTCATTTTTAGGGGTTAAAATGCAAAATCTATTTTCTGGACTTTTGGAACAGTACCGGTTGAGATTAATGAGTATATTTTACTTTTAAATCCTAATTTAAATGATTTTTATTGAGTTTCCAAGAATAGAGCTATATATGTAAGTTATGTTTTGGAAGGACAATTTTGCAAATGCATTTCTAAAACCCTAAATCATTGTTCCCGGCCTATAAAAGTGGGTGTGCAGCCGTCATTCGCTGCACAACATTATATTTTGTGATTTTTGAGGATCAAGAGGAGGATTTTGGATCTCACAAAAAGGGAGACTTTCTTGTCGGATCTCTTCATTTCTAAGGCGAGTGATATGAACTTTGTTTTGTGATTTGATTTATGTGAACGATTGTTTTGTTGTTTGTTTGATATGTATGGTTATTTGGTGTATTTCGTATGAGAACGATGCAATGATTATTGTTGTATTATTTATGTAAAATCTATGAACGTTTAGTAGATCTTGATTGATGAATTCTTTATTGCTTGAAAACATGTTTAAGATTTGAGTATGGTTATGATAATAAGGGATTGGATGGATGAACATCTGGATCTTGTGTTTACAAATCAGATCTTGGTTACGAGTTATGAAAGAAATTCAGTATTGAGAAATCTTAATGGAAGAATTAGGAGTTTAGATTATGAGAACTTGAGTTTTGAGATATTGGATGTTCTGAGTAATGTATCTGATCTGCGGTGTTGAGAGTGACTGATAACCGGGTATCCGATCTGTGGTATTGAGGGTGATTGATAATCGGGTATATTCTGCGGTGTTGAGAGTCATTGATCTCCGGGGTTGGGTATACTCTGCGGTGTTGAGAATCACTGATAGTGATTGATAACCGGGTATCCGATCTGCGGTGTTGAGAGTGACTGATAACCGGGTATCCGATCTGTAGTATTGAGAGTGATTGATAGTCGGGTATACTCTGTGGTGTTGAGAGTCATTGATCTCCGGGATTGGGTATACTCTGCGGTGTTGAGAATCACTGATAGTGATTGATAACCGGGTATCCGATCTGCGGTGTTGAGAGTGATTGATAACAGGGTATCCGATCTGTGGTATTGAGAGTGATTGTTAATCGGGTATATTCTACGGTATTGAGAGTCATTGATCTCCGGGGTTGGGTATACTCTGCGGTGTTGAGAGTCACTGATAGTGATTGATAACCGGGTATCCGATCTGCGGTGTTGAGAGTGATTGATAGCCGAGTATCCGAACTGCGGTGTTGAATAGTTTGATCTATAACTACTTGTACCTTTTCTTCTATTGAACCCTATTACATGAAGACGTTAAGGGCTTGCACCGAACCTATGTACTATGGAATGCATAGACTTCGACAAGTACGCATTAGAGAGTCCGCATATAGAATTGTGTTTTCTTGACTTGGTTTTATGCGTGTGTTTTTCTGTTTTCTGCTTCTAATACTTAGTTAAGCTACACTTGATGTTTTCATGTTTTCCTGTCATTTCTTACTTCATAATACATGTTTAGTATATGTTATTCTCGTTCAGTACATGTTGTTTATGAATCCATGCTTAATGTTCATTTATGATTGTTTGTTTATATCTCTCACACCATTTATGGCTGACCCCTTTAGTTTTAGGGGTTAGGGATCATCTCTAGCCTCATGTGTTACAGGTTGTTGCTTAGAGTTTGGAGGCTTGGATACTTGAGATAGTTTTGAGATAAACTGATGTAATAGAGCCTTATGTAAAATCTGTAAAAAGAAAGATGTAATTCAAGGTGTTTGTATTTCCGCTGTGTTTGAGAAAGATTGTTGTAATAAAAGTTTGGAATAAAATTATTTGTGTTTTTGGGCTATGTGTACTGTTACATTGAAGTTGATGCTGGAATTGTGCCACGTATTTTCTAAGATATTATATTAGAAATTCGGGGCGCTACACTCATTGTACTTTATTTGATGCTTTGTATTCCAAGTCCACCTCCCCAGAAAAGGGGATCTCCTTGAGTTCATCAACTAGTTCGGGAAGGAGTTGACTATTCCATTGGGGGAGCTCTAATGCTTCGAGTGGGTGGACCGAGCCCCCCATTGTAGTTATGTAGCACCTCCAAGCTGTCTCTTGGTTTCCATTGACTTTCCCTACTCCTGCTGAGGTGGGGTACTTCATTTTCACGTGTCAGGCTGAGGGTATGGCATGAAGTATTGCTAGGTCTGGTCGGCCCAGAATGACATTATAAGCGGTCTTCACATCGACATCCATGAAGTCCATTGCCTCTGTGCAGGTTATCGGGGATTTTCCTGCAGTCACATCAAGAGTTGCCATTCCTTCGATTGAAACCGGAGCCCCAGAGAACTCGTGGAGTGTGTATCTGGTAGGCTTGAGACGATCTCGAGAAAGCTTGAGGCTATGAAATGCTTCCAGGAAGAGGATATTGATGGAGCTGCCATTGTCGACTAGGATTCGGCGCACCTCGTGGTTGGCCATATGTAGACTAATTACTAGCGCATCACAATGGGGAGTTCGGAAGTCTTTTCGATCCCTGTCTGAGAACATCACCGGAATCTCGAGGCTTTTGGGTGGTGGGAAGTTTTGTACTGAATTAACTTCTCGGATGAAGGCCTTTCGGGAGGAGTTTGATTCTCCCCCCATAGGCCTTCAGTGGATCGAATTGAGGACTGCTCGTGGCTCCGAGTCTTGGGACTCATAAGGCTTCTCGATCGGCTTGTTATCTCCCCGGGGCGGAGGTGGATCGGCTCTGTCCTTTCTGACGAACTTGGCTAGGTGCCCCGCTATATGAGCTCTTCGATCTCCTCCTTGAGAGCCCAACAATCATCCGTGTCGTGGCCATGATCCCTGTGTAAGAAGCACCATTTGTCTCAGTTTCTCCTATTCGCTGGGGTATTCATTCTAGGGGCAAAGAGTAGCCCTTCCTTGTTCACCTCCATGAGAACTGCTGATATATTGGCATTGAGGGAGGTGAACTTCTCGAAATGAAGAGCACGGCGATGCTGACCATTGTCGTCTTTCTAGAATTTCTAGGATTGTTCTTCGTTCGCGCTCTTTCGTTTGTTCTCGGAAGAGGGCTCTTCCCAACTGGGGGGATTGAGAGTCTCTTCAGTTCGGATGTACTTCTCAGTGCTAAGAAGGAGTTCCAAGAAGTTCCAAGGACGCCTTTAGGTCGGCATGGTTGATGTTGTGCCGAAACGCTGCAGAGGCTACTAATTGGTTGGGAGAGGCAATAAACCGGGCTGAGGCAATAAAGCGCCGACCATAATCGCTTAGGCTTTGACCTTTCCTATGACTGAAGGCTAGCAAAGATGTGCTTGTTTTCTCGGCTCGGCGGCTGCTGACAAAGTGGTTAAGGAAGAGCTCCTCAAACTAGTCAAATGAGAAGATGGAGGCTGGGGATAAACGAGAATACCATTCTCTTGTTGGTTCCTTCAACATGGCCAGAAGGTCTTACAGAGGAGTGCATCCGAGGCTTGATGGATCATCATCAGAGTTTTAAAACTCTCAATATGATCGGCCGGGTCAGACTCCCTGTTGTAGGATTCAAAGTAGGGCGGCTTGAAGGTCTCGGGGACCGGGGCTTCCATGATGGCCTTGGAGAAGGGGGATCTACTTAGGCAAAAATTATTGGTCTATTGACTTTCTTCGTGGTTGATTTTGCTAAGGCGCCACTCAATCTCTCGAAGGTGGCGGTGGGCTCAGTCTCCCTCTGGTCGGTCTAATTGACCCTCGGGACTCTCCTTCATGAGGGGTGGCATGGCGAGGGTTATGTGTATGCTGGTCGAGATTTGGAACGATGTTAAGGGCTCGCAGGATGTCATCTTTGAAGTTTCAAAATTCTATCTCGGTGACCAGTGCCCCTCCATCCTGGTGAACCCTTGACACTGATCAACTCGCAGCGGTGTGGCTTCTTCGCTGGCGACAGGGAGGGGACCTCCTTCGCTCCCTTGGGGAGGAGGGCCTTCTGGATCTCGACCTTCGGGGAGAACACCCCCTCTGGCTTATCTGGTGTTCTGGATGAAGGACTTCATCACTGGCTTGCCTCTCATTCAAGCAGTGTCGGAGGTCAACCCCCTGTTGACAGTTGACGATGATTTGACGAAGGTCTCTTGACCCCTGAGGACCTCGCGAGGCCATCGAGTCAGTGGAATGGTTTGGACCGAGACTTGGTCATAGAGAGGATGTTGTTCTTGATGGCTTCGACGAGAGCTTCTCGGTGCAGCCCCTCTGGACATAGGGCGAGGCTGTTAGGGAGGCGACTATGTAGGTTGAGGCTGGTGAACTTTTTGATCTTGTTGAGGGGAACATCCTGGAGTGGAGGAGGTGGAGGAAGAGGGGTGGCTCTTCGGCGTGACGCTGCTGCCTTCCCCCTTCCTTTCGGAGACATGGCTGGAAAAGTCAGTTTTTTATTGGCGAGTATGGTTGGATTGCTTTTCCTAATTTCCACAGACGGCGTAAATCTGTTGCTGCTAATTTTGGTTTGGGAGCAAATTAGATGATTTGTGGACTCTTTTGGAAATAATAAAAGCTACCTTTTTTACTACTTACCGATATTGACCGTTCTCATCACTGTTGCTGACCTGCAAAAAAGTTTGAAACACCGGGATTGATCCTGACGACGAACCCTCCGATGCTCAAGTTAGTAATTCAAAATATTATGAATGAGATTTGCGTAGAAAAATACTGAATACCTCTTTATGGTGGGGGTAGGTATTTATAGTCGCATCTGGAAACAGTTTTAGAGATGTTCATTTATCTCTAAACCCAGGTGTTTTTGGATAAGAAATAGAGTTTAAATTCCTTCATGATATTAGATTCGGTTTAAACCATCTCTTAGAGATAATAATGATGTCAAATAACTCTTAAACTGATTTTAGTTTATTTTTAATGGGCTGTCACCCTAACCCAGTAAAGCAGACCCGTTTTTGGGTTATTGGGCTTGGTATAGACAGTTCCCAGTTTTGGACCTGTTTTCCATGGAAATTACCGTTTTACCCATGAAAGCTTTGAGATTCATGCCCGATTCGAACGGTCCTGATTTGGTTCTTTTTTTAGCCATATCACCATGTCTATCTTACTTTTTAACTTTAAAGAGATAAATTTAAAAAGTTTGAGGGAGATTTTATGCAAAATTATTATCTCTTTCATTATGTTGTTCCATGACCATATAGTGAACTCAAAATGAGAAGAAAACAATATCCTAATCTCTATCTTGGTTCTAAGTGAAAAAAGTTAGTGGAGTTGGATCCCTTGTCCAACCCGATTATGCCTCGACCTTCCTCCTTCCCCGACTCCTTCTTCAACCTTGACCCAAAGCCTCTTTTTCTTTCACATCATCATTTAGATCTCTCACATATTTTATTAAAGAAATTTAGGGCTCTTCTATCCCTACTCCAGTAAGAAGAGATCAAGATGTGACAGAAAGGTGTGCAAATTCCATCGCAAACTAGGATGTTTAGTTTCCATAGATGGGGATTGATCTGGGGTTGAAGGAGCAGATGACGAGGTCGAGGTGCAGTAAAAAAGAAGGAACATTTTTCAGTAAACCACCTATGTCTTTCTAAATGTGCAGTAGAAAAATGGACTAAAAAAGTTCCATAACAAACCAATCAAGGGCTGCAAACTACTTGTGAGTTTGTATTAGACAAACATATTTAAATCCAAAAACTAACTAAATAATTTATTAAAAACGGATGGTACAACAAACAATATCATGAAAATGATGGTTATGATCCTTCATGCTCTGAATTGCATATATGTGAGAAGCCCCATTTCTGCGCTTATTGTTTTAGGAAAGTATTTAGATATGAGACTCCAGCATTTTGTTGCTATAACGGACAAATTAAGTTGGCTCTTACTGTTGTACCTGAAGCATTAAAAGCTTTATATACTTCTTTGGATGAGGAATCAAAAGAATGCAGAAATAAAATACGTGCATACAATAGCATGTTCTTTTTTTTCATCATTTGGTTTTAAGTTGGACATGTTAGTTGAATATTTTGACATTGTTTTATGTTGTTGAGAGAATCAATCATAAAATAAATTCCATTAAGATCTCAAATGAATATATATTATGATCACTATATATTAATTATGTACACAAAATACTTCGAATTTTAATATTAAAGACTCTAAATATTATATCTAGTATTGAGTAAATACAATATAACATGTATTAATTGTGTCATCTAAAACATTAATGCTATAAAAAATGAACAAATTAGTAATCCTCAACTCATATCATCATATTTTTCATAAGATTAATCTTCATTTTCGACTTTAACTTTCTTGAACTTAAAACTACTCGTAACTTCTTATTCATCCTTTTTAATTTTGCATCCAGTTAATATTTTTGTAGTTATTCTTCTATATGTGACATCTTGTGATTTGATAAAAAAAAAAAGTATACTAATCTCCAATGCATGTTTTGGTACTTATATTAAATTCTTCAACATTTTTTTCTGCATATAGATTTAAGTAATTAGCTCTTTATTAATAACTATACTCATCAGTTAGTGTTCTTGTAGTTATTCTTTTATACATGACAACTTGTGATTTGATCAAAAAAGTCTACTCGTCTCCAAAGCATTTATTGGTCCTTCTAATATCATCATTTTTTCAGCATTTAGAATTAAGTAATTTTGCTCCTGATTATTTTTAACTTAATGGAATAATACCTTATTCTTAATATGTTCCAAGACTTTTGCGGAACAGCCGATAATATATCTTTCTTCCTCATCAGATAAAGTGAATTATGCCTCTGCACTTTTATCTTTTATTGTGTTCTAATACACTTGGTGCAAGGCCAATTTTTCAATATTTTAGAAAAAGGAAACTATTAGGAAAGCTTATAGAAAAATGGGAGAAACAATTGTGTATATAGAGGCTACAGCTTATATGTAGTTCTCATCCTTAGATCCAAGAGCAATAACGCAGTAAGCACTTGAATATAGAAAGAGAATTATCACTTACTATTGAGATGGTTTATCATATAAGTTTAAGTTAACATTAGAACTTTCGAACTAATATAATGATAAACGCAGAAGACTAAAGATTGATGCCAATTTGGAGTTCAATTCATCATAAAACAATTTATACATTCTTCACATTGCTACCAGGTAAAGGTAACCATTATCCACTGAACAAAAAAGCCATTAGGGAGAATTGTCATGAACTATACAATGAGAAATGTTGAAGCTCCATGCTTGTTTAAAGTGCAATTAGTTGATTAATACACCTCCCAATTCAATAATAGTTAAAAAATAAAATGGTTATATGAAGAAAAGAGAGAGCCAAGCACATGTCACCAAAAACCATAAGTGTTCAATGTTTTATGGCTATGGAGACAATCGGTCTATTTCTATCCTGAAAGCAAGAATAAATCTATCCATAGAGCCTTCCAACCTTTCAAATATTCTACTGATCTAGATGAGAGGCTGAAATTAAATCTCTTAATAAGTACGTGTATCAAACCTGCAACAGTTAAATTGATTGGAAGTTCAAAACACTAATTTATCTAATCTTATTGGATCCACAACAGTACCCATCTCCAAATCCAACCCGTTCGCCTCTAAACCCATGTCACACCGCGCTTCCCAAAAATACAGAATACAAGTACATGACATTGGCCCAGCGAATGACTAACATCACCTATAAGCTGTTTATCTGATCACCTCAACAATATAATCAATACAGAATAATTGCGCAGGCAATAATAATAATAATCTCATGAACAATAATACTTGGAATAAACAATATGAAATATCCAAATACAATAATAATCCAACATCTGGAAACAAATATTGGGTCAAAAGCCCACAATACAATGAAATAACAATAGTCTAATAATTAAGTCTTCATGACAAAAACAATAATTTATTAAGTGGCGATGCTATCAATTCCTTCACCAATGTTGTTCTCCTAATCCATCAAGCAATTGTCCGTCAACACCTATAAACACTTCATCTAAAAAAGGAGAAAAATTGTCCTTAGAGCAAGCCATGGACAACAAGTAGAGAAAGTAGGGAACAATAGAATAACGGTATAACAATAATTTTAATGGATCAATAGGAATCAATAACACGGAACAATAACAATAATCGATATCATGATAATCGGTGCAATGGCTATAAACAATGATGCAATATTCGGTAATAGTAATCAATGATCAATAATGGTAACACTTAGCCAATATTCGATATCAATAGAAACAATGATGAACAATATACAATATCGATATGGTGTCAATCCTTAAGTCTATTAATCATTTTAATCCTTACTAATGTAGCACTTCATGCGTCCCATTTATTTACCACATGGTTGCTACATATAAACAAGTTACGTTTAGACTTAGTGGTGAAATTTATAGTTCATGTACTCGGCAACAATATTCAATAATGATCGATGACTGAATCAATCGATATACTGTAGTCAGTAATCTACAATTAATCGATGAACGATATGAACAATAGACCAATAGACCAATAGAACAATAAATAGGGAAACACGGGCCCCTCCTCCGAGTACAGTACTTATATTTTTCACTACTAAAGTCAACACTTAAACCCCAGCTTGTTAATTGTTTTATCAATGCAACAATACAATATGCAATTTAAGGACATGAGATGAACAATAGTATCAATAGGAGAACAATAGGATGATAACACTGTACAGGACAATTAGAATGGTGACAATAACTCATTAGGATCATGCAATGCAACATACATTCATTAATTCATGCAATAGTATGACAGAGAAATAATTAATCTATTAAAAATTGAAAAGTGAAATTCTGGATAGTAAGAGTAGTCTGTACATTCATTAATTCGGAACACCTTAGGTACCAAAATCTGGCCCTTCTGGGTTAGTGGCTGTGGAGATTCCATAACTCGGAACACCTACCTTGGGTCCAGTGTATCAAAACCCATCTGTATTCTACCTCCCCGTGGTGGGAATTCCCTTCATCCACTAATCGTTTGGCTTCTCCATTCTGGAAAGGTGTTAGGAAAGCGGCTGAGGCCTTCCAGTGTTGGATCTCACATAGATGTGCGATTGGAGTTAGAATTAAATTCTGGACAGATCTTTGGTTTGGTAACATTAAACTAGCATCGGCTTACCCAAATCTTTTCCGATTGGCATGTCTTCCTAATGCCACTGTTCTTGAGTCTCACCAAAATATTAATTCCACCCGGACCTGGATCATTCCGTTCCAGATCGAGCTCCCTCCTAACTTGAGTCAGGAACTGTTTCAACTGATTTCATCTCTTAACCAGTTCGATTGGGCTCCCTATGACGGGATAGTGTGGCGATGGAATTCGTCAGGGATCTTTACTGTCAGATCTTTCTACAACTTCCTTAATTTCCGAGGGACCACCTCCCCCTCTGCCACGTTTATTTGGGATTCGTGTGCTCCTATTAAGGTTCAGGTCAACTCTTGGCTTGCTTTCCACAATAAATTATTGACGGTAGAAAATCTCAATAAACGTAATTTGGCTTGGGGGCAACTTTGCTCCTTCTGTTCTGCTTCCTCGGAGGATGTTAATCACCTTTTTGTGAGGTGCAATTTCATTAATCCGCTTTGGCAAATTATTTCCCTAGCCTGGGGAGTTCCTAATCTTCCGCAGGAGCTTGAATCTGTTTGGAGGGACAATCCTCCCCTTCCGAAAGACCGTAAATGTTGGAAGCTGTCGGTTCACATTATTATTTGGATTCTCTGGCTTGAGAGGAACCGTAGAATTTTTGCTCACCAATCTCGCACTATTCAACTGTTGATTGATGATTTTATCTTCTTTTTTAACTTTTGGGCTTCGAAAGCGCCAAATAAGGATAGAGACTTATTCAATACTCAACGTATTCATGATTCTATTACTGTTCTTCGCAACCTTCAAGCTTTTTAATTATCTGGGTTCATTATATTGCTGTTCTTGTAATCTATCGCAGGTCGATTAAAGTGCTCTGTGCCTTATAGGCTTTTGGGAGGTTGTTTCTTTTGGGATCCTGTGGCAGCCAGTTGCTCTCTTTTGTCCGGCTGTATGTCGGTTTTTTTTTTTTTTTTTTTTTTTTACAGCTTGGGATCGGTGTCCATTTCTCGCTCGGGGCATCAGTTAACTGCCCTTGGTTTGGTCTTTTGAGGATAGCGTTGCTTCTCCTGTGATGTCAATGTACTCTATTTTGGGTTGTATTTCTGCTGTTCATAAGGTTGTGTTCTATCCTTTTCTTTCTAATGTTCTTACTTTTTGTGGCCTGCTGCGACCGGCCTATGTCATCAACCGACTCTCTGTGTATGGTTGTCTTGATGCTACTAGTTCGCATTTCGTTCGTGTTCTGACCGAATTATAGCTGTTTATTTTGTTCCTTTTGCTGTTTTTTGCATTCTCCTTTTCTACTGTTGTTGGGGGCTGCTAGTTGTTTGTTTTCTACTCTTGTTGCTATGCTGTTCTTGGCTTGAGGTTAGCTGTGTTGTGGTTTGCATAAGTTTGGATCAGGAGGTGGTAGTGTGGTGTATTTTTTTTTCTCCCGGTTTGCCTGGTGCTTCGTTCTGTGGTGAGGTGGTTGTCTTGGGATGTATCGCTCTTTGGGTTATATCGGCTGGTGGTACTATTCTGATCGAATCTTTGGGTTATATCGTTCTGGTCCTATTATCATTAGGTTCTGGGTCGGCTGCTGGTACTATTCTGATCGCATCTTTGGTTTATATCGTTCACGCTGCTGTTCGCCGATCAAGTCAGCATCTGGCGCTTGATTGGGGTCCCAGCTTCAGGGTGAGCGTTCGTTATCTCTTTCCGTAGCTGCGTAGCTCTAGGGGATGGGGACGACGCTGTCTGGCTGCCCCGGTTGATCTTGGCCGGGCTCACTCGTCTGGGGGTGACCCACATGTTCAGCGGGCTGCTCTGTCTTTCACCCCTAGGGATTATCTTCTGCTGGCGGAGGCAAGCGAGGTCGGGGTCGGCGTGTCTGGCGCCTCTTCTGTCTTCCCTCTGCCTCGTGTTCACTAATTTGCTGTTGTTTGTATATGTATTGTAGAGCTTAGGTCTGTATATTTCAGTTTTACATATCGTAAAACCCCCGATGTACATTATTATTATTTAATTTATATATTTGCTGTGGCTGGAGTCTGTTTAGACTCTATCCGTTCACATCGAAAAAAAAAAAGAGTAGTCTGTACAAAAATACAGTTTCCCGCTGTTTCAGAAATCAAAAACTGAAACCATCAGAAATTCTAAAAACTAGACTTCCACATGGTTTCAACACATATTTAAAGTTCAAATTCAAACAACAGTAACTAGGTCTAACACAATGTTCTTTACAGATTTTATGTTCAGTCACAGGTCTAACACAATGTTCTTTACAGATTTTATGTTCAGTCACAATATCAACATCATGTTATTTTATTTTTAGAATCAGCAACAACTCAAGATAAAATTCATTAAAAATTTTTATTAGTCTCCTAAACATGATTACTAACAATCTGAAAATTATCAGAGCAAAATTTTATCATTTGATCAGCCTTTTTACTATTTAAACATGAAAGATACAAGAATCTGAAAATCTGGAAATAAAAACACAGCTGTAGTAAAACGGGCATAACTTTTGCTACAAAACTCGGAATTCAAAAATTCAAGATGTTCTGGAAACTAGAAAGATAAGGCTACAATTCTTGTTCAGAAAGTAATTTATTTTGAGGTCATTTACT
This sequence comes from Hemerocallis citrina, assembly GCA_017893485.1. Lineage (NCBI taxonomy): Eukaryota > Viridiplantae > Streptophyta > Magnoliopsida > Asparagales > Asphodelaceae > Hemerocallis > Hemerocallis citrina. The sequence continues at coordinate 5,308,905 of CM030366.1, read as the reverse complement.
AAGTCGGAAATAGTAGACAAAATACTGCCAGCAAGCAAGATACATGTTTTAGGGTATTTTCCATGAAAATGAATTCATTCAACATGATGGGTATTGATTCTATAGTCAATAAATTGTGTAATCAGCATGATGAGTGTCAAAACATGATGAATAAAAATTATAACATACACATACATCAATTCTAACAACATCCAAGATCAATCGATCAAACAACATACAACCTAGCAATTGTCTCGACAAATAATTAATCGTGTTATGAGATGTATGAAAGTTCTCTCTCATTAATATTATATGATGTATGCAAGATTCAATATTTTTGGATTCAAATTAGCACGATCTCAAGAATATTGAGGTTAGCTCGTGTAAACCCACGATAAACCCAATGAAAGAGATGGACAATGTATAACACGATAACAAAGAGATCTACTTGCAAGAGTTTCAACAAAACTTGAATTTGATACAATTAACAATTCAAGAGGACAATGACTTTCCTTATAAACGATGAAAACGAATACCAAGAATAACGAGATAAGAATCCCAAAGCAACGAACCCACGAACTAATACAATCCACCAATAGCACGTGCAATATACGTGCAAAGAGAGCTCAGCAATAACAAAGAACAAAGAGACAACAAATGCAACAGTGAAGGCCTCGGTCTTGGACAATGCTGATGGTCAGCAACGTAGGGGCGGCGCTGACGGCGAACAGCGTGACGGCGGAGGGGTCGAGGAGCAGCGATGGGGGTCTCGCCGGGGAATAACACAAGGTGGTCGGGATTTTGGATGTTGCTGTCGATTGGAAGGGAGGACATGGGTGGCTGTGGCAGTGCTGGGGGCTGGCGATGGGGTTGACAGAGGTCGAGGGTCGTTGGGAGAGGAGGAGGACAGGGTGGCTCGCTGGAGATAGATGCAGTAAAGGGTTCAGGTGGATTTGGGCGGGAATTCGGCTGGGAGAGAGAACGGTGAGGAGAGAGGAAAGAGAGAATAAGCGGCTAGGGTTCAATAATGTGCAATTTTTAGGGTTTGCAGTAGAGTTGTATTTATAGGATACAATTAGGGTATTGGGTTATAGTTTAGGATCCAATAATAGTGGTTTTGGGTCAAGAACAATTGGAATTGGGCTTTAGGGTTCGAATAAGAGATAGACCTAAATCAACAGGGTTCAATTAACAATACCCACTATTAAATAAGAGTGAATAGGATCAACAAGAGTAACTCAATCAAGAAGAACGAAGAACTTCATGAACAAAAATTTAAATCCAAATAAATAAATAATTAATACAAATGAGGAGAAAATAAATTGTCTTGAAATAAATTGGTATTCGCCACGAAAATTAGACCAAGTACGAAAATAAAATAATTCAATAAATGAACTTTAATTGAATAATCAAGAAATAAAAATTAATAATTTTAATCATAATAAAATGAAATTATATAACAAATTAGTATTCTGGTTTAACAATTTATTAAAATAATCCAACAATAATAACATGTTTGATTTGGGCTCAAATATAAATTGCCGATCAATAAAAAAATAGAAAATTAAAATTAAAATATACCATTATTCGTAATGAATATAGTTTTCGATTAGACAACGCTTTAATAAAAAAAATCCGAAACAAATTTACCACAAAATAAATTTATAAATAATCAAAATATAGAAAATACATGAAAAATACTTATTGGCGGGAATGGGGGTTACAACCCATGGCTTTGTCCATCTTCATCTTCCCTAAATCCCAAACCCTAGATCCTCTGCTCCACCTCCATCGCCCATGCCCCCCATCTCCGACTCCCCCTCCAAACCCTCTTCTCCTCCTACTTTGTCGCTGCCGCCCAAGCCTTCGACTTCTCCAATGACTCCTCATCCTCCCCCTTTACCGCCCTAAAAACCCCTCATTTAAACGACCCACTAAGATTTAAGCTCTAAACCCTCCATTCTCGATTAGAATGCCATGCTCCACTCCTACCTCAAATCCCAAACTCCTAACATCAATACCCTCTTCAAATGAAGTGATTCAGTGCATACCCGAATGCTTGGACATTCAACATTGTCTTTAATGGGTTGTGCTCACTTGGGCTGCTTAAAGATGCCATCTTGGTGGTTGACGATATGCGCAGTCATCACTTTGTCCCTTCATTTGCGTCGTTGAGCAAACTGATGAATAAGTCGTTGATCTCTCAAGTGTTTGAGGTTACGGCGTAGGTTGTCTAGCCGATGGTGAGGTTTAGGAATAAGCTTGGGTTGAATGTGGGAAATGGGGTGATTTAAGGGGTTTGTGAAAGGGGGGAGGGTGAGGGAGGCCAACAATGTGTTTTTGAGGTTGGGAGAGATGGGGGTGGTTATGAATTATATTATATTATATCTATATCATATACTAATAGGAGAGAGTCTATTCCCTCTCTCCTTTCTTTATTTTGAAAAAGAGAAATGAGAGTAAACGTATGGATTTCTATTTAACTAACACGTGCACTACGCATGATTTTTGTTAAAAAATGAAAAATAAAAATAAAAACCCTAATCCCTCAAATAGTATCTTCCCTTTTCTCCTTTCCAACTTCACAAAATCTCACGGCTCTTTCCAAACCCACCCTCATCCCTACTTCCGCATACCCCCCTAGCAGCTCTAGTAGTATTCAATTGTATAACATTATAGTTTGGCAGTGATTCTTTAAACTATCTGCTTATGTGAGGATGATAATGAAGATTTCAATAATTACGGTATGAATGATATTTATAAGTTTCTCCTAATCCTCTCACATTTTTTTGGAGTTCAATGTCCCTCAAAATATAAAAGTATAATAGAATAGAATGGACCATTTCACACAAATATATTAGGTGGACTTAGCATTCTTTGGTTCCTGATTATAGTATCTTACGCTTCTTCTTATTAGATTAAATGCTTCACAATTTATAACTGGAAGCTTCCTTTTTCAATTAAGCAAAAAGTAAACAACTTTTTAGAGTTAGAGACAACATAATATTTGCACTGTCGACAGCTGATTTGCTTTTAACATGATACTATATTACCTTATATATAGAATAAATAGCAGGACAGCGGAAAAAAGCACTCCTTCGCAGCAATCATGATAATCAATCCACATATTCTTATAACAAGAAATGAACTAGAATTTATATTCAATAATTAGGATGGATTCTACTGTTAACATGACAAAATTATCAACACTACAATATTAAATTTACGAATCTAGTTATAACATCATATACAACCGAAATGCATTCAAATATCTATTTCTTCTACATATATGTGTTTCTAGTTTATGTTCGTTTAGTGTATGCATATGATGACGAATAACATGGCCTAGAATTGAGTCAAGGTTATGACACGAAAAGAATGTTATTACTTGGTTTCGCTGATGAATCCGTAATAACCTCTTTGAAAGGATAACAATCAAATTGAGATACGATAACGAAATAAAGAACTACTTGTCGAGATCAAAAATATTTCTTGAACAAGAACAACAAGTCAGTTCAAGAGAAACTTGCCTTATTGATAATACATTTGCGACGAAACGGAGACGAAGTGAGGCGGCACAAAGAATAGCGGTTGCAAAAACAGCAAGGGGGACTGCATCGAGAGAGAGGTGGGGCTCGGGTCTGCAGGTAGGTGATCGTCGGCTGTGGGAGAGAGAGAGCCCGAGGCGGCTGCGGGGAGAGCAGCGGGGAAGAGGCGGTCGACGAGGTAGCAACTAGCAAGAGACGGTAGTCAGGGGTTGCGTTGCTCAGGTGTACAGGGGTGCAGCAAGGTGGCCTTGGAGTTCGGCAGGGTGAAGATGGTCGGGGAGGGGTAGTAGCGTCGGGTTGATGGAGTTATCTGCGACTGCGACAATGGCGACGAGGGGAAGCGGTGGCGGAGCATCAAGGTTCGGGTCATGAGGAGCAGCGGCAATGGCAAGCGGCTTGGGTTATGAAAGGCAACGGTGGTAGTGAGGTTGGAGACCGCGGGTCTGCTGGGGTGTTGCGGTGATGGAAAGGAAGAGTCAGCAACAAGGTGGGGTTCGGCTTTATTCGGGGCTACGGTGTTGGTCGCAGCAGCAGTGAGCGGCAGGGTTGATGGAGATGGCAGTCGGGGGGAGAAAGGGAGTTAAGGTATGGGAGGAGATGAAAGGCAGGTGGCTACAGTGGAGGCTCGGCGATGGTGGAGACGTCGGAATGCAGCAGTTGAGGAGGAGCTCAGGTTGACGATGTCAAAGGTGGTGGCAGTCAGAGGTTGCGCGATGGCTGCGCGCGTGAAAGGCGGGGGAGAGGAAGCAGTGGGGATGGTCAGGCGGTGCTTGCGGCTGTCGATGATCGGCAAGGGTGATGGAGGGCAGTGGTGGCGATTGATGCTGGGAGTGGGTCTTGGTGTATGGGAAGAAGATGAAGAGGAATGGTTTTGAGGGTGTTGCGGATGAAGAGGAAGAGGAGCATGGTGATTAGTAGGATAAATTGGGATTAGTTAAGTAGTTGAGAGTTTAATGGAGATGATGGGGGTTAGTTGTAACACCCTGAATTCCATTTACATATAATTCGTAGTACAACATGATCTTTTACTTCAATTCGTACAATTTTTACAAGGAAATTAAAACTTTTCATTATACAATTTGCTTATTTCAGAATTACACAGCGGAGGTTAAATAAAAATACAACATGGAATATTTACAACTCGAACATCAAAAGCTTTGAAAATGATCTTTAGAATCAATCGTCTTTAAGTCCTTGCCAATCAAAATTCTGGACCAAAAAATCTGTGGGCACGTTAGTTGCTTACAACCGACACATTGTTATAAAACAGCGATCCTCGCTATGTTGTAATATAACGATTCTCTTACTTTAGCAACCACAAATTTGAATGCATAATAAAGTGTAAAAGAGTGACGATCCTAAACATGTCAGTGTATGATATGACTTAATGCCTAATGTAGATGTTATACTACAATGACACTAATGCATACTTGTTCAGATTCTATACCTCCCATTCTACATAGGTCCGAGGGCAAGCACCTGCGTACTCCACTATAAAGGGTTTAATCCCTCGCCATGCATCCTACTATTATGACTACTACAAGATTTAGACAATCTATGAATATTGGTTCTCGCCCCGGAATACTAGAGATCAATCCCGTTCCGTGGATCATTCTGTGGCCCTTTCGTCCATCATCCCGAAATACTGGGGATTGTCTCTCTCCGCGAGTCATTCTTGAACCCTCATCCCACAAATGCCCTATGAGCGTCGCTCTCATCCCAAAATACTGGAGATTATTCCCGCTCGTGGATCAATTTGTGTCCCTTACGTCCATCGTCCCAGAATACTGGGGACTGTTGCTCTCCAAGGGTCATTCTGGAGTCCATAACTCACGTTTGACACTTGTTTCATCATGTCACCAACTAGTGCATGTCCTTAAGTTTTAATTTTAAATCATCACAACGTAGAGCTAGCTTACCCTACCAGACATAAATCAACACAAGAGAAAGTCAGCCCACACTGGTTACTCTTCAAATTTTCATTATCACAAATGTCAGTTACCAAGGTCCTCGCCTAGCCTCTAGATCAACATCTTTCATGTTCAACAACTAGGGTCCATCATGCCTCCATAATTCATATTCTCAATTTCATGTATTCGTATTTTATTCAATTCCTTCATTTATTCTTAGTTATCAATCATGAAGTAACACCTCTTGGTTGGACACACACAACCAATAATTTACTTTAATAAGCTACAAAGTTTCTTCGATTAAATAAACTCTTTTCATATTCATCTATATTTTAATTATAAATCTCAATTCTATTCAAAGATAGATTTATTAGTTTCATAAAAGAGTCTACTATATCTTTGCAGTTAAGATCAGCTAGAATCATCCTCAATTATTTTGTCTAAATTCATTTGCAAAACAGTAAGTTCAAAATCAGAAAACTGCAGCTCATGCTACTTGTAAAAGTCATAGAAAATTATATACTTCATGAAACTCTTTAGATCAAAATAAAGATATACAAATTTACTAAAAAATTTTAGTCATAAGTTTCTCAAAAATATTGTATTTATAACCTTGAATTCTTCGAAATCTACAGTAAGGTTGAATTATTGAAATACTGCCAGTTGTACAGTCATGTAAAATTCATTAGAAATTCATTTCTTTGTGAAAATTTGATTTCTTAGACTTTATAGAAAAGTTAACGAGTCTACTTCAAGTTCTTGGTTTTGACTTTTCTCAAATTACTTCATCTAAGATGTTGAAACGATCAAAATCCAAAATGTGAACAGATTTTCAGCAATTAGTCAACTGCCAACCAGTCCTAAGTTTGGATTTTATTAAAATAGTGAACGACATCAAAAAATTATGAAATTTTAAAGATGTTCCTGACATATATGGGATGTTCCTATAAAAATTTTAGCTCTAGATTACATCTAGATTAATAGATATGATTTTCCGAAGTGCAACAAAAACTTAAAACAACAACTTTCTTTGCATAAATTAACAACTTTGTGCATGAATTTATACCCAATTCATTTAATCTAAACATGATATACTAGTTTGCACCCAATACCACTATAAAAACTCAATCTAAAATTTTAATTTGTGAATCATGGCAATTCTATAATAGATCTTTCAACTAGCATGCATTTCTTCATATCTATTAGAACACTATTTATTAATACATCATGCAACATAACAAATTTGTAAGTTAAGAACAAATGACACATTTCATTTCACTCATAAAATAATTAAACATGCATACTATAATCTCTAGAAAGAAAAAGAAATCACCCACGTTATGATGCAAAAATTGAAATTGAAATTATTAGGAAGTTTCTCCAAGCTCCAACCAAAGCAAGCCTTCTCCTCCTAGCAATTTGCCAACACCAAAAGCTCTGTCTCTCTTTTCTCTCTTTCTTTTCTTTCTTTTGTTTCTTTTGATTTTTTGTTCAAAGTTCATGAAGTAAGAGTTGATATTTATAGGGTTAAATGGGTGAATGAAGAGACCCTCACTACCCAAATTAAATATACACTCATACAAATTAATCACCCACTCACCCAAATTAATCACCCACACACAAAACCACTTCATAAACCCCTTCTCCTTCCTTCATGAATTAGCCAACTCTTAGGTGCACAACACGTGCATGTGCACCCTACGTGCACACACTTCTCATTCTTTTAATTATTTATTTATAATCCATTTGTATGTGTTTGTTACATGACAAGTGTGTAGGATTAAAAAGTGTACATTTAAAGTGTAGAATAAAATCAAGGGCTTTTATTTAATTTTTTGTGGGCATTGAAAGAGATTTTAGGCCCATGGGTTAAAATAAAATAAATAATATAGAATGTAACAGATAAAGTGAAAAGTAAAATGTGCATTATTTTTGTTTGAAAACTGATTTTTTACCATAAAAAAAACAAATTTTAGGGACAACAATGCATACAAAATTTTACGTGCAATGCACGTGTAAAAATATTAAAAATTAATTTGAGAGAACGAAAACAGTCCAAATACAAAATACGTAGAACATAATGTTACAGATATTTCACGTAACAAAAATATACGTAATCGACACGTGTATTGAAAACACGTGCAATGTACGTAATTTATAAGGATGAAAATAAATATTTGAATTTGCTAAAAATAAGATAAAAATGAGTTTTGAAAAAACGGAAACCATATAAATAATCAGAATACAAGATACGTATGACATTTATATAAAAATATGTTACGAATATTACTCGTAATAGTACAAAATATACGTGCGTAACACACGAGGACAAAATTGTCATTACTCAACTTTGCGGGGTGCTACATTAGTGGGGATAAGATTATGAGGAGGTTATGAGATATTTGTGGGATTGATTAACAGATAACGGTTAGAATATGAAGAGGCAAATATTGACTATTATGTTTGGAATTTCATATTTTTGGATATGCTGAAGTTGGGTTTAGGTTGGGGATTAAATTAAAGTATTAAGTTGGGTCACGGTTTGGGCTCTAGATTGATAAATAAATAAATCAATAGTAATATAATAGTACAAATAAATCAAACAGTATGCATTAAATTTATACTCCAATACTAATAAACTCAATAAGATTGGATTTGATTTGGACTAAAATATAAATAATTAATCAATTAAGAAAAGAAATAAACTTATAAAATAGAATAAGATTTGTGTTAAAATATATATAATCATTTGGAAAATACCTACAAATACAATTGTTGATTAGAAAGGATTTTAATAGGAAATAACAAAAATGATTTTAAGATAACAAAAAAGGATTTATAACGAATCGAAATACAGAAAATATACGAAAAATATGTATAGGCGTCAACGGGGATTACAGGACATGGGGGGGGGGGGGATGGTGGTGCAGGAGGTAGGGGATGGGGGGTTAGTTTGGAAAGAACCGTGAGAGTTTGTGAGATTGAGAAAGTAGGAGGTGAAAGGACTGTGTTTGAGGGATTGAGGTTTTTAGTTTTTTAAAATAAAATTTTGCTGTTTTCCTGACTTTGAATACAATATTCTGATTTCTGGCTGAACATGTTTTCTTGTTTCAATTCGGTTTTGAGTTATGTTTTTGTGAAATACTATATGACTTATATATATTTGCTGGATTTGGCCGGGAGTCTATTTTGCAGATTCTTTGACCGATCCAGATTTGCATGTTTGTAGCAATGAGAATCCCTGTTTTAGTGCAGTACTGTCTTGCTTTCCTAAACTAGAATTCACGTTGTCCCACTCTTTGATGTGTTGTTTTTCGCCTGTACATGTTTATTCTTCATCCGTTACATGTTACATAATCATACCATGTTATTCTTTTCATGTTTTTTACACGCACATGCTTATTTGATAATAATAATAAATAACCAAGCCGGGGTTAAAGAAAAAGATATAATAGTAGAAAATATAGAAACGCGTACTCGGAAGGAGATCTACAGATCCTACGTGAAGACTTGATACATGATACTTGACACTTGCACGCTTAACACGTGATTACTTGCCACTTGCACAACTTGACACGTGATACATGATACATGATACTTGGAGCTTGGAGCTCGATTACTTGATACATGTCTCTGAGTACACTGCCCTCTATGATCCACTATGAAATCTAAAGCAAAACTGTTTGAATGTAGCAACCATGTAGTAAAAATCGGGATGCTTGAAGTGCTACCTAGATAGTAATAACTACAAGACTTGACCATGACACTTGAACATGATACTTGATACTTGGATACTTGTACTTGATACTTGACACTTGATACCTGTTTACTTGCTACTTGATACTTGTTACTCGTTTACATGATGCTTGTTTACTTGACACTTGACACATGCTACTGGGACTTGTTCATCTTGCCATGCTAGTTGTTATATTTTATTACCATGTCTATTTCATGTTATTTGTTTATCTTTTTTCCATGTACTTGTATCCTGCACTACAAGTGGTCTGTAACTTGCATTGACGGGAGTTTGTTTTATTTTTTCTATTCCTGCAATTTATTTAGTTGCAGACCAAGATGATCAGCTGCCAGATGAACTTGGTGATATGAGATATTAGTGCTGAAATTTTGCTATTATTATCCTTGTTGTTTATTTTGAACAATTGTATTTGATACTTGGATTTATTTGTATTTGGCAATGTGACCCAGGTTATTGACTTATTCAGATCTGGATTATTTGAGATTAATATATTTTGTTTCAAGTATTCTTGTCTGTATTTTGATTCATATATGCATGCTTGGTTGACTTTTCTTGCTTTCGACTTTGATTATTCTTGTGAAATGTTGTAAAGATTCTGAACAGCTTATGGATGATAAAAATCATTTGCTGTGTTCAGTCACGTATCTGTATTCCGTATTTTCTTTTGGGAAGCAGGGTGTGACAAGGTTTTTAGTGGTATCAGAGCACCCGGTTTGGCTAATGTATTAGTTTACTGATATATTAAACAAGCTTAGCTCGATCTGGGATTGGCTCAACATTTCACCAACCATGCATACATAAATGAATTATAAATCAACTTTGATCTAGATGCTAATTATTTTTGGTTTTGTGTAGACTATGGCTCATAGAGGTTCTACTTCTCGTCTTCAGGATGAGCATCCCGAATTTCAGGTTGTCACCACTGTGTTGGAACGACTGATTAATATGCAGCAGAACCACAGTGACTTGGTGATGGCTGCTTTGGAAGCTACTCGGGTTCTGCCGCCCGTTGTGCCAATGTAGAAAGCTCTTCCTCCCCATCCAGGTAAAGTCACAGACTTCATGAGGCTGCATCTCGATAGATTTTCGGGCACTGAGATGCCTTTGGAGACAGAACGGTGGCTGATTTGGACTGAGCAACTACTTTTGGCAGCTAGAGGGACAGATGCAGATCGAGTGGATATGGTGGCCATCCAGTTGGTGGATCTGGCTCATATTTGGTGGAGGTCCGAGTCCTAAAGGCTCGAACGACCGATCACTTGGGCCTCTTTCACTAGGAGCTTCATGGAGAAGTTCTTCCCTAGCAGCACTAAAGTTGTGATAGAGCAACAATTCCTAGCCCTGAAACAGGTTGGGCGTTATTCCTATTATTGGAATTTTGTTACATATTGTCCATGCAAGGTTGTAACATGAGACTTTCTTGAAACAGGGCTCTAGGTCTGTGGATGAGTATGCAGCTGAATTTACTAGACTTAGCCGCCTCGCAGCTGTTCTTGTGGCGAACGAAGAGGAAAAAGCTCGTAGATTCATATTGGGGCTTGAGCGAGACATTAAGGTGACTTGTCTCTCTTCACTTGCTACTTATGCTGAGGCTCTCGGGGCAGCTTGAGCTCTGGAGCAGGCTCGTGGTGGATTGGCTCCTTCGTAGCAGACTTTTCTGCACCTTGTTGCTAGGCCTTCTGGTGGGCCTATTCGGAGGCCTGTCCCAGCCCCTCCGGTCTGGGCAGCTCCTTACTCTGCTGCGGGTCCTCAGAAGGTTGGTTTTTGCGACTTTTGCCGACTTACTGGGCATGAGCGCAAGGACTGTAGGCATGCCAATCGTCGTTGTTTTGGATGTGGTGCTGCTGACCATTCAGTACGGGATTGCCCGCAGTTGGCTCTTCCAGCCAGGGGTCCAGTTCAGCAGGTTACCCCAGCTCGTGGTCCAGTCAAGCCACCGCTTCCTCCGCAGCGCTATATTGTCGGTCAGAGGACCGCTGCCCCTAGGAGAGGCCAGGCTTTCAACCTGACTGCTGCTGATGCTAAATCAGCAGAGGGTGTTGTTGCAGGTATATCTTGCATTTCTTTTTGTTGTTTTATTGTTTCTCTTTTGCTTCTTTTCTTCTCTCTTGCATTTATTCCTTTCATATTTATCTTTCTGCATTTTGTTTTTCCTCACCCCTGTTCATCCATTCCTTTCTCTGTCTTTTTTGATTCTGCCTTAGGTGTTATCCTTGTTTGCTCTTTCCCTGTTCATGTTCTTTTTTATTCCGGGGCAACTCATTCTTTTGTCTCCTCTCGATTTGTGGCTCGCCATCAGTTGGAGTGCAGCAACATGTTAGAGACTTGGAACATTGTGATAGGTGGTGGAGTTGTCATTTGTTCCCGGGAGTGCAGGCAGTGTCCCGTGATTATTGGTAGTGCAGATTTAAAGCCAATCTGATTGTAAGTGGGAATTTAGGATTCGACGTCATTCTGGGTATGGATTGGTTGGGTGAAACCCATGCCATTATTGATTGCCGTGCCAAGAAAGTTGTGTTCCGGATTCCAGATCGCGCAGAGTTTGAGTTCCATGCCGGGGAGATGTCCCTTGGCCGAGCTGCAGTTGATCAGGAGGTTTATGTCATGGAATTACATTCAGACTGTGAGGCTGCGCCTCTAGTAGTGCAGGATTTCCTGGATGTTTTTCCAGAGGAGTTGCCTGGCTTACCCCCTGATAGGGATGTGGAGTTCAGCATTGAAGTTCAGCAGGGTACGATGCCTATATCGAAAAGTCCTTACAGGATGGCACCAGTTGAGGTAGCAGAACTTAAGGTGCAGATTCAGGAGTTGTTGGATTTAGGGTTCATTAGACCCAGTGTTTCGCCTTGTGGTGCTCCAGTCCTTTTTTTCAACAAGAAGGATGGTAGTCATCGACTGTGCATGGATTATCAAGAACTGAATAGTGTTACTATGAAGAACCGGTATCCATTGCCCAGGATCGATGATTTATTTGATCCCTTGAGTGGAGCTGCTGTTTTCTCGAAGTTGGATCTCTGTTCTGGGTACCATTAGGTCAAAGTGAAGGTGACTGATGTACAGAAGACTACATTCAGGACCAGATATGGCCACTACGAGTATCTTGTGATGCTGTTCGGGGTCACGAACGCGCCTGTTGTATTCATGAGTCTTATGAACAGGGTCTTTTCTCAGTTCTTGGATAGATTTGTGGTGGTCTTCATTGATGACATTTTGGTTTATTCTCAGAATCGGGAAGATCATGCTGAGCATCTTAGAGTGGTTCTGCAGACTTTGAGAGAGAATCAGCTGTATGGGAAACTCAGCAAGTGTGAGTTTTTGCTCGACAGGATTTCTTTCTTGGGGCACATTACCTTGGGCGATGGTATTTCTGTGGATCCAGCAAAGGTTGAGGCTGTGAAGGATTGGCATGTTCCCAAGTCAGTTTCTGAGGTCAGGAGTTTTCTTGGTTTAGCTAGCTATTATCGGAAATTCGTCCAAGATTTTTCGAAGATAGCAGGACCATTAACTAAGCTGACTGGGAAGGATCAGAAGTTCTATTGGTCTGAGGCTTGCGGTGAGGCTTTTGTTGAGTTGAAGAGCAGATTGACGTCAGCGCCAGTGTTGACTATTCCAGATGGTTCAGGTAGATTTGTAATTCACTGTGATTCTTCTGGTAAGGGTTTTGGAGCAGTTCTGATGCAGAAGGGTCGAGTCGTTGCATATGCATCGAGGCAGTTGAGGCCGCATGAGAAGAACTATCCAACTCATGACTTGGATTTAGCGGCAGTGATCTATGCTTTGAAGCTGTGGAGACACTATTTACTTGGGGACCGAGTGGAGATCTTTACAGACCACAAAATTCTCAAGTCTTCACCCAGATGGAGTTAAACATGAGGCAAAAGCTTTGGTTGGAACTTATAGCCGATATGACATCAGTTTGTAATACCATCTTGGTAAAGTGAACTTGGTGCCAGATGCTTTAAGCAGGAGACCGACAGCGATGTTCCTGACTCAGCAGAGGGATCTGATTGAGCAGATGCGGAGGTTGGAGTTGGATGTTTTGTTGCCAAGTTCTGGTTGGAGTTGTTTGGTGCTCCAGCTTCGGTCGTCTCTTGTTCATCAGATCAAAAAGGCACTGGCTAGTGATGCGCAGTTGCAGGATTTTCGAGCTGAGGTTGAGTCTGGGTCCAGAACGAACATTGTTATTCATGCTGATGGATCGCTTCTTTTCGGGTCCAGGTTATGCGTCCCGAAGGGTGAAGTTCATCAGAGGTTGCTTGAGGAAGCCCACCAGTCTTCGTATTCTATCCATCCTGGCGGTACTAAGATGTATCGGGATTTGAAGCTTCATTTCTGGTGGCATGGTATGGAGAGGGCTGTGGCTTGGTTTGTTGCTCAGTGTTTGATCTACCAGTAGGTTGAGGTAGAGCATCAGAGAACCGCTGGACTTCTTCAACTGTTTCCCATTCCGGAGTGGAAGTGGAAACATATCACTATGGATTTTGTGACCGCTTTGTTGAGGAGTCCTAAGGGTCATAATGCTGTTTGGGTGATTGTCGACCGTTTAACGAAGAGTGCTCACTTTATTCATTTTCGTGTCGGACAGTCTAGTGAGAGCCTAGCTGAGAGGTACATGCAAGAGATTGTTAGACTTCATGGGGTTCCAGTTAGTATTGTATCCGACAGGGATACGAGATCCAGATCTTAGTTTTGGGAGAGTCTTCAGAATAGTTTGGGAAGTAAATTAAAGTACAGTACAACTTTTCATACCTAGACTGATGAACAGTCAGAGAGGACGATCCAGATTCTTGAGGATATGTTGAGGTCCTGTATGCTGCAGTTCGGTAGATCATGGGAGGACCATTTGAATCTCGTAGAGTTCTCGTACACTAACAGCTTTCAAGCCAATATTAAAGATGCACCGTTCAAGGTACTTTATGGGCGGAAGTGCAGATCACTAGTGTGCTGTGATGACATTTGTCAGAGGAAGTTGTTGGGTCCAGAGTTGATCACCAGGACTGTTGATGCGGTGGTTCAGATCAGGAAGCATTTGCAGGCAGCTCAGGATAGGCAGAAAGAATAGACCAATGTCCATTGGAGAGCTTTGGAGTTTGAGGTTGGTGACCATGTTTTTCTTAAGGTATCGCCTTGGCGCGGTGTCATTCGGTGTAACCCATGTTTCCCCAAATCCGTATTTTCTGTGTACTTTCTGTATTTAAAATTTTTGTAAATTAGTTTTCCGCCTTCAGATTCTTTTTGTTATAATGTATTTTTTAATCTTCCATTAAAGCCTATTTTCTTTATCAATAATTTTATTTGTAACTATTTTCTATGATTTTTATATTATACAAATCTTATTATTGTTATTAATTACCTTGATTTCTATTATAGTTGCTATTACAGTTATTATTATTACTATTATTATTATTATTATTATTTTTCTTATTATTATTGTTATTATTAATTTTGACTGGTTATTAATAATCCTATTTATTTATTTATATATTTTACCTAAATCACTTATTGGTTTTTAAAACTCAATACCCCTAATACCCTGTTTTAAAATCCCCTTTACCCATTAAACCCTATTCTATTAAATTCCTTTTTGGGTCCATTAACCTATTGGGTTTCGGGTTTGGGTAATGAGTTGAATCTTTAGGTTAACGGGGTAAGTATAACTATCCATGTAATTATACTACATCCTGTGCTTCCACCCTTTTCATCTACAGAACCCTAAACTCCTAGCCGCCTATCTCCTTCACCCCGTGCCTTCCGAAACCCTAAACCCTGCACCCATCTCGCCAGCCCTTCTCCCTGGACCCTTCTCCCTTCTCCACCCTACCGCTAACCTCCCCTGTCGCACCTCCCCTTCTTCCTCATGTCGCACGCGCCAGCCGACCCGCTGCACCACAACACGGTCGTCCCCGTCGATGTTACAACCTCTTATTCCCCTCCCTGCTGTGCCCCAGCTCGCAACTCTCTGTCCTGACGCTCCTGTGCTACGCCTCCCTCCAGTGCGCCACCACCTGCAGCCAGCTAGTGCCAACAGCCCTCTCAGCTTGATCCCTGGCCGTCGCCCTGTGCCACACCGTGCCCAGTCGCTCCACCGCAGTGCACCTCCTGTGCAGGTCGCCGTCTGCTACCAAGCCAAGGCTACACCACTGATGTGTGTTGTTGATTAGGTTTTGATCACTTTGTGTGTGGGCCGCCCGATCTCTCTTAATCATTGCGATCATGATGATCATCAATTTCCTTTGATCACAGTCGTTCGATCGATCGATCTTGATCATCATCATCATCAGGGAGATCTAGCCGTCCGATCTGATCCGGTCATCTTGATCTTGATCTTGATCTTGATCTTGATCTTTGATCTCAGCCATCCGATTTGATCTGATTTGATCCGATCATCTCAATCTTGATCTCTTGATCTTGGTAGTCCGATCCGATCGTGATCGTGATCATCTCATCCAGATTTGCTGTTCGTGTATTCGTGATTGGTTCATGATCCGTTCGTTCCTTGTGTTCGTGCCTGGGATCCGTTCCCATTATTCTTACTCTTTGCTTCGTTTCATCGTCACTCAGGCAAGTAACTTATATTCTTTTCTTTGTGTAATACAAGTACTAAATACCGCCTATAGTGTAGTTGGGTTCTAGAGACAATTTGTGTGTGAAACCCCTTGTTTATATTGTCTCTATAGTGTTGATTCGATCATAGTTGCGTCACGACATACATGACATAAATTAACCTAGGGTTGATCACTTTTGATGTATATGTTCATGCTACTTTGAGATATCTGTGCTTGATGTGTTGTTCGTGATATACTTTTCAAATACTTGCAAATTACCCTATACCATGTTGTTTGGACATCTAGTATACTGTATTTCATGTTTGGGTTGATTTGGATGAGTTTTACATGAACTAAATGATCTAATGTTCGAAGAATAATTCTGTAATTTCTGTTACCCCGTTTTCATTTAGTATTTTGGACCCTATTAAAGTTAGTATATGAATTTTATTTGTGAATATGAACTGTTGATAATTCTGTCTATTTTCCAACCCTTCTGACAGATCTTAGTTTCGATTTACGAGTTGTGAGTTATGCATATTTTACTACTGAGGTGTATAAAGATTTCTAGACTGCATTTTATATGAATTCTGAAGAGTAATATATTTTTATTTTGGTGTTAAAATTATTATTTTGATCCGAAATTCTGCTCAGTACTTCTCGACTTGATTGGGGTTTACCCAGAATTTTGGTGGATTTATTTGAGTAGTTTTACAAACCTTTTCATGCTCGCAAATAAAGATTTTATATGCAGAATTTTACTAATGTTCAGTAAAGAACCTGATTTTCGACCTAACTCTACTTGCTATCTCTAAAATATTTCTGAATATGAAAGTTAGCATACTTTATCTATTTTATCACCCTTTTGACGAATTTGGATTTCGATTTATGGTTTGTGAAATATTGCTGTTTTCATACTGCAGTGTTTATAATTCCAGATCTACAAAACTACTGCATCTTGATGTTTTCTGACTTTTGTTGACTAAACTATTTATATTGGAAGATTATGATACTTTATATTTTGATTCTACACATATATAATAGTACCTCAGACTTTTCGTGGATTTAATTAATGAGTTTTCATGCTGTTTTCCTGACTGTGAATACAAAATACTAATTTCTGACTGAACACATTTTTTGGAATCAAGTCTGTTTTGAGACTTGATTTTGTGAAATACTATATGATTTATATAAGTTTGCTGGATTCGGCCAGAAGTCTATTTTCCAGATTCTTCGATTGATCCAGATTTGCATTTTTGTTGTAACGGGAATTCCTGTTTTAGTACAGTACTGTTTTGCTATCCTGAACTAGCATTTGCATTGATCTATTCCTTTATGAACTGTTTATCATCTGTACATGTTTATCTGTCACCCTGAACCAGTTACATGTTTATGCCATGCTGTTCTTACTCTGTTTAATACACATACATGCTTGTCTGATAATAATAATAATAAATAACCAAGCAAGGGTTAAGGGAAAGATCTAGTAGTGGGAAATTATATAAATGTGTACTTAGAAGGGAGCTCGTGTTTCCCATACTGAGCATCTGATATGATACTGTTACTGATTACCTGAATGCACACTTCCCTATAGGAGGGTGTACTCGGAGGAGGACCAATAAGTTCTGACTGTTATACTGATTACCTGACTGCACACTTCCCTATTGGAAGGTGTACTCAAATGAGGACCAATAGGTTCTGACTGTCTGATTTCTGTTAGTGATTACCTGACTACACACTTCCTTGTAGGAAGGTGTACTCGGAGGAGGACTAATATGTTCTGACTTTCTAATTACTGTCTGATTTCTGATATCTGAGTACACGGCCTTATATGATCCCCTATGAAATCTAAACGAAACTGTTTGAATGTAGCAACCATGTATTAAAAGGATGGATGCATGAAGTGCTACCTAGTTAGTAATAAACACAAGAATGTAAGAACATGACATCTGTTAACTGTTATCTGTTACATGCTACTGGACACTATTATCTGTTACTGTCTGACTGTTATCTGATACTGTTATCTGACACTGTGGTATGTATACTTGTCTGCAAACTGTTGACACTTGACACATGTTACTTATACCTGTTAGTATATCATGCTATCTGATTTGTTTTCCTGATGCATGTTAGATATTATATTATGTTGATATGCCTATACCATGCTACGTTTGTTCTGTTGTTATCTTATAATTGTTAGTTAGTTACACCATGTACTTGTATCTCGCACTTCAAGTGGCCCGTAACTTGCATTGACGGGAGTTTGTTTTCTTTTTTCTCTCCCTGCAATTTATTTAATTGCAGACCAGGATGACCGGTTACCAGACGAAGTTGGTGGTATGAGATATTGGTGCTCGAGTTTTATTATTATTTATTGTTGCTTATTTTGAACAATTGTACTTGATTCCTTGGATTATTTGTATTTGGGAAATGTGACCTAGGAATTTTGACTTGTTCAGATCTAGTTAATTTGAGATTAATATATTTTGGTTCAAGTAAATTTCTGTTGGAATATTTGATTTGATTATGCATACTTGATTTGAGATTAATATATTTTGCTTCCGACTCTGATTATTCCTGTGAGATGTTATAAAGATTCTGAACAGCTTATGGATGATGAAAATCATTCGCCTGGCTTAGTCATGTATCCGTATTCCGTATTCTATTTTTAGGAAGCAGGGTGTGACATTCGGTTTGGTGGTGGGGGCATGCTCAGCCCTAGATTTATTGGACCGTTTGATATTGTGGAGCGAGTAGGTAAGGTGGCCTATCATCTTGCATTGCCGCCAGCTTTATCAGGAGTGCACGATGTTTTCCATGTCTCACAACTCAGGAGATATATCCGAGATGAGACCCACGTGATTGACTATTCTGAGTTGATCGTTCGGCCGGATTTGACTTGTGAGATTCTGCCAGTTGCTATTGTGGATCGGCGGGAGAAAGTGCTTAAGAACAAGGTCATCAAGTTGGTTCGTGTTTCTTAGAATCCTCACTCACCCGGTGAATCGACTTGGGAGGTGGAGGAGGAGATTCAGCAGAAGTTTCCTCATTTGTTTGACTAGTTTTTGTTTTGTTCTTTTTGTTTATTTTCGGGGTACCCTATGTATCTTATTGTTGAATTTCGAGGACGAAATCTTCTTGTTAGGTGGGTAGGATTTGTAACCCTTATTTTCCATTTTCTGTATTTTTGAGTGTATTTTCCTTTTTGGTGTATTTCTCTCATTGTATCAATTTTGGACCGTATATTGGATTTTTTTCTTCAATATATTCATTTATTTGTTTTTGTCTTCTTCTATTTGATCTCTCTGTTTCGTTGTCTCATTTTGGATCGTCTCTGTTCGATAGAACTCCAATTTTGATCTCTAGTATTTTATTGTTCGTATTATTCTTCTCTCTTATTTTGTTCCTTTGCTCTATCTTGATTCTCGGATTTTTTTTTTATCCATTGCTTGCACCCTTCTACCCATTTAGAACTTCTAAAATCCATAAACCCATATCCATTTATACTTAACCCTACCCACTAATTAATTAACTACCCATTTCCCTTTGATTAATTAATTACCTGTACCCCTGTTTATTTAAACCCGAACCTTAGCTGTGACCCGTTACACCCCCCCCCCTTCCTCCTCATTTACTGTGCCGCCTCCACCTTCCTCTAACCCTAATATACTTCAACCCATATATATACATGCTTCCCTATCCATGCAGTCACCCTATACCCTCTCCCGTCTATCTCTCCCCCGCTGTGCCCTCTCTCGTTCTCTCTCCCGAGGTGCTGCACCCCCGACCTCCAAGACTGCCCTCGTCGTCCCCTGCTATCCCTCTCCCGGTCATCCTCTACCTCGACAGCAGCACCTCCTCGCCCGGAGCCACCCTCTGCCTGGTTGCGCCGCCCCGCTGTGACCGCAGCCAAGTGCCCTCCCTCTTCTTCCCGGTGCTACCTCGACGACAGCTGCAACAGCACCGTAGTGCTGTGCCACCTCCATTATTCTGCTCGTCTCCGACAGCCGCAGCCCGACGCTCTTCCTCTCTCGTGTGCGAAAGTGATTGCGGGTTAGTCTTGTAGCGTTCGTGTGGTTGTTGTTCGTGCGAGTTCGAGTTTTGTTCGTTGGGTTTCATCCGTTCGTTGTTCGTGAGTGTGGTTCGTGGTTGTGTTGTTCATGCTCAGGAATCCATTCCCATTATTCTTACTTTGCACTGTTTTTGCCATCGGTTATATGGCAAGTAACTTGTATTCTTTTCTTTGTGTAATACAAGTACTAAATACCGCATGTAGTGATGTTGGGTTCTAGAGACAATTTTTGTGTGAAATCCCTTGTTGATATTGTCTCTATTGTGTTGATTCGACCATAGTTGCCTCACGACATACATGACATGAAATAACCTAGGATTGACCACTTCTTGTTGTATATATGTGTGCTGTTCATATGATATCATGTGCTCATTCGTGTTATTCGTGGTAGACTTGTTGCGGACTTGTGATATACCCTATACCATGTTTTTGGATATCTAGTACACTATATTTCATGTTTGGTTATGATTTGGATGAGTTTTATGTGAACTAGTTAATTTTGTGCATAAGAGATATTTTCAATTTTGCCGGTTTTCCAGTTTTGATCAGTACTTTAGACCCTATTAAGTTCAGTATTTGAAAATATTTTGTGAACATTATTTGTGGAGAATTCTTTCTATTTTCCAACCTTTTGACAGATCGCAGTTTTGTTTTATGTTTTGTGAGTTATGTCTATTTTACTATAGAGGTATAGAGAAGTTTCCAGATTTTGTTTTCTATGAATTCTGAAGAGTAATCTATTTTTATCATGATGTTAAAAGTATTATTTTGATCCAATATTTTTCACAGTACAACTATGCTTTATTGGGATTAACCCTGAATTTTTTTGGATTTATTTGATGAGTTTTACAAACCGTTCTATGTTTCCAAACAATTACTATACATGTAGAATTTTCATACTGTTCAGTAAAAAAAATGATTTTCGATCTAAATTTACTTGCTGTTTGTAAAATATTTGTGAATATGAAAGTTAGCATACTATGTATATTTTATCACCCATTTGGCAGATTTGGATTTCAATTTATGGTTTGTGAGATATTGCTGTTTTCGCACTGCAGTGTTTGTGATTCCAGATTTACAAAACTACTGCATCTTGATATTTTCTGATTTTACGTGACTACTCTATTTATTTTGAAAAATTATGAAGTTTTATTTTCTGTTATTAAACATATAGGGGAATACCCCAGATTATTTGTGGATTTATTTAATGAGTTTTCATGCGGTTTTCCTGACTTTGAATACAATCTTCTGATTTCTGGATGAACATGTTTTCTGGTTTCAATTCAGTTTTAAGTTTTGTTTTTGTGAAATACTATATGACTCATATATATTTGCTGGATTCAGTCGGGAGTCTATTTTCCAGATTCTTTGACGGATCCAGATTTGCATGTTTGTAGCTAGCAACGGGAGTCCCTGTTTTTGTGCGGTACTGTCTTACTTAACTGAACTAGAATTCTCGTTGTCCCACTCTTTGATATGTTGTCTTTCGCCTGTACATGTTTTTTCTTCATCTTGTACTTCTTACTTGATCATACCATGTTACTCTTGCCATGTTTTTTACACGCACATGCTTGTTTGATAAGAATAATAAATAACCAAGCCGGGGTTAAAGTGAAAGATCTAATAGTGAAAAATACAGAAACGTGTACTCGGAAGGGGATCCACAGATCCTACGTGATGACTTGATACATGATACTTGACACGTGATTACTTGACACTTGCACGCTTTACACGTGATTACTTGCCACTTGCATAACTTGACACATGATACATGATACATGATACTTGGAGCTTGGAGCTCGATTACTTTATACATGTCCCTGAGTACACTGCCCTCTCTGATCCACTATGAAATCTAAAGCGAAATTGTTTGAATGTAGCAACCATGTAGTAAAAACCGGGATGCATGAAGTGCTACCTAGATAGTAATAACTATAAGACTTGACCATGACACTTGAACATGATACTTGATACTTAGATACTTGTACTTGATACTTGACTTGATACCTGTTTACTTGCTACCTGATACTTGTTACTCATTTACATGATACTTTTTTATTTGACACTTGACACATGCTACTTGCACTTGTTCATCTTGCCATGCTAGTTGTTATATTTTATTACCATGTATATTCAATGTTATTTGTTTATCTTTTTCCCATGTACTTGTATCTTGCACTACAAGCAGCCTGTAACTTGCATTGATGGGAGTTTGTTTTCTTTTTTCTTTTCCTACAATTTATTTAACTGCAGATCAGGATGATCATCTGCCAGATGGAGTTGGTGATGTGAGATATTAGTACTGGAATTTTTCTATTATTATCCTTGTTGCTTATTTTGTACAATTGTATTTGATACTTGAATTTATTTGTATTTGGGCAATGTGACCCAAGATATTGACTTATTCATATTTGGATTATTTGAGATTAATATATTTTGTTTCAAGTATTCTTGTTTGTATTTTGATTCATATATGCATGCTCGGTTGACTTTTCTTGCTTCCAACTCTGATTATTCTTGTGAAATGTTGTAAAGATTCCGAACAGCTTATGGATGATGAAAATCATTCGCTGGCTTTGTCACGTATCCGTATTCCATATTCTCTTTTAGGAAGCGGGGTGTGACAGGGAGAGAGGGTACTCCTATTAGTATAAGGTATAGACCAGTGTTACCCTGTGCAAATTTCACAGCCTAAAATTGTTTGAGGGACTCATAAAATTATATTGAACTCCAAAAAAATGTGAGAGAATTGTGAAACTTATGAATATCATCCATACTGTAATTACTGAAATCTTCATTATCATCCTCACATAAGCATATGGTTTAGAGAATCATTCCGAAATCCTAATGTTATCTAGTTGAATATTACCAAAGCAAAAAAAAATCCATGCAATTAACTGAATAAAGCGAATATTTATGATACCTCAACTGTTCATCCTCGCTTTATTCTTCAACTCCAAGATTCTTTTCATGCATTTCCTTTAAATGAATCTTCGCATAAAGTCCCAATTTAAATTCAAGTTAGAACACAACAAATACTTAAATACAAATTGCAGTTAAGGTAAAGAGTCTTACCCTTTCATGGTATGATTTTATGTGACTGTTCAATATGAATTCCACGATACCCCTGTGCAAATTGTACAGACTTTACCAAAACTTTAGCAGTACTTACCCAATACATAAAGCTTTTTCACAGTATAAAGTTCATCCAGTATATCAACATTCAACAATTATTTAATAAGGATACTCAAAAGTTCACTGTAAAAACTCAAGCATCTGATACAATAATGCACCTTCAGACCGAATCACAATATTCATTCAATTTTCCAAATACTGAAACTCTAATTATATCCAACAGAGGGCTTAAATAAAATTTTCAAGATAATAAAAGACTTCAATCCAAAAAAATAACACCGACTTTACGAAAAGATGTCACAAATTCAACTAATTTATGTTAACATGTATATTATAACATCATTAACATTCAATAAGCATGTTATACATTATGAACCATGCATTAACGCACATATTAGGGTAAAGATGATAGACTAAGAGAATGATATAAAAACAACTAGTATAACCCTATGCAATATATTGCACAAAATTTTTAAATATAACCATGTGCAATATATTGCACATAAATTTTAAAATAGAGAAAATAACAAAACTATTTTTGAAAACAATCTCTAATAACATCTATACTATACTGCACACTTTTTAAGATTTCATTAAGGGATATGATTGCACTTCAAAATTTTAATGGAAAAAGAGTGGGAAGTTACCTCCTACATTTGCTCTCCTTTTTTAGTTTTAAAAAGAAAAAATTAGAAAAATCTTTGGACTAAAAGTGGTTTAGAGTAATATATTGTATAGATTTTATGAACTTTGTTTGGGAAGAGCCGTGAGATTTTGTGAGACTGAGAAAGTTGGAGGGGAAGAGAAAGTATTTGAGGAATTGTAATTTTCATTTTTATTTTGGTTTTTAAATAAAATCGTGCATAGTGCACGTGTTACTAAAATAGAAATCCCTACTTTCCTCTCCTTTCTCTATTTCAAAATAGAGAAAGGAGAGAGGGGGTTGACTCTCTCTCCTATTAGTTTTATAGTGCACGTGCTACTTAAATATAATTTCATCCCTATAATTGGGAAACTCTAATGATACCCTATTATGATTTTTTTTAAAAATTATATATTTTTCTCTATAAACCATTCATAAACCTCATATCTTTTATTAACAAATTATTAGTATTGCTCATTGCTTGTTAGCTGTTGTGTTAATTTTAAGCATTACTATGTTTCTATTTATGTAGTTTAACCATTAGTACTCTTATGGGTTTCAATAAGTTTTGTAAAATTTATTTATATTTATGAATGTGTGTTATCTCTAATATAATAAATTGATATATATTATTATTTAAAAACTTCAAATCCGAAACATATCTAATATTTGTCTTATTTTGAAGATCTCAGTGAAAAATTAATAATTGTATAATTTTTTACTTATAATAGCAAAAATTATAATGTCATTATAAGCTAAAAATGAAAAATAAATTTATTGAAATTTGTTATAAGAAAATAACGAAAGAATTTAAACCTCATATGCGGTTCAACGGAACCGTAGATATGGGGTTCCAAACTTCAATAGACAATTTTTTTGTGTGTCGAAATTGTGTACCGGCGATCGATTGATCAGGGAAGGATGTCTATATTACCTAGCTATTATAACGATTGGGGGATGCTTTTAAACCTGTAATCTAAATTATAAAAAAAAAATTAATATGCTAAAATTGTAAATCGTTGAGTTATTAATGTTTGCATTGATGTAGGATCTACTCAATATAAATGTACATTTTCATTCTAGTACTTATTTAGACCTTTTTCCTACATGCAGCGAGCACGGCTTTCCTGGACCGCAAAATCTTGAATTTTGTATCATCATATTCCTCAGCAACTCGATCATCCTATTAGAAACTTTTTTTAAACTTAAGACTTCTTATAGCTTTTTCTTTATCCTTTTCTATCTTGCACTTAGTCAAAGTTCTTGTAGTTTTATTTCCACACATGACATTATGTGATTTGATAAAAGAGTATACTCTGTCTTGATGCATTGCTTAGTGTGTCTACTAACCTCTCCAAGCTTTTCTTCTTGCATATAAAAATTCATTTATTAGCTATTGATTATTTTTAACCTTACGAGGATCATCAATTAATCACGTTCATAAATTTATATATATTTTTGCAGATCAACCAATAATGCACCTTGTTTTCTCATCTAATAAAGTCAAATTAGCCTATGCACTTTATCTTTTATTCTAATTTTGGATACATATATGATATATTTCTAGATAATTAATAAAATATTTTTCTTTGTTCAACAAACGAAGGAAAAAAATACAAACTAACCAAGTGAGTTTTGCATACCTTAGATCATAATCAATTTTCTATTCACATTGTTAACAATCAACTTCATAATTTTCAAATTGAGTTTTGTTGAATATCCATTGCATTTAGTGTACCATGAATCTCTACTGTCATTCACATTTACAATCAAAACTTTTGCAATAGGAATATATCACCTATAATGAATTATATTAAATAAAGTTAGAAGTTTTGAAAATTTTAAATTAAAAAATAATTTTACTATTTTTTTGTAATACCTCAAAAGACCTGTTGTTTCTACAATCAATAATTCCAGTTGCTTCACTTCTTCCAGTCCATTATTCTTCTTTTAGACTGGTACCAAATTGCAAAGACTACTTTTTGAATTTATTCATTTAAAAGGTTATGTATCTCAACAATTAAGGTTATCACAATTCTTTTCATAACCGTACTTGCACAATATTAACTGTTCCAATCCAAAGAAACAAAATTGGAAGAAGAGAGCAAAAACACAACTGCACCTTTTGATGTGTGCTAAAAGGAATCCACATATTCATGCAACCAAAAACCAAAGTATCACAAATTTCATAAAAACTCAGGGTTTCACTTGAGCTAGAAAACCTACTTTATTTCTCAAAATAATTTAAGCAATTGTCATTCTAGAAAATTTAATATTAGATCTGGCTCTCCAATAATGTAATATACAATATGCTACCTGATTTCTTTGATCAATGGTACTCTTACATGGACTTCTCCCTGCAAGATCTTTAGAAATTCAAGAAGTAAGCATGATAGGAATTAATTGATCCAACTCTTTCCTCAGCTGAATCTTATTCATGAGGCCAACTTTCTTGAGCTTAAGACCAAACATTAAAGTGAAAATTACCCACAGTCACGAATTCAAAGAATGAACATCCAAAGTTGAGGGTTTGTTAAGACCTCCTTCAATATGCTGGAAGCATTTAGTGGATAAAAAATAAAAACTTTATTGGCTATAATTGATTGATCTTCTGGCTCAAGATCTTAAGGCAAAAAACCTTGCAAAATAACCTCACGAAGTATACGATACATACATTCTCCAAAAGAAAACAAAAAAAAGTATACGATAGATTTAGTACAACCACTTAGTGATTTCACCTTGGTACATAAGAAATTGGTTGTGCATCAGAAACCCTGACGTTTCCTCTTATGCCATTTTGGTGCACTAAGTTCCCATGGCTAGAATATGATGAGAATGTGGCATACAATGAATTAAAAGCAAATGAGCAAATAACCATTCCACATCTAAATGATAAAGACAGGTACCTATACCTGTATTTCACAAAGATTGGCCATTATGGATATTACTACAACATAATAGCATGTGCATTGACTTCAGTCAATAAGACTACCACAAACATCTATCAACTTTCTACAACTAAGTGAAATATGTACACAACTCAAAATACTACCATGAACATAAACACTATGAAATTAGCTTTAAATGAGAGTTCAATTAATTCATTTCCCTTGTGAAACAATATCTCAAACCTACAGTGGATCAATATAAGGAATCATACATATATTTAAAAGTAGCATTTGGATGATGAGATACTCCACCCTCAATTGAAAGGGCATCACTACAACGTTAAATTCATCTTAGAAGTAGTTGGCGTTTTGTTCTAAGTATTCTTGTTTCTCATTTCTATCAAACTAAGAAATGATAGCCAATGGAACAAAGGCCTTGAAACCACATCGTGCCAATGCAAAAACTCGGGCCAACAAGTTGAAGTATATGTATTTTACCTTTTCTAAGAAAACTATATTCACTTGCAATAGCACATTGTGCCTCACAAACTCTTGTTTCATGACCAATATTGTCATAAGCACTTCTTTGCATGAAAAAAAAAGATGGAAAAGTAAGAAAGAAACAAAGAAACAAATTTTTCATATGGCTTGAAAGAACAATCGAACAACCATAGTCGAAAAAAATTGTGAATCACCAAAAATAATTTGAAGTGAACAACTCAATGACACATATAGGTTTATAAAAAATATAACATGTTTTTAAAGAGGTTTGGGAGCAATAAGATACAAAACACAAATTTCACATTTGAGTTTTCTCTTTTCTTATTTTAAAGTGTTGAAGAAGCTATTCAATTTTGAAGCCTTCAATGAGGATGCTTAAAGATGGTGGATCACATTTATGTTATTCCTATTATTATGCATTAACTTACTGGAATGGGAAATTTGTCTAAATAACTAAGATAAGTTATATCTTTTTTTTTATTTTTTGAAGTATGTATATGCCTCACATTGTGTTTATTCTTGCGCAATAGCCATAGTCATGTAACATAGTTCTTAGTCCCTTCTCAGTCAGCTAGCATGGTATTCGGGTTCCAGTGAACCATATGGCAAAGCTAATCATCATAAGGAGGTGCTAAAACTGGAAGTCTATCATTCCTTCGCATTTCCTCAAGGAGAATTCCTATTCCTTAACAAACTAAAACTGGCAATTGATTTTATTCCTAATGTTTATAGTTAATCATAGTAAATTCTTCAATTGTGGCAGTATAATCACACTCATGTACAAATCAACATGCTAAGTTTCTGAAAGTAAAGAAAGAGAAGAAGAGGAATCCAAATCCAAATCCAAATATTTACCTGACTTTGGCATCCCCGACAATCCCAATGGCCATCCCCGTCGATAACTACGCAAGGCTGCACACTAATAGATAATACGACTTCTCCTTAGGGTTCCCCTGTGCTAATAATCACCACATTAATCAATCTACCAATCCCAAAAATCCCAAAAATTCCAGCTATATCCACCTGCACGATCGACTTCTTCACTAGCTCCGGCCTCATCATCCCAGCCGACGCCACTCCCACTTCTCTTTTCGCCATTCCGTACACTGCTGCCATGCCTAGAATTGAAAAAAAGATGAGAACTTTGGAAAAACCTTGTTGAAAAAGATGAAATCTTTCAACCTAGGATTACGGGATCGTGAAACGCTGACGCAGATTTGGGTTCAGGCTTGAGGCAATGCTGATGATGGGGGATATGGGAATCTGGGTTGCATAGATCGAAGAGAGAAAGAGAGAGGCGACGGCTTGGGGTTTGGAGCTGTCAAAGAGAGAGTGACTATTTTATCTTTTTTGCTTTGGAACTATTTGCACGTGTAATACGCATTCAGATCATGTCACTTACTTTCAGCCCTTAATCATCTTGATCAAAACCAACTATGAACAATCTAGATTTTATCTCGACAGATTCACATTTGTTATTCTTGCTTTTATAAAAAGAATATATATATATATATATATATATATATATATATATATATATATATCTCGACAAACCTTCCGTTGTGCACTAGCCATGATGTATACTCGGCCTTCGGGCCTTCATATCGACGATCCGAACCGTTGTCATTTGAAGCTCATTTGCTTATCCATCATGTCATTAAAAAAATGATATTCAGTCATACAATTTTGTAACATTTCAATGCATGGGCAAATGAATTTCATATGACTTGATTTTATATATGTAGACTAAATTAGACGTGTAGATCAATATGAACGGTTCAGATCGTCGATATGAAGACTCGAAGACCGAGTGCAGATGGAGTGCCACCTTCTGTCTCTCATACCCTTCAGTATTTTTTTTTTGTGGAAAAATTGGCTATTGTTGTCAATAAGGGCCTAAGTTAAAGTTCTTTGGCAAAATTTGAACTTTGGCCGTCGTTAGCAATAACGGCCTAAGTTAATTTTTTTTCTTTTTAATTTAGAAACCTGATAAATCTTCTCTCTCACACTCAGTGTCCTTAATCCATCTTTCTCCTTCCGGAAACCCAAACCCAAACCAAACCTAGGCCACCTCCTCTCTCACTCCAGCGCCTTCTCCTCCTTCACTTCACTCTCTCCCTCTTCTCCTTCTCTCTTCTGAAGAATCTCCCGAAACCCAAAAACCTTACCCCTAACCATCTCCTAAACCTTCATTCTCCTCCGTCTACAGTTGTTTCGGCTCCTCCAATCTCACACTCTCTCTCACTCCCAATCTCTTCTCTAACGAAACTCCTCGTCCACCAATCTTGGAAAGCAAATCGGGAACTCAAAACTCTAGTTCGGTGATTAAATCCGAACACATCATCGACAATACCTACATTGTGCAAATCTCAATTGTGCAAGGTAATTACTAAATCCTGGTTTCGTAGTTGTATTTATTGATTATTGTGATGCGTAATTATTTAGATGTAGTTGTTTGATGATTGTTGACGGTAGATTTGTAGACATAATATTTTTGTTCACTCAAATTATAGAAGTAGTCGTAGTTTTTATTGTTCGATATTAGTAAAACTGCACAAATGGTCAAAATAACTCTGAAACTTTGTGAGTAGGTTAGATTCATGACACACAAGCTAACATAACTTCTGTGAGTGAGTTTTGACTCACGGTTTGCAACATACAGCCGCATAGTACTAGACGTCTTCGTCAGTGGAGTCATCTTTCAAATACCCTGTGAACCTTGATTTCAACCATGCAAATCGGAGTGATTTACCGTCTAAAATTTAATTCCAATTTTTTTCTTCTTCTTCATTTCTAGCATGCTCTGGTTGAGTTGTGGTTGAGTTGTGGTTCATTTCTAGCATTTCTAGCATGCTCTCGTCAGTGGAGTCATCTTTCAAATACCCTGTGAACCTTGATTTCAACCATGCAAATCAAAGTGATTTACCGTTTAAAATTTAGTTCCCATTTGAGTTGTGGTTGATTTGTGGCCATTTCAGTTGTGGTTAATTTGTTGAGTAAATCTCATCTTTCTGGTTGATTTGAGTTAAGGATGAGTTTTTAGTTGTGGTAAATCTCCTCGGGTTCAACTCCGACAGCTTCAAGGTAGTATTCAAATGACTCTTGATTTTGAATAATTTTTTTTAACCCTTTTTCATAATGGTTTTCTTCTACCTTCTATTTTGCAGCTGAACCAGAAGCTAGGACATGACGAGAAGTGCCATATTGTTCGCATTCTTGACCATTTTATCTATCAACATCATTTGTGCATATCGTTTGAGATGCTTGATTCAAATCTGTAAGCTATTCTGAGCATGCATTATATTTTCGTGATAACTTAATACTTGAATTTTTCAAATCATTTTCCTGAATGAGCTAATTAAGTTGAACTAGTATAGAGGATTTTGTTTGAGCATTGTCCAAGTCTTCTCAAAACAGGTGATATACTTAGCTTTTTCTAAAATACCTTTTTATTTGTGAATTTGTGACGTTCAATGATCTTACATTATCTTCGTTTTTATAACAAATTATTTTGCATAGATCCTGCATGCTCTGGTTGTCATAAAAGAGGCTGGTATTATTCATTGTGATTTGAAACCAGAAAATATACTTTTATCTGCAAGGTTAGCTGACCCTTTCATCCCTAATATTTTTTGTTTATTTTAATTCCAATCGTTTAACTTTTATGTTTAACATCTTGAACTCGACAGTGTGAAACCAGAAATAAAAGTGATTGATTTTGATCAGCCTGCAGGGAGAATCAAACAGTATACTCATACATTCAGGTCTTCTTAGATTCAGTCCAATTTATATATACAAATTTGTTCGACTACTTGCCTATTCTTACCATCTCAGACTCTTAATGCTTCATTTTACAGAGTCGTTACTATAGATCTCCAGAAGTTCTTCTTCATTATCCGTATCCTTGCATACACATTTATTCATTCATTCATTGGCAATTTTATTGACTTTGTTTGCTCGCCCTTTTCCTCTGAGCTTTTGGTTAACTGGAATTTAAGTAGATTTTTTATTTTTTCAATCGGTTTGGAGCTTAACCTATAGACATTTATTCATTGGCAATTTTATTGACTTTGTTTGCACGCCCTTTTCCTCTGAGCTTTTAGTTAAGTAGATTTTTTATTTTTTTCAGTTAGTTTGGAGCTTAACCTATACACATTTATTCATTGGCAATTTTATTGACTTTGTTGGCACGCCCTTTTCCTCTGAGCTTTTAGTTAACTGGAATTTAAGTAGATTTTTTTATTTTTTCAATCGATTTGGAGCTTAACCTATACACATTTATTCCTTGGCAATTTTATTGACTTTATTTGCAAGCCCTTTTCTTCGAGCTTTTAAGTTAACTAGAATTTTAGTAGATTTTGATTTTTTAAAATCAGTTTGGAGCTTAATCTATTATTAGATATACAACTGCAATTGATATGTGGTCATTTGGTTGTATTGTTGTCGAGTTATTCTTAGGCCTTCCTTTATTTTTCGGAGCATCAGAATATGATCTTCTTAAGAGGATGATTGAGATACTTGGGTATGTTGATTTCCATGCTTTGCCCCTTATACTTATGTCTTATCAAAACAATTTCATAGTTCTTTTACTATTATAGAGTTGTTAGAATCCAAGAAGGAAAACTTATGAATGCTAAAAATTTCAAGTAAAAAGCTGTTATTATTGAAATGCTGCTAAAATATAATATATTCTTCCAGTTGTTTTGTTACTTTATTATGAGCTTATGTGTACAAAATGTAGACTGCTTTTGGAATTATGTAATATTAGTTTATTTAGTTTGTTTACTGAGAGAGGGTAGGATTCAAGACGTGTTGGTTTGTTTACTGTCACGCCCCCACACGAAAAAATGCACGGGCAGAAATTGGTGGGGCCCACTAGTCGGAATTGTTGTCCGTTGTGTTACGATACAATACGGATGTTTTGTTTCTGTAATTGTGTTGTTTGTTTTCTGCGATTTGAAATGGATGGTAGCAATACTAGCATTCATCATGTGCATGCATGCTTTACGTTTTCAGCTCTTCTTCTGCCTGAATTGTGCCTTCTTAAAACATAAATGTATAAGCATGGGCAGATCAGTCCCCCATAAATTTTCGGGTAAGAACTCTATCATATATAAATTTTGCATAAAAAGAAAACAAGTCTTATCATATATAAATTCTATGTAGGTAGAAATACTGTACATACAGAGAACTCAGAACCTGTTTAGTTATCCATATACTAATTAATTCAAAAGTCACAACCAAATATCATTGTAGAAAAGGTTATTTTTTTGCAGTTTTATTTTCAGTTTCAGTTCTAAATTTTGATTCGATTCGGTTGTGAATCTGATTGTTGATGTTAGATTTGAATGAGTTGAAGTTTATGATCGGATTATTCAACATTAAGATCGCTCAGTAACATCGAATAGTTTAAGAATTGGTGACGAGTTATGTGCTAAATCAAGAAAATCTACGGCTATTTTTTGATGCATATGAAATTATGGGTATTGCGGTTTGTTTATTTAGTTGCCATAATTGAATGGTCGATGAGGAGGCAGCAGTTGATCCTGGAGTGCCTTATACTGGCTAATATTGAGGCCAAGCAGATCTAA
The DNA here is from genome assembly GCA_017893485.1 of Hemerocallis citrina. NCBI lineage: Eukaryota > Viridiplantae > Streptophyta > Magnoliopsida > Asparagales > Asphodelaceae > Hemerocallis > Hemerocallis citrina. The sequence goes on along the minus strand of CM030366.1, from coordinate 5,276,336 downwards.
GTTTGGTTCCAGAATCGAAGGTATAAAATAATATAAAACTATTTCTCGATTGTTTTATAGTTATTTTAATTATATTGTTTACTAATAATGCGGGGTTGTGTTGTTTTGAGAGATGATTGTTGGGGAGTGAGGGGACAATTAAAGAATTAGGGAAGAATGATGGAGCCACTGTTGTTTATAATAATACTGTTTTATCTTGCATTTTTTGCAAGGAACGATAGAGAACTTTTGCCTTGCTAACTTTGTGATAGGAAAAACATGGGGGGTAAAATGCAACATATTCCCCTTTCAGCAAAATTCAAAGACTACAATTTAACTTTCTGTTTTCGAATAAAAATGCTTTTTGGGGGCAGTCATTAGTATTTTTTATAGAAAATTGGTTAAGGGTAGTTTTTTTAAAAATATAATTTTACTGAAACTTCAGGGTTGTATTTTTAGCCTAGAATGAACATTGCAGAATTTGATGTTTATGACTGTGATTTTTTTGGGACCATCTTGTTGATTGTTATCTTCAACTACAAACATAGTGACATTCTAGATGGATCACTGTCTCCTTTTGCCTATATTTTTCTTTCATTTCATTGAATTACTTTTTGATCATTATAACATCATAATCTTGATTCAAATATGACTATACTATGGTTTTATTAACTATAAAGTTTTTTTAAATTTAAATTTTTTTATCTGATACCGTGAGAAACAACGGAAAGAGTCTTCTCGCCTTCTGACTGTCAACAGAAAATGAGTGCCTTCAGAAACAGGTTGCTTAGCTGGTTCATGAGAACGCGTACATGCGTCAGCAATTACAAAATGTGAGATTTCTATTTTCTTGACTTTGGTTGATGGTTAATCTGAATTTAAATAATCACATGTTTTTAATTGATCCACAAGTTCACTAGGTTAATTTGGTTGGAGAAATATTGATATTTCAATTATTGGATTTAAAATTCAAGAAGTAGCTGACATTCAAAAGAACTATCCCGTACTAAAGTTTATAATTTTTTGTTATTCAATAATGTCAAAGATGGTGTTGATCAAATGGTCAGACTCGAATATATTAGTTCATGAATATATTACGGAATAAAAGTAAACTATCACCAAATATTTACGATCATGTCATTCTATTGTAAGCTTCGTTGGATGTAAATTATCACGATTTAAAATGATTTAAATGATTTGTTGTGTAATTGGGACCAATCTGACAAAATTGTTGTAGGCAAGATAATTTTTTTTTGCAATTTCATGTTGTTATGTTTGGGTTTTATTCCATGTGGGTATGTGCCTTGAACTTTTGATCTTCAAGTGTGCTATTTGTTGAAATTGAATTTGCGTCCTA